>CP136066.1:205444987-206823320 GCA_032622095.1 Siphonodentalium dalli
CAACATCCAGAGATATGAGAGGATTTTTATAGATGTTGTCATTCCAAGTGAAATCTGTTATGAAATGAGTGATGACATATGATACAGAGCTCTGGTGGGTCAAGCAAGATAAACAACACTGGTGGCTGGCTGTTTGTTTATTCTAACTGTCAAATTGATTAATGGCAGCACAAGACTGGTGTTTTTCCTATTCTTGAAATTTCATTACAGGGTGAGATAAGGGCCCCCCCTCACCTTATAAGTGTCTTCTAAATTCCATTAATTTGCTTCAAAAATAATTAACCCTTTCCAAGGTTTCCATAGACACATGCTATAATGTACATGGACTCTTACTCATATCTCTTAATATCTATTGGGTATCTTTGCACACTATTCACTTCTATCAATTTTGGTATTGACTGATTAATTGATTTTTGAAAAATATATTAACCCTTCAGACGCGTGCTTTCCATTTGAAATTAAAACAACAGCGGATAGCCAATATGATTTATCTATGCAATGGGAAACAGGCAGATAAATATACATGACTATTGTAAGTGATGACTTGTTTTGAAAATCAATATGGTAGATGTTAGTATTTCCAGGAACCTTATTTTCCCATTTGTTCACATTTTCATGGTTGATTGAATTTTAGGGGCCACAGAGCACTTAGAAGATTAACATTGAAGGTTGTGGCTTTTAGTGCCCAAGCTACTTTTAAAACATTGTAATGTGTGAAACCATTCAATTGAGGGCTAACTTACTTTCTTTTATATGAACGATTTAGTGGTCATAGGGGCCAGCATCCCCATCATATTATGTCTGTATAACATTATATAGATAATACTTTTGAATTGTATAAACTACATATATTTTTTAAAAACCATTCACCCCTGTTATGAAACACTTAATCTTATTTAATACACAGGTCAGATCTGATCTTATGTCTGTCCATGTTTGATAAACAAATAACTGGGGAGAATGGGGGAAAGGGGGGGGGGGGTAATTAAAGTACCATTTAAATATGAGATGGAATCCCCTACATGTATATGTCGTTCTAAGCAGTCTGGCTTGTAAACAAATTATAATTTCTCTTTAGAAGTGAATAATAAATTTTGAATATCTGGCATGTCAAAAGTGGCAAAGATAGGGATTTATCACTTTTGCTTCCAATGAGTTAACTTAAACTCCTAAACATGTCCTCCGAAATCACTAAACCATTGGATCTCACAGTGAGAGGTCCTTGTGTGAACAGGGACCGAGTTATGAGATTTAAAACTACTCCTCCCCAACCCAAATACTTTAACCCTTTCTTAAGACAAATTATTTGAGCTTTTGATTTCAAGTTGGGTACTGACTACTGATATATGGATTAATTCCTGTGATCATATCTTTGACAAATTATCAGTTATGGCTAGTCGCTATCTCCAAGGTATGGGTTAAACATCTGCCGATCGTGATCGGCCTCTCGTTTCTTACATTCTTTAACAATTTTATAATTTTTAATGTATTAAGCCAATGCATTCTCTTATATATGCGAGGCGACCTATGGTCGACTCGCATATATAAGAGAATGCATTGGCACAGGGCCCTTCTGTTGGGTAAAGGGTTAAGGACCTTCAGGATATGCACGATTCAACAAAAAGGCTGATACACAGCTTTTATAGCATTCAATTATTTAGATCTTGATTATTTCTTAGCCAAAATGATATATTTTTATTTATTACACTCCTATGCGAGATTTCCATTGAAAACCCTGTTAATTAAAAAATGGTAATATCATTAGTGCATTATGTCATTTCCTGTGACGTCATTGATGTTGCGTTGCTTACTGATCTAGACTGAATTTTCTATGGTTGATCTTTCTCCACATCGGGACTTTCGTGCATTAATTCTGTGCGTTTTAATCATATTTGGCGAACCAAATTGATGCGGAAGTGTAATAAATAGAGTAATCAATTAGTTCTGAGAATTACGTTTAATAATTCACTCGAGGCGAGAGACGTTTGGGTAAGAAACTTGTGCGCTAATGTGCACTTGTTTCTTACCGATGTCTCTTGCCTCTCGTGAATTATTTAACGTAACTCTCGAAACCAATTGATTACACTCTATGTAATTCAGTCTCATTATCGACATTACTTCAGCAAATGTGTGAAAACTATCTTGTTAACTGGTATACAGGATTCAACAAGATGCAAGGGGGGGGGGGGGGGGGGGTAGTGTCCTGAAGTTGACACTCTCATACCCTCACAGTTAAATTGGTGTGGCGATGGTGCCTTGTTGACCAGATCAGTGTTGATAAATTTACCATGGTTAGTATTCTAGGTTCATATTTTTGCCTTTATAAATTGAACAGAAAATGTCAGAAATACAGTAATGCTCTAATTAATCGACTCCTTAACCACAGCAGAATTATGGGTAACTTTTCAGGATTTAGTCGGAATATGGCTTGTTGCCATTCATCGGAAAGCTCTCGCAGCAGAATTATGGGTAACTTTTCAGGATTTAGTAGGAAATATGGCTTGTTGCCATTCATCGGAAAGCTCTCGCCAAGAGCTTTCCGATGAATGGCAACAAGCCATAATTCCGACTAAATCCTGAAAAGTTACCCATAATTCTGCTGTGGTTAAGGAGTCGATTAATTAGAGCATTACTGTACCTGATATGAAAGTGTAACTTGAAACCTGTAACACTGACTTTGACAGTAGACTCTTTCTACGCGATCTGGTCATCTTAGGCATTTACCTCTTCCCTGCTATATGTCCATACTCAGTTATCTGAATATGGATGTAAAATGTCACGTCTGTACTATTCATCCATACTGAGCAGTAGCAGTCAGCCATTATTCATAATTGGACCTCTGAGATTGGTGCATCGGAACCATTGTATCTCGACATTTGAAATAGTGTATGACGTTCCAGCATTGTGATAGCGAAGTCAGTTTTAGGGTTTTTGTGCTATTCCCATTACATTAATTCACTGGAAAATAGCTGCCTTTGAGAAGGTTACCTTGCAATAAAGAGGTAATAATTGTATGAACAAAAATAGAATGAAAAATCCATTAATTTGTCGAAAAAATTTAAAATTAAAATTAATTTCTGGTGATAGGTCTACGCTTTTGAATACTGATGCCACTGCCTCAAAACTATTATTTTAATGCATCCCCCCCCCCCCCCCCCCCCCCCCCGGAACCTGCTGAATAAATTTTCTTGTCAACCTCAAAACAATGCAATAAATATTTTATTATATGATATCCCAATGTTATCAAGCCCATTAGGCCTTAAATACCTTGCTGATCCATGTGTATATATGTGTACATGGATCCATCAAATGTACAACAATGTGATTCAACAAGTCCCTTCTTTAACCCTTTACCCAACAGAAGGGCCCTGTGCCAATGCATTCTCTTATATATGCGAGTCGACCATAGGTCGCCTCGCATATATAAGAGAATGCATTGGCTTAACACATTAAAAATTATAAAATTGTTAAAGATTAAGAAAAAATGGTAAAAAGTGTTAAAAATTTTTTTTTTTTAGGCCAATGCATTCTCTTATATATGCGAGGCGACCTATGGTCGACTCGCATATATAAGAGAATGCATTGGCACAGGGCATAACTGTAACTATCACAATGTGGTCAAGGAGCCGGTTCCAATGATATCCATATTTGTATGGTTCTATTGAGACAGACCGAAGATATTTTAGGCTGTTGAAGCCTTATTTGGCCGGTTTTGGCCGGTTTGTTGGGTAAAGGGTTAACCCAGGGAGATATATCAACCTATAATTCCTATTAATAACTCATGACGTTGCTTGAGCTTGTTATTAACCCATCATTCCTATTTATAAGAAAATCCACTAGATATCGTAATTTATCAACTCCTTTCTGTATAATTTAGTATGGGACTTTCAGAAGAAGGTTTATGATCATATAATAACTATAATAATATTCCCTGGAATCTATATATAACTTGCTGGGAAGAGATAGACCATCTTTAAGATTCTAATCTATAATTGTTTACCCTGGAATCTATATATAACTTTATTGGAAGAGATAGGTCATCTTTAACTTGCATTGTTTTGTTTTCAGATGGAAAAGCAACTATAAGCGACATCAGACATCTCATTCAGAAGAGACACCTTATATGTGTGATATATGTTCAAGATTGTTTAAAAACTCTGCACTTCTCGCCATGCATTTAAAGAGGCACAAGGGAGACAAGCGACATATGTGCGTTGTGTGTCCTTCACGGTTCATTACAAAAGCCGCACTGCAAGAGCATCTCAATTCTCATAGAGGTGTGAAAAACTATATCTGTGAAGTGTGCTCTGATCGATTTAGTCGCTCATCGAGTTTAAAGATACATATGCGAACACACACGGGTGAAAGAAATTATTCATGTAATCAGTGTCCGCTTACATTTACCACTAAAAGTAATCTGACGAGACATTTACGGCATCATGATGGAAACAGAACACAGCCGTGTCACCGATGTGATAAGTCGTTCTTCAACAGCAGTGATCTGGCTCGGCATCAGTTGACTCACAAGGCGTTTAAACCATTTCAGTGCACAGGATGTCAAAAATGGTTCAAGAGCAAGCAAACTGTGAAGAAACACATAGAAAAATTTCATCCAGATGAGGTATATATCGAGGCCGAATTTACCAAGCGAAGCAGTGTCACACAAACTGTTTTAGAGACAGAATATGAGGATACGATAAGTGCGGAGTTCACGGAAGAGACCGTCGAGGGTCAGTTGATGGACGAAAATGCTGAGTCGCAGGAGGAGATTATCAGGCTTATAATAACTGACGAGAACAACAGACAGACCCATATAGAGATTTCTGCTTCCGATCTCCATAATGCTATTGTCGTTCCTGGGGACACTATTGTTATTCAGTCCGCTGCCGACAATGGTGCAGATGTGATAGTTGTATGAGAAAATTGTCAGCATAAGCGCAAGCCTGCAAATTAGTCTGTCATTTGCAGAATGAGGTCCCCAGAGGGTGAATTTAGTGATGCTATCCCACATAGCTGGCTAGCATTACTAAATTCACCCTCTGGGGACCTCATTCTGCTTAGGCCTCATATTTGGATAGTTTCTTCATTATCAAATTTCTACAGAAACTTCTTCACATAGATTCTATTTCTTTTTTAATTTAGTTTCTCTATATATATCCCGAAATTATCCGAGGACACATTGCATAATCAGGGTTCCCAATGGGTGCAAATCACAATATTCATCATTTGGGAACTTCAATCTGAGTCAATGTCTCCCATAGCAGATGAGGCCATGCAGAATGAGGTTCCCAGATGGTTAATTTGGTGATATTGTACTAGCCTGCTATACGGGATAGCGTCACTATATTCACCCTCTGGGGACCTCATTCTGCAAATGACAGGCACACTAAACTCAGGCTTGATTTTCTCCTTGGTTGATAATGCCCAGACTTCATTATGAAGCCAGGTAATGTATGTTAGGAAAGTTCTATTTATAATCTGTTCACACATGAGATTTGACTTTTGGTCATGACAGGCTGTTTTCTAAAATCCTTATTCAATAAATTCTATTGGGCTTGACAAACCTTCAGCCAATTGATGCTTCAATCCCTCCAAGGCTGCAAATAGCGTGTGTGTCATTTGCAGAATGAGGTCCCAAGAGGGTGAATTTAGTGACGCTATCCCGCATAGCGGGCTAGCATCACTAAATTCACCCTCTGGGGACCTCATTCTGCTTAGGCCTCATATTCTGGGAAGTATCTATGGTATCATATTAACATTGTTTTTAGTTACGTTTTCCCATCTGGGAAGTTTCTATATCCCCTAATTTGCAGGAGATAAAATCCATAATCAAGGCGCCAATGGGTGAACATCACCAACTTCAACTGGGGAACTTCAATTTGATCCTAGGTCTTTCATAGCAGTTGAGGGCCTAAGCAGAATGAGGTCCCCAGAGGGTGAATTTAGTGATGCTAGCCCGATATGCGGGGTAGCGTCACTAAATTCAACCTCTGGGGACCTCATTCTGCAAATGACAGACATGCTATTTGCAGGCTTGAATCCCTCCTCATAGTTTCAAGGGACTCAAAGCCTTCAAAGTGGGATAATGTGAAATCACATAAATTTCATAAAAGTCTGTAAAACAACTATCATCAACAACAACAAATACAGTAATGCCCTAATTAATCGACTCCATAACCACAGCAGAATTATGGGTAATTTTTCAGGATTTAGTCGGAAATATGGCTTGTCGCCATTCATTGGAAAGCTCTCCCCGAGAGCTTTCCGATGAATGGCAACAAGCCATATTTCCGACTAAATCCTGAAAAATTACCCATAAGTCTGCTGTGGTTATGGAGTCGATTAATTAGGGCATTACTGTACATCAACTTTTTTCCTATATTCATTACCAATTACTCTCTGATAACGGGATTTCACATATTGAAACCATTGTTATGTGGACAATACTGTTACAGTGGCATTAGTGATAAAATTCCAATATGATACCAAAGTTCAAACGAATCTTGATGGTAAACATTGGAAAAGGTCAAAGCATTGACAAATATTCTGAAAATCATATTCAGACTAAAGTATTTCAAATTACTACATTAGTGGCGATGTTTGTTGACAAGTCACTGTAACAGTTAAATTACTACACGATTGGCGATGTTTGTTGACAAGTCACTGTAACGTTAAATTACTACACGATTGGCGATGTTTGTTGACAAGTCACTGTAACGTTAAATTACTACACGATTGGCGATGTTTGTTGACAAGTCACTGTAACGTTAAATTACTACACGATTGGCGATGTTTGTTGACAAGTCACTGTAACAGTTTTGGTTTCAACATGAGATCGTTATTTGAGAACTATCCATAATGAATATAAGTACTAAGTTTATTTATTTCTCAATGATCTTCTTATAACCTGTCGATGTTTCCAAGATTGTCCACGAGAACATAGGTCAGGAGAGTTTTCTATAACAATACACGAGTATTTGGATATATATTGGTAGTCAATGCTCACATGTTTCGAGTCCGATTTTCTTTTACTTGTTTTCAATATGGCCGCCAAAATTGAATATCTGACCTGGTAAATTTCAATTCGCAAATAATCAGGAAGTTTATCAGGTATTAAGTCGTGTGATTTGTCACTCTAATGATAATTTAGTATTCCTTATTCGTTGCTATGAATCAAATTCATATATTCAAAATGGCCGCCAAAATGGTCGCCGGAATCTTCTAGATCGTATCAATGTATCTCTATCTACCCTTTTGTTGGAATTGCTGACTATCATAGTGAGTGTTGAAAAAAACATTTCAATCACGTATTATACCTTTTTACCTTAGCCCATTTTTGGGACACAACCACTCCTCGACCCAAATTTGTTTCCATTTTAGAAGTATGGGGGGGGTATACTGGATTACATGCGTCCGTCCGTCCATCCGCTCATATTTCTCAAACATGGGTTATTGGATAACGATGAAATTTGGTATGCAGGTTTGGCATCAGGAGGGCTTTCAAAAGAGGGTTCATTGACATTGTTCACATTTTCCGCTCTTTGTTTATCTGAAATTGTTGGATTTCTGTTCATCCGCACAAATATCTCAACCATGGGTTATCGGATCTCGATGAAATTTGGTAAGCAGGTTTGGCATCAGGATCGGATATCGTTGAAATTTAGTATGCAGATTTGGCATCAGGAGGGCTTTCAAAAGAGGGTACATTGGATTTTGTTCACATTTTCCATTCAAGAGGGCTTTCAAAAGAGGATTCATTGACGTTCACATTTTCTTTTCAAGACTTATGTCTTTGTTTATCAGAAAATGTTTGATTTCATCCATCCTCCCTTATATCTCAACCATGGATTATCTGATGTCTATAAAATTTGGTATGCAAGTTTGACATCATGAGGGCTTTCAAAAGTGATGTTCATTGACGTTGTTCACATTTTCCGTTTATGAGTTATCCTCTTTCTTTATCTGAAAATGTTGGGTTTTCGTCCATTAGAATTGTCAAGTAATTTGTTCGTTCATCACATTTTTATACACCCTTTTGAAAAAAGTTGTATTATGTAATCAGTCCGTCCATCTGGATGACCGGACGTCCGTCCGTCCATCTGTCCGGCCATTAACATTTTTGGTTTCCGATTGATAACTTCAGTTTGATTTATTTGATCAAAACCAAAGTTGGTATGTGTATTTCCCAGCTAAAAATACAGGCCAAGTTCAAATATGGGTTCCGTCCAATTATTTTTACATGATGATTTTTACAACCATTTTTCGACTTAGAATTTGACCAAATTCATAAAATTTGGTTTCTGACCGATAACTCCAGATTTGATTATTTTATCTGAACTAAAGCTGGTATGTGTGTTTCCCAGCTAAAACTACAGGCCAAATTCGAATATAAGTTCTGTCCAATTATTTTCACATGAGTTACGGACATTTTTCGACTTGGCATTTTACCTCATTTCGGCATTGAAATTAGGGGTATTCTTTGTAAGCTCAAATTATTATTTTATTCTGAGGTAGTATTTTGCCACGTCCTAGTGATTTCTTGTTCACAATTTGGTTTCCGACCTGTCTATATTTTAATTCTCACCATCGGTGTATCCCAGCACCCAGTGTGCAACCTCTTGTTTATGGGGTTTCATCTTGAGAGCGGATAATTTACTGGGTTTTATCATGACTGTGGGTAACAAATGGGGTTTTATCAATACTGTGGGTAAGAAATGGGGTTTTATCATGACTGGGTAACAAATGGGGTTTTATCATGACTGTGGTTAATAAACAGGGTTTTATCATGACTGCAGATAATTTATCAAATGGAAAAGGAGGCAATATGGCACTGAAATCGTGCTGATTTGAATCTTTTTGAAATAGTCATCTGATTCAGTGTCAATGTTGAATTGGGTTATCGATATTGAAAATTTAATCGAATCTCAAACATTCCTAGGTCCCTAAATAGTCCCAGGTCCATAAATAGTCCCAGTTGAGAAAAGATCGTTGGTATGAGACTTACAAGCTTTGATTAAAAATGAAGTCACTTTATCCAGACTGATAAATTCTTATAGTCCTGTGACCCAGTTGTAAGAATTTTGGCAGAACAAAAGATATGTAGTCCCAGAGGGAGGCGATGGCAAGTAAAACAAGATTATTGTTCTGTTTATATTACAAAAATATATGCAGATACAGCAATATATTATTCTCATCAATTTATAAACATATAAAATCAATAAAAAACAATGAGCTAATCACAATCAAATGTAATACACATCTACTACAATAACATGGCACAAATCAATCACACAATATGTTCAATTCTAATCAATAAACTTAAAGTGGCATTATGTAATGTTTTCTTATTAATCTGGAGGGGTCATGTGTACTGTAGTCTATACATACTCGGCTTACTGATACATCTACTACAATAACATGGCACAAATCTCTCACATAATATGTTCAATTCTAGTCAATAAACTTAAAGTGGCATAATGTACTGTTTTCTGATTAATCTTGTACTCTTTTCTGATTAATTGGAGGGTTCATGTGTACTGTACAGACTCAGCTACAGTAATGCCCTAATTAATCGACTCCTTTAACCACAGCAGAATTATGGGTAACTTTTCAGGATTTAGTCGGAAATATGGCTTGTTCAAGTTGTTGCCATTCATCAGAAAGCTCTTGGGGAGAGCTTTCCGATGAATGGCAACAAGTCATATTTCCGACTAAATCCTGAAAAGTTACCCATAATTCTACTGTGGTTAAAGGAGTCGATTAATTAGGGCATTACTGTAACTGATGCATGTAGTGCAATAGCGCTCTGGTGTTAGTAGGTCCTGCTGATACAACTCTTTATTACAAACTGATTTTGTTAACCCTATTTGTGATGGGAGCAGCACTGGTGTAGCATTAACCCTTTCAGTGCCAGGGGCCGATCTCATCGGCCCTAATTTACGGTCTGTAAAATCGGCCCTAAAAAAATTTTTTAATTTAAAAATAAAAAACACCTTACGGGCATGTTATAACTCAATACTATCACCAAGTATTCATAGTAATAATTTTTATGCTCATGAAAAACGTAAGATTCCCTGGCACTAAACCTACAAAATAAGTCTGTAAAAGAAAATAAGAAAAAATTTATTAAAATTGTACAAAAATAATAACAAATGATGAATAATTGTTAGGCCAATGCATTCTCTTATATATGCGAGGCGACTTATGGTCGACTCGCATATATAAGAGAATGCATTGGCACAGGGTATATGGGTTGATACAAAAATCAGACCTGGCACTGAAAGGGTTAAAGATTCAGTTCCAGTACATTCTCTATATAGGTGGTTCTCCCATAGGGAGCTTTGCATATATAAGAAAATGCACTGGCTTACAAGGTCAAGGAAAATATTGTTCGGCCAATTTATTCTGTTATATATGTGAGGCTCCCTATGGGAGACTAGCATATATGAGAGAATGCACTGGCACAGGGTTTTCGCAAAATTTCAGAAAGCTCCAGTCATGGAAAGGTTAAAGAGTGAGTAATGGTTACCAATTCTTTCAAGTGTTATCTTAGTTTCTATACCCTTTCTGTCAATGATTCACATATCCATTTTAAATATTTTTCAAACATCTGCAAGTTTACAAATGCATTCCCAGTTTGAAATTCTGAGACGAATCAAGATTAATATGTGACCCGCCATATCAAATATGGATTTTTTTTACCCTGTGCCAATGCATTCTCTTATATATGCGAGTCGATAAGAGAATGCATTGGCCTAACAATTTGTTATCATGTTTTTTAAATAAATGTTTCTTACAATTTTTAGGACATAAAATAAAAAACATCCATTACCCTGCAGGGAGCCCCACACGTATATAGAAGCATATAGAAGAGTGTCGTCTGCTCATGTTTGTCTGGGGCTCTGTATGGGTGAAATTATAAAATTGTTAAAGCATACAAGAAAAAATTATTAAAATTATAAAAAATTGTTAGGCCAATGCATTCTCTTATATATGCGAGGCGACCTATGGTCAACTCGCATATATAAGAGAATGCATTGGCACAGGGTAAAAAAATCCCGACTTACGACTGGATTTGATATGGCGGGTCACATATTATACCTCTTTGGAAAGCTTAACTGTTTCTTTACTAAATACACATTGATGAGTAGTTCCTGTACTTAATGTTCAGATAAAATCTCAACAAAATGGCCAAAGGCTGTTTGTTGAACTTATTATCTGAACATTTCCCTCCAATGAATAAGAATCTTTCTGAATTTGTAATATCTGTTTATCCATATATATCCTCAGGGAATAGATAAATCATCTTTAAATATAATGTAATTAACAATTTTCAAATATGAAAACATCATTGAAGCCACTGGTATGTTTTAAAGAAATGAATATAGTGGGTGTGTGTGTTATTGGGGGATAAGGTGCTGTGGTCGTTTGTGGGCACATTATTCTGATATGTGTCACAGAGTGTGTACTGGGCACATCTACATTCATCAATTTTATCTCACTAAATGTGCACCCCAACGACCACAACGCCATATCCTCCAATAACACACACACACCCACTACATTCTTATCTTATAATTACATAGATTTTTGATGATTTATTCCCATACAACAATCTGAGTGTAGTCTTATTTATTTTCACCAAATCTGCCCAGAATTTGAGACTAGCCTATGCAGCACATTAAGTCAGCCCAATATCAGATTTTCAAACACTTAGCAATGATAACATGATCAATAAAAATAACTGGATTCAGATGCAATTTGGCTGAATTTGAAAAGCATGCCCAATTATTCTGCTGACTGCTTTTAATGATTAGGTCAACAATTTGTGACGTTGTGTTCATATTACGGTCTGTGTGTTATTGGGGTATGAAACGGGTGACCCAATTGGCAGTTGACCAATCACAGAACATGATTTAGTGTAACACAGACAGGTTATGTAAATTTTTAACTGTTGATTGAATTTAGGTTAAATTCCTTGGGTAAGTATCTTCTGACTCAGCAATGATATGTAATCCCTGAAGAGTATCACACTTTTCTACCTCTATGCACGATACATACTGTACTAACAAACTTTAAAAAAAAACTTCTTCAAATGAATGGTATTCCGATATTTTATACATTTTTGGTTTGTTTTGGGTGATGATTGCACACACGTTTATATCATCTTCTTGCACATTTGCGACTAATGTCCAATTGATTAAATGAATGATCAGACGTTTATCAAAATATACAAGTATATGACATGTATTTATGGAAACCCCCAAATTTCTTACTGATTGCATGAGTAGATAATTTCAGGGACCTGTCTAGGGCGACTTGGGAGATATCGTCTCTCTAAATTGTGCCACTTCTCCCTATGTCAGTCCTACAGTAATGCCCTAATTAATCGACTCCATAATCACAGCAGAATTATGGGTAACTTTTCAGGATTTAGTCGGAAATATGGCTTGTTGCCATTCATCGGAAAGCTCTCGCCGAGAGATTTCGGATGAATGGCAACAAGCCATATTTCCGACTAAATCCTGAAAAGTTACCCATAATTCTGCTGTGGTTATGGAGTCGATTAATTAGGGCATTACTGTATTAGAAGAGATTTCTCTCTCATATACCAGAATGCATATATCAAATGAGCATATTTTAAGTGTATTTCCTGATTAAATGGTGTATTTACTCATTATAATGGTGTATTTACTCATTATAATGGTGTATTTACTCATTATAATGGTGTATTTACTCATTATAATGGTGTATTTACTCATTATAATGGTTTTTTAATGGGCTCTTGTGTTGTATGATACTTATTGGATCACAGAAGCCTGATGTTGGGGTGTTAATTGAACTTCAGCCTTTATGACTTCTCTCGGATAACAGTCTATTTGCTTAGTAAGGAGAAGACTTCTCCTAATTTGAAACTACCAGGCTGATCCCTCGATCAAAATTCAAAATGTAAGTAATGCGGTCCCCTTTATAGTTAGGGGCATATCGTCGGTCAGCTTCTAAAAGGTTGTACCTCAGGAAAATCAAATTTTTCAGGAGACACAAAAAAACTGTTTATCTAGGGAACTATAATAATATGAAAGTGTCATTGTGTAAAGTTATTAATAATTGGTACCTGCCAATAACTTTACACGATGACACTTTCATATTCAATTATCTTCTAGTTCATTAGAAAACATGATTTTATGATTTTTTACAACACTTCAGAAGAAAAAAGCAGAAATTTTTTGAGATTGTACTGAGATGTGTCATTTTAGTTTTGACAATTTCCGTGGCTTCGTTTAGTCGCTGTCACTCACGATAAGGAGAGGATACACCCTCCTGCTTCAAAATAATCCAATCAGAATTATTCTACCAAGAAATTACGACATTCATTTTAGAATTAACATTACGTCATTTTAGAACATGAATTTCCCTTAAAAAAATAGCGAAAAATGACATTTATATAACAGATACGACATTTTAGAACACAAATTTCCATGAAAAAAAAACGGTGATAAATGGCACTTATATTTGAAATATTGACAATGTTATTTGATGAACTTATGTAATCGAACCCGTAGATTCCGAAAATGCAATAAAAAGTTTCACACCAGAATGGCAAGTACGACCTTTTAGAAGCCCACTGACGATATATATAAGAATTTGATTTGGTGCCCGCCATGTGAGCCAATCATAAGAAGTATAGAATGGATGAAGAATAACAGCGTAAATTGTGGAATATTTCAAATGTCACAACTCACATAAATATAAGACTAAGGATATGAAGATAATATATAATATGGCAAGTGGTGATATTAAGTAGAACTCAACACATGCTGATATTTGTCACAAATAATGTACTGGGCACATCTACATTCACCAATTTTATTTCACTTTTTCATAAAACATGAATTTTGACCTAATTTTGATCTGGACTACGCCATCTATTATTCTCAATGGAAGGGGAATTACTCTGTCTCCTAGTTTTGAATTTTGGTGTATTTTGAAATGTTCAGATAATAATTTCAACAATAGGTCGTTTATTGAACTTATTATCTGAATGTTTCCCATCAATGAATATGAATTATTCTCCTCTTATGTTAATATCTGTTTTTTTCTCTCTGTCGTCTGCTTTTATTACTTCATTACTTACTACACCCCTCCAAATGAATTATAGACTGTTCCATGCAATACTTATAACTGAATGGGAGAATCCATTCAGTATAGAAAGGGTTAAGTTGTATAGATCCTTTATATGATGTGCGTATATATGAGATGCATGGTCTATCTCTTCCCAGAAAGTTTTATACAGATTCCGGGGTATAAAATAATAGATATGAATCGAGGACACATGTCCGAAGAAGTTTCTATCAATTAATATTAATTTTATTTACAATTTATTGTCACATGAGCGGGACCGTTTGAAGGGCTATTTTTAGACCAGAAATAAACACGAAAATGTTCGGAGCATGGCAGCTTCATACAAAGAATGAGAACTCCATCTTTTTAGCAGCCTCAACCTGTATTATGCGCTTAGAGACAACGTAAAAAAACCCCATCTTCAGTTTTATCTGTATTTTATTCAAAAAAATTCTATTTTAGTCCTGAAATCGGGATTTATAAAAATGATGTTGTTGTTATAATTGTGGCCTGGAAGAGATAGATCATCTTTAATTCTTTCAGTACTGGGTTCGACAATATCAACCCTAAATAGATAGTTAACATAGAATATCATGGTTCAAACTTTCAGTCTAAGTTGATCTAAGCAAAAGTACTTCATCAGTGCCGGGAACCTACGTCATAATTTGGCGGCAAGATGTCTCACATCGAAGTGAGTATTCATCATTTTCTTCATCTATATAAATAACTCAACCAAAAAGATAGTGAATGAGCTATATATCAATTTTGCTATAGCTCACAATGAATCCATTCCCCATCTAAATATGACTGTTGAGACAGACCGTTTGGGAAGATATAAGTGTCCCAAGTGACTTCCAACACCATTTTTCAACTTGAATGTTGTGAAATTTGAAATCCAAAATCTCCGTAAAATACAAATGTGTTTGATATCCGCTTTTGCATGGTTTAGTAGGTTTTTGGTATCTTTGGAAATTATAGTAAAAAATAATGTTGAAAGATTCCCAGGTGTGACTTTTTGCCCACTCAACCTGTTCTCCCGAAAATCTGAACGTTATTGGCTTAATATAGGATTTGTTTTAGGTTCATAATAGGTGTAGAATCGCCTCATTTTGAGTCCATAACGGACTTATCAGATGTGCGCCCTTAAAAATATGTTTTCACTGTAGCCCGCACCATAAAACAGAATAACGGATATAAGTCAACTATCAGCTTATTTCAGAATAAAATAATCCAATATGAAGCGACGCGAATATTATAGGTCAATTATGAACCTATTTGCGCGAGGATATGTTGGCCCCATGGTTTCGAGAAAATTGTGACATAGGTTAGCGGCCCGGTAATACTGCCACCTGGACCTTGGATTTCAGCTACTTCATCTTCGGGCCCTGGACCAGGAACATACGTCACCAATCAAGTCTCTTTAACGCAAAGCAGTTTTTATTTTAAATTGTTAAACATATATGAATGTTTGTCTGACGGGATAATATGAGCTGTGTAAATTCACAATGCAAATTAGAACATCAGTCTTTGTCGAAAATTCATACGTATAACTGAAATTTACCAGGAAAATAGGCATCGATGGTGCCTCGATGTTGAACATTAACCCTTTCAGTGCCAAGTCAGATTTTTGTATCAACCCATATTTCCTTGATCATTTTTCAAATTTATTGATTATAATAATTAATTAATTAATGTGATACCGGTACATTGATGGAAAGAGCTCTAAGAGCTCTTTCCATCAATGTATCACATTATTATAATCAATAAATTTGAAAAATGATCAAGGAAATATGGGTTGATACAAAAATCGGACTTGGCACTGAAAGGGTTAAATGCACCTCAACCATTTAATAGATGTTCATAAAATTCACATTATCCCTATCACTCGTAAGTATAATAACCCTTGCAACAAATATCTAGCTCATCCAACGATTCAATCGTAAGTGGAGGAATCGGGCCCAACAAGATCGTGGATAGTTTGTTCAGACGATTGCGATGTCGTCGTACATTATGATATCGTAGGTTGTTCCTAAAGCATGTGATTGACTACCCTAAGGTAATTTCACTACGATTTTTACGTACACACGACTGCGATTACGTCGCAACTGGAGGTAACCAAGGATACGCTACATTTCGCATCTAAAATCAAACAGTGCTTGATATTATTTTTTTACCTACGATTTTGACGTGAGCATGCGCAGTCCAACTACCGGTTACTTCCTACAACGGAAATCTTTCCACTTACGATTGTATCGTGGTCGTCTGAACGTTCACTATAAAATATAGATAGCAACTATCCGAACGTCTGAAGCTACGGTTTAGAGATTACATTAGTGGCGTACATTTTGTTCCAGGCACTGGGATCATGACACTAACAGTTTTATATTCAGAATGGTAAAATGTTCTGATGGTATGTGCAAAATTGATGGTATGTGTGATATATATCCAAATTATACAATCACATTCTCATCAAGCCATTTTTCAATAACTTTATAATTAGCGTCCATCCATTTGATGTTTGTTTTAGCCGTTTCCAGTGCTTGGTCAAAGGTGTTGGCTGCTGATCCGAGGTTCTTGAGAGAAGCTTTGAATGTCTCGAGCTGAATAAAAAGATGGTAATAGACAGAACACAATGCACATGTTAACAATTTCATTACTAAATACCTAGTTGGACTAGTTTCCTAAGGAAATGGTCCGATTATGATCTTATCATTTCCCACCAAAGATTATGAATCCTTCTGCCCTTGTATAATCTTGTATGGTCTGCTGTTTATGTATGGTAGGCCAAATTCACATTTAGTATTAATGGACTTAAACACAATTCAATTGAAGCGCAATTCAATTGCACTGAATAATAATTAAAAATTGTGCAGAAGTGCTGCTATTAAAGGTCCTTCCACATGGCGTACCGCGCGATACGCGTGGCATGCCGCACATTTTTCTGCGGCAAATGAGTTTCTGCGACGATGGCGTTTTCTGCGGCGACGGTGTTTTCTGCGACGATGGCGTTTTCTGCGGCGACGGTGTTTTCTGCGGTTACTCGTAGGTTTCCGTTGATATCATGGTTTCATTGTTATTCATGTATATTTGTTTTAAATGATGCACAATCGCAGTAATTGACTTGGACTGAAAACTGCTGTGCTTCCAGTGTCTTTGTTCTATACCGTCACTGCAAATGGCAGAGTTTACGAACAACCGCAGAGAAAAACGCGTGGCACCGCACCGACAGATTAGACCAGCGATGTATTCATGCGGCAGCGTTTTCTGAGTTTTCCTATGTTTTCTGTGATTTCGCACGCAGGCACCCATTGCATGCATACAGTGTGTTCTAAGTCGGCGTATTGTGTGGCATGCCGCATCGCAAATGCTGTGTATAAGGGCCTTAAAGGCCCACTTAATTTTTGAATCACCAGATCACATTATATACAGCATATTCCATATTATATATACCATTTCAAAGAGGAAGCTCCAAAACATTGTATTATTGGTCCGCTTGAAAAAAATGGGAACATGTTGTTTTTGTTGAAGTGCCGATGTGTGTTCTGTGATCCGGACTGTACAGTAAAGTCTATTGCTAGTATTCTCATTGGAAGGGGAATAACTCTATCTTTTAGTTTAAATTCTGATGCATTCTGGGTTGACAAGGGGGGGGAGTTTACAATCTTGCCCAAATGTAATTTTTTTTATAAATTCTATATCCAAATAGGTAGACAATCATTGTCTTTTTTCTAAGAGAATCATTGTTGTTATCGGGTTGTTATATCAAAGTAAATAGCTATATTTGCGCGTATTTCAGACGTTATGTTCTCGAAGTGATTAAATTCGATGTGGTTGGAATTTTGAGAACTGAGCTAACAGTTTTATTCACTAAGATATAAGCCAATAATATGTTTTAACCCTTTCATTGTGGGAGCTGGGGAATCTCGCATATATACGAGAATGCACAGGCTTACACTGTCAAGGTAAACTTGTCCAAACTTGTAAATATTGTTAGGCCAATGTATTCTCTAAAATATGCGAGGCTCCCTGTTCACAAACAAACCAGGAAGCTCCAGTCATGGAAAGGTTAATTTCAAAAGGTGAATGTTAACATGACATAAATAATTTGTACTGCTGACATCATAAAGTAAACTCAACTCCCTATGGGAGAATCATATATATAAGAGAATGCATTGGCACAGGGATTTCGCAAACAACCGGGAAGCTCCAGTCATGGAAGGGTTAATTTCAAAAGGTGAACGTTAACATGACATATATAATTTGCACTGCTGACATCATAAAGTAAACTTCAACTCCCTATGGGAGAATCGCATATATAAGAGAATGCATTGCCACAGGGAATTCGCAAACAACCAGGAAGCTCCAGTCATGGAAGGGTTAATTTCAAAAGGTGAATGTTAACATGACATAAATAATTTGTACTGCTAACATCATAAAGTAAACTTCAACTCCTCACAAAAAATGATTTAAAAATGAAGACGTGCTATAATAATATCAGATCATTGTCTTAAAGATGTATTATCAGAATTAACGCTCCAAAATTACTATTGCTTTGGCTTCGGGAATACAAAAATATTTGATTCGAGTCGAGGAACCCGCCCATCAAAGCTCGATCAGGTATCGATTTTTGAAGTTTGTTATTTCTTGAGATGTGCAATTATTTGTGGCCCAGAAAAAAATCGTCAAACCGATGGTCTCGGACAAAATTGCGGATGAAGATGGATAACTCTAAAATCAAGTGGTAATGCGGCCAAATTTTTTGATACTCAAGTGATAATACGGCCATATTTCGTTGAACAAAATATTGATAAATAACACATTTTGGGAAATTTTATACCATAGTTGACAGTGGTTAGCTTATTTTCTTGCAATTAATCAATTCTGATAACTAAAGCATATTTTGAAGAAAAGTTGTTGTTGTATCTTGATGATATGGGGACCGTCTGATCGGATTGAGTACCTTTAAATAATTCAGAAAACTTGCTCATTTTTAAAGTGGTTATTAGAACCCCGTCCACTATATAATAAGGGTATGTTCACACACACTCAAGTTTACACGGTATGTTTTTTTTTAGGCATTTCATCCTAGAATACCATATGGTTCCATAATGTGAACGAAAACATGCAAATAAAATTCATCTTTACCACAGCTAACAACATGAGAAGTAAAATCTCTGTAATTCAACATTTAATGGCGATAATAATAAATTAATATTCTACTATACACATGCAGCGCATATATTTATTTATTATATAATTCCATCCCACTGGAGAGTGAATATCGTGAGCCAGGAGAGTTCATGCAGTAAGAGAGATATATGTGCGAACGCGAGGAATGCCATATAAAAATAAATTTCATTTACCATTTGTATATGACATTCCTCATTGTAATTGATTCTTCAATATTATAAACATTTAAAAAAAAAAAAATGGAGCTAATGTCTGATAGTTGACTTCAAATTCCTATATGACCCATTCTTGCAAGATAGTTGCTTGCTAATTTCGGTAGCATCCCTACAGGTGGAACTCCAGAGATTTTTAATTCTCACTTAGTTTGTTGTGGTATGGACTCAGATGCATTTTATATGCATGTCTCCGTTCATATTCTGGCAATATCTAGTGTTTTATGACAAAATGCCTGCAAAACATACTGTGCTACTTGCGAGTGTATGAACGAACCCCAATTGTCCGATATATTATGTTTTTTATATCCCTTTTGAAAAAAAGGTTGTATTATGTTATCAGTCTGTCCGTCCGTCCATCCGTCTGTCGTGCCGTCTGTCCGTCCGTTACCATTTTTGGTTTCCGATCGATAACTCCAGTTTTGATTATTTGATCTGAACCAAAGTTGGTATGTGTATTTCCCATCTAAAGATACAGACCAAGTTTGAATATGGGTTCCGTCCAATTATTTTTACATGAGTTACGGCCCTTTTTCGACAGAATATGATCGTCTGTTAACATTTTTGGTTTCCGACCGATAACTCCAGTTTGGATTATTTGATCTGAACCAATGTTGGTATGTGTATTTCTCAGCTAAAGATACAAGCCAAGTTCGATTATGGGTTTCGTCCAGTTATTTTTTCATGAGTTACGGCTCTTTTTCAACTTAAAATTGACCATCTGTTTAAATTTTTGTTTCCGACCGATAACTCCAGTTTGGATTATTTGATCTGAACCAAAGTTGGTATGTGAATTTCCCAGCTAACAATACAGGCCAAGTTCGAATATGGGTTCCGTCCAATTATTTTTACATGAGTTACGGCCCTTTTTCAACTTAGAATTTGACCATCTTTTAAAATTTTGGTTTCCGACCGATAACTCCAGTTTGGATTATTTGATCTGAACCAAAGTTTGTATGTGTATTTCCCAGCTAACAATACAGGCCAAGTTCGAATATGGGTTCCGTCCAATTATTTTTACATGAGTTACGGCCCTTTTTCGACTTAGAATTTGACCAATTTCATAACATTTCGGTTTCTGACCGATAACTCCAGTTTTTATTATTTGATCTGAACCAAAGCTGGTATGTGTATTTCCCAGCTAACAATACAGGCCAAGCTCGAATATAGGTTCTGTCTAATTATTTTCACATGAGTTACGGCCATTTTTCGACTTAGAATTTGACCGCATTTTGGCATTAAAATTAGGGGTATATAAGATTTTCTTCACATGTAAGCTCCAAGTATTATTTTATTTTGCGGTAGTACAATTCGAAATGTCTAAAGGGCGTATTTTGCCACGCCCTAGCGATGCTCTTGTTAGTATATGTGGTAGATATCCATTAAACTTTAAAGTTTAAGACCAACATCAGCAACCAAGAGTCACCATTCAAGCTCAGTAGAGCGTGGCTTTTCATAAACAATATAGAAAACAATTTCTAAATCCAGGATGTCGTGTTCAACCACGAAACACAGCATAATTACCCAGTGCGATACTTGTCATCACTGGTCAATCAGGTTTTAGAAAAAATATCAGCTCGCTGCAATAGTTGATTGGTCGGTGCAGTTATATGCTTAGAACTGTCAATAATATGTACACAGCTTATCAGTAACTGTTGTCTGCAATTGAATTTACCATTTAGAGGATGTTTAGATACCAAAGTCCACTATGTAGGAACTGTTACATCGGAAGTCGTTCTATTGCCGTTCTATTCTATTGTGATGGTTCTTGACTGATTTGTTACGGTTCCTTATGATTAAAAATAATCATTTTCGGGACAAAATCACGCATAACTATAGATATCTTGAAATTATTATGCTTTCCTGAATGAACACAGGCTGCAGAAGTGGCGTATTATCGAAACCTGAACTCTAGATCACAATTAACTCGGAATTAGCGAGTTAACGCGTAAAAATCAACATGTTATCACTGAAAATCAAGCCACGTAAACGCAATTCCTTTTTTTTTTGTGGCGTATAAAATATAAAAATCATTCTGAACACGAACACTGAGTGTAAAGCATACCCATGTTATTCTTCTGTAAATTAGATGAGAATATATCCCGATATCGGTTGATAATTTGGAACAGTAGCCTCATAATCAACACGTGTTCGTGTTACGGTTCTATTTCAAGCCAATCATGGCTGTGACGGTTCTATAGATAAGATTTATTCGAACGATTTCTGCACTTTGGGTTGAATATTGTCTTGTGTATCTGACAATTTAAATCAGATAATGACTGTAGCTTATGCCATTTACATAATACAACAGGTATATTAAGAAAGAATACAATAAATACCTAACAATAATAGTAAGTGATATTAATTGGTAGAAACCAAATATTGAAAGTCCCGAGAGGTATACTATCATAATCATGCCTGCCTATATGGATATTTACAGTAAAACATGCTCACGCCATCTCATGCCAAAGCGAAAATCAAAATGGAATGTAACAGCACAATACAAGCATATCCGGAAAACATGAGACAAAATATTCAAATGGAAGAAAATCTTTTGGCCAATTATTTTGGCCATTTCTGAGAAACTGGCCAAATTGAAAAAAAAATAAAATAGGATCACTGAGAAAACCGAAACTAAAAAAAAAACAATAAAAAAATGAAGAAATAATAAAAAGCAAAGGAAGAGAATAGAAAGGAAGGGAGATTAAAATGAAGCAAGACGAACCGGGTAACAAATACACTGTGGCAGTCTATATATAGTAGCAGGGAATCTGGGATCATGAAACTTGGAAAGAAGAAGGTTGAAATAGAGGAAGTATAGCCTATAGCACTAATAGAACATGTACTGCAACCACAAATTTAATTGGCACTAGATAATTCCATGAATCTCTACTTTGGTTACACCTGTAAACATCATATTTCACCCGTTAAAGTGATGTGAAACACTCCGGTATGGTGATTCAATAGAAATGGGGAATAATCTTGCTCAAAGTTGTTCTTTTAACGAATATTATTCCAAATTTCCAACACAAAACGTCATTCTGATATATTTATTAGATGCACTGACTCTGGATGGCGAAATCATTTGTGTTTATTTGTTGTCAATTTTTGCGTCCCGAATCCAGATGTAAATATTTACAATTGAGCGCTAGTTTTGACGATGTTTTCTATTGAGTGGTATGGTTGATTTCTTTGAAATTTTCGACGATGTTAGTAGAATGCTACATTCTCCAGATTGGCATAACGCCTGCAAACTAACTGATCAGTTTCACTAACTCGGAACAAGTCCATAATATGTCTTTAAAGCATGGGAATATACCTTGATAATTTTTTTCACATGTGAATGTCCAGATCGAGATTACATGATATTATAGGTGACTTTTGTGAACCAATTTTGCTTAATTGCTTTACCATCATACAATTTTCACCGGGGTAATCAATTCATGTTTATCACGAAATTAGCTCACAAAAGTCGCATAAATCACGTAATCTAGAGCTAACCAGAGAACAGATTCATGGCATTATAAATCTACAACAAAACCAAGATTGTCAATATTAGGAAAAATGCAGTTGATATAGAGAGTGAGAATAAAGCATTCATAGAGCATTTACTGCCACCAGACAGTTGCACATATACGCAAGCGAGTCACACAAGCCCAAATTAAGCATGCGTCTTACCTCTTTAAGGTCGAATGGGGTGTTCATTTTGTTTGTGACATATGCTACGACGTTGGAGAATGTAAACGAGCTTTCCCCATACCTAAATATAGTAAGAAGATTATATTAATTAAAATAGGAATGTGTCTGAATATAAGTTACCTGCTTCATTTCGAATGTTGAAGTCAATGATAGTGTCGCTCTTGAGATGATGAATGACATATCGAAAAATCCTCCGCCAAATCTGAAAAAAATATCCGTTCTCATAATATCATGCATTATGATACACCAGCTAATTACATTTCAGATGGGGTCAGATTACTAAGTTTTCAACTTTTGGGTGAACAAGGACCAGTCTATATATATCGCACAAAATTTGACAACAGCTGCCTAAATATCTAATTCATGGAAGTAAAAGTTCATTTTAATGAATGATTTTCGACTCAATGTTGTTATAACTGCTTAGTGAATGAAAATTGCTATCTAGGTGTCCTGGTGTCGCCTGTCTTTGTTTTTCTTTTTGCGACACGCGTTTCTGTTTATTTGCGAGCACTCAATGTCTCTTGTTGAATAGACTGGTTCCTGGTCAAAAGCTGAAACAATCTGAAAATGCAGTAACCCCCACCCCTCCATTCTTATTAGGGGCTGCGATTCGGGCATTATGTTTTGTTTTCAATTTGATTTTGGATACAATTTATATTTTGAATCAAGATTTTATTCGATTCGGTCAAATGCTTCATCTTTGTGGACAATGAGCCATTGTCTACACAACTTCAGGCCAATAAGGTTCCAGTATAGCTTGTTCTGAACAGGGATGGCCCAATTACTTACTCAACGTAGTTTACAATTACAATTACTTTCAACCCCCTGCATTACACATATAATTGCAATTATGTTGAAAACACAATGTAATTAATTACAATTACTAATACAATGTAATAAATTACGTTTTAATTATTTGATGGAACTTTAAAAATCATTGTATTTTCCTTGTGAATGGTTATGTGTATCATTGCTCTATAGTTATTCATCAGTATGACCCAGTATACCAACGATTATTAAAATCCGACCATCAATGAATGAGATATAGAGCTAAAAAAATCGGATGGACAGACCCCATTTCTATATCCAAACTTCTTTTGTCGGAGGATAATAATACAGTTCTGATCCATCCAATGACTCAATCTTCCGCACAGAGATTGGATATTCAAAACATCGAGGTCTATTTGTAACATTTGTGTTCTTGACATCAGATAGCGCAGATGCAGCCTCGTTTGACACACGCTGATAATGCATTTTTTTACCCTGTGCCAATGCATTCTCTTATATATGCGAGTCGACCATAGGTCGCCTCGCATATATAAGAGAATGCATTGGCCTAACAATTTTATTACAATTTTAATAATTTTTTCTTGTATTCTTTAACAATTTTATAATTTCACCCATACAGAGCCCCAGACAAACATGAGCAGACGACACTCTTCTATATATGTGTGGGGCTCCCTGCAGGGTAATGGATGTTTTTTATTTTGTGTAACATTTGTGTTCTTGACATCAGATGCAGGCTCGTTTGCCACACGCTGATAATGCATTTTTTTACCCTGTGCCAATGCATTCTCTTATATATGCGAGTCGACCATAGGTCGCCTCGCATATATAATAGAATGCATTGGCCTAACAATTTTTTACAATTTTAATAATTTTTTCTTGTATTCTTTAACAATTTTATAACTTCACCCATACAGAGCCCCAGACAAACATGAGCAGACGACACTCTTCTATATGCTTCTATATATGTGTGGGGCTCCCTGCAGGGTAATGGATGTTTTTTATTTTGTGTAACATTTGTGTTCTTGACATCAGATGCAGCCTCGTTTGACACACGCTGATAATGCATTTGAAAACAACAGCTTCTGCATGGTTTCCAATGTGCTACCTGCAATGTCATATATCTTGCATACACTGTTAACCCTTTGAGTGCCAGGGGCCGATCTCATCGGCCCTAAACCTACAAAATAAGTCTGTTAAAGAATATAAGAATAAATTATTAAAATTGTAAAAAATTGTAAAAAAAAATAAATAATAGTTGTTAGGCCAATGCATTCTCTTATATATGCGAGGCGACCTATGGTCGACTCGCATATATAAGAGAATGCATTGGCACAGGGTATATGCGTTGATACAAAAATCGACCTGGCACTCAAAGGGTTAAAGGTACTCAATCCCGATCAGACGCTCCTAAATTACTATTTCTTTGGCTTCGGGGGTAAAAAATATTTGATTCAAGTCGAGGAACCCACCCATCAAAGCTCAGTGATTAGATATCGATGTTTGAAGTTTACAATTTCTGTTGTTTGTGGGACAGAACTTGACGGTCTTGCAGATAAAGATGGATAACTCTAAGATCAAGTGGTAATAATAACCATTTGATTTTAGAGTTATCCATCTTTATCTGCAAGTTCTGTCCCACAAACAATAGAAATCGTAAACTTCAAACACTAATCACTCTGAGCTTTGATGGGTGGGTTCCTCGACTCGAATCAAATATTTTTTACCCCCGAAGCCAAAGAAATAGTAAATTAGGAGCGTCTGATCGGATTGAGTACCTTTAATTAACAATTATTGTAAATTTGCAGCGATATAAGGGGTATTATTTGTGTCAGTGTTATGATTCTACCATATAAATGTTCACATGTAAGTGGTAACATGGTTCTGGCCAGAATACAGTAATGCCCTAAATAATCGACTCCTTAACCACAGCAGAATTATGGGTAATTTTTCAAGATTTAGTCGGAAATATGGCTTGTTGCCATTCATAGGAAAGCTCTCAGTGAGAGCTTTCCGACCAATGGCAGCAAGCCATATTACCGACTAAATCCTGAAATATTTCACATAATTCTGCTATGGTTAAAGGGTCATATACTTCGGGCATTACTGTAATCCGGGATATAATGGCAGTGGATTATTTAGGGCACTTCTGTATCTTTGGATTGGCAATACACGCCACACTTACATTTAAAAATCTTGAACAAAAATGTTGTAAAATGGTCTGGTATTTCATGAGGAAATACTGGTGCAATATATTATTCACATCAATTTCCACGTACATCATGTCTTATGCCGGCCATGATACACTTGACGAAGATTGTCAAACGTTTTTTTCTAAAATCATACTTACTTTTCAAATATATCGTCGTATTTGGATCGGACAAAATCCCAGGCAAGAGAACGGCCAATCGGATTGCCAGCCACATATCCGATTACGCTAGCTGCATCCTGAGTACGAATTTTCGTTTCATCCATAGCATATTCTAGATATCTATAAATAAAGAAAAGTTATATAAGGTCACATGGAAATATATGTTTGCCAGATGTGTGGAAAATATCTTATTCATTCATAATTGATATGAATGTGAGGTGTTGGCTTTTCTCTCAGCTTTCTGTATACATGCATTCGTGGTGATAGAATAGGGGGCTTGGTAATTGACATGAATCTCTAATCTGGCTACGCCCGTATAGAGATCATGTTCAACAAATTAATGGGAACTTTATTGAAGATCTGACGGGATCTTTATAACATCGGAAAAAATAACACGGATAATAAATTTCTTATTTAATACCTACAGGTTACACTGGTGTAAATGCTTTCCATAGGTCTCAGTACAAACGTTTTAGTGTATACTGTTTACAATATAACGCCTATGTCCAGAATTTTCTATAAATCTGAAATATTGACATTTGCGGTAACTTTTTATACGAACAAAATCATCTTACAGGCAGGGAATTCGCCTTTAAATCTTTAAATAAGTGTCAGAACCGCACTAAAAATATAATGTCATATTTTAAACCGCACCACAGAATTCAAACTTGACTACAAAGGGCTAATGCTTGTGCGAGTGGCTATATTACCTATGGGAAAGCATAGGGAAGAGGTGAGATATATTTTTAAGCTAAAACACACAAGGCTATTGTATTGACCAATCAGTGCCCAGTGTCTATTTTATTCTCTCCTAGAATTCCCCCCCGCATCCGCTAGATGTCATTCCGAACCATGTTTACACCAGTGTAACTACATGCACTCTTTAATAATGCATTTCATATTAGTAAAAGGTCACACTCAAAGAGTACACGCCTTAGTAACTTGAGTGTACCGATTTCGCTTTGCATCGCTTACGATCATACAATTTCTCCCGGGTATAATCAGTTATATGTTTTTCGCGACATAATAAGCCGACATCGGCTCACAAAAGTCACTTAAATCATACAATCTCGAGCTGAGACCTTCACCTTGAATTCAATGAAATTTTTTTTTTTTTAAATATGGATGGCCTTCATGATAGGTATTGCTGTTATAATAGACACATCCATTAAAACCACCATCAACAGAAAGAATATTAAATTATGGACATATTTTGTTCTTATTCAAATCATAATATTGCATAAATAGCATGTTATTGTCAAGATCGTACGCAGTGTTAGTGAACAAATACCATGTTATGTTACAGTACAGTACATAAAGAGTGTGCAATAAGCAAAACACTCGACACCGGGGATATCGTACTGATGAATTTTGGTTAATACTGTTGTTTCAACATACCGCTATAGTGCTTGCTATTCATCGCAACTCAACATTTCGGTGTTGAATGGGGCACAGCGTGTATCAATCTCCCCAAAAAATCACCACGATGTTGAGTGTGTTGCTTATCGCACACTCTGTATGTGCTGTATATAAACAAATGATCAGCTGGCACAAGTGTGTTTTGTGGATGCTATCCTATTGATACAATTATTATATTATACTATTAGTATATTCTTGAGGTCAATTTCATAATTTGATAACTTTTATTTTTAAAGATACAGGCGGCGTTGGCGGTGGGTATGCTGATAAAATATTCACCTCTGTCAAAAACCGCCATAAACAGAAATAATAGTAAAATATAGACAGACTTTGTTCTTATACCAATCTGAAATATGGCATAAACAGTATGTTTTTGTCAAATGTTTTTCCTTTGTTATGTAAACAAAAGCAAAAAACGTTACAGAACCTGGCTTTTTGTTTAGATCCGGATATGGCAAACATAAAGAGCGTTATTTGGAAATAATATGGAAATAATAAAGAGCGTTTATATCATTTGTGTGTGATTAACCAATAGAATTGCTCTGTGTTATGTAAACAGAAGCAAAACATCTGTAAAACGAGCAGGCCATCGTACGTCCTGACGAAAATATACTATTTATGCGCTGATTATGTTTGGCATATGAACAAAACTATATATATTTTAATATTCCTTCTGTTGATGGCGATTTGAACAAATATGAATATTTCTGCAATGAACGCCGCCCGTGCCTTTAAATTTAAACCTGCAACCAAGGCCACCCGTACCTTTAAGGAACAGGTTACAATTGACTAAGAACTAAATTAGCTGTATTAGTTTTTCGATATTATAGAGTTCCCTGTCAGATCTTCAAACAGTACTCAGGTTTTGAACTGGTGGAATATCATATGTATCCGGGCATGTAACCAGAACATATAGAGGTACATGGTATGATATACATGGAATGGTGTAACACCCCCCCCCCCCCCCCCCCCCCCATTGTGGAAAGGTTTGGCATGTTACATTTGGAATGGCACATTGAGATATCTCTCGATCAACTCCACTTGAAAATCATATCAGGCCCATATCAGGCCCATATCAGGGTTCGAAACCACAACTTCCCTCTGCAGACTGCAAGGATGGTTTTCACAACATAACCACCTCGACTGAAAGGTCATCCTTGAAAGAAATCATGAGTTAAGCCGCATATCAGTCTGAACCAGGGTTCGATCTAAGTGTGACATAGAATGGATCTAACATTATCAGAACAGCAAAATGTATTCAACTATATAAAAATTGTTTTGAGAAAATTTATTTTATAAGTGCACTACAAACTTTTCTTAATTGAAATTTGAGAATATTTTTCATGCCTTTGTCTAGAAAGTAAGAAAGTGGCTTTCTTACTGTATTAGAAATAAATTCTAGCTTTAAGAAATATATTTTCTATATATAAGCACAAAAAACATTTTCTAAGTATACTCCCAAATATTCTTTATATATCTAGCCTAGAAAACTTTCCTTGACGTTTGAGAAAACATTTCTTATATTTTGCTGGATATTGAGAACAAGGCTTTCTAGAATATAAAAAAAATATTTCTGACGTTTTTCTAGATATTGAGAAAAAGACTTTCTAGGATTTAAGAAATTTATTCTTACTATTAAGAAAATATGAGAAAAATATTTAAACAGTTCTTGGGGAAACATTAAGAAAAATATTCTCATAATTAGAATTTAAATTCTATAAGAAATGTATTTTTCTAACTATTATAAAATATGATGAAAAGAAAACTTTCTAAGTATACTCCCAAGATATAATACTTCTTATTTTAAGTTTTTTTTTATAAAATAAGAAAATCCTTTTTGGCAGTGTGTATATATACTGCACTGGCACACTATAATGTATGGATGCTCTGTCTTAGTATGATGTGCTCATTGCTTGGTATATACAGTAATGGCCTAAATAATTGACTCCTTAACCACAGCAGAATTATGGGTAATTTTTCAGGATTTAGTCGGAAATATGGCTGAAAGATTTCCGATGAATGGCAACAAGCCATATTTCCGACTAAAAACTGAAAAATTACCGATAATTCTGCTGTGATTGAGGGGTCGATTATTTAGGGCATTACTGTAGGCGGGAACATGTTATCATTTGAAATGTCCATGTTACAATCATAATGGCACACCGGGATGTTCCTGAATTCATATCAAGCTTGATAATCAGTAAGCCTTGAAATAGGGTGTCTGTCATTTGCAGAATGAGGTCCCCAGAGGGTGAATTTAGTGATGCTATCCTGCATAGCGGGCTAGCATCACAAAATTCACCCTCTGGGGACCTCATTCTGCTTACACCTCAGCAGAATGAGGTTCCCAGAGGGCGAATTTTGTGATGCTAGCCCGCTATACGGGGTAGCATTACTAAATTCACCCTCTGGGGACCTCATTCTGCAAATGACAGACACACTATTTCAAGGCTTGATAATCAGTCCCAACTTTCGCCCATGTCGGGATTCGAACCCACGATGTCGACTTCTATAGTGACTGTTCATGACTTACCTACTTAATACCCAGACCTGTTGACTGCATCCTAAAGCTGACAGAAGCAGGATTTTCTCAGAGGCGACATTAGAATCCTGCATTTGTTTGAAGAAGAAATCCCAGAGGTCACTATCACCGTCCGAGATCGCAGAACAATAAACTGTTGACTTCAGATCTGGATCGATACTGAAATCGTACATGGAGATTAATTAAATTAAAGGCCCATTTAATTTTCAAGTCACCGATTATTATTTCTATAGTGACTCGATATACAGTTTTAAAAACAATCTATGCCATAAAAATATAGTTCATCACCATTTGGAACGTCCATGTCTCAGAAAGTGTCCATAGAGTAATAGAAAATGGATGAAATCATATAAACTTTTCCACCGTCTCACTCCCAGAATGCAACATAATTCAAACTATGATATAGAGTTATTCCCCTTCCATTGAACATTTTAGACTTTGCAATACAATCCAGATGAAAATTAAGCACAGAAAACACCTAATATGGAAGTCTTTACAGTTTATTACACTGGATAAGTTGATACTACAATGTTTCGGAGCTTCCTCTTTCAAATGGTATATAATATGGCATATATTTTATACAATGTAATTGACAATTAAGTGGGCCTTTAAGCTAGAATTTAGATTTATAATTTTTATGGATTTATCGTTGAGAATGTATCAGGTGAAGGCGATGGTCTGACAATTTAATGCAGCGTAGTGATCGAGAGGACAGAACTCTGCGATTCAGTTTGTGAACAATTTATCGATAACTCTAACCAAATCCCATGCAGAGTTCAGTCCCCTGTGCAGGACTTACCGCTGCCAGCACCTGCACGCAATGTGAAGAAATGTAACATATATTTATTTGAGAATTTTGTATGTTACAATTCATTTTGCATTGTTCCGAGAAACTGAACTGTCCATATTCATTTGAAAATTGTCTAGATCAAACCAGAATGAATTGTAACTGACAAAACACTTGAATAAAAAAATGTTAGATTTAAATAGAAAATACACATGCCGGCAGCATTCAGACATAGCGCAGAAAGGGGACTGAACTCTATTTTGCAGCTTGAACTCTTACTTGTTATTGGCAGGATTATCTCTCCAATGCTTCACCTGGATTGCTGAATAATTCTTGCATGAGTCCACATAGGCACAGGCTGTTGGGGCCAGGAGGGTCATCAGGTATCTAAATGGTAAAGTTTATATATTTAACCAAGCTTTTAACCCTTTACCCAACAAACCGGCCAAAACCGGCCAAATAAAGCTTCAACAGCCTAAAATATCTTCGGTCTGTCTCAATAGAACCATACAAATATGGATATCATTGGAACCGGCTCCTTGACCACATTGTGATAGTTACAGTTATGCCCTGTGCCAATGCATTCTCTTATATATGCGAGTCGACCATTTTGGCCTTTTTACCATTTTTTCTTACATTCTTTAACAATTTTATAATTTTTAATGTGTTAAGCCAATGCATTCTCTTATATATGCGAGGCGACCTATGGTCGACTCGCATATATAAGAGAATGCATTGGCACAGGGCCGTTCTGTTGGGTAAAGGGTTAATAGTGTCTCTGACATTTGCAGAATGAGGTGCACAGAGGGCTAACATCACTAAATTCGCCATCTGGGGACCTCATTCTGCTTAGGCCTCAACTGCTATGGGATATCTAGGATCAGAATGAAGATCCCCAGTTGAAGTTGTTAATGTTCACCCATTAGTCACCTCGATTATGCATTTTATCTTCAGTGTATACATTTGGGGACCTGGGAGTTCTAGTTTACGAATGTCGGCTTGTTGTACCGGTATAAGGTTCCCATTTGGGGAAATAGAAGATCTAGGTAGAAGAAAGGAGCTCGGTTTTAAATTCGGTTATTATTATATATACATTTAAAATGCATTCTACAGTAAATTAGTTTCAATGCGCTTACATCAATCAATAAAAATAAAAATATAAAAGGTAAGAGTTAAAAAGTAGTAAATGAGAATTAAAAATTAATAACGACCATCTGCATGTGACTAAGAAATTACTAAAAAAAATTAAAAAACCAACGACCATAAGCATGCGACTTATAATTAAAAGAGAATACTAACATAAATTAAAAAATAGTTAAATTTATGAAAAAAGCTTATGGCTAAAAATTTATTTTAAAAAGAAAAAAGCAAAAAAACAGACAACAAGGTTAACCAAAGAAATAGATAAAAATACTATCAACAAAATTAAATGAATAAAAAAAGTTACCGAAAACAGTCACAAGTAAGTAAATTGTGAAAGATTAAATGTCGCAGTTAAAGTTGAGTAGTAGGTTTAACACCGAAGCAAATTATGAACAGGTGAGAATTAGATTTGAGAATTAAGCTGCTTTCACAGACCTGCGGCTGACGCATGCTATATATAGCCACATTAGTATATATCGGTACTTCTGAGTTTATTTTGATGGTGGACAAGGAAGTTCTTGAAATATATAAGTTAAGGGCTCTGTCCATACGAACATTTCATCTTGTAACTATATATGTGGATTCACACATTTGACAGTTCTGTGGTAGCTTGGAGAAAAGACTGCAATATATGCGCAGTCTTCACATGGTAGGAGGCACCAGGGCTGACTGTTTATGATGCATAACAGGGAATTTCCTCCGGGTGTTGAATACTGGATCATGTCATGAATCTCTACTCTGGCAAATGCCCGTAGAGATCCATATTCCACCATATTTCTCATGTACCATACATTATATTGGCTGAGAATAAAAGCATTACTTACTTATATACCGGTACAAAACCTGGGTACTTTTTTATATTCTGACCCGTTCTGACAGGTAACTTTATAAAATTTAACAAACACGGCAGGGATTATATTTCTTTGTCAATACTTGTTTCTCAATAATCTACTTCTGGTGGAGGTCCCAGCTCGAGATTGCATGTTTTTCTGTGACCTTTGTGAGCCGAATTCGCAATAAGTTTTGAATTAATTACCAAAGAATAATTCCATAATAATTATTGTAAGCAACGAAATGCAAAATCGCCCACAAAGTCACTTAAGTCGTGTCATTTCGAGTTGGGGCCTTTTTTCACCCACAGTGAAGTACATTATTAAGGAACAGGAAATAACTAATATATTCCCCGTGTTATTTTTCGACTTTATAAGGTTCCCTGTCAAAACTTCAAAACATTCCCAGGTTTTGTACTGCATGGTGGAATATGGATCTCTATGGGGGTTAGCCAGAGTAAAGATTTGTGGCACGATCTAAATAGAGGATCTACAACGAGTCCCCAGTTTATAGCGGAATTTACAAAACGAGTCCAGTAAATTAGGTCTGGACCGAGCCTTTGGCGAGGTCCAGACCTAATTTACTGGACGAGTTTTGTAATTTCCGTTATAAACTGGGGACGAGTTGTAGATTCTATTTATTACATGATCCAAAACATCGACAAAACAAACTTAAATCGACAAATGTGACGCGAAATTAACGTCGGCTTCTATAAGGCATGCGATGACATTTCACGTAACTATTCGTTGTTTGCCCGCGTAACGAAATAGTCCCAGATAAATACAGACTTTTTAACGCATTTAATGGCGTATATTTAATGACATAACTTTTCAAACTCTTCATTTGTAATAGTTTGTTGGAAAAATATTGGAAGCCATGCATAGTATTTTGAGACGTAGCGTACGGAATGTTAACAGGTCGACAAACCGGAAGTCAAAGGTCACCTGGCACTATTTCCTGTTATTAAACGAACGTTTAATATCACAATTTATAGAATGGGTCTATTGAATGGAATAAAGGTAGGATCATGTAATAAATGACTATATCAACCCTTTGAATACTGAAATGCATACTCACTTTTTTAGATGTGGCTGCCCTGCTGGATTCTCCATATCGAGTCTCTCAAATGGAGGCGTGACCTTTGATTTTATGAATTTCTACAGATGGAAATCATAGATAATTATATACTTATTGTAATTAATGTTGGATATTTGTCGCTAAAACACACAATCTGATTAGCCGAGAACTTCTAACTTTAGTATAGTTGGATATATGTCGCTAAAACACAATCTGATTGGCCGAGAACTGATAACTTTAGCAAGTCGGCTTGTTTACAAACTGTTTTCAAGTTCGAATTCCCAAATAGCTAACAAAACGGAGTTTGTTTATTTTATAATTGGGTGAAAGCTTTTTAATTACTGCTTGAAACTTTCAATTACATCAACAAATATGAACTGATTTTCCCCAAAGTTGGAAACTTATTAACACTTAACCCTTCCATGACTGGAGCTTTTTTTTTTGGAAAACCCCGTGCCAATACATTCTATTATATATGCGAGTCTCCCATAGGCAGCCTTGCATACATAATAGAATATATTGGCCTAGCAATATTTACCCTGACCTTGTGAGCCAATGCATTCTCTTATATATGCAAGACTCCCTGTGGGAGACTCACATATATAAGAGCACGCACTGTCACATAATCTATAATGCTGCACCAGCGCAGGTCGCGTCACAAAAGGGTTAATTCATGATGGAGCATCTTTTCCCTGAAAGATCTCTACTGATTCAGGGTATACATGTACACTAACAGTTTGAGTCAGAGAGCCTCTGTTACTCGGAAATATTTTGTTTTCATTTTGTTTTCCCAGAAGTGGGACAGGAACTGTCTCTATTTTGAGAACATTACAGCACTTTTGATTATAAATCTATCTGTTAAACCACATATTACTGACACAAAATTTGACATAACAGTAAAGTACCAATATATAAGACATGGTTCTTAACTCTTCGAATTGAGAAGTCGACATGTCCCCAAAATGTGGCAAACAATGCGAAAAATAAAGCATAGTGTTACAATAATCATATTCCTATAATAAATCCCTACATTTTGATATATGTGACCCGCCATATCAAATCCAGTCATAAGTCGGGATTTTTTAACCCTGTGCCAATGCATTCTCTTATATATGCGAGTCGACCATAGGTCGCCTCGCATATATAAGAGTATGCATTGGCCTAACAATTTTTTATCATTTTTTAAAAATAAATGTTTCTTACAATTTTTAGGACATAAAATATAAAATATCCATTACCCTGCAGGGAGCCCCACACATATATAGAAGCATATAGAAGAGTGTCGTCTGCTCATGTTTGTCTGGGGCTCTGTATGGGTGAAATTATAAAATTGTTAAAGAATACAAGAAAAAATTATTAAAATTGTAAAAAATTGTTAGGCCAATGCATTCTCTTATATATGCGAGGCGACCTATGGTCTACTCGCATATATAAGAGAATGCATTGGCACAGGGTAAAAATAATCCTGACTTACGACTGGATTTGATATGGCAGGTCACATATGGATGAACCATGTTCAGTAAGCGACAGTGGAGATATCTTCCCTGAAACCAATGGAGACAGTCGATAAAAAAAATATGGTCGAACAAGACTCAGGGCCGGTCTCACGGCCATTATACAAAACCGAGCCACATTTTTCGCCAGTCTCCGGTGGTTTCATGGGAGATATCTCCACTAGCGTATGCTGTTAATTAATGGCTAATCAATATACCAAAATAAAGGAAAATATTCCAGATATTCGATTATTCTATCAATATTCTAATATTATTGTCATTATGGTCTGCTAAGTGACCAAACAGAGTCTTGTTCGACCACTTTTTGTCCGGTCTCCAGTGGTTCTCAATGCGTTCATAGAATGTATCTCCACTGTCGCCTGCTGTAATGGTTGACTCATACAACAAAATGAAGGGAATTATTCAAGGAATATGACTATTTCATTACTATTTTTTAGGTTTCGTGTATTGCTGCATTTCTGATCACGGGTTTGACGACATGAGGAAATTCTACATTTCGGGAGTAAGGAAAATTGTCGTATATATAGGTACCTTTAGTGTTATGCTGTGTTATGACTAATTTTGTGCCAGGGACCTGTGTGTTAAACCACTTTTATAGCACGGTGGGGAATCACGTGGTTTCGCAGTTGATGACGACGATGACGGCGATGAGGACGAAGACAATGATGATGATGACGACGATGATGATGATGATGATGACAACGATGATGAAGAACACGACGAATAACACTTAACCCTTTGAGTGCCAGGTCCGATTTTGGTATCAACACATATACCCTGTGCCAATGCATTCTCTTATATATGCGAGTCGACCATAGGTCGCCTCGCATATATAAGAGAATGCATTGGCCTAACATTTTTTTTTTTTTTTTTTTTTACAATTTTTTACAATTTTAATAATTTATTCTTATATTCTTTAACAGACTTATTTTGTATGTTTAGGGCCGATGAGATCGGCCCCTGGCACTCAAAGGGTTAACACGGACCATGACTGCCAAACGTAACGGCCATACTAACATTTAGTGCATAGATCTGTACATATGTTTTTCACTCTGTATTGCATACAAATTATGATTGAGTGATATAAAGCAATTCAATCACAGTACTACATATTCACAATGTCCAAGGCGAACACAAGCTAATATATGAGGAAATGACACAAAACGTAGCCATTTGATTGTTATGACCATATATGTGACCCGCCATATCAAATCCAGTCGGAAGTCTGGATTTTTTTACCCTGTGCCAATGCATTCTCTTATATATGCGACCATAGGTCGCCTCGCATATACAAGAGAATGCATTGGCCTAACAATTTTTACAATTTTAATAATTTGTTCTTGTATTCTTTAACAATTTTATAATTTCACCCATACAGAGCCCCAGACAAACATGTGCAGACGACACTCTTCTATATGCTTCTATATATGTGTGGGGCTCCCTGCAGGGTAATGGATGTTTTTTATTTTATGTCCTAAAAATTGTAAGAAACATTTATTTAAAAAACATGATAACAAATTGTTAGGCCAATGCATTCTCTTATATATGCGAGGCGACCAATGGTCGACTCGCATATATAAGAGAATGCATTGGTACAGGGTAAAAAAAATCCCGACTTCCGACTGGATTTGATATGGCGGGTCATATATGCACGTTTATTTTTTAAAACAATTGATACCCTATATTCAGTATCTTATAAATTTGAAATTTCCACTTTTTCATGCTACAATTACCTAACTCAACAATATACTGTGTAAATAGTAATCTGTAGTTTCAACTGATCCTTTAGTTGCATGTTCAATTGTCCTATAGGCAAAATTATGTCTCATCAAATAATATGGGGATATTCTCATCTTGGAAACAGGGGTCCCCAAAAAATAAATAGTCTTACTAGCATCAAACAGATAACGTACCATGAATTTACCATAGAGTGGGGTTCGCTGCAACATCCTCTTCACGTACCCGATCTCTGTCATAGCAGCGTACCATGGCACATAGTCATTCTCGTCATGTAGATAGGTCAGCGTGTCCATAGCAATATCTTGATCAGCGTGCCCAGACCTACATATATACTTTGTATGAATACAGTATGATAATATACAATTATAACCCAATTTCTGTATCCCTGTCTTTTGCATATTATCCTATTATCCAAACTGAACCTTGTTCGACAACTTTCTTTCGCCAGTTTCCAGTGGTTTTCAGGGGCACTCTATCAGCTCCCAGACTTTGGGGGTGTCAGTTTGGAAATTTCCAACACTTGGAAAGCTTGAGGCCAGTCTATAGATGCTAGGATTTTGCAATTTTCATGTTCAGATTTCAAAATGTTCCGTTCAGCACGGTGTGCCCTTGTCCTCCCATGTGGACAGTCATAATTTAAGAAAAACAAATCGAGGTGTGAATATTTTTGGAGTTAGACCACCAGATGTTTGGATTTTGCAATGTTGAAGTTCAAATCTCATATTGGGTTGGCACAGTGGATTCTGTTCCCAGATCACAAGATTAATGATCCATTCAGAAGATGATACCATCCAGGTCTGTCATATTTATGGAGTAAAATTTGTATAAGTGTCCATTGTACAAATTCAAATTTCTTATTGAAATGGACATACCAGGTATCGATCGGAATGGCACAAATGTCCTTGTGATCTAAATCAACTCAGATAGCTATATCGGTGTATGCACTTGTCATTATACCAACAACAGTAACACACCTGGTCAAGTGGTCCTGCTAATATGGGCTATGATGCTGGTGTTCCTGCTGAATTGCAATGATGCGGGTAGGGCAAACTGATGCCATTACGAAAAGTACTGTTATTTTTTCTAAAGTTGTCATTTTCGCGGTGTTTGGCTAATCCGAGCGATTTGACAAAAAAAAAACAGTCTGTATGAAACATCAAGAATATAAATATTTTTGAAAAATTTAGTAATGCCTGCGCTGGTGTTTCTAAAATGATGTAATTAATCATCTTGATTATTTGTCGATTTTCAACAACTAATACAACCAGTATTAAAACATTTCGCAATAAATATGTTTTTGAATGCTTGATACCAAGCCTTGAAATAGGGTGTTTGTCATTTGCAGAATGAGGTCCCCAGAGGGTGAATTTAGTGATGCTACCCTGCATAGTGGGCTAGCATCACTAAATTCACCCTCTGGGGACATCATCCTGCAAATGGCAGACACCCTATTTCAAGGCTTGCTTGATACGCATAATGGCTTTTCCTGGATATGTTCTGATTATCAGAACAGGGTACAAAAAGACAAAATATAAAGGTACTTTTTGTTAACCCTTTACCCAACAGAAGGGCCCTGTGCCAATGCATTCTCTTATATATGCGAGTCGACCATAGGTCGCCTCGCATATATAAGAGAATGCATTGGCTTAACACATTAAAAATTATAAAATTGTTAAAGAATGTAAGAAAAAATGGTAAAAAGTGTTAAAAAAAGATTTTTTTTAGGCCAATGCATTCTCTTATATATGCGAGGCGACATATGGTCGACTCGCATATATAAGAGAATGCATTGGCACAGGGCATAACTGTAACTATCACAATGTGGTCAAGGAGCCGGTTCCAATGATATCCATATTTGTATGGTTCTATTGAGACAGACCGAAGATATTTTAGGCTGTTGAAGCTTTATTTGGCCGGTTTTGGCCGGTTTGTTGGGTAAAGGGTTAACAGCATCAGTATTCCCTAAAAGCGTCATAGCAATTTAGCAGGACCAGTTGACCAGGGGTGGATGTATGCACCTGTCATTATACCAACAACAAGAGACAAGCCTTCAAATAGTGTGTCTGACATTTGCAGAGTGTGAATTTGGTGATGCTACCCTGCATAATGGGCTAGCATAACCACATTCACCATTCAGAGACCTCATTCTGCTTAGGCCCCTTCTTTTGGGAAGTCTCAAATTAACAGTTTTTAGTTACTTTTTCCCTTCTGTTCGGTTTCTATATCCCCCAATTTTCACAAGATTAAATACAATATGAGTTGACTAATGGGTGAATATCACCAACTTCAACTGGGGAACTTCAATCTGATCCTATATAGGACTCTCATAGCAGTTGTTTTATAAGGAGAATGGGGTTTCCAGATGGTGAATTTAGTGACAATATCCAGCTGTGTGGGATAGCGTCACTAAGTTCACCCCCTGGGAACCTCATTTTGCTAATATCAGACACACTATATCAAGGCTTTAAAATAGGAAGGTCAGAGACGTGAATGGCATGGCGACAGGGGTGGGAGAAATTTGTTGCTTTTATATTTTCCTAGTTTCCAAGAGATGGAAAGCTTGAGGTATAAGTTGGGATATAAATAGAACCGCATGAGTGTCTGGATTTTGACAAAATTATCGCACGAGATTTGTTGGCGGAGCGATACCTCGAGTGCGGGACAATTCGTCAATTGCGATAATTCGTCAAAATCCAGACACTCATGCGGTTCTATTTTTATTACATAATCTCCGTATCAGAGTAAGTTGACTCACAATCGTACATCTCCGGTACAGAAAATGTGAATTTAATTGAGTTTTAACGGAATTTTAGAGTTAACGCAACAATCAGACAGGGAGCCTGTCTATCCGCGAGTGTCCTTGCCCCATCTTTAATGATGCGTTTGAAATTAAATTCTGTGCCTCGACAAACATATTCTTGAAATGAAACTATACTTGAATGAATCATCTCATCGATCGATCGCTTATTTTTTCTTTATTGTCGTGATTGAAAAAGTAAAGATAATAACGGCGAGAACCAGTCTAACAACACTGAATGAAAGAGTTCCGTCGACAGATTGCACTAGTGCGATTCTGAGAATTATCACACCCTGGAAACTCGTGCGATCATGCGAATTACGTTGATAGATATGTAATAAATTACAACATATGAGAGGGGGGAAATGGAATATACACGTCACTGAGGAATATACATGTGGTAATAATTAGAGATGGGGTCTATCTCTTCCTAAAACAAGTTTTATATAGTTTCCTGGTTATAAAATAATAAACATGAATCAATTGCCCCTGTCTGGAAATACTTCTATCAATTAATATTGATTTTGTTAGAATTTTTTCTGGTATATTATACATACAATCAATTTGGGACATGTAACAGCTCGTATTTGTCAAGAGCGTAGAATACGGGATAACTCTATCTGAAAGTTCTAAAAATAGTAACGAAAAATTATCCAAATTGATTATCGCATTATATAAGAAAATATTGATACAAAATTAATTTTAATTGATGGAAGCATTTCCGGACAGGTTATTTTATACCCCAGAAACTATATAAAACATACTGAATTTAACTTACTTGGCCAGATTCCACGCGTCATTAATAACTTGGGCTCTGTTGATGTTCCCAATTACCTAAAAAAAAAATCAGAAAATGAACATGCAATCTCGCTATATTTTAAAATTGATAACGAGCATTTGATGTCCATCACAGACTCTGCATGCATTCTTAAAACAAATGTGAAATTCAATTCTACACAATATGTTTTAAATTTGATCTTAAACAAAATTGTGTAGAAATTGTGTAGACATGGCATGTGTCGGTGGAATTTCCTCAACATTGAATATGAGTGAATATGTGTGTGTATCATAGTTATTAGATGAGATGTGTTCTATTGGAGACACAAAACCCCGCAAAGGCTTCCACATATGCATAACACAACATTGGCAGCAGTTTTAAAATTTGTTATACACTGTTTATATCAAACTGAACAGCACATAATTGTGTAGCACAAAGTTTTAAGGCTGCTGTGAGATTTTAAATATGGTAGATTTTACGAGGTTTGTGTTGCTAATAGAACATATGTGACCCGCCATATCAAATCCAGTCGGAGGTCGGGATTTTTTTACCCTGTGCCAATGCATTCTCTTATATATGCGAGTCGACCATAGGTCGCCTCGCATATACAAGAGAATGCATTGGCCTAACAATTTTTTACAATTTTAATAATTTGTTCTTGTATTCTTTAACAATTTTATAATTTCACCCATACAGAGCCCCAGACAAACATGTGCAGACGACACTCTTCTATATGCTTCTATATATGTGTGGGGCTCCCTGCAGGGTAATGGATGTTTTTTATTTTATGTCCTAAAAATTGTAAGAAACATTTATTTAAAAAACATGATAACAAATTGTTAGGCCAATGCATTCTCTTATATATGCGAGGCGACTGGATTTGATATGGCGGGTCACATATCTCATCTACCAACTATAATATTCAATGTTGAGAAAATTCCACTGACACATATACAGTAATACCCTAAATAATCGACTCCTTAACCACAGCAGAATTATGGGTAATTTTTCAGGATTTAGTCAGAAATATTGCTTGTTGCCATTCATCGGAAAGCTCTCACGATTATTTAGGGCGTTACTGTATGTCATGTGTCATTTCTAAACAGTTTTGTTTAAGATCAAATTAAAAATATATCATGTAGAATTTATATTAAGAGTCAGAGCGACCACAAATTTCCTTCGTCTTTGTTAGATCATGCCACGAATCTCTGTGCCCATAGACAGGGGCGCCGGAAGAGGGGGCACCCGGGGCAGAGAGGGCAGCTGCCCCCCCTGCCCTTGACCAAGGGGGGCGAGCGCGGGCAGGACTTGCCCTTTTTCTGGAGACAGAAAATGCTTTTTGTGTGTTTAATCTCGTGTTTTTATAGCAAAATGTGACTTTTTTGGTCCAAATACCACCAATTTCACAAGGAATATTAATTTTTTGTCAATTTTATCACAAAACGGCCATAAAAACTGACAAATACCATTAAAATAGGGATTTTTGCCACAATGAATTTGTGGTTATTTCCCCAAGTTTGCGGAGAAAATGCCCTTTTTTGCGGAAAAGTGCCCTTTTTGTAGGCTCTGCCCCCGCTGAACTTGGATGCTTCCGGCGCCCCTGCCCATAGAGATCATTCATGAACGTTGTTGTTCTGCCTGTAGAGATCACTCATGAACGTTGTTGTTCTGCCCGAAGAGATCACTCATGAACATTGTTGTTCTGAAGGGAACTTTATATCAGTGAAAATATAATGCAGACAAATCTTGAAACAGTGTGTCTATCATTTGCAGAAAGAGGTCCACAAAGGGTGAATTTAGCCCGCATGGTGGGCTTGCATCACTAAATTCATCCTCTTGGAACTTCATTCTACTGAGGCCTCAATTGCTATGGGAGACCAGGATCAGATTGAATTTCCCAGTTGAAGTTGGTGATGTTCACCCATTTATAGTCACCTCGATTATAGATTTGATCTTCTGCAAATTAGGGGATATAGAAACTGAACAGAAGGGATTAAGTAATTGAAACAATGTTAATTTGAGACTATATACACTTACCAGAAGATGGGGCTCAAGCATAACGAAGTATCCAGGTTGTTAATTTAGTTACGCTATATACAGTAATGCTCCAATTAATTGACCTCTTAACCAAAGCAGAATTATGGGTAACTTTTCAGGATTTAGTCGGAAATATGGCTTGTTGCCATTCATCGGAAAGCTCTCCCCGAGAGCTTTCCGATGAATGGCAACAAGCCATATTTCCGACTAAATCCTGAAAAGTTACCCATAATTCTGCTTTGGTTAAGAGGTCGATTAATTAGAGCATTACTGTAGTCCTCTGTGCGGGGTAGCATCTCTAAATTCACCCTATGTGGGCCTCATTATGCAAATGACATACAAACTATTTCATGGCTTGAATATTCCTTAGTCAAAACCTGTTCCGCAATAATGCATTTCATGTAGGTGAATATCTCAGCTCGAGACTACGTGATTTAGTCCACTTTTGTGAGCTGATTTTGTGATAAGCATTGAATTGATCTTGACTTGGGAACTTCACCTACTGTGAAATTCATTATTAAGGAATATGTAATAACTGAAAAACCAAAAGGTTCCCATGTGTTTTAACTGGTGGAATATGATCTCTACGTGTGTACACAGAGTAGAGATTTATGGTGTGTTATATGTGTCTTTGCCAGCCAAGGACAACAATTAGAAAACACACTGGCAAATACGAGGTTTCATCCCGATCATTCCTCATACTTAGTTGAAATGTGTAGGGTTCTGATTTCCGAAGGTAGAGATTCACGGGCATAATCGATATTCATACCAACAATTTCAAGTGAATTACTCACACTGTGGTTACTCCTAAGTTGTCTGATTATAGCCTTCCAGTTGTAGCGTTCATAGTTTACTCTGTAGTAACCATATTCATTTATATTTCCCATGATCCAGCTATTCGCATCTTCAATGGGCAGTGTCGGATCATCCACATCAGCTATCAAACAGAATGTATGCACTCAGAAAGGTTGCTAAGTAACACAAAGTTAGAAGAATCTGATGCACTACTCTTTTATTCCAAAATAAAGATACACAATCGGATTCGATGGTCCCCATCAGATTCCAGCATCAACAACAATAATAACAACAGCAACAACAACAACATTTCTTCAAAAGACGCTTTAATTAATTACTAAAAAAATAATGCTAACCACTGTCAACTCTAGTGTAAAGTTTAAAATTTTCCAAAACGTGTTATATATATAGTAACATTTGGTAAAAGAAATTTGGTAATGAGATTATGTCGGTCGGCTCGTCGAATATTTGCTAGCCCGCCAAATATCCAGGTGGTGAAAAATAACAGATTTTAAATAAATTATATTTGATAACTCTGAGCTTTGACTCGAATCAAATATTTTTTTACTCGTGAAGCCAAATAAATAGTAATTTAGGAGAGTTAATTCGGATAATAAATAGTAATTTAGGAGGGTTAATTCGGATAATAAATAGTAATTTAGGAGGGTTAATTCGGATAATAAATAGTCATTTAGGAGAGTTAATTCGGATTATGTATCTTTAACCAATTGGCTTTGTTTATATATATTGAATACTCGCGGATGAGTAGTCACTAACTGCTAATGGAGTTTTCGACATACATTCATTAGTGGGAGAGCTCACGGTTGCTAGGAGACAAAACGTCTGCAGCAATAGTTTAATTAGTTTTACCGCACCTGCCTATATGCTATAATACACCCGAGAATAACTCTTCTTTTCACAACTTTAGAAAAATAACGATACTATTCTTTACTAAATGGATTCTCCCATTCAGTTATTAAAGTATACATTGGCATAGTCTACCTATTATTCATCTGGAGGGTAGTTCGGGAAATGTAAGCAGACGACAGGCAGGTGAACAGATAATACAAGTGTAGAAGAATTTATATTAACTGGTGGGAAATGTTCAGATAATAAGTTCAATAAATGACTTATGGTTTGTAAATGGGTTACAATGCTATTATATATTACCTGTTTCCATTGTCTTCGTCAACCAGAATATATCCTTGTTCGTTTTATTAAAGTCTGGTTGAGCACTGTGTGTCCAAGTTAACGGTATTTCCCATTTGTACCTGAGATATGAAGACATATATTTAGGGTCACACGAAAACATCTATTATATATTTTGGAAGATCTGTCTGTCTGTCTGTCTGTGTGTGTGTATGTCTGTCTGTTTCCAATGGACTCGAAAACGGCCGAGCCGATTTCGATTAAACTTGGTATGTGGGAGTATTTTCGGCCGGGGAGTGACATAGGCCTATTAATTTGCCCGTGCGATGTGACCTTGACCTTGAAATCGGGTCATTTCAAGGTCAAACGCACGAATATCACAGGATTTCGATGAAACTTGGTATGTGGGGGTACTTTCTTATGGGGAGTCTCATAAGCCTATTCATTTGCCCGTGCGACATGACCTTGACCTTGAAATCGGGTCAATTCAAGGTCAAATCTCGAATTTTGTTGGGATTTCGACGAAATTTGATACGTATGGTTACTTTTGTCTACTGAGTGTATTGGACAGGTCGAGTCGTGTCCCCGACCTGACCTTGACCTTCAAAATAATCAATTCGAGGTCAAATCGGGTAAAACAGGATGGATTTCGACGGGTACTTTTGTCGGGTACTTTTGTCCGGGCAGTGTTTTGGACGGGTCAAATCGTTACCCCACCTGACCTTGACCTTCAAAATGGTCAATTCAAGGTCAAAGCCCGGACGAAGTCGGGTCACCTTCTAGTATATATATATACTAGAAGGTGACCCGACTTCGTCCGGGCTTTGACCTTGAATTGACCATTTTGAAGGTCAAGGTCAGGTGGGGTAGTCAGGTGGGGTAACGATTTGACCCGTCCAAAACACTGCCCGGACAAAAGTACCCGTCGAAATCCATCCGGTTTTATCCGATTTGACCTCGAATTGATTATTTTGAAGGTCAAGGTCAGGTCGGGGACACGACTCGACCCGTCCAATACACTCAGTAGACAAAAGTAACCATACGTATCAAATTTCGTCGAAATCCCATCAAAATTCGAGATTTGACCTTGAATTGACCCGATTTCAAGGTCAAGGTCTTGTCGCACGGGCAAATGAATAGGCTTATGAGACTCCCCATACGAAAGTACCCCCACATACCAAGTTTCATCGAAATCCTGTGATATTCGTACGTTTGACCTTGAAATGACCCGATTTCAAGGTCAAGGTCACATCGCACGGGCAAATTAATAGGCCTATGTCACTCCCCGGCCGAAAATACCCCCACATACCAAGTTTAATCGAAATTGCTTGGCCTTTTTCGAGTCCATTGGAAACAGACAGACACACAGACAGACAGACAGACAGACAGATCTTCCAAAATATATAATAGATATAGACACAATGAGGACATTATTAGGTGTTATTATTTTCTTATTGAGGCAGGGACGGGTTGTATAAAAAGTTTTTGCCATTTTTTATTATCTTTTAACACATTTACCACCCACCATCATTTTTTTTATTTTGGAATTTTTTATATGCATATTTTCAGACATCTGAAGGCCTCTTTTTATATAAAATTGTTCAGATATCCACTCCATTAAAAAACGCGACCAGAAACAAGGAAAAAGAAAATAAACTAGGATATGACACATTACGTAGTATTTTGGCAGCTTGCGCTGTACTATTTTCCAAACAAGCTGATAACTCACTTGTGTCCAAACTTACAGTTGTTTGCTCTAACATTCCGACCAAAGTTGTCAGTCGAAGGATTCTCTTAGATGTTTAGACTGGTGTATTCCACAAACATCCGACTGGCAACTTTGGTCAGAATGTTATAGCTATATAACTATACTGAGTATTTCGGAACAAATAATGTATCAACTTGTTTTAAAATTAAACTAGCATATGCCAGTAACAGTCAAAATTCTATGTTTTGTGTCAGTTCCCCATATATTATGTTTTTGTGCGTTTACACTGACCTCGGCCATTTTGAATGCAGTCGATTTGTTTGAGATTTTCGGTAATATTATTATTATTATAATGCGACATTCCTCCAATGCCTGGGTACTAACTTAACAGTTTCACTCACAGAACAAGTCCATAATATGTCTTTACCATTGGTAGAGAGATGGATTTTCTTTAGAAAACCAGGAAGTACAGTAATGCCCTAAGTAATCGACTCTCAGTGAGAGCTTTCCGATGAATGGCAACAAGCCATATTTCCGACTAAATCCTGAAACGTTACCCATAATTATGCTGTGGTTAAGGAGTCGATTACTTAGGGCATTACTGTATTGTTTTTAACGAACTGTCAAAAATTTATTTAATATTGTCTTAAAAATTTCCACAACCATCATCTTGAAATTAGTCACATCTGCCCAACCTTAACCTGTTCTATACTAGATGGATTATACCACTCAAATATAAACATATACACTGGAATTGTCTATTATTCATTTGGAGGGATGCTCAGGTAATAAAAGCTGACAGAAAAAATTACCATACAAGTGCATATTACATGTAATTAATGGGAAATGTTCATATAATAAGTTCAACAATCGACCTAATATTAAACGTATTATCTGAATCACTCACCAACGAGTAATTTAGTGTAGAAAGGGTTAACCCGATTTGTCTACATACATACCCGAATGGTGATGTATATTTGCCCAGCTCCTTTGCAGTGGAATCCAGGAGAAAGCGTTCTTGTTTGAAGCGCAATTTGTTGTTCAGTGTCCGACTGATGGTGACTACTGGATAGTTCATCTGTAGTGTCCATGTATCCATTATATTTTTCACGTCTAGCGGTGTTCCGTCCACTGTGGATTGCTAAATGTACAGAGACAAACAAACCTATAATCTGTAAAAGTGATCTATAATATTTTGTGGGTTGTGTCAACAATTTAGGTTTCACATGTCACTTCTGCTAGACGATAGAACATATTATATTTCGATTGAAAATGACTGCAGCAAGAGCTATAATGTCTTCAAATCAACTTTCAGATCTCAAAAGTTACACTGTTAGAACATTTCCATCTCAAACGGTACAAAGTTCCGGAAAATTGCTGCCAGCACATTGTCCCATAAAGTAAAGGAACAATTTACCAGTGTCTTTACTGTCCTATATATGTCCCATGGGATTATGGAACCTTGGCTGCACAGACCAATGACCGCAATGAAGTGGTACAATGTTCCGTAACCCTTATGATACATAGGGCCAGCAACAATTTTCCGGTACTTTGTTCCGTTTCAAAACGGATAATTTTTAACAGTGTAGTGAATATAGAATTGAAACCTAGAAATATCCAAGTGAAGACAGTTGAAGTTATTTCCATTAACAGAGCACAAGAAGAATGTAAAGAAAAGATAGCAGAAACAACAATCGCAAGTCGTGTGCAAGCCTCGATTCATTGCCTACAGTGTCCAATGCCTCACTGCAAACGCCGTGTGCAAGGGCCTTTAGCAATATATACCCACAGCCAAGTCTTGAAATAGTGTGCCTGTCATTTGCAGAATGAGGTCCCCAGAGGGTGAATTTAGTGATGCTACCCCGCATAGCGGGCTAGCATCACCAAATTCACCCTCTGAGGACCTCATTCTGCTTACACCTCAGCAGAATGAGGTTCCCAGAGGGTGGATTTGGTGATGCTAGCCTGCTATGCAGGTAGCATCACTAAATTCACCATCTGGGGACCTCATTCTGCAATTGACATGCACACTATTTCAAGGCTTGAATATATACTCACAGCCGTTATGGCATTCCAAAGGTCGTCATGGAAGGCTGCATCAAATGTTCTGTTGTTCAAATAGTTCTGAAAAAGGTGGGGAAAACATAAGTTGTTAGGCTTATTTGGTTCATACAAGTAATGTCAGAAAAGCAGATATTTTGTGAGCAAGTTTTTGTTGTTGTAATCGTTTATTCTCAGACATGTGTAACATGAGATAGATAACATACATACAAGCCCCGTTTAACCTTAAAGGTACTCAATCCGATCAAGCGGTCACCATATCATCAAGATACAACAACAACAACAACAACATTTTTTCAAAATACGCTTTAGTTATCAGAATCGATTTATTGCAGCGAAATAAAGCTAAACACTGTTAGGGTACGTTCATATGCTGGCAATATTGCACTGCAAATTGCAAAAATGCCAGCTGCAAAATTGCCAAAACGGATTAATTTCTGCCCGCTGTCAACAAATCAGCGTTAGTAGTGATCAATGAACGACAGCCGTTTTGCGTGATTGATGAGATGTTTGCAATATATCAGAACACGGTGCGTGTTAGTATTCTTAGGCCAGTCAAAATAATGTCACTTGACATGTTGGAATGTGATATCGCCACAAGCAGTCACTTTTAAACCACTACAATTACATATATATCGCAGTCTGGGTAGATGGTGTTGGCACGTTTTCGAACCCCAGCTTGATCTGAATTGAGTGATATCTCAATGTGCCATTCTGATCGATACATGACCATTTCGATAACAATTGAGAATTTGTACACTTGCTCACTGAAGTAAAAACATTTGAAGTAATGCATGGATACTCATAGTGAGTCCTGCCACCACCTCCCATATATAGCTCCCACATTTATGACTCGAGAAGCATCACTTATGGTACTCTTTGTATCACGCCATATCATCATATCCCCATATAACGGAGATCCGTACACATGTATAATTAAGTGTGTATGAGAATCACAGAGAACACACCCGATACAATTCGATCGTATCAAAAGGACGATACAGACACAATCAATTATTATTAGTGGCCTTGTTTTGTGGCCACCGGCACAGAGGTATACGCCGTTATCATTTATCACCGTTGATTGCTGACGATCAGCCACGACCCAGCACGTCCTAGTCGGCAGCTGGCAAAACTGCCAGCTAACAAAACAAAACAAAACAACCTTTGCAGCTGGCATTTTTGCAGTTTGCAGTGCAATATTGCCAGCGTATGAACGTACCCTTAACTATGGTATAAAATTTCCCAAAACTTGTTATTTACCAACATTTTGTTCAACAAAATATGGCCATATTATCACGTAAGTATCACGTAATTTGGCCGTATTACCACTTGATTTTAGAGTTATTCATCTTCATCCGCAATTTTGTACGAGACCTTCCGTTTTAGCGTGTGTTTCTGGGCCACATATTATTACACATCTCGAGAAATAACAAACTTCAAAAATCGATATCTGATCATTCTCAGTTTTGATGGATGGGTTCCTCGACTCGAATCAAATATTGTTTACCCCCCCCCCCCCCCCACCCACCCGAAGCCAAAGAAATAGTAATTTGTCTGATCGGATTGAGTACCTTTAAGGTGACGCCGAGGTAACCAATATACTATTTTGTCTATACTAAATGGATTCTCCCATTCAGTTATAAAAGTATACATTGGAATTGTCTATTATTCATTTGGAGGGGTCTTCGGGTAATAAAAGCAGACGGCAGACAGAACACATATAATACAAGAGCAGAATGATTCATATTCATTGGTGGGAAATGTTCAGATAATTATTATCTGAACATTTCCTTAGCGAACTACTCGTCAAATGTATTTAGTATAGAATGAGTTACAGGCCCACTTAATTTTCGAGTCACCGATTATTTTTTGGTAATGCCTTGATATACGGTTTTAAATATGATTAAAATACTATAATTCATCCCCGTTTGGAACGTCTGTGTCTCCGAATGTGCCCATAGAGTAATAGAAAATAGCTGAAATCATAGAAACATTTTCCCCATTTCGCTCCCAGAATGTATCGTAATTCAAACCAAGATATAGAGTTATTCCCCTTCCATTGAAAATAATAGAATTTGCACATATAAAACTTAAGCACAGAAAACACGTCGGTACCCCAATAAACATGTTCAAATTTTATTACACCCGATAAGTTGATAACACAATGTTTTGGAGCTTCGTCTCTCAAATGGTATATAATCTGGCATATATTTTAAATAATGTGATCTGGTGATGCGAAAATTAAGTGGACCTTTAAATCGAAATCATTCTTACCTCTAAACCCTTCTGGAATGTTTTTTCTCCTGCAAAGAACTGCATCATTCTTATTATGGATGCACCCTGAAACGTGGAAATAATATGGAATAGAATAGAATAGAATATGTATTGCAATACACAAGACATATATATAGGCAGATGCAAGTTACATAATGAGTTAAAACTTTAAAAACATGTAAATACAAACGAACATAAATTGTGTTCAATATAACTGTTTGATACAATGCATCGTCCTTCAACGACTACCGTTAACTTATCAGGTTTATCCCTATAATATACTAAACTTACAAAGACTCCTTTCTGAGAAAGAACAACCCCATCATGTTGCATACGGTATTTATAATCTTTGCAACATCATTTCTCATAATCGTTTGAAATTGTTCATTATCGCTCATTTTTTTAAATTCACCCTTATTTTTTTCAACATCTCGAAATAGTCTCGCCCTCAGATGAGAGTATGCACTACACTCGATAACAAAATTATATTCAGATTCAACACGTGCCTGATCGCATATGTGACCCGCCATATCAAATCTAGTCGGAAGACGGTATTTTTTTTACCCTGTGCCAATGCATTCTCTTATATATGCGAGTCAACCATAGGTCGCCTCGCATATATATATAAGAGAATGCATTGGCCTAACAATTTTTAATCTTTTTTTTTAAATAAATGTTTCTGACAATTATTAGGACATAAAATAAAAAAACATCCATTACCCTGCAGGGAGCCCCACACATATATAGAAGCATATAGAAGAGTGTTGTCTGCTCATGTTTGTCTGGGGCTCTGTATGGGTGAAATTATAAAATTGTTAAAGAATACAAGAAAAAATTATTAAAATTTTAAAAATTGTTAGGCCAATGCATTCTCTTATATATGCGAGGCGACCTATGGTCGACTTGCATATATAAGAGAATGCATTGGCACAGGGTAAAAAAATCCTGACTTCCGACTGGATTTGATATGGTGGGTCACATATTGTACACAATGATGTAAAGTGTGAAACAAATTCCCATTCGAGTCTAAAACAACTCCGGGGATCGAAATGTCTGAATGAATCCAAGTTTACAATTGGGAACCCTGCGAGTCCAAAATTATATTAAGAGTAGGAAATATTCATGTTTTCATATAACGAACATACATTTTGCACTAACTATTGATAGGAAAATGTCCTGATCTTTCAGGTGCAGGCATGCAACTTCTAACTCTTAAAGATACGGGCGGCTTTGGTGGTGGGTATGCTGTTAAAATATTCACCTCCGTCAAAAAATAATAAAGAGCGTTTATGTCAATTTTGTGTGATTAACCAATAGAATTACACCTCAGCAGAATGAGGTTCCCGAGGGTGAATTTGGTGATGCTAGCCCGCTATGCGGGGTAGCATCACTAAATTCACCCTCCTCTGGGGACCTCATTCTGCAAATGACAGACACCCTATTTCAAGGCTTGCGCAAAAAGTCACTTAAATCGTGAAATTTCGAGTTAGGACCTTCACCTACAATGAAGTACATTATTAAGGAATATATAATAACAAAGAAATATATATTCCCCGCGTTATTGTTTCAACTTCATAATGTTCCCTGTCAAAACTTCAAAATATTCCAAGGGTTTGTACTGGTGGAATATGATCTCGGGCGTTAGCCAGAGTAGAGATTCATGGCATGATCTACATTAATAGTTGACGCATCGACGTGATTCGTGGGCCGTTTACCTGGACATATTTGTAATCTTCAGTCTCATGCTGATATGATACCTCGGGCTGATATCTGGTCTAATATCAAACCAAGCAAGTAATATCCTCTAAATATAACTTGATTTGTTTGATATTAGGTCCGATATCAGCCCGAGGTAACATCATATCAGTCTGGGATTTATTAATTAGATCGCTTCTTAGTAACAGTGTAATATCAACAACTCTTTCAAATGAGGGCTGCCACACACACCAAACTGCAGAGTTCAGTCCCCTCGCTAAGCTATGTCTGAACACTGCGCATGTGCATTATCTTAATTATATCTAACACTTTGTTTTTTATTGAAGTCTTTTGTCAGTTACAATTAATTCTGGCTTGATCTAGGCAAATTTCAAATGAGTCGATGATATGGACAGTTCGGTTTCTCAGAATAATGCAGAATGAATTGTAACCTTCAAAAATCTCAAATAAATAAATGTGACATTTCTTCACATTATACGTGTAGGTGTGGGCAGTGTTAAGTCCTTCGTAGGGGACTAAACTCTGCATGGAGCTTGGGCATTATTTAACAGTAAGATAGAGATACGCCATGTTGTAAAAACCATATCACTCGTCGTAAAATGATATTACTCGGAGTGGTGATGTCGTAAAATTTATATTACTAGGTTTAATGTCAAATTGAAGCAATATTCACCTATAGTTAACATAACAAGCCCTTCTGGGCAAAATGTCAAATCTAATTAATATGTTCTAAATATATAAAGATATTTCTCACCTTGCTGTATGATATGGCATCGAATATTTCGTTGATTTCGCTGGGATGGCTGACAGGAACATACACGGGATGTGATGAAACCAACGCATCCTGGTTCATAACACGATGGAGAGCAGTACCAACAAACTGTTCGAACTGAAAAGTGGTAAAAGCCGTGAATTTATCTACAAAGATTATAACTCCTTCATCAGACTCGATCATTTCACCTCGTAAATGTTGTATACCCATAGGTAACCTGGTGGTATATATGGACAATATAAGTAGACAAATACATGACTGTGTATGCTTTAATTGTTAACGCTGCAAATTAATGCAGAACATGGATACCCGGTATATACATATATACAATGGGGTCACTACATCCGTTATATAGACTCAATGGGGTGTCATCACCCTACCCCCATGAATCATGTATACCAGTTGACAAAGATAGAACAAGGGGTGAATCTATGGCTGGCCGTTTAGTCAAAAATACGTTGAAACAAAATTAATATAATTATGTCAAATAAAAATCTATGTGTCAATAGCCCTTATTTCAAAACCAACGGTTGTGTTTTTAAATTTAATAACGGATATTTCGCTTCCATTGTCTACGAAGCAAAATTAATTGTTACGTGGAACTTCAAATATTGTCATTGGTTGGACCAATGTATGACCCACAAACTTAATGATAGACTAATTCAGATGCAATGTACTTTCATATTAACTCTTTCTTTATGCTAAATGGATTCTCCCTGCACTCAGTTATAAAAGTATACATTGGAATGGTCCATTATTCATCTGAAGGGGTTTTCATGAAAACTCAGCAGACGACAGATAATACAAGTACAGACGGGGTCCTATTTATTGACTCAATTGAGGGCATTGTTCAGATAATAGGTTCCACAAACGCCGGTTTGTTGAACTTATTATCTGAACATTTCCTAAAGGATAACTAATCGTCAACGAGTATTTAGTATAGAAAGGGTTAAAGTTTAATTTAAACTATGTGAACCTACCATAGAAAGGGTTAAAGTTTAATTTAAACTATGTGAACCTACCATAGAAAGGGTTAAAGTTTAATTTAACCCTTTACCCAACAGAAGGGCCCTGTGCCAATGCATTCTCTTATATATGCGAGTCGACCATAGGTCGCCTCGCATATATAAGAGAATGCATTGGCTTAACACATTAAAAATTATAAAATTGTTAAAGAATGTAAGAAAATGCCAATGCATTTAGGCCAATGCATTCTCTTATATATGCGAGGCGACCTATGGTCGACTCGCATATATAAGAGAATGCATTGGCACAGGGCTAACTGTAACTATCACAATGTGGTCAAGGAGCCGGTTTCAATGATATCCATATTTGTATGGTTATATTGAGACAGACCGAAGATATTTTAGGCTGTTGAAGCTTTACTTGGCCGGTTTTGGCCGGTTTGTTGGGTAAAGGGTTTAACTATGTGAACCTACCATTCCCCAGTCTGGCTCATAGTGGTTAACACCGCGATATTCCATGAAGCTTGCAAATCCTTCATTTAGCCACAGGTCATCCCACCAAGATGGCGTCACCAAGTCTCCAAACCACTGGAAAAAGGAGATTTACAACAAGTTATCAAACCGGAGCATTATATTATTATATGCATGCGTACGGTCACGGTGTGTCTATATAGATGAACTACAGTTAGTTCCCAGTTTATTGCGAGGTCCAGACCTAATTCACTGGAAGAGTTTTATAAATTCCGCTATAAACTGGGGACGAGTTGTAGATTCTATTTATTGCATGATCCAAAACCTCGATAAATATACTTAAATAAAACAAATGGGACGTGAAACTAACATCGGCTTATATAAGGCCTGCGATGACGTTTCACGTAACTATGCATTGTTTGTCTGCGTACAGAAATAGCCCCAGATAAATAAAGACTCGTTGACGGATTTAATGGCGTAAAGTTAATTAAATAACTTTTCAAACTCCGCACTCATTAGAGTTTGTCGGGGAAAAAGACATACGACAAACACAGCTGAAGTCAAAGGTCACGTTTGCGCAACAATAAAACATTTTGGTACACCTGTCATTATTTCCTGTCATGCAACGGACGTTGCATATTACAATTTATAGATTGGGTTATTGAATGGAATAAGGCTAGGATCGTGTAATAAAGGGTGTAGTAGATAACAACTGCCCATTTAAAGTGACTCAAGGTCTTCTAAGTAGGTTCGTATGATATTTTTATACCCCCACTTTCGAAGAAAATGGGGGGTATACTGGATTGACTGCATCTGTCCGTCCGTCACGCATATACCTGATGCGCTAACCCGTGGGGGTGTGAACACAGCCTTAGTTAATCTCATGCATATACCTGATGTGCTAACTCGTGGGCGCGTGAACACAGCCTTAGTTAATCTCATGCATATACCTGATGCGCTAACTCGCGGGCGTGTGAACACAGCCTTAGTTAATCCCATGCATATACCTGATGCGCTAACTCGTGGGCGCGTGAACACAGCCTTAGTTAATCTCATGCATATACCTGATGCGCTAACTCGCGGGCGTGTGAACACAGCCTTAGTTAATCTAATGCAAATACCTGATGTGCTAACTCGTGGGCGCGTGAACACAGCCTTAGTTAATCTCATGCATATACATGATGCGCTAACTCGCGGGCGTGTGAACACAGCCTTAGTTAATCTCATGCACATACCTGATGCGCTAACTCGTGGGTGTGTGAACACAGCCTTAGTTAATATCATGCACATACCCGATGCGCTAACTCGTGGGTGTGTGAACACAGCCTCAGTTAATATCATGCATATACATGATGCGCTAACTCGCGGGCGTGTGAACACAGCCTTAGTTAATCTCATGCACATACCTGATGCGTTAACTCATGGACGTGTGAACACAGCCTTAGTTAATATCATGCACATACCCGATGCGCTAACTCGTGGGTGTGTGAACACAGCCTCAGTTAATATCATGCATATACCTGATGCGCTAACATGTGGTCGTGTGAACACAGCCTTAATTAATCTCATGCATATACCCGATGCGGTAACTCGTGGGCGCGTGAACACAGCCTTAGTTAATCTCATGCACATACCTGATGCGCTAACTCGTGGGTGTGTCAACACAGCATTAGTTAATACCATGCATATACCTGATGCGCTAACCTGTGGTCGTGTGAACACAGCCTTAGTTAATCTCATGCATATGCCTGATGCGCTAACTCGTGGGCGCGTGAACACAGCCTTAGTTAATCTCATGCACATACCTGATGCGCTAACTCGTGGGTGTGTGGACACAGCCTTAGTTAATCTCATGCATATACCTGATGAGCTAACTCGTGGGTGTGTGCACACAGCCTTAGTTAATATCATGCATATACCTGATGAGCTAACTCGTGGATGTGTGAACACAGCCTTAGTTAATCTCATGCATATACCGGATGCGTTAAATCGTGGGCGTGTGAACACAGCGTTAGTTAATCTCATGCACATACATGATACGCTAAATCGTGGGCGTGTGAACACAGCCTTAGTTAATCTCATGCACATACCTGATGCGCTAACTCGTGGGTGTGTGAACACAGCCTTAGTTAATCTCATGCATATACCTGATGCGCTAACTCGTGGGTGTGTGAACACAGCCTTAGTTAATCTCATGCACATACCTGATGCGCTAACTCGTGGGCGCGTGAACACAGCCTTAGTTAATATCATGCATATACCTGATGCGCTAACTCGTGGGTGTGTGGACACATCCTTAGTTAATCTCATGCACATACCTGATGAGCTAACTCGTGGGTGTGTGAACACAGCCTTAGTTAATATCATGCATATATCGGATGCGTTAAATCGTGGGCGCGTGAACACAGTGTTAGTTAATCTCATGCACATACCTGATACACTAAATCGTGGGCGTGTGAATACAGCCTCAGTTAATCTCATGCATATACCTGATGCATTAAATCGTGGGGGTATAAATACAGCCTTAGTTAATCTCATGCACATACCTGATGCGTTAACTCATGGACGTGTGAACACAGCCTTAGTTAATCTCATGCATATACCTGATGAGCTAACTCGTGGGTGTGTGAACACAGCCTTAGTTAATATCATGCATATACCTGATGAGCTAACTCGTGGATGTGTGAACACAGCCTTAGTTAATCTCATGCATATACCGGATGCGTTAAATCGTGGGCGTGTGAACACAGCGTTAGTTAATCTCATGCATATACCTGATGCGCTAACTCGTGGGTGTGTGAACACAGCCTTAGTTAATCTCATGCATATACCTGATGTGCTAACTCGCGGGCGTGTGAACACAGCCTTAGTTAATATCATGCATATACCTGATGCGCTAACTCGTGGGTGTGTGAACACAGCCTTAGTTAATCTCATGCATATACCTGATGCGCTAACTCGTGGGTGTGTGAACACAGCCTTAGTTAATATCATGCATATACCTGATGCGCTAACTCGTGGGTGTGTGAACACAGCCTTAGTTAATCTCATGCACATACCTGATGTGCTAACTCGCGGGCGTGTGAACACAGCCTTAGTTAATCTCATGCACATACCTGATGCGTTAACTCGCGGGCGTGTGAACACAGCCTTAGTTAATCTCATGCACATACCTGATGCGCTAACTCGTGGGGGTGTGGACACAGCCTTATTTAATCTCATGCGTATACCTGATGCGCCAACTCGTGGGCGACGACGACGGCGACTCTCTGTTTGTTCTTCTCGTTTGAAACTCCGGGCTCATAAAGCATGGCAGTTTCTCGGTAGAGAATGAGACCCCAGTTCTCCATGGCGCCCGCAGAGAAATCCGGCACTGCCGCCATATCTGTTTGAAACAAAAGGAAATATGTTATGATACATCACTACAATGAAGAGCTTAATGGGCCATGGTGCATGCATACTGTTAGAACATTCAGTATGAGGGTGTCATTAAAGGCCCACTTAATTTTCGAACCCCCCACATCACATAATATAAAATATATGCCATATTATATACCATTTGAAAGAGGAAGCTTCAAAACATTGTATTATCAACTTAACCTGTGTAATAAACTGTGAACATGTTTTTTGTTTTGTTTTTTGTTTTGGGAAACAGACTTGTGTGCTGTGCTCAATATATATATATTTAGATATAGAGTTATTCCCCCCTTCCATTGAAATAAACAAAAAAATGAATTCTGTTGCATTCTGGGAGCCATAACTAGGGAAATGATTTTATGATTTCAGCTATTTTCTATTACTCTATATGGGCACCTTCTGTGACACATACGTTCCAAATGGTGTTTTAATCATATTTTATGGCATATATTGTTATTAAAACCGTATATCAAGGCACTATAAAAAAAAATCGGTGACTCGAAAATTAAGTGGATCTTTAATGTTGTAATGAGTTATTTACTCAGACACATTATATGCAACATGAGAAATGAACTACACTCAATATAAAGAAAATAACCAAAATATAAGCATCACCACTACAACATCGTCTGCACCAATAATATGATCATACGCTAGCGTAACTAACGAACCACAGCTAAGCCACACGCATAAGCTATGGTATATCTGTGGCCTTTTTTTAATCTTATATAGATAACTTCACAGATAAGTATTCCCATCAAATAAGATTCACTTAGGCCTTATATCGTGGTGTGATTATGATTAATTACACTCCAGACGTGCACAAGGGATCATCGAAAGAGTGGGTCCTATGGCTAGCAACCTCGTGTATAAATTAGGTCAATCATACATCAGGGCATGTGAGAAATCGGAGATTCACATTGTCGGGAAACAGACTACGAGCTCACCAACTCGGACTTAAAACCTAAAAACAAATTTTAAAAGCATTATTATAGAATATAAACTCCCAACATCAAACCGAAAGTATTCAAAAGTCAAAACTGTTGTCGAGAGGGGAGCATTTTACTGAAATTAAACATTATCATAGTATTATTGACACTGTGTGCACAATCAGATTGAGATGCGTATAGTTAATCAGATTGAGATGCGTACTATACGAAGCGGCTTGTCGATTTCATCATGTTCATTTCATCCGTAAAATGTCATAATGTCGATTTCAACGAAACTCGACGAACAACGTCATCATGTACATGTAGCTTTCCCATCGACCGAATTCGCGATAACCTAATTGTATCTTCTGCTTTGTTCATAAGTATATATGTGTTTCTTGTCGATTCATGAAAATATAAGGGGTTAAGTAGCGATTCTCCGAAGACCCATAACTCCGAAGGTCCGACTCTCCGAAGGTCCCATTCTCCGACGCCCCGATTCTCCGAAAGCCCATAACTCAGAAGTCCCGATTCTCCGAAATTCCATAACTCCGAAGACCCATAACTCCGAAAGCCCATAACTCCGAAGGCCTATAACTCCGAACGCCCATAACTCGGAAGGTCTATAACTCCGAAGGGCCGATTCTCCGAAGATAATGTTTTATCGCTTATTAAATAGTGTACAGTCCAGTGGCGGAGTCAATGGGGCCCTATAGGGAAGACCGCCCCCCCCCAAAAACATGTCAAATGTCATGTAAACGTCCGGAAATCCCTCCTAGGCATTCAAATATTCACAGTGTTCCTGCCCAGGGGAGCCCCCGGACCAACGATTGGGGGCGACCCCTCCCATGCATGCGCTCCCCAAATCAGGCCTTCGAGATATGCTTTCGGCATATCATATGCATGATATATCCCCCACATATCCCCCACATATATATGCTAATTAATGTGCACCCCTAAATGGGAACCCTGGTCCCGCCACTGGTGTGCACCGGGTATATTATAACGAAACGCTGCAAGAATGTCAGAGTAGCCTAAGATGCACAGGGGCGATCGGGGGCCAAAGGGGCAGAACTCGCCCTTTTTTCTGGCGACTGAAAATACTTCAAAGAAATGCGTTCTGTTTGATTCACATGGGCCAACGTAACGTTATAGTATCTGGTGTATATATAGTCAGTGGCGGGCCAGGATTCCCATTTAGGTGGGGGCAGTAGGAACAGTTTGAATATTTTGATGCCCCATGAACGATTTCCGGGCGTTTACATGACATTGGACATGTTTTGGTAGGGGCCCATATTGTCTGAAATAGCAAGTAGAGGTTTAATGGGGGCAGTAGGAATTTTGGGACCCCTTGGCTTCGCCACTGGACTGTACACTATTTAGTAAACGATAATACCCCGATAAAACAAAATCTTCGGAGAATAGGACCTTCGGAGTTATATGTGCCGTCGGAGAATCGGGCCTTCGGAGTTATAGGTCTTCGGAGAATCGGTCCTTCGGAGTTATAGGTCTTCGGAGTTATAGGTCTTCGGAGAATCGGCCCTTCGGAGTTATGGGCTTTCGGAGAATCGGATCTTCGGAGTTATGGGCTTTCGGAGAATCGGATCTTCGGAGTTATGGGCCGTCGGAGAATCGGGTCTTCGGAGTTGTGGGCCTTCGTAGTAATAGGTCTTCGGAGAATCGGTCTGACACCATATAAGGATATCTAAGGATTATCAGACGCACGTATATACTATTAGGATAATTTAGATGTGATATAATAACGTTTGCATGCCTCACGAAGAGTGATTGAGATTTTCCCATTGCACGCGCGATTTATATTTTAGGCCACTCCAAATGCAAATATTTGACGTGCTGTCGTTAATGTCATATGTTCTCAATAAATGTAAACCGCCGCTACGAATGAACTTCACTGTGCATAATTCCGATGGTAACTCCCCTCATTTTGAAGACACACACAATTATTGCCAATTACGACATCAATGCTTTAAGCCCACCGATCTACTGTGCAACAAAAGTGGTCGCGAAAATTCAAAACAGCAGAGTCGTATTAGATATACTGAATAACACATGTAGTCACTTTTTGTGCACAAGTTGCGTAAGCGCTTTGTTATTCCATTGAACGATGTTACGGATCAATGCCTCCATCTCGTGCAGTCTGTTAACTTGGTAATTTAACCATACGCCCACATGGTTCTTCGAGAAGAACCAAAATGCTTCCCAAAGAACCAAATGTTCAAGAACCAGATTGCTGCCATACAGTAATGCCCTAAGTAATCGACTCCTTAACCACAGCAGAATTATGGGTAATTTTGCTTGTTGCCATATTTCCGACTAAATCCTGAAAATTTACCCATAATTCTGCTGTGGAAATATGGCTCTCAGTGAGCGCTTTCCGATGAATGGCAACAAGCCATATTCCGACTAAATCCTGAAAAATTACCCACAAATCTGCTGTGGTTAAGGAATCGATTACTTAGGGCATTACTGTATAAGATGGTTCCTTGTGGAGAACCACTTGGTTCTTCCCGTAGAACCAATGAAAGAACAATAGCCAAAAGCTTATTTGGTTCCGCTATAGGGGCAAAAGTATATTGATGTATATATATTTTGGTTATTTGTCAGCTTTAGGTTCTTCGTATTGGTCTTCGCCTAATATTGATCTCACTTCGCCTCACATGACACCATATCCGACCACTAAGCGTCCCGTAACTTATAATATGGGGTGGGAAAGCCAAGCGACTATATGCCGGTAGATGGGAGGGTATCACCCCTCCCCCCTGAATCCTGAATACCAGATAATTTTGGGGGTGAATCCTGAATACATGTTAAGAAATAATATGCGATAAATGACATACAAATTGACTGTTTTAATATCAGACAGATACAAGCAGAAGTTACATAGACACATTATGATCCATTATACCTGATATTATATTGGAGTAGAGTATTATGGGCGTTAGGAGGCCGTTATGATACGATTAATGATACTTTATGATGGCATGGTGGTCGAATATGCCCAAGAAGCTATTCTACCCACTCATTCATACAGATAACTAGCACAAAATATTATTTTGTGCCATCAAAACCTGCGTCCAATATGTTTTGCTTGAACCCGAATACCAGTTAATTCCGGGGTATGAATCCCGCGTACGGCTTCAAAACACCCTGAATCCCGCGTACCGAAAAGGGGTGGTGGTGATACCCTCAGATGGGGTACCCAGCCATTTAGGACGAGAACATCCATCAAATAACAAAGGGCGAGTAATCAATAACACAATTTGCACACCGTATTACCGATCCGGATTACCACCGGTCACGATGCGGATCACTACCGGCTGTTTTGACAAAAGCGTGCCACGTGGCATCATTGTAGTTGGATCATTTTCGCCCTACATTCTGTGGAAGGTGTGAATTTTTTCTCCCTTCGTGTATAGGAGTAACTGGGCTAGCGGAGGACGCCGATAAATCTGATAAGTATACAATATATGTTCACTTATTCTTATATTTGTAACGCATGTTTACCATTGTGTTTCATTATTTCGAGCAGTAGCTGATATGGATGGTTCATGTTATATTTCTTTATGCGGTATTCTCATGGTACGAAAAGATAGACCATTTACTAAGTCATTCGCCTAATGTACACGTTTGTATGTTCGATTTGTGGCCATCTGGGACGTTTTGAACATAGATACCCATGAAATGAACGGGTACGGATCTGTACCGGCAGATAGTGAACGGTGCCGATCCGCATCCTGTTTTTTGGAACCCATGAGTATGGAAATCGATACTACGCGTTTAATTTACATTCAACTCGACAAACCATATTGCCATTTTGTACAGTTATGGACATTCTTGTATACGCAACAGAAATAAGAGAAAATTCCATGCATTTGCATCACGTATTGTGCCAATGAAGATAAATAATGGGCCACGTGCAACTAGATCCTAGTAACATATGCTACCTCTAAGGTTATCGTAGGCGATTATTTTATATTTTCTTGGCGTGGCCATTTTCTAATGTATGTAAGAAAGACGGCGGCAACAAACTTTGTGTGGGTTACATTCAGATATATAATATAATTAACGTTTTAGTCGACCTACCGTTACACAAATTGCCACTTTCAGCCGGTAGTGATCCGCATCGTGACCGGTGGTAATCCGGATCGGTAATACGGTGTGATTTGCAGTGGGAGTAACCAGATAAAGGCCCCACTTAATTTTCGGTTCACCGGTTATTTTTTTATAGTGCCTTGATATACGGTTTTAAATAACAATCTATGCCATAAAATTTGATTAAAATACCATAATTCATCACCTAAATCATAAAATAATTTCCCCTCATTATGGCTCCCAGAATGCAACAAAATTCGAACTGTAGTTTATTTTCAATGATAGGGGAATAACTCTATATCTAAATATATAGAGTTAATCCTCTTCCATTGAAAATAATCGACTTTGTGCAGAAACTTTAACACCGAACAGTCGTCGATATCAACAAGAACAACATGTTCACAGTTTATTACATCGAATAAGTTGATAATGCAATGTTTTGGAGCTTCCTCTTTCAAATGGTATATATACTATGGCATATATTTTATATAATGTAATCTGGGGGTTCGAAAATTAAGTGGGCCCTTAAATGTTAAAGGGGTACTGTACGCCAAATGTTGTTGTTGGTTTTTATAGTCTCCGAGTCGGAGAATAAGGTAACAATTTTTTCATTATTTGAAAGTATGTTGAGTACGAAGTAGTGTTACGGATGACAAATTTACCGGAATGCAAAAATACAAATTGTCGTTGTCGAGTAATTTTTGTACAGTTTTCAACCAAATGAATCAAATAAAAGTTATTTATATGCATACTAGTCCCATATAATCATTTAAGTTATTGTATCGTCGCCAGTCAGTGAGTGGCTTGAGTGTTCTCCCCGTATCATCATAATATTTTAAGCGATCGTGTGTGCGATCGGTTTAACAAACCAGTATCCCTCAACTACTTTATCTGATTACGTAAATTCGTAATTTAATTGACGCCATTTTATGGCTCCAGTCATAAATTCAATTTATATCAATTATTAACTTTTAAATTATAAAATTTTAAGATAGCCTATTAACCTGAGCGTTTACAGAATACATCTTCGACTCAAATTACTTATGTTTCTATATATTATCGATATTAGATCGTTGTTGTCACCGGAAATTTAATGAAAATGGCGTACAGTACCCCTTTAAGGTCGTGAACATCGAATGTGTGGCTATCGGTTCATGGCAATGTAATGTTACTTGTTATCGGTGCGTGCACCTATAGAATGGTGATAGTATAGGGGGGGGGGCGGGGGGGGGGGGGGGGGGGGGTAAAAACATATATCAAAATACGATATACTAAGTGATCAATCTTGACACAAAAACATCATTATTGAATTTGTTGTAAAATTCAGTTACCATAGCTTTAAAGCAACCCGTACACTTGAGGATTCAAATAAAACTAAGTTATCGCGTTGGCAATACAAATAGGAAGATAAATACTTGATATACTCAACAGATAGGCAATTATCTTAAGTTTGATCATTTATAAACGAACAATGCGTACCGATATTTACCATTTATAAGTGATCAATCCTATACCGCTGGCATGTGGGGTCGGATTGTCCACTTACACAGCACAATTATGGCTTGTTCGCATGTATATAGATGCAAGAACATATCTGCAAGAATATAGCAGTACAATTGAACAATAATATTTAATTTATGCAAAGATTACGCCCGTGAGAACGCGGCTGTTTAGATGACGATGATTGGGCTCAATCAGAGCCAAGCCTTGAAATCGGGTGTCTGTCATTTGCAGAATGAGGTCCCCAGAGGGTGAATTTAGTGATGCTACCCCGCATAGCGGGCTAGCATCACCAAATTCACCCTCTGGGAACCTCATTCTGCTGAGGTGTAAGCAGAATGAGGTCCACAGGGGGTGAATTTGGTGATGCTAGCCCGCTATGCGGGGTAGCATCACTAAATTCACCCTGTGGGGACCTCATTCTGCAAATGACAGACACCATATTTCAAGGCTTGATCAGAACAGCACAAGTCGTGCTGGTTCAAGTGAATTGCGTCTGGTAAACAACCTATATATTATGTCACATGAATTCCACATAAAGGCATATAGCGCAATTGTCGACATATTGTGATGAAGGTAATATAATAAGCTATGAGTTATAAACATATTTTGTTACCGGAACAGTACCGGGAAGTAACAGAAACAGCGTATAATTCTGGAATTCTGAACTCCTTGACCTCACGTATATATGGAACCTGCCGAAGTTTGCCGAGTGAATTTCAGGTTGTCAACCACCACGAGTGTGTAACCCTTCCATGACTGGAGCTTCCTTAAATTTTGCGAAAACCCTCTGCCAATGAATTGTCTTACATACGAAGTAAGAGAATATATTGGCCCAACAATATTTACCTTGACAGGCAAGCCAGTGCATTCTCTTATATATGCGAGGCTCCTTGAGACATAGGGTAGCATGCATGAGAGAATTCACTGACACAGTATCATGAATGCTGCACCAGCGCTGATCCCTCATGAAAGGCATTTGTTAAAGATGCCCCATCGGATTTGTCACGCGCTATAAAACTACCATTGTATCTTTTCTATATCAGATAATTGTTAGATCTTATCCACGAATCTATTAATATGCAGTTTTGATGGTCAGATATTGACGTTCAAAATAGGAAAGCTTAACTCTTTACCCAACAGAACGGCCCTGTGCCAATGCATTCTCTTATATATGCGAGTCGACCATAGGTCGCCTCGCATATATAAGAGAATGCATTGGCTTAACACATATTAAAAATGATAAAATTGTCAAAGAATGTAGAAAAATATTATAAAAATTGTTAAAAAATGTAAGAAAAAATTATAAAATTGTTAAAGAATGTAAGAAAAAATGGTAAAAAGTGTTAATGCATTCTCTTATATATGCGAGGCGACCTATGGTCGACTCGCATATATAAGAGAATGCATTGGCACAGGGCATAACTGTAACCACCACAATGTGGTCAATGAACCGGTTCCAATGATATCCATATTTGTATGGTTCTATTGAGACAGACCGAAGATATTTTAGGCTGTTGAAGCTTTATTTGGGCGTTTTTGGCCGTTTTGTTGGGTAAAGGGTTAAAACGTTTTGACATTCTTGCAGGCGAGCAGAATTCCCAAATGGTCACCTCTGATAAGGATCGTCCCATGCTGCCGTTTCACAAGAGTGTGATTTATCACAGCGTTAGGCTGAATAGGTCATTGTCGCATGGTTTCTGGCAAAAAGACACCCAGGATCTCTTAAACTGTCAAAAAGACACCCAGGATCTCGTAAACTGTCAAAATGACACCCAGGATCTCAAAGTCTCGCCAAACAACGGGAATTTTGTTTAGTCGTCTGCTATTAATATTATGATAATTATTTGTTTGTGATCGGAGTGAAATATCAACGAAATTTAATTCGGCTTTGAGTCTGACTGACAGCGCAATTCCGCATCCTTGATAGTAACTGTTGGCCAAATATTAAAGGTGGATTATCTCTTTGTAAACATGTATTATATAGTTACCGGGGTATAAAATATTAGATTTGAATCGAAGACTCCTGTCCGGAAATGCTTCTATCGATTAATATTAATTTTATTTCGAATATTTTCTGGTCTAAAAAGGTGTGTTTGTTCAGCTAACGAACAATAGTGGTTACTGTTAACAGAGACCAGAAATTATATTGTGCAATTTTGTCACAAATAAACGTTAATTATACTCATTATCGCTTATATCTGTGGAACAAAACAATACAAACAACCAATCTGTGACATTTGACATTCGATGCGTAGCCGTAGGAACAGCCCAGTGCTCTATATCGCAATACGGTCTCATCCGAATGGTCGGTTCTAAAAATAGTAACATAAATGGGCGTGATTTAATATTCGAAATAAAATCAATATTAATTGATAGAAGCTTTTCCGGACATAGGTCTTCAGTTCATATCTATTATTTTATACCCACGCAACTATTTAAAATTTGTTATTTAAAGAGATAATCCATCTTTAATAGCAGACGACTAAACAAAATTCCCGTTGTTTGGTGAGACTTTGATATCCTGCAGGTGTCTTTTTGACAGTTTAAGAGATCCTGGGTGTCTTTTTGACAGTTTAAGAGATCCTGGGTGTCTTTTTGCCAGAAACCATGCGACAATGACCTATTCAGCCATAGTTAGCCCCTAAACCCGGCCTCATATATTTTTTAGTAAGACATGGATTCATTATAGGCACGCGCAGTGACGTAAGAGCTTAGCGTAATGATGTCGACGTCAATGCCGGAACTTTTATTATTATGTTAATTCGAATATAATTATGATACTCTATATTAGACATTGGGCTGCTGGTAGACCCCCTCCCCCCCTATGCGGATTTTTGGTGGCTATATTTTTCGTATAGAATGATATCTGCCCTACAAAATTTCGGTTGTTTGCCACTTCACAAGTGTCGCATTGATGACGTAATCCAAGATGGCGCCCAAGGGGGTCACCCAATTTCGCGTTATTGCACTATTTCCAGTTTTAAGCCGATTGAAGAACAAATTGTTAACATATGGTGTTGTAATTAATTGTATCCTGTTAATTATACATATGCGCATTGAATGAGATCAATTTTGTTAGCCAAGGCCCAAGATGGCCGCCAAAATATAAAAAAATGGCCACCAAAATTGAAAAAAAACGCAGATTTTTATTTAAATCTGCATTTTTTGGGCTCTCTGTAGACCCCCTTCCCCATATGCGGATTGTTAGTGGTTATATGTGTCTTATATAATGATGTCTTCCCTACAAAATTTCGGTTGTTTGCCACGTGATAAATGTCGCATTCATGACGTAATCCAAGATGGCGCCCAAGGGAGTCACACAATTTCGCGTTATTGCCCTATCTGTATAGATATATGCAGATTTCATTTAATGATAATATCATAAATTTAGAAATAAGGATATGTTAGGAATGACCCGAATGGACAATGCGAGTATAATTATTAATCCAATGTATTATGTTATCTAAATAATAAAGATAGTTTGTGATTATACGAATTGTTTATCGATTTAGTATAGCGCCTTTCGTGAATAATTGGGTAATACTTATGGGTAAATATCGGTGTTCTTCCATAGTGTGTAAATATAGCACGTTGTAACTATCAATACAAACGCTCTTTATTAGTTGTGATGCAACACATAGCTTGTCAATGTGTACTATGTTAGATAATACACTATACTGACACGCTCTTTATCATTCAGTGATATAACGAACGCTCTTTATTATGTCAGTGATATTATACGGATGCCGTATAGTAACCACGTGCAGTCGTACCTTGGTCTTCTGCCAGTTAAGTCAGTTATTTGCCAGTGATATTTCATTCTGCTTATAATTGGTCGTATTAACATTACTTGTATTCATTTGCTATATTATATCACCGTGTTCCTGTTATATTCAATTGTTTGAGATCATCCTCTTGTCGAAACCAAGCGGTGTTAACATAAGCAAGAGGTTATCTTAATGTGCATTCAGTCTAGGTGTATGCAGGTGACATACCCTCACATGTTTATAGAGAGTACACTATTGTCATTTTGATTTTGCACAACCCATCAAAGAAATGTCGAAGGAAACCGCTGTGCAGCTAAGTGCCAAAAAACGGATGCTGTCACGAAGAGTAGCTAGATCCAATGATCGCCGATGTATCGTCCACTATGAGCGCAACACACACGACACAGTCTTAGTACAACTTACTGAAACCGGGTTCGACAAAATTCGACAGATTGTTGATGAACGTTCGAAATCTTCGAAGCCCAATGTGAAACTAACTGATATTTGCACAAATGTTCCTGCTGAGTATGACATTATGCATCACGGTTATCACAGGTGGTGCTATCAAAACTTTACCAATACCAAGACGCTGAAACGACAAATTGTCGACAATGGCGAAGGTTCCCGTGGTGAAAAGCGGACAAAACGATGTTCTGCTAATTCTTCTGTTGGGTCCCCATTGCTGCCTTCCGACGCATGTTTATTTTGCAAAAAAGAGTACGTGTACGTAAAAAGAAATCGAATAGGCCTACTTAAATGTATGACACAAACAGCAAACTACTCTATACATGCTGCCGCAATGAAACAGGGGGATGAGGACTTGCTCTGTGTTATTAGCGGTCTAGATTTGGTGGCTCGTGAGGTGCATTACCACAGTGTTTGTCGCAGGAATTATACTCGGGATTCTCGACAAAGTAAGGGAACAGACATCGGTAGCGATTGCACAATTGAATCAAAACATCAGGCCATATTCGACAAACTGTGTAAATATGTTGAATATTATCGGGATGCAGTGTGTTGAAAGAATGACAATGGTCAAGGAACGATATTTACTGATGATGGCTGAATTATTCCCTGGAGATGTAAATGAGAATTACAAAACGGACAAGCTAAAGGATAAGCTTATAAACCATTTTGGGGAACTAATTAAATTTTGGCAGCCAGGTTATCGTGGAGAACTTGTATACTCGGATACCGTTGAACGTGGCCAAGCGATCGAAACGGCATTTGAACTAGCTTGTTCTGAGGATAAACGAGCCGAGGAAGTCGCTCTCATGTTACGACGACATGTACTTTCCACACACAGTTCAGGGAATGAAATGCCTTGGCCGCCGACTGCATCCTGGTTTCGATCAGGTTGTTCAAAGCCACCTCCACTGTTGCAGCATTTTCTCAAAACATTGGTATCTGGCAAAGTATGTGGAAAGTTATCTGCTAAAAAGGGAAGATTTGTTGAATCGTGTTCTGAGGACATCTGCTATTCTATCTCAAACGGTCAGTGGTTAATGCCAAAACATGCATGTCTGTCAATGACAGTCCGTCATTTGACCGGCAGTGCTGAATTACTGACTATTCTAAACAGATATGGGCATTGTCAATCATACACAAAAACGCTTGAGTTAGAAACAGCAATATTCAATAGCCTCGCGACACGTGACTCTATAATACCTGAGGGAATATCTCTCGGTGAAAATTCTGTGGTGCATTTTTGTTGGGACAATTTTGATTTAAATGAGGAGACTCCGTCTGGAGCTGGTACCACTCATTCTGCACATGGAATAATCATACAAGAGCTCAAAACGCCAACTCAACGAGACACGGAACAGCTTCCACAAATGGACAAAAACCGCGCGCGATCTGTTGATCCGAGAGAAGTTTCAATTCCGCCTTGTTATGTCAAAAGTAAAGTTGAACCAGCGTCGTCTGCAAATGCAACACTGCTCTCTGGGGGCGACATGCAGGTAGAGTTCGATATATCGAAACTGCTGTGGCTGATCGCTAGGTTGTCAGCTCCTGAGATCGGACCAATAGTTCCATCGTGGGCTGGATGGATATCATCCACAGCAAACGCCAGCACAGAGAACAGAATTGTTCGGTCCAATGTGCAATACATGACTCCTATTAACTTCACAATAACAGACAATTCAACGGTACAATATATTATTGACATTTCGAAACAAGCTACTGAACGTTTGGGTCAGAAATTCACGATCGTCACGTTCGATTTGGCTGTTGCCAAGAAATCATATGCGATCGTGTGGCAAAAACCAACCGAGTATGCCAATGTTATTGTGAGACTTGGTGTCTTCCACACGATTTGTTCTGTTCTTGGTACGATTGGGAAAATGATGGCTCATAGTGGGTTCTCCGAGGTTGTATTGGAGGCAGGGATCTGTGCGAGTGGTTCATTGAATAAAGTTATGTCCGGCAAACACTTCAATCGTTCACTTCGTGTGCATACGCTCATGATGGAGTGTCTCGAGAGAAAGCTCGTCAATATTTTCGAGACAACTGAGCATCGACCGTCAGAACTGAAAGGAGATTCAATCAAGCGTTTGGCCGACGCTCCCAACGGAGAGAAGTTGGAATCCACATCTTGTGATGGAGATGTAGTAACTTATCTTGAGAAGTATGTGAAATTCAAACAATCTGTTCGAGATGGGCGGTTGGGCAAGACTGCTCAATTCTGGTTGTCTTATGTTGATACCATCTGGCTTGTCTTGGATTGTTTGCGTGCAACCAGGGAAAACAATCTGGAGCTGCACATATCATCATTAGAACGACTGTGTCCGCTACTATTCTCAATGAACCATCACAATTACGCCAGGTATTTGCCCTTCTATCTCCATTCGATGAGAAACCTTGACAAGACGCACCCAGGTGCTAGTGATCTACTTAGGATGAATGGATTCAGTGTGTGTCGGTCAGATGTGCCTGCCTCAAGAGCACCCGTTGATATTACGATAGAGCAAACAATAAACCGTCATGCCAAAAGCCACGGTGGAATAATAGGACTAAGTCGAAATAAAGCAGCATACGAAAGGTGGTGTGTCACAAGGTATCAGCGTGCCAAATATGTCGAAGAGACCCTTGCAATGATTGGTGTTGAGGATTCGGATCGATTTTTGCACAAGGAAATGGAATCTGCGAGCATGTTTCGGAGTGAACTGTCTGTTCAGAAATTGGAAGAAGCATTTGACAATTTTTTGAACCCGTTCAAAGTTGTGAATAAAGAGGAGTTGTACAATATATCGTCCGGTATGCCAGCACCAGTAGATGTTGCCGATGATTTGCTCACGATTCGTAGTCAAGGTGTTACGGCGATGAATGACTTCATTAACGATAGGATTATTGACAAGAGTGTTAAATTCCACGATCCTATCAAAAAGTCTGGCATCAAGACATTTTCATCTATGGTTGTTCGGCGCAAACTGAAAGCATCGAATAACAAAATTGTTCAGTTGAAAGCAGAGAGAAACATTTTTGGGCAGATGGTCCTTCTAGCATGCCAGCACAACATCAACCTGGAGCTGACTCTCACTTACCCGCTGGGTCCTATTCCGTGGGCCTTGGCAACCGCAGACGGCTGTCCTTACAAAACGGATAAATCAAAGTTGATGTATAAGCTGGAAATAGAGCTCGAGCCAGTTGTGAGTGCCCCAAAACAAAACACAATTCACGTATACGATGGAAATGCATTGATACAATCTTTGTGTGGTATTCCAGAGTCGTTCAGTGGTGTGGCTGAGCACATTTTCGGTATACTGGCCGACAAGGGACAGGTTCATTTTGTTACTGATAGCTATAAGGAAAATTCCATTAAATCGTTCGAGCGTGACAGACGTGGTCACTCGGATACGTTTCTAATAGCCGGACCCAAAACCAAAACTCCGAGGGACTGGAAAAAATTTCTCAGTAACAGTGAAAATAAAACACAGTTAATAAATTTGATATTTAGAGAATGGCAAAATCCCAAGTATGCCAAAAAACTTGCAAACCGATTCATGTTTTTTTCATGTCAGGACGAGTGCTTCTCTTTGACCAGCATTGATGGCGAAACAGTGTCAGTTTCTCTTGTACAAGAGTTGTGTTCAACGCAAGAAGAAGCGGACACTAAAATTGTATTACATTGTTTGCATGCGTCCGCAAACGAAGCTGCTACATCGACAATAATAGTAAGATGTTCGGACACTGATGTGTTCATTATTTTGTTGAAGTATGCCCCCGATATTGTACCTAACATACTATTTGACACAGGTATGGGCAATAAGCGCCGATTGCTAGACATCAAAGAGGCATCATCTTTGCATGGGGTACCTCTATGTTCTGCCCTCCCTGCACTACACGCGTTTACTGGTTGTGATACCGTCAGTTCGTTTGTGAGAAAGGGGAAAATCAATGCTCTGAAAATTGTAATTGACAATCCAGATTTCCTCGAAGCATTTACATTTGGGAACACACCGAGTGTCAGCGATAGGACATACGATGAAGTAGAACGTTTCGCGTGTTACCTCTACGGCGGACGGAACTACACAGATATCAACAAACTACGATACGACACCTTCAGTCGCAAATTCCACGTAAAATCTGGCGCTATAATTAGTAGTTGTACGGGTACCGATATGAGTTTGTTGCCGCCGTGTAGATCGTCCCTGAAAAAACATATTGACAGAGCGAATTATCAGGCTTTGGTCTGGAACACATCACATGTTCCTAACCCCGACATTCCATCTCCAATCGGACTAGGTTGGAACTTAGATTCTGCAGGAAATATAGATTTCGATTGGACCGCAGATGAGATTGCTCCCGCTGAACTTGTTGACATTCTAAGCAATGAAGAGTGCACTGAACATGAACCAAGTGACCGTGAAGCATCTGCTGATGAATCGGACATTGACTGTGACTTATGTGATGTAATTTGCGAAACGGACAGTGATTCTGATTCTGACACTTAATAAATACTTAATATGTAGCCTCAGTATATGGTTACGAAATGAGTACGATATTTTGAGTACGAAAGTCCGGTATTTCTGGAGGATTCCAAAATAAATAAAACTGATAATGACTATTGTTTGTCATTTCATCAAACCAGTGTTCTAATTTGCATTTTAAAAGTCGATTGTCATCCAGCGGGAAAATAAATTTGAAATTAATTTTGTTTTTTTAATTTAAAAAAAATTATTCCGAAAATATTCACAAATGTTCGACTGTAGAAACAAAGCGAAATACCTCCAAGAGAAGTCAATGACTCTCTTAAAAACTGCCGACGGGTTTCTTGAACCGAAATTCAGTCGAATTTTATCCATAGATGCTATTATAGCATAGTCGCCGTAGCTGGAATCGAGATAGTCTATTTTTCGATGTCAGGTAGCACATTCACACAAAAAACTTGGGAAATTAGTTCATAAAAAATTTTGGTTGACAAACTTCCCGTTCTTTTTAAATATTCATAAACTACTATTAATGTGCTACAGCACAGCCCATTTCCCCTGCCATAACTATAATTTTAGTGTGTACTAAACGCAAATCATTTTCTCTCACCCCAACGAGATTTTCACGTCGTAAAATTACAGTGACGTCACGAAAATGCCAATAACTAGAGAAAGTGACACTTCCTGAATGGCAAACAAACAGAAAAATACGTGCAATTGAGTACTCTATCAGAGGAAATGGGTCCCCAAAAATCCGCAGAGGGGGGAGGGTTTCGATTATCAGCCCACGTCTATATGTGTTGGAGTTACTTACGGTTGACTGAGAGATAAACATGGGTGATAAGGGTGGTTGAATAATTTTGTCAACACGAAAAGACACATTTAAAATGGAACTATGTTTTTTCTTTAAAGAGTCTTTACTTCATCTTTCGTTTCGGAAATCAATATTAATTTGTTTTAAACCCAGATAGTTTTTCCTTGCTAAAATACGATTATGTGATAAAATGGATCTCAAATTCGTCGCAATTCTATACGAAATTTATTAACCTCTTCCACTAAAGCTCGACTCGAATCGAATTTAGTGCACTCAGTTAATAATAAATTTCATATATAATTGCGACACATTGGAGATCCTCTATTTATACACCCAACACACATATTTGCAGCTAGAATCTTCCGTACGTATAAATGTGCAATCACACTATAATAACTCAGTAACTTGTGACAACGCGGAATGCCGAGATTGTAGAAAGTATAATTGGAACAATAAGTATACATGTATATGTATAATTGCGCTTAAGAGACGTGTCCTCGTCACGTGTCCTCGTCACGTGCCCTTACCCTGGATTACTCATCATTTATGGGCACAAATCCATGGACACATAATTGTATAGACATATATTTAATCATAGCTACCCAAACAAAATGGATAAATAAAACACAACCCCAAAAGTGTAACAAATTATCTCAACCACAGCTGACCTTCATGCAACATCTCGATTGTCACACAACAATATGATCGCCATCTACTGATTCTCTATTGTGTATAAGGGGCGGCAGGAAGACGGTCTGTATTGGCCATGCCGCTCCTGTGCAAATTTTCAGGATATATTATTATGTTTTTGCATTATGTATTTAATTTGTGCAAATAAACAATCCAATCCAAATCCAATCTATATTGTATTTGGTAGTCGTTTTCCAAACCTTGAAATAGTGTGTCTGTCATTTGCAGAATGAGGTCCCCAGAGGGTGAATTTGGTGATGCTAGCCCGCTATGTGGGGTAGCATCACCAAATTCACCCTCTGGGGACCTCATTCTGCAAATGACAGACACACTATTTCAAAGCTTGTCGTTTTCAACATATTACCGGTGAGTGTGTTCAGGGGCGCCGGAAGAGGGGGGGGCAGAGGGGGCAGCTGACCCCCCCCCCCCCTGCCCTTGACGGGGGGCGGGGGCGAGCGGGGGCAGGACTTGCACTTTTTCTGGAGACAGAAAATGCTTTTTGTGTGTTTAATCTTGTGTTTTTATTGCAAAATGTGACTTTTTTGGTCCAAATACCACCAATTTCACAAGGAATATTATTTTTTTGTCAATTTTATTACAAAACGGCCATAAAAACCGACAAATACCATTAAAATAGGGATTTTTGCCACAATGAATTTATGGTTATTTTCCCGAGTTTGCGGAGAAAATGCCCTTTTTTGCGGAAAAGTGCCCTTTTTGTAGGCTCTGCCCCCTTGCCCTTGGATGCTTCCGGCGCCCCTGAGTGTGTTGTGGATTTTCGTGATGCCTGCACTCTTAGAACAAGTGTGTTAAATTCTACATAATTTGATTGAAAACAAAATTATGTAGAAATGACACATAAATGTCGGTGGAATTTTTTAAACATTGAATATGAGTGAATATATTATTGTTACTATATATAGATTATAGATATGTTCTATTTGAGACACAAACCTCGTAAAAGCTACTTTATTAAAAATCTGGCAGTAACTTTAAAACTTTGTGCTACACAGTTTTTACCCTGTGCCAATGCATTCTCTTATATATGCGAGTCGACCATAGGTCGCCTCGCATATATAAGAGAATGCATTGGCCTAACAAGTTTTTATCATTTTTTTTAAATAAATGTTTCTTACAATTTTTATGACATAAAATAAAAAAACATCCATTACACCGCAGCGAGCCCCACACATATATAGAAGCATATAGAAGAGTGTCGTCTGCTCATGTTTGTCTGGGGCTCTGTATGGGTGAAATTATAAAATTGTTAAAGAATACAAGAAAACATTATTAAAATTGTAAAAAATTGTTAGGCCAATGCATTCTCTTATATATGCGAGGCGACCTATGGTCGACTCGCATATATAAGAGAATGCATTGGCACAGGGTAAAAAAAAAGAAAAAAAGATTAATGTATAACTGGTAGCCTTATGGCATGTGTCATTTATACATAACTGTGTTTAAGATCAAATGTATCACATATTGTGAAGAATGTACACACATTGTTCTATATAAGAGTGTTTGCCATATGAATGGTGATGATGCGCAATATTTTTTAATTAATGACTTCTATCTAGACTGGTACACAGGGACCAGCCTAGAAGATTCAAATTAGGAGAAGTCACTTCTCCCTGTTATGTCATTAGGGAGAAGTCGACAGTTATCAGGGAGAAGTAACAATGGCTGAAGATCAATTTAGACCCCAACATCACCCTTCTATGATCCAATAAGTATTATGCAATAAGTGCGCGTACACATGAAGCTGCAAGAAAATATCTGCAAGAAAATATCAGGTACAATTGTACTCTGATATTTTCTTGCTGCAAAGATTACGCCCGTGAGAAAGCGGCGGGTTATATGGCGTTGATTGAGCTCAATGTGACTAGTGTTAGTCGTGTTTGTGAAGTGAATTACTGCGGACAAACAACCTATAGTTCATATCGAATATTCATAGAGTTATAAAGTGTTATGGAAAATTTAAAATGCCACCTATTTTAACGAGAAAGGAACGCGCCCTCGTCGTTGGAGTAGGGATGTGTGTTCTTCGTGAACACACGAAACGACATCTAAACAGACGTTGGTGTGTTCGGCTCTGGGCCACACCCCACACGCGAGAAGAGCGAGGAGCCGCCAACAATTTCTTATTCGAAACGTGCATACAGTCCAAATTAAAGTAAAACAACTAAGTCAAGGCATGTGAGGTACCAACTTATAAAACATCCCCGTGCGCGCAGGGACGTGGCTAGATGGTTTCCGTTTTTTTCGTTGGGGGTGTCCACCTTGGGAAATTCGAACTGCACCCCCCCCCTTGAATCAGAATCAGACCAAACACAAGTTTTCCATAATTCCATTTGCACCCCCTTGCACATCAGTGCTCTTAGGCCTAATATTAGACCATGGTTCGGCCCGGTGTGCGAACATTTTGTAATCTTTTAACAAGAAAATCGCAAAATCCTATCATCTAGACTATACTCAAGCATTCCAAGAGTTGGAAATTTCAAACCTGACATCCCCACTAACCCTTGGAACAAACGTCGCACTACCGACGAATCGAATTCAATTATTTGAATTAGATTCGTCGGTAGTGCGACGTTTGTTGCAAATAAATGCGAGTAGACGCACTACCGACGAAGAATGCGTGTGGTCAACACGAATTTAATTGCTGATGCGTCTGAGATCCGTGTTTGAAACAAACGTCGCATCACCGTCGACTCGAATTTAATTCAGATAATGATATGCTAATGAGGGAATTCCAATTGAAACTGGAAAACACCAACGAGCATGACGTAATTTGGTGGTATTTGAATTCGAGTCGACGAAAGTGCGACGTTTGTTTCAAATTAAATGCGAGTAGACGCACTAAATAAATATTTATTCCGTTTGGATATACACGCTATACTGCATGTGCATGGACGTGTGCACATTTAACATCAACGATGGGTTGAAATTGTTCTTGTAATTTGATTTTCCAGCAATGAATTATTGGGGAATTTGTTGTTTTTAGACCAACATTTGCATATTTTCCGACTTTTGATCCAACATTTTGACTGAAATGGCCTGTGTCCTGGTCCCTCGTGACCCCCGTGGCCAGCCAGAAAAACTGCTAATTATTTTCCTATGCTTCTGTTCAAAATTATGAACTTAAATGTTCATCAGTTGGAAATTTTTCAACCTTCGTGGGGTGTCAGGTTGGAAATTGTCAGCACTTGGAAAGCTTGAGGCCAGTCTAATGCTATATAGGTTTTTGCGGTTTTCATGTTCAAAGTTTTCTCCCGCTGTGCCAAACTATGATCGGAGAACCATGGTCCCCCAGTGCATGATACTGATCCAGTCAGAATAGTCTATCATCCAGGCATGTGAAGGAACAGCCAAGGGGGTTCAAATTGAATTACGCAAATTTATTAGCCCCCCCCCCCAACCGAGACCCTATAGCCGTACGCCCCTGCCCGCCATGGTTATTTTACCACGTGGGTTTAGATAGGCATACTGACGCAATATATACAGTCCATGAGCCAGGAACGAAAATGGTACCAATTTGGTGGGCAAATTCTATCAACAATTTTCTGAAATCTTCAAGTATAATCTGAAGTTTATCTCAGTGCTGGGGCGCACTCGGGCAGTGTAGCTTAGTGTCAAAATTAATGTTTCCATGGCAACGGAGGGTGTTTTTGGTCGGTATACAAAATATGCCTATAATGGTTTATAACTAGAAAGTTTAAAGCATGACGTCTATCTTTGCATCGATACGAGGTGCTACCCATGGTGGGCTTTCTTTTGTCACAGGATATTTCACGTCAAGAGGTCAAGGTCATATATAAAGGTCAAGGTCATTGACCAAAATAATAGCATTTTTCATAACGGGTCATACGTTTTCTACCCACTGAGTTTATATATCAGTTCTGAATACGTTATCTTTGCTCAGAAATAATATATAGCATATATGCTACATGGAGAACTGCGTTGTTATTGAAACCGAGAAGACTGTCACGAGATATAGTCCTTTAAACTTGGTGACCATTTTCCAAAATGGGTCAAAATCAGTTATTTCACAAGCTATCGTACTTCTGTGTATAGTATAGATTAGATACTTATAGTGGGATCCCTAAAGGGCTGAATCGTGATTTTAGTGACCAAAGCATGAGACTTCAAATATATGTTGCTTAGTTATAAGGAAAACTTATTTTGGAAGGGTGCTTGGGTTGGGGGTCATGTGTCATGATAAAATCAGGTTTCCATGGCAACGACATAAAATATTTGAAGAAATATGTTAAAAGCCCCTTTTAAGATTCAACGAACATGTGGTTAAAGAAATTATGTATCATATCTGACTCATTGATGGTCCACCAAGCGGACTGGGCCACCAGGGCATATAGGTTCAAGGTCAATTACCAAGGTCATTGGGGAAATTTTATTATTTTGGTCTATTTATTACTAATTGTCTCACAATTCGCTACTCCTAGTGCATTAGTCATAACAGCAATCCCCATCACAATATCACCACGTTGAATTTGATATATGACACACTTGATATAAGACGATCAATGTCAATATGTCACAACATTTAGTTCATATATAATCACAGTTTTAAGTATTACTTTTTATAGTATCTGTGGCAATACATAAGTCACGATACATTGCCCTACAGAGATCATCAGACCATATTGCGTACTTCCTGATATCAGAGCAGATTTGCCACATCCTACTATCTATTTTAGTGGCAGATCCCACCTGCACATGGTTTGGTTTGTTCGGGTTTCTGAATTGGGCAAAAATTCTGCCGTGTGCTGCCGGTTTTATGAGTCTCGAGTTATCGTCATTGGTAACATCTTACTTCCATTAAAGTCTCATAATTCCGATAGCACAGGCAGAAATCAGGCATCGCGTCTCATCATATTATGTATGTTTAATCGTAAGTCTGCCAACAAATGAATGAAATTACTTCAATATGTTGTATGCGTCGTTTGCCATAAGAATTCATTAGTTGACGCCATGCCATGAAAACCAGATTTATACTCACACATGACATCTCACCTGGGTAACCCTCCAAAAAGTTTCCATTATTACTACGCAACACGTATGTGAAGTTTCATGCTTTAGTTACTAAAGTCACAAAATTGTAGTTGTTTTGATATTGATTGTAATAGTACTGGCCCCACCATAGACCCCGTAGGATTATCATGTGGAGAACTGACTATATGTGGACTTCGATAAGTAAGTTATATGCTTTCAAAAAAAATTTGGGTAGACATAACAGAAGGTTGCTCGGTTGTTATGGCAACGACTTAAACATGAAATGCCAATTATTGAGGTTTCGGACAATTGGGGCAGTATTCAACAACTGAATTTATTTTATAAACCAGGTAGTTTAGATTTGGTAGCGGCTGAACGCACAATATATCTTCGCACACGATGTCTAACGACACACGCTGTCGGTGATGTGATTGGAAATTACCAACCTGACACCCAAATAAGGTCGGTAAATATCCAACTGGTGGCCTTCTCAGTCAATCATTTTTACCAAAAGTAGGAGAATATATGCACATGCTGGTCTAAAAACAACAAATTTCCTAGTAATAAATTGTTGGAAAAAAAAACTACAAGAACAATTTCAACATATTGTTGGTGTGAAATTTCCTAATGTTGTGTCAGGTTATGAAATTGCCAACTGTTGAACATTGGACAAAAGTTGGAGGGGGTGTGAGATACACACCCCTCCCCCAAAACAAAACCCCTGTTGCCACATCCCTGAGAAGAATATAATGAGTGGAGGTTTGTTGCACGCTAAAGAATTTAAGCACAATCCAAATACTGCACATGGTCTATTCGGAAAATTCCCTACCATTTCCGAAGAAATTGCATTCCGGCACTGGTGGATGGTTCCGGTCTCTTTATTTTCAAGAATTTTAATGTTTGAATGCACTATGCTCAAAACAGTGTTGCGTTCGTCGGTTGTGTACCCCTTCCTTTCCATCGGTTACTCATGATTGAACTGAACCAAATGTACTGCTAGTCTGCTATGCGCAGCATGTTTTATGTACGTAACTGGTAGTCAATCTATGATTTCTCCCAATCACCTTGATTGGATAATCCTATACTGCGCAGCGATATCTTCCCGTCAACTTCACCGAGAGGTTCGCATTGAGCACCGCCTCGGATAAACTACCTGGACTATAAATAAACCCAGCTGGTGAATACGACCCCTGGAATTTTTATGATTCATTAAAACTGCGTGGAAATTTATTGGTCAAGGCCCTTAGATACGCTTGTTAGCGACAATCTCTATCAGGTTTCGTAAATGCGTCAATGCATAATTATATAATTACCATACCGCGAAAAATGAAATTAATGAATAAGACTGATCAGTGAATCCTTGAAATGTGATACTTAATTAGTCGGGTATAAAGGAATGTGTTACATAACTATACCACTATTAGCAATAACACTTCCAGCTTCGTGCCAGTATATACTAATATGACATGACAGTGATCGGGAGGGCATAAAATGTGACAATTATATCTTTTCTTTACAATTCTAGTTTGTCATCTGAGACGTACGCAAATTATGTGGGGCAGTTCGGTAACACCGCTTCGGAATTTCTATTGGCACTGTGTGTATTGGTGACAATATATAGATGTTCAAATATCATTTTAAATAAGTGCATTTAAAAAAATCAAGTACAGTTTAATAGTTTACGGGTGTGGTGTCTTGCTTTTGTGTAGTTTATCGTTGGAGCCCGAGATCGAATTATGTGTATTTTATGAACTTCCGGTCGGTCGCCCAATTTATTCTCGACCCAATTTCCCAATTTCCGCTAAAACACCAGATGAAGTCCAGACATAGTAGTTTGGTAGTTTTACTATTTTGCTGTTTTTAATATAGTTTCTTCATAAAACTAGTTTAATCACCAACTAATTTATGCGGATTGTCGTAATTACAAGCAATCAATGTTGTTTTCGACACATCTGTCGGCGTATAGAAATGTCGGTATCTGGAGAAGTCGGCCCCGCGCGCAGTCGGTCCCATATGAAGACGGCCCCACGCGAAGACGGCCCCAGAGAAGTCGGCCCCATTAATTTGATTGAGATAATGTTTATGTTGGCTAATTTTGAAGTCCGCAACTTAATTTGAATCAGATAATGTTGTGTTAGATAATGCGATAGCCCAAGTAGAGCCGTTAGTGAAATATTTGTCCAAAATTGACTATACATATATTTAAAGTTTCATGCTGTAGTCAATCACAATTCAACCATTAACACATTCAGTGCCAGGTTTCCTGGGGAAAACCATATTTTGTTCCAGGTTTCCTGGGGGAACGCCATTATTTACAGTAACTAGATACTTAGTTTGAATGTTCAATATTGGATAGAATAAAAAATTACCGTTGGTATTGCTAGTATAGGCCATACTCATTAACTGCTTTGAAGCACCATGTCCCCGACTTGATAGTAATCGCCCTTTACCCAATCAAAATCGGTTTTCCAATTAACATATATGTATGCCATAAGCATTGACCTCTCAGAGAGTTTGAACTCTGCAAGTCTGCAAGTCACGCCCACAAAGCACATCAATTTTCACTACGTATATTCAGACGGCTGTATCTCCTAGACGCTTCAATGTGTGGAGCTTCCCGATACATCGTTTGATAATTAAACAGACAAGTATCTCACAATTTAGCACATGTGCACCAATATTGAAATTATATATATCCGTCTCCGGCACTGAATGAGTTAAAGTATCCTACTATAAATATCTAACTATAATATACACAAAAACACGATATCTTGATAAATAACTTATTTTGACCCAGTTTTGAAAATGGCCACAAAGTTCAAAGACCTGTATCTCACGACTTGTCTGTTGCAATAATAACGCAGTTCTCCATGTAGCATATATGTTGTAGATTATTTCTGAGCAAAGATAATGTATTCAGAACTGATATATAAACTCAGTGGGTAGAAACTATCACCCGATATGTAAAAAGCTAATATTTTGGACAATGACCTTGACATTTGTATATGACCTTGACCTCTGGAGGTGAAATATACACAAATGGCTAACACCCCATACCATTGCAAAGATAAACTTACTGCATTAAACGAAATATTGGACAATTAATAACAAATAGACCAAAATAATACATTTTCCCATGACCTTGACCCTGGTAATTGACCTTGACCCTATATGCCATGGTGGCCAGGTCCGCTTGGTGGACCATTAATGAGAGCTATGAGTTAACATAATTTGTTTAAACCCAATGTTCGTTGAATCTCAAAAGTGGCTTTTAAAATATTTCTTTAAATATTTTATGCTGTTGCCATTGAAACCTGATTTTATCACAATAGATGACCCCCGCCCAACCAAAGCACCCTTCCAAAAAAAATGTCCTTATACCTAAGCAACATATATTTGAAGTTTCATGCTTTAATCACTAAAATCACGATTCAACCCTTAAGGGATCCCACTATAAGTATCTAATCGATACTATACACAGAAGTACGATATCTTGTGAAATAACTGATTTTGACCCATTTTGGAAAATGGTCACCAAGTTTAAAGACTATATCTCATGAGGGACTTGTCGGTTTCAATAACATCGCAGTTGTCAATATAGCCTATATGCTATATATTATTTCTGAGCAAAGGTAACGTATTCAGAACTGATATATAAACTCAGTGGGTAGAATATATATGACCCGTTATGAAAAATGTTATTATTTTGGTCAATGACCTTGACCTTTATATGTGACCTTGAACTCTTGAGGGGAAATCGCCAGTGCCAAAAGAAAGCCCAACAATGGTAGCACCCCATATCGATGCATAGGTAGACGTACTGCCTTAAACTTTCTAGTCATAAACCATTATTGGCATAATTTTTATACTGGCCAAAAACACCCTCAGTTGCCATGGAAACACAAATTGTGCACACTAAGCTACACTGACCAAGTGTGCCCCAGGACTGATATAAACTTCAGGTTATAGGCTTTCAGAAAAATGTTGATAGAATTTGCCCACCGAATTGGTACCATTTTCCATTTTTGGGGAGCCTGGCTCATGGACTAATAGTGATATAGCGCGTTGACCTCAACTTGCTATTAAATTGTTAAAACGGTACAACGTTTTCGTATAAAAATAAACTGGACCTGATTTATTTCAGACAAGTTCAAAGCAAAATACCACCTAAAGAATCATGTCCTACCTAAAATATGTATCAAATACCTACGAAATAGCGATATAAAACCAATAATTTCCACTCCTCAGAATAGTAACATTAATTTCGTCGCTTGGAAGTCAAAAGCCACATTTTACGTTTTAGATAGGCCCCCACATCCCCCCCCCCCTTCGTACGCCGTATTCCATGCCCTGTTATGAGGTACGCCGTATTCCGGCCCCTCTGTTAGGAGGTATTCGGTATTCCAAAAATATCGGTATTCGTAGGCCGACCTTCGACACCTTCCAAAAAATGATCATAATAATAATATAAATGCGATTTTTGTCACAATAAATTCACAGTTTGATATACAGATCGTCGATCATCGTCATTTTATATCATTTTAGACGTGGACACTGCGTGATGACAGGCGTTCGTACGGCAATAGAAAATTTATCCGGAAAATTCCATTTGGCTGTTAACTGGTATTCCGTATTCCACCCTCTGTGTTAAGTGGTATTCCGTATTCCAGGGGTGGGGCCTCAATTGATATAAAACTTCCTATTTTAGCCGTTTTAAGAAATCATTTAGATTCGTCTTGAATTAAATGCGACGTTTGTTTCAACAGACGAATTATGAATTAAACTCGAGTCTAATTCTAATTGAATTAGATTCGTCGGTAGTGCGACGTTTGTTCCAAGGGTTAGGTTGGAAAATTTACAACTGATGACAATTCCAATGACAATGTTGACCAAATGTATGACAATATTGTTTTCTTAAATTAACTAGCAGTTTTTTACTTTTGACTGGCCATGGGGGAGGGACCAGGACACAAGCTTTCCAAGTGTTGGAAATTTCCAACCTGTCACACCCCCCCCCCCCCCCCTGCATGAGATTGGAAAGTTTCCAACTGATAACCATTTCAGAACATAATTTTTACCAAAAATAGGAAAATATGCAAATATTGGTCCAAAAAAAATAATTCCCCCCAAGAATTGTTTTGAAAATCAAACTACAAGAACATTTTCAACTTATTGTTGGTGTGAAATTTCCAACTAATGTTTTGGCAGGTATGAAAATTTTGACCAAAGTTGGGGGGTAAGACACCCCAAACCACCCCCTGTCGCCACGTCTCTGCACACACGTATATACATGTATATATATAATACATCAGCGGTTCTGACAGCCAATAAAAAATGGAAATACGTAGTATGTTGAAACAGACGATAATATTGATGGATACCGATGGCCACCAATCAAGGTGAACACATATCACCAATTGGCGATAAAATATCAGCGCGCTGCCTTCGTCGGATATTTTCCGGTATTATTTATTTCATTGGTCAAGTAAGTCACATGGGGCATACCTGATATTTTCTTGCTGGCCATGTGTACGCGCCCTAAAAGAGCAAATTTATAATACAATTATAATGAGTAAATACACCATTAAAATAATTAATTACACTTCGAATATTCTGTTTGGTATAATACATAATGGTATATGCGAGAGAGATCACTTCTCCTTGGACAAAAATAGGGATAAGTGGAAAAAATTAGGGAGAAGATGTCTCCACAGAAGCCATCTAGACTGGTCCCTGTCTCCCAAGACGCCATATAGACTGGTCATCTTTAATGGACTAACCTTGCTTCGGTAATGGGAAATTGATGTTAAAATAATCTTCGAAATACGTCAGCACGCTAGCCCCGACCTCGAGACTGTAGTTCACCTGATTGATAGCAGACGGTCGAGCCCACGCATTGTACTACAAAGAAAAGGATTGCCAGAATTAATGGTGGATTATCTCTTTGTAAACATGTGTTATATAGTTACCGGGGTATAATATATTAGATCTGAATCGAAGACTCCTGACCGGAAATGCTTCTATCGATTAATATTAATTTTATTTCAAATATATTCTGGTCTAAAAAGGTGTGGTTGTTTAGCTAACGAACAATAGTGGTTACTGTTAACAGAGACCAGAAATATTATTGTGCAATATTGTCACAAATAAACGTTAATTATACTCATTAATATCTTATAACTATGGAATAAAACAATACAGCCAATCAATCTGGGACATTTGACGTTCGGTACGTAGCCTAATGCTCTATATCGCAATATGGTATCACCCGAATGGTCTGTTCTAAAAATAAACAAATAAACGGACCCAATAACATATTCGAAATCAAATAAATATTAATTGATAGAAGCCTTTCCGGACAGGGGTCTTCAAGTTCATATTTATTATTTTATACCCATGCAACTATTTCAAATTTGTTATTTAAAGAGATTATACACCTTTAACCGATTTCAGTACTAAAATGTCTAAATGGACTCTACCATCACTTATACAAGTAGATATCAGAAGGGTGCGTTATTCATTTGGTGGGATGTTCAGTAAATATTTACAGACGACAGATAGATAATAACAGCACAGAAGGCTTGACAATCATTGGTGGGAAATATTCATATAATAATTTCAACAAGTAACATCAACATTGAAAAAAGTATTAAGTTGTATCCAACTGATTTCTTGCAATTAACATCAGAAGAAGTACAATATATCAAAGTTCTTTTGGACGATGGCGTAGATATATAAGTTTATATAATTTATTTTGTTCCATGGAGTTCAAAAGAGAATCTTACCGTCACGTTTCGTTTCGTTATATCAGTATAGAATTCGAAATCACACACGACAAACGCTAGCAGATATGTGGACATTTTTAGGGTTGTGTCGAAGATATCCGCTTTCCATCCGTTTCCCCTGAAAAGTAAGATTTACGCTCTTTGTAAGTCAATGCAACAATCGACACTGGATCCAAGATGCTATACGTCTGTCCGCTCTGCTCGTGAATGGGATAATTTCGGAATAAACTCTCTCTATGAATATATAAAATGTGTTGCTTACGGTGGCTTACGGTTAAATAATAGCTAGATTCAGCGACACGTACATTGAACGTGTGTTAATATGGAACCTAAAATCAAGTGGTTACTATTACCAATAATAGCCACTTGATTTTAGAGTTATCCATCTTACAACCGCAATTTGTCCGTTTGAGCACGAATTCCTAGAAAAGATCTGGTCCACAAACAATAGAAACGGCAAATTCAAACATCGATATCTAATCACTCTGAGCTTTGATGGGTGGGTTCCTCGACTCGAATCAAATATTTGTTACTCCCGAAGCCAAAGAAATAGTCATTTAGGAGCCTCTGATCGGATTGAGTACCTTTAAGTTCAACAATCGACCCATGGTCGTTTGTTGAACTTATTATCTGAACATTTCCTAAGGGATAACTACTCGTCCGTGAGTATTTAGTATAGGAAGGGTTGTATTTTCCCTATACCTTTCATCCGTCCTCAATATAGGCATATTGGATATGGATTTCATAGGCTCTCTCCTTTGTAACACAACGTCATACTCTGCTTTGATTGCAGGTTCGTCAAAACAAGGGAATGTTTTTCTCGCATCTGTTGGCTGCAACTGAGATGTGGCAATGTATCTGTAAAGAAGATTTGCGAGTTTTTAATATAAGAACACATATGCCTGAAACAAACCATGTTTTAAAAAACACTTCTGTTTATTCGGGTTTAAACATATAGAACACAGACATACTAATGGCATATAAAATTTCGATAATTTGTTTTTTGGCATAAATAAAGATAGATCAAAAAAATAATTTTACTATAAAATAAAGGATGATTTCACCAACATTACTTGCAGTTCTTCAGCCCCCATTCCGAAGATAAGAAGTCGTGAGCAAACGTAAATATAATATATTAATAGTATATAGTGATATCTATAAAGTAAATAAAATAAACAACCACGAGTCGACACCGTGACAACTCGGTTTGCGTTTGCCATGTACTTTGCATCAATTTATGAACAAATCTTCAATTTTGTTTCCTCTCTCTTGGAATATGAAAAGACCCACGTTTGTATATATAGGTGAGTGTGAGCGTTTCAGGTGCCTGTGTATCAGACCGAGGGAAGATATGCACTCTTAGAACAAATGGGTATAAATTCTACACAATATGTGTTACATTTTATCTTAAACAAATTTATACTTGAAAAGACACATGACATATGTATCGGTGGAATTTTATCTTAACCCTTTACCCAACAGAAGGGCCCTGTGCCAATGCATTCTCTTATATATGCGAGTCGACCATAGGTCGCCTCGCATATATAAGAGAATGCATTGGCTTAACACATTAAAAATAATAAAATTGTTAAAGAATGTAAGAAAAATGGTAAAAAGTGTTAAAAAAAGATGTTTTTTAGGCCAATGCATTCTCTTATATATGCGAGGCGACCTATGGTCGACTCGCATATATAAGAGAATGCATTGGCACAGGGCTAACTATAACCATCACAATGTGGTCAATGAGCCGGTTCCAATGATATCCATATTTGTATGGTTTTATTGAGACAGACCGAAGATATTTTAGGCTGTTGAAGCTTTATTTGGCCGGTTTTGGCCGGTTTGTTGGGTAAAGGGTTAAACAAATTTATACTTGAAAAGACACATGACATATGTATCGGTGGAATTTCCTCAACGTTGATTATGAGTGAATATGTGAGTATATAATAGTTATTAGATGGGAAATGTTATATAAAGGATACCACAGAACACAAAATTTGATATACACTGTGTTTGTGTAAAAAATGAAAAGCACATAATTGTGTAGCACAAAGTTTGTGTATTAATGACACATGCCATAAGATTGTCGGTGAAATTTCCCAAAACTTTGAATATGAGTGAATATGTGAGTGTATCGTAGTTATTAGATGAGATGTATTCTATTGGAGACACAAAACTCGTAAAGGCTACCACGAACAAAACATTGGCAGCTGCTTTAAAATTTGTTATACACTATGATTGTGTCAAAACTGAACAACATAATTGTGTAGCACAAAGTTTTAAAGTTACTGCCAGATTTTGAATATGGTAGCTTTTTACGAGGTTTGTGTATCAAATAGAACATATCTCATCTACTAACTATAATATACTCACATTTTCACTCATATTCAATGTTGAGAAACTTCCACCGACACATATTTGTTATGTGTCATTTCTACACAATTTTGTTTAAGATAAATGTAACTCATATTGTGTAAAAATTATGCACAGTTGTTCCAAGAGTCAGTGTAGGCGGCTTGATCTCCTTCCTGCAAGTGGTCGCAGACTGTTACCCGATCCTTACAATGTTTACGCTATGATGAGAAACCTGTTTGAGATCCACTCGCCTTGCTTTAAAGGCACGAGCGGCGTTCGTTGTATAAATATTCATATTTGTTCAAATCGCCATCAACAGAAGGAATATTAAAATATATATAGTTTTGTTCACGCCAAACATAATCAGCGCGTAAATAGTATATGTGACCCGCCATATCAAATCCAGTCGAAAGTCGGGATTTTTTTTACCCTGTGCCAATGCATTCTCTTATATATGCGAGTCGACCATAGGTCGCCTCGCATATATAAGAGAATGCATTGACCTAACAATTTTTTACAATTTTAATAATTTTTTCTTGTATTCTTTAACAATTTTATAATTTCACCCATGCAGAGCCCCAGACAAACATGAGCAGACGACACTCTTCTATATGCTTCTATATATGTGTGGGGCTCCCTGCAGGGTAATGGATGTTTTTTTATTTTATGTCCTAAAAATTGTAAGAAACATTTATTTAAAAAAATTGTTAGGCCAATGCATTCTCTTATATATGCGAGGCGACCTATATATGGTCGACTCGCATATATAAGAGAATGCATTGGCACAGGGTAAAAAAAAATCCCGACTTACGACTGGATTTGATATGGCGGGTCACATATTGTCGTCAATACGTATCCGGATCTAAACAAAAGTCAGGTTCTGTAACGTTTTTTTTGCTTTTGTTTACATCACAAAGGAAAACATTTGAATATAATATACTGTTTATGCCATATTTCTGATTGGTATAAGAACAACGTCTGTCTATATTTTACTATTCTTTCTGTTTATGGCGGTTTTTGGCGGAGGTGAATGTTTTAACAGCATACCCACCGCCAACGCCAACGCCGCCCGTATCTTTAACATTCCCACCGCCACCCGTATATTTAACAGCGCTACTCAGATCAAGCTTGAAAATCTGCCCCGATCGATTTTCGCCCAAACGAACAAACCTCGTCTGGCCCAGCCGCCCATGTCGGGGTCGATCAAACCTCGTCTGGTCCATACTACGACTGCACCGGAAGCATCCAAGGGCAGGGGGGGGGGGGGGGGGGGGGGGCAGAGCCTGCAAAAAGGGCACTTTTCCGCAAAAAGGGCATTTTCTCCGCAAACTCGGGAAAATAACCATAAATTCATTGTGGCAAAAATCCCCATTTTAATGGTATTTGTCGGTTTTTATATGCCGTTTTGTGATAAAATTGACAAAAAATTAATATTCCTTGTGAAATTGGTGGTATTTGGACCAAAAAAATCACATTTTGCTATACAAACACGAGATTAAACACACAAAAAGCATTTTCTGTCTCCAGAAAAAGGCCACCTCTGCCCCCTCTTCCGGCGCCCCTGGGTATTCACGACATGACTTCCTCGGCTACGGGGGTATCCTTAATGTTAGCGAATACAACTTGAAATAACTCAGCATTGTAGCAATAAGAAATATATATTCAACGATATAACAATTTATTACATGACCCTAACCTTATTCCATTCATAAACCCATTCCATAAATTGTGATATTAAACGTTCCTTTAATAACAGGAAATAGTCCCAGGTGACCTTTGACTTCCGGTTTGTCGTCTTTTACATTTCTTACACTACGTCTCAAAATAATATGGCTTCCAATATTTTCCCTATAAACTATAATGAATGAAGAGTTTGAAAAGTTATGTCATTAAATATACTCCATTAACCCTTTACCCCAACAAACCGGCCAAAACCGGCCAAATAAAGCTTCAACAGCCTAAAATATCTTCGGTCTGTCTCAATAGAACCATACAAATATGGATATCATTCGAACCGGCTCCTTGACCACATTGTGATAGTTACAGTTATGCCCTGTGCCAATGCATTCTCTTATATATGCGAGTCGACCATAGGTCGCCTCGCATATATAAGAGAATGCATTGGCCTAAAAACAATCTTTTTTAAACACTTTTTACCATTTTTTCTTACATTCTTTAACAATTTTATAATTTTTAATGTGTTAAGCCAATGCATTCTCTTATATATGCGAGGCGACCTATGGTCGACTCGCATATATAAGAGAATACATTGGCACAGGGCCGTTCTGTTGGGTAAAGGGTTAAATACGTCAAAGAGTGTTTATTTGTCTGGGACTATTTCTTTACGCGGCAAACAACTCATCGCAGGCCTTATAGAAGCCGATGTTAGTTTCGCGTCCCCTTTGTTGATTTAAGTATGTTTTGTCGACGTTTTGGATCATGTAATAAATAGAATCTACAACTCGTCCCAGTTTATAGCGGATTTACAAAACTCGTCCAGTAAATTAGGTCTGGACCCGCCAAAGGCTCAGTCCAGACCTAATTTAATGGACGAGTTTTGTAAATTCCGCTATAAACTGGGAATTCGTTGTAGATCCTCTATATATTAATCGAGTAAAGGTCTATGGAAGTGGGAACGAGTGATAGAAATTGTATCCAAATAATAGGAATATGACAAAGCGTTGACCCGTATTTTATCGTTTCGGCTTGCGAGAAGCGGTAATCCGGGTAGCTATACACGATTGAAAGCGTGCATGTGTGATCAATGCCACAGCGACGACTAGACTAGACGGACTTCGTTTGGAAATAGAACCTACTGACTACTGTACTCCACATATAATATTGTGTCGTCCCGGACATCGTGTGTTATATATAAGAAATTAATGTAAAGTGTGTGTTTGTGTTATTTTAGGATACGGCGCTGTGGTCGTTAATGAATGTAGTGGGTGTGTTTGTGTTATTTTAGGATACGGCGCCGGGGTCGTTGGAGCACATTGAGTGAACCGTAAAACGGTTCGTGGCCCCAACGACCACAGTGCCGTATATGTGACCCGCCATATCAAATCCAGTCGTAAGTCGGGATTTTTTTTTACCCTGTGCCAATGCATTCTCTTATATATGCGAGTCGACCATAGGTCGCCTCGCATATATAAGAGAATGCATTGGCCTAACAATTTTTTACAATTTTAATAATTTTTTCTTGTTTTCTTTAACAATTTTATAATTTCACCCATACAGAACCCCAGACAAACATGAGCAGACGACACTCTTCTATATGCTTCTATATATGTGTGGGGCTCCCTGCAGGGTAATGGATGTTTTTTATTTTATGTCCTAAAAAATGTAAGAAACATGGGTAAAATTATAAAATTGTTAAAGAATACAAGAAAAAATTATTAAAATTGTAAAAAATTGTTAGGCCAATGCATTCTCTTATATATGCGAGGCGACCTATGGTCGACTCGCATATATAAGAGAATGCATTGGCACAGGGTAAAAAAATCCCGACTTACGACTGGATTTGATATGGCGGGTCACATATATCCTACAATAGCACACACCACTACATTCATTTATTATATTTATATAGCTTTTTGATGATTTATTCCCATAAAAAAGCTGAGTGTATTATTAATTTTCACAAAAACTGCCCACGCAGCACATTAAGTCATCCCAATATAAGATATCCAAGCACTTAGCAACGATTACGTGATGGATATAAATTACTAGCTTCAGATGCAATTCGGCTAAACTTTTAAAATCACGCCCAATTATTCTTCTGATAGCATTTAGTGATTAGGTCAACAATTTGTGACGTTGTGTTCGTGTTACGGTCTGTGTAATTGGAGTATGAAACGGGTGCCCCAATTGGCAGTTGGCCAATCACCGAACATGATTTATTGTAATCCAAACGTGCTCTGTAAATATACTGTGGTTGCTTTACATGCGACGTTAGATGTTTACCAATGTCTGATTCTAAATTACACACATGGCCTGATAAACTATCACACATACCATGTTGTAATTTCCTGAAACAATGCATTTACTTTTCATTAAAACCAATCGGTTAAAGGGTCATGGTTTCGAAGTGGTTTCATGCGTAATAACATATATTTTATAAAAGTTTGTACAAAAACTGTGATTAATTTTGGTAATGTACACTAAATCTGGCCATTTATGGGACCATATCCTTTTATACTCAACATAAATGAATGAATTTGTGCCATAGATTAGTGCAAAACACACTAATGTGGTCTATGAACGATGCAAACAACATGACAATTATAATGAAAATGAATTTATGACTCAAGTCATTACCTCATTTTCATTATAATTACCATGTTGTCTTACATCGTTCATAAAGTGTGTTGTGCACTCACCTATGAAATTCATTCATTTGTTGCATATATTCTGTTGAGTATAAAAGGAGATGGTCCCACAAATGGCCGGATTTATTGTACAGAACCCCTTTAACATGTACATGTAAAATAAATCTACTATGTTCTTATTTTAAGTAACAAAAACTCTCCAATAACGAGATTTCACATATCGAAACCATTGTTATGTAAACGTTAGTGTTACATTGGCATTACCGAAAATATCAAAGTAATCAAAACTTGACGGAAACATTGGAGAAAGTTCAAATCGTTGACCAATATTCTGACAAATCATATCTAGACAAAATTATTTGAACTTATTATGCGATAAGCGATGTTTGTTGACAAATGACTATAACAGTTTTGTTTACATAGTTACTGGAGAGCTATAACTAATTTATATAAGAACACAGTGTATATATTTATCCATGTTCTTATTGGCGGTGTTTTACAGACTTTTATAATTTTTAACGTCTACCACTGCGAGTGCATTGGGTCACTTTAACATTTGGAAGGAAACATAAGACTTTCTCACATCAGAATAATTATTTCATTCAAGACACCAAGCTTCACAACAGTCTAGACGAGGTCATGTGATACCATACTCCTCAAAAGCAGTAATCGATTAATCTGAATCTTACTTAGAATCTACATTGATACATCGCTCATTATCAATCGGTTAAAATCCCCAATACATAGCGAGAAATAAACTGGTTTCAACGATTACGTGACATAGTTTACGAGAGGTGTCGTGCCTGATAATACCTGAACATTACCCATGGCACATTTGACTAATTTGGTGTCAAACCGGTCCGTGAATACAGGGACGTGGCTAGAGGGTCTCCGTTTGGGGTGGGATGTCGGCCCTGAAATTTACAACTGCACCCCTTGAGGCTGACCGAAATATCCAAGTCCGAGAAATTTCACTTGCACACACATGGTTGTAATTCTCTAACGGTATGTCAAATTTAAGCTTAAAGGCCCACTTAATTTTCATTGCCCAGATAACATCATTATTCCATATTATATACCATTCGGAAGAGGAACAAAAAATATATAGTCCACCAGAATACGAAACAACTGTGGCCTAGTACTGTCCACCAAGTGATAGAGATTCGTTCCAAGAGTGCAAAACTTCCCCCTTGCCAATCCAGAATGCATCAGAATTCAAACTAAGAGATAGAATTATTCCCCTTCCATTGAGAATAATAGACTTTATAGTACAGTCTGTATCAAAATTAATCACAGAACACACCTCAGTACCTCGACAAAAACAATATGTTCCTAGTTTATTCGACCGGATCAGTTGATAATACAATGTTTTGGAGCTCCCTCTTTTAAATGGTATATAATATGGAATATGTTGTATATAATGTGATCTGGTGATTTGAAAATTAAGTGGCCCTTTAAAGGGACATAAGGTACTCGCATTGGGTAAATGTGCACATAATTCACAGGTAGAATATTGGGCTAACGTACAGTGCTGCATGTTATAATATCAAAACAGCAGACAGATTTCAGAAAACATTTCCCGATCTTACAGAAAAATCTGTATAAATAAAAGTTATGAATGCAGTTTGAGTGTTTTTTATTGAGAGGTATGCCGCTATATGAATATAAGTTACGAACGCCACAGCGCTATACCCTTCAATACCACACACTCAAACTACATTCATTTCTTCTCAATGTCGGGTGATAGGAAGACAGTCAGTCATAACTATATCACCCCTAACAATGTATACATGTTTATTGATATTATATTTATTTGTAATTGCACTTTCCATGTGTGTATATGTGACCCGCCATATCATATCCAGTCGGAAGTCGGGATTTTTTTTACCCTGTGCCAATACATTCTCTTATATATGCGAGTCGACCATAGGTCGCCTCGCATATATAAGAGAATGCATTGGCCTAACAATTTGTTATCATGTTTTTTAAATAAATGTTTCTTACAATTTTTAGGACATAAAATAAAAAACATCCATTACCCTGCAGGGAGCCCCACACATATATAGAAGCATATAGAAGAGTGTCGTCTGCACATGTTTGTCTGGGGCTCTGTATGGGTGAAATTATAAAATTGTTAAAGAATACAAGAACAAATTATTAAAATTGTAAAAAATTGTTAGGCCAATGCATTCTCTTGTATATGCGAGGCGACCTATGGTCGACTCGCATATATAAGAGAATGCATTGGCACAGGGTGAAAAAAGTCCCGACTTACGACTGGTTTTGATATGGCGGGTCACATTTCGTATAGAATTGCGACGAATTTGATATCCTCTATTTACAATTTACAACATCACATTTTAGCAATGAAAAAAACGATCTAGAAACGGCTGAGGTTAAACAAATTAAGATTGATCATTATCACAACCAAAGTTGAAGTAAAGATAACTTCAAGAAAATATATAATTCCATTTTAAATGTGTCTTTTCGTGTTGACAAAATTGTTCAACCACCCTTATTACGGATGTTTATCTCTCAGTCAACACTAAATAGCCCAACACAAATTGAATATCGTATCGTGTTGAATTATAATTAACATAATAATACAGTTCGGGCATTGACATCGATACCATTGCTGTAAGCTCTTACGTCACTGCGCATGTCGAAAATACGCTTGTGTCTTACGAAAAAAAAATATGAGGCCGTATTTAGGCGCTAATTATGTCATACATAAAATTAACATATCCTATCCTAGCAGTTTGTAAACAACTGCTCCCCTGAACTTGTCATGTGATCCGGCATGTGATACATGTACCTGGCTGACGGGAGTGACATGTAATTAGTAAATTGTTATTAACTTACATAGTTTTATTGTCGCGCTCGTATTCGCTGAGGTAGAGGCCCACGAGGTCCCCCTTGAGTGGACCTGTATAGTTCATACTTATAGCATACTCCTTTCCTTTAATTAGATCCCTGTCTATATTAAAAACTATGAACTCTCGCTCTTTATCAAATATATAGTCTGTTATGGACGGCTGCTGTGAGGAGTTGATTTCTTCGAAAGCTATAGAAGAATTATCAATAGTCAAAGATTTGATATGAAGGTGAATTTTGTTAGTTGGGTTATCACAGCGCATTTTAATCCTGACGTAACCATCAAAGGTGAAGGTCTTTTTATCTTCTCCATACATGTCTGGCTTTAAGTCTATTGTATATAATAGAGGATACATGTCTAGTGGTATCCTGACATTGATTTTAGGTTTGGACGTTGTCGCCGTTGTCGCTCCTGGATCAGGTGTCGTCGGTTGCCCCGTCGCCCCTGAATCCGGCGTTGTCGGTTGGAGATATCCCGGACATTTGTTACCTGTGGAGACAAAGAGAAAGCTGTATTAGAAATCACGCGGTTTGATGGACATTTATTTTAAACTGTGTTTTATTATAACGCCATGTTAGGGTCGTCGGTAAATGAAACCTACTTTTTAGTTGTACAAAATATTCATTCCTCTAAGCTTCTACTTGAAAATTCCACTCGATAATATGGCCAGAACAGAACAGTTTATAAAACGGTTATACATATAGAATACAGTTTAATAGTATGTCATACAGACAACTAAAATGAATTGATAACTTTTACTAATAGGCCGCCATGGAGGTTCACATAGAGGTTCACATGGAGGTTCACAAGACCACGTGTCCTTAAAGGCCCACTTAATTTTTGAGTCACCGATTATTATTTTTATAGTGACTTGATATACGGTTTTAATAACAATCTATGCCATAGATATGATTAAAATACTATAATTCATCACCATTTTAAACATCTGTGTTTCAGAAGATGCCCATAGAGAAATAGAAAACAGCTGAACACATAAAAAGATTTCCCCCGTTTTGGCTTCTAGAATGCAACATAATTCAAACTAAAGATGAATTTTCAATAGAAGTGGAATAACTGTATCTTTAAGGTATAGAGTTATTCCCCCTCCATTGAAAATAATACACTTTTTATTACACACTAGATGACAAAAACAAGTTGGTAACTCAAAAACGACAACATGTTCACTGTTTATTACACCGGGTAAGTTGATAATACAATGCTTTGGGGCTTCGTCTTTCAAATGGTATATATAATATGGCATATATTTTATGAAGTGTGATCTGGGGGTTCTAAAATTAAGTGGGTCTTTAATGTACTCGCATAAAAGTTTAAAAAAACATAGAGATCACCCTATGTGTGCCGATCGGTGTATTGCTGTGGGTCAGTGTAGAGCTGTTAACCGCGGGAATTCCCGTACGAGGGGTAGATTGGAAAACGTGGTTTGTCAAAGCACAGAATGAACTTTTTAAAACTGTTTTTTTTGCTTTAATCATCGAACAAAGGACCCAACAAACAGCAAGTATGATTGCCTAGTTCATAATATTGCATAATCGCGTCCCTTCAATACTTTTATCACAGCTTTTGCCTCGAAAAAGGTAAAATTTCTGTTTAAATCTCCATAACTTTTGCAAACCAAGACCTTTACTTCGGGAAACCAATTGAAATTATAGGCAAATATATTGAGAATCGATTTGGGTGCATAAACCCAACCATCAAAGCTATATTTCTTGGTGAAAATTTAGTTTGATGGAGGGCACTACCGAGAAAACATGGCACGAATATAGCAATGAGAAAACATGGTATGATCGGGAAAAAGCTTTCAAAGATCGGATGATAGCTGAAATTAAACCTTCATATACGCTGGTATTTTAACAGGTTTAGGCGGTGTTATTCTCAGGACTTTCTTCAAACATATATGGGACTGATTGATCATGACTAAACATATCGTATAAACATTTACGTCAGGTGCAGATATCATTTTATTATGACTTAGCCATAGTTGTTTGGTATTGTATTAATTGCGTCGCAGAGTTGGCATTAGCTTTTAGAATCATGTTGGTCTCAACGAGTCTTGTGATGATGTGTTGTATTATCTCGACTAATTCCGAAGATGCAGAAGATAAGACTGACTCCAAGTCATCGATTCCACAGGCCTCACAATCTTCTATAATTTCCAAACATCTTGATACTGCTTCTTTGTTCTTCTCCAGTGTTTTACGTCTGTCTTCCAGAGTTGGCTCGGTCTCTCCTCCCCAACAATCAACATCACCAAGAACTTTGCCTTTTCCTCTGCATATCTTTTTTTCCGTCGACTGCTATCTTAACTATTTTGTCCAAACACATGTGCTATACTTGCTGGATAATGTCTTGGCGAATACCAGGAAGATAACCCTTAGATTCTTAAGAACAATTGGCCTTTTTTAGATTCTTGGTCCTTTGTCATAAGGTTGAGTCTATGCGGTATGGCAAAATTCAGCTTAGCTGTTAGAGGGTCATAGTAGTTTTTCTCTGTTAATCCTTGAGTTAAGTCGCCAATGTGTTGAGAACCCCGCATGAAACGAAGAAATTTTCCTTGAAATAGCCGATATCCAGCTAACCAGAACATTTTGGTTTCTCTTAGAAATCGCATCATCGATGTAGTTGGCAAAGAAAATAACCGCGGATTAAGTCCAAGAATAACATATATTGTCTAAGGGCAGTGAGCCATGAGCAATCAGTTGATTCATCTCCATATACAGATCGACATGCCCCTCACCTTCTAACTGTTGTTGCACTTTTGGCAGCAGGTCTGTTAGTTCCTCAATCTCAACTTCAAATTCCGTTTCGTCTATTCGGATACTACTGCCACTGGTAGCATCCATTGAACTGTCTTCTTGTTCATCAACTAGTTCTGATTCATAGTTTAGTTTTCGCTTGGCAGGTGTGTTGAGTTTTTTTACTTTCGATTTCACATTGACAATTTATATTGACTCGTCCTTAACATCGACCCTTCTCCCCTCTGAGACTAGGTATGTTGGAATGACACCACGATGAACTTTCAGCGCGTATTTCTCTGTCCCTGTCGCATGGTCCAAAAACTTTTCCAAATAGCGCAACTCACATTGTCCGTGATCTGTGACATTGTGATCTGCAATATCTCTCAGGTTCGTCCACTTTGATCCACAATGAAAACATTTAAACGCCTGCACAATCCCAGAAATGATGAGAGAAATCACCATGTGAATGGATATTATGGAACTTACTTATATTGAGATAAATCAACTGGATTCAATGATTACGTGATATATACGTAAGACAGCCCGATATATAGGGCTAAGCTTCCCCCGACAATACACTGTTATAATTTATTATGTATTACTGCCACTGTGTCATTCGTGTGTATATTGTAAATAAACTATCCTATCCTATCCTACGTCACAAGGTGGATGGACCTGACAGAAACCCGAATGAAAGAGTTTACAAGTTAGTACATCTATACTGAGTGCCTGTTGGTTATTCTGTTTATTACATATCCCAGATAGAAAATTGGCAGCTTGATGTGTGGTTTAAATTGTTGGGAACAACTTTTAAAAGACAATTTAATTTAATTTCACAAAAAGAAATTAAACGTCAATTAAATGACGTCAATTTCGGCAGTGACAATATACATATATAGGCCTACCTGATAATTAACTGGGAATCTGTATAAATCACACATATATGCTAGACAGGTAATAAATACAATATTGTAGGTTATTACAGACATGCCATATCGATATTAGATCAATTGCATATTCCAACAGATCATCGAATAAGGAAACAGCTGCATTTAGTTCAAATTCCATTAAAATCTCAATGAAACTAGAATGTCAATAATTTGCTATTTCCCGAACATTTGCGGTAAAATCGTAACTATCAGATGATCTTCTCGTGCTATATTCGTGCCATTTTTTCTCGGTAGTGCCCTCCGTCAAACTAAATTTTCACCAAGAAATATAGCTTTGATGGTTGGGTTTACACACCCAAATTGATTCTCAATATATTTGCCTATAATGTCAATTGGTTTCCCGAAGTAAAGATCTTGGTTTGCAAAAGTTATGGAGATTTAAACAGGAATTTTACCTTTTTCGAGGCAAAAGCTGTGATAAAAGTATTGAAGGGACGCGATTATGCGATATTATTAACTAGGCAATCATATTTACTGTTTGTTGGGTCCTTTGTTCGATGATTAAAGCAAAAAAACAGTTAAGAAAATTTCATTCTGTGCTTTGACAAACCACGTTTTCCAATCTACCCCTCGTACTGGAATTCCCGTGGTTAGCAGCTCTACACCGACCCACAGCAATACACCGATCGGCACACATAGGGTGGAGATGTCATATATTTAGCATTAAACTTCCATTATCGAAAGATAATCAATAATATAGACATGGTTCATTATGATTTGGTGATTAGTTAGTCGGAGTTATGTGACCCGCCATATCAAATCCAGTCGTAAGTCGGGATTTTTTTTTAACCTGTGCCAATGCATTCTCCTATATATGCGAGTCGACCAATGCATATATAAGAGAATGCATTGACCTAACAATTTTTTACAATTTTAATTATGTTTTCTTGTATTCTTTAACAATTTTATAATTTCACCCATACAGAGCCCCAGACAAACATGAGCAGACGACACTCTTCTATATGCTTCTATATATGTGTGGGGCTCCCTGCAGGGTAATGGATGTTTTTTATTTTATGTCCTAAAAATTGTAAGAAACATTTATTTAAAAAAAATGATAAAAAATTGTTAGGCCAATGCATTCTCTTATATATGCGAGGCGACCTATGGTCGAATCGCATATATAAGATAATGCATTGGCACAGGGTAAAAAAATCCCGACTTACGACTGGATTTGATATGGCGGGTCACAATTGTTTGTTTGTTTATTTAATGTTTAACGTCGTTGTATACCATATCACGACTGGGATAAACTGAATCAATATTTAGCGAAGCAACTGTGAGTAGATGTAACTGTGAATTATAATAAACGTAACAAAATATATATAAATAAAAACACGGGAGTTCTTGATTTGGGGTCAGTACAATTAAGAAGATGACCATTGTGCAGACACATATAAAACATATGAATATCGAAACAGGGAGAACACATTCTTTAAGGGCAACAACCAGCGAGTGTACATCAAATGCAGTTCAGTACAGTGGGGGGGGGGGGGGGCGGTGACAATTTTTTTCCCGGCACGTGGGGTGGGTGGGTGGTCAAAGCCACCAACAAGCAATTTTTTGCGCAACTAAAAAAAAAAATTCCTGCTTGTTTTTTTAGTGTTTTGGCAATGAGTTGGGCTTCAAAACCACTTTGAATGAGAGAAATAATATAATTCTAACTGGTAAACTGACTGCAGGCAGTTATCGTGTTGTATTTTGTTGCAAATTTTGAAATCCAAGATGGCCGCTGGCAGCCATGTTTTTTTGGCCGAATTGCCTCAAAATGACTCATTCCTATTTACATGTCCATGTTAACATCCATGATAAATAGTATGCACAGAAATTCATATACAGCTGTTTTCAGTGAATTTCCCCCGGCAAATCTCTGTTTTAGTGTTAAAAGGGGGGGGGGGGGGTGGTGTCAAAAAATGGTCGGAAAAAACTGCCGAAAACGGAAAAAAATTTGGCGGTGGGGGTGGGTGGGTACAAAAAATGATCGAAAGGGTAAAAATGCCACACGTGACTGAAGTTTTTTTCCGACCCCCCCCTGTTCAGTACTGTATTTTCTCCAAGAAACGCCAAAAATGTAAAAACTGCATGAGATGTAGTCAGCAAATATATACACTTTTATATAACATGTCTCATCAAAATAATTAAAGTAAGTGACAAACGTCGGTTTTGCATTGGTGACAAGATATTTATAACATCTGATGAATTTGGCATGAGCCTTTATCAATTCATCAAGTTGACAATCAAGTGGTTGGTACAGAAGGTGATCTCTCACCCGACGGCCAGCTTCGCTCCACACATTGTATATGGATTCTGAATTTATGAAAGTTTTTCTTTATCTTTGATCATCGTGCCAAATTGTGAAAACTAAAAAATCAACCTGTTTTTTTTATAGAGTCGAAATTTTTGACAGATTTTGGAGATTTTTGTTTTGGAACAATAGGATCAACTTCCTTAGTTGGTTTCGGAGCAAATGTAAAAACTGCAGTAGCTGTGTCGATCGCCTTGATACAGGTTCTGGAACAGGAGTGATATCATTCTCTTGAACTTGTGTTGCTAGTGATATACTGACTGAGTTTTGTTTGACTCTCTGTCTTGAGTTCTGGCATCAACATTCGTTTTTCTAGAAACAGCTGAGTATGTGCCCTGTGCCAATGCATTCTCTTATATATGCGAGTCGACCATAGGTCGCCTCGCATATATAAGAGAATGCATTGGCCTAAAAAGAATGTAGAAAAAATGGTAAAAAGTGTTAAAAAAAGATTTGTTTTAGGCCAATGCATTCTCTTATATATGCGAGGCGACCTATGGTCGACTCGCATATATAAGAGAATGCATTGGCACAGGGCATAACTGTAAGCATCACAATGTGGTCAATGAGCCGGTTCCAATGATATCCATATTTACGTGCGCTCTATATGGCGATCAGACAGATTCGTAGGTTGGTGTCACACTCCATGACGTCACCAAAAACGATGTAAAACCTCGTGGCGTTCTGACATTTTTACTGTGCCGCGTTTTTGCTATGTTTATTTTATGTGTTGTTTTCGATTATTTGTTTGTCGCCGATATCGCCATTTGTCCGGATTCCCTGTTTCTATATTTAAAACTGGCATGCTCGTAGTGAGCCTGGATTTCGATTTTTTCTCCCAGGTCAAAATACGTCAGAGTTATGACAGAAATAGATCAACCTACATTTTCTCCATCAGAACTCTACATCAAAGAGTCTATAGACTCCTTCGGGACCTACATAGACTCCTTCATTTGGGTATTTTTACTTATAATTGGGAAGTTTTATCATTTTTGGTTCGTGCGAAGACCCCTTATTATCGTGCGGGAAAAGAGAGACATTCAAAACGCGATTTCGTAATTCGACGCAATAGGCTGAATAGCCTAACCTTCAGCCGAGTTCCGGGTCAAATACGACGAATGACGTAACACAAAACAAAACGCATTTGTTGACACAAACACCGTTTGAAGAGTTTATTATTACATAAAATGATCGTTATTGATTAATTATTGATTAATTATTGATATTTATTGTTGCATATTGGCTGCTATCAATATTTACACAAGTAGTATTAATTATTTCTTATAATTGCTCCTTTGGTCAACTTTGACTATCGGAAAATGAAAATGAAAATATGCCGCTGAAAAAAATGTAATCGATATTAAAGTCTCATCCTTTCGGCAACATGGAATTGGTTTTAATTACTTAAATGATTAATATAGTAATTTGCCTTTTATCTGTGATGAAATGAGAAATGGTAATTGTCTTTTTTTGCTAACATTAAATTAAATTAAATAAATTAAGTAAAATACAGGGAAATTATTTTTTAAATTATTGTTTATTACATTTTTGCGCACGTTGGCATCTCTCTGAGTGCATTCTAGTTGTATGGTTCTATTGAGACAGACCGAATATATTTTAGGCTGTTAAAGCTTTATTTGGCCGGTTTTGGCCGTTTTGTTGGGTAAAGGATTAAACATATTTCGAGAACCAAGTACTGAGGGTATACCACAGCACCATAAGAAATTGGTGAGTCATCATTCTTGCGAGCAATACAGTGTTTTTTTGGTTTGAGTTGTCAAACGAAAAGCAAAAAATCGACAACTATCCCAGCAGCCACCGTGGACTACCCTTCGAATTAAATTCGGACCAAAGACTTGTACACAGCTGAAGAAGTGACCCGTTTAGCCACTGCACGTAGCAGACTCCGGGTACCTCTCCACGGTGAGACAGGCGTGAACAATACGGGATTTAACACTCAACAATCGGCAGGACGAACACAAAAGGTACACCGTACAGGAGAGACCAAAAACATCATACGTGAAAAAACATCAGACGAGAAATACAACATAAAACAAAAAATAATCTGAAACACTGGAGAGGCGTCACTAGCCGATTGATTGAGCCGGGTCAACTCAACCTCCCGCCTTGAAGAGATGTACATAGGACCAAAGACGACCATGGGGCTCGTGGCATGAGCTAAGCCGTATCCGCAGGTCGATGCCTCACGTGATATCGCCGCCCTGGCACATCCAGGACTCATACACTACACATCACGGGATGCACCCTACGCAAACAGGGTACCACATTAGGGGATTTTTACCCCTCGCAGTGTGGCGGTAGGTCTCTTATACCCCGTGCACACGTTAATAACAACGATCTAATATCTATAATATATCTAGAAAAATAATTAATTTGAGTCGAAGATGTCTTCTGTCAACGTTCAGGTTAACAGGTTATCTCAAAATTTAATAGTTTAATCTCAATTTAATTTAATTTATGCCAATAGCAGGGCCGGTAGAATTAAAGGCCCACTTAATTTTCGAACCCCCAGATCACATTATATAAAATATATGCCATATTATATATCATTTGAAAGAAGAAGCCCCATAAACAGTGTATTATCAACTGATCCGGTCGAATAAACTGGGAACATGTCGTTTTTGTCGAGGTAACAAGGTGTGTCATGTGCTTAATTTTGATCAGGACACTGCAATGAAATCTATTATACCCAATGGAAGGGGAATATCTCTTAGTTTGAATTCTGACATTTCTGGCGTTCTGACATTTTTACTGTGCCGCGTTTTTGCTATGTTTATTTTATGTGTTGTTTTCGATTATTTGTTTGTCGCCGATATCGCCATTTGTCAGGATTCCCTGTTTCTATATTTAAAACTGGTATGCTCGTAGTGAGCCTCGATTTCGATTTTTTCTGCCAGGTCAAAATACGTCAGAGTTATGACAAAAATAGATAGACCTACATTTTCTCCATTAGAACTCTACATCAAAGAGTCTATAGACTCCGTCGGGACCTACATAGACTCCTTCATTTGGGTATTTTTACTTATAATTGGGAAGTTTTATCATTTTTGGTTCGTGCGAAGACCTCTTTTTATCGTGCGGGAAAAGAGAGACATTCAAAACGCGATTTCGTAATTCGACGCAATAGCCCAACCTTCAGCCGAGTTCCGGGTCAAATACGACGAATGATGTAACACAAAACAAAACACATTTGTTGACACAAACACCGTTTGAAGAGTTTATTATTACATAAAATGATCGTTATTGATTAATTATTGATTAATTATTCATATTTATTGTTGCATATTGGCTGCTATCAATATTTACACAAATGGTATTAATTATTTCTTATAATTGCTCCTTTGGTCAACTTTGACTATCGGAAAATGAAAATGAAAATATGCCGCTGAAAAAAATTTAATCAATATTAAAGGTACGGTTGGCCTTGACGGTGGTATCCTGTGAAAATATTTCCAACCGTCAAAAACCACCACAAACAGAAAGAACATCAAAATGTAGACAGACTTTGTCCGTATACAAATAAGAAATATCGCATAAACAGTATGTTATTGCCATATGGTTGACCATTGTTATGTAAACAAAAGCATAAAAAGTTACTTTTCTGGTGTTTGTTTATATTATAATGGTAAACATAAAGAGCGTTCTTTGTGGGTGAATTCCTGATACGGAACTACTAAAGAGCGTTTATGCAATTTGTGTGTGATTAGCCAGTAGCATTGTGCTTTCTTCTGTAACACAATCAGGCTCTTGCTTAGGTAAAATATAGTAGGTCTTTATGATAACATGCTGTTTACGCGATGGTCTTGGTATATATGAACGAAACTGTATGCGTTTTACTGTTTTTTCTGTTTACGGTGATTGGAACAAATATGAATATTTTCGACAACTAAGGCCTCACGTGCCTTTAAAGTCTCATCCTTTCGGCAACATGGAATTGGTTTTAATTACTTAAATGATTAATATAGTAATTTGCCTTTTATCTGTGATGAAATGAGAAATGGTAATTGTCTTTTTTTGCTAACATTAAATTAAATAAATTAAGTAAAATACAGTGAAATTATTGTTTTAATTATTTTTTATTACATTTTTGCGCACGTTGGCATCTCTCTGAGTGCATTCTAGTTGTATATGTAAACTGCGCAGGTAACTAGGGACGTCAACCGACCTAAATGACGTTATTGTGATTTTGGGACGTTAGATAGATAGTTTAATGACATAAAACGTCCACACGAGACCGATGTCAAAATAACAAATATATATAGAATGTCAACAATGAGTCAACATAATACATATACTGTAGTAAATATTTCATTATTATATCAGCAGAATCTGACCTTTCTTTGAAAAATTCCCGGACCATGTTGCAGATTATGTTGCATGTATGAGGCTCGTTGTATTGCATTATGTATTGGAATTTTTGGCCATCATTCAATCCAATAAATGTATCACTCATCATTCAATCCAATAAATTTTTCACTCATCATTCAATCCAATAAATGTATCACTCATCATTCAATCCAATAAATTTATCACTCATCATTCAATCCAATAAATGTATCACTCATCATTCAATCCAATAAATTTTTCACTCATCATTCAATCCAATAAATTTTTCACTCATCATTCAATCCAATAAATGTATCACTCATCATTCAATCCAATAAATTTTTCACTCATCATTCAATCCAATAAATTTATCACTCATCATTCAATCCAATAAATGTATCACTCATCATTCAATCCAATAAATGTATCACTCATCATTCAATCCAATAAATTTTTCACTCATCATTCAATCCAATAAATTTATCACTCATCATTCAATCCAATAAATGTATCACTCATCGTTCAATCCAATAAATGTATCACTCATCATTCAATCCAATAAATTTTTCACTCATCATTCAATCCAATAAATGTATCACTCATCATTCAATCCAATAAATGTATCACTCATCATTCAATCCAATAAATGTATCACTCATCATTCAATCCAATAAATGTATCACTCATCATTCAATCCAATAAATTTATCACTCATCATTCAATCCAATAAATGTATCACTCATCATTCAATCCAATAAATGTATCACTCATCATTCAATCCAATAAATTTTTCACTCATCATTCAATCCAATAAATTTATCACTCATCATCCCTATCTCACTCATCATCCCTATCTCACTCATCATCCCTATCTCACTCATCATCCCTATCTCACTCATCATCCCTATCTCACTCATCATCCCTATCTCACTCATCATCCCTATCTCACTCATCATCCCTATCTCACTCATCATCCCTATCTCACTCATCATCCCTATCTCACTCATCATCCCTATCTCATCATCCCTATCTCACTCATCATCCCTATCTCATCATCCCTATCTCATCATCCCTATCTCATCATCCCTATCTCATCATCCCTATCTCACTCATCATCCCTATCTCACTCATCATCCCTATCTCATCATCCCTATCTCATCATCCCTATCTCACTCATCATCCCTATCTCATCATCCCTATCTCATCATCCCTATCTCATCATCCCTATCTCACTCAGCATCCCTATCTCACTCATCATCCCTATCTCATCATCCCTATCTCACTCATCATCCCTATCTCACTCATCATCCCTATCTCACTCATCATCCCTATCTCATCATCCCTATCTCACTCATCATCCCTATCTCATCATCCCTATCTCATCATCCCTATCTCATCATCCCTATCTCATCATCCCTATCTCACTCATCATCCCTATCTCACTCATCATCCCTATCTCATCATCCCTATCTCACTCATCATCCCTATCTCATCATCCCTATCTCATCATCCCTATCTCATCATCCCTATCTCACTCAGCATCCCTATCTCACTCATCATCCCTATCTCATCATCCCTATCTCACTCATCATCCCTATCTCACTCATCATCCCTATCTCACTCATCATCCCTATCTCATCATCCCTATCTCACTCATCATCCCTATCTCACTCATCATCCCTATCTCACTCATCATCCTATCTCATCATCCCTATCTCACTCATCATCCCTATCTCATCATCCCTATCTCATCATCCCTATCTCATCATCCCTATCTCGTCATCCCTATCTCATCATCCCTATCTCATCATCCCTATCTCATCATCCCTATCTCATCATCCCTATCTCATCATCCCTATCTCATCATCCCTATCTCATCATCCCTATCTCACTCATCATCCCTATCTCATCATCCCTATCTCATCATCCCTATCTCATCATCCCTATCTCATCATCCCTATCTCGTCATCCCTATCTCATCATCCCTATCTCATCGTCCCTATCTCACTCATCATCCCTATCTCATCATCCCTATCTCATCATCCCTATCTCATTATCCCTATCTCGTCATCCTATCTCATCATCCCTATCTCATCATCCCTATCTCATCATCCCTATCTCATCATCCCTATCTCATCATCCCTATCTCATCATCCCTATCTCATCATCCCTATCTCATCATCCCTATCTCGTCATCCCTATCTCATCATCCCTATCTCATCATCCCTATCTCATCATCCCTATCTCATCATCCCTATCTCATCATCCCTATCTCATCATCCCTATCTCACTCATCATCCCTATCTCATCATCCCTATCTCATCATCCCTATCTCATCATCCCTATCTCATCATCCCTATCTCGTCATCCCTATCTCATCATCCCTATCTCATCATCCCTATCTCACTCATCATCCCTATCTCATCATCCCTATCTCATCATCCCTATCTCATCATCCCTATATCATCATCCCTATATCATCATCCCTATCTCGTCATCCCTATCTCATCATCCCTATCTCATCATCCCTATCTCACTCATCATCCCTATCTCATCATCCCTATCTCATCATCCCTATCTCGTCATCCCTATCTCATCATCCCTATCTCATCATCCCTATCTCATCATCCCTATCTCGTCATCCCTATCTCATCATCCCTATCTCATCATCCCTATCTCATCATCTCTATCTCATCATCCCTATCTCATCATCCCTATCTCACTCATCATCCCTATCTCATCATCCCTATCTCACTCATCATCCCTATCTCATCATCCCTATATCATCATCCCTATCTCATCATCCCTATCTCATCATCCATATCTCATCATCCCTATCTCATCATCCCTATCTCACTCATCATCCCTATCTCATCATCCCTATCTCATCATCCCTATCTCATCATCCCTATCTCATCATCCCTATCTCATCATCCCTATCTCATCATCCCTATCTCACTCATCATCCCTATCTCATCATCCCTATCTCACTCATCATCCCTATCATCCCTATCATCCCTATCTCATCATCCCTATCTCATCATCCCTATCATCCCTATCATCCCTATCTCATCATCCCTATCTCACTCATCATCCCTATCTCATCATCCCTATCATCCCTATCATCCCTATCTCATCATCCCTATCTCATCATCCCTATCTCATCATCCCTATTTCATCATCCCTATCTCACTCATCATCCCTATCTCACTCATCATCCCTATCTCATCATCATCCCTATCTCACTCATCATCCCTATCTCACTCATCATCCCTATCTCATCATCCCTATCTCACTCATCATCCCTATCTCACTGATCATCCCTATCTCATCATCCCTATCTCATCATCCCTATCTCATCCTCCCTATCTCACTCATCATCCCTATCTCATCATTCCTATCTCATCCTCCCTATCTCACTCATCATCCCTATCTCATCATCCCTATCTCACTCATCATCCCTATCTCATCATCCCTATCTCACTCATCATCCCTATCTCATCATCCCTATCATCCCTATCATCCCTATCATCCCTATCTCATCATCCCTATCATCCCTATCATCCCTATCATCCCTATCATCCCTATCTCATCATCCCTATCATCCCTATCATCCCTATCATCCCTATCTCATCATCCCTATCATCCCTATCATCCCTATCATCCCTATCTCATCATCCCTATCATCCCTATCATCCCTATCTCACAAAACGATCGTCCATAATCCACCGCAATTGATGCAAAATCCGTAAAGGTTATGTGTTTTCCGTAAAGGTTATGTGTTTTCCGTAATAAATGTAATGGCGTCATCGAAGTAACGAATGTAACACTGAGGACAATGACAGATTTACCTCACAAAAGGCAAGTGTTGTGCGATTGACAAATAAAATATGTAGCTAATTTTGTCGCTTAAACTGTTTATGTCCGCTCGGGGAATTGGTATCTATTGGACTCGTATAGCCTCGCCCAATATATGATAAAATCCCCATCAGGGACATAAACAGTTTAAGTGACGAAACCACATACATATTCAATATATATCCACCCTTATTGCGGGTAGACCCATTATTACTGTATTTTCTGTCCTTTGTTCATTTATTGCCGCACATTGTACTGGATATTGTGTATCGGAGCGGGGCAAGCATACGTGGCCAGCACTTGTGCTCCTGTCCACATTGTCACATATTTTATTTGACAATACAAATATGTTTAACAACTGTAGCCGACTGTAAAAAAAGGCCCACACAAGTAAAAACTATGTAGTTCCACAAGTATAGCGATGCTATCGAACTTTGCCTGTAAATAACATGCAATTTATTTGGCAAGCATAAACCAAACAGGCAATGTGTTGGCAGCACCGTTACATGTGGAACTACCGAAATTTTACTTCGCATGTCGTTAGCTTTGGGAAATATGCATTTGATATGCATGTTACCGTTTATATTTTAGCACCATGTGGTTTTCTGTGAGAAATAAATGCCGTGCAAACTACCCAGTGTGTGAAAGTATACCCTTAACCATTGACAGCATCCGGTGAGATGAGCGTGCAATCAAACCACCCAGTTACCAGGCGGACCACAAGCAGGGCCGGTAAAATGCGTATTGGCATGCCCTCAATTACCACTAACAAACGCACGCTTATGTCGCTTATATAACAACCTCGCGTGAGAATGAATTAATTGTGACATGATGCATAGACAACAGTGTCCGCTGTTAGTGTTTGTTATTTTCTTATAAATTAAACTATGTACAGCTCAAAGTAATATAGTTTTTATAAATATTTGTTCTACGGCTCGAAAGAATTTATGACCTAATTCTGTCTTAGGAATTACCTCCCTTTGCAATCAACAGTATAGCAAGGCTCGTATTCATCAACTGGGTTAATTTATAAACCGGGGTAGTTTCATTGGTAGCAGCTGAACGCACCGGATCCCTTCGCTTTAACGTTTATCAGATTTGTAATTTTTAAATAAATACCACTAAATCACAATAAGGGTACGTTCACACGCTGGCAAGTTTGCACGGTATGTTTTGCAGGCATTTCTTCATAGAAAACCACATTAATATGAACGGGAACATGCATTTTTACCAAAGCGAACATGAGAAGTAAATTTTCTGTAGTTCCACGTGTGGCGGTGCTACTGGCATTTGCCTTAAAGTCTTAAACTACCTGAATGATGATTCTTGTGAGATAATCGCATGCTATTTACAGGCCAATTTCGGGAGCATCGCTACATGTGGAACTGCGGAGATTTTTTACTTCGCACGTAGTTAGCGATGGTACAGATGTATTTTATTTGGTTGTTCCCGTTCATATTCTGGCACCATATCGTTTTCGATAATGAAATGACTGAAAGCCATATTCAGTGAAAACTTGCCAGTGTATGAACGTACCCTAAATCCTGAAAAGTCACGGGACAAAATTCACAGGCTCGTTTATCGCACATAGCGGTAGAGACTTCACACACATTATGTTTCACAACCATTTCGTCGTAGAAAATCACATTGTGCCAGAACATTGAACGGAAACATGCAAATAGAATGCACCTTTATCAAAGCTAACGACACGAGAAGTAAAATATATGTAGTTGAACATATAACGGTGCTAATGACATTTTCCTTCAGATACCTAGGTGATTGATTCTTGCATTCTATTTCCAGGCACATTTCGGTAGTATCGTTACAGGTGGATCTACAACAACATTATTTCTCATGTATACAGTTAGATGTGGTACAGATGCATTTTATGTGCACGCTATGGTTTTTTTTTACGACGAAATGCCTGCAAAACATACGGGTGTATGAACGTACCCTGAAACTGAATCGTGCTGCGGAATGAGTATTTGTCCTTATCACAACAAAAGAGGAAGTAAAGACACCTTCAATAACAAATATAGTTCCATTTTAAATGTGTCTCCTCGTGTTGACAAAATTGTTCAACCACTCTTATCACCCATCTTTATCTCACAGTCAACGCTATATACTAACACAACACACATGGAATATCATACCTATATTCTAATTAACATAATAATAAAGACCCGGCTTTGACATCGATAGCATTGCGCTAAGCTCTTATGTCACTGCGCGCACCGAAAATACATGTGTGTCTTACTAAAATTATGAGGCCGGGTTTAGGGGCGAATTACGTGATAAAATGGGGTTGGTGCATACTTCCTGTCTGTTTAGTTTTGACAACAACGCTGTTCATGACTGATATGAACGAAACATGCATACTGTTACGCGAAGGCGATAGGGATAATGATGATGATGACATATGATGATGGTGGTGATGATGATGACGACGATGATGAAGAATGCGGCGGTGCCGAGATGATTATATTTTATATTTTATGCCCATATGGCAAAGGGGATGTCAGATCTGATAACTTGATGGGTCGACTGACAACACCACATGGTGACAGGGTACATTATACCGTTATACCGGCCCACCGAGCAGGCAGATAAAAACAGAGTGATGGGTCGACTGACAACGCCACACCGGCCTATCGAGCAGGCGGATAAAAGCCAGCGTGATGGGTCAACTGACAACACCACAGGATGAAAGGGTACATAACGCCATACCGGCTCACCGAGCAGGCAGATAAAGCTATACCGGTCCATCGAGCCGGCGGGTTAAAGTCAGCATGATGGGTCGACTGACAACACCACACCGGCATATCGAGCAGGCAGATAAAAATAGAGTGATGGGTTGACTGACAACGCCACAGGGTGAAAGGGTACATAACGCTATACCGGTCCATCGAGCCGGCGGGTTAAAGCCAGCATGATGGGTCGACTGACAACACCACATCGGCATATCGAGCAGGCAGATAAAAATAGAGTGATGGGTCAACTGACAACACCACAGGGTGAAAGGGTACATAACGCTATACCGGCTCACCGAGCAGGCAGATAAACAGAGTGATGGGTCGACTGACAACACCACAGGGTGACAGGGTATATAACGCTATACCGGTCCATCGAGCCGGCGGGTTAAAGCCAGCATGATGGGTCGACTGACAACACCACACCGGCCTATCGAGCAGGCGGATAAAAACCAGCGTGATGGGTCAACTGTACATCATCCCGTTGGTTCACAGTGTGTCAAGGAGCAAGGCAGGGGGGGATATTATCCCCTTCATACTATATGATCTATGTGAACGACCTCATACTACAGCTGAGGAACTCAAGAAATGGTCTAAACTTATATGGTATAGATTGTTCCAGCCCAACGCTAGCTGACGATATGTTATTACTTTCACTTACTATGACTGGGTTACGTAATCTTTGCGACATCTGCTACCGTTACAGCACGGTGTGGCGCTATATGTACAACCCATCAAAATGTTCCGTTATTGTATTCAATGAATCTAAGGCGCGTGCAAACAAAACTGACCGTAGATGGCATATTGGACCATCTGTAATACCGGAAGTGGAAGAAGTTACCCATCTTGGTATTCCTTTAAATAAGTATGATTTAAATGGTGCATTTGTAGATACAATTTGTCGCAAAATCAGGGGCACCTATCTCATGTTATCTAATGCTGGCCTTTACGCCGGTGGAATAACGCCACTGAGCTGTAAGACAATATACGAATCTATTGTCCTCTCAAAGTCGCTATTTGGCGCAGAATTACTATGGAACCTGGCACATAAACATGAGGAAGCTCTTGAAAAATGCCATAGATTTTGTCTGAAACAGGTTCAGGGTTTACCTACGCGTGCTAGAACAGTTATCGTCCATGGGCTCATAGGAGTTCACCCTATTATGAGCTATATAGATAAACGAAAACTATCGTTCCTTAGTTCAATGTGTAATCTGGAACAAATTAAAACGGCCAAGGAAATTTTCATTTTCCGTCTTTATCAACACGCACTTGCTCCAACTACTTCTTGTAAAAATTTCTCCTCCGATATCATGGTAACAATGAATAAATACAAACTGGTAGACTACTTGCGTCTGTATTTGAAGGAATCAGTATTTCCTTCTAAAGAGAAATGGAAACAATTAACTAAAGCTCTCATTAATGAGACTGAGAGCGCGGCCTGGTCCGAGAGAATTCATGCTGATAACTCCTTAATTCGATTCTCGAAGATTCAGACCACGTTCGAAGTCTCGCATCTGTGGAAATTGTGCCGCCTATTTCCAGAAAATAAATTGTCTTATTACAAAATGGCACAAATTATACAATTCTCCTGCGTTCCGTGTGATACAGGTATTTGTTCAAATTGCTCTCGCGCGTACTCCGACTACATGCGGCATGCAATAGTCCAGTGTTCCTCATTAACGTGTATCCGTGACGAAATAGAATTTTCTGTTTTGTGTAGATTTGGAGTTCAAATTTACATACGCTTTGATTCTCTTTCAGATGAAGATAAATTATTATTCTTCTTGACGGCAAAATTTGAAGAAATTGCCTCTTATGTCGAAGATATCAACGACTTTGCAAATTTCATAATTAATTGCACTTGTAAACTATGGGAAGAATATCATTGCCTCTCTGTTTGAATTGTAGTTAAACAATTTATAGTATACGCTAGTAATGACATAATGCTATACATAACTCATAGAATCCATAGAATCCGAAGACACGACAAATGAGTAAATATATATACTTGAGTGGTGCTGGGGAAGTGGTCGGCTCCGAGTCGGTAAGACTGCACAAAGGCATTGGCGTTTGTGGGTCTTCCAGAGAGAGAGATCCCCGATTTGGGTCCAACTCCGGCTTGGTCGTCTCGGAGTATGCTATTTCTCTGGTCCCAGTTCTTTATATATAAAGATCTATATAACCGTATAATAACACATCACATTTAGCCTGTCGTGGAGAGCCAATTAGATATTTGACCATATGTTCATTCCATTACACGATAACGCTACATTGCCATTCTGGTCGTCTGTCTCTGTCTATACATATAACGAATGTGTGTCTGTTAGTATGAATACTTCATGCATGTAATTCGCCAATGTTTTGTGTGTGTCTGTTAGTATGAATGCTTCTGGGAGTTTGTTTGTTATAAATGGAAGTCATGCATGTAATTCTCCAATGTTATAGATGTCTGTCTGTTAGTATGAATGCTTCTATGTGTATGGTTGTTGCAAATGGAAATCATGTATGTAATTCTCATGTTCACCACTTAGATGATGTCTGTAAATATGTTGACTTTTGTTACCTGTTTATGTTCTTATAATTTATATTAATTGTATGCATTCTCTAAATATCTCCATGAATGGAGGAAATAAAGAATATATATATATATAACGCTATACCGGTCCATCGAGCCGGCGGGTTAAAGCCAGCATGATGGGTCGACTGACAACACCACACCGGCCTATCGAGCAGGCGGATAAAAACCAGCGTGATGGGTCAACTGACAACACCGCAGGGTGAAAGGGTACATAACGCTATACCGGCTCACCGAGCAGGCAGATAAAACAGAGTGATGGGTCGACTGACAACGCCACACAGGCCCACCGAGCCGGTAGATAAAACCAGCGTGACAGGGTACATAACACACCGGCCCATCGATCAGGCGAATAAAACCAATTGATTGTAATATAACTTATTGGCGATCCTGTGCAACAATATATGAAGATTAACACTCGTGTCTGACCCACTGTAACTATCCGTGATTTCATAGTTGCAATATATGATATAGTTATGCCTCAAGATACAGTAATTGACAAAAGTAAGTGTCGAATGATTTTGTAATTTCGATAATATGCAGTTTGTTGAGTCAAACGAAAATATTCCCAACAAGACTGAAGTTTCACGATGTGATTACATATTAAATTATTGTTTTATTTGTTACTTGTCCGCCTTGTTGTCCACTGACTAGTTGTTGAAGCCACATCGTTGATCATAACGGGATGTAGTGTCACAAATACACAGGTATAGATGTTAGTTGTTCATAGTCATTAACGCCATCGTTGTCATCGGAGTCTATCCCACATACACTGGGAGATTGTGTGTTTTCGCAGGATTTGTGCTACTGACAAATGGACAGTTCAGTGCAGCTGAGATATACTATAGCAGTACAGGCTTTGCTTTCACACTTCCCACGCCAGTTACATTTGGCGAACTTCAGTACAGCGATTGAAACCCAACATTCACCAATATTCTAACCACAATTTATCTTCACGCGTCATGTATAGCTGTGACAATCAAGTAAATTCGAATTTCCACTAAAGTAGAGCTTAATGAGTAAAATTGATATAAACTATAATTGCATTTTCCTGCAAATTCCCAGTAGGTGATCCGTAATACCGTTACTAAGGAGCTATCGAGTGGCAAAGTCTCCCGATCTTATAATGATCAGTGGCCTATGGAGAACATGCCTGCACAGTTTTAGACATACTTGTGCCCAACCTGGAACAAAGCCAGTAGTTGTTAGACACTGACTAAATTAAGCAAAAATAGCAACGAATGGTTAGTACACCATTGTGGTATTTCCCTATCAACTGTTGCTAACCTTAAATAAGACATTTGGTTCACTCTGACGGTCAGGTATATCTCAAATTTCACATTTGGATATCAACTGCATCGGAAATGCTAACACTGGCGTTGAATTGCGACGATATAAGCTATAACAGTGACTGACACTTACATAAATATGACTTGCAGATTTTTTACCACACATCTCCGTATTATGCGGTACTTAAATTCGTCCTGGCAATAAACATTAATTTTGTCAATTGATGAAAAAACACCATCAATCAATTTAAAACGACATCCTGAAACTTTAGACTTGATAAACATTACATTTGTAGAATAGTAGAATAGATTGTGATGTATATAATTGATGTGAACCACATTTTTTATCAATTACTGTATCTGGTGGCCTGACTATATTGCAAGTTAATTTTGTAAAATCACATATAGTTACAGTAGATTACATGTTAGAGCCATGCATATATGATAGCCATTAAGTTCCATCACTGTGAACATTTGAGTAAATTGTCAAACTTTCTATTGGGTTCAACGTTAAATTTTTATTGCAACTGTAGTACTGTACCCGCGGAGACTTGTCTGACGATACCAAAATTCTCAAAAATACATTTCAGAGTCATACTTGATATATGTGCATAATTTCAACTCGCACAATTCATGATGAGGCTAACCGTGTTAGTTAATATTTTTTATAACCAGGAAACGCTCTTTAAACTCTTAAAACCGTCCAAACAATGTGTTTCCACTAAAATGTCAGACTGGACACAGGTAGACTCTGAAAGTACACCGTCATATTTGATACTTTTGTTAATTTCAACTCGCACATTCCACCAGAAGGTTAGTTATGATGATTAATATTTGTATAATAAGTAAACGCTCTTTAAATTCTTAAAAGAGTAAAATAAAACTTTTCCAATAAAATTTCAACTGGACACAGGTAGACTCTGAAAGTAGAACGCTATTGACAAATAAACCGTTCGTATGTCGTGTTTGACATTCCGAAATTGCGCGACCGTTTTTTTCGACCAAAGGAATCTGACTTGTCGTGAAAAACAGCGATGGTGGGGGTAGGGTTAGCTTTTCTGCGATATCTTTAACAAAAATAGATGTATCGGAGTTTTGTTTGTGACATATTATCAAGATATCCTTGTAGATTGTCCATGTTCGTCTATCTGTGATGTAGCTGATTTTAAGAATATACAATACCTTAATATTTGGGAAAGAAAATTGAAAATGCAGTCATGAATACAATTCATCTGATGATTTTATGATAAAATTCCACATTAAGATATGTAATTATGCAATTTGTGGCAAGATATCTCCCTGGTTTTTTTATTTCCAGCAACAAAGAAAGCCACTTTCCGAACTTGCTATGCGTAATAGCATATTTTTTATTACCAGGTGGACGGGGAAAAATAGAGGGGTACACAAATAAAAGCCTCACACAAACCTGTTTCCACTAAAATATCATGCTGGAAACAGGTAGATTCTGAAAATAGACACACTGGTTGTATAGAAACCGTTGTCAGATCGCTTTTAACATTCCGAAAACGCGCGACCATTTTTTTCGACATAAGGAATCCGACTATCACTTAACTTCCAATTCCCAGATAACATTATTCCATATTATATGCCATTTGGAAGAGGAAGCAAAGATATATATAGTCCACCAGAATATGAAACAGTCCATTCATCAAAGAATTCATCAAATTTTATGGAAATATATTTTGACCAGTATTTAGATTAAATCATAAGAAATAGTATTTAGATTAAAGGCACATGAGGCCTTAGTTGTCGAAAATATTCATATTTGTTCCAATCATCCTAAACAGAAAAACATTAAAACCCATAAAGTTTCGTTCATATATACCATGACCATCGCGTAAACAGCATGCTATCACAAAGACCTACTATATTTTACCTAAGCAAGAGCCTGATTGTGTTACAGAAGACAGCACTATGCTATTGGCTAAACACACATAAATTATATAAACGCTCTTTATTAGTTCCATATAAGGAATGCAGCAACAAAGAACGCTCTTTATGTTTACCATCATAATATAAACAAACACCAGGAAAGTAACTTTTTATGCTTTTGTTTACATAACAATGGTCAAACATGTGACAATAACATACTGTTTATGTGATATTTCTTATTTGTATACGAACAAAGTCTATCTACATTTTAATATTCTTTCTGTTTGTGACGATTTTTGACGGGTGAAAATATTTTCACAGGATACCCACGGCCAAGGCCTCTCGTACCTTTAAGGTTATGAGTTACAACCGAACATTTTGAAGACAAATTTACTATAAAGCACATTATGGAATTTGTCTTCAAACTTTTCGAGTAGCCGACTATTTCTATATAGTTCCTTTATACGGTTTTAATAATAATCTATGGCATAAAATATTATTAAAATACTATAATTCATCACAATTTGGAACGTCTGTGTTTCAGAAGGTGCTTTCCATAGAGTAATAGAAAAAATCTGGAATCATAAAATCATTCCCCCCGCTACGGTTCCCAGAATGCAACATAATTCAAACTGTAGTTTATTTTCAATAGAAGGGGGGTTATCTAAATATTTAGAGTAATTTCCCTTCCATTGAAAATAATCGACTTTGTGCAGAAACTTTTGCACAGAACAATTCAATTCAATTTATTAGTATTGTGATCATCAAAATAGATATAACAGAAACATATTGCAAAAATCGATGCAAATATAATTGTTGCATGGATGCACATGTGGATATAATATAGTTGTATACAGTAATAGTGACTTGGTATGTATATAATTATATTTATCTGATAGATATATCGGTTTACTGTTGTGTTCGGGGTTATCGGTTTCGTGTTCGGTTATTGGATATGGATTTTGAATGGTTGTATATAGGAATTAAGCCTCAAGAGGACTCAGATTTTACTACTTTTATTGCATTTCGTATGAACAATGATAATTTTCTCAATGTTTTCTCGTTGTGGGTTCTGAAAAGTGTGGCTATAATTTCAATACATTTGGCCTCTTATAGAAATATGGCTTAAGATACTTTTCTCTTAGTTCTCTAAGATCACTGTATAGCGTAAAATGATGTGGTATTCGTCATCAATCTCGGCTGCATAACTCGTTGAGTTAATTCAACAGACGTCGATATCTCAACACAAACAACATGTCCACATTTTATTACATCGAAAAAGTTGAAAATACAATGTTTTGGAGCTTCCTCTTTCAAATGGTATATAGAGGGTATCACCCCCTCCCCCCTGAATCCTGAATACCAGTTAATTTTGGGGGGGGGGGGGGTGAATCCTGAATACATGTTAAGAAATAACATGCGATAAATGCATACAAATTGACTGTTTTAATATCAGACAGATACAAGCAGAAGATACATAGACACATTATGATCCATTATACCTGACATGATATTGGAGTAGAGTATTATGGGCGTTATGAGGCCGTTATGATACGATTAATGATACTTTATGATGGCACGGTGGTCGAAGAAGCTATTGTACCCACTCATTCACACAGATAACTATCAAAAAATATTATTTTGCGCCATCAAAACCTGCGTCCAAGATGTTTTGCTTGAACCCGAATACCAGTTAATTTCGGGGTATGAATCCTGCGTACGGTTTCAAAACGCCCTGAATCCCGCGTACCGAATGGGGGGGGGGGTGATACCCTCTATATAATATGGCATATTTCATAGAATGTGATCTGGGGGTTCGAAAATTAAGTGAGCCTTTATAGTCGAAATAAAGTTATTTCTTGTATCATTCAGTGAAAGTTTCTATCTCGTTATAGACAGCATTATTATACAAGTTATAGTCTTATGATGCATGTCAAATCAGGCGGGTAACGTCAATTCAATCCTTGTAAAATGTATAGGTGGCTTTAACTATAGCTAAAGTATGATGTCTGGATTACATCGGGTGTTTATAGATCGATGATTGAAAAAACGCTCGCTTTGTGTATCGTCTACTCCCGGAATATTCTTTTGTGCCTATATCTGAGAACAAATATTTGTTGAAATGTATATTTCATTATATGCACAGACAGCTGTTTGCATTGAAAGGTTAGCTATTTGAATTGCAACTAGGGTATGCGCTCAGTCTACCATCTGAAATCATCAATGTCTGAGAGAATATAAATCTAACATTTTTCATTGCATATTTTAGTTTCTTTTGCTGTCATTTTTTTTCTTTTTAGGAAAAAATCACATAACACTACATGAGGCCCCCACCCCACCCCCTGGAATACGGGGGGGGGGGGGCTCCTACATACTGTCTGAAAGATGAATAAATAATGAGTATTTGTGTCTGCCAGATTATATAAAAAGTGGTTGAATAATATTTATGTTGTTTTGATCCTTTACCCGATAAAACATAATCCCGCAAATGGCTACCAAAAATATGCAGTGATAAATGTTTTATTATTTTCTTCTTAACCCTTTACCCAACAGAAGGGCACTGTGCCAATGCATTCTCTTATATATGCGAGTCGACCATAGGTCGCCTCGCATATATAAGAGAATGCATTGGCTTAACACATTAAAAATTATAAAAATTGTTAAAGAATGTAAGAAAAAATGGTAAAAAGTGTTAAAAAAAGTCGACTCGCATATATAAGAGAATGCATTGGCACAGGGCATAACTGTAACTATCACAATGTGGTCAATGAGCCGGTTCCAATGATATCCATATTTGTATGGTTTTATTGAGACAGACCCAAGATAATTTAGGCTGTTGCAGCTTTATTTGGCCGGTTTTGGCCGGTTTGTTGGGTAAAGGGTTAAAGGGACTCAAGGCCTTGTAAGTGGGTTTATGCGAAATAACAAACAAGTCTGTAGAACTATTATCAACAGGTACATGGACAAATACATCGACAGTGTTCTTATTTTCATTAGTATTATGTCAAAACCAAGCCTTGAAATAGTGATCTTGTCATTTGCAGAATGAGATCCCCAGAGGGTGAATTTAGTGATGCTATCCCGCACAGTGGGCTAGCATCACCAAATTCACTCTCTGTGGACCTCATTCTGCTTAGTCCTTACCAGAATGAGGTTCACAGAGGGTGAATTTGGTGATGCTAGCCCGCTGTGCGGGATAGCATCGCTAAATTCACCCTCTGTGAACCTCATTCTGCAAATGACAGGCTCACTATTTCAAGGCTTGGTCAAAACCATTGTTATGTAGACAGTGAAATTACCGATAAAATTCAATTGTGAGGGTAAACATTGCAAAAGTTCGGAATATTGCAAAATATTCTGAAAATCATATTCAGATTAAAATATATGAACTTGACAAACCACCGTAACAATGTTGTTTACATATAACAATTGTTTCAACAGCTGAAAACTCGTTATTGGAGAACTGTCAATGAATATATTACTCCATGTTCTGCTTTGTGTTATTTTATAAACTTTTATGTTTTTAGAAAATTGAACCACTGCATGTGAATGCCTTTGGTCCCTTTTATCTTATAAAATGTATACTGCCGTCCATATTGACAAGTTTCAAACGTGTAACTTTTATGCCCCAATGATCAGTTTATAACATAAGTATATGGGGAAATATGGAACTCGTATGGTTCTAAATATTGTATTAATTGAGCACAAACCATATTTAGCATTTAACTCGACATAATAATGTTCTGACATATTTTATTGCGGGAAGAGATGCTAATGAGATCGCCGCACAATGAAAATGTATCGAAGATGGAAATTGTTTTGATTTATTCCGAACATATCATAGCAGGTTCTGTGTGCCATGAAAGACACTATTGCAGATGTTCGTCTCCAAACATATATACACTATAGCAGATCTTCGTCTCCAAACATATATACACAGAACGACACGATGTGTAAGGGTGGATACACACATGCATGTAATCTCTGTATGTAAAATACATGTATTTTACATGGCCACACCAATAATTGACAACATTAATCACCTGCGCGCGAGCGGTTCATTGTTAACAGGCATTACAAGTGAGTAGTCATAAGCGAAGTCAAATTCTCTGCTATCAGGACATTTAAGGCCAGTCCAAAACATGTCTTCTCTTACGGGTGTGGAAATTAGTTAAGTCTGTGTGATATCTGACATTTTATTAATGCACATCACCAGAAGCGACACATCTGGTATATACAGGCTTGATATAGAACATTTTCGACCATGATGCTTGCTTGGCGGGGGGTTTCGAAAGCTTCACATCGCTAAGTGACTTAGTTGAATGTATCGGTCGGAATAATCTGGGCAAGAAGGTACAATATATGTTTTACTTAAATAGCTCAGAGTTAGCCACCCCGTCTGGTAGCTTTCGGGATCATATATAGCCCCAAGTCGGGGGTAATATTTAGCCCCTGCGTCAGGAAATCCTGATAATATTGCCCCCATGTTGGGGATCATAGCCCCTGGGTTGGGGAACTCCTGGGGCCATCATCGGTATAAAAATCAAGAGAAGACTGACAATGATTTAAACAGAAAGTCCAACATTTGGGTTATCGCGCGAACAATTATTCTAAGCGGCCTGACGACTTCGTTCAGTCAACGGTTCTCTGCACGCTCAGAGCTTGGCTCACTGTGGTCAAACATAGCCGCCATGATTGGGTTGTCAACGGACACATATTACATGGTCTGTATGATCCATGTAAAACGCCAAATACACGATAATTACAGAGATTACATGCATGTGTGTATCCACCCTAAAACAAAATGTGTAAAATGGGTTTGTCGATACGGCACTCGTCTGTCGCAGAAGGATAGAACGAGAGGAGCTTGCGCCTCGAGTTCTATCCTCCAGCGACAGACGAGTGCCATTTAAACAAACCCATTTACACATCGTGTCGTTCTGTGTTTATAACACGCTTCGCGTCCTATAATCCGTGCATTAAAATACAGGATTAGAAGGTTAATTTAGGCTCATACAGGGCATGTTTGTCATGTGTGATTATTCTTGTATTTAAATAGTTCCAGTTTCATGGTTGAGGCAAACGTCATACATGTACGTCATTTTACGTCAACGAGATGCGTATGGAACGTTCCATACGAATGTGTAAATATCGAACAGCAATAACACTGTACTTCTAGGAACAAGCGTGTAATAAAAAAGCAGGCCATATTCATCAAACAAATTGTTCAACGAAGATGATTCGAATATCGACCGAATGTGACATGTCGGACATTTGCATTTATACCCACATATTTATACCCACATGTCTCTACAGTCTCGCCATACACTACATGTTTATACACACATGTCTCTCCATACACTACATGTTTATACCCACATGTCTCGCCATACACTACAGGTTTATACCCACATGTCTCGCCATACACTACAGGTTTATACCCACATGTCTCGCCATACACTACATGTTTATACCCACATGTCTCTCCATACACTACATGTTTATACCCACATGTCTCGCCATACACTACATGTTTATACCCACATGTCTCTCCATACACTACAGGTTTATACCCACATGTCTCTCCATACACTACATGTTTATACCCACATGTCTCTCCATACACTACAGGTTTATACCCACATGTCTCTCCATACACTACATGTTTATACCCACACGTCTCTCCACACACTACAGGTTTCATGTACCTCAGTTATCCGTGTTCCAACTCAACCATGCATATACCGTACGCAAACTGCAAGTCATTGACTGTGAAATCAAACCACGAAATTGGTTACTTTTTCACCTAATATACAGTAAACGTTAGCCGTTTGCACGGGGACTTGTAATTCGCAACATGCGTTATATATAGCTTCAATGGAGCGCGGAAACGGGTAACTGAACATTTCCCACCAATGAATATGCATCATTCTGCTCTTGTATTATCTGTTTTTCTGTCTGTTGTCTGCTTTTATTACCAGAACACCCCTCTAAATAAATAATATACCGTTCCAATGTATACTTTTATAACTGAATGGGGCATCTATTTAGTATAGAAAGGGTTAATAGACTTGTCTGTACCCGTATAGTGCCAGTCTAAATTAGTTCTCATGTGATCCATAATCAGTACTGAGATCCAAGTTATCACGTGACCCTTATCAGTACAAAGACCAAGTCCATGTTACCGTCGTGTCAGCAGCAACTTGGAACACTATTCTGATAACCGACAGTACATACTATTAGCGGAGTACTCGTTCTGTCTAGCTTAAACGTTTGAGACAAGTTCTCTATGTTACATTCCGTCGGTGCGCTTTTGTTGCGAACACTTTCTGAGCAATTAGTCTTGAATAAAAAGTTTAATGAGCTAATACTAACTTGTGAATTGTGATAACAAAGACATACATTGTTTGTCATTATTCAGCGACTAGCCCGTTGACGCCTGTCAGCTTAGTAAACCGCCACTTTTTAAAGTAAATATTAATTAAGAAATATCCAATTAGTATAACGCACTCCCCGACCAGGTGAAACATTGCAAGAGTTGATCATAAAACGGGCACTTATTCGACATATGAATGGGCATTCACCTGTTGTAAATTTTAGAACACAATTGGGGAATTGCATGATATGGTGAGGTAAGTGACATGAATCATCATATATCTAGAGGATATCTAATGTGTCGCAATTCTATACGAAAGTTTTGAACCTAGTGCACTAAATTCGATTCGATCCGAGCTTCAGCGAGGCTCGAATGGAATTTAGTGGACGAATTTGACGTTCATTTTTATCACATAATCACATTTTAGAGAGGAAAAACGACCTCGAAACCGCTGGGTTTAAAGAAATTAATATCGATTTCCTTATCACAACCAAAAAGGAAGTAAAGACACTTCAAGACAAAATATATAACCCAACACAAATCGCATATAATAATTATATTCTAATTAACATGACAATAAAGTTGCGGTGTTGAAAGAGTTTCGAACTGCACCCCTTGAACCAGTTCCACATTCCCAATCTTGAATGCAAGGAAATGTGTCGCTCAAGCTTTCCATCTGGTGGAGCATTCCAATCCGACACTCCGGACACTCCGAATAGTTTTTCCAACTGATGGCTATTTCAGTCCATACAAAAGTTGTGACTGAAGGTAGGAAAACATCTCACTTTTTTGGTAAATAAGCTACAAATTCCACACAAATACTGGTTGAAATGTGAAACTAATCATACCTATTTCAAACTACTTTTAAGTTTTGTCTGAAATATCCAACTGATGTTATATATGGCCAACTCGGGTGTGCGATACTCCCAAACCATATAGCTCTCGCCACATAACTCGCCCTTAAAGGAGTTTTGCCTCTTTTACGACTGAGAAATTACATTTATTTGGGCTGTCCGGATGATAACTTGAGCAATATTTAACACAATTTGTTGATATTTGGTATCAACGCAGGTCAAGTTCGAAAATTGTCACGACCCGACGATTTTTGACAGAGTTATGCCTCTTTATCGACTTTTAAATTATTACATTTTTGGGTTGTCCGGATGATAACTTGAACAATGTTTACATTATTTCATGGTAAATTGCTTAAACTTCAGAAAACACAGGTCAATTTCGAATTTGGTCACGGTCCGATTTTAGTTGGAGGGAGTTGTGGCCTTAGTTATCTAAAGGATAACTTGAGTAATCTTCAAAAGAATTTGTTGTGTACACGCAGGTCATCGTCAAGTTGTAACAAACTTTTTGCCAGAATTTAACTTATTTCTTCTTTTAAAAGGCACCTCTTATCGGGGGACGTGGGACCAACGACCTGTATTTAATCGACAGGCAACAATATTTATACTCTCATGGGATATCGATATGTACATGCCAACAAAAGTATATATGCACGTTAGTGTTTACAGAACATAAAGTAACAAAGCTAACAATATGACAAGACAAGCGTGCACCTTTATATATGCACTGCCGATCAAAGATAGCACGGCGGTTAACACACAGAGCATAGAATTAACTACATTCATATTGTATTTCAAAGAAACTATATGTGGGTGGATTGAGCAAATGTCGACAGCATGGTGTCTTTACTGAACAGGAATACACACATTGTGAGCACTTGACTATAGATACCCCCTTTCAATGAGAGTGGCGAACTCATTCTATTGGACAGTTCGTGCCAATGAATTTTCCAGTAACATGTGCGCTGCTTTTCTGTTCTGGGCACTTGGGAGACTACTTGGTATTATATTAATGAAATAAAAGTATAAAGAGATATGCATTGATGGTAAACATTACAGTACATGTACTGTGCGCGATTGTGTGGAATAAAGTGTAGTACATTTGTACCATGAACGGAAGTATTTGATGCAGGAAGGCAAGCTGCAAAACAGAGTTCAGTCCCCTCGCTATGCGATGTCTGAACGCTGGCGGCACGTGTATTTTCTTAATTAATTCTAACGTTTTTTATTGAAGAGTTTTGCCAGTTACAATTCATTCTGGCTTGATGTAGACTATTTTCAAATGAATATGGACAGTTTGGTTTCTCAGAATAATGCAGAATGAATTGTAACCTACAAAAATCTCAAATAAATAAATGCGACATTTCTTCACATTGCGTGAAGGTGCGGGCAGCGGTAGAGAATTGAACTCTGCATGGAGCTTGGCAGGAAAAGGTGCGGTGGTTATATAGACACTGGTACCATTACACGTATCCGACCATTTATTAGACGACTTCCACGTCATTCGAGTCGAGGATGCATTCTGAATACACACGCATACTCAAACGAACCGCAGGTATCAACATGCAAATCATATTAAAAACGCATAATCCGAATTAGCGCTCCCAAATTACTATTTCTTTGGCTTCGGGTTTAACAAATAGTTTATTCGAGTCGAGGAACCCACCCGTCAAAGCTCATTGTGATCAGATATCGAGTTTTAAAATGTTTTATTTCCCGAGATATGTAATTTTTGGCAGCCTGGCAAATATTTGTCAAGCCGACGGTCTCGGACAAAATTGCGGATGAAGATGGATATCTCTAAAATCGAGTGGCTCTGGGTGTTAGTATTGGACAATCTCGCCAAATTTGTTGATAGAAATGTTGATAACACGTTTTGGGCAATTTTATACTATATTTGATTGTGGTTAACATTATTTTTGGGTAATTAATCTATTATGATAACTGAAGCTGCATTTCACAATTTTGTGTTGTTGTTGGAATCTGATGATATGGGGACCATCGAATCGAACCTTTAACTAATGGAGAGATAACCCACCTTTAAATAGAGTTTATTGATAAACAATTGATTGAATTGACTCGAGCCATAGAGATTATTACAGGCCATGCAGAAAATGCTATCGCGAAATATTTGCTGCTGATGATTTATCAAAAATATATTAATATGAATGAATGCTTTTATTGCGAAGAAACAAATTAATGAATAACATGCAATAACACATATACAATATTTATCTACAATATGTACACAATGGAAATGAGACCCCTCCCTACAAACGTGTTGTTTGTTTGTTTTTTTCCGTGTTCCTTATTTTCTTTTAAAAATCGTGTGTCTATATATAAGTTATATTCTTCTTATGTTTTCAATATCCTTTTGACTATCAGTTTGAATTTTTGACCATGCAATGAGCTAATTCAGCTGCCTTCCACAAGGTATACAATTAATTGCAATTAAGAGACTTCTCTAAAGGCGATTTTTAGAAAAATAGAGAGTTGTTTCAAACGAGAGATATTTTCTATTGACAAGAGCCCATGAAACTTTTCGCGCGAAGGATTTTCCCAGTAATATTTTGGGATATAGCGCTCACATAGACATTTAAATTTGTCACAGACGAGTACAAAATGATACCCGTCTCCGATTATGTCAGATTTACATGTATCGCACATACCTGGATGTGGTGACATAAATCTAACATTTCATTTTGCACATTCGTCTGGAAATATTATGAGAAGAATCATAAGATCTTTCCGGTTTTTAAATATAAGCACATTTAAGTTTTTAAACCGTAGTACAGGTGTTTTTAATTTCTCTTACATTGTTGTTTTCCGAATGAGAATTTCAGACAGCTGGATACATTTGGAGACAACACTTCAAGCCCACGCTGCACTAGATCAAGCCATGAATCTCTACTCTGTTAGCCATAGTAGAGATTCATTGGCTGCAAAGCTGCACATGCGACAACCATTACGAAGATTCCTATTAATATTTCTGCATGTGTTCCCGCTATCATGTTATGCCAGTTGAGATGTATCTTCGCTACACAGAGAAGGGTATCAACTCACACATTTATAAATAATTTTCTTTTTGTGCATCCCGAACACCCAAACCCAACAAAACGTGAAACTATTCAAAATATTCCAACATTTTATTACCAAGACTAAACGTTTTGATCTATCGACGGATGCACCTCCCGCCATCTCACAACATCATCGCACAACATCATCTCCCGGATCAGTCAGTTCACAGTACATCATACTCCACATTCACCACAACTGTAAATAAGTTATTATATTGTTGCCACTTGTTGAAGTTTTAATGTTGTTTCTATAGATATTTTCTGGAGAGGGGCTGCGGCGTTAAGTTTTAAAATATGTGCCACAATCCATGTTGTGTTTATATTAGAAATAAATATGTTTAATGTGAAAAACAAGCAATCGGAACATATCTTGATAAGCCATGTCTCTGTAGAGTGTCAAGACATAACAATGACGACGAAGAGCGTCTGCGATACCAATAGTATACGGGGGCAGTGTTTCGTGTTCCAGAATTGATGTCGTAAAACTTGATGTGATAATACTCAGCATTTGATCATTAACGATATAGTACGGGGACCTTGAAACTTAAGAAATATATTACCATAATACATTTAACTACAACCCCTCATTTCCTATTTAATTAACCGATATACAGGAGACAACGAGACGAATGTTTCTCTCGAACTTTTAGAAATTTGACTGTCGAATCGACACTCAAGTGAACAACAACAAAAAGCTTAAGTGAAAACATTTATATACCTATAAACAAGTTCAGAAATGTATAACTGTGATAGTACGTTTTACGAGTATTAAGTGTATACTTATATATAATGCTCTCATTGTTCTCATTCTGTCCACATTTACACATATCATGGTAAATGTACACATATCATATCATGGTATGTATACATTCCCTGCCCCAAAGAAGCACACACGCGTCCAAATGAAATGTGGTGACGGCCGCTAAAACGTGTTTACAACCGGTTCCGCTTCCTCCTTCTATACAGAAGGAACAATATTACCTATGTTATTGTGTTGTACATGACGTGAAATAACATATCAGTAAACTAACATAACATAACAATGACGACGGATAGTGTCGACGAGATCGCGAGGTCTAATTATACAGTATGTGGAGCAATCAAGATCACGTTTCAGGATTGATGTTGTAAAAGTTTATGTCGTGAAATCTCGCCTCGCGAGATATATAAATCAGCATTAGTTCATTAACGATAGTATGTCGAACTTGAAACTTGAACAAAGTCTTACTTTAATAAATTTAGCCACAAAACCCCTCTTTTATTGCTGTTGTTAGTTGCCAGCGCTGGTCCGGCACCGGCAACCAGTATACCGGCCGAGTGCAGGTATTTTTATTGCGATAGCACAATAGTCTACTTATTTAAGCGCTTTATAATTTTATTACACGCTTGCTCCTAGAAGTACAGTGTTATTGCTGTTCCATACGCATCTCGTTGACGTAAAATGACGTACATGACGTTCGCCTCAACCACGAAAGTGGAACTATTTAAATAAAAGAATCATCACACATGATAAACTCGCCCTGTATGAGCCTAAATAAACCTTCTAATCCTGTATTTTTAATGCACCGATTCTAGGACGCGAAGCGTGTAATAAACACAGAACGACACGATGTGTAAATGGGTTTGTCGATACGGCACTCGTGCTGTCTCGGAAGGATATAACTCGAGGTGCAAGCCCATCGTTCTATCCTTCCGCGACAGCACTCGTGCCGTATAGACAAACCCATTTACACATCGTGTCGTTATATGTATATACCCAACTTACATAGGTTTTTGAGATGCGATTGGCGCATTCACAGACAGTTTACATATGTCAATGAAGTTATAAGGCAATTTAAGTTCTAGATCTCCAACCAAATGGTTTACTGTTGGATTGGCTGCGGACACACATACCATAGTTGCGATGGCATAGTAGGTGTGACCATTTATTATGGTGCAATTTTGGTGACAATTGGTCGTCATATTTCTGTGCCATAGCTAGCGTGTCGCCCGCTGAGTTTCCGCACAATGAGTTGACTCGACCAATTAACCCATGGCGTTTCACCAAGGCTGATCTCTACTCATTACGTTTTGCTACATTGTGTTCTCTACGATATATATAATTGTACGATCGATCGTCCAGAATTGTGTTTGACCGTGGCAATCCCTCATTCACTCACATATCATGCATGCAGTTTATACGTTTTGTTGATATGATCTCAATTCATGTTTATCCACTTATATAAATTTCATGCATATTAAGACAGTTCCCCAATTGCGGTTTTCATTTTGCGACGTTTAGTTCTCCACATAATTCCGCTAATATTATCACATGGGCCAATTAAGCTATGTCGGAACTGTTGGGGAACTGCATCTGCGAGACAGTATCTGGAATAAACAAAGCGAACTATACAAGGACCAAAAACAAGAAAAAGACTGATTATAACGAACTTTGGATGACTCAGTATGCGAATATGCAGCGAGCGACATTACTCGTTATGGCATATTAATTATGACAACTAAATTGTCACCAAACTCCACCATTATATAATTGTCACACCTACTATGCCATCGCTACTGTGATACGTGTGTCCGCAGCCATTATCAGATCAAAGCCGGTTAATACACGATCCTATGCACACATGGTTTATTATCATTTCCGTTCAAATGTGATTTGACAAAAAGGCTAGCATGCTTCAGAGGATAGCATGCTTCAGGATATTTAACACCTATGATCCGGAAGTAAATGACATACTAAAAAGAAGCACCGAACTCATAACCAGAGGGCATAATTACAAACTTTTTATGGAAGGAGCAAACAGGGATGTGAGGAAATACTCATTCAGTCTAAGAGTGGTGGAGCCATGGAATCACCTAACTGAAAAAGTTGTTTATGCAGAAGACATGAAAACAACCAAGATAAACTGGATTCCCAAATGGCAGGGCAAACTAAACTTCAAGGCTGGGTTGAGTCTGACAGCCCCTGATACGACCAGTCAAACAAAAATGAATATACAAAATCAGAAGAGTTCGGATAAACAGAAGAATAATCAGAGGTGGATATAGTGGCATTCCTAGAAGCCAGTGTCCACTAACAACATAAGGTAACATAAGATAAAGGTAAAATATATATAATTGTGGTGCAAATAGCGTGAAATATTTTATCATTATTCTGTTGTGTTGTGTTGGAATGCCTCATACGGACCACCTAGAGATAATCATGCTTTGATTAGCATTCATAATATGTAATTTAATAGTGAATTATAATGGGAATAGGGTCCCGATTGTAGCGATTATTCTATCGCATCATATGATCCCTTCAACAGAACGGGTATCTATGTGCTTTATTATCTTTTATCCTCACTGCCTTGGGATTATCACTGACATGGCTAACTAAATTTCAAGGCTGAGTTGAGTCTGACAGCCCCTGATACGACCAGTCATACCAAAACAAAAATGAATATACAAAATCAGGAAAGTTCGGAGAAACAGAAGAATAATCAGAGGTGGATATAGTGGCATTCCTAGAAGCCAGTGTCCACTAACAACATAAGGTAACATAAGATAAAGGTAAAATATATATAATTGTGGTTCTGATGTTGATTGTGGTTGCTGTAAACTAGAAGTGGGTTAACCCTTTACCCAACAGAAGGGCCCTGTGCCAATGCATTCTCTTATATATGCGAGTCGACCATAGGTCGCCTCGCATATATAAGAGAATGCATTGGCTTAACACATTAAAAATTATAAAATTGTTAAAGAATGTAAGAAAAAATGGTAAAAAGTGTTAAAAAAAGATTTTTTTTAGGCCAATGCATTCTCTTATATATGCGAGGCGACCTATGGTCGACTCGCATATATAAGAGAATGCATTGGCACAGGGTATAACTGTAACTATCACAATGTGGTCAAGGAGCCGGTTCCAATGATATCCATATTTGTATGGTTTTATTGAGACAGACCCAATATATTTTAGGCTGTTGAAGCTTTATTTGGCCGGTTTTGGCCGGTTTGTTGGGTAAAGGGATAAGCGATTTGATAAATTTATTGGTGGATTTTGCGATAGAATTTTCGGAATATAATAGCAATAATATCTAAATGCCTTTAGCACTCCTTTGAAGTGAGTAACTGCTTATGTAACTCAATAGCGTTGATCATTGCTTCCATTTTAACATGTATTTAATTGCATGTTGAAAACGACTGCGCGTTCACCTCAAATCTAACGAAATTGAGCATATGTCATGAATATATCAAGTTACGTTTTCTTCTGAATATAAGGGACATGTTTATGGCCGATCCTGAATACTTTCTAATTGACATAATCATATCTTCTTAACTTTATATGGAGCAATATGCACGTGCAAATAGCGTGAAATATTTTTTCATTATTCTGTTGTGTTGTGTTGGAATGCCTCATACGGACCACCTAGAGATAATCATGCTTTGATTAGCATTCATAATATGTAATTTAATAGTGAATTATAATGGGAATAGGGTCCCGATTGTAGCGATTATACTATCGCATCATATGATCCCTTCAACAGAACGGGTATCTATGTGCTTTATTATCTTTTATCCTCACTGCCTTGGGATTATCACTGACATGGCTAACTAAATTTCAAGGCTGAGTTGAGTCTGACAGCCCCTGATACGACCAGTCATACCAAATCAAAAATGAATATACAAAATCAGGAGAGTTCGGAGAAACAGAAGAATAATCAGAGGTGGATATAGTGGCATTCCTAGAAGCCAGAGTCCACTAACAACATAAGATAAAATATGGTAAAAGTAAATTATAGAATAGTGTGGTTCTGAAGTGGATTGCGGTTACTGTGATCTAGAAAAAGGGATAAGCGATTTTGTAAATTCATTGGTGGATTTTGAATAGAATTTTCGGTATATAATAGCAATAATACCTAAATGCCTTTAGCACTCCTTTGAAGTGAGCAACGGCTTATGTAACTCAATAGCTTTGATAATTGCTTCCATTTTAACATGTTACTAACTGCATGTTGAAAACGACTGCGCGTTCACCTCAAATCTAACGAAACGAAGCGTATGTCATGAATATATCAAGTTTCTTCTGAAAATAAGGGACATGTTTATGGCCGCGATCCTGAATACTTTATAATTGACATAATCATATCTTCTTAACTTTATATGGAGCAATATGCACGTGCAAATAGCGTGAAATATTTTATCATTATTCTGTTGTGTTGTGTCGGAATGCCTCATACGGACCACCTAGAGATAATCATGCTTTGATTAGCATTCATAATATGTAATTTAATAGTGAATTATAATGGGAATAGGGTCCCGATTGTAGCGATTATTCTATCGCATCATATGATCCCTTCAACAGAGTGTGTATCTATGTGCTTTATGATCTTTTATCTGTATTGCCCTGTGTTCATTTACACCACCCACCAGAAGAACGGCACCATGGATGTGGTTTTTGTGTCAAGGAATTTGGGTACTAAAAAGACATCGTGAAATACAATACAATGGTCCTATGCGATCTCGATACGCTGGCTACCTTTTTGATACAAATGTATCTGCATCAGATATATATCAGATTTATTGAGGTACTGACTCCGTATGAGTTTTCGATGCTTTAATTTACATCGTTCTTAAGTACTTACATGTGACTTATCGCATTTGAGTACAACCACATGCTTGGCTACCAAGGTCAAAGTTACAATTATATTGCAATAGGGGTGAGCAGTAAGACAGACCAGAACGTGGCTATATCTTTACGTCTCAACATTAATATTTATAATTGGTGCGCATTAGTATCATCATTTCATAAATTTGTATTCTGCCAAATCATCTTGTACATGCAGCATTTTCTAATAAAGCATTTATATATCTAACTGTATCATATATCGCTCTGTTGACACTGAAGCCTAGATGTACACGTTTTGTACATATCCAGGAAAGAGTACACCACCATCTGCATTGTATAATCACATATTGCTCACACAAGTTGAAAAGTTAAAAATGTACACCCACCATCTGCATTGTATAATCAAATATTGCTCACACAAGTTGAAAAGTTAAAAATGTACACCACCATCTGCATTGTATAATCACATATTGCTCACACAAGTTGAAAAGTGAAAAATGTACACCCACTATGTGTATTGTATAATCACATATTTCTCGCACAAATTGAAAAGTGAAAAATGTACACACACCATCTGCATTGTATAATCACATATTGCTTTTATAATGGTGACCAGTAGACGTGGCTGAAAATATATTTTAACCGCGAACAATCAACATATGGTTTATTATTGTCTTAGCGCTATGCAAGGGACACCATAAAATACCATTTGCATGTTTTCTATTCCAGAAAATAAATGGTCGTGTCAATGATTCCATTAATAGGAGGTTCTGGTTGTCAGGTATCAACTTTCAAAAGGGGAAGTTTTGACACGTTTTGAACGTTTGTCAGACTTGAAAAAATATCATCTCTGACAAAGAGCGTCCATGCATTGGTTTCCAAAAATGCAGTAGATAATAAAGAGCGTTCTAATTTATGATATTTTGTAATCGTTTCCATCTGGTTTCCACGTAACAATTATGGATGTTTTTTTGTGGATCTTCACGATACCCTGGATCATGCCATGAACCTCTATTACGGGCGTTAGTCATAGTATAGAGATTCAATGCATGAACATCTACTACGGGCGTTAGTCATAGTATAGAGATTCCATGCATGAACCTCTACTACGGGCGTTAGTCATAGTATAGAGATTCAATGCACGAACCTCTACTACGGACGTTAGTCATAGTATAGAGATTCAATGCATGAACCTCTACTACGGGCGTTAGTCATAGTATAGAGATTCAATGCACGAACCTCTACTACGGGCGTTAGTCATAGTATAGAGATTCCATGCATGAACCTATATTACGGGCGTTAGTCATAGTATAGAGATTCAATGCACGAACCTCTACTATGGGCGTTAGTCATAGTATAGAGATTCAATGCATGAACCTCTATTACGGGCGTTAGTCATAGTATAGAGATTCAATGCATGGACCTCTATTACGGGCGTTAGTTAATTAAAACTGTCACCATGCGCAGATACACCTCTACTACGGGCGTTAGTTATAGTATATAGATTCAATGCATGAACATCTACTACGGGCGTTAGTCATAGTATAGAGATTCAATGCACGAACCTCTACTACGGACGTTAGTCATAGTATAGAGATTCCATGCATGAACCTCTACTACGGGCGTTAGTCATAGTATAGAGATTCAATGCATGAACCTCTATTACGGGCGTTAGTCATAGTATAGAGATTCCATGCATGAACCTCTACTACGGACGTTAGTCATAGTATAGAGATTCCATGCATGAACCTCTACTACGGGCGTTAGTTATAGTATATAGATTCAATGCATGAACATCTACTACGGGCGTTAGTCATAGTATAGAGATTCAATGCACGAACCTCTACTACGGGCGTTAGTCAAAGTATAGAGATTCAATGCATGAACCTCTACTACGAGCGTTAGTCATAGTATATAGATTCAATGCATGAACATCTACTACGGGCGTTAGTCATAGTATAGAGATTCAATGCACGAACCTCTACTACGGGCGTTAGTCATAGTATAGAGATTCCATGCATGAACCTATATTACGGGCGTTAGTCATAGTATAGAGATTCAATGCACGAACATCTACCACGGGCGTTAGTCATAGTATAGAGATTCAATGCACGAACCTCTATAACGGGCGTTAGTCATAGTATAGAGATTCAATGCATGAACATCTACTACGGGCGTTAGTCATAGTATAGAGATTCCATGCATGAACCTCTAGTACGGGCGTTAGTCATAGTATAGAGATTCAATGCACGAACCTCTACTACGGACGTTAGTCATAGTATAGAGATTCCATGCATGAACCTCTACTACGGGCGTTAGTCATAGTATATAGATTCCATGCATGAACCTCTACTACGGGCGTTAGTCATAGTATATAGATTCAATGCACGAACATCTACTACGGGCGTTAGTCATAGTATAGAGATTCAATGCACGAACCTCTACTACGGGCGTTAGTCATAGTATAGAGATTCAATGCACGAACCTCTATAACGGGCGTTAGTCATAGTATAGAGATTCAATGCATGAACATCTACTACGGGCGTTAGTCATAGTATAGAGATTCCATGCATGAACCTCTAGTACGGGCGTTAGTCATAGTATAGAGATTCAATGCACGAACCTCTACTACGGACGTTAGTCATAGTATAGAGATTCCATGCATGAACCTCTACTACGGGCGTTAGTCATAGTATATAGATTCAATGCACGAACATCTACTACGGGCGTTAGTCATAGTATAGAGATTCAATGCACGAACCTCTACTACGGGCGTTAGTCATAGTATAGAGATTCCATGCATGAATCTATATTACGGACGTTAGTCATAGTATAGAGATTCAATGCACGAACATCTACCACGGGCGTTAGTCATAGTATAGAGATTCAATGCACGAACATCTACCACGGGCGTTAGTCATAGTATAGAGATTCCATGCATGAACCTCTACTACGAGCGTTAGTCATAGTATAGAGATTCAATGCATGAACCTCTACTACGGGCGTTAGTCATAGTATAGAGATTCCATGCATGAACCTCTACTACGAGCGTTAGTCATAGTATATAGATTCAATGCATGAACATCTACTACGGGCGTTAGTCATAGTATAGAGATTCCATGCATGAACATCTACTACGGGCGTTAGTCATAGTATAGAGATTCAATGCACGAACCTCTACTACGGGCGTTAGTCATAGTATAGAGATTCCATGCATGAACCTCTACTACGGGCGTTAGTTATAGTATAGAGATTCAATGCATGAACCTCTACCACGGGCGTTAGTCATAGTATATAGATTCAATGCACGAACATCTACTACGGACGTTAGTCATAGTATAGAGATTCAATGCACGAACCTCTACTACGGACGTTAGTCATAGTATAGAGATTCATAGTATAGAGATTCAATGCACGAACCTCTACCACGGGCGTTAGTCATAGTATAGAGATTCCACGCATGAACCTCTACTACGGGCGTTAGTCATAGTATATAGATTCCATGCATGAACCTCTACTACGGGCGTTAGTCATAGTATATAGATTCCATGCATGAACCTCTACTACGGGCGTTAGTCATAGTATAGAGATTCCATGCATGAACCTCTACTACGGGCGTTAGTCATAGTATAGAGATTCAATGCATGAACCTCTATTACGGGCGTTAGTCATAGTATAGAGATTCAATGCACGAACCTCTACTACGGGCGTTAGTCATAGTATATAGATTCCATGCATGAACCTCTACTACGGGCGTTAGTCATAGTATATAGATTCAATGCACGAACCTCTACTACGGGCGTTAGTCATAGTATAGAGATTCAATGCATGAACCTCTACTACGAGCGTTAGTCATAGTATATAGATTCAATGCATGAACATCTACTACGGGCGTTAGTCATAGTATAGAGATTCAATGCACGAACCACTACTACGGGCGTTAGTCATAGTATAGAGATTCCATGCATGAACCTATATTACGGGCGTTAGTCATAGTATAGAGATTCAATGCACGAACATCTACCACGGGCGTTAGTCATAGTATAGAGATTCAATGCATGAACCTCTACTACGGGCGTTAGTCATAGTATAGAGATTCAATGCATGGACCTCCACTACGGGCGTTAGTCATAGTATAGAGATTCAATGCACGAACCTCTACTACGGGCGTTAGTCATAGTATATAGATTCAATGCATGAACATCTACTACGGGCGTTAGTCATAGTATAGAGATTCAATGCACGAACCTCTACTACGAGCGTTAGTCATAGTATATAGATTCAATGCATGAACATCTACTACGGGCGTTAGTCATAGTATAGAGATTCCATGCACGAACCTCTACTACGGGCGTTAGTCATAGTATAGAGATTCAATGCACGAACCTCTACTACGGGCGTTAGTCATAGTATAGAGATTCAATGCACGAACCTCTACTACGGGCGTTAGTCATAGTATATAGATTCAATGCACGAACCTCTACTACGGGCGTTAGTCATAGTATAGAGATTCAATGCACGAACCTATACTACGGGCGTTAGTCATAGTATAGAGATTCAATGCACGAACCTCTACTACGGGCGTTAGTCATAGTATAGAGATTCAATGCACGAACCTATACTACGGGCGTTAGTCATAGTATAGAGATTCAATGCACGAACCTCTATTACGAGCGTTAGTCATAGTATATAGATTCAATGCACGAACCTCTACTACGGGTGTTAGTCATAGTATAGAGATTCAATGCACGAACCTCTACTACGGGCGTTAGTTATAGTATAGAGATTCCATGCATGAACCTCTACTACGGGCGTTAGTCATAGTATAGAGATTCAATGCACGAACCTCTATTACGAGCGTTAGTCATAGTATAGAGATTCAATGCATGAACCTATATTACGGGCGTTAGTCATAGTATAGAGATTCAATGCACGAACCTCTATTACGAGCGTTAGTCATAGTATAGAGATTCAATGCACGAACCTCTATTACGAGCGTTAGTCATAGTATAGAGATTCAATGCACGAACCTCTACTACGAGCGTTAGTCATAGTATATAGATTCAATGCACGAACCTCTACTACGGGCGTTAGTCATAGTATAGAGATTCAATGCATGGACATCTACTACGGGTGTTAGTCATAGTATAGAGATTCAATGCATGAACATCTACTACGGGCGTTAGTCATAGTATAGAGATTCAATGCATGGACATCTACTACGGGTGTTAGTCATAGTATAGAGATTCAATGCATGAACATCTACTACGGGCGTTAGTCATAGTATAGAGATTCAATGCATGAACCTCTATTACGGGCGTTAGTCATAGTATAGAGATTCAATGCACGAACCACTACTATGGGCGTTAGTCATAGTATAGAGATTCAATGCATGAACCTCTATTACGGGCGTTAGTCATAGTATAGAGATTCAATGCATGGACCTCTATTACGGGCGTTAGTTAATTAAAACTGTCACCATGCGCAGATACACATTTTTTAAGAAAATATTTTTGTTCAGTTTTGAATTCGCGCATCACAGTGCGCGAATTAAAAACTGAGCCAAAAACAGTACTGCGTGAATTTAAATACAAGTAAGGAATGTCATTCAATGGGGCGTCATGTTGCATTCACTGAAATAATTTCGGCACTAAAATCCAAGATATTATCAGAACAGTATAAACGTTGTATTAATACAAAATACACAAGATCACAGAGAACCTATCCAATAGCTCAATCAAATGGAACGGGCCTAAGATAAAACACATTGCTACACGTATAAGTAAAGAACTCTTTATGTGACACATCTATCGCTGATGATGCTGTGTGTGTTAAGTCAAGCCCACAGTGTATCTAGATCAAAATTAAACTTGGAGTACTGTCAGAATGTTTCCATGACAACAGGCTGGACTGTCAGTAATGATTCCTAACCGGAAATTGATCAGTAGCCGTGGTGACAATCGCTCCACTTCAGCCGGATCGATTTGAATTATTAATAGTATATCGGGACCACAAGTCCAGCAAACCCCAATCGCAAGGACAGCAACAGTAGCATTCCAAGGCTAGATTAATATATTGGCAAATTTTCCTAGCGAATATTCAGTCAATTCGCGGAATTGCAAATTTTTTATTTATAAATTTTGGCTAATCGTATTTTTGTGAAACACTTATGAACAAAAGATAATTTTTGTATTACCTGTGATTAAAATAGACGTAATTATATTGGCCCCCTGTATTACACGTTTCACTAACAAAGTGTTTTAGGAGGTAAACATTAGCACAAAGTTACACAAACCACAATGTAATTTTCTAAAGGCAGCAACTAGTAACAGCACACCTTCGCGCAAATAGGTTCATATTGGACCTACATATTCACATAGGTTCATATTGGACCTACATATTCACATGGGTTCATATTGGACCTACATATTCACATAGGTTCATATTGGACCTACATATTCACATGGGTTCATATTGGAATTATTTTATTCTGAAATAAGCCCACAGTTGACTAACATCTGGTAAGTCGATTTAGGTTCATATATAGCGTAAATAAATACAAAATAATACCTATATGGGCTTATTTGTGTTTTTGAAATAAGTTCAAAATGAACCTATTTCTAGTAGGAGGCTGCTTTATACAGGAAGTTCAGGGAAAATATATAATATAAGGCCGGTGTGTCCTGGTCCCTCCCCCGTGGCCAATACAAAACTGCCAATGACTTTAACCCTTTACCCAACAGAAGGGCCCTGTGCCAATGCATTCTCTTATATATGCGAGTCGACCGTAGGTCGCCTCGCATATATAAGAGAATGCATTGGCTTAACACATTAAAAATTATAAAATTGTTAAAGAATGTAAGAAAAAATGTTAAAAAAAGATTTTTTTTAGGCCAATGCATTCTCTTATATATGCGAGGCGACCTATGGTCGACTCGCATATATAAGAGAATGCATTGGCACAGGGCTAACTGTAACTATCACAATGTGGTCAAGGAGCCAGTTCCAATGATATCCATATTTGTATGGTTCTATTGAGACAGACCGAAGATATTTTAGGCTGTTGAAGCTTTATTTGGCCGGTTCTGGCCGGTTTGTTGGGTAAAGGGTTAAGGAAACAATATTTTACTAAATTTGGTCAAAATTGTGGACAGAAATGGTCATCAGTTGGAAATTTTCCAACCTAAGGGGAAGTATGATGTTTGATATTTCAAACACTACGAAAGCTTGATGTCAGTCTAGATGCTAAGATTTTTCGATTTTCTTGTTTAGTTTTCAAAATGTTCTGACATCGGGTCGAACAACCATGGTCGGCCCGGTGTGTCCTGGTCTCTTGCCAGCAGTCGTGTGCACTTGTCTGGAGTTAGACCACTAGATGTTAGGATTTATGCAATTTTCAGGTTCAAATATCTTAATATTATCATACCGGGTAGATATAACCATGGTTTATGAATAGGCTAATGAATAAGTGGAAATATATATATGGTGGAAATATATATATGGAAAATATATATTGATTTTATATATTTACTAATACATTGAAATATACCATATATATACTTGTTATGTTATGCTAATGATATATGTGCGTGTGGACTTTCAGTATAACATTTTAATATTATCTTGCAAATTTAATCAAAGAATTCACTTATGGAAAAAGTTCGATGATCTAAACGAAATATCAAACAGTCCACTTGCACCATTAAATAAATTGAATGCTGTAGTAAACTGACAAATTCTAATCTAGACGAAATATTTAACTTAATCCTGAACAAATGGATAAACGACGATGTAACCAGCTCTCACATGTCATGACCGGATTTATTATTATCAAAAGAATCAATAACAATATCTTTAATTTTAGGGGGGCGACAGGAAGACGACCCGATAGGTCATGTCGCCTCCACATGACTTGTCTATTTTTGTTATATTTACTAGATACTATATATGATTTGTCATGAAATAAACTATTCTGATTCTGAATAAGCTATTAGGCCTGAACACTTAGATGCAAGCGAGGAATTTAATTATGCAAAAACCTTTGTTTGGTTATGTTTGATTCAACCGGGGGGGGGGTGCAAATGGAATTATGCAAAGCAAAACATTGTCTTTGGTCTGATTAAAGGGGGTGCAGTTGGAATTCCTCAATGTGGACACCCCCAACAGAGACCCTCTAGTCACATCCCTGGATATAACATGTTCAAAATTATTATCTGGTGATTGAAAAAAAAATTTCTTGTTGCCACACTGTGTGGTAAGTCACGGGGTGCAGTTTTTCTGCTGTCCTTTGTTAGTCTGGTATGAGATTTAACATATTCATTGGTAATTTCTTGCTAGGTTCTCATCATGTTTTCTCTATAGATGATATCTTGGTTTATATATTTGATAATACTGAATGGGTGATAAATTATACTGCTGTCACTAAATTCATCGTTCATATCAATATTCGTGGTCTGTTTTGAGTTTTCCACGCTTGCTGATAATCCGCCGAGCTGAAAGAGAGTTTTGTACCACCAGCGTACAGCCAAACAAGGAATTTGAATATAACTGTCAGAAAGTGTTATAAATGCGACTATAATTGCTTGAGGTTTCAGTGACTTGCAAATCGTGGATGCAGAACGTCAGATTGGCTGACAGTGCCATTATGTAATCCAGGCATTAATGGAAATGTTACGGTATCTAAGATTCAATTAGTGATACCTTTATAAAAAGATGATCACTTAAAGACACGGTTGGCCTTGGCGGTGGGTATCCTGTGAAAATATCTCCACCCGTAAAAAACCGCCACAAACAGAAAGAACATCAAAATGAAGATAGACTTTGTCCGTATACAAATAAGAAATATCGCATAAACAGTATGTTATGGTCATATGTTTGACCATTGTTATGTAAACAAAAGCGTAAAAAGTTACTTTTCTGGTGTTTGTTTATATTATGATGGTAAACATAAAGAGCGTTCTTTGTTGGTGAATACCTGATATGGAACTAATAAAGAGCGTTTATGCCATTTGTGTGTGATTAGCCAGTAGCATTGTGCTGTCTTCTGTAACACAATCAGGCTCTTGCTTAGGTAAAATATGATAACATGCTGTTTACGCGATGGTCATGGTATATATGAACGGAACTGTATGCGTTTTACTGTTTTTCTGTTTACGGTGTTTGGAACAAATATGAATATTTTCGACAATTAAGGCCGCACGTGCCTTTAACATTCTACGAATATACCGATAGGTGGTCTACTCTCTGATATAACGATAAGTCACTTGCGCTAATTGATGGACATGCACTTTCCCCCCAAAAGAATAGTGATATTTTCTCGAATTTGTTATCAAGATGTCGGGAGCTGGGAACCACGTGTATTCGGTTCTAATATTCAAACATAATCTCACATGGGACTTGTTGATAAGATAACTTTATTTCAATAAACATCCAAGTGTGGACAGGTTGCAAAGAAATCTTGAAATTCAGGTACAGAATCATGGAAGTAGAACATCATATTAAATCTAACTATTTTTGAAGAATTCCAAAAATGTATTATCCACACACAACGATTTTAGTTGCTTAATTATAGAGCATCATACCTAACATGTAATAAAACGAAAAATCCGTTCCATTCCACTCCCTACACCACCCCCCTCCATCTTTGTCTTATCTTAAATTCTCCTCTTATTCTTTATACCCCAAAAATCCCAGGACCCATGTAATATCCGAATTATCTATCTACAGTAACTGTCCGGTCCCGACATTAACGTCAAATTGCATGATGATTTATATATAAGGATTAACTGTCATGTGGACTGTTTTTATGGAGATGTAACGGTGAGGTAAGTGGACATAACTTGTGTAAAACCCGAAGGGTTTTACATACAAGTTATGACCACTTACCTCACCGTTACATCTCCATAAAAATAGTCCACATGACAGTTAATCCTTATATTTATATACATTTAGCGAAAAAGCCACTTTTGTAAATTTATTTAAATCGAAAAGTGTATCGTGACAAGATCAGCCCAAAATACCCAATAGCACCCTTGGCAAAAGTTAATAGGAACAATTTCTCTTCATATTGAAACCCGATGATGTATTAAGTCAGTCCTGCGCGAGTCCAAATGCGCCCAAAACATTACGCGTTCGTCTTTCCAAACCTAATGACGTATCGATGGTGTTATTAGCTTGGTGTCATGAGGCGTTGCGCATTCACCGAGAAATAACTGCAACTAGCCACGTGGGCGCCGACCAATCAGAATGCTAGATTTAGTGATGACAACACTTAGTGTGTAAATATATATTATACAGGGGCCCTAGATGATACATGGGGAGAACGACACCCGAAAAGCCATGTGCTTACTGTCGTTCTCCCTTTCTACCAGATATATCACATATTACCATATCCATTATATCAATTCCTTGTGTATTCCCTTGTTCAATGTATATTATGTAACTATTATATATTTGGTGGATAAAAAAACAATGCTTAAACCAACGTCATATTGGTCGACAGAGACATTATGTAATCCAGTCCATTACTGCCCACAATGGACATGCATGTTCCGATATCTGAGATTATGTAATCCAGTCCATTACTGTCCACAATGGACATGTTCTGATCTCTGACATTATGTAATCCAGTCCATTACTGTCCACAATGGACATGCATGATCTGATCTCTGACATTATGTAATCCAGTCCATTACTGTCCACAATGGACATGCATTTTCCGATATCTGATATTCAATCAGCGGCATCTTTCTAAAACGAGGATCACTTAACATTCTATAATTCCTATGAATAGACCAATAACTGTCTGCTCTTAGATATAACGATAAGTCACTTGTGCTAATTGATGGACATGCCATTTAGCCCCCAAAGCAGCAGTGTTATATTCTCGTAATCAAGATTTAGCGTGCTGGGAAACACATATATTCGGATCTAATATTCAAACCGAATCTCGAATCGAATGGGACTTGCAGATGAAGATAGTCAGTACAAATGTTGAAAGTCAGATACAACCAAATCATGGATGCAGAACGTCATATTTGCCGACACAGAAATTATGTAATCTAGTCCATTACTGTCCACAATGGAAATGTTCCGATATCTGAGATTCAATTAGTGGCACCTTTCTAAAACGAGGATCACTTAACATTCTATAATTTATATGAATAGACCAATAAGTGGGCTGCTCTTAGATATAACGATAAGTCACTTGCGCTAATTGATGGGCATGCCATTTAGCCATCAACACAGTAGTGTTATTTTCTCGAATTTGTTATCAAGATTTAGCGTGCTGGGAAACACATATATTCGGATCTAATATTCAAACCGAATCTCGAATCGAATGGGACTTGCAGATGAAGTAAGTCAGTACAAATGTTGAACGTCAGTTTTGGCCAACAATGACATTATGTATTCCAGTCCATTACTGTCCACAATGGACATGTTCTGATCTCTGACATTATGTAATCCAGTCCATTACTGTCCACAATGGACATGTTCTGATCTCAGATTATGTAAAATCCAGTCCATTACTGTCCACAATGGACATGTTCTGATCTCAGATTATGTAAAATCCAGTCCATTACTGTCCACAATGGACATGTTCTGATCTCTGACACTATGTAATCCAGTCCATTACTGTCCACAATGGACATGTTCTAATCTCTGACATTATGTAATCCAGTCCATTACTGTCCACAATGGACATGTTCTGATCTCTGACACTATGTAATCCAGTCCATCACTGTCCACAATGGACATGTTCTGATCTCTGACACTATGTAATCCAGTCCATTACTGTCCACAATGGACATGTTCTAATCTCTGACATTATGTAATCCAGTCCATTACTGTCCACAATGGACATGTTCTGATCTCTGACACTATGTAATCCAGTCCATCACTGTCCACAATGGACATGTTCTGATCTCTGACACTATGTAATCCATTCCATTACTGTCCACAATGGACATGTTCTGATCTCTGACATTATGTAATCCAGTCCATTACTGTCCACAATGGACATGTTCTGATCTCTGACACTATGTAATCCAGTCCATCACTGTCCACAATGGACATGTTCTAATCTCCGACATTATGTAATCCAGTCCATTACTGTCCACAATGGAAATGTTCAGATATCTGAGATTCAATTAGTGGTATCTTTCTAAAACGAGGCTCACCCAGCATTATATTATTTCCATGAATATACCAAATTCATATTACCAATAAGTTGGTGTTCTTTGGTATAGCGACAAGTCTCTTGTGTTAACTGATGGACATCCCGTTTGCCCCTCAAAATTTCTATCAATATGTAGGGTCATGGTAACCACACATTCGAATCAAATGGGAGTTGTGGATGAAGTAAGACGGTAAAACTGTTGAAAATCAGGTACAATCTTAACACCGACAGAACCAATTTATACGACAAATAGGTCTTGGGGGTATGATTGCAAAATTTATAAAAGAAATATCCATTTGGAAATTGCCATCATACATCCGAAATTATCTACTACAAAACTATGATATAGATGTCAGTCAGTTCTTAATATGCTGCGGCAGCTTGGTCACGTGTCCACAAGAAGGAGGCATTTTGGAGATGAACCTTTCCATAGATTCAAGCCTTGAAATAGGGTGTCTGTCATTTGCAGAATGAGGTCCCCAGAGGGTGAATTTAGTGATGCTACCCCGCATAGCGGGCTAGCATCACCAAATTCACCCTCTGGGGACCTCATTCTGCTTACACCTCAGCAGAATGAGGTTCACAGAGGGTGAATTTGGTGATGCTACCCCGCTATCACTAAATTCACCATCTGGGGACCTCATTCTGCAAATGACAGACACCCTATTTCAAGGCTTGCATAGATTCGATCTCATTATTTTCAAAATTAAAAACGTTAAAAATAATAGTGCAATGGTATAAATGCGAATTATATTGTTCAAGTCGAACTTACTCACTCATTGAGTGGAAGATATATCTTTCAACCCAATATTATACACTTGGTGTCCATTTTCATTCTCTGTTGTTTTCATTTAAGACAGGTTGGGCATTTCTTATTCAGTACATCATATAGGGCCAGAAACCTACATCACTAAGGTAACCTCTAAATCGTTGCTTCAGACGTCCAGGAACTTACATCACTAATGTAATCTATATACCGTCGCTTCAGACTTCCAGGAACATGCGTCACAAATGTAATCTCTAAACCGTCTCTTTAGACGCCCAGGACAAACGTCATTATGAAATCTCTAAATCGCCGCGTCAGACGTCCAGGAACATATGTCACTAATGTAATCTCTAAACCGTCGCTTCAGCCATTTAGGGACTTGAACCTACGTCACTATTATAATATCTAAACCGTCGCTCCACGAACATACGTCACTGATGTCATCTCTAAACCGTCGCTTCAGACGTACAGAAACATGCGTCACTAATGTAATTTCTAAACCATCGCTTCAGAGGTTCGGATAGCTGCTCTGTGGGAGGGTATCACCCCTCCCCCTGAATCCTGAATACCAGTTAATTTGGGGGGGGGGGGGTGAATCCTGAATACCAGTTAATTTTGGGGGTGAATCCTGAATACATGTTAAGAAATAATATGCGATAAATGACATACAAATTGACTGTTTTAATATCAGACAGATAGAAGCAGAAGTTACATAGACACATTATGATGCCGGTCGCGTTGTGAGGCCATTATGATACGATTAATGATACTTGGTGGTCGAATATGCCCAAGAAGCTATTCTACCCACTCATTCATAGACATAACTAGCACAAAATATTACTTTGCACCATCAAAACCTGCGTCCAAGATGTTTTGCTTGAACCCGAATACCAGTTAATTCGGGGGTATGAATCCCGCGTACGGCTTCAAAACACCCTGAATCCCGCGTACCGAAAGGGGGGGGGGTGATACCCTCCTGTGGAACCCATGAGCTAGATAATCGATGCAGGATTTATTGTACTTACGAGTGAACACGTTGAACAGCGTTTGGTGTTCAACATCGGGGCACTATCTATACCTGTTTCCTTGTAAATTTCAGTTATAAATATGAGTTTTTAACGATTACTGATTGTGAATTTCAATAGCTCATGAACTAGATGATCCCGTCAGACGAACGTTTATAAATGTGACCCGCCATATCAAATCCAGTCGGAAGTCGGGATTTTTTTACCCTTTGCCAATGCATTATCTTATATATGTCGCCTCGCATATATAAGAGAATGCATTGGCCTAACAATTTGTTATCATGTTTTTTTAAATAAATGTTTCTTACAATGTTTAGGACATAAAATAAAAAACATCCATTACCCTGCAGGGAGCCCCCACGCATATATAGAAGCATATAGAAGAGTGTCGTCTGCACATGTTTGTCTGGGGCTCTGTATGGGTGAAATTATAAAATTGTTAAAGAATACAAGAACAAATTATTAAAATTGTAAAAAATTGTTAGGCAAATGCATTCACTTGTATACGCGAGGCGACCTATGGTCGACTCGCATATATAAGAGAATGCATTTGCACAGGGTAAAAAAATCCCGACTTCCGACTGGATTTGATTTGGCGGGTCACAAATGTTTTAAGCAAAATTTAAATGAAAACCTCTTTGGGTTAGAGACTTTATTGGTGACGTAGGTTCCTCGCCATGTATTTATTGGAGCTATAAGTTCTCTCCACGTGACCCAGATTTAATGCCCTCACTCATCAATGATACAATCGCAGTAGTCGTGTGTTGTGAATATGTGCGGTACCTCGTGTTTTGTGGTTTGATGATGAACCCCAGGGGCTCCTACAACATAACCATGGCTATTGATTTAGCTAGATTCACATATTGGAAAATTTACCTAGCGAATATCAGTCAATTCGCGGAATTGCATGTTTTTGAGTTATAACTTTTGGCTAATCGTATTTTTAGGAAACACTTATGATGAAAAGAGAAACATTTTCATTGCGTTACTTGCGATTAACATAAACCTCCTTATATTGGTCCCGAGTTAAATGTTTCACTAAAAAGTGCTTTGAGATGTAAATTTACATTATTACAATGTTACACCCACCACAATGTATAATGTTCTAAAGGCAGCAACTAGTAACAACAGTTCCTGTCCACTAGTCTATGTGACACATCATTATTATTTTATATCTTTACACCAACAAATCCTCGTGAAAATAGGTTCATATTGGGCCAACATATTCACATAAGGTTCATATTTTGTATCAACCCATATACCCTGTGCCAATGCATTCTCTTATATATGCGAGTCGACCATATGTCGCCTCGCATATATAAGAGAATGCATTGGCCTAACACTTTTTCATCATTTGTTATTATTTTTTACAATTTTTTAAACTTGGTGATAGTTTTGAGTTATAACATGCCCCTAAGGTTTTAACCAGTTTGTTTTTAAATTCGCTATAGCATGCTTAAGCATACCCAAATTAAAAAAAAAAACTTGGTGATAGTTTTGAGTTATAACATGCCCCTAAGGTTTTAACCAGTTTGTTTTTAAATCAATTTTAAATATAAGCCAGACCCCCGCTACGACGGCTTCCACGCAGTACGGACTGCTCGAATAATATAAATAATTTTTATAATTTTTATAAGTTTTAAGCATGCTATAGCGAATTTAAAAACAAACTGGTTAAAACCTTAGGGGCATGTTATAACTCAAACTTATAATCACTCATTATATATTCACTCATACCCCTTCATTGACACAATTAGCGCCCGTAATAATCAGTGCGAATAACATTACGATTCACACGAACGTTTCCAAGGTTTACCAAGTAATATATATTGGACTTATTTGATTCTGGAATAAGCCCCTATAGTTGACTTATACCCGTTATTTCGTTTTATGACGCGGGCATCCCATGGGCTCCTACAACATAACCATGGCGGGCATCCCATGGGCTCCTACAACATAACCATGGCTATTGATTTAGAGCCAGGTTGCATAACTTATCTCGGGATTATAACAGTCCGTACTGCGTGGAATCTGTCAGCGAGGGGTCTGGCTTATATAAGCTGCTATCATCTGGGGAATCAACCAGGAAATCTGGGACCCGAATAGCAGTTTTACACGGAGCCAATTTGTCAGAGAAGAAAAACAGACAGCACATGTACTCGTTCAATCAAATTTTCCGAAATCAAATCACTATCGGATACATGTTAATCCTCAAAAGTCGACATCAATGAGTTATAATCAGTCACACCCCTTCATTGACACAATTAGCGCCCGTAATAACCAGTGCGAATCACATTACGATTCACACGAACGTTTCCAAGGTTTACCAAGTAATAATTGCAGTATCCACTGCATAAAAACGACATATTTTGGCATAACAATCTTTTATCATTTAAAAAAAAAAATTCTTACATTATTTAACAATTTTTATAATTTTTATAATTTTTTTCTTACATTCTATAACAATTATTATTATTTTTTCTTATATTCTTATTTTTTACATTCTTATTTCTTACATTCTGTATTTTATCATGATTTTCTCCATTTTGCCTTGCAATTTTTAACAATAATAAAAAATAATATATACTTTGTTAGGCCAATGCATTCTCTTATATGTGCGAGGCGACAATATAAGAGAATGCATTGGCACATTGTTTTCGATACCGGGAATAATTCAAAAAGGAATATTATTAGGTGTATTTTGGAGCGCAAACCGCAACTTTGCTTTATGCTTAACAAGGATGGGGTCGGTCATGGCTTTATGCTATATATATGTCCAGATTTTGTAACCCTTTTTAAACAAGGATGGGTGAAATATTTTCTATGTGACAAAAAACATGTCGGATTTTTTAAACGACTTCCTAACCCTTGGAACAAACGTCGCACTACCGACGAATCGAATTCAATTATTTGAATTAGATTCGTCGGTAGTGCGACGTTTGTTGCAAATAAATGCGAGTAGACGCACTACCGACGAAGAATGCGTGTGGTCAACACGAATTTAATTGCTGATGCGTCTGAGATCCGTGTTTGAAACAAACGTCGCATCACCGTCGACTCGAATTTAAATCGGAGACATGCAAACGAGCTACATAATGATATGCTAATGAGGGGATTCCAATGCAAACTGGAAAACACCAACGAGCATGACGTAATTTGGTGGTATTTGAATTCGAGTCGACGATAGTGCGACGTTTGTTTCAAATTAAATGCGAGTAGACGCACTGAATAAATATTTATTTCGTTTGGATATACACGCTATACGGAATGTGCATGGACGTGTGCAAATTTCACATCAACGATGGGTTGAAATTGTTCTTGTAATTTGATTTTCTCCAACAATGAATTATTGGAATTTGTTGTTTTTAGACCAACGTTTCCAACATTTGACTGAAATGGTCATCAGTCGGGAAGTCTGTGTCCTGGTCCCTCATGACCCCCGTGGCCAACCAAAAAAAAAAACTACTAATTATTTTCCTATGGTTTTGTTAATAATTATGAACTTAAATGGTCATCAGTTGGAAATGTTCCAACCTTCGTGGGGGTGTCAAGTTGTAAATTTTCAACACTTGGAAAGCTTGAGGCCAGTCTAATGCTATGGATATTTGGTTGCGGTTTTCATGTTCAAAGTTTTTCTCCCGCTGTGCCCAACTATGATCTAATTTTCAGGTTCAGATCTCTGATTTGTCTTCTACTGGCAGAACCATGGCCCGCCCAGTGCATGATCACAAGTTTACTGATCCATTCAGTCAGGTATGTGAAAGAACAGCCAAGCGGGTTGCAAATTGAATTACGCAAATATGTTACCCCCCCCCCCCACGGAGACTCTCTAGCCATACGTTGAATTGCTATTGAATTGTTAAAAAGGTACAAGTACATGTCCGACCTAAAATATGTATAAAATACCTACGAAATAGCTATATATAAAACCAATAATTTCCACTCCTCAGAAAAGTAACATTAATTTCGTCGCTTGGAAGTCAAAAGCCACATGTTCTCACTAATTTTTACGTTTTAGAATTGATATAAAACTTCCTATTTTAGCCGTTTTGACCAAAACCCTTATGAACGCTTTATGCCATTTTAAGAAATTATTTAGATTCGTCTTGAATTAAATGCGACGTTTGTTCCAACAAACGAATTATGAATTAAACTCGAGTCTAATTCTAATTGAATTCGATTCGTCGGTAGTGCGACGTTTGTTCCAAGGGTAATGTAACTCCAAATGCCAAAACAAAAATAGGACGCATTTGTAACCAGGTTACTGGTCGGAGCTAACACACGAGTCGACTTGTAAAAAAACCACGACGTATTTGTAACCAAAATCTGCTATATATGCTTTATGCTTAACAGGGGTGTGGTCGGTCATGGTACATTCATGATTAGTATCTGCCAGCGCTGACATGCGGCCACATTCTTTGAAGCCAATCATTGTTATCTCTTTGTCCATGTTTCTCTCCGATGCCTTCGATCAGGACTAACTGGGGAAATATACAACATATCGTCGCTCAAATACGCATATATGTGACCCGCCATATCAAATCCAGTCGGAAGTCGGGATTTTTTTTTACCCTGTGCCAATGCATTCTCTTATATATGCGAGTCGACCATAGGTCGCCTCGCATATATAAGAGAATGCATTGGCCGAACAATTTTTTATCATTTTTTTAAAATAAATGTTTCTGACAATTTTTAGGACATAAAATAAAAAACATCCATTACCCTGCAGGGAGCCCCACGCATATATAGAAGCATATAGAAGAGTGTTGTCTGCTCATGTTTGCCTGGGGCTCTGTATGGGTGAAATTATAAAATTGTTAAAGAATACAAGAAAAAATTATTAAGATTGTAAAAAATTGTTAGGCCAATGCATTCTCTTATATATGCGAGGCGACCTATGGTCGACTCGCGTATATAAGAGAATGCATTGGCACAGGGTAAACAAAATCCCGACTTACGACTGGATTTGATATGGCGGGTCACATATAATGTGATTATTTGATTCTGAAAAAAAAACCCAGATAAAGGAGTCATGTCCGTTATTTCGTTTTATAGCGCGGGACACAGTGAAACCATGTGTTAAAGAGCGTACACCTGAAAAGTCGTGAGGTGGCTTATTTGTATCATTGTCCGCACATAATCTGCATGAAATCGCCTTATTCTCAGCAGATTATCTACCTAAAACAATTTATATTATAAGCAGATAATGTGCGGGCGGAGTTTTGTGAGAACAGGCTGAAATAAACATAGCTGTCTTGTTTCTCCACGACAGGCTGTTGCTATATAGTCAACACGGTTTGAAATAGTGTGTATGTCATTTGCAAAAGGAGCTCCCCATATGGTCACCAGAGGGTTAATTTGGTGACGCTATCCCCCACAGAAGGCTAGCATAACTAAATTCACACTCTGTGGACCCATTCTGCTCAGAACTAATTTTTCTGGGAAGTATCTATTGTCTCAAAATAACATTGTTTTTAGTAACTTCTGTTCAATTTCTATTTCCCCTAATTTGCAGAAGATAAAATGCATAATCGAGGTAATTAACGGATGATCACCACCAACATCAACTGGGAAACTTCAATCTGACCCTAGGTCTCCCATAGCAGTTGATACCTAAGCAGAATGAGGTTACCAGAGGGTAAATTTGGTTTGTTTGAACACATTTTATTTGAACCCACTTTACATAATACATTTTATACATTGACAAAATTGGTGACGGTAGCCCGCCTGGAGATCTCATTCTACAAATGACAGACACACTATCAAGACTCGGTTGCCAATCTACCGGTCACGGCGAACGTAGGTATATAACACGATCGGTCTCAAATCAGATTGGATATCTTTTGTCATATCTCCCTAGTACCGAAAGTGTGCAGTGACGTAATTGTGTCCTTATCAGTAACGTAATTGTGCACTACTCGGTGCAGCTAATCTGCCCTGAAACGTGTTGTTCCTGGATGGAATGCATCCGGCCTCAGAAGCGATTCGGTAATTGAATCCCAGAAGAGCAGGTTTATTAATTTCATTTGCAGTCAAGCCCGCAAATAGTGTGTCTGCCATTTGCAGAGTGAGCTCCCAAGAGGGTGAATTTAGTAATGCTATCCCGCACAACGGGCTAGCATCACCAAATTCACCCTCTGGGAACCTCATTCTGCTTAGGCATCATATTCTGGGAAGTATCTATATTCTCAAATTAACATTGTTTTAGTTACTTTTTCCCTTCTTGGAAGTTTTTATATCCTCTAATTTGCAGAATATAAGCTGCATAATCGAGGTGACTAATAGGTGAACATCACCAACTTCAACTGGGGAACTTCAATCTTATCCTAGCTCTCCCATACCACAGTTGAGGCCTAAGCCGAATGAGGTTCCCAGAGGGTGAATTTGGTGATGCTAGCCCTCCTTGTCTGATATCGTCAGTAAATTCACCCTCTGGGGATCTCATTATGCAAATGACAGACACACTATTTGCAGGCTTGACTGCGGTTGAAATTGGCATCCATAAGATCCGATTTGTATCGCTCCAATCTGTGGATCGCTTTATTTGCAATATCGTTATTGTATTACATTATCCGATCGAGAAAATCCCGCTGTAGAGCATGGACCCGACGATGACAGTAATTTATATTATAGTTAGGTTACTGCATGTACAGAGTACTATTTGTCAGTTTTTAACACAGGGGCCTTAACGCGCTCCGCTGTCCGCCCCCCTTTTGCACTGCCCATATACGCCGCTCTATATACGCGCCTTCTTCGCGTTAATGGAACATTATATAGACAAGTGGCTCTGTAGAAATTCAACGTTTCACCATCGCTCGGGAGTCGCACAAATTTAGCCCATTCACCCAGTAATGATAACGATATATACACGGATGGATCGGCAAAGAATTCATCTTTCAATAAATACAACAAACTCCCATCAGAAACATTCATACACGTTGCATTTGATAAAATTTTAACCACCGAATATTGTCTCCGGAGAGCGTATTTTTTCGATTTGATCCGGCTCAGACAGCAATGGACGCATTTGTATCGAAATTCACCACCCATGCAGTTTACTATCATTAAAAATCGTTCAAACGATCAACTAAATATCTGGAACTTAGTGAATTATTGTCGGCTAATAATTTATTTACTCATACAAATCAACACATTGTCAGTAAACAATTCTAATAGAGGAGAAATCTGTCGATAATTCCAACTTTAAAAAAGAAATTTGTCAAGTGACACAGTTCCTAAGTTTAATATTCATTGTGACCTGACCTTTCCATGACTGACAGAGTAGAAACAGCCAATCACCGCTCAGTGTTAGAATCGAGGTCAGGTCATAATGAATATTAAAATGAGGACCTCGATTCTAACACTGAGCGGTGATTGGCTGTTTCTACTCTGTCAGTCATGGAAAGGTCAGGTCACAATGAATATTAAACTTAGGAACTGTGTCACTTGACAAATTTCTTTTTTAAAGTTGGAATTATCGACAGATTTCTCCTCTATTAGAATTGTTTACTGACAATGTGTTGATTTGTATGAGTAAATAAATTATTAGCCGACAATAATTCACTAAGTTCCAGATATTTAGTTGATCGTTTGAACGATTTTTAATGATAGTAAACTGCATGGGTGGTGAATTTCGATACAAATGCGTCCATTGCTGTCTGAGCCGGATCAAATCGAAAAAATACGCTCTCCGGAGACAATATTCGGTGGTTAAAATTTTATCAAATGCAACGTGTATGAATTTTTCTGATGGGAGTTTGTGGTATTTATTGAAAGATGAATTCTTTGCCGATCCATCCGTGTATATATCGTTATCATTACTGGGGTGAATGGGCTAAATTTGTGCGACTCCCGAGCGATGGTGAAACGTTGAATTTCTACAGAGCCCCTTGTCTATATAATGTTCCATTAACGCGAAGAAGGCGCGTATATAGAGCGGCGTATATGGGCAGTGCAAAAGGGGGCGGACAGCGGAGCGCGTTACAGGCCCCTGTGGTTTTTAAATTGATTAACTTGCATTATTCAAACAGTCGGATTATACGGCCATGGGTCATTGGAACCTCAGACTTGTGTATAAGTAGTTTGGAATGGTGAATAACATATGTATAGGTCGATAGATACAGCCATGACTTGATGATATACATACTTTATATGATCAGATAAAATAATTTAAAAATCCAGATATATTCAATTATTCTTTAAGAAGTGAGGCCGATACTCTCATATTCTTACCCAGTCTTTGTAAACATACACTCAGATTCATACTGATACTGGTTCTATTGCACTCCCATCAACTTTTCATTTCTGTACGGTTGCGGGCTTCCCCCAAATTACGTCACACCGCGCTAAATATAAATGTCAAATTAGTCGTGATTGACAGGTGTAAATATGGTCACGTGCCAGTGCCGTCATGGCCGCTTCAACCCATGTGAAGCCGATTCTCAGAATCAGAATTAATAGTTGCAGGGTTTGTGACTTTTCGTTCTGCGATAGTTTTACCGACAATAAAGGTAAACAGCATCCAGGTTCCAAAATAAAATGTATTTTAAAGACAGATCTGCTTAAAATTATAAAAAATGTCAATTTATGTGAATTTCTTGGACTTAGAACAAATTATTTCTCTCTTCCGGTATAACATGCCGTCATGGATACTATTTTTAACAACCTTTAGCCACACCTTCGGAATTTCCACACGAAGAGCACGTGACATGTTAATAGTTTTTATTTATTGGCGCACACATTTCTTAGAGTAAGTTTTGATTGGCGGTAAATACAAGGAATCCCGGGTTTGGGAAATGAAAACTGAACGAAAGGTCGTCAGACCCACTATTTTTTATATGTGGGTATATAGTTTACTCCAGACTGATTCTTACCATACCAGGAATAAACCAACACTGAACGATCTTTGTTTCATGCCAAAGAAGAGACGGAATGTCCAAGTAATTTGGAACGAGGCATCATATAGGACGATAAATAGTCGAAATACAAAATATACAGGTGTTATAAACTTTGAAAGTAAATGCCAAAGTCATCAGTGATAGCAATTTCCCAGCTGTTGTCATGTTTTGCACAGAAGTTATATAAACGCTATTTATAATTATACCATATTCATGGAAAAGGTAATCATGCCACGAATCTCTACTCTAGCTTCGTAGAGATAATATCCCACCAGTACAACATCTGAGGACTTGTTGATGTTGTGACAGGGAAGTTTATAAATTCGAAAAAAAACAGTGCAGATAATATATTTCTTATAGTAAATCACTTCAGATGAAGATCCCTACTCGAAATTGCCCGAATTAAGTGAATTTGTGAGCAATTTTGCTTTGCGTCGCTTACAATCATGTAATTTATCCTGGGTAATTAATTCAATGTCTATTTCGTATCAGCCCACACGTCACAAAAAAGCATGTGATCTCGAGCTGGGACAACCCCCTACTGTGATGTAGATTATTGCGGAACAAGTATTAACAACGAAATATATTCCATGCCTTGCGTTTTCATTGTAGTAAAATTCCCTGTCAGAACGGATGAGGACATCAAATAGTTCCCATATTTTGTACTGGTGGAATATGATCTATACGACCGCCTAGAAAATTTACCAGCATATAGATCATGCAACTATTGATATTTTAGACGAGCTGCTGAATTTGGAAGATATGGCTAGTCTGCGTAGTTTGTGCTCCTTCATCCGACTGATACATCTTAAGTTAAACACATATGAATAATTCGTAGTGTTGTTGATTTTGTTGTAATAATAGTCTCAGAGATTTTCTACGATGTGATGACGATGAATATGATGATGATGCTGATTATGATGATGATGATGATGATGATGATGACGATGATAATGATATTAATACATAGGAAGGCGTTGATTATATTTACACCAAGAAGTTCTTGTATATATTATATACATATGCTGTTACATTCTCATTCTTGTGTATATATTTTCTCCTTGTACTTCTCAATATCTATATTTGATCCGAGAATAAAACATTACAACAAATAGATAGAGTTGAGACTCATGACATGATTTGAGGAAAAAGCTACCAGTTAGCGCTATTTAAAATTACATGCTGAAGAAAAGGGAGCTGGAACCTAGATCATGCCATGAATTTCTACTTTGTAAAGATCATATGTGACCCGCCATATCAAATCCAGTCGTAAGTCGGGATTTTGTTTACCCTGTGCCAATGCATTCTCTTATATATGCGAGTCGACCATAGGTCGCCTCGCATATATAAGAGAATGCATTGGCCTAACATTTTTTTTATCATTTTTTTATAATAAATGTTTCTTACAATTTTTAGGACATAAAATAAAAAAAACATCCATTACCCTGCAGGGAGCCCCACACATATATAGAAGCATATAGAATAGTGTCGTCTGCTCATGTTTGTCTGGGGCTCTGTATGGGTGAAATTATAAAATTGTTAAAGAATACAAGAAAAAATTATTAAAATTGTAAAAAATTGTTAGGCCAATGCATTCTCTTATATATGCGAGGCGACCTATGGTCGACTCGCATATATAAGAGAATGCATTGGCACAGGGTAAAACAATCCCGACTTACGACTGGATTTGATATGGCGGGTCACATATTCCACCGATACAAAACATGGGAACGTATTGATGTTCTGATCCGTTTTGACAGAGAACTTTATAAAAATCTAATTCACATTAGTGGGTGGTCCCAGCTCCAGATTATATGTTTTTGCGGCTTTTGTGAGCATATGTAGCAACAAACATTGATTTAATTACCAGGGGAAAATTCCATAATTGAAAGCGACGCAAAGCAAATTCGCTCACAAAGTCACTTCATAAATCGTGCAACTTCAAGTTGGGACATTCACCTACATGCAGTGAAGTACATTGCTAAAGACATATTATGGACTTGTTCGGGTGCGTAAAATTAATAAATTAGTACTCAGGCGCTATGCCAATATGGAGAATGTAGCATTCTACTAACATCGCCAAAATTTCAAAGAAATCAACCACACCACTCCATAGATAACATCGTCGGAACTGCGCCCAATTGTAAATATTTACATCTCGGTCCGGGACGCAACTATCGGCGATAATCTAACACAAATGATTTCGCAATCGAGAGCCATTGCATTTAATTAATATATAAGAATGACAATGTGTATCGTCAATTTTGATTGATATTAGTAACATCTAACAAATAACTACTTTGAGCAAGATTATTCTCAATTTCTATTTGATTACCCAACCGGAGTGTTTCACACCACTTTAAGGAACAGGCAATAATTAAGAAATATATTACCATACACTCTTTTTACAATGTTATACAATTTCCTGTCACAATATCAAAAATTTCCCAGGTTTTGTACTTGTGGAATATGATCGCTACGGGCGTAGATATTCATGGCATGTTTTAGCCTCATGAAACCCGGCCGGGATATAAGAATAACGAGTGCAACTATATATCATTCCAAGCATCATAATTATACTGCTATATCATAATCTGTTCCTTAATCAGACTGGAATTCAAAATATGCGACTTGTACTTTACCCAAAAGAGTTGAACTAAATTTATATAAATTCGAATTACTATAGCCACTGCACTGGTAACGAATTGTACATCGAGTCAATTAGGAAGGCACTTACACTTGAACTACGATCATGAGTTCTCGAGCCTCGACATACCTTGTTCATATTGCTATCTCTGTCAAGTGTTTAGCAGCAAGCGTCTGTTCCTCGAGCGTTATTAAGTGTGATATATTCATCATCCTGCATCGGTGTACATTATTAGGCCACGATTCTTTTATTTTGTGCATACGGTGCAGAGAGCGTCCGACAACGTATTGTTACTGGGCAGCCATCCAGAGTGTGAAATAAAATTCTAAAAGATATATATTATATTTGCCGCCGATACACGAGTTTCTAGTTCCAGATGTCGGTGAAATAATCTACATGTCATTGTCTCATTGATTTAATTATCAAAACAAAAAGACAAACAAAAAAGACATAATACGAGATAGTCCAAGTCTTCTTGTACTAAAACCAGCTAAGATATTGGGATGGCGATTTGCTGTTTTTAGTCCAAGCCCGCTTGTATACCATTCCTTTGACACGAGTTACGCCCACGATCTGTGGCGGGAATTTGTGGTGTATTTTACTCGATTTACCTAGCAAATCAATACATGATGCTATATACATCGGAAAGGCTTACATCTTATGGTCATAATGGTGTATAATAATCTAACTTTAATGTTAAATTACACATAGAATATTCCGGTTGATTGCCACACACATCGATTTGTTTCTCTGTTTGTTTACGTTTTAACCGAAAGCCGAAGTGGTCCGAATAAGTTCGGCATAATCCGCTGTTTGTTCTGGGAATTCTACTTTCCGTTTCTATATATAGCGCGGGTTTTCCGAACAAAAATGGCGAAAACCGATCGCCCGAAAGTCCAGTTTTCTATGTGCTTTCAGAACAATTCCCGCACTAAAAACTTAATGACATAATGGAGGATCAGAACGGTAGTTTTGTTGACAATTTTCGCAAGCAACTTGTCAAAATTGGAGCAAATTAGAACTCTTGTGTCTGACTTTCCATGCGTGTGATGTGCATTTTGACATATGTGTTGATAAAATAATCGGAGAACCGAATCACACAGTTTCGAAATATAGTATATAGTTCTTCCGTTTTAGTGGGACTTTTCAAACTTAAGGTTCATTTATTTAGTGTATTACATTTATATCTCCAATGTTTAATTAATCTATTTATTATTTTATTTATTGACACACATAATTGCGATTACAATGGAGAATTCATCGTAATTTGCGTTGTTGTCCAAAATCTACGGAATATTTTCAACGGAAAATGCCGAACACAGTTCGCGAGGTCAACCGAGTTCGCATACTTTAAAAAAATTGTAAACATTGAGGTAAATGTCTCTATTCGCATTAAATTACCGTTTTAAATTCACAACTGATGTGGGTTTCAGATAAAATAGCATGTCTGCTGCGGAAAATATCCGTTTATTGTCGCAATTGTGATATTTTATTTCATATAATTGTGGTTTTATTTGAGCGGGTCACTAACGCTTAAGTCGTGTCAAAGGAATGCATGGGCCTGGAACTCGGACTAAAGACCGGCACCTCCATCCCAATATCTTAGCCGGCTTTAGTACGAGAAGACTTGGACTAAATACGAGAGTGCATGCGGGGAGAGGATGGCTACACAAATTGTCATAAATGGTGAAGTTGATTTATATATACCCATGCAGTATACAACCTGTACTAAACGAGAAAAAACGTGCGGTGTTTATCATGACCATGAGAAGATTCGTTAAAAACTTAAAATATCGTAATCTTGAATAATAGTATTCGTTACCCTCCTCCCTATTTTACCCGTTTCTGAGTAGCCGAAGTCACGTGCCGGACGACAAATCGCACTGCGCCCGCTGACCAGGATGACATTATACAGTTGTCGCCCGCGATCGAGTGAGAAACGAGGATTTGTCACCCGCTCTCGACCTGGAATGTCACCCGAGATGCAAGTGACTTGCCACCCGTCACGTGACACACCCTCAGCCATTCAGAAGATATGAGAATGGGACGAAGGGTAATATTGTTTGTTACCCCCTCCCCCCGGTGCTATATTACCAGACTATCTCCTATCACAGACTTGACTTTGAAGTTGTTAGCCTTCTTATCGGGAGTCAATGAGATTTGTCGCCCACCCGAGAACGGAATGTCTCGCTCGGAGGCTTTCGGTTCTCGAGCGGGTGACAAATCTCAATGTCTCCTTCGACAGCGGGCGACAACTCTATAGTGTGGGACACCCGGTGAATGTATGCTGATTCATGTTTTATGCTCAATTGATTCTGGAATATTAATCATATATATACACCCAGCAATGGACTGATAATCCTTATACAGAAAAAGAGTTGGAGTTTACAAACCACTAAATCAAATTATTTTCGCCCGACCCTACTTCCATAAAAAATAATTTAGTGGGTGAGTGTGTTATTGTGGGATACGGTGGTATGGTCGTTTGGGACACATTGTGTAGCCCACGTAGCACATTAAGTCTGCCCAGTATAATATTTCCAAACTCTTAGCTACGATAAGGTGATCGATATAAACAACTGGCTTCAGATGCAATTCGGCTGAACTTGTAAAAGCACGCCCAATTATTCTGCTGACAGCGTTTAGTAATTAGTTCAGATTATGTCAACAGTTTGTAACTTCTTGTTCACGAAACACATTTCGTATATTACAGTATATAGAGAACAGAATCCGTAAACCACACAATAAGACACTATGGCCTTAAGGTCAATATAAAAACAAATTGTAGATTTACATCCCCTCCCGACCTTATTTACAACCCTCCCCACCCTATTTACATCCCCTCCCGACCTTATTTACACCCCCTCCCGACCTTATTTACATCCCCTCCCGACCTTATTTACATCCATCCCGACCCTATTTACATCCCCTCCCGACCTTATTTACATCCCCTCCCGACCTTATTTACATCCCCTCCCGACTATTTACACCCCCTCCCGACCTTATTTACACCCCCTCCCGACCTTATTTACATCCCCTCCCGACCTTATTTACATCCATCCCGACCCTAATTACATCCCCTCCCGACCTTATTTACACCCTCCCGACCTTATTTACATCCCTCCCTACCCTATTTACATCCCTCTCGACCTTATTTACACCCCTCCGACCTTATTTACATCCCCTCCCGACCTTATTTACATCCCCTCCAGACCTTGTTTACATCCCATCCCGACCTTATTTACATCCCCTCCCGACCTTATTTACATGCCCTCCAGACCTTATTTACATCCCCTCCCGACCCTATTTACGTCCCCTCCAGACCTTATTTACATCCCCTCCCGACCCTATTTACATCCCCTCCTGACCTTATTTACATCCATCCCGACCTTATTTACATCCCCTCCCGACCTTATTTACACCCCCTCCCGACCTTATTTACATCCCCTCCCGACCTTATTTACATCCATCCCGACCCTATTTACATCCCCTCCCGACCTTATTTACACCCCTCCCGACCTTATTTACATCCCTCCCTACCATATTTACATCCCCTCCCGACCTTATTTACACGCCCTCCCGACCTTATTTACATCCCCTCCCGACCCTATTTACACCCCCTCCAGACCTTATTTACATCCCCTCCCGACCCTATTTACATCCCCTTCCGACCTTATTTACATCTCCCCCCGACCTTATTTACATCCCCTTCAGACCTTATTTACATCCCCTCTCGACCTTATTTACATCCCTCCCGACCTTATTTACATCCATCCCGACCTTATTTACATCCCTCCCGACCTTATTTACATCCCCTCCCGACCTTATTTTTAGTCTCCTCCTCATTTTTTTTATTTGGATATCTTTTATGTGAACGTTTTTCTCATGCTTTATAACCGTCAAATTACATTTCAATGACCCTTTTACCCTTTCATGACTGGAGCTTCCTGAAATTTTGCGAAAACCCTGTGCCAATGTATTCTCTTATATATGCGAATCGCCCATCGCGGATATAAGAAAATGCATCGGCCTAACAATATTTACCTTGATCTTTAATACTGCAACAACACAGCTCCCGTCATGAAAGGGTTAATGCGACTATTTTGATCAAATTGGACGATCTATAAATCGCCTTGTATTATATAGGATATAATATGCTACTGTTTCAATATATAGAACTGTCCATGACTATTTAGGAAGAATAAAATACATATAGTAAAATTTGCCCTCCCGCGCTATTTTTCTGAAAACGTTGGATGTAAATCTAGCAATTTATTTATATTGGCCTAATAACACGAGTCGAGATGCGCATTTGCGCATTTTGATGACATGGGAGCAGTTCAAGGCGAATCATTAATTGGTACAAAAGCTGGTAATGTTTAAAATGCCGTTTGTATTGAATGATGACAGCCGCAGTGTGGTTCGAAGCGGGATCGAGAGTGCTCGATGTATCAACATACCATGACATCGTGCATCTCCGAAGTGTGGTTCGAAGCGCGGCCGAGAGTGCTTGATGTATCAACATACAATGACACCGTGCATCTCGATGGGATACGGAATGTGCATGTGAATTTATCTGCTAAACGCCATTATTCAATGCACAGTGGATCAAGAGGCAATGGAGTGTCTATAGCAGTCTAACAAAACTCACACCGTGTTTAATTTCAATCAACTTACGTTGAAAGTAATGAGACGGAGTCTGAATATATATCAGACTGTGTCTATAGTGTCCCCCGTATACTATATGGTACTGTGCGATTAATTTCATGTCATACTGAAATGTCCAGTTTTACATGATCTCCGACAGAAATATATCCCATCATATTTCTACCGAAATCCAAACACTATTAAATTGAGAGAACTTTTCAACTCGGGGAAAAGGAAGACGAACCATAGATCTGTCCATATTCATTAGAAGGGTTTTGCCGCTATTTAGACTCTCCGGAGGCTTCCACTGACGAATTTTACAATATTCCATCATGGGTTGTCTCACTATACATCTTACACTTAATTTATTGCATATATACATGTATATGACTACACATAACTGAGACACTATTTTAAATGTATATGGGTAACATTTATTTCCTGAGGATAGGACTTAACAAAAGCCCCCAAGCTTGTTGCCCAATCCTCTTTTGAACACTAAAAAATATTATATGTTTTGTATTTATTGTATGTAATTATGTTCTGTATTAGTTCAAATTAAATATTGTTTAAACCAAATGTATATGCTAGTAAAATACAATATGCACGCATGCGCACATAATTTATCATATTTATGTATATTCATATGATATTGTTCTCTGTATATCTACATGATGATGAGCAAAATAAATTGAAATTGAATTGAATTGAATATATATGCTAAACGCCATAATTAAATTCACAGTGTATCAAGAAGCAATGCAGTGTGTATAGTGTCCCCTTTGTACCATATGGTCTATGTAAACGACCTTACAGAACAGTTGAGGAACTCAAGAACTGGTCTCATCAAGAAGCAATGCAGTGTGTATAGTGTCCCCTGTATACAATATGTCATGGTTTATGTAAACGACATTATAGTACAGTTGAGGAACTCAAGAACTGGTCTCAACGTAAATGGTATAGATTGTTTCAACACAACGCAATCTGATTTTATGCTACTACTTCCACTCACTGACACGTAATCGTTGCGACATCTGCTACCTCTACAGAACAATGTAGCGCTACATATATAACGTACATAGCGGGCTAGCATCACTAACTTCAGCCTATGTGGACCTCATTCTGCTTAAGCACAAGTTCTCTGGGAAGTATCTATATTAATAAATTAACAAGTTTTTAAATTTCTTCGGAAACCTCTTTAGAAAGTTTCTTTTTATTTTCTAATTTAGTTTCTCCATTTCCCCAAATTGGCAGACGACACAATGATGTGCCTAATTGGTCCCCATTTTCACCTTCACTATCTGGGAACTTAAACCTGTGTCTAGATTTCTCATAGCAGATGAGGCCATGCAGAATGAGGTCCCCAGAGGATGAATTTGGTGACGCTATGTGGGGAAACGTCACAAAATTGACCCTCTGTTCGTGAGTGATTTAGTCATGAGGCGGTGTCTATTGATTGATTGTTTGGGGTTTAATGCCGCTTTCAGCAACTAATGCCATATCACGACATAGCCAGTTTTAGTGGTGTGAGGAAATCTTCACATTTACGGCTAATCTAACAGTCATTTCAATGGCTGATAAACTCGTCGACCATTTGCGGCAAACCACCGGCCATCGGCGAATAATTGGCAACTCTATCAGAGAACGATTTCGAGTTACAAAGTCCACGATGGAAACATGTGAATTTGAACCCTTATCGCCAGTGATGGAGGGCGAAATGGATTGGAGTTGTACCCTTAACCCATTGAGCCACCGTGGCCCCGATGTGTCTATATTAATAAATTGCTAATCTGATAAATTGAGTCAATCATATCATTAACAGTGTGTGTGGTGAAGGCTGGCAAAGGTACTCTGTGCGTTCATGTAACGGCTGCGAAATAAACTACCCGATTCACAAAAATAAACCCAGTTGGTGAATACAAGCTCTGGAACTAAACAAAACGAGTGCTGAGAGTGAAATATAAACACAATTATGGGAAGTGATGGTCTCTTATCCAACGAATACGACACGCTTACATTTATAACACCGGCACCATTATAGACCCCCATACCCTATGATTCTCATGCGGAGAACTGGTTATATTGTCCATTCCAATCAATAGCCAATACGCTTTCAAACCAGTTAAGTAACATTGACAACTACTATTGAAATTACTCAAAATACTGGCCATTTTGTCATGGCATTAGCATGGTTTGTCAAAAATAATTAGATAGAATATAATGCAACTACCACGCTTGACAACATATCGTCAGGCTGCTTTACAACCAAATTTGGGTAGACATTGCACAAAGTTGCGCGGTTACCATGGCAACCATTTTCATAAAAACCAAGAAATTGAGTAGTTTTGGCTGACATTTTTCAATGAATCTGATCCTTCGGGGAGAACTAAACAAGAATGATATATTATTATGAATATTTGTTTTATGATACTACTAGTCGATTTCTTTGTCAATCTAGCAAACGTTTTCATGATTTTGGAAGAAAACAAGATTATCTAAACACATTACCTGCTGCAAGTAATACATATATGCATATAGCTGTATACTACCAATACTATTATATGCTACACATATCGAGTTTCGTTTTTACGACGTTTATTTGACATTTACAAATGTCGTTCGTATTCTTGAAGCTAGCTTGATTTTATAATAGCCGCAATATGTTGATCCTTGATCGCGGGTGTTGTGTGTGTGCGACACATGTTCTGTTGATCGCGGGTGTAGTGTGTGTGCGACACATGTTCTGGCTGGTATTTCTATTTGACCTTTGATCTTTGGAGTCGGTTGGTCAAGGTCGCGATTAGAGTCCTCCGCCGAAGGTGTCGGGGTGTGCAACATCGCATTCCTAAACCCGCTCTTGAATACACCAAACTAAATTCTAAACTATCGGAAATTTTGTTTGGATTCCATCAGATGAGTCTTTTCCAGCTTGTACATAATGATATCCAATTATTAATATCATTTCATGATTTCAACCAAAACCCGCCATATGGTGAACATGGGCCGTATGCTTTTCACTAATACTTTTCGTACACGCTGTCATCGTATTTAGGTCCTTTTGGCGTTTTGTTTTGACTGTCTTACATCGGGCGGGATGATATGACAACATAGTAACCGAGTAGAACTCTGTTCAAGTGGAATTCAGCAAGAAAGTGTGTGTCAAATTGATAGGATTAACGGGCAACTGTACACTAAATGGCCATTTATGGGACCATCTCCTTTTATACTCAACAGAAAATATGCAGCAAATGAATAAATTTGAGGCGTGGATTAGTGTAAACTACAACGATGTGTTCTATGAACGATACATAAAACATGGTAATTATATTTAAAATGAATTTATGGCTCAAGTTATTAACTCATTTTCATTATAATTGCCATGTTGTTTGCGTCGTTCATAGAGCACATGAGTGTATTTTGCACTAATCATGGCTCAAAATCATTAATTTGTTGCATTATATTATATTGAGTAAAAAAGACGATGGTCCCATAAATGACCGAATTTAGTGTATAGTACCCCTTTAAGGCCAATCGTGGTCTGTAACTGTGTCTAAATCCTGTTCATCGATTGGTATATTGCCAATTTGGATGTGCAGTTCACACGTGTATACATAAGACGCACTCTCTAAGTGGCAGAATAAAATCAGTCGAGGAATCTCAACATGTAAAAAACAAATGTCATCCAAAATCACAGAATACCAGTGGTAATTGTGACTGTGAACACCGCTGTGTAGAAAACTTGAGAACGGACATGAAAGAGTTTGTTTCACATGTATATAGTGACCTAAACCGCTTTGCACAAGTTGCGTGGACTCATATTCACAAGAACGACAAACAGCAACAAACTCCACAAGCACAAGCGATGTCGAACAGAGCTCCGGTGACATTCAGTCGGCATCAACGGCCGAAAATCTTTCATCGACACTGCCCTCGCCATCTAAAATTCAGCCTAGGATAACGTCAACCCCGACGGCCACTACTGGACCAAACAGTAACTATTGCCGGACTGCCACCTCTGTGACTGAAACCAAATCGGACAAGAAGGACAACTCTAATAATGTTGCTATGTATTCTCATGAGAACGATTATGTCAATCAACAGCAAAGCATGAGCGGTCTCGAAGATATATCTTCTGACGACAACTTAGAAGCTTCATCACATCGAACATCCAATTATGTGACACGTAGTTCTGCGAGAGGTAGCACAAAACAAAGCGATGATAGACACCCGAATAGAGACTCACACCACACGAAGGCAACATCAGAACGGAGTAACACTGGTGCACATCGATTCTCTCGCTTCAAGCAGAAAGATAATGGTCACCCGATCCGAACAAAGAGAATCTTCGTCGATCATCATCGTTATGGTCTGGAATCTCATCCAAGAGCCTCGATTCTCATCCACCACTCCATTTGGCTGGGGTTCCGGACCGTGGGGATGGTGCTCATTCGATCGCTTCTCGGCATTTTGGCTCGGGCCCGTGCTGTGAGATACGTCCCCGACGATGGTCACCCCATCGGACGGGACTTCCACGGTGTGGGTTCGCAGCCTGAGGAGGACGAGTGGTCGTGACTGACTGACGGACTTCCGCTTTAGCGGGGACTGACCCCGACCGGCAATTTGACCATCTCGTAAGGGTGGGTCACCTCTTTCGGGGTGCTCCAGCCGATATGAGTGGTCCGCAATAGCCCCGGGTTAAAAAAAAAAAGAAGAAAAAAAAAGAGAATCTTCGTCGATCATCATCGTTATGGTCTGGAATCTCATCCAAGAGCCTCGATTCTCATCCACCACTCCATTTGGCTGGGGTTCCGGACCGTGGGGATGGTGCTCATTCGATCGCTTCTCGGCATTTTGGCTCGAGCCCGTGCTGTGAGATACGTCCCCGACGATGGTCACCCCATCGGACGGGACTTCCACGGTGTGGGTTCGCAGCCTGAGGAGGACGAGTGGTCGTGACTGACTGACGGACTTCCGCTTTAGCGGGGACTGACCCCGACCGGCAATTTGACCATCTCGTAAGGGTGGGTCACCTCTTTCGGGGTGCTCCAGCCGATATGAGTGGTCCGCAATAGCCCCGGGTTAAAAAAAAAAAAAAAAAAAAAAAAAAAGAGAATCTTCGTCGATCATCATCGTTATGGTCTGGAATCTCATCCAAGAGCCTCGATTCTCATCCACCACTCCATTTGGCTGGGGTTCCGGACCGTGGGGATGGTGCTCATTCGATCGCTTCTCGGCATTTTGGCTCGGGCCCGTGCTGTGAGATACGTCCCCGACGATGGTCACCCCATCGGACGGGACTTCCACGGTGTGGGTTCGCAGCCTGAGGAGGACGAGTGGTCGTGACTGACTGACGGACTTCCGCTTTAGCGGGGACTGACCCCGACCGGCAATTTGACCATCTCGTAAGGGTGGGTCACCTCTTTCGGGGTGCTCCAGCCGATATGAGTGGTCCGCAATAGCCCCGGGTTAAAAAAAAAAAGAAGAAAAAAAAAGAGAATCTTCGTCGATCATCATCGTTATGGTCTGGAATCTCATCCAAGAGCCTCGATTCTCATCCACCACTCCATTTGGCTGCGGTTCCGGACCGTGGGGATGGTGCTCATTCGATCGCTTCTCGGCATTTTGGCTCGAGCCCGTGCTGTGAGATACGTCCCCGACGATGGTCACCCCATCGGACGGGACTTCCACGGTGTGGGTTCGCAGCCTGAGGAGGACGAGTGGTCGTGACTGACTGACGGACTTCCGCTTTAGCGGGGACTGACCCCGACCGGCAATTTGACCATCTCGTAAGGGTGGGTCACCTCTTTCGGGGTGCTCCAGCCGATATGAGTGGTCCGCAATAGCCCCGGGTTAAAAAAAAAAAAAAAAAAAAAAAAAAAAAGAGAATCTTCGTCGATCATCATCGTTATGGTCTGGAATCTCATCCAAGAGCCTCGATTCTCATCCACCACTCCATTTGGCTGGGGTTCCGGACCGTGGGGATGGTGCTCATTCGATCGCTTCTCGGCATTTTGGCTCGAGCCCGTGCTGTGAGATACGTCCCCGACGATGGTCACCCCATCGGACGGGACTTCCACGGTGTGGGTTCGCAGCCTGAGGAGGACGAGTGGTCGTGACTGACTGACGGACTTCCGCTTTAGCGGGGACTGACCCCGACAGGCAATTTGACCATCTCGTAAGGGTGGGTCACCTCTTTCGGGGTGCTCCAGCCGATATGAGTGGTCCGCAATAGCCCCGGGTTAAAAAAAAAAAAAAAAAAAAAAAAAAAAGAGAATCTTCGTCGATCATCATCGTTATGGTCTGGAATCTCATCCAAGAGCCTCGATTCTCATCCACCACTCCATTTGGCTGGGGTTCCGGACCGTGGGGATGGTGCTCATTCGATCGCTTCTCGGCATTTTGGCTCGAGCCCGTGCTGTGAGATACGTCCCCGACGATGGTCACCCCATCGGACGGGACTTCCACGGTGTGGGTTCGCAGCCTGAGGAGGACGAGTGGTCGTGACTGACTGACGGACTTCCGCTTTAGCGGGGACTGACCCCGACCGGCAATTTGACCATCTCGTAAGGGTGGGTCACCTCTTTCGGGGTGCTCCAGCCGATATGAGTGGTCCGCAATAGCCCCGGGTTAAAAAAAAAAAAAAAAAAAAAAAAAAAGAGAATCTTCGTCGATCATCATCGTTATGGTCTGGAATCTCATCCAAGAGCCTCGATTCTCATCCACCACTCCATTTGGCTGGGGTTCCGGACCGTGGGGATGGTGCTCATTCGATCGCTTCTCGGCATTTTGGCTCGAGCCCGTGCTGTGAGATACGTCCCCGACGATGGTCACCCCATCGGACGGGACTTCCACGGTGTGGGTTCGCAGCCTGAGGAGGACGAGTGGTCGTGACTGACTGACGGACTTCCGCTTTAGCGGGGACTGACCCCGACAGGCAATTTGACCATCTCGTAAGGGTGGGTCACCTCTTTCGGGGTGCTCCAGCCGATATGAGTGGTCCGCAATAGCCCCGGGTCTAAAAAAAAAAAGAAAAAAAAAAAAAAAGAGAATCTTCGTCGGTCACCTGGACGTGAAAGTGGACGGGGTGCTCCAGCCGATATGAGTGGTCCGCAATAGCCCCGGGTTCTAAAAAAACAAAAAGAAGAAAAAAAAAGAGAATCTTCGTCGGTCACCTGGACGTGAAAGTGGACGCTGACGTTTTGTCGGACTACTTGGACAAATACCAAATCCGACATTCAGTTGTTAAAATATTAAGGGATGGGAGGGACTACTTACCGGTTTCAGCGAGGATAAATGTTCATGTTGACGACTTCGAATTAGTCAGGGAGGAAGGTTTCTGGCCGATTGATGTTTTCTGCAGACATTGGCTTTCCAAACGATCTTTCGATGATTGGCGACAACCAACGACGAAGAGCTCGGATCGACATAACACAGAGCGTTCCAACATATATGGAGCTCACTCATAACTGTCGGTGTTGTGTGTGCACACTTTTGATTCGTATTGCACCAAAATGATTACCAATTATTGCAATCGTACACATGTAGGCATTAATGCTTTGTTTGTTCCACTAATATTTCTCACAATGCTGAATATTATAACTTGGAACGCCACTGGGGCGATGGGAAGCATACCATACATGTGTCAGTTGCTTGCAAAACAGGACATAGATATATTCGGTATCAGCGAGCACTGGCTTCACAATCACAATATTCATATTCTTGATACAATTAGTAGCTCATACCGGTATCACGCCGTGTGTGATTTCTCGCAGAGATTACCAATGCAGAGATGTCGCGATAAGGGTGGAGTTGCAATTTTTTGGCACATGAAACTGGATAATGCCGTGTCCACCATTCAACTTAATGATGACCGGATATGCGGAATTCAACTACAGCTAGCTTCATCAGAATACGTTTATATATTTCAGGTATATCTACCGTCAACTAATTATACTGTCAAGTTCTATCAAGAGTACATCGATACGATGGACAAATTGATCGATTATTATTCCACAATTGGAAATGTCATAGTCATGGGTGATTTGAACGGAAATATTCAAAAATCAGATACCAGAAACCGTAGTTTTTCAAAACTCCTTTCACGCAGAAAAATCATATCGGTCAACTATTCAGACCCATGTACTCGTCTGATAGCAACCCATGTTCCTGCAACTGATGGGCCAGGAACCATAATCGATCATATTCTGATACACAAAAATAACCTACCTTTTGTCAAAGAGATAACTGTTCTGGTCGACTCAGCAACCGATTACTCAAATCATAGACCAGTGAAAATATGCATTGACCTAGGTTCTCACTATATATGTCCCGAAGAACCATGTTGTGTGTTGAACTGGAAGAAATTCATTGCGTCCGATTCATCATTAGAGTGCTATCAAAATTGCGTCGAGAATCTGCTACCCGAAATGCCTATCGTGGATAAAACTACCCTAGACTCATTTTACTCGGGTATCATCGAATCCATAGATTCAGCGTCGACACTTTTCGTACCACATAAGTCGTTTAAATCACATGTCAAACCTTTTTGGAATGATACCCTAAGCACCTTACATCGAGACATGCGTAGCTTTAGACGCATATGGGTTGCAGAAGGTAGACATAGAGGGTGCGACCATTTGTCTTATTCTTACTACAAAGCTGCCAAATGTACATTTCGCAAAGAGCTTCGCAAATCGAACTCGAAATTCCTTTCACACGAAAATGACGAAATAGATAGAGCTGCCGAAATAAATCAAGAGCAATTCTTTAGACTCTTTAACCGTCGCAAAACTAAACTGAAGGAAGACAACAATAACTTATTTGTCGTCAACGGATCTACCCTCAGAAATCCGAATGATATTACAAATGCATGGGCAGATTACTATGAACGCTTATATTCTCCATTGGAATCAAACAACTTCGATAATTCTCACTACGAATATGTAAATTCGTGTGTTGACAAAATAGTATCCAACAATTATAATGATTCTGATTCCAGTTCAACAGACGCACTTCTTCTCTATCCTGTGTCAGCCAAAGAGGTGGATGACGTTCTGAAGTCCATGCATATGGGCAAGGCCGCAGGACCTGACATGATTTGTTATGAACACCTCATATATGGAGGTCATAAGTTGAGTAATTGTGTGGCTCACGTATTAAGCAAAATGATCGAATTGCAGCACATACCATCAAAAGCAAAAATTGGCTTGATGGTCTCATTGTACAAGGGTGGAGAGAAGCCGAAAACAAATTTTGATAGCTACCGAGCGATAACTCTTCTTCCCGTTATTGTACAAAACATTAGAGAAAATAATCCTATGTCGCTTGGAGTGCAACACGCCACGCCTCATCAAAGTGCACCCATTACAAAACGGATTTCAAAAACATGTAAGCTGTCTCATGTCCTCGTACATATTACACGAGAGTATAAACTACACAAAAGAACAGAGTAGCAAACTGTTTGCCTGTTTTCTACACGTACACAAAGCCTTTGATACAGTCTGGATAAATGGACTTCTGTTGAAACTGAACCTTCGTGGATTTCAGGGGAGAATATGGCTCCTACTAAATGAATTTCTCAGTGGGATTACATGCGTTGTCAAACATGCTTCCATACTTTCGAGATCTATCGAAATCAAGCAAGGTACAAGACAAGGAGGTATACTCTCCCCCTTGCTGTACATGATCTATATTGATGATCTGATACATGCACTCGAAGCTACAAACTTTGGTTTCCGTCTTTTCTCCACGAATTGCTCAGCACCGACACAAGCTGACGACATGACGTTGTTATCACTTTCCAGTTACGGCCTCCAGCGTCTATGTGATATATGTTCTCTGTACAGTCAAAAGTGGCGTTTTATTTATAACCCTAACAAATGTAAGGTAATCGTGTTCAACGAAACACACAGGCAAAATGACAATTTACACAGATGCTGGAGACTGGGCGCTGGAAACGTATCCGAAACAGATGAAATAACTCATTTAGGTATTCATGTTAGCAAACAAAACTTTGTGAAAGAGCTTTCTGAGAGAGCTGTTGACAAAATTAGATCAGCATTTTTCCTCCTTAGCAATGCTGGTCTGTATGCTGGGGGAATAACCCAGACAAGCTGTGCAATCATCTACAAGACGATCGTTTTACCAAAGGGTCTATATGGCTCAGAATTTCTATGTGGCATGTCTGTTTCGGATGCATGTGCTCTGGAAAAGATCCATCGGTTCTGTCTCAAACGTATACAGAACATTCCTGTCAGAACGCGAACGGACATAGTTCAAGGTCTCATGGGCATAGGCCCAATCTCCTCGTTCATTGATGTCCGTAAACTTAGCCTCTTTGGAAGCCTTTGTCGCCTCTCGCCATCGAAGGCTTGCAAAGAGATTTTTGTAAACCGGCTTCACTTGCACTTGTCACATGACATTCCAAACAAGAGCTCGTTCTTTGCAGATATTGAAGACAAATTGAGATATTACAACTTAAGCCAATATATAGAAAGCTTTTCGGAGAACGGTTTGTTCCCTGCAAAATTGGAATGGAATCGCCTAGTCAAAACCGAAATCAATAACCGACGCGCGCATAACTGGGAACAAAGTGTTACAACTGATCCGTCTTTCGATAGATTTTGCCAAATTCAAACACATTTTCAAATGTCTCATCTTTGGCGCTCCTGTCGCTTGTATTCAGATAACAAAATCGCATTTTATTCAGTTGCTCAGTTGATCGCTGCAACAGCGATACCAAAGGCAGACGTCTGTGTGATATGCAACATTAACTATGACGATCAAATTAAACATGCTATTATTCACTGCAGCCATCCCGCTCTTTGCTGTTATCGAAATAATATGTCGTACGAGTTGATCGACAACTTTGGCATCTTGTTTTATCTATGGGCAAATGAGCTCGACGACGGAGAACTCCTTCTCTTACATTTGACACATCTTCCTGTTGAACTATTCTCGTTTATCGAAGATCCAATGTACTAGGTGTCGTTCATTGTTGGCCATACGCACACATTGTGGCAAACCTACCTGTTGTTATCGAACTTGATCACGCCTGGTGCATAATGTTCTACCATATGGTATCGTAGCGTACCCTGCGCCTGTACACTCAAATGCACTTGAGTCTAACTTCTGGTATTAATGGGGATGACCTGAGTTGACCGGGTGATGTGTACAACAACATGTAGAGTTATCGCCCCTCTTCAGAAACTGAAATTGGGTAGCTGAAACAACCTTACATCCACTGATGTTAATTACACTGTGATAAATATGTATTCCTGACCTCGGATCCCCAACTTGATGATTTAATCTTCCTTGCCAGCAGTGCAATAATGTATATGCGCAACACATGCATGCTGGTTCAAATTAGATGTGCTTATAGTTTATCTTGCATGTAACATAAACATGTTTGTATCCGTACTGAACGTCAGCTTGTGGGGGGGGGGGGGGGTAAGTGTGTGAGTGTCCGCGAGCTTGTGCGTGCTGTGTGTGCCTGTCTGCATTTTGTTTTTACATGTGCGCGCGTGTCTTGAATGTCAGTTTTTGTTAGAGTGTACGTATGCTATTTATTAGGACGTGGTTCATATATGTGTATGTTTTTTCTTCTCCCAAATTATCTTTGTTCATGTTGACTATATTTTTGTAACATGTTGTATACACGTTAATTTGTATATGTATCACTCTTCAGAAATTGGAGGACAATAAAGGTATATATATATCGTAATTAATAGCTTCCTGAGACACCCATGCACTCTCGTGATATGCACATCTTTATCAGGCATATAACGGTGGCTACTGTAAGCTATCTCGGGTTGTCAGCCGTTTGCACCTTTCAAAGCTGTAAGATATTTTCTCAATGGATCAGGGGGGGGGGGGGGGGGCGTTAAAATAATTTCCAAACACGTATGTGAGTGGGTGGGTGGGTGGTCAAGAGAACTCAAAAGCATTTTTTTCGCAGTTCAAAATTTTCCTCCATATTTTTGTCCCTAAAAATAAGAGATGATTATAATGTTAACATCAAAACGGTCTCACAGTATAAATGTAGATTGTTTCGTTTTCATGAACACATTCTACAAGCAATCACTGCCATAACAAACTGAGTTAATCACATACATCAACCAGTAGGTGGTTAATATATTGGATATTGAAATATTGGCATACGTGTATGTTATATTTCATATGACACCTGCAAATGTGAGTGTATTATGTCGTTAATCTTTATCTTATCTAAATATTTAAAAGTAGAGTATTTTAGATCACTATAAAACATATAGTATGTTAATTTGATTGCCTGTTTATGCGCATCAATGCAAATAGTATAAGATACAGCATGCTGATCGTATCAGTTGCACATGTTGTGACGTTATAACTATGGATCGTTATTTCGACAGAGATCAGGCGGTATATAATAAAACGATTAGAATGGAGTAGAAGATGAAGGAAAGGTATGAATTAAACCATACAGTGTTTTGTAAATTCCTCTATATAAACTGGGGACGAATTATACATCTATTTATTATTTGATCCAAACCTCGATAAAACATACTTAAATCAATACATGGGATGTAAAATTACACCGGCTATAAGGCATACGATGACGTTTCACATAACTATGCGTTGTTTGCCAACGTAAAGAAATATTCCCAGATTGGCGTATTTAATGGCGTAAATTTCATAAAAATAACTTTTCAAACTCTTCATTCATTAGAGTTTGTTGGAAAAATATTGGAAGCCATAGTATTTTGAGACGTAGAGTACTGAATGTAAACAGACAAACCGGAAGTCAAAGGTCACGTTGCACAACAATAATAAATGTTGGTACACCTTGCACTATTTACTGTTTTGCAGGCTCAAAATACAAATAGTATACAAACCATACACATAATACACATTGAGGTATGTGATTTATCACAGCTAAACAATAAGTTTAAAGGCCCAATTAATTTTTGAACACCCAGATCACATTATATAAAATATATGACATATTATATACCATTTGAAAGAGGAAGCTCCAAGACATTGTATTGTAAATAAACTGTGAACGTGTTGTTTTTGTTGAGTTACCGAGGTGTTTTTATGAATAAGTTTCATCTAGATTGTAGTAAAAAGTGTATTATTTTCAATGGAGGGGGGATAACTCTATATTTTAAATATAGAGTTATTCCCCTTCCATTGAAAATACATCTTTAGTTTGTATTATGTTGCATTCTGGGAGTCAAAACGTGGGGAGAATCTTTCTGTGATTTCAGCTGTTTTCTATTTCTCAATGGGCGTCTTCTGAGACACGGACGTTTCAAATGGTGATGAATTATAGTATTTTAATCACATTTTATGGCATAGAGTGTTATTAAAACCGTATATCAAGTCACTCGAAAATTAAGTGGGCCTTTATTGGAATTATGAAGAATGGGTGGGGTGGTGAGACTACAAATTATCTACAAATTATATACAATGATATATATACACTGGTAAATGTGATATACATTATGTTTATATATATATTGTGTTGAAAACACAAATTATTATCAGGTGGATAAATGCAATTTGGATGAAGGTTGTGCATACGCGGATCACACTTATCCCCCAAATCCCAATGTCACCTTGTAGTGTAATATACTTATTTGTAATAACTATGTTAAATGTTGGACTGTTGTAACCTAGTTTAGAGTCCACACCTGTAATTCCAAAGTATCACAATATAGCACATTCAAAGAAGAGCTACGGGGTTAGTGCCATCCATCAAACATCTCACCTACATGGAAAGACTGATTGAACTCAATCTTATGTCACTAAAATATCGGAGGTTTAGAGGAGATTTAATTGAGGCATACAAACTGATGAATGAACACAACATTAAGGCTTAGGCCTAAAAAAAAGACGTTTGTTTCCGCTAACCCGACCGACCCTATTTTAAACCCCCGACCCTAAACTTTTTATTGCCATTGCAAAAACAAAAAATTTGGACCAAAAAAAAACAACTTTTAATTTAGGTCCCAATTCATATCATAACAAGATGCAAAACATTTATATATATTGTCATAAGAAATTTAAGTTTACAAAAAGATTTCAGTTTAACAGTTGGAATCATACTGTAAAGTATGTTTGGCTTTATCTAGCTTTCATCTGTGAAAACTTCAAATAGTTTCAGTTCAGGTTTGTTATGATTCAGCCTTCAGACTTCAGTATTTCAATCAAATACAGTACAGGAACATTAACAATTTGATCGAATCAACCTGGTTATCAGGTGGGATCTCATAATACCAAATGAAAAATTAACATAGAGAGTAGTACTATAAATAGTAATTACTAACTTAATAGACATTGTTTCTGTACTACATGTAGTATATTATGTATGTGTCTCACTTGAATTTTATAAAATAGCCTATTATATGAATTAGAGTGATAATGGCAAGTCTCATTTCAAGCAGGATAAGCATAATCCATGGAACCAAAAGATAACTGATAATAACTTATAAGCATTTCCAAATTCCAATCCATACATATATAAACATTTCCAAAGTTATGCTTGAGAAACTTTATCAAATTGACCTCTCAGTAAAATTCAAAATTCTGACTCAAAATGCCCTAGATTAGCTCTAAATGCAATGGATTTTCAAATTTTTTCCAGGGGCAGAACCCCCACCATCATTAGGTGGTCACCCTTCCCAAACCTTCCTCCACTCAGGCCTTCAGGTTATGTCTTTGGCATATCAATGCCTAAAAACAGGTGTCTACAAACAATACCTAGATCCTTCACTGAATGCGGAGGAGAAGGTGGTGTTGTGAAGCCATCATTAAGATATCGGTACAAGACGGTCACTCCAATGTGTGACAGAGCAGTGGTGTTGGACTGACTCCAGTTGTCGCCAGACCATATGGGAAATATTAGGATTATTAAAGACTATATTAGTATATAGACTAGTATATATGTAAATATTGAAGTATATGCAAGATTGAATTGGAGTTTCTAGTTCCTCTGTCATTTGGGTTAACCTGATTGGGGGCTAAGAAGTGCATAGTTTGGGTTATTGACAAGTATTATACAGTTATTTTTAAAGATACTGAAGAAACAAAAGTTAACAAAAAAAAAAAGTTAAGCCTACCTACCTACCCTAATTTTTTTCAGCTCGTTAGCGGAAACAAAAGATTTTTTTTATTTAGGCCTTAACCACAGCGGTCTAATATGGCATCCAGGGATATGTTTATCAAATTTTAAAACTGGTAGAAAAGTATAAAAATTGTCACAAAATTCACAGAGAACAACTAGCAATCTTATCATATGTAGTAAATAACACTATACTGCAATCTTATCATATGTAGTAAATAACACTATACTGCAATCTTATCATATGTAGTAAATAACACTATACTGCAATCTTATCATATGTAGTAAATAACACTATACTGCAATCTTATCATATGTAGTAATTAACACTATACTGCAATCTTATCATATGTAGTAATTAACACTATACTGCAATCTTATCATATGTAGTAAATAACAATATACTGCAATCTTATCATATGTAGTAAATAACACTATACTGCAATCTTATCATATGTAGTAAATAACACTATACTGCAATCTTATCATATGTAGTAAATAACACTATACTGCAATCTTATCATATGTAGTAATTAACACTATACTGCAATCTTATCATATGTAGTAAATAACACTATACTGCAAACTTATCATATGTAGTAAATAACACAATACTGCAAGCAGATTAAAAACAATATGTGCGATTTACTTACCAACCGAAATCTGACTTTGAGCGCAATTACAGACATAACAGTCAGATAATTTCCATGAAAGAAAGTATAGTTTGATTAAAGAGAATTCCATAATAAATGTTTTGTTGAAAAATCCACATTTTATAGTACCAAAATGTATTTAATTTCAATTTTCCAAAGTGAGGGTATGAGTTGTAACTCAACTTTACCAGAAAGTAAACAGCTATGTTTGACACCGACTGCAGTGTCTTGTTCATACAGTGGCACATGTGCACTCAACTACCCAAGCATATAATTTAACACAGCCAACCTGGTCCAAATCCCAATCAGGATTAAACAAGAGATTGTTCAATGAATGTCCACTGGCCGAAAGAAACTGAATACAATGATAGTCAAACAGAGCTGTGTGATACCTGGATGTGACATTTCAAAATTCAAACACTCACTTCAAAAACATGAGAATAAACTGATGTTCTGTGGCATAATGTTATATGGGTTTCTCGACGAAACATTCTTGGTAGAGATCTCCCAAATCAGGATTTACTTTTATTTATGGAAATTGCTCAACTACAAAACCTGTACGTGCGCACAAAGTCGGATTTCAATGCTGGAGAAAGTATCAAATGTTTCCAATTCATGGTGTTATTTACGGTATATAATGCATGTATAGTTGTTTTAGCCACTGCTGTAAAGTTTGTGCCATATATTTTCTATTTAAAAAATTATCCAACTGGTTCTCGGAGTCCATATTGGAGTGGTTAGGTTAAACCTTAATCCATATGAGTTCTTTGATCGAGCAACATCCGTTTACACGAGGGAACACATCATGAAACTACAAAAACGACACGTTGTGAAAGATAGAGGCAAATCTGGGCAAATACTTCTTTACACAGCGTGTCGTAAACGATTAGAATTCACCACCTCAATTCATTATTGACGCAAATAACCTCATCGAATTTAAATCGCTTATAGACAGTTTCCACTATCAGAAGAAATACCTGTACGACGAACGCTCTCTCTCTCTATCTATATATATATATATATATATATATATATATATATATATATATATATATATATATATATATATATATATATATATATATATATATATATATATATCTCCCTCTCTCCCTACATCATGCTATCAAAAACACTATATTCTTCCTTTTTCCATCCCTAACTCAAATTTAGTTATATATCTCCACTTCTCCTAAACCATTATTTCAATCCCTTCCCGTCTGATCGATATCCCTCACTTATCGGGGAAGGGACATGTCGCCAAAGAGGAGAAGACTTCATATAAGCCCTCGGGCTTGTTGAGTGATCCTCATTTCCAAAATTAACTCTTATATATTGTATATTTATGTCAATTGTTTGGATTTGGAAATAAAAATATGTTTACATCAATGACATTTTGTTGCTATTATAAATAATGTTAAATTATCACCGGGACGAAGTCGAAAGACTTGTCCTGAAGTATTGATGATGATGATGCTGATGGTGATGATGATGGCGATGATGGTGATGGTGATGAAACAATAAGATACCTATCATATCATTGGTTATATAGTTCAATGAGTGTTAAGACGGATCAAAACAGTAACCCATTAGAACATAGCACCGGACTCTCGGGTCTATCCCGTCGGGATCCAGCCTATAGTCAGGAATCTCGGCGGGATCCCGGTCGTAGTACGGGATTCCGATCGGAATAATTTATCCCGATGGGATCCCGACGGGATATGAACGGAAAATGAACGAGATCCCGGTCCGGATATTTTCCAGTATATGGCCCGTTATTTGCAGTGACCGGGATCCCGAAATAATTATGGTCCCGAATAGCATCGAACCCCAATATAGTAAACCAAACAAAATTGCAAGAGACTTTCTATAGGATATCCAAAAACTGAGTCCTGTACAACATACCATTTAGGTCGGTCAGTTCAGCTTACCCAGATTTCGCTGCCTCAATACTTAAGAATACGTATTTGTCGGAATATCTAAACACCGTTTCCATCCCTAAACATCTTGAATGTACTTCGACTTCGATGGAGCGCGAATTGACAACGAAGAGCACTCTCTTATCCTTTGTTCTTCGTGCCCTATTTCACAAGAAACTATCAAAAACCCTTTCGGAGAATTGACAACTGCGAGTCCCTTTGTGAGACAATCGTGCTTGCCACTCGCAGTAAGGGGATTACCGGTCTTCTTGTCGTGATTATTTTGTACTTAATTACGGTGTTATCATGTCATAGTTTATAGCGCTTTGTGTTACGGAAGATTATCGTGTTTCACGACGACGAATGATTCGATTGCCAATAATAGATACAAATTAAGGACACACGGCAATCACAATGTAGGGACATAATCTCCGAGCCATCTCCCACACTGAGGAGCTGAGAAACCATCACAAACTTATTACTGTACGATGTAATTGTGAGTTTTGTTAAAAATCAGAAGCCGTAATCGCAATTATATACGGATAAAGGAAAAAAAGACAACGAATAGAAAGAACACACTCTTAAAGTGACGTATATATAGTACACACATTAAATTGACGTATATATAGTACACACATTAAAGTGACGTTTATATATAGTACACACATTAAAGTGACGTATATATAGTACACACATTAAAGTGACGTATATATAGTACACACATTAAAGTGACGTATATATAGTACCATATTCGTAATTGTTATATGTAGTATAATCCATTATGCAAAAGATGTCAAACAATGACGAGCAGACTCAAGAACTTTACGGGCAATATAAACACGAGGTCACGTGATTTGTTTAATACAAACATTTTGTAAAATATCCCGAAACGAGAGTTATTGTGTGTGTGTAATTTAAATTAAGTCACAGAATTTAGAAGAGTCTGGTTCAGAATATTCTTCAGCATGAAACCATTTGAGAATTTCCATCGTTAGTATATTTCTGGTATGGTGTGAACAAAGAACGTTGAGTTTTTTTTCACAGTATATAAATCTATATGGCCGTTATATCGCGTACTTATTAAAGGTACTCAATCCGATTCGATGGTCCCCATATTATCAGATTCCAACAACAACAATAACAACATTTTTAAAATGCCGCTTCAGTTATCAGAATGGATTAATTGCCCAAATATAATGCCAACCATGCACTGTCAAATATAGTATAACATTGCCCGAAACGTGTTATTTATTAACATGTTGTTCGACGAAATTTGGCCTTATTGTCAACACAAAGCCTCCTGGTTTTATAGTTATCCATCTTCATCCGCAATTTGGTCCGAGAACGTCGGCTCGTCGACTTTTTACTGGGCTACTATTAAGTCTCGATGGTGAAAATAATAGATTTAAAAAATCGATATCTAATAACTGAGCTTTGATAGGTGGGTTCCTCGACTCGAATCAAATATTTTTTACCCCAGAATCCAAATAATTAGTAATTGAGGGGCGCTTAATCGGATTATGCATCTTTAAACCATAATTTCCTGCTTTGCTATCCGGCAAAATTCATGGTCAGGAACCTATACGTCACAAATAAAATCTCTAAACTAAAGCGGTTTTTATTTTAAGTTTGCTTAAAACATTTATAAACGTTTGTTTAACAGTATAAACTAGTACATGAGCTGTGGAAATTCACATTAAAAATCAGTAATAGTTAAATTCTCATATTTATAACTGAAATTTATAAGTGAAATTTACCAGGAAATTGGGTATTGATTTTGCCCCGATTTTGAACATCAAACACACCTCAACCATTTAACGACACGGGCGGCGTTCGTTGCAGAAATATTCATATTTGTTCAAATCGCCATCAACAGAAGGAATATTAAAATAGATATAGTTTTGTTCACATGCCAAACATAATCAGCGCGTAATTAGTATAATGTCGTCAAAACGTATATACGCCATCGTACGTAAACAAGAGCCTGCTCGTGTTACAGAAGTTGTACTTCTGTTTACATAACACATCGCAATGCTATTGGTTAATCACACACAGATGATATAAACGCTCTTTAGTATTTCCATATCAGGAAAACAGTAAGAAATGACGCTCTTTATGTTTACCATATCCGGATCTAAACAAAAGCCAGGTAACGTTTTTTGCTTTTGATTACAAAACAACGGAAAAACAATTGACAATAACATACTGTATGCCATATTTCTGATTGGTGTAAGAACAAGGTGTGTCTATATATTACTATTCTTTCTGCTTGTGGCGGTTTTTGGCGGATGTGAATATTTTAACAGCATACCCACCGCCAACGCCGCCCGTATCTTTAATAGATGTTAGTAAACTGCACATAATCGTAAGTATACAATAACTCCTGAAACAAGTAACTATATATAGCTCATCCACTGCATGAGTCCCAGGTAGCAACTATCCGAACGTCTGAAGCAACTAGGTCACTATGTCGCTAATGTAATATATGATATAGATAATGAATGGCTTGGAGTTGACTATGCCAAAATAATGGTCCTCGATGAGGGATAGTCCACGAGCCGCAGGCGGGTGGACTATTCCTCCTCAAGGACCACTATTTTGGCATAGTCAACGACAAGACATTCATTATTTATTATATTATATCGAACATTGGTGCAAATTCTCACACAATATCTCTGTCTGATTTTGTCACAGTTTTATTTACCGTGAATTTTGGAAATCGGTCTCTAACAGCACCTATTCGTGATTCATGCATTTATTTCTATAAATATGTCATTAGCAAAGGCATTATTTTTGCGAAATTGTAGAAGTTAACTGGCTTAACTTCGATTAAAACGAAAATGGAAGTTATAAATAACTTCCGCTGGCATTACCAACCGGACAAACTATTAAATACATTGGCTAGCTATGATCGGACATTTGTAAGATCGTTACAATTCACCAATAAATCTAATGATATGCCTATATTGCAACAAGTATCGTACACGGTATAGTTTAAGATTGGCCGTATCTTCAGGCGGCAAGCTGATTTCGCGAAATGAGTTTGTTACTATAAATAGAAAAAGAATAGTAGGCATGTAGGAATCCTACTGGGGTACTATCGTAAAATAGTATAGCAGTGTGCAGCCAATCAGAATGCGAGAAAGTCACGTGAGATATAATATAACATTATTTATCATATGACTCAATCATTATTTACGTTGGAAACTATGTCATAAATCAATTTCATATCAATTACTAATTCATATCACCTTCGATAATTTCATTGGTTTGTTGACAAAAAGTGTGTTCTGATTGGCTGAATGGCAGCCGGGGGCCGAGCAGCATCTCTGACTAAATGCAGGTCAAATTCGTGCGCGTCAAATACACGAATCAACGCGATGCCGAAATTCTCGCAATTATAATCTTGAAATATATAGTTTTGGACATTGTTATACATACGATATAATGTCACAAACTTAGAACAGAATAGCGCACTATATCTTCGCGTGCATATTATTTCTGCCAGTTCACCAGTTGAAATTGGGCTTCCGGTGCAATGAAGTGACGTTACATTAACCTTTTGCTGCCGATGTCATATAGCTATTTAGTGATTTGTGTGCGTTTTGGACATCTTAATCAATTTATAGGTGTCATATGATAAATAGAATATGCAATTCGTGTTTCTCTCATATGATATTTATGAAACTCGTCACGAATTTTCAGTTTTCTCTCGCCGGAGGCTCGAGAAAACTGAAAATTCTTAGACTCGTTTCATAAATATCATATGAGAGAAACACTCATTTCATATCCTCTATATATTACATTAGCGACGTAGTGGTCTAGTAACCTAGTGGCCCTGGAATTGCAGTACGTATATACTTAACTTGTTGGCGTATTAGAATCGACGAGCACTGTTTCCGTTGCTATTATATATGTCAATAATTCAGATTTAAAGGAAGTTCATGACCTTTGAATTTTACTGAAAATAGTATGCGGTCTAATTACCCCACGATTTAGTCAAGTATTCTGGTTCAAATAGTCATTAACCCTTTACCCAACAGAACGGCCCTGTGCCAATGCATTCTCTTATATATGCGAGTCGACCATAGGTCGCCTCGCATATATAAGAGAATGCATTGGCTTAACACATTAAAAATTATAAAATTGTTAAAGAATGTAAGAAAAAATGGTAAAAAGTGTTAAAAAAAGATTTTTTTTAGGCCAATGCATTCTCTTATATATGCGAGGCGACCTATGGTCGACTCGCATATATAAGAGAATGCATTGGCACAGGGCATAACTGTAACTATCACAATGTGGTCAAGGAGCCGGTTCCAATGATATCCATATTTGTATGGTTCTATTGAGACAGACCGAAGATATTTTAGGCTGTTGAAGCTTTATTTGGCCGGTTTTGGCCGGTTTGTTGGGTAAAGGGTTAAATGGCGAAAGAGTATATCTTTGTCTGCAAATTATTTCGTTTAAATTCTCCCCACCGAACGCAAAAAATAATAGCGTTCAATCATGGCAAACCAACAGTGATAAAGAGAGACTTCTGGAAAAGTGTTCGTCAATCTATAATAACGATGGGTAATTTGTTGTGGTTTAAATGAGGCATGACAGTTTAAGCCCGATGTGCACCTCTTTGATATATGAACATGAGAGGCAACAGAGATTCGTAATGATTAGATTCATCACATTCGTTACATTTCCAGGAGTGTTCTCCTGACCTATGTAATCAGGATAATTTTCGGCAGGTAAACACGTGATCTCAATTAGCACTGTTTACCCACTGTATCACAAACACATTGACACGCATAACTCTCCCCAAAAGACAAGCCTTGAAATAGTGTGTCTGTCATTTGCTGAATGAGGTTTCACAGAGGGTAAATTTAGTGAGGCTGTCACACACAGCGGGCTAGCGTCACCAAATTTACCATCTGGGAACCTTAGTCAGCTGAGGCATCAACTGCGATGGGTGATCTAGGATCATATTGAAGATCCCAGTTGAAGTTGGTGATGTTCACACATTATAGTCACCTCGATTATTCATTTTATCTTTTGCAAATTAGGGGATCTAGAAACTCAACAAAAGGGGAAAAGTAACTAAAACAATGTTAATTTGAGACTATAGATACTTCTCAGAAGATGAGGCCTAAGCAGAATGAGGTCCACGGATGGTGAATTGGTGATGCTAGTCCGCTGTGCGGGGTAGCATAACTAAATTCACCCTCTGGGGACCTCATTCTGCAAATAACAGACACACTATTTCAATGCTTATCAAAAGGTAGATTTGCGTTGTACAGCACAGCGGTATAACGTCGTTAACGAACTGATTTACAAACCCGCGCGCGTGGTGCTGTCAAGCAGGGCATATTCGTATATCCAAGGAGGATGTTTTTGTCAGCCTCAGTCTGTGGTTTTGAGATATCTACGTTGGATGAAGTTCTCCAGTACAATGTTGCATAACTTGACCCAGTTAAATGAATGAATATATTAAGAAGCCTATATAGAACAAGCACAACATATATATACACTATATACATACCGGACGAGAGAGTGGATGCATGTATATATGTACGATATAAAGGTGTATACATTCAAATATATATTTGGCAATACTACTGCGTGTGCACATCTTATAACCGATGTCATTGACTACCCACGCTGATTGACAAGTGTAACAGCAAGCGTGGTATATGCCCAGACACTCAGTTCAGAAAGTGGAAATGATAGTTGTTTCTATGTATACCGTACGAAATTTGGCTATTTTCTAAGAATGTAAGAATGTCCGAAACTCGTGAAAATCAATCAATGAATGCATTTCCAACATCATTCATGGCGCAAATAGTCATTTCAGTACACTATGATTTGACAACAAAAAGTTGTTTGAATATAGGCAATTTAAAGATACATAATCCGATTTAATGCCCCTAAATTATTATTTCTTCGGCTTCGGGGGGGGGGGGGGGGGTAAAAATATTAGATTTGAGTCGAGGAACTCACCCACCTAAGACCAGAGTTATCAGATTTCGAGTTTTTGAAATCTGTTGTTTTTCAGCAACTCGAATATTTGGCGGCCTGGGAAATATTCGACGAATGACGACTGACGTACTCTCGATACCAAATTGCGTTCAACAAAATGATGATATTTAATACTTTTTGGGCAATGTTATACTACAGTTGACAGCGGTTAGCATTACTTTTTTGGCAATTAATCGATTCTGTTAACCGAAGCGGCATTTCAAGAAATGTTGTTGTTGTTGAAATCTGATGATACGTGATCATCGAATCGGATTGTGTACCTTTAACACTAAAAGTATATAAATAAAGTATATAAATATAGTATATAAATAAAGTATATAAATAAAGTATATAAATAAAGTATATAAATAAAGTATATAAATATAGTATATAAATAAAGTATATAAATAAAGTATATAAATTCGGATGAACACAGAATTTTCATTGCAGCAAGCGACCGTCTCAGTCGCTGATTCCTAGAAAATATCTGATATTAATTATTTGATTGACAGTTGTGGAAATTTGGGCTATCACTATTCAATAAGGAATTATTTGATTGACAGCTGTGGAAATTTGGGCTATCACTATTCAATAAGATCTAACTGTACTTGATAAACAATGCTAAACTTGTTGCACTGATGAAAAATCTCGCTACAGTTTCCAATCTAATATAATGGCGATAACTCTGACAAACATTCATGGACGAAATACGCTATAAATGTCAGTATCATTCCATCAATGCTGGTCTCTTAGGAATTCAACTAGCATTTAAAGTCTGATAATTCATACTGCTTTTATGATGCAAACAGTATACTGTCTGAGAATGAATATTTCCGCAGCCCACAAGGGCCCTAACTCTGATGAAACACGGAATCCGTAATGTATATGGGTATCCTTTTAGCAATATATGAAACTATCTTATGTCGAAATACGTTCAATGTGCACGAATTTCAAAATGGAATAAAAGGTCAGCCGACCACAGTGTCCCCAGACAACGTGGCAAGTCGATGCCGCTTTGTTAAAGAAATTTTAAAAAATTCTGAAATTTTCAAAGTCAAAAAGGGTTAATAACTCCGTAAAAAAAATAAAAAATTCCGTCATCTATATAAATGTTGCACATTTCCAATATGTGGGTAACAATACTCTATAGTTTCAAATGTCTACGATCAAAACTGTAGGAGGAGTTGATTACACCAAGGAGGTACCCTCATACAGAAAATTATAAAAAATGTTGACATTTTCTAAGTCGAAAAGGGTTGATAACTCTGTTAAAAAATATGTTTTCCGTCATCTATATACATGTTGCACATCTTCAATATATGGGCAACAATATTCTGAAGTTTCAAATCTCTGGGATGAATTATGTAGGAGGAGATGATTACACCATGAAGGTACTCAGAAGTGTGACGGACGGACGGACGAACGGACGGACGGACCCCGTTTCTATACTCCCCCTTTTCTTTCAGAACGTCGGGGGACAATTAGTTCAATATGCATGGCACTATTTGGACAGTGGCTTCTATACAAACATATTTACTGTGGTAATGTGTTTTCACTGTGGTCCGCGCGATTCAACGAAATAACGGGTATAAGTCCACCACGCAAATAAAGGCAATTATTCAGTAAAAACTTTGCATGATGTTGTAAAAATGCATTGTTTGCCTCTCGGACCACACACCCTTCCTGTCAATGTTTTACTACTCCCCGTTCAGAAATACCAACTTCTGGACATGCCACATGCAACGGTGAACTACACACGATTTCGTGACGGCTGCCCAGGTTACCCACCCGATTAGGTTCACAAAAATGACGTCGAGTAGGTTTATTGAACTCGATGACGTATTTGTTTTGTTTGTTTGAACATATTTATTGTGACCCACATATATATACATGGAATATTTTCCAACACAGAATTGTGGATAATATTTTGGGTGCACAGGGGATCGGAGCACAAGTTACCAAACTTAGTAAAGTTCCTCTCCCCTGGCGTTCAGCTGCTGATGAATTTAAATCGATGGTGTTGCAGGAATGAAATTTGATGAGAGTTTTGTTTGATATTTGTATGGGGGACGGTGTCCCATACGATCGGCTATGTATACATAGGGGATAGGTATCTCCCAATAAAAAACATGCAGGTTGTAGTTGTGGCTATGGCAGTGGGCGGAGTCCCACATCGCTGGGAATAATGATTACTAAAATCGGTCTGTGGATATGATGAATGATTGTACTGTCTCGAATAATCGCCTATTCAAGGTATCGCTATTTTGGGGTATGCCAAAGAGAATATCTTTAATACTTGTGATGACCACTTTATGCTCATCTAGTCGTGTCCACATACGGTTTCTAGCATCTGTATAGAAAGAACATTCGAAGAAAAACTGTCCAATCGTGGGCATGCACGCGCAGTGAGATTGTCGCTTCGCGCGATTTAATATATTGAGTACAACATTCGCAATAATATTCTATTCTATTTTGGAATTTGATGTTAGTTGTTGGTAGGTATCATAGGTGATGGATGAATGATATAGGGCTACAGACGAAATTGAAACAGCATCCGTTATGACGGTTATGTTTCACGGTTACAGTTAAAATGTGCGCATAACTTGATGACGTAGCGCCATAACTGTAATTATCTATAACTGCTAACCGTCGGTTTTCAAAACCTATCTATTCACGGTGGGAACTCACGCGGTTTCGAGTTGATGATTATCGAGCATTCAAAATGGCGGGGCGATCGCAAACGCGACCAGAAACGAGGAAAAGGGTAATCAACTGGATAATGATATACTAAATAGTATTTTGGCAGCTACGAGCATATGCTATACCATTTTTCAAACAAGCTGATGCCTCCTTTGTGTCCAAACTCACAGTTGTTTGCTCTATAACATTCTGACGACAGTTGTCAGTCGAAGGATTCTCATAGATGTACGGGCTGGTGTATTCTACGAACGTCCGACTGGCAACTTTGGTCAGAATGTTATATAAGACAACTGAGTATTTCCGAACAGATAAGGTATCAACTTGCAATTGTTTTAAAAAATAAACTAGCATATGCTCGTATCAGTCAAAATACTATGATTTGTGTCAGTTACTCATATATTATGTTTTTATTTTATTTTGCACTCGCCTCGGCCATTTTGAATGCGTGGTACTCACCAACCTCTAAACCACGTGATTCCCTATCGTGCTATTGTGCTCATCACGTCCCGCGAATAGTGATACTAACGTTTTGGATTAATGTCGTGGTCGGCATACGAAGCCGTGAACTGACGGTGCATCCAAGTTAATTGCGAGATGAAAACTATGGCGCCGAATTAAATTAGCATAAAATTATGGCGTAATCGTATATGGCGTGTATAACAGTAAGCATATTGAGTTGATATAGGCTGTGCATGCATGTGTCGTACATGTATGTCAGAATGTGCCATCTGCTCTCCGCAAATTTTAAGGAGTTAATGTCGCTGATGGGGTCATTGTCACAAGGCTCTGGTCACATTTGTAGCCACATTTGTAGCCAGCTTTTTAAATCGATCACAAATGTAGCCAGCTTTTCTACGGCGATCACATTTGTAGCCAAACCCACCGCCGCCAATACCGCTTTGCGTCACTTACAATTATGGAATTTCTCCTGGGTAATTTGTTCGATGTTTATTGCGATATCGACTCACAAAAGTCAGAGAAAAGCAGGCAATTTTGAGTTAGGTCATTCACCAAAAGTGAAGTATATTATTAAGGAACAGATATAAACTAAGAAATATATTTCCCGCGTTATTATTTCAACTTTATAAGGTTCCCTGTCAACACTTCAAAAAGTTCCAAGGTTTTGTAATGGTGGAGTATGATCTCTACGGGCGTTAGCCAGAGTAGAGCATCGTGGCTTGATATATATGTTTTAAGTGAGAGTGACCCCTTCAGTGGTAGGAACTCACTCTTGGAATATGATTTCGGCTTGGCACGTTTTATAGGCCGCCTGATTCACCTCAGTCTATCGTGAGGTGAGGTGGATCTGCGGATTTGTAAAAATACTTCGTCGGGATAAATATATAGAAGACTTAAGCGGTAATCAAACACGACGTGTATTTGGGATTTGTCGCGGTTTGAATTCAATTAGAAAGTTTACTTTAGAATTTCGTGTGCGACTGACACTACCGTCTTCAACGTGTGAAGCCAACGCAGAAAACCGAGTACAGGTGTTGGACACTAGTATATTGGCAGACGATACAATCGTGCGGCTACACTTTCAAGTAGGTATGCATGTGTATGCAATTTACCCCAACGTAAACAAAACTAAATTCGACTTACACGAAACAAGCTTATAGTAACTCTTCTGTACTGAATGGCTGCGGACACATGTACCACAATAGCGATGGCATAGTAGGTGTGACAATTTATTATGGTGGAGTTTGGTGACAATTGGTTGTCATAATTAATATGCCATAGCAAGCCATGTCGCCCTCTGCAAACTCGCACAATGAGTCTACCAAGCTCTACCAGCGCGACGGTCGTTCTCTCAAGGATGTATCTACCTGAATGTCTTGTCGATGTTGATCTTTACTCAACACGCAGTGTTATATTTTGCATGCTAACACACAAGTCCACTTGATAACTTAATGAATAACCCATCCCAACAGCCATGATTGTTTTTACTAATGAAATTAATATAAGTAGATAAACATGCATGCATTGAGATCATATAAAAAACGTACCACAATAATGATATGTGAGTCAGCAAGGAACTGCCACCAGGCCACGGTCAACCACAATTCTGGACGATCTATTGTGCAATTATATATATCGTCGTGAATACAATTTAGCAAAACGTAATGAGTATATATAGAGATCAACCTTGGTGAAAAGCAATGGTTGATTGGTCCAGTCGACTCATTGTGCGGAAAATCAGCGGGCGACATGGATAGCTATGGCACAGAATTATGACGGACCAATTGTCACCAAACTTCACCACAATAAATTGTCACACCTACTATGCCATCGCTACTGTGGTACGTGTGTCCGCGGCCATTATTCATTGACGAGCAGTTTTCTTAGGACATATTCAGTTATTAATTTCAACAAACGACCACAGACTCATTTCTATACTAAATACTCATTGACGAATAGTTGCATTATGACATATTCAGACAATATGCTCAAGAAACGACAACAGACTCAATATTAACCATTTCTATACTAAATACTCATTGACAAGTAATTCCCTTAGGAAATGTTCAGACAATATTTTTAATAAACGACCACAGACTCAATATGAACCATTTCTACACTAAATACTCATTGACGAGCAGTTTTCTTAGGACATGTTTAGATAATAAGTTCAATAAACGATCACAGACTCACCTCTATATGCAGATGATTGCCAGACGTATGCAACTTTCTCGTCATCTGATACAGCCAGCGTGGACGATACAACTGGAGTCATGTATCGCTGACATTCGAAAATGGATGTTTTCCAACAAACTCAAATTGAATGAGGGTATAAGACAGAAATGATTGTGATTGGAACTCGACAGCAGCTCAATCTCCTGAAATCTCCATTGGTTTTTTAAAAATTGGTTCCAGTATACTATCGCTTCAAGTGATGTTGTCAGAGATTTGGGTGCTGTTTTTGATTCAAGCATGAACATGGACGCGCATGTGAATAATGTGTGCCGGGCGTGAAACTTTCACCTGAGAAATATCGGAAGGATTCGTAAGTACCTGACCAACTCAGCTACTATAGGACATTAGTTCAGGCCCTTATAAGTTCTAAGTTGGACTTTATGAACGCATGTTTATTCGACATTGCTGATTCACTCATGTACAAATTGCAGAGAATCCAAAACACAGCGGCCAGAATTGTTACTCGTACATCCAAGCACGATCATATTACACCTATCTTGAAAGATCTGCATTGGCTGCCTGTGAAATATCGAATTAAATTCAAAATCTTGGTGTTGACTTTCAAGGCGAAATACAATTTTGCCCCCGTATACCTGCAGGAACTTTGTTATAGAGAAAACAACTGACGATAGGGAACTGCGCTCGAATGGGATGAACTTATTAGAAGAGCGCAGAGGTTACAGTCACTCCGGAGATCGTGCTTTCAGTGTTTGCGCTCCATCATTGTGGAACTCTCTGCCTGGTGAAATTCGAGGCTGTTGGGACTTAATGGAGTTTCGTCATCTGTTAAAGACTCATTTCTTTAAATTGAAACTGACTAACATGCAGCTACTGGTAATTTGTATTTCTTGACAACTTTTTTCAGACTCGTGTAAACTATAACTTTGTTGCGCATGTGAACATGTATATGGAATTTTCGCGTTATAAATGTATTAAATAATAATATTAACCATTTTTAGCTCAACTTACTTTTGTAAGTTTGAGCTATTGCCATGGTTTGGCGTCCGTCGTCCGTGTGTCCGTGTGTCCGTGTTTCCGTGTGTCCGTGGTTCCGTCAACAATTTCCTTTGGCGCGGGCTACAGGTTGTACCTTTGGTCTGATCTTCATGAAATTTGTCATGAATGTTGACATTGACATGTTGATGGGAACGAGTCATTTTGGGGTCATTCGGCCAAAAAACATGGCCGCTGGCAGCCATCTTGGATTTCAAAATTCAATCCATTGGCGCGGCCTACAGGTCGTTCTGTTCATCTGATCATCATGAAATGTGTTATTGATGTTAATAATGACATGTAGATGGGAACGAGTGATTTTGGTGTCGTTCAGCCAAAAAACATGGCCGCCAGCAGCCATCTTGGATTTTACTCTTTGCATGACTAAATCCTTTGGCGCGGGCTACAGGTTGTACCTTTGGTCTAATCTTTATGAAATTTGTCATGAATGTTGACATGTAGATGGGAACGAATCATTGTGGGGTCATTCGGCCAAAAAACATGGCCGCTGGCGGCCATCTTAGATTTCAAAATTCAATCCATTGGCGCGGGCTACAGGTCGTACTGTTCGTCTGATCATCATGAAATTTGTCATGTATGTTAATATTGACATGTAGATGGGAACGAGTCATTTTGGGGTCGTTCGGCCAATAAACATGGCCGCCAGCAGCCATCTTGGATTTTACTCTTTGCATGACTAAATCCTTTGGCGCGGGCTACAGGTCGTAGCTTTGATCGGAACATCATGAAATTTGTCATGGATGTTAACAATGACATGTAGATGGGAACGAGTGATTTTGGGGTCGTTCGGCCCAAAAACATGGCCGCCATCAGCCATCTTGGATTTTACTATTTGCATGACTAAATCTTTTGGCGCGGGCTACAGGTCGTACCTTTTGTCTGATCTTTATGAAATTTGTCATGAATGTTGACATTGACATGTAGATGGTAACGAGTCATTTTGGGGTCATTCGGCCACAAAACATGGCCGCTGGCAGCCATCTTGTATTTCAAGATTCAATCCATTGGCGCGGGCTACAGGTCGTAGCTTTGATCGGAACATCATGAAATTTGTCATGGATGTTAACAATGACATGTAGATGGGAACGAGTGATTTTGGGGTCGTTCGGCCCAAAAACATGGCCGCCATCAGCCATCTTGGATTTTACTATTTGCATGACTAAATCTTTTGGCGCGGGCTACAGGTCGTACCTTTTGTCTGATCTTTATGAAATTTGTCATGAATGTTGACATTGACATGTAGATGGTAACGAGTCATTTTGGGGTCATTCGGCCACAAAACATGGCCGCTGGCAGCCATCTTGTATTTCAAGATTCAATCCATTGGCGCGGGCTACAGGTCGTACTGTTCGTCTGATCATCATTAAATTTGTCATTGATGTTAATAATGACATGTAGATGGGAACGAGTGATTTTGGGGTCGTTCGGCCAAAAAACATGGCTGCCAGCAGCCATCTTGGATTTTACTCTTTGCATGACTAAATCCTTTGGCGCGGGCTACAGGTCGTTGTGTTGGTCGGAAGTTTATGAAATTTGTCATGGATGTTAACACTGACATGTAGATGGGAACGAGTGATTTTGGAGTCGTTCGGCCAAAAAACATGGCCGCCAGCAGCCATCTTGGATTTTACTCTTTGCATGACTAAATCCTTTGGCGCGGGCTATAGGTTGCCTTTGGTCTAATCTGTAGAAAATTTGTCATGGATGTTAACAATTATACGTAGATGGGAACGAGTCCTTTTGGGGTCAATTGGCCAAAAAAAAATGGCCACCAGCAGCCATTTTGTATTTTACTCTTTGCATCACTAAATCCTTTGGCGCAGGTTAGACATTTCAATTAGCACCTTTCCTATTCCTCCATTTACTGTCAACCATTAAATTATTCCCCTACCTAAGTTGAGATACAGTGTCATTGACACTTTCATTGTAATACGACCTTGTCTAAACCTACATACAAGGCTCGTCCTGATTGGTCAGTATCTTGTATTCCCATGGAGACACGATCGTCGTTTTGTGGTACAATTCTAGATATTCTGAATTGTACCAAAAAAAATGTGGTACAACCAGTGATATGATACCAACTCCTCAAACTTCCAGAAGTCAAACCACACGGGCATTGGTTAAAGATGCGGTCGGCGTTGGTGGTGGGTATGTTAAGATACGGGCGGCGTTGGTGGTGGGTATGTTAAGATGCGGGCGGCGTTGGTGGTGGGTATGTTAAGATACGGGCAGCGTTGGCGGTGGGTATGCTGTTAAAATATTCACCTCCGTCAAAAACCGCCATAAACAAAAAGAATAGTAAAATATAGACAGACTTTGTGCTTATACCAATCAGAAATATGGCATAAACAATAAGTTATTGTCAATTTTGTTTCCTTTGTTATGTAAACAAAAGCAAATAACGTTACGTTTCCTGGCTTTTGTTTAGATCCGGACTTGATAAACATAAAGAGAGTTATTTGTTACTGGTTTCCTGATATGGAATTAATAAAGAGCGTTTATATCAATTTTGTGTGACTAACCAATAGAATTGCGCCGTGTTATGTAAACAGAAGCACAACTTCTGTAATACGAGCAGGTTCTTGTTTACGTACACCATCGTACGTCTTGACGACAATATACTATTTAGGCGCTGATTATGTTTGGCATATGAACAAAACTATATATATATTTTAATATTCCTTCCGTTGATGGCGATTTGAACAAATATGAATATTTATGCAACTAACGCCGCCCGTGCCTTTAATGTCGTGCTATAGGCTGAAGAAAGAGACACATAATGACTACCTATACTGACACCTTCTGTGCTTGTAATATATGTGACCCGCCATATCAAATCCAATCGGAAGTCGGGATTTTTTTACCCTGTGCCAATGCATTCTCTTATATATGCGAGTCGACCATAGGTCGCCTCGCATATATAAGAGAATGCATTGGCCTAACAATATTTTACAATTTTAATAATTTGTTCTTGTATTCTTTAACAATTTTATAATTTCACCCATACAGAGCCCCAGACAAACATGAGCAGACGACACTCTTCTATATGCTTCTATATATGTGTGGGGCTCCCTGCATGGTAATGGATGTTTTTTTATTTTATGTCCTATAAATTGTCAGAAACATTTATTTAAAAAAATTGTTAAGCCAATGCATTCTCTTATATATGCGAGGCGACCTATGGTCGACTCGCATATATAAGAGAATGCATTGGCACAGGGTAAAAAAAATCCCGACTTCCGACTGGATTTGATATGGCGGGTCACATATGTTCGTCTATATGCCGTCTGCTTACATTTACATATAACACCCGACCAGATGAATACTAGACTATAAGATATACATGCATTACCGGAAGAATGCATTTAGAATAGAACGAGTTAAAATGACATGACCGATTTGAAACGTCAAAGTGTAAACGCAATAAATCCCACGCAGTGATAGTTTTGAGTTATAACATGCCCTTAAGGTTTTATCCAGTTTGATTTTAAATTTGCTATAGCATGATTAAGCATACCCAAAAAAAATTCAACCCAAAAAAAACAAAATATATATTTTTTGTTTTTTATTTTTTAGGGCCGAGTTTACAGACCGTAAATTAGGGCCGATGAGATCGGTCCCTGGCACTGAAAGGGTTAATACACGAAATATCGATGTGGTGACAAAAGTTGTCATGTTATACAGAATTATATGTCAATTTACAGACGCATACACCGGATTAACGCTCCTAAATTACTAAGTTCCGGGTTGAACAAAATATTTGGTTCGAGTCGAGGAACCCTGTGCACCCATCAAAACTCAGAGTTATCAGATATCGATATTTTAAATCTGTTATTTTTCACCACCTAGAATATTTGACGACCTGGTAAATATTCGGCGAATGCCGACCGACATACTCTCGATACCAAATTGCGTTCAACAAAATGTTGATATAATATATAACACTTTTTTCGCAATTTTATACTCTAGTTGACAGTGGTTATCAATATTGTTTGGCAATTAATCGATTCTGATAACTGAAGCGGCATTTCAAGATATGTTGTTTTTAGAATCTGATGATATGGGGACCTTCGAATCAGATTGTGTACCTTTAACTTTAAATTTCTGTTGGCGCAAGTGCACCTGAGATTTACAGTCATGATCGTCGCGTCACGTCCAGCATACACATGTGCTTCTGATCTTAAGTATACGATGCGCCATACACGTCTCCAGAATTGATAATACATGTCTAAATAAGATTGTAACACCTTTGTAGACTTGTGAAATTTTATTCACGAGCTTCCGACCCTTCTATAGTGGTCTTTCTCAAGTGTCTTGTCTGTGGCTCCCGTAATTTCAAGTTCGCTGGACTATCTTCCCGTTTGCCCAGACAAAGTGAAATTCCACACACATTGCACGATACATTAGTACATTTGATGATCACTTCATATATATGTTAAAATTTTCCTGTGAAGACTGCTTGGGACATATGGTGCCAAACGAAGTTGATTGTGAAGGAAATGTTAGAGGAAACCTATATTTGACCCACCATATCAAATCCAGTCGGAAGTCGGGATTTTTTTTACCCTGTGCCAATGCATTCTCTTATATATGCGAGTCGACCAGAGGTCGCCTCGCATATATAAGAGAATGCATTGGCCTAACATTTTTTTTACAATTTTAATAATTTGTTCTTGTATTCTTTAACAATTTTATAATTTCACCCATACAGAGGCCCAGACAAACATGAGCAGACGACACTCTTCTATATGCTTCTATAAATGTGTGGGCTCCCTGCAGGGTAATGGATGTTTTTTTTATTTTATGTCCTAACATTTGTAAGAAACATTTAATTAAAAAACATGATAAACTAGAATGCACTCTCTGGAGCTGCCTATACTTGCGCCCCATCACACATTCGGCATGTGTTGCGGTGTCTTACCAACAGCAGTTTGAATCACGGGTGCTGGCCCCTCGTTTGAGAGAGATCGATAACAAAATTCTAGATATCAAATCTCAGTTCATCCATCGCTGAAATAGTTGTGTGTACGGACATAATATCTCTATTATCTCAAGTTGATATATTACACTATTATAAATGCTAGTCTTAGTAATACGCACGAGTTGTTTGACATATTTATAGAACATTATAGACATCGTTCATATAAAGATACGAAACGAAGTTGTTGGCAGATGGAATAGGCAGTCCGTGTAACACGAGTAGCAGCTGTCTGGACATCGACGCAATCATGTCTGGTGTTTTGCGCGCCCATGTAGCTCGTGACGTCCTGATGTGCGTCATGACGTCATGGCGTCTTGATCGGTTTCCAGAAAGAAATCATTCAAAATTGTTAATTTATGAGCGATTTATTACCAAAATAAAGCCAGATGACGATGCAAATTAAGTATATATCTTGATTTAAATTACAATTGATGCAACCATTTCATATTTTGCGTGTCCATTATTTACAGTATGTACTTCCGATATGACGTAACATGTTCGCGGAAGGACAGACAACAGACAAAGATCCGAACCGAAAACATTACTTGCGTCCAGCATGGACTGGCGCAAGTAAAAATTGTTAGGCCAATGCATTCTCTTATATATGCGAGGCGACCTATGGTCGACTCGCATATATAAGAGAATGCATTGGCACAGGGTAAAAAAAATCCCGACTTCCGACTGGATTTGATATGGCGGGTCACATATGTTCGGGATATCGAATGAATAGTTCAGTAAAGATGCATAATCGGAATTAACGCTCGCAAATTATTATTATAATCAGAATTAACGCTCCCAAATTATTATTTTAATCGGAATTAACGCTCCCAAATTATTATTATAATCGGAATTAACGCTCCCAAATTATTATTATAATCGGAATTAACGCTCCCAAATTATTATTATAATCGGAATTAACGCTCCCAAATTATTATTATAATCGGAACTAACGCTCCCAAATTATTATTTTAATCGGAATTAACGCTCCCAAATTATTATTATAATCAGAATTAACGCTCCCAAATTATTATTATAATCGGAATTAACGCTCCCAAATTATTATTATAATCGGAATTAACGCTCCCAAATTATTATTTCTTTGGCTTCGGGGGTAAAACATATTTGATTCGAGTCGAGGAATCCACCCATCAAATCTCAGATTGATCAGATATCAATTTCTTAAATTTGTTATTCCCCGAGATATGTAATTTTTAGCAGCCTGTCAAATATTCCTCAAGCCGACGGTCTCGGACCAAATTGCGGATGAAGATGGCTAACTCTAAATAACACGTTTTGGGCAATTTTATACTAAAGTTGACTGTGGTCAGCATTATTTTTGGACAATAAATCGATTCTGATAACTGAAGCGACATTTAAAAAAAATGTAGTTGTTGTTGGAATCTGATGATATGGGGACAATCGAATCGGATTGAGTATTTGGCGTACACAGTACCTTTTGTAACATTCGGTATTTTCGGGATAAACGGCCATTCACAGCATTATCAAATGATACTATTTTATTTAAAGGCACGGGCGGCGTTCGTGCAGAAGTATTCATATTTGTTCAAATCGCCATCAACAGAAGTAATATAAAAATATATATTGTCTTGTTCATATGCCAAACATAATCAGCGCGTAAATAGTATATTTTCGTCAAGAAGTACGATGGTGTGCGTAAACAAGAGCCTGCTCGTGTTACAGAAGTTTTGCTTCTGTTTACATAACACAACTCCACTCTATTGGTTAATCACACACAAATTATATAAACGCTCTTTATTATTTCCATATCAGGAAAACAGTAACAAATAACGCTCTTTATGTTTACCATATCCGGATCTAAACAAAAGCCATGTTCTGTAACGTTTTTTGCTTTTGTTTACATAACAAAAGGAAAAACATTTGACAATAGCATATACCGTTTATGCCATATTTCTGATTTGTATAAGAACAAAGTCTGTCTATATTTTACTATTCTTTCTGTTTATGGCGGTTTTTGACGGAGGTGAATATTTTAACAGCATACCCACGGCCAACTCCGCCCGTATCTTTAAGTAAACCACAAAACAATGGTGTCTGCCAACATACAATGGAATGGGTATACATCAAATTGTAATAACCTCACAGATGGAATCATCATACACACAATAAAGTGTTTCAATGTGTCTCAAAGATGGCATTATCATCATAGTGTTTCACCAAGTGTTTCAATGTGCATCTTGTTTTGTTATTTATATATGAATATATGTGTGTAATATTTCTGTCCGTCATGAAATAAATCTTGGATAGTGACTGCTTCTTAATATTTCAATTAGTAGTTAGGACGTGGCAAAATACTCCCGTGGTAATTCCAACAATGGGCCATAACTCTGGGCAAAATTGGCGAGCGGATCCCAAGTTCAAACTTGACCTGTATTTTGGGCTAATAAACTCTCATACCAAATTTCATTCCACATTCAGTTGAGACTATCTAGAGTTATCACACGGAAACCAACAGCGAATGGACTGACGAACAGACCATTAACATAATACGTTCCGTTAAAAAAAACTGGCGTATAAATATTTATTGAAGGTTTCACCTACATGTGAACTGGTTTAATGTATTCACCCCACTCTCCATGCATGTTTGTATATACAAGGGGTGTATAGCCACACTGAGATCAATACCACATAACATTAGCAATAAATTCACGATGGGTTAATGCAGTTTATTGCAAATCTACATGCACCAGTGATAACTAATTTACCCCGACAACTAAGCGCGGGAATGGATACGAGTGAACAGCCGTACCGCATCGTATATCCCCACAAATGTAGCTTTTAGATGAGATTTATTAATTTTCTAAGGGCCATAACCCATAACGTTAAAAAAAATGGACAACAACTGTTGTTTTTATGTGTAACCATCATAGGTAAGTAGGTGTCTGACCAGGTACGCGACCCCACATGGAACCTCACACATCACGAAACATGCACTATACGGTGTGCCATCTCCTCCAGTCTGTGTGGGGCTCTCAATGGGTGGATGTCTGACCAGGTAACAAACTGTCAGTGTAGGCGGCCCCATATCTAGCACACTAGAATGACAGAGTCCAAGTCAGGGTAATAACATAAACATAACATTAAGCTCTTGGTAAAGTTTCCCCCCAGAAAATAGCTATATAATTATATAAATACTGTCTGTGCGTCGCATCCAGGTTGCGTCAAATCCAACTTCTAATCACCGTAATCGTAACGTCGAAGCTAAAACTGTAATGCACTGGCATGTGGAAGAAAAGGCCTTTTGGTTCGTCAAAAATTGTTTTAGTAAAAATAATAACGGCTTAAAATATATTCGCCATATAAATTTACTCACATAATAATTGTGCAACACATGAATGGATGTCAAGAACAAGAGAGGGTCTGCAAAGCATATCAAAGAATGGGTATATAATGGAGTCAGGGTCCCAATCACGTGCAGACACCTGGTTCCTCGTGTTCTTGGCATAACTTTAGATGCGGAGAGCAAGGTAATGGAAAGATTTACAAGAAAATGGAAAAGAAATTTATAACGTACGGGCCAAAACAAGTTTTTAAGAATCAAAGAAAAAAAAACACATTTATTAAATTTGCAACATATCACTTTAAAACTTTTTGAAATTTAAAGATCAAAGAAGAAAGTTGTATAAAAAAACAAATGTCAGATAAAAGCAACAGGATCATGATCAGTTGCAAGTTGCTGACCCGTGTCATACTAAGCGCGTGTGCTGACCCGTGTCATACTAAGCGCGTGTGCTGACCCGTGTCATACTAAGCGCGTGTACACTAACTTTTCGGCCGTTACTTCCAAGAAATTATACTAAGTGAGCTCGGTTATATTAACGCAGATCCTATCTAAATACCAACGAAACCAAAGAGCTCCAAGGAGGGAATGGCATAGGCCCAACCCATATACCCTTTACCCAACAGTAGGGCCCTGTGCCAATGCATTCTCTTATATATGCGAGTCGACCATAGGTCGTCTCGCATATATAAGAGAATGCATTGGCTTAACACATATTAAAAATTATAAAATTGTTAAAGAATGTAAGAAAAAATGGTAAAAAAGATTTTTTTAGGCCAATGCATTCTCTTATATATGCGAGGCAACCTATGGTCGACTCGCATATATAAGAGAATGCATTGGCACAGGGCCCTTCTGTTGGGTAAAGGGCATAGCATATGGATTTTGTTTCAATCCTCACTAGTATACTAAATATAGGTTAAACACAATACAAATAACCGGCAATGGGATTGCGGAACAAGTGTATATAGATGTCACTTACTGGCATCCCATCTCCCATTAGCCAACGCACTCATTACATTCATAATGACAAAAAAGGGTACTAATCTATTTAGCCAACATATACGACGGCTCTCATGTCAGTTCTCATTAGGATGTCCATGAACACATGTATGGACTAACACGAATATTATGGCTGGCAGAGTTCTAAAATTGGCTTCTTGTTACGCGCGCCGCGTGTATACTAATGTAGAGATTATTGTTTCGCCTGGGCCCCATGGGTGTTTTATTTATAGAATGGGAATTTTTGGGAGGATTAAAAGTCGAACTGCGAACCGGAGACCGGAGGCCGAGTCCGGTAAAAGGTGTAGTTGGGAATTTCAATTTCGTTTTTTGTCCTTTACATTATTATGTCAATAATATTGATTTTTGGTTTGTGACAAGCTATGTCAATTACAAATAAAAGAAGTGAAAAAGATAATTTGTAAGTCTTATATTTCAACTTTTATAGACATTTTTCGTTCTGCAGCCCACTGGGGGTTGTGGTCGGAGACGGCCGAGTCGGCCGCCAGTTCGTTAATTAGGTGATGGTTGTTATTGTTATTTTAACGGAATTCTGAGTTGGTCATTCGCGAAACCAATATATTTTATATTCTATAATTACAATCATGGATATATAATATATGATCTTGAGCGCGTTACCATTTCTGACATTGGTTTTCTTGTACAGTATATATATATATATTAAAGTGCTATCAGTGTGCTGGGCCTCGTTTCATTTATATAGGATTGGACAGCTAGGAAACTCACCCTGAGTTCAGGATACCATGTAAATCTGGCACGATCGCAGACGAGTATCACTTTGTACTCGTCTTTGACAAATATAGATGTCTACGTGAGCGCTATATCCCTAAATATTACTGGGAATATCCTTCGCGTGAAAAGTTTCATGTCAATATGTAAGCCGTTAATGACGCTGTGAGAGCTGTGTAAGCGGTGTGCACGAGTCGGGGGTTGGGCGAAGTCGGAAGTCGTTGGTGACGCGGGGAGAGCTGATAACGGAAGCGAGCGGGGGAGGCAACTCTAGAAGGCTAGGAAGAGAGAAGCGAGGGAAAAGGAGAGATTCAAAGTGAGAAGAAGATAGCTAGAGGTGCTTGGAAAGACAAGGCAAATCGGGTGAGTTGTTAAAAGATAATGAACGTTACAAATATACGCTTTGGTTTAAAACAATCGCCTCACCAGAGTATTCTGTGGCCAACGAGATGTTACGAGATGTTACGAGATGCGTCAATGAGATCATTATTCATAACATCGATCTCTGTCAATCACTCTAATTTTGAATGAAGAATATGCATCATATCTTGTTTGCATTTTTTCACATTTCAAAACGGTGACAATATTCATGTTACACATTAAAGGCCCACTTAATTTTCAATTCCCAGATAACATTATTCCATATTATATACCATTTGGAAGAGGAACCAAACAAATATATATAGTCCACCAGAATACGAAACAGCTGTGGCCTAGGACTGTCCACCAAGTGATAGAGATTCGTGCCAAGACTTCCCCTTGTCAATCCAGAATGCATCAGAATTCAAAATAAGAGATAGAGTTATTCCCCTTCCATTGAGTATAATAGACTTTATAATACAGTCCTGATTAAAATTAAGCACAAGACACACCTTGTCACCTCGACAAAAACAACATGTTCCCAGTTTATTCGACCGGATCAGTTGATAATACACTGTTTTGGAGCTTCCTCTTTCAAATGGTATATAATATGGAATATGTTGTATATAATGTGATATGGTGATTCGAAACTTAAGTGCGCCTTTAATTTGTGTCTTTGCAAGCAAGCAAGCAATCAATCAATCAATCACAAAGAAGTTTTTTGGCCGAATCAATAATGAATTGAAGCGGTTTATTTCTGAACCAGATCATAATAAAGATAATTCAACAATGATAAGAGAAGCACAAGTAGTACGGATGTATGTTTCATATATAAGAGAATGCATTGGCCTAACAATTTTTTACAATTTTAATAATTTTTTCTTGTATTCTTTAACAATTTTATAATTTCACCCATACAGAGCCCCAGACAAACATGAGCAGACGACACTCTTCTATATGCTTCTATATATGTGTGGGGCTCCCTGCAGGGTAATGGATGTTTTTTTTATTTTATGTCCTAAAAATTGTCAGAAACATTTATTTAAAAAAAATGATAAAATTTGTTAGGCCAATGCATTCTCTTATATATGCGAGTCGACCATAGGTCGCCTCACATATATAAGAGAATGCATTGGCACAGGGTAAAAAAATCCCGACTTCCGACTGGATTTGATATGGTTGGTCACATATGTTCGTCTATATGCCGTCTTCTTACATTTCCATGGATATCCTTCCCATCGTTCTGGTTCACCCGCATACCAAAGGTCATTCAAATCCGACCTATTATTACTATGATAGATGTCCAAAGTAGTTACGGACGCACATACTCGTGGACGGAACACATTTGTGTACCCCCCCCCCCTCCCGACAAACTTCGTTTGAGTACTGCCCCAAGGGATAATAAATCAGAGAAAACATAAGTGTAACAATGTGCTCTTTTGGGGAGAAAGAACAGGCACCTAGCCAAATACTGGGAAAACCACTTTCGCCATATCTAGTTATTATCAGAAGCAACTGTTGTGTGATATCTGGAATAATGATAAACAAGAAAACAATAGTCAGAAATGGTAACGCACTCAAGATCATATATTACATACCCATGATTGTAATTATAGAATATAAAATATATTGGTTTTGCGAATAATCAACTCAGAATTCCGTTAAAATAACAATAACAACCAGCACCTAATTAACGAACTGGCGGCCGACTCGGCCGTCTCCGACCACAACCCCCAGTGGGCTGCAGAACGAAACATGTCTATAAAAGTTGAAATATAAGACTTACAAATTATCTTTTTCATTTCTTTTATTTGTATAATTGGCATAGCTTATCACAAACCAAAAATCAACAGTATTGACACAATGTTAACGACAATAAACGAAATTGAAATTCCCAACTACACCCTTTACCGGACTCGGCCTCAGGTCGCAGTTCGACTTTTAATCCTCCCAAAATTTCCCATTCTATAAATAAAACACACATGCGCCCAGGCGAAACAAGAATCTCTACACCAGTATACACGCGCAGCGCGCGTAACTACTGTTACTTAAAGTGATGTGAAACACCCCGGCATGGTGATCAAATAGAAATGAAGAATAATCTTTCTGAAAGTAGTTATTTTTTTTACAAATTATTATATCCAAATTGACAACAAACACCGTCATTCATATACATATTAATTAAATGCAATGACTCTCGATGACGAAATCGTTTTCGTTAATTTATCGCCGATAGTTGCGTCCCGAATCCAGAAGTAAATGCTTACAATTGAGAGTATTTCGAACTACGTGTTCTATGAGTGGTATGGTACTATGTGTTCTATGAGTGGTATGGTACTATGTGTTCTATGAGTGGTACGGTACTATGTGTTCTATGAGTGGTACGGTCGATTTTCTTGAAATTTTCTGCAGTATTAGTAGAATGTTACATTCCCCCAGTTGAAATAGCGCCTGAGTACTAACTTATCAGTGTCATGCGTCCGATCAAGTCCATAATATGTCTTTAAACTAAGAATAGATGCCAAACTTAGTATTATGGGAATAAATTTAATTGATGCGAATGCTCCCATTTTCCCATTCTCCCGTTCTCATTTTTGGCACATTATCGACTGAAAATGAGGCGATTCTAAGCAGATTATCTACCTAAAACAAGTTCTATCATACGCAGATAATTTGAGGGTTTTCTGAAGAACAGGCTGTATTGGTGGTTAGAAAGGTACTACTGTATATATACAGTACATGCAATGCACGAAATTCTCACGCGCAAAAAACGGCACATCAAATAGATGGCAAACCAATAGAGCCACAATGACTTTATTTATATATAGATACCACAAATAATCCGTGTGGCCCTGGGGGAATCGTGTATAGAATATATGACCCATGTATTTGTATATATTTGCTAGTCTGTTTGTCGAGGCCAATCCGTTTATTCCGTCCGCGATTCTTCGAAGCAGGTCCGCCGTGTCACTATTGGAATTATGTTAACTTGCAATGATGGATATATTGAGATTATTTGGCTTCAAGACATTTGATGACATCGGCAAATCTCACATTAACAGGACTAACTAGCACAGGTCCCCTGGTGCGACAACCCTACCATGAGTATATACGTTGATACAAGATTAATAACTATCATACCTATATTGAGCAGAGAGTCGTTTGCGAACAAAATTCATCAAAATCCCATGTGTGTGAGATAATGCCACATACCCAGTTCTTTAGACCATATTCGCAACTTTAATTTGATGTATCTCCGTACCGATACGTTGAAGATCACCAAAGATATTTATGAATATGTGCACACATTCGAAACCCGACAAACCATTGAACAGACTCCCATAAAATATTATTAGTTATCTTCGGTAACATCGGGGGTACATGGAGATTTAATACCTGGATGTCGATTTTGAACCCCGAGGCGGAGCCGAGGGGTTCAAAAAGAGACATCCAGGTATTAAATCTCCATGTTCCCAACGATGTTGCCGGGGATAACGATTTTGTCCCCACAACAATAACCATGTCTCCTTAATTTAAGTGTGTTTTTCATAGGTTATCCGATTAATTCACACCAATAAGAATAATCCAGTAGCTGACCTAATGATCCGGCGTCAGGTGACGTCAAATTCGGCGTGCGAGAGCAACGTCACGATTGGTGGAAACTGCCAGTTCAAGGGTCATTCATATACCCCCGATGTTTCACGTGCTCATATACCCCCGATGTTTGGCACACGTTCTCTTATACCCCGCTGTCAAGGGTGACGGGGGACATGGTGATTTAAACGTGGCGTTGTAGCCAATCAGATTGCTAGTTAAAACCGGATGTGGGGACAAAGCAGAGTATAGTACTGCAGAATTTCACTGTCACAATGATTCATGTGTGGACCTGTTTGTATGATGACCTCAGCAGACTAAATTATGCAATGCTATCATGCTATATTCGATGGGAATCTGTGCTGACAAGAGCCTCGAATCTGTGTCGGTAATTATGTCATTTACCAGTGACTTATTCACCACGACAGATACGTTTAATGTGCACACATTCATCATCATCATAATGTTTAGGAACAAGTCATTCGACTTTTGGTTCCGATATACCACAATTGACTATATATATTGTCACAATAAATCAGTCATCATATAGGTACTTCAGACAGTATAATTTACAGTCTAGAGCTGTGATTTAAACTCTGTCAGTGAAATGGCATTGTTCCAATGAACTAGAACGCGGTGTGTGAAGAAGTACTGTCCGAAGTTCTTATTAACGATTTTTATTTGTAGCTTGAGATTATGTCCTCTCGTATTAGAATATGTTGCTTTCTGGAAAATTTCATCTTTGTTTAACGTTATAATAAGTACTTGTATATGTCTATTAAATCACCACACAGACGCCTGTACTTTGCGGATGTTAAGTTCAGTCGAACGAGTCGATCTCTGTAGTTAATGTACCTGAGCCGAGGGGTACCAGTCTGTTGCACGACGCAGCATTTTCTCCGAAGCGGTGCAATTCTATTGCAAATGAGAGTCCAATGCCGTGTTGCAATATTCAAGAATTGATCTAACCATGCTGGTATAAAGGCGCCTAAACATGTTTTGTTCTAACATAATGAACGTTCTATTTAGGACACCGATGACCCGTTATGCCTTATTACATATTGAGTTTATGCGAACGCGTATGCTGCACATGATGCGGTCATTAATTTCGTCTCCGATCCGATGTTGTGCCCAGCACACTGTTATCCGTTAACATACAGTCAACGCTTTTCGAGAAGATACGAGATTCGTGGAGTATGTTTTTCGATATATGTTTCAGATTCATACGGGGGTCCCCAACTCATTAGCAGAGCATTAATCGTAGTGTCTGGGTTCCAAAGCTGACGCTCTCGCATAGCCGTATGGCGCCCAATTTTTTAGGGGGAGGGGGGTGGCTGAGACTTTTTGCCCAATTGTTTTACATGATATAATCATGGTTGTAAACACTTTTTTTTGTTAGAATATACCTTGTATATAGACATAAATATATAAAAGATTCAAATTAACATTAAATATATAACTCGGCAGAAATGTGAAAAATACTGTAATTTGCCACAATTTACCCCTGAAATACCATTCAATTTGCCTGAATTTGACTGAAAATATCTCCAATTTTCCCGAATATTGCTTGCAAGCATTTCCGGACCATATAGAGGATAGGCAGTTCATAGTGTACAATCAATTCAGCCAAGTAAGATGGTGCTAGCTTATAGCAGATTTTGTACACCATTACTAACATTTTAAAATTGATCGACTGAGCTATCCACTCATGTATGCGGTACATGACCGTCGGTTGATTAGACGTTACGGTGCATTGGGCTGTTACAATCCGTCCAGCGCTGGTTCTACTCCAGATCGGTGCCGATTTGTGATCTACATAAAGGGAAGGCAACACGATTTGTATATCTGGTTTGTCAGTTGCGTCCAGGGGTCCACCAATGCATTCTCGTATGTATATGTGAGTCTCCCATGGCATGGAGAGCCTCGCTTATATAAGAGAATGGACTGGCTTACAAGGTCAATGTAAATATCGTTAGGCCAATTTATTCTCTTATATATATGCGGGGCTCCCATGGGAGCCTCGCTTATATAAGAGAATGCATTGGCACATGGTTTTCGCAAACAATCTGGAAGCTCCAGTCATGGAAGGGTTAATAAATACTAAGAATGTTCTTATTTGATGGTGCTTGGCTGGTCATCAAATGACAGAACACGGGTATACACTGATAACAATATTTCTATACAATTTTGTGTTGCATACATGCATATTATGGTTTGATTTATTGGCGTTCGTCGTCAGTATACACCCCTGATCAAGTGGTCCTGCCAATGTGCTATGATGCTGTTTAATCCTGCTGAATTGCCACGACTATGTTTGGACAAATTGATGATGTTAACAAAAAGTACCGTTATAGTTTTTTAATCTGAACATATACAGGAAAAGCCATTATGCGTATCAAACATTCAAAAACAAATTTATCGCGAAATATTTTTAATACTGCATGGTTCTATTAGTTTTAAAATCGACTATAATCAAGATGTTATTCGCGTCGTTTTAGAAACACTAGCGCAGGCATTATTATATTTTTCAAAAATATATCATTATGTTCTTAGATGTTTCATACACACAATTTTTTTTTTTTTTCTCAAATCGCTGGGATTAGCCAAACACCGCGAAAATGACAACTTTAGAAAAAATAGAGTGCTCGCTCGGTGAAATTAACCTTCTGCGTGATCTTTCCTCCATCCGCAAAACTGACAACTTCGTCATGATATGGTCTACACCGACGACAAACTCCAATAAATAAAATATGACTTAATGCGACACAACATTATATTGAACATTTCTGTCAATGATCTTCTTCTGTCCGTTGACGACTACAACTAAGCGCCGTAAAAAGAACATTCTAAGTATTAATTAAGAAAGTGCGCGTATAAAAAATTAGAGAGCGTTTCTTATTGGCGACTATTCTTACGGGATGAAAATAGAGAGCGTTCATTTATGGAACGTGTGAATATACACAGTTGCAATACACCAGAACATGACCGCGAACCCACCCCATTACGATGCAATGATAGTAAGTATAGCAGATATAAAATGGACGTGACATGTGGCTAGCGGAGCCATATCATAATCTACACAATATATAAATGCGTGAATATTCTACGAACCAGAGATACAAGTATATGTATTATAAATTACCACATGTCGCGCGATATGTAATTAAAAAGACTTGTAATCGCCAGCTGTGGTAGGGACGTTATTCATCAGTATATATGTATGAGTGTATTTATCACAATATTACACCCTTCAAAGGCTGGTTATATCCAAGTTGCCGTGCCCGATTTGACACCAACTTAAGCAATTAATCGATTATGATTACTGTACATAGCGGCATTTCAAGAAATGTTGTTGTTGGAATCTGAAGATATGGGGACCATCGAATCGGATTGTGTATCTTTAACAAAAAGGAATAGGTTCATCATGGAACGCATGATTCACGGGACGTATGGTAATTAACCAATCAGGAGCAGGCACTACAATAGATTCCATTAATATCCCGATGGTCGATTGCTCGATTTGACATGCTCACCGACGTTCGACTTTCCTAACCGTATTGTTCATCCTATATCCATGGAGCGGTCATGGAATAAATCAACATATCCCGAGCAGATAGGTTCATATATGACTAAATATTCACCTATGTTCATATTGTACTTATGTGATTCTGAAATAAACCCATAGTGCCCATTCTGTTTTATGGTGCGGGCCACAGTGAAAACACATTATAAAGAGCGTAATCTGGTAAGTCGATTTAGGTTCATATAGAGCGTAATTTATATTCAAATAATACCGACATTCATGCTTAATGGAAGTCTAAATATTGCGCCACAATCCCGTTAGGGCGGATTGACGATGATCAGATGAGAACGGTGGCGTAAGCCACGACAAGGATAAAACGGGAGTCGTTCGAATGTTACGATGGTATCATTGTGGCATTGTAACTACTCGTTTGGGTAAACACTAACCCATGCCAATATGAGTGTGGTGGCATATGTTTATTTCACATCCGAAAATAGTTGATATATCCAAAACAAAAGTGATATTATTCAGAGTTCTTCTTATCGATAAATTACGTCACTTGTCTGTAATGAGAATCACGGTATATCCGTCTATACTTACACTCTATGTGTATTCATTCTGTGAAACTAGAATGTAGGCCGTCGATGGGGTGAGATTACGTCACGTGACCTCGTGCGCTGACCCCAATATGTTTCCATTGTGTGTGGACGCAACATGCAACGTGTGAATGACGTAATTTGGCAAATGAGTGTAAATAGAAGAAATGGACGGTGATTTGGTTGCGTTCCATGGAGTATGGATACAAGTTGGTCTGACATTTTCATGTGTGGAACACTTTCGCGGCCCACAAAAACTGTCGGACCAACTTGCATACATACTCCATGGAACGCAACAAAATCACCATCCATTTCTTTAAAAATACCATAGACTGAGCATGGCATGCATTTGCTCTGAATTCGGCACTGGATGTGTAATAAAAGGATGCGCATGCAGGTTCTCCGAGAAGCAAGATTGTATGCAACCAACAGTAAATGTTGCTCGTGATAGAGAACTTTCTTTGCATGCGACAATTATATTGCGTCCCATACAGGAAGTGTATTATACCCCTAGCTGTTAACTTAACATCAATCATGATTTTGCCGACTTCTCTGGTATTAAACCGTTCACTTTATACGACTCAGGCTATAATACAGCCACCGTGTTTGCATTCCAATGCTCCATCTAATCTCCGAGAAGTGAACTAGATTTTAAGATTTATGCATTCATAACGGATCTCGGTGACCAAGTTTGATGTATGCAGATAGTACTCATGGATGATGAGATATTTTGTTAAGGAATGATTGGTTCGCCTCACGGCTCAGGAATATTGGCATTCTCCCATTGAGCGTCGCGCGGGGAATGACAAGTGATATAGTGTAATATACTCACACACTGAAGTCGATCCGGAGGCAGCATATTCCTCACAACGTCCGAGAACATCCCCACCGAGTGTACAGTCAAAATTCTGTGGGCCAGCAAAGTGAACAATTAATCCAACGCCAAGCGCTACAATCAACGCAAAGAGCAGAAGTAGGAAGCCCGTAGCGGTACTGACGTAACAACCTCCCTTAGAGTCGCGCTCTGACGTTAGCGCTGTGTCGCTCGAATAACGCCCCATCTCTGAGAATTCTAATTGCTCCGTTCGTTTGACCATCGGTGAGCGGAAGAACGCGAGTGATGTCAATAATTTAATCTATAATAGTGTGTTATAGGCAGAACGTTGACGTATAACCCTCGAGAACAAACCACATCAGCGATATGATAGCCAAGCACAGAAGCGTGTGGATTAAAGTGCGTTGCAATTGTAAGAATCCACCCGCTCCGCCCTCACTGGCTTATAGTTCCGCTCGGCGCTTTGCTGTGTGTTTCGGCGACTAAGATTCGCCACTAACTGTGAGTCAGTTTGTTTGCCTTGTTTAGAACATACATAGTATTACATACAGCATATTCTCGAACCATTGCCACGCAGCGCATTCGCTATTCATATATGCCTATATAACACTCTAGAAAAGACTTGTTTATTATTGCTCAAAATTATAGTATAGATTTCATAAACATGAGTGATGATGATAAGCTCATCTTCATAATGAAAAACGAGGACAAACAAATAATCAATTCCGTGCATGTAACATGGTTATTCTTTCTAAAAAGGCAGGGGGGAAATAAAAGGGAAATAAACGTTGAAAGTATTAATTTATGTTTTAATAAGGAGTATTTATCGTACATATGCATATCACATTTTATTTTAATGTGTAACTAAAAAACTAACTTTTCATTTAATAACTGTTATTTGTAACTGCCTCCGTTGGTGCATTGCAACACATTATCTTATTTCTGATTCTTGGTATACATGGGCCATGGGCGTTTTATTTATAGAAATGGCAATTTTTGGGACGGATTAAAAGTCGAACTGCGACCCGGAGGCCGAGTCTGGTAAAAGGTGTAGTTGTGAATTCTGGTGAGATGCATGAGAAACCTTCAGTGATAAGCCGTATATAGTTGTTGTAATAATTTGAAGGATTAGTTGTTTTAAAGATACGGGCGGCGTTGGCGGTGGGCATGCTGTTAAAATATTCACCTCCTTCAAAAAACCGCCATAAACAGAAATAATAGTAAAATATAGACAGACTTTGTTCTTATACCAATCAGAAATATGACATAAACAGTATGTTATTGTCAAATGTTTTTCCTTTGTTATGTAAACAAAAGCAACAAAAAAACGTTACAGAACCTGGCTTTTGTTTAGATCCGGATATGGTAAACATAAAGAGTGTCATGTGTTACTGTTTTCCTGATATGGAAATAATAAAGAGCGTTTATATTTTGTGTGTGTGATTAATCAATAGAATTGCGCTGTGTTATGTGAACAGGAGCAAAAATTCTGTAACACGAGCAGGCTCTTGTTTACGTACGCCATCGTACGTCTTGGCGAAAATATTCTATTTATGCGCTGATTATGTTTGGCATATGAACAAAACTATATATATTTTAATATTCCTTCTGTTGATGGCGATTTGAACAAATATGAATATTTCTGCAACGAACGCCGCCCGTGCCTTTAACGGAATTATGAGTTGGTCATTCGTGAAACCAATATATGTTTTATATTCTATAATTATGGGTATATAATATATGATCTTGAGCGCGTTACCATTTCTGACGTTGGTTTTCTTGTCATATGGAATTGTGTTTCTTGTCAGTGCACGATAAAATCGTGTCTGCGAAGGCTATAACAATTTTATACTAATATTAGGTAACTACTGGCGAGAATAATCTAATAGTGTCATGTTGCGATAATTTGTGTCTTACTCCATTCACAAAGGTGATAACAGTTATAAACCCGGTAAATGTTGGGTCACATTCGCAGTCAAAATCGATGTTACAGGAGCATGCAGCACTCCAATATTATATACACAAAGGGTGACAATACCTACTATAATTTACTCTCATGCCAACAAATCGATGGACATGTGTACATAAAATTTTACCCAGGAGTTCCTAATTCAATTGCCCAAAAAGGAACCCCATCGCTATGGCATGTTAATAAATGGCCACGGAACTTGTTATATATTGATAATATTTACCGATGAATAAACTTCCAATGATCATAGGTTACCATTAGAAGGCGGGCGACTTCTTGTGAATGGCCTGTGTTCAAGTTGTATCAAAAGCCCTGTGTGGCATTCTAATATATATCTCGTGTGTCTCTGGTTATATAATCATATGCGTCACAATAATTGTTCTCTGCATGCCTGGGACGATCACATAGTTCATTTTGTGAATTAGCATAGATATTATAGATAATAACGCTAGTATATGACCTCCAAGCCTCAAATTAGGGTAGCCAGGGTTCACGCTGACACTTGCCAAATTTGTCAATGGCAAAAATAATTCACATTTGGCTAAAAATATTTTCATTTGGCAAAAGTTTTGGCAAGTCACTTTTTAATTCATCAAGAAAGTTGAAATAATTGGTCAATCAATTCATTTCAGGAAAATCTTACAACATAATTATGTTAGTGGTTAAGGTTTAGGAAAAGTTAACACCTCTATTAAGTTGCAGTTAATATCATAACATTAATACCGATGGTTGGAGGGATTACTAGTATTTAGTGTTTAGTGTGGTGATGGTGTTTACATAGCTAATCCTCTTGTGTTGTGTCATTCTGATGAAGCAACCCTACTACCATTTTATTGTTCGGTGATTGGCTTATTGTTGTATGATAAACCACAATAGAGATGCGAATATAATTAATTATTAACTAACTGTTTTCTTATCGATATAAAAAGTCGTTCAAACCGTGAGTGTCGAAACATAAGACTTAAGGTTGCAGAAAATGATACTATCAGAAATAGCATTTGGCAAATGCTAAAAAAATTTGGCAAAAAATATTTTCATTAGGCAATTTATTTTGCAAAAATAAATTTTGGTCCAGAGCGGACCCTGAGGGTAGCATATAGTTAAAGTTCAATAATAATAATAATAGTCATATCGAGTTATTCAAAACTAAATATTCAGAATACGAAGCCACATATTCAATAGATAGAAACAAAAACTATAGTAATTGCAGACGAAGATATTAAATTCGATATACACGTTAATTATATCTGCAATAAAGCTTCTCAAATTATTGGTATAGAACATTCACGAACTTGGACATCAACACTTTCCGATCGCTCTACATAAGCATGGTCAGACCTATCATCGAATATTGTAACTCTGCGTGGAGCCCGCATCACAAATATCACAGAATTGATAGAACATTCACGAACATGGACATCGACACTTTCCGATCGCTGTACATAAGCATGGCCAGACCTATCACCGAATACTGTAACGCTGGATGGAACCTGCATCATAAATATCAAAGCATTGTGTTAGAGAAAATATAACGAAAAGCAATGAAACTAGTTCCTTAAATAAAAACTCTTTGCTCTCGAGACCGAATGGACCCACTCTGATGTCTTTAAAATATCGAAGATTTAGAGGAGATCTAATCGAGGTATATATAAACTGTTGAATGGTCATTACAATATCAGTGCCTGTGACCTAATAAAAAGAAATTCACCAGGAAGAACAAGAGGACATAATAGAAAGCTACAGATGCGTACTGTTAATAAGGCCATAGGAAAATATTTCTTCACGCAGAGCGTGGTCAATAGCTGGAACTCTGACAGACTTCGCCGTTGAGGCTCCCCAATCGGTCAATTCAAAATATACAGACTCATTCTTCTATGATATAAAATACGAGTTCGACGACAAGTAATATATTTAAGTGACTCAGATGAAAATATCGAATAACGATATATATACAGTAATGCCCTAATTAATCGACTCCTTTAACCACAGCAGAATTATGGGTAACTTTTCAGGATTTAGTCGGAAATATGGCTTGTTTCCATTTATCGGAAAGCTCTCCCAGAGGATTTAGTCGGAAATATGGCTTGTTTCCATTCATCGGAAAGCTCTCCCGAGAGCTTTCCGATAAATGGCAACAAGCCATATTTCCGACTAAATCCTGAAAAGTTACCCATAATTCTGCTGTGGTTAAAGGAGTCGATTAATTAGGGAATTACTGTAATTGTAAACAAACATAGCAAATAATGTTATTGTGACGAAAAGTCGCAAGACATGTTCCGTATTATGAGGATGATGATGATGACGATGATGTTGATGATGATGATGAGTACTTACACATGCAGTGTTAGTATTGGTATATTTCCTGTAGGAGGATAAGGAGAAAATAATAAGTTCGTTATAATAATAATGTTATTGAATAACACCGATCTAACTTAAGGCAAAAATTCAAATAAAAATCGGTATCTAAAAATGAACCTATACACTACAAACACATCACCGAAACTCACCTCAAACAAATGGAAAACAAGCAAACTGATTTATTAGCAGAAGAGAACAGAACACTACAGCATAAAAACACGATCAAACCCGGAGGAGGCATTCAGCAACTTAACAAGGCAACAAAAACCTATTGCGGAACAAGTCTTGCGACTTGTTCCATATAATATTAATTGATTATATATTTGTAAGTGAATACTCATACCGGTATACGTAGTCACAAACAGCGCTAATAATCAGTTATATTCGTACGTTTGTTAGAACAAAGATTTAGTTTTCTCTCGGCATTTTGTGTGCTTAACAAGGGCAGCATTTGGCTCTGCTCGCTTAGTATATATATTAATATCAGGGAAGTCCACCAAATGTGAGTAAAATGTCGCCGGTAGCAGCGGTCTTATCGAGTCATCAGAGGAGGTAAACCCTGCATGGCATTTGTTAAAGCATACGTATACGTATAAATGGAAATAGTGCCAGGTGACATTTGACTTCCGGTGTGGCGTCAGTTTATATTCCGCACGCTACGTCTCAAAATACCATGGCTTCCAATATTTTTCCAACAAACTCTAATGAATGAAGAGTTTGAAAAGTTACTTCATTAAATATACGGCATTAAATACGTCACAAAGTCTTTATTTATCTGGGACTATTACTTTACATGGGCAAACAACGTCAAACGTCATAACAGGCCTTAAAGTATTTAAGTATGTATTATCGAGGTTTTGGATAATGTAATATATAGAATCTGCAAATCGTCCCCAGTTTATAGCGGAATTTACAAAACCTGTCCAGTAAAGGCTAGGTCCAGACCTAATTTATTGGACTCGTTTTGTAAATTCCGCTATAAACTGGGGACGAGCTGTAAATCCTCTATATATCATTCCCTCCATGCATATCTCTCAGCCACTTTGGTACGTATATTAACAATCCGACCCACAACCTCAAATGTAATGCAGTGAGTCCCTGATGCGTGAGATTTCCCCTAGACCTTACTCAATAAAATGCCTTAACGGCGAGCCAGCAAAACTAGCAACTATTTACCTATTTTTATGAACATTGGTCCGGGTTGCATGGTACCTATCAAATTCAACAGTGTATGTAACACACCTTACTATTAGTTTCACAAGAGATGAAAGTATGTACACTCACATGGAGATGAACGCTGACAGGCGATATCTTTAACCCTTTACCCAACAGAAAGGCCCTGTGCCAATGCATTCTCTTATATATGCGAGTCGACCATAGGTCGCCTCGCATATATAAGAGAATGCATTGGCTTAACACATTAAAAATTATGAAATTGTTAAAGAATGTAAGAAAAAATGGTAAAACGTGTTAAAAAAAGATTTTTTTTAGGCCAATGCATTCTCTTATATATGCGAGGCGACCTATGGTCGACTCGCATATATAAGAGAATGCATTGGCACAGGGTATAACTGTAACTATCACAATGTGGTCAAGGAGCCGGTTCCAATGATATCCATATTTGTATGGTTTTATTGAGACAGACCCAAGATATTTTAGGCTGTTGAAGCTTTATTTGGCCGGTTTTGGCCGGTTTGTTGGGTAAAGGGTTAACACACATATATAAAGAAGCGACACCTACCACCTGGAATGACAGGAATACAGCCTGGCAGGGCTATGTCATTGCTGAGCAATATACAACAATAACCATGTGTAACGTTCATAATGATTGTGTGTACATGTGTGTATATTGTAAATAAAGTTATCCTATCTTGACAGAAAATCGAACAAATCGCAGAGGAAATTACTATTTATATCCGAAGATATCAGTCTGTTCTCCTGAAAATAAGCTAATATTGAACAAAAAAAGCCCATATCGGCATTATTTGAATCTGAATTATCCACGAGTCTTTGGCGAGTCTCACCAGACAATAGGACAATTATTGTTTACCGAATTTAATCAACAACTGCCCAATTTCGTCTTGACTAAACTCACGATCCGGACGAGATAGAAAGTCTCTTCGGTAACTTCGCCAGATGTAAGACCACTGTGAATTGTGAAGGTAATTATCGATTTTTTGTCTAATTCTCATTTGGTTATTAATATTGGCTGCGGACACACGTACGACGGCAGCTATGGCATAGTAGGTGTGACACTTTATTATGGTGGAGTTTGGTGACAATTAGTTGTCATAGTTAATATGGCATAGCGAGCCATGTCGCCCGCTGCATATTCCCACACTGTGTCTTTTCCAAGCTCTACCAGCGTCGCGATCGACATCTCAATGATTTATCTATCTAACCGAATGTCTTGTCGCTGTATTTTACTCTTAAATGCTTTTTCCGATAAACCTGGAATCAACGTGGACAAAATTTCCAAAAGTTCGTTATAATCAGATTTTTTCTTGTTTTGATCCTTGTATAAGTCGCTTTGTTTATTCCAGATACTTTCCCGTAATGACTCGTATCTGCATCTCTTCCAACAATTCCGACACAGCTTCATCTGTCCACATGATGTTAGCGTAATTATGAGTAGAACTTAACGTCGCAAAATAAAAAATGCAATTGGGGAACTGTCTTAATAGCATGACATTAATATAAATAGAGAAACATGCATTGAGATTATATAAATAAAACATACCACGTGCATGATATGTGAGTGAATGAGATCAAACACAATTCTTGGCGATCGATTGTGCAATCATATGTATCGTAGAGAATACAATGTAGCAAAACGTAATGAGTAGAGATCAACCTTGGTGAAACGCAATTGGTCCAGTCAACTCACTGTGTGAATATGCAGCGGGCGACATGGCTCCATGTGGCATATCAATTATGACGACCAATTATCACCAAACTCCACAATAATTAATTGTTACACCTACTATGCCATCGTTACTGTGGTACGTGTGTCCGCAGCCATTATGTCGTTATCAAATTGTAATTTTGTTTTCGACTCCCCTGCCAGCAGCCAACTTAAAAAAAATATATAATATTTTGTTTAGTTCAGACACATTTCATGGCCAATGTTTATGCAAAATTTACATATGGGTTTGGGGACACATGTTGCTTGGAATTGCTGCGTTCCGTTCCATGACATACTGGATGGGAGTCAAAGCACTTGTTGTGCGAGGGGATTCCATTTGTACCTAACAATAAAGAGCGTTTATGGTCACTTGAGGATGTGGTAAAACATAAAGAGCGTCCGCGTAGAAACGTGGGAACAGCTTATATAACTCCCTATCACTTAATTAGATCTTTACATAGAATATAGTCTCCATATGAGTATTTCGTTATATTGTCGTTATCCGTCGACTTATATATTTGGACCACCGGAACGTGACACAGATGAGTTATGACTACATTCTCAGTCTGATGTTCTAGTACAATGTCTCACATTACTTAAAATTTAAAACTGTAACTTTCTTTTCAATGTTGCGGATTTATGTTGAGTTCAACAGTTTCTAGTATGTTCATGCTTGATATGTTCAACATTCCCGGTTCAAAATGAGTACAGTTTACCCGCTACCCATGCATGCCCTGACATACATACTCTCTGAGAATATTTGAATCATTTGTCAGCGCGTGCCTGTTTGCATTATCTTGCCTCTTATTTGCGTTGCTAATTGATTTTTTTTCCATATTGGCAAACAAACAGAATTGGCAACAACAAGATAAGCTCTCTGGTAATAATATGTAACATGATTCGAAATGCTTTAAAACACAACAAGAACAACAAAAACAACTGCAGGCAAAGACAAAATATACTTTAGGACGTAATCAACAGAAGAGCTATCGGAACAGTTTAAAGATACGGGCGTCGTTGGCGGTGGGTATGCTGTTAAAATATTCACCTCCGTCAAAAACCGCCATAAACAGAAATAATATTAAAATATAGACAAACCTTGTTCTTATACCAATCCGAAATATGGCATAAACAGTATGTTATTGTCAAATGTTTTTCCATTGTTATGTAAACAAAATAAAAAAACGTTACACCTGGCTTTTGTTAGATCCTGATATGGCAAACATAAAGAGCGGTATTTGTTACTGTTTTCCTGATATGGAAGTAATAAAGAGCGTTTATTTAAGAAATGGATGTTGATTTTGTTGCGTTCCATAGAGTATGGATGCAAGTTGGTCTGACATTTTGTGTGGAACGCGAAAGCGTTCCACACATGAAAATGTCAGACCAACTTGTATCCATACTCTATGGAACGCAACAAAATCAACATTCATTACTTATATTTACACTCAATCGAGACAACTGGCAGATTAAAAGCGTTTTAAGCGTCCATTTCCAACGTTATTATCGTGGCTCGGAGCAAGTGGCGTCTACACTCAAATGGACGAAAGTTGGGGTCAGCGCGCGACGTCATGTGACGTAATTTCGACCAACCAACGTCCTTCATTCATGTTCCACAACGCGAATGCATGTTTGAGTGTAAATATATCATTTTGTGTGATTAACCAATAGAATTGCGCTGTATTATGTGAACAGAAGCAAAACTTCTGTAACACGAGAATGTTCTTGTTTATACGTACACCATCGCACGTCTTGACGACAATATACTATTTACGCGCTGATTATGTTTGGCATATGAAAAAAAACTATATATATTTTAATATTCCTTCAGTTGATGGCGATTTGAACAAATATGAAAATTTCTGCAACGAACACCGCCCGTGCCTTTAAACTTCGCGCTGAACTAAAGATGAAAAGAGACATTTCCAGGACTGATGTTCCACAATGAAGGGAATATGGCAGTGTAGAGATACTTTTGGTGATTATGACACAAAATTGTGTACGGTACATGTACATTGTAAACATATTTAATTTGTTACAAAAATTGCATTTTAGTAATATGTCAGCCTGTTCTCCCGAAAATCCGAACGTCTGCTGATAAAGAGCTTGTTTAGGTAGATAATCTGCTTAGAGTCACTTCGTTTTAAGTCGATAATGTGCTGAAAATTGGAGCATTTTAGTCACATTGTCGACTCATAATAAGGCGATTCTAAGCATATTAATTGTGGATAATGAAACAAGTAAGCAAACCAACGACTTCTCAGGTGTACGCTCTCTAACATGTGTTTTCGCTGTGGCCCGTGCCATAAAACGAATTGTTATCCTTCAACCCATTTTCCTCTCTTCTGATTGGCTGAGAGTGCGTCACATGGCGGGCGATAAATCACCATATTACCCTCGAGGGTAACATTGTCTCAGTTATTGACCGGTCAGCTGTTACCAGTAAACATAGAACTGCGAAGAACTCACCGCGCAGAGATTCTCTGAAAGCTCTCTGATAATTTTGAAAAACACTGTTTTTATAAACCCCACTGTTTCATAACAACCGCGAACTGTGGTGTTTGCTAATTTGCATAATTGTGTGTTTTTTATTTGCAATTTGAGCACGCTATGTATAAATGGTGTTATCACAGACACATATCTGTTATAACGTGTAATATTCATATTGGACCTTTTTATATCAATAATAAAGACCGTGGGACAAATATATAAACCTTATTATGTAGTTGGTATGCTGCAGACAATTGCACATACGATGTACATACGTTACAACTACGTTTATATACTAGATCAAATAGCCACTCTTTGCTGTTTATCAATTGATTATTTCTTTTCTTCAATACATTCATCAGACTTCAGAGAATACCCGTATATTGCGTAACGATCTGTGACAGATGTCAATTTCTGTTTGCACTACCACAACGTGTTAGTTCCACATTTTAGCATTCTGGAAATTAACACGTCTGTCGGCGGCTTTACGCTCATTTGAAACGAAACCGAACATTTCGCTGCATGGCTACTCAACTTCGAAATTGCTTTACTCCTCTTTCCGTGAACCGATTTCCACAATGCAACCAGCAAACTGACCGGAGAATATCTGCGCAAATGACGGGTATGTTAATTGATCCAGATTATGAATGTTTTATTTTCTAAATAGCGATGATTCCAACATAAAATTAACTTTTCGAACTGGATTAAAGAATATATGCGCACATTTATTCCTGCTATTAAGGAGGTTCGTGTGTACTCCATTGTCAGATAACAAAACAGTTATCACCCTTGTTTTCGTGAGACACGGGGATTTGTCGCCGCTCTCGACCTGGAATGTCACCCTCGGGCCTGGTGGCCCTCGGGTGACATTCCAGGTCTCGAGCGGGCGACAAATCCCCGTGTCTCACTCAATCGCGGGCGATAACTGTATAATAACGGCGATGACTCCATTGTCTCCCTCGACGATATCACCACCAGTAGCAGGGACGCCGTTGATCTGCCGGAGGTCCCTGCTATTATCGTCGCCGAGGTCAGCGGAGACAGGGAAGCGGACACCACCCCCGATGTTCCTGCCGCTGACTTCGGGTGGAGATGGACACATTGACACCTTGGACACCGGAATACCATCACAGCCCGGTGTCCTCCGTCTCCACCACCAGCAACAACATCCCTGCGACGCCGAGTTACCACGAGAGGCCGGCGTCGCCCACAGTACAAGAAAGAAACAGAGCCAGATTCCTTGAATTACTGGAAGAGCAACAAAAACAACAACAACAACAACGGCGGAGAGAACTGCAGACAAACGTAACGTCTCCTCCATCCTCTGTGGAGAAGCAACCACCAAAAAGAAGAAAGAAAAAGAAATGAAAACTTTATAAAAATTGCTTCTCTTTGTTTTTGTTTTTTTGATTATCTCTAATAAAAGCTAAAAATGAGGGGTTAGGGAAAGGGCCATTCGGCCCTTTCGAAGATCCCGGGGTTAGCCCCCCCCCCCCCAAATCACCTTATCATCATTATCTGCCTATTTCAGAATTAAATAATCACATTATGTACATTTTTCACATTATATGTCGACTATGTACATATTTCACATTATAGGTCTACTATGTACATATTTCACATTATAGGTCGACTATGTATATATTTCACATTATAGGTCGACTATGTACATTTCACATTATAGGTCGACTGACTATGTACATATTTCACATTATAGATCGACTATGTGCATTGTACATATTTCACATTATAGATCGACTATGTGCATATGTGCGCAAAGATATGTTGAATATGTAGCATGAATCAGTAGACTCTTTCCAGGACACAGATGATGATTTAGTTTGAGAGATAATTTTACTGGATTTATCTCCCTTTAAAATTGGCCTGTAATTATAATTCAACACAGATCCCAATACAAACTACACCATGTATGTCAATTTCTAGTGATGATCAGCGTGTTTGAATATGTAAAAGTGGTCACCGGATTGCCGATAATGTAGTGTGGTCACCGGATTGCCGATAATGTAGTGTGGTCACCGGGTTGCCGATAATGTAGTGTGGTCACCGGATTGCCGATAATGTAGTGTGGTCACCGGATTGCCGATAATGTAGTGTGGTCACCGGATTGCCGATAATGCAGTCGTGAAAACGTGGCGGTTTAGATGGCGATTACTGAGCTCAATCGTTACGCCCTATGGGTGTTTACTGCTACGCTTATCTGGCCGTGACAATGGGGCTATGGGGATATTTGGCAGGACAACACATTTCAGGCTTCACGCGATGCGAGTTATTTTAGGAAATTGTATTTAGGCTGATCTGGCCGTATCTCGCAGGACAACACATTTCAGGTTTTCGCGGATGTGTATTCGCGGATGTCTTATTGTTGCAGTATGTAACTTTTATGACCGCGTTAATTGCTTTCGATGTTTAGGTATGAGTAACTGGGCCACTCTTGAAGATTTTATGGCGGGAACACAATGCAATATAACAGCTAACGTTGCTGATGAAGTATGAGGCATGTTTCAGTTGGAATGTAGACTAAATGTATTGCGAAGTATCCGGAGTTGATTTAATCCGATTAGTAGATTTTTGGTCCGCATTTAGTGTTTTTTATTTGTGTGGTCAATGAGAAACTTTCAGTGATTAGCCGCAGTTGTTGTAATGGTTTGAAGGATTAGTTGTTTTAACGGAATTCTGAGGTGGTGCTTTCATGAAACCTTTAAGGCATTATGATTAATTAGTCTCCATAATCGGTGGTGAATGAAACCTTATCGGAAATTATTTCATAATGACTCTCGAAATTGTTTGTAAATCATTCAGTGTTTAGCCGCCGTATTTTGGCTTCTGTCAGTCAATTGCAGACCTCTATTAGATATTAGAACAAATAACAAAGAAAAGATATATGCCAGCCTAAAACAATTCTAATGTCGTAAAAGAGAACCGAGAAAATAACAGTTTAGTGTCTTTGCCGCGAGCTGGCAACACGTCAACATAATAACATGTCAATCGTCAAGGCGTTTGTCATTTTGTTGGCAATGGGTATTTGAATATAACTAGTAATATATTAGTGTATCAATGTAAAGGCCGTTCTATGTATCAGAGTGCAGAGTACAACGTGTGCGGTCGGTGGTCGATTTGACACCGCGACCTACATCAATTAAGCTACATCACTTAAGCTTATCGCAACACGTTACTTATATAAATATTAATCTGATAACACCAGTATTTCTACCTAGGCCATGTCAACATTACTATCACAAATCTAATGAATATCTATTACAATGTCAATCATATGTATATTTAATTTAACTATAATTATTATTATGACAATTACATATTTCCACTCGAAGCTACAACATATATTTTCTATTTCTTTCACACAGCCCTGGACCCCATAGCATTAACACATGACTCAAGCTCATACCTTGAACTCAACACAAATGACCTACGCACATGCCATTATGAGACACAACGTTTACAGACATGTAACATCGATGTCGTTTACCACAGTTCAAACTTCTCTACTTGCACTATCGCACTTCTAAACAACGACATCGCACAAATTAATTCTACTTGCACTTTTCGATTTTATCCACATGTTATCACACCAAACATTCAGCAATTAAACAAAACGCATATCCTACTCACCAACATATCACACATTCAAGCAACATGCACGCACGATACCAACTACACAATTTCAGGTTGCACATTTTGCGTAATACAAAAGCCTTGTCATTGCACACTCTCGACAAGCGACAATAAATCACATATACCTGCTAGACATCAATCATGCAATCAACACAGCACAAGACAATCAACATTACATGCAGTTAATCTTGCTATGCTTCAGCAATTTTTCGACTCACAAACATTAACAAATATTTCTGCTAGCACATTGTTTACAGAATCACCAGACATTACACTGCCAGCATTTAATTTATACAAGCACAATTTCTCCAAATTCTTAGCCAACGACAATGCCATGCATCTGAATCTCAAAACAGTGGCGCAAAATGCCAAGGACGACAGACTTATATATAGTTCCTTAGCGGAACCAATTCTTAGCGGCGAACTGCTTACAGATGAAGGCACAAACCTAAGTTTTCTTCTTAGCGTTGTTGCCACATCTATTTCGGTCTTAGCAATGTTTGCCATTCTCGTCCTTTACAGAAAGTTTAAAGTTTTGTCAGCTGCACTGGTTTTGTTGGGTTACTCACACACAAGTCACACTATGCCAATTTTCCACTATAGTACACCAGCACCACTCATAAGCACTACCGAGCCATTTACATTGTCTGTGAACAGTTTAACTCTTACGTTCATTAATACTGCCATTATCTTCCTGTTGGGGCTTTCGCTTTTAATAGCAGTCTGTAAAGCAATTTCCCGCCAGTCAGGATCAAAAGTTATAATGGAAATCACAAACGGTAGAAATGCTTTGGCTCTCCCCATTTTTAAGCTACCATGTTCTGCCAATCACTGTGATTTTCAATTCCAAAACTTTCACTCGGAACCAAAATTATCTTTCACCTGCTGGCCTAAACTTCAAGTTACTTGGGACAATTTGGAAATAGTCTCAAAACTTACTCCGGAAATTCAACTTATACCCATAAATACTTTCTGGCTTAACCCTATTCAAGCTCTTAAAGCACGTCGTATTTTAAGCGGCGATTATTGTGTATATCTTTGGGTGTATATCGGTGTATATCGGCACCAAAATGTATTTCACCTATTTATCCACTCATTGACCAGGACAGTCAAATATGTTAGAATACAATTTATTGTTATGCCTATTACTCTTAGATATGTCAGTTTGTGTTTTTTTTGTTCTAGTTTACTATATCTGTGTTCAGTATATTTAGGATATATGTAATAGACTTTCAAATTCTGCACATTCCCCGCTATCATCAATTCAATTCTTGAAAACAAATATCAGCAAAGAAGAGGACATCCATCAACGCTCTTTATCAACAATAGATCTACATCTCACCCTTCTTCGAGCTATGTCCAGGAACATATACTACAACGCTCTTTATCAACGACAACTCTACATCATCTTAATTCGAACGATGTCCAGGAGGACATGTTAAGCCTCTGTGACATCGGCTTTAACCCTCTGCCGGAGAAATTATCAGAGTGCAGAGTACAACGTGTGCGGTCGGTGGTCGATTTGACACCGCGACCTACATCAATTAAGCTACATCACTTAAGCTTATCGCAACACGTTACTTATATAAATATTAATCTGATAACACCAGTATTTCTACCTAGGCCATGTCAACATTACTATCACAAATCTAATGAATATCTATTACAATGTCAATCATATGTATATTTAATTTAACTATAATTATTATTATGACAATTACATATTTCCACTCGAAGCTACAACATATATTTTCTATTTCTTTCACACAGCCCTGGACCCCATATGTGGAGCGTGACGAGAATTCCCCATTAAATAAAGTCCGCTCTCACATATGTTTGGCGATGAACCTTCCAACCAATCGGAACGTATGCGCCCTTTGTGAACACATCTTACTTATCATAACTTTAGTTTGGCACGTCCGATTTAAAAACAAATGTTCATATGCTTTCTCACCAACCTTCTACACAAAAATTAATTACATATAATAAAATATATATACATAGCCATTATACCTATATAGACATTTTTCACAATAACTACATTAAAGCTGCAATATATTTTATATTTGCCTAATAATATGATGTAGATGGTGTTACCATTTCTGGACCATTTGGACATTTTACAACCTTAGGGGGTGTCAGGTTGGATATTACCAACAATTGCAGGTTGATGCCAGTCTAGGTGCTACGATTTTGTAATATTCATGTTCAAATTTCAAATTGCTCTCCTACTGGACCGGCCCAGATTCTGTTCCCCATCATGGCTACTGATCCATTTAAAATAGGCTAATATGCAGGCTTGTGATTGAACGGTTAGCAAAGGGATGGTGGTGCAAATAGATTTACGCAAACTTGCTAGTTTGGTGTGGTTTAATTTGGGGAGGGGCGGCTGCAGATGTAAATCACACATAACACATCTATAATGGAATTACAAAGTCAGTTGTTGAAACAGATGATACTATTGATGGATTATAACTCGACCGGGTGAATGGTTGCCAGAGAGAGAAATGAGTGGTTCGGGGGGCTAGCCCGGGATTGTCGGAAGGACCGAGTGGTCCTCCCCTTAATCCCTATGGTTGCCAGAGTATCCATGCGAGATTATTTAACGGATACAATGACCAATCAAATTGGCACATATCAACTTTCTCTAAAAACTACCAGTGGACTGCCTGCATTGGATAATTTTCTGTATTATTTATTCCATTGGTCAAGTAACTAACATGGGGGCATACCTGATATTTTCTTGCCGCTGTGTGAACATACCATCAGTGTTTAAAGGTACTCAACCCGATAAAACTCCTCTCAATTACTATTTCAATGGCTTCGGGGGTCAAAAATATTTGATTCGAGTCGAGGAAGTCACCCATCAAAGCTCAGATTTGTTAGATATCGATTTTAGAAATCTATTATTTTTCATTATCGGGCATACTATCTGGCCCAGAACTCAGTCAAAATTGCGTTAAAATTACCACTTGATTTGAGAGTTATTCATCCTTGTCTGTTTGAATAGATTTGGATGTTCTAGTACAATGTCTCACATTACTTAAAATTTAAAACTGTAACTTTCTTTTCAATGTTGCGGATTTATGTTGAGTTCAACAGTTTCTAGTATGTTCATGCTTGATATGTTCAACATTCCCGGTTCAAAATGAGTACAGTTTACCCGCTACCCATGCATGCCCTGACATACATACTCTCTGAGAATATTTGAATCATTTGTCAGCGCGTGCCTGTTTGCATTATCTTGCCTCTTATTTGCGTTGCTAATTGATTTTTTTTCCATATTGGCAAACAAACAGAATTGGCAACAACAAGATAAGCTCTCTGGTAATAATATGTAACATGATTCGAAATGCTTTAAAACACAACAAGAACAACAAAAACAACTGCAGGCAAAGACAAAATATACTTTAGGACGTAATCAACAGAAGAGCTATCGGAACAGTTTAAAGATACGGGCGTCGTTGGCGGTGGGTATGCTGTTAAAATATTCACCTCCGTCAAAAACCGCCATAAACAGAAATAATATTAAAATATAGACAAACCTTGTTCTTATACCAATCCGAAATATGGCATAAACAGTATGTTATTGTCAAATGTTTTTCCATTGTTATGTAAACAAAATAAAAAAACGTTACACCTGGCTTTTGTTAGATCCTGATATGGCAAACATAAAGAGCGGTATTTGTTACTGTTTTCCTGATATGGAAGTAATAAAGAGCGTTTATTTAAGAAATGGATGTTGATTTTGTTGCGTTCCATAGAGTATGGATGCAAGTTGGTCTGACATTTTGTGTGGAACGCGAAAGCGTTCCACACATGAAAATGTCAGACCAACTTGTATCCATACTCTATGGAACGCAACAAAATCAACATTCATTACTTATATTTACACTCAATCGAGACAACTGGCAGATTAAAAGCGTTTTAAGCGTCCATTTCCAACGTTATTATCGTGGCTCGGAGCAAGTGGCGTCTACACTCAAATGGACGAAAGTTGGGGTCAGCGCGCGACGTCATGTGACGTAATTTCGACCAACCAACGTCCTTCATTCATGTTCCACAACGCGAATGCATGTTTGAGTGTAAATATATCATTTTGTGTGATTAACCAATAGAATTGCGCTGTATTATGTGAACAGAAGCAAAACTTCTGTAACACGAGAATGTTCTTGTTTATACGTACACCATCGCACGTCTTGACGACAATATACTATTTACGCGCTGATTATGTTTGGCATATGAAAAAAACTATATATATTTTAATATTCCTTCAGTTGATGGCGATTTGAACAAATATGAAAATTTCTGCAACGAACACCGCCCGTGCCTTTAAACTTCGCGCTGAACTAAAGATGAAAAGAGACATTTCCAGGACTGATGTTCCACAATGAAGGGAATATGGCAGTGTAGAGATACTTTTGGTGATTATGACACAAAATTGTGTACGGTACATGTACATTGTAAACATATTTAATTTGTTACAAAAATTGCATTTTAGTAATATGTCAGCCTGTTCTCCCGAAAATCCGAACGTCTGCTGATAAAGAGCTTGTTTAGGTAGATAATCTGCTTAGAGTCACTTCGTTTTAAGTCGATAATGTGCTGAAAATTGGAGCATTTTAGTCACATTGTCGACTCATAATAAGGCGATTCTAAGCATATTAATTGTGGATAATGAAACAAGTAAGCAAACCAACGACTTCTCAGGTGTACGCTCTCTAACATGTGTTTTCGCTGTGGCCCGTGCCATAAAACGAATTGTTATCCTTCAACCCATTTTCCTCTCTTCTGATTGGCTGAGAGTGCGTCACATGGCGGGCGATAAATCACCATATTACCCTCGAGGGTAACATTGTCTCAGTTATTGACCGGTCAGCTGTTACCAGTAAACATAGAACTGCGAAGAACTCACCGCGCAGAGATTCTCTGAAAGCTCTCTGATAATTTTGAAAAACACTGTTTTTATAAACCCCACTGTTTCATAACAACCGCGAACTGTGGTGTTTGCTAATTTGCATAATTGTGTGTTTTTTTATTTGCAATTTGAGCACGCTATGTATAAATGGTGTTATCACAGACACATATCTGTTATAACGTGTAATATTCATATTGGACCTTTTTATATCAATAATAAAGACCGTGGGACAAATATATAAACCTTATTATGTAGTTGGTATGCTGCAGACAATTGCACATACGATGTACATACGTTACAACTACGTTTATATACTAGATCAAATAGCCACTCTTTGCTGTTTATCAATTGATTATTTCTTTTCTTCAATACATTCATCAGACTTCAGAGAATACCCGTATATTGCGTAACGATCTGTGACAGATGTCAATTTCTGTTTGCACTACCACAACGTGTTAGTTCCACATTTTAGCATTCTGGAAATTAACACGTCTGTCGGCGGCTTTACGCTCATTTGAAACGAAACCGAACATTTCGCTGCATGGCTACTCAACTTCGAAATTGCTTTACTCCTCTTTCCGTGAACCGATTTCCACAATGCAACCAGCAAACTGACCGGAGAATATCTGCGCAAATGACGGGTATGTTAATTGATCCAGATTATGAATGTTTTATTTTCTAAATAGCGATGATTCCAACATAAAATTAACTTTTCGAACTGGATTAAAGAATATATGCGCACATTTATTCCTGCTATTAAGGAGGTTCGTGTGTACTCCATTGTCAGATAACAAAACAGTTATCACCCTTGTTTTCGTGAGACACGGGGATTTGTCGCCGCTCTCGACCTGGAATGTCACCCTCGGGCCTGGTGGCCCTCGGGTGACATTCCAGGTCTCGAGCGGGCGACAAATCCCCGTGTCTCACTCAATCGCGGGCGATAACTGTATAATAACGGCGATGACTCCATTGTCTCCCTCGACGATATCACCACCAGTAGCAGGGACGCCGTTGATCTGCCGGAGGTCCCTGCTATTATCGTCGCCGAGGTCAGCGGAGACAGGGAAGCGGACACCACCCCCGATGTTCCTGCCGCTGACTTCGGGTGGAGATGGACACATTGACACCTTGGACACCGGAATACCATCACAGCCCGGTGTCCTCCGTCTCCACCACCAGCAACAACATCCCTGCGACGCCGAGTTACCACGAGAGGCCGGCGTCGCCCACAGTACAAGAAAGAAACAGAGCCAGATTCCTTGAATTACTGGAAGAGCAACAAAAACAACAACAACAACAACGGCGGAGAGAACTGCAGACAAACGTAACGTCTCCTCCATCCTCTGTGGAGAAGCAACCACCAAAAAGAAGAAAGAAAAAGAAATGAAAACTTTATAAAAATTGCTTCTCTTTGTTTTTGTTTTTTTGATTATCTCTAATAAAAGCTAAAAATGAGGGGTTAGGGAAAGGGCCATTCGGCCCTTTCGAAGATCCCGGGGTTAGCCCCCCCCCCCAAATCACCTTATCATCATTATCTGCCTATTTCAGAATTAAATAATCACATTATGTACATTTTTCACATTATATGTCGACTATGTACATATTTCACATTATAGGTCTACTATGTACATATTTCACATTATAGGTCGACTATGTATATATTTCACATTATAGGTCGACTATGTACATTTCACATTATAGGTCGACTGACTATGTACATATTTCACATTATAGATCGACTATGTGCATTGTACATATTTCACATTATAGATCGACTATGTGCATATGTGCGCAAAGATATGTTGAATATGTAGCATGAATCAGTAGACTCTTTCCAGGACACAGATGATGATTTAGTTTGAGAGATAATTTTACTGGATTTATCTCCCTTTAAAATTGGCCTGTAATTATAATTCAACACAGATCCCAATACAAACTACACCATGTATGTCAATTTCTAGTGATGATCAGCGTGTTTGAATATGTAAAAGTGGTCACCGGATTGCCGATAATGTAGTGTGGTCACCGGATTGCCGATAATGTAGTGTGGTCACCGGGTTGCCGATAATGTAGTGTGGTCACCGGATTGCCGATAATGTAGTGTGGTCACCGGATTGCCGATAATGTAGTGTGGTCACCGGATTGCCGATAATGCAGTCGTGAAAACGTGGCGGTTTAGATGGCGATTACTGAGCTCAATCGTTACGCCCTATGGGTGTTTACTGCTACGCTTATCTGGCCGTGACAATGGGGCTATGGGGATATTTGGCAGGACAACACATTTCAGGCTTCACGCGATGCGAGTTATTTTAGGAAATTGTATTTAGGCTGATCTGGCCGTATCTCGCAGGACAACACATTTCAGGTTTTCGCGGATGTGTATTCGCGGATGTCTTATTGTTGCAGTATGTAACTTTTATGACCGCGTTAATTGCTTTCGATGTTTAGGTATGAGTAACTGGGCCACTCTTGAAGATTTTATGGCGGGAACACAATGCAATATAACAGCTAACGTTGCTGATGAAGTATGAGGCATGTTTCAGTTGGAATGTAGACTAAATGTATTGCGAAGTATCCGGAGTTGATTTAATCCGATTAGTAGATTTTTGGTCCGCATTTAGTGTTTTTTATTTGTGTGGTCAATGAGAAACTTTCAGTGATTAGCCGCAGTTGTTGTAATGGTTTGAAGGATTAGTTGTTTTAACGGAATTCTGAGGTGGTGCTTTCATGAAACCTTTAAGGCATTATGATTAATTAGTCTCCATAATCGGTGGTGAATGAAACCTTATCGGAAATTATTTCATAATGACTCTCGAAATTGTTTGTAAATCATTCAGTGTTTAGCCGCCGTATTTTGGCTTCTGTCAGTCAATTGCAGACCTCTATTAGATATTAGAACAAATAACAAAGAAAAGATATATGCCAGCCTAAAACAATTCTAATGTCGTAAAAGAGAACCGAGAAAATAACAGTTTAGTGTCTTTGCCGCGAGCTGGCAACACGTCAACATAATAACATGTCAATCGTCAAGGCGTTTGTCATTTTGTTGGCAATGGGTATTTGAATATAACTAGTAATATATTAGTGTATCAATGTAAAGGCCGTTCTATGTATCAGAGTGCAGAGTACAACGTGTGCGGTCGGTGGTCGATTTGACACCGCGACCTACATCAATTAAGCTACATCACTTAAGCTTATCGCAACACGTTACTTATATAAATATTAATCTGATAACACCAGTATTTCTACCTAGGCCATGTCAACATTACTATCACAAATCTAATGAATATCTATTACAATGTCAATCATATGTATATTTAATTTAACTATAATTATTATTATGACAATTACATATTTCCACTCGAAGCTACAACATATATTTTCTATTTCTTTCACACAGCCCTGGACCCCATAGCATTAACACATGACTCAAGCTCATACCTTGAACTCAACACAAATGACCTACGCACATGCCATTATGAGACACAACGTTTACAGACATGTAACATCGATGTCGTTTACCACAGTTCAAACTTCTCTACTTGCACTATCGCACTTCTAAACAACGACATCGCACAAATTAATTCTACTTGCACTTTTCGATTTTATCCACATGTTATCACACCAAACATTCAGCAATTAAACAAAACGCATATCCTACTCACCAACATATCACACATTCAAGCAACATGCACGCACGATACCAACTACACAATTTCAGGTTGCACATTTTGCGTAATACAAAAGCCTTGTCATTGCACACTCTCGACAAGCGACAATAAATCACATATACCTGCTAGACATCAATCATGCAATCAACACAGCACAAGACAATCAACATTACATGCAGTTAATCTTGCTATGCTTCAGCAATTTTTCGACTCACAAACATTAACAAATATTTCTGCTAGCACATTGTTTACAGAATCACCAGACATTACACTGCCAGCATTTAATTTATACAAGCACAATTTCTCCAAATTCTTAGCCAACGACAATGCCATGCATCTGAATCTCAAAACAGTGGCGCAAAATGCCAAGGACGACAGACTTATATATAGTTCCTTAGCGGAACCAATTCTTAGCGGCGAACTGCTTACAGATGAAGGCACAAACCTAAGTTTTCTTCTTAGCGTTGTTGCCACATCTATTTCGGTCTTAGCAATGTTTGCCATTCTCGTCCTTTACAGAAAGTTTAAAGTTTTGTCAGCTGCACTGGTTTTGTTGGGTTACTCACACACAAGTCACACTATGCCAATTTTCCACTATAGTACACCAGCACCACTCATAAGCACTACCGAGCCATTTACATTGTCTGTGAACAGTTTAACTCTTACGTTCATTAATACTGCCATTATCTTCCTGTTGGGGCTTTCGCTTTTAATAGCAGTCTGTAAAGCAATTTCCCGCCAGTCAGGATCAAAAGTTATAATGGAAATCACAAACGGTAGAAATGCTTTGGCTCTCCCCATTTTTAAGCTACCATGTTCTGCCAATCACTGTGATTTTCAATTCCAAAACTTTCACTCGGAACCAAAATTATCTTTCACCTGCTGGCCTAAACTTCAAGTTACTTGGGACAATTTGGAAATAGTCTCAAAACTTACTCCGGAAATTCAACTTATACCCATAAATACTTTCTGGCTTAACCCTATTCAAGCTCTTAAAGCACGTCGTATTTTAAGCGGCGATTATTGTGTATATCTTTGGGTGTATATCGGTGTATATCGGCACCAAAATGTATTTCACCTATTTATCCACTCATTGACCAGGACAGTCAAATATGTTAGAATACAATTTATTGTTATGCCTATTACTCTTAGATATGTCAGTTTGTGTTTTTTTTGTTCTAGTTTACTATATCTGTGTTCAGTATATTTAGGATATATGTAATAGACTTTCAAATTCTGCACATTCCCCGCTATCATCAATTCAATTCTTGAAAACAAATATCAGCAAAGAAGAGGACATCCATCAACGCTCTTTATCAACAATAGATCTACATCTCACCCTTCTTCGAGCTATGTCCAGGAACATATACTACAACGCTCTTTATCAACGACAACTCTACATCATCTTAATTCGAACGATGTCCAGGAGGACATGTTAAGCCTCTGTGACATCGGCTTTAACCCTCTGCCGGAGAAATTATCAGAGTGCAGAGTACAACGTGTGCGGTCGGTGGTCGATTTGACACCGCGACCTACATCAATTAAGCTACATCACTTAAGCTTATCGCAACACGTTACTTATATAAATATTAATCTGATAACACCAGTATTTCTACCTAGGCCATGTCAACATTACTATCACAAATCTAATGAATATCTATTACAATGTCAATCATATGTATATTTAATTTAACTATAATTATTATTATGACAATTACATATTTCCACTCGAAGCTACAACATATATTTTCTATTTCTTTCACACAGCCCTGGACCCCATATGTGGAGCGTGACGAGAATTCCCCATTAAATAAAGTCCGCTCTCACATATGTTTGGCGATGAACCTTCCAACCAATCGGAACGTATGCGCCCTTTGTGAACACATCTTACTTATCATAACTTTAGTTTGGCACGTCCGATTTAAAAACAAATGTTCATATGCTTTCTCACCAACCTTCTACACAAAAATTAATTACATATAATAAAATATATATACATAGCCATTATACCTATATAGACATTTTTCACAATAACTACATTAAAGCTGCAATATATTTTATATTTGCCTAATAATATGATGTAGATGGTGTTACCATTTCTGGACCATTTGGACATTTTACAACCTTAGGGGGTGTCAGGTTGGATATTACCAACAATTGCAGGTTGATGCCAGTCTAGGTGCTACGATTTTGTAATATTCATGTTCAAATTTCAAATTGCTCTCCTACTGGACCGGCCCAGATTCTGTTCCCCATCATGGCTACTGATCCATTTAAAATAGGCTAATATGCAGGCTTGTGATTGAACGGTTAGCAAAGGGATGGTGGTGCAAATAGATTTACGCAAACTTGCTAGTTTGGTGTGGTTTAATTTGGGGAGGGGCGGCTGCAGATGTAAATCACACATAACACATCTATAATGGAATTACAAAGTCAGTTGTTGAAACAGATGATACTATTGATGGATTATAACTCGACCGGGTGAATGGTTGCCAGAGAGAGAAATGAGTGGTTCGGGGGGCTAGCCCGGGATTGTCGGAAGGACCGAGTGGTCCTCCCCTTAATCCCTATGGTTGCCAGAGTATCCATGCGAGATTATTTAACGGATACAATGACCAATCAAATTGGCACATATCAACTTTCTCTAAAAACTACCAGTGGACTGCCTGCATTGGATAATTTTCTGTATTATTTATTCCATTGGTCAAGTAACTAACATGGGGGCATACCTGATATTTTCTTGCCGCTGTGTGAACATACCATCAGTGTTTAAAGGTACTCAACCCGATAAAACTCCTCTCAATTACTATTTCAATGGCTTCGGGGGTCAAAAATATTTGATTCGAGTCGAGGAAGTCACCCATCAAAGCTCAGATTTGTTAGATATCGATTTTAGAAATCTATTATTTTTCATTATCGGGCATACTATCTGGCCCAGAACTCAGTCAAAATTGCGTTAAAATTACCACTTGATTTGAGAGTTATTCATCCTTGTCTGTTTGAATAGATTTGGAGTACACATCCAGAGCAGATTACGGCAGTTATTAGTACTGATCTCGAGAACATAACAAATTTGAAAAATCAATATCTAATAACTCTGAGCTTTGTTTGATGGGTTCCTCGACTCGAATAAAATATTTGTTACCCCCAAAGCCAAAGAAATAGTAAAATAGGACCCTCTGATCGGATTGTTGTTGTTGGAATCTGTTGAGATGGGGACCCTCTTTACGGGTTGAGTACCTTTAAGCCGACGCTCACGTTTGGTTGATTCCACACCCGCTTGACGCGAACAGTGTATTCAAGGATAAGAACATAGATAGAGTCAGAATTCAGAATTCAGAATTTATTAATCTCAAGTCGTCATACATATTGTGGATACAATAGAGACTATTATATATATAACAGGTATTGGCATAATCATATTACACATGCGTGCGTATATACACATTAAGATTTACACATATGGTGTTATACTTATTAATAGCAGGAAGTCTTCAGATTTAGGATAGCATATATATAACAGATTTAGGATAGCATGTGGTGCATCAGCGCTATATGGAATATATACATGGACAAGTTGATTGCCGAGAAGAGCCTATAGGTCTTATTTAATATTGAAATATTCCCACATGGGGCTGTTTTAATAACCAGCATATATGCCCATTTAGAACGTATTTGAGTTTTAAAATAATGTCAATAACAGCATTATAAAATAAGCCCATATTGTGATAATTTTCGCGAGAATTGGCTGTGGAAATTAAACCGATAACCCATAATTTCGAGACAAGACAAAGAACAAACAAGCTTAAAGGCACGGGCGGCGTTCGTTGCAGAAATATTAAATTTGTTCAAATCGCCATCAACAGAAGGAACACCAAAATATATACAGTTCCGCTCATATGCCAAGCATAATCAGCGCGTAAATAGTATATTGTCGTCAAGACGTACGATGTTGTACGTAAACAAGAGCATGTTCGTGTTACATAAGTTGTGCGTCTGTTTACATATATAACACAGCGCAATTCTATTGTTTAATCACACAAAAATTATATAAACGCTCTTTATTTTTTCATAACAGGAAAACAGTAACAAATAACGATCTTTATGTTTGCCATATCCGAATCTAAACAAAAGCCAGGAAACGTAACGTTTTTTGATTTTGTTTACATAACAAATGGGAAAAATTGACAATAACATACTGTTTATAACATATTTCTGATTGGCATAAGAACAAGGTCTGTCTATATCTTACTATTCCTTCTGTTTATGGCGGTTTTTGATGAAGGTGAATATTTTAACAGCATACCCACGGCCAACTCCGCCCGTATCTTTAAGGCACAATAAAATAAATCAAATATGAACCCATGTGCCTATTTATATCCACTGTGAACATATGTGCATGAGGATATGTTGGGTTATGTTCAACTAATCTTTGTTGGTTTACGCTTGAGACTGTATATACGACAGTGTTTTACTGTTTGTATGGATATGTAGTATCATGCCCGGAGCTTCAGACTACTCCATCGTAGCCCATTGTCATTACTTTTTCGAAAAGAAATCGATTGTAAATACTCTATTAATCATTGAGTTGAACATGATATTAAATATACTCTAAGCGCCGTTTTTTATATTGAACATAATGAAATGTCCATACAATTGTTTACTTTTGAACAGACGAGTAGCGTTTTGGTTTTTCATAACATAATGATGCCATGTTATAATTATGATAATATCAACAAACACTTTTATTCGTCGTTTGCCATACACGAATGTTTGAACGCGGTGTTGTAAACACATACCCGATGTGTTGGTACATACGTACGTTTAACCATGGTTAATAACCAATAATATATGTGTTTGAGTCGAACTTAGGTTATTTAATAAGAAACCAAACCTCTGGTGATAAAAAATACTGTTTAGTAATGCTGCTTGATATCTCAAGCTTCAAACAAAGGTGTTCTTAATGGGTCCATGACGTCATCAAGATGGCCCCCATAAAACACTTCAGGCTAGGAACCGAGTCAGTTTGATCAATTGCTGGTGGTATATTTCAGATATGAAATTTAATAGCACTATATTATTGATACTATTACAGCAACTTTTCCCTGAACAGAAACATTTGCAACCATAAACCAAGATGGGCGTCAAAATGGCGAACGAAATAGGGGAAAGAGATGATTGTTCACACTTGGCCCTTATATCACCCCCGGCTGTTTAACACCGGTGGATCATAGCAACCTAATTTTGAATAAATTCTTTTACTCCACACCCGTTAACGCGATGCACATTTATTCAGCGTAATCCCAGTACATATATTGACTACACGTTGTCGTATAGCACAAGTGGAATACAAACTGGAACTGCACTGTGGTGACTTGTTGTCCAGAGATATAACGTATTTAATGCCAACCACTGGACACATATTAACCCTGGGAGCATTTAGCAATTAATACGATCAAATAGACAGTCTGGCCTAATTAAGAGACGTGAAATCTCCAACAATTTTTTTTCTGAAATCCTGCCAAAGCATTCAATGAAACTGATAAAAAAAAATGAATCCGCCGAAAGCCCAAATAGCTTTAAAGACAAAATTAAAGGCTAATAATTTGAACTCATATGATATCAACTTTAAATGCAAAAAACAGCATGTAAGGAATGACCCCCCCCCCCACAAGGACCACAAATTATGTTACTTGTCTTAAACTAATAGCTCAGATTTAGCCCCACCTCGTAAGTTAACCCTGATAACTCGCCATCATTGGACAATGATGACAGTCACTATTAATATGCTAGTCAATTCAGCGAAAATGTTTTTGGACCGTCCAAAAAAAATACGACTATAAATAGCTATTCGTAATAATTATCTGTCGTCCTGTTTATCAAAGGTGTCTATTATTAAAATACTAAATATAAAATACTTCCATTACGCCGTTGATGAATGATCTGTGAAACTTAAAAGTGGGTGACTGGAAGACAGCCTCACCTGGCTAATCCATTCCCGTACAATAAATATGACTGACCTTTGAATTGTTTCGTATGCATTATTATATAGTGATATTTATGGTGCAAATAAAACATCTACATCTATGTCTTGTTTCGGATCATATTCTCGCAGACTATCGTTAAAATGTGAATTCAAAAAGGTGCGATGAAGCTAACCAGCGGAAGTGATTTGTGACGAAAAGTCAAACTCCAAGCAGCGCCCTCTACGTTATCACTGCGATATAGCACTGCCACAAGGATTGTACTTTGCGGACCGATACATCTATTTTTACATATCGTCGGAACTATATTTAGTCACCTACATGTATTATCTTATTTTCACCACTAACAGTTTGCAATAATGGTAATTATTTCTGTATTGATAAGAACAATATGAACTGAGCCAGACATAGACAATTACAAAATCCTAAAACGTAAGAACTAAGAACACGTAAGGAATCCTTATCAAATGTCCTTATGGCAGTGGTATCTCAGCAAAGCGATGGGAGATGACTCTGCCTGGAGTTTGACGAAAAGTAGTTTTCGCGGCGATTCTCGTTGGCGTTGTCCGGTTCACCGTGTAATGCTTTTGTCGCGTTCCGGGAACACAACTAGTCCGATTGAAAAAGGTCGTATTATGTAATCGGGCCGTCCGTCCATCCGGGCGTCTGTCCGTTGACATTTTTGGTTTCCGACTGATAACTCCAGTTTGGATTATTTGATCTGAACAAAAGTTGGTATGTGTATTTCCCAGATAAAGATACAGGCCAAGTTCGAACATAAGTTACCGCCCAAGTATTTTGATCTGAGTTACGGCCCTTTTTCGATTTAGAATTTGACCTATTTCATATCATTTCGGTTTCTGACCGATAACTCCTGTTTGGATCACTTGATCTTAAACCAAAGCTGGTATATGTGGTATACAGGCCTCCAATTATTTTCACAGGAGTTACGGCCATTTTTCGACTTAGAATTTGACCGCATTTTGTCATTGGAATTAGGGATATATCAGATATTCTTTGTAAGCTCAAATTGTTATTGTATTTTTGCGGTAGTACAATTCGAAATGGCTAAAGGGAGTACTATATTTCGCCACACACAGGCGATACTCTTGTTTAAAGCTAGATCAATGTCTCTCCGAATTCCACTTTCTTTATCTACAAAATGGCACAGTACTAGGAAACATGGTGCACCTATTCCACGTCAGTTGAGTTGATATGGGAATCAACATTGTGTGGCAGACTCTGATTTTATTGTAATGTCTGTTGTTGATTACTCTTCACTTAGGATATACTCTGATGTTGGTTGGCACACATAATAATGTACCGAACTAGCGATTTGTGCACTGATGTTGGGGCATTACCCATGACTATAGCAGCAATTTTGGGTGACATTAATTTTGTTAATTTGTATACATTTAAAGAGGAGAACGTGGTAAGTTTTGTGTGTGTGTAAACCAGCTTGAGCACAGGTTGCAAAACCAATTAATTTCTTTGCGCAGACGATTGTCTCCGAGAAACAGCTGTGCCCACCATAAGACTGGCTGTGGAATAGTCCATGCATTCGCATCCTTGAAAGAAGTATGAAACCACACCGCATCTACCAGGCATTTTAATATTTGGCTGCAATGTCATTCCCGACAAGACATGCCTTGTGAGACTGCGGCATGGAATAACTTCTTGAGAACCGACGTTTCGTGTACTTGTAAAACCCGAGTTATGTTTCAGTCAATTTTATCACACAGCAATCACTTATCAAGCATCGGTCAACTTTCCTCAATTGGTCGATTGAATATTAACATAGGCGGCGACATAACAAACGGCACGGCGTCGGAAAGTCATTTTCGGATAAGTTCGGTACTTCCCGTTAATGACGGACATGCTACATTTACCAAGGGAACGCGGCCAATTTGAATTTTCAGATAGGTTCTGTGCCTCCCGCTTTTGACGGACAAACCACAACTGTGATTCTTCGGTGGCCAATACCATTATTTATTGATATAACCTATACATAGCCCGGAGAATTTTGTGAATTTCATATATATAATGCTAATATCGGCCACGGAGATATAAACTAAGCTTTTGTGATTACGCGGGAATCTGTAAATTATAGTAATACTACGTGCGTCCGCCACGATCTCGGAGGAATCCGGTAGACCCGTACCTCTCGTTGACAACAACTATACTTTAGATTATTATAAAAACAAAATAACATCGCCACGACTGTGTGTGCAATTTAAAGTTGAACACGTTGTGCTTTGTAAGTGGACTGCATGGTGTAAACAATTCATGAGATTCAGGGTTCTCTACTACTTTATTTATATTATTTTTATTTTTGGACTGGCTAAAACTGCTTTGACTATTCATCATTAGCAAAATATAAGCTTCCGGTGAGCAGAGTCGTAATTTCGCTAAAATCCGGATTGAGAATCCGAAGCCGATTACGGGGGCGGGGCTAATTCCCGATTCTAGGTCAGATTTTGAAATCCACGTGGTCTCCGAAACTATGTTTAATGTTCTCCCAGCGTCAAACATGGCTCATGTATTTGACACAAGTATCATTTGTTTCTTATATTTATAAAGTTCATGTTTGTTGTGAAAGTCGTGCTTTTCTTCTATGTGTATATACACGGCACATAATTTGCTGCCAATCCGACTTAATCGCATCTTTTTTTTCTCAAGTTAAAGTGTGTTTATTGATGATGGCAAGCATATCTAAACGTGACAGCTCTAGGCCTCCTGAATCAAATTCCGAAGATGCTGTGAAGAACACACGAAACTTGTCAGTTGAACAGGGACGTGACGACAGGGGTTGATTGTGTGTCTCGACCCCCACCCCGAACTTTGGTACAATTTGCTAAGCTGTGCAGTCATTCATACGTGAGGAAAATCAGGATTATTTTGACTAACTGTTTCAAATAATGATACGTACATTATACAACAAACGCAACACACAAACCCGATTTTAAATAAATACATATACAAACTTATGACTAACTCGGGAGAGGGGGTGTCCAGGGATCTGTATATATGTTCAACTTGTTTTGGTAGTCATGTTGCTTTGCCATTACTAATTATTTATTTTTTCAGTGTAATAACATATTGGAGAGGGGATATAATACCCTTAAGTGAGTCAGTACTTGTCCCCCAATTCCTTTGTATGTATAAACAAATGTATGTGTTATATATCATGTGTTATCTAAATTTGACATATATTTGAAATAAATATATCTAAACTAAACTTTGGTACATTCCAGCAGTCGGAAATTTCATGCATGACACAACATTAGTTGGACATTAATTTGACACCATATTTTAGCGAAATAACGCCTCAGTGTACCCTGTTTGCGGGCCCAGTACACTATGGCATCCCCCATTGCTCATTCTGATGTTGGCACCATAAAAATAATAATAATGTAGGCGTTGTCCTTAATCTGGTAGATGGCGACAAGCGAACATCTCAATGTGCACGATTATCCGTACATTATCGTATTCAGTAATCCTATAAGAACGTGATATATGGATACGTTATTGTACGAAACTAGGACCAACTCGGTTATAAAATGAAAATCGATATAAACATTCATTAAAATACAGTTTCTAACCAGAAACACCAGTCTACTCAACTAGAGACAGTGAGTATAAACAAGTCTATTAAATAGAGACAGTGAGTATAAACCAGTCTATTAAATAGAGACAGTGAGCATGAACCAGTCTATTAAATATAGCCATTGTATAGAAAGTAGAAACCCCGTGTGGGCCAGCTTTAGAATAGGCCTACCGCCCCACTGCGAGGGGTACGCATGTCGTAATGTGGCACCCTGTTTGCTGTGGGGTGCACCCCGTGAGGTGCGGTGAAGGACTCCTGGTGGTATTAGGGCGGTCGTATCACGTGAGGCATCGACCTGCGGGGACGGCTTAGCTCATGGTCCACCTTTGTCCTACATCTCTTCAAGACGGGTGGTTGAGTTGAATCGGCTCAATCAATCGGCTAGTCACGACTCTCCACAGTGTTTCAGACTCAATTTTTGTTATCTGTGGTATTGCTCGTCTGATGTTTGGAGTATTGTGTTCTGTTTTTTCACTTATGATGTTTTCCGATGTTTGAAGTATTGTGGGTTTTTTTCACGTATGATGTTCCTCTTCCTGTTGAGTGTTGATTCCTGTATTGATCACACCTGTCTCACCGTGTTGATGTACTGAGAAGCTGCTACATGCAGTGGCTAAACTGATCACCGCTTCGGCTATATATGTACCAGTTTTTTACCCGAGAGCTTTCCGATGAATGGCAACAAGCCATATTTCCGACTAAATCCTGAAAAAGTTACCCATAATTCTGCTGTGGTTAGGGGATCTATTACTTAGGGCGTTACTATAGTTACTACACGTGTTGATGCTATTGCTCTCTACAACGAAAATCGCCTGTTGCTTTGAAACAAAAATCGCCAAATTCTCTCCAACGTTTAGACTCTCAGAAAGAGAAGTTCATATTTGAACTATCAAAACTTGACCAGATGCTTGACGAGAACGATTAACACTAAACGGCACCAAAGAGTATCTGAGGATTGAGGCTGTCGGTTTGGCGAAATGTGACATTCTTCTGTCTAACCCACCCGATCGCCAGATTGACGCATTGGTAAAAGGTTCATGCGCGATTTATCAAACATTATACATACCTTATCAACGAAAAATCTGATGTTAAAGACTACTTTCCATATATCGACGTGCAGCCTTGCTAATTTCGTGTTAGTTATTTGCTGTTTATTATGTATTATTGTACTACTTTCATATATACGTTTTATAGTATGCTTGCACTCTAGTCAGTTCTTGAATTTGCGTTCCTGGTTCCAAGTGTGTGCTTTTATTTGTACATAGCTATTTGTTTTAATATAATCCACTGTCTGAATTATCTACACAGTTTCTTCTCTACGATCTTTTTTTATACCCGATTCTATTCTTGGTCGCGATGTGCCATAGCGGCTAACACGACGTTAAATCTTCAATCAATCAATCAATCAATCAATCATTGAATAAAACCCAGTCTATTCAACTAGAGACAGTGAGTAGAAACCAACATATTCAACTAGAAATAGTGAATAAAATCCAGTCTATTCAACTGAAGACAGTGAGTGCGCGATAATCAACTGACAGCAAGTTCATAATCGCGATGGCAGACGAGTCGTCTGGATGGCAGTGTTAATTTACTAACCACTTGTATCCCCTTTGAGATGAAAGTATATTGTTCAAATGTACCATCTTTGCGTCAGCGATGTACAATGAACCACCACTGGCCAAGTGGTCCTGCTAAATTTGCTTTGATGTTGTGGGTCATGCTAAACTGCTATGTTGCTAGTAGGGCAAACTGATGATATTAACCCTTTACCCAACAAACCGGCCAAAACCGGCCAAATAAAGCTTCAACAGCCTAAAATATCTTCGGTCTGTCTCAATAGAACCATACAAATATGGATATCATTGGAACCGGCTCATTGACCACATTGTGATGGTTACAGTTATGCCCTGTGCCAATGCATTCTCTTATATATGCGAGTCGACCATAGGTCGCCTCGCATATATAAGAGAATGCATTGGCCTAAAAAAAATCTTTTTTTAACATTTTTATCATTTTTTCTTACATTCTTTAACAATTTTATAGTTTTTAATGTGTTAAGCCAATGCATTTTCTTATATATGCGAGGCGACCTATGGTCGACTCGCATATATAAGAGAATGCATTGGCACAGGGCCGTTCTGTTGGGTAAAGGGTTAAGATAAAGTATCGTTATTTTTTTTCTAAATTTGTCATTTTCGCGGTGTTTTGCTGATCGTAACGAATCAAAGAAATACCATTATGAGTATAAAACATTCAAAAAAGATATATGTTATTAAATAATTAACAATAATGTGTTGGTTGTTGCAAATCGACTATAATCAAGAAGGCTATTTCTGTCGTTTTTCAAACACCGGCGCATATCAGTGCATATAGGTTCTTGAATGTTTCTTACGTCATCGCAGGCGTTATTAAAGCAGTTGATTTAAGTATGTTTTATGAAGGTTTGGGTTCAAGTAATAGATATAATATACAGCTCGTCCCCAGTTTATAAAGGCTCGGCTCAGACCTAATTTACTGGACTCGTTTTGTTAAGTTCGATATGAACTGAGGATGATTTGTAGATCCTCTGTGTATAACATAATTTCCTCCATTTTTTCAACCTAGCCAATCGCCGCGAAAAAGACAAGTTTAGACAAAAATAACTATACTTTTTCTTAACAGCATCATTATGCCCCATTAGCATCATGGCAATTTTAATTTAACAGGACCCACCAACGTCATAGCAAATTAGCCGATCCACTTAACTGGAGTTGGTGACGCCCATGGTAATGCCAATGTCAAACTCGGCCGGTACCTCGCGCACTCCACGGCAATGGCGTCGTCGGAATATAGTTCATTGGCCGCACACTAACATAGCTATCCGCTTTAGACGAGTTATCCGCTTACGGTGAGCTCGCCACCGATCCTCTTAGTCAGCTGCTGTGAGCGGCCCATTTCAACGGGGATTATGCTGACTGTTGATTGCGGGTTGCTTTTTAACACTTTCTATACTAAATGGATTCTCCCAGTCAGTTAAAGTGATGTGAAACACTCCGGTAGGGTGATCAAGTAGAGATGGAGGATAATCTTGCTCAAAGTAGTTATTTTTACAAATCTTAAATCGAAACTGACAACGCACACCGCCATTATTATATATTAATTAAATTCAGTGACTCTCGATGGCGAAATAGTTTTCGTTACATTACCGCCGATTATTGCGTCCCGAATCGAGAAGTAAATATTTACAATTGAGCGAAGTTCAGACGATGTTTTCTGTGGAGTGGTACGGTTGATTTTCTTGGGATTTTCGGCGATGTAGTAGAATGCTACATTCCTCCAGTTGGCATAGTGCCTGAATACAAACTTAACAGTTTAACGCACCCGAACAAGTCCATAATATGTCTTTCAAGAGTGTGCATATGAGTTGTCTATTATTGATTTGCAGGGATGTAGAAGGTAACATCAGACGACAGATAAATAAAAATGCAGAAGGAACCTTATTTATTGAGTTTAATGTTTAGATAATAAGTTAAAAAAAAACGACATATTTATTATTTGAACATGGGATAACTACTCACCAATAATGCTTTAGTATAGAAAGAGTTAAACTTCTTCCGTAATACGCCCTCTGTATGCTGTGAATGTCAGAGCCGCCGTCAGTAAGAGGCTAATTAAAACCATTTTATATCAAACAGTTTAATTTAAACTGTCACACAGCGACGACCGAATGTGTTAACATATTGTATGTGGATTACTTAAATGAAAATACGGGTCAAGGTCGAATTTGAGACCGGGCAGACAATTTATGACCCTTTATGACTCTGACTAATAATTAGCAGATTGTGCACGTGTACGGTGATAACCTTAGTTTTCAACTTTGCTACGTTGACTAATACCACGAGGTTACAGGCCTAATGAATTGCGACATAATTATGCCCAGGTTTGACTAGAAGTTTTCGATTATTTTGGCAAGATGGCAACTGTAGTTTCAAATTCGGTGTGGATTACTCACACGAAAATAGGTCAAGTTCGAACACGTGTTTAGGTAAATTTGTTTTCTTCTGATTCGGTTAATTCATCTGTAGAAATAAGAGGATTTTTAACAATGTAATATATTTGTATCTGATAATATATGTTATCTGATAATATGATCATGCGTGACACGTAGTCAATATGATATGATTTGATATTACAATGATCAGCCTATGAAACTACTAAGCCTAGGCCTAAACATATGGGAATTCCTCGGTTGTGAAGTATCTAATTCTATTTCCGTCTCGTTGGTCCATTGTCAATTCCGCGGTTCAGCAATCTCCACACATTTGCTAACCGGAAGTCACGTGATAAAATTGAAAAAAATCCATACATGCTCTCCAATTTTAGACCGGACAACAGATCTATGCCTCCACTCCGTAACGTCGTCGGCACCTAGCTACACGCAGAGTTCAGTCGTCTACGCAGGACTTACTGGTGCCCGCACCTACACGTAATGTGAAGAAACGTCACATTTATTTATTTGAGACTTTTGTATGTTACAATTCATTCTACATTATTCTGAGAAACTGAACTGTCCATATTCATTTGAAAATTGTTTAGATGAAGCCAGAATTAGTTGTAACTGACAAAACACTTCTTTAATTAAGAAAATACACATGACGGCCGCTTTCAGACGTAGCGTAGCGAGGGGACTGAATTCTGTTTTGCAGCATGCCTGGGCACCTGCATGCGTAAGCGTGACGTCGTGGGGGCGGAAAAAAACGGAAAAATAGTCTAATACCCGTGAGGCTAAGATTACACAACGCAGAATACACAATGAAGAATCGCATAGTCTAATACCCGTGAGGCTGAGATTACACAACGCAGAATACACAATGAAGAATCGCATAGTTCAATATCCGTGAGGCTAAGATTACACACACAGATTACACAATAAAGAATCGCATAGTCCAATAACCGCGAGGCTGAGATTACACAACTCATAATTCACAATGAAGAATTGCATAGTCCAATACCCGTGAGGCTGAGACTACATAACGCAGTATACACAATGAAGAATCGCATAGTCTAATACCCGTGAGGCTGAGATTACACAACGCAGAATACACAATGAAGGATCGCATAGTTCAATATCCGTGAGGCTAAGATTACACACACAGATTACACAATAAAGAATCGCATAGTCTAATACCCGTGAGACTGAGATTACACAACGCGGAATACACAATGAAGAATCGCATAGTCCAATATCCGTGAGGCTGAGATTACACACGCAGAATACACAATGAAGAATCGCATAGTCCAATATCCGTGAGACTGAGATTACACAACTCAGAATTCACAACGAAGAATCGCATAGTCTAATACCCGCGAGGCTGAGATTACACAACTCAGAATTCACAACGAAGAATCGCATAGTCCAATATCCGTGAGGCTGAGATTACACAACGCAGAATTCACAACGAAGAATCGCATAGTCTAATACCCGCGAGGCTGAGATTACACAACGCAGAATACACAATGAGGAATAGCATAGTCCAATACCATTGAGGCTGAGATTACATAACGCAGAATACACAATGAAGAATCGCATAGTCTAATACCCGTGAGGCTGAGATTACACAACGCAGAATACACAATGAAGAATCGCATAGTCCAATACCATTGAGGCTGAGATTACACAACGTAGAATACACAATGAAGAATCGCATAGTCTAATACCCGTGAGGCTGAGATTACACAACGCAGAATACACAATGAGGAATCGCATAGTCCAATACCCGTGAGGCTGAGATTACACAACGCAGAATACACAATGAAGAATCGCACGTGAGTCTGAGATTACATAACTCATAATTCACAATGAAGAATCGCATATTCCAATACCCGTGAGGCTGAGATTTCACAAAGCTGAATACATAATGAAGAATCGCATAGTCTAATACCATTGAGGCTGAGATTACACAACGTAGAATACACAATGAAGAATCGCATAGTCCAATACCCGTGAGGCTGAGATTACACAACGCAGAATACACAATGAAAAATCGCATAGTCTAATACCCGTGAGGCTGAGATTACACAACGCAGAATACACAATGAAGAATCGCATAGTCCAATACCCGTGAGGCTGAGATTACACAACGTAGAATACACAATGAAGAATCGCATAGTCCAATACCATTGAGGCTGAGATTACACAACGTAGACTACACAATGAAGAATCGCATAGTCTAATACCCGTGAGGCTGAGATTACACAACGTAGAATACACAATGAAGAATCGCATAGTCCAATACCCGTGAGGCTGAGATTACACAACGCAGAATACACAATGAAGAATCGCATAGTCCAATACCCGTGAGGCTGAGATTACACAACGCAGAATACACAATGAAGAATCGCATAGTCTAATACCCGTGAGGCTGAGATTACACAACGCAGAATACACAATGAAGAATCGCATAGTCCAATACCATTGAGGCTGAGATTACACAACGTAGAATACACAATGAAGAATCGCATAGTCTAATACCCGTGAGGCTGAGATTACACAACGCAGAATACACAATGAAGAATCGCATAGTCCAATACCATTGAGGCTGAGATTACACAACGTAGAATACACAATGAAGAATCGCATAGTTCAATACCCGTGAGGCTGAGATTACACAACGCTGAATACACAATGAAGAATCGCATAGTCTAATACCCGTGAGCCTGAGATTACACAACGCAGAATACACAATGAAGAATTGCATAGTCCAATACCATTGAGGCTGAGATTACACAACGTAGAATACACAATGAAGAATCGCATAGTTCAATACCCGTGAGGCTGAGATTACACAACGCTGAATACACAATGAAGAATCGCATAGTCTAATACCCGTGAGGCTGAGATTACACAACGTAGAATACACAATGAAGAATCGCACGTGAGGCTGAGATTACACAACGCAGAATACACAATGAAGAATAGCATAGTCTAATACCCGTGAGGATGAGATTACACAACGCAGAATACACAATGAAGAATAGCATAGTCCAATAACCGTGAGGCTGATATTACACAACGCAGAATACACAATGAAGAATTGCATAGTCTAATACCCGTGAGGATGAGATTACATAACGCAGAATACACAATGAAGAATCGCACGTGAGGCTGAGATTACACAACGCGGAATACACAATGAAGAATCGCATAGTCCAATACCCGTGATGCTGAGATTACACAACGTAGAATACACAATGAAGAATCGCACAGTCCAATACCCGTGAGGCTGAGATTACATAACCCAGTATACACAATGAAGAATCGCATAGTCTAATACCCGTGAGGCTGAGATTACACAACGCAGAATACACAATGAAGAATCGCATAGTCCAATACCCGTGAGGCTGAGATTACATAACCCAGTATACACAATGAAGAATCGCATAGTCTAATACCCGTGAGGCTGAAATTACACAACGCAGTATACACAATGAAGAATCGCATAGTCTAATACCCGTGAGGCTGAAATTACACAACGTAGAATACACAATGAAGGATCGCATAGTCTAATACCCGTGAGGCTGAAATTACACAACGTAGAATACACAATGAAGAATCGCATAGTCCAATACCCGCGATGCTGAGATGACACAACGCAGAATACACAATTAAGAATCGCATAGTCTAATACCCGTGAGGCTGAGATTACACAACGCAGAATACACAATGAAGAATCGCATAGTCCAATACCCGTGAGGCTGAGATTACATAACCCAGTATACACAATGAAGAATCGCATAGTCTAATACCCGTGAGGCTGAAATTACACAACGCAGAATACACAATGAAGAATCGCATAGTTCAATACCCGTGAGGCTGAGATTACACAACGCAGAATACACAATGAAGAATCGCATAGTCTAATACCCGTGAGGCTGAAATTACACAACGTAGAATACACAATGAAGAATCGCATAGTCCAATACCCGTGAGGCTGAGATTACATAACGCAGTATACACAATGAAGAATCGCATAGTCTAATACCCGTGAGGCTGAAATTACACAACGTAGAATACACAATGAAGAATCGCATAGTCCAATACCCGTGAGGCTGAGATTACATAACGCAGTATACACAATGAAGAATCGCATAGTCTAATACCCGTGAGGCTGAAATTACACAACGTAGAATACACAATGAAGAATCGCATAGTCCAATACCCGTGAGGCTGAGATTACATAACGCAGTATACACAATGAAGAATCGCATAGTCTAATACCCGTGAGGCTGAAATTACACAACGTAGAATACACAATGAAGAATCGCATAGTCCAATACCCGTGAGGCTGAGATTACACCACGCAGAATACACAATGAAGAATCGCATAGTCTAATACCCGTGAGGCTGAAATTACACAACGCAGAATACACAATGAAGAATCGCATAGTCCAATATCCGTGAGGCTGAGATTACATAACGCAATATACACAATGAAGAATCGCATAGTCTAATACCCGTGAGACTGATATTACACAACGCAGAATACACAATGAAGAATCGCTTAGTCTAATACCCGTGAGGCTGAGATTACACACGCAGAATACACAATGAAGAATCGCATAGTCCAATACCCGTGAGACTGAGATTACACAACGCAGTATACACAATGAAGAATCGCATAGTCCAATACCCGTGAGACTGAGATTACACAACGCAGTATACACAATGAAGAATCGCATAGTCCAATACCCGTGAGACTGAGATTACACAACGCAGAATTCACAATGAAGAATCGCATAGTCTAATACCCGTGAGGCTAAGATTACACAACGCAGACTACACAATGAAGAATCGCATAGTCTAATACCCGTGAGACTGAGATTACACAACGCAGTATACACAATGAAGAATCGCATAGTTCAATATCTGTGAGGCTAAGATTACACAACGCAGAATACACAATGAAGGATCGCATAGTCCAATACCCGTGAGACTGAGATTACACAACGCAGAATACACAATGAAGAATCGCATAGTCTAATACCCGTGAGACTGAGATTACACAACGCAGACTACACAATGAAGAATCGCACGTGAGGCTAAGATTACATAACGCAGAATACACAATGAAGAATAGCACAGTTCAATACCCGTGAGACTGAGATTACATAACGCAGAATTCACAATGAAGAATCGCATAGTCTAATACCCGTGAGACTGAGATTACACAACGCAGACTACACAATGAAGAATCGCACGTGAGGCTAAGATTACATAACGCAGAATACACAATGAAGAATAGCACAGTTCAATACCCGTGAGACTGAGATTACATAACGCAGAATACACAATGAAGAATCGCATAGTCTAATACCCGTGAGACTGAGATTACACAACGCAGACTACACAATGAAGAATCGCACGTGAGGCTAAGATTACATAACGCAGAATACACAATGAAGAATAGCACAGTTCAATACCCGTGAGACTGAGATTACATAACGCAGAATTCACAATGAAGAATCGCATAGTCTAATACCCGTGAGACTGAGATTACACAACGCAGAATACACAATGAAGAATCGCATAGTCTAATACCCGTGAGGCGGAGATTACACAACGCAGACTACACAATGAAGAATCGCACGTGAGGCTAAGATTACATAACGCAGAATACACAATGAAGAATAGCACAGTTCAATACCCGTGAGACTGAGATTACATAACACAGAATACACAATGAAGAATCGCATAGTCTAATACCCGTGAAGCGGAGATTACACAACGCAGACTACACAATGAAGAATCGCACGTGAGGCTAAGATTACATAACGCAGAATACACAATGAAGAATAGCACAGTTCAATACCCGTGAGACTGAGATTACATAACGCAGAATTCACAATGAAGAATCGCATAGTCTAATACCCGTGAGACTGAGATTACACAACGCAGTATACACAATGAAGAATCGCATAGTCCAATACCCGTGAGACTGAGATTACACAACGCAGAATACACAATGAATAATCGCATAGTCTAATACCCGTGAGGCGGAGATTACACAACGCAGACTACACAATGAAGAATCGCACGTGAGGCTAAGATTACATAACGCAGAATACACAATGAAGAATCGCATAGTCCAATACCCGCGATGCTGAGATGACACAACGCAGAATTCACAATGAAGAATCGCATAGTCTAATACCCGTGAGGCGGAGATTACACAACGCAGACTACACAATGAAGAATCGCACGTGAGTCTGAGAATACATAACTCATAATTCACAATGAAGAATCGCATAGTCCAATACACGTGAGGCTGAAATTACACACAGCTGAATACACAATGAAGAATCGCATAGTCTAATACCCGTGAGGCTGAGAGTACACAACGCAGAATACACAATGAAGAATCGCATAGTCCAATACCCGTGAGGCTGAGATTACACAACGTAGAATACACAATTACAAATCGCATAGTTTAATACCCGTGAGGCTAAGATTACACAACGCAGAATACACAATGAAGAATCGCATAGTCTAATACCAGTGAGGCTGAGATTACACAGCGCAGAATACACAATGAAGAATCGCATAGTCTAATACCCGTGAGGCTGAGATTACACAACGCAGAATACACAATGAAGAATCGCATAGTCCAATACCATTGAGGCTGAGATTACACAACGTAGAATACACAATGAAGAATAGCACAGTTCAATACCCGTGAGGCTGAGATTACACAACGCAGAATACACAATGAAGAATCGCATAGTCTAATACCAGTGAGGCTGAGATTACACAACGCAGAATACAAAATGAAGAATAGCATAGTCTAATATCCGTGAGGCTGAGATTACACAACGCAGAATACACAATGAAGAATCGCATAGTCTAATACCCGTGAGGCTGAAATTACACAACGCAGAATACACAATGAAGAATTGCATAGTCTAATACCCGTGATGATGAGATTACACAACGTAGAATACACAATGAGGAATAGCACAGTTCAATACCCGCGAGGCTGAGATTACATAACGCAGAATACACAATGAAGAATAGCATAGTCTAATACCCGTGAGGATGAGATTACACAACGTAGAATACACAATGAAGAATCGCACGTGAGGCTAAGATTACATAACGCAGAATACACAATGAGGAATCGCATAGTCTAATACCCGTGAGGCTGAGATTACATAACGCAGAATACACAATGAAGAATAGCATAGTCTAATATCCGTGAGGCTGAGATTACACAACGCAGAATACACAATGAAGAATAGCATAGTCTAATATCCGTGAGGCTGAGATTACACAACGCAGAATACACAATGAAGAATCGCATAGTCTAATACCAGTGAGGCTGAGATTACATAACGCAGAATACACAATGAAGAATAGCATAGTCTAATATCCGTGAGGCTGAGATTACACAACGCAGAATACACAATGAAGAATAGCATAGTCTAATACCCGTGAGGCTGAGATTACACAACGCGGAATACACAATGAAGAATCGCATAGTCTAATACCCGCGAGGCTGAGATTACACAACGTAGAATACACAATGAGGAATAGCACAGTTCAATACCCGCGAGGCTGAGATTACACAACGCAGAATACACAATGAAGAATAGCATAGTCTAATACCCGTGAGGCTGAAATTACACAACGCAGAATACACAATGAAGAATTGCATAGTCTAATACCCGTGAGGATGAGATTACACAACGCAGAATACACAATGAAGAATCGCATTGTCCAATACCCATGAGGCTGAGATTACACAACGCAGAATACACAATGAAGAATCGCATAGTCTAATACCCGTGAGGATGAGATTACACAACGTAGAATACACAATGAGGAATAGCATAGTCTAATACCCGTGAGGCTGAGATTACACAACGTAGAATACACAATGAAGAATCGCATAGTCTAATACCCGTGAGGCTGAGATTACATAACGCAGAATACACAATGAAGAATAGCATAGTCTAATACCCGTGAGGCTGAGATTACACAACGCAGACTACACAATGAAGAATCGCATAGTCTAATACCCGTGAGGCTGAGATTACATAACGCAGAATACACAATGAAGAATCGCATAGTCTAATACCAGTGAGGCTGAGATTACATAACGCAGAATACACAATGAAGAATAGCATAGTCTAATATCCGTGAGGCTGAGATTACACAACGCAGAATACACAATGAAGAATAGCATAGTCTAATACCATTGAGGCTGAGATTACACAACGCAGAATACACAATGAGGAATCGCATAGTCTAATACCCGTGAGGCTGAGATTACATAACGCAGAATACACAATGAAGAATAGCATAGTCCAATATCCGTGAGGCTGATATTACACAACGCAGAATACACAATGAAGAATCGCATAGTCCAATACCCGTGAGGCTGAGATTACACAACGCAGACTACACATTGAAGAATCGCACGTGAGTATGAGATTACATAACTCAGAATTCACAATGAAGAATCGCATAGTCCAGTACCCGTGAGGCTGAGATGGCACAACGCTGAATACACAACGAAGAATCGCATAGTCTAATACCCGTGAGGCTGAGATTACACAACGCAGACTACACAATGAAGAATCGCATAGTCCAATATCCGTGAGGCTGAGATTACACAACGTAGAATACACAATTAAAAATCGCATAGTCCAATATCCGTGAGGCTGAGATTACACAACGTAGAATACACAATGAAAAATCGCATAGTCCAATACCCGTGAGGCTGAGATTACATAACGCAGTATACACAATGAAGAATCGCATAGTTCAATACCCGTGAGGCTGAGATTACACAACGCAGAATACACAATGAAGAATCGCACGCTGGGGACAAATATTAGTTCTGAGAAATGTGTTTTTTTGTGTGATTTATTTCACTTTTCATTTTTCTCTGCCGTCTTGGTTTCCTTGCGTTGTTCAGTCAATACAAACATTCATGATGTGTTTATGTATGTCTGCATTCATGATGTGTTTATGTATGTCTGCATTCATGATGTGTTTATGTATGTCTGCATTCATGATGTGTTTATGTATGTCTGCATTCATGATGTGTTTATGTATGTCTGCATTCATGATTTGTTTATGTATGTCTGCATTCATGATGTGTTTATGTATGTCTGCATTCATGATGTGTTTATGTATGTCTGCATTCATGATGTGTTTATGTATGTCTGCATGATGTGTTTATGTATGTCTGCATTCATGATGTGTTTATGTATGTCTGCATTCATGATGTGTTTATGTATGTCTGCATTCATGATGTGTTTATGCATGTCTGCATTCATGATGTGTTTATGTATGTCTGCATTCATGATGTGTTTATGTATGTCTGCATTCTTGATGTGTTTATGTATGTCTGCATTCATGATGTGTTTATGTATGTCTGCGTTCATGATGTGTTTATGTATGTCTGCATGATGTGTTTATGTATGTCTGCATTCATGATGTGTTTATGTATGTCTGCATTCATGATGTGTTTATGTATGTCTGCATTCATGATGTGTTTATGTATGTCTGCATTCATGATGTGTTTATGTGTGTCTGCATTCATGATGTGTTTATGTATGTCTGCATTCATGATGTGTTTATGTATGTCTGCATTCATGATGTGTTTATGTATGTCTGCATTCATGATGTGTTTATGTATGTCTGCATTCATGATGTGTTTATGTATGTCTGCATTCATGATGTGTTTATGTATGTCTGCATTCATGATGTGTTTATGTATGTCTGCATTCATGATGTGTTTATGTATGTCTGCATTCATGATGTGTTTATGTATGTCTGCATTCATGATGTGTTTATGTATGTCTGCATTCATGATGTGTTTATGTATGTCTGCATTCATGATGTGTTTATGTATGTCTGCATTCATGATGTGTTTATGTATGTCTGCATTCATGATGTGTTTATGTATGTCTGCATAAATTATGTTTTTGCATGCGGCACTGATGTCGTTTAATATATGTCTTGAAATTTGTTATATGTTTACACTTTTTTTTAGTTTATCTAACTCTTTGATTATGGAGGATAATAAGGAGATTTAATACTATTGAGGCTGAAATTCGCACGCTGGAGACAACTATTTGTTCAGTGAAAACAAATGGGCAAATAGGACACAACCGTATACGACAGTATTGAGCGCTCTTGTTGGCGACGATAAAATATAGTCCCCCAATTTGCCTCTTTGTTTTTGTGCTATTTTTGTTAGTGCGACGAAGTTGGACACGAAACTTGCTACTTTGAGCACCTTACCGCACGATCAACGACACGGTGACAACAATAACAAAAGGGGCTGTTATTAGGGATGCTGGCCTTTTTTAACATATTAAAGTTCCATGATACTTTGGTAAGTGCAGAATCCCAACCGATATCCCAAGCTGTTGTGGGCTGAGAAGAATTGGTATATGCGTTGAGAGAGGTGGGGTAGAGAGATATATATATATATATATATACTGCAAATGATGCACTCCCGTAAGTGTTATTTGATGTTTGAACCGAGCACTACCCCCACACAGAGGATGCTCATTCAAGCATATTAATACTCATCAAGTTAACACTCCGTCACCTTTGCCTAATTATGCTGATTATTAGTGTACAGTTCCTCGACAATTGGGAGGGTTCTTGAGATATAGTGCATTTTGTAAGGGGAGAACATACATTTTAGGTGTCTACTTCAGCTATACAAATATCTTCACTCATGCAGGCTGATATAAATTTATCTAGTTGCACGCATCTCAGCAAGCCTGCAATTAGTGTGTCTGTCATTTGCAGAATGAGGTCCGGAGAGAGTGAATTTATTGACGGTATCCCGCAGGCAGGCTAGCATCACCAAACTAACCCTCTGGGAACCGCATTCTGCTTGGTCTCAATGGGAGACCTAGCATAAGATTGATATTCCCCAGTTGAAGTTGATGTTCACCCATTAGTCACCTTGATTGTACATTTTATCTTAATCTGCAAATTAGAGGATATAGAAACTTGCCAGAAGGGAAAAAGTGACTAAAAACAATGTTAATTTGAGACTATAGATACTTCCCAGAAGATGGGCTTAAGCAGAATAAGGTCCCGTGCAGAGGGTGGATGTTGTGATGCTAGCCCATTGAGTAGGATAGCGTCACTTATTTCACCCTCTGCGAACCTAATTCTGCAAATGACAGACCCACTATTTGCAGGCTTGCATCTTTGCTTTGTAATTTGAAATGAATGATTTGGTTTCTGCTTATCTTCACTCTCGCAATCTGATTCTAATCATCTCTGTTGTTCGCATATCAGTCCCACATATCAGTCCCACATATCAGTCCCACATATCAGTCCCACATTTAGTATGAACCATCGCAATTGCTGATGTCTTCATTATTTTGATGTCAAAGATCCCAGTTGCACATATCTTCATTACTCAATTTGACACCAGCTTTTCAAATTCTACATAAATTTCATACTATGCTAAATCGAAATTATATTCCAATTGAGAAAGTAATTTATTTATTATCTCTCAAGTACAATACAACTTTTACAACTGCATTTAGTCTGCGTACATACTGAGTAGGTATAGAGCTTACTATGTCTACTATACTCAAATGATAACATTAAAGATACGGGCAGCGTTGGCGGTGGGTATGCTGTTAAAATATTCAGCTCCGTCAAAAACAGCCATAATCAGAAAGAATAGTAAAATAAAGACAGCCCGTGTTCTTATACCAATCAGAAATATGGCATAAACAGTATGGTATTGTCAAATGTTTTTCATTTGTTATATAAACAAAAGCAAAAAAACGTAACATTTCCTGGCTTTTGTTTAGATCCGGATTTGGTAAACACGAAGAGCGTTACTTGTTACTGTTTTTCTGATATGGAAATAATAAAGAGCGTTTATATCATTTGTGTGTGATTACCCAATAGAATTGCGTTGTGTTATGTAAACAGAAGCAAAACATTTTGAAATTTATCACTTTTTGGACAAAAAAAAATGAAATATTGTCATAAAATTATTCTCGTTTCAATTATTTCGGAATAATAAATGGACAATTTCTCAAAACTGTTTCAGTGTATATCAAAGTTTTATACCTTAAAACTTTCGGAAATGTATACCGCAAACAAAACATACAACATCTAGGACACATTCGTAACCATATTTAAAACAATTTGGATTATATTACCCTCACCCCAAAAATCATGAAATTTTGTTTTTGTGATAAACATCCGAGAGAACATGGATGAGAATCTATATGACACTATTCAATCACATTTCTAAATACTGTAATGAGCAAAGTTGAAATTTAAAACTTTTTCGACTAAACAGATGCAATTTTGTAAGAAAATCAAAAGTCATTTCATATATTTTGGTCCAATAAATGGTCATTTACTCATAGGATGTTTGTAACAAATCACATTGTTTGGCCATATATAATTTGGACAGATATACTGAAAAGAATGAATACATTTTATGTGGTTAATATGTAACAACTTTTCAGAAAATTTGGTTTATGTTACCCCTCGCCCCAAATATCACGAAAATGTGACTGTTGTAATAACTAAATAAATCTTTGGTTAAATCTTATAAAGTGAGTTTGTCGATCGCAATTCGTCATATATGATATTGTAACAACCTCATTGTCAGTATAATGTTGAAATTTACAATTGTCTGCCTAATAACAATTATATTTGATCATTTCAACTATTTTCAACCAATATAAGGGAAATTTCTCAAACATTTCCCAAGATAATATACAATATGCGGTCTCAAAAGTTTCGAAAATGAATAAAGGTGTATACATGTAATATACATGTAATGTCTTGGTGAAATAGAATACAAATTAAACAAATCTATTATACCATCAATGGATATATTTGAAGGCATTGACCCAATATCATTGACTTATGTAATCTAGCGTACAAGAGGGGTGTGTATATAGATATGTATTTCAGGTCACAACTTTAAATTGTCCATCAATAATACACATGACATAAAGATGGCTTATCTTTGTTTATACTATTATTTAAATTCATGTCTGTTATGTTATATAACTATAATGTTCACAGTCTGGTAATACCAGCCGATAGATAGCAACTCATAGATTGTCATATTGTAATCACCGGTGCCTGTGTTTATACGTTGAAAAAATATTTTAGGCATTCTTAATATCACAATTACATCTGCATAACTCTGTGCATGGTAAATCATCTGTTGCACATTTGCATATGTTACAAGTTTGGGATTTGCAACAACACTTAATGAGTTCTGAACACACATGCTGCAGCTTGTCATGACAAGTATACCACAATCCTGCCTAGTAGACAGCTCGTTTCATATGCTGTACCTTCTATTGAGCGACAAGTTTTGACAACCTTTATTATATGTAATGATAATGCAACTTTTGAGTTCTTTGAAAATATCTGAGGACGAATCTAGTTGAATAAAAGTTTGATTCGCCAATAGAAGAAATGTATCTGTGATCGCCGGATAACATTTTCATGCCACCCAAAATCGTTTTTTGCCCTTTATATGGAAGAAGGAAGTGGTATCACAACCAACCAGATATTGAATGCAAAATGTGTAGAGATAAACACCTGTCGCCCAGAGCGTAAAATGTGCTGTTGACATGGTATAATGTTTCCGTTTTGCCTGTTCCTAGAGAAACCCATATATCATCACCACTGTTGACAGTGGTAAACTTTGAAAACTGACCGAGGAGAATTACCAAGACATCTGTGTCCAGTCAGAACATGGATTGTCGTCAGTCCATAAGAAAGTGCATGAATGATGTGCGGCACAATTCTAGTATCAGCTTCCTCCTGACAACAGTTTATCAAGATGGACACGGAAGAATTGTCATTTTGAGAGTTGACGAACCTTCTGTCATGTTTATCACTTTATCATCACCTATAACATGTCATGATGCTTTACTTGTCAGGAATTCAAATAGTTCAAGCTAATACTCAGAATCACGGAGGAAGTCGTTCCATTTTGTCGGAATCTTAGTTTGGGCACCAACTTTTTATCCAAGACCTGTACCACGATTCTCACGAGTGCCGCCTTTTGTGCTGCCTTCAAAATACCTGTCCCACACAACACTTCTTAGTTTGTTGAGTAGAATCTTCATTAGTGACTGTGCGTGATCATCAAAAGTAGATCTTATCGCAGGTACAATCATATCTACAAGAACACTTCCGCCTTTAGGTGGGTCCGATATATCTCCAGTTGCTACCCGGATACATTCCAGCAAATCAGATTTTGTCCCCTTCTTGAATTTACCTCCCGTTGACAAGGCAGGGGGGGGGGGAATAGCTGATTCTCGTGAGAGAAAAACATGTGTGGGTCCCCATCACGCAATTGGTTCGGGTAAACAACTATATAGCCATCTCGTTGTTGTTGCTGAACTCTCTGTTAAACATATCAACCCTCCATTTCCTTTCAATTTGATGTTCTCCTGTTCGTGCACTTGATCGATTGGAATAGCGGAAAAGCAATTTCGTACGTGCAAGATATTCGATGGAGGCGCTCTTGTGCATATAATTGTACCTGCGATAGGATCTACTTTTGAAGACACAGTCACTAATTAAGTTTCAACTCTACGAAATAAGAACTGTTAATGTCATATATGTTGTGTGGGAGAGGTTTTTTGAAGGCAATTCAAAAGGCAGCACTCGTGAGAATCGTGGTACACGTCTTGGACGAAAAGTTGGTGGCCAAACTAAGATTCCGAACAAATTAAACGACTTCCTCCGTGAATCTGACAATAAGCTTGAACTATTTGAATTCCTGACAAATAATGCGTCAGAACACGTTATAGTTGATGATAAAGTGATAAACACGACAGAAGGTTCGTCAACTCTCAAAATAGCAAATTCTTCCGAGTACATCTTGAGAAACTGTTGTCAGGAGGAAGCTGATATTATAATTGTGCCGCGCCTTATTCGCGCGCTTTCGTGTGGTCTGACGACAATCCATTTTTGGACTGTTGACACCGATGTCTAGGTAATTCTCCTCGGTCAGTTTTCAAAGTTTACCGATGCTAACGGTGGTGCTGATATATGGGTTTCTCTAGGAACAGGCAAAATAAAACATTGTACCATGTTCCGTCCTGGGCGACGACAATTGTTTATATCTACCCATTTTTCATTCGATATCTGGTTGTGAGATCACTTCCTTCTTCCGTGGAAAGGGCAAACAAAGTTTCTGGATGTCATTAAAATATTAACCCACGATCACAGATACATGTACATTTCTTCTATCGGCGAATCAACATTTTATTCAACTAGATTTGTCCTCAGATATTTTCAAAGAACTCGAACGTTTCATTATCACTAATTATAATAAAGGTTGTCAAAGGTTGTTGATTAACGAGGCATGAATAGAATTCTCAACAAAAAAAACTTGTCGCACAAAAGGGGCCCTAATACAGCATATGAAATGAGCCGTCTACCAGGCAGTATTGTGGTGCACTTGTCATGACAACAATTTCAATACCTGAACCTCGTGACTGGGGATGGACAGTTGAAAACCATTGATATGAACCATTGTGGGCTACATTACCAGAAGCTGCAGCTGTGTGTTCAGAACTCATCAAGTGTTGTTGCAAATCCCAAACTTATAACAGGTGCAAATATGCAAAAGCTGATTTACCATGCACATAGTTATGTAGATGTAATTGTGATATTAAGAGAATGCCTAATATATTTGTTCAAAGTACACACGGTCACCGGTGATTATAAAAGGACAATCTATGAGTTGCTATCTATCGGTTGGTATGATCATGCCGACTGTGAACATTATAGTTATACATGTATAACATAACAAACATGAACTTAAGGGTATAAACAAAAATAGACTATCTTTATGTTATGTGTATTATTGATGGACAAATTAAAGTTGTGATCTGAAATACATGTCCATATATACACACCCCTCTTGTATGCTACATGTGTAAATTACACAAGTCAATGATATTGGGTCAGCACCTTCAAATATATCTATTGATGGTATAATAGATTTTTATTCTATTTAACCAAGACATGACATGTATACACCTTTAAATGTGTTGTATTCGATAGTCATTTTCAAATTTTTTAAGACCGCATATTGTATATTATCTTGAGAAATGTTTGAGAAATTGCCCTTATATTGGTTGAAAATATTTGATTTTATGGGTATTTTACCATCAAATATAATTGTTTTAGGCAAACAATTGTAAATTTCAACAGTATACTGACATTGAGGTTGTTAAATTATCATATATGACGGACTGGGTTCAACAAACTCACTTCATAAGATTTAACCAAAGATTTATTGAATCCTTACAACAAAGTCACATTTTCGTGATTTTTGGGGTGAGGGGTAACATAAACCAAATTTTCTGAAACGTTGTACCTATTAGCCACATAGGATGTATTCATTGTTATCAGTATATCTGTCCAAAACATATAAGACCAAACATTGTGAACTATCGCAAATATCCTATGACTAAATGACCATTTATTTTACCAAAATATTTGAAATGATGAGGATTTTCTTATAAAAATGCATGTTTTAGACGGAAAATTTCAACTTTTGTCATTCTGTATGTAATTGCAATTACAGTATTTAGAAATGTGATTGAATAGTGTCCTTTATAGATTCTCATCCATGTTCTATTGGATGTTTATCCCAAAAGCACAATTTCATGATTATTGGGGTGAAGGGTAACATAATCCAAAATTTCTAACATATGGTTACGAATTTGTTCTAAATGTTGTATATTTTGTTTGCAGTATACATTTCCGAAATATTTAAGATCTTAACCTGTGATCTGCACTGAAACAGTTTTGAGAAATTGTCCGTTTATTATTCCGAAATAATTGAAACGAGAATGATTTTATGACAAAATTTCAGGTTTTTGGTCCGAAAAGTGATAAATTTCAAATTTAGTCAGCCTGGGTTGCCAATATCTTCAAAATATGACAATGCCGAGTGGAATTAAGCCTTTATTAGGCATGTGCCTTAAATTTTATACCAGCTGAAACATCATGGTGAAATAATGATTGAATTTGGCGACTATCTTGGATTTATACTGGAAACAAGGGTTAATATTGATCAGAAACCTGTTTCTAGTTCATTTTCTGAAAGAGCGCACATAACTTGACATAATATAAAAAATGGCACTTTTGGCCAGTCCGTTCCAATAATTATGACAAAATTTTGTCGCTAAGTCACTACACTACGCCTCCTACGTGACGTGACGTGATCGACCAAAACAGTATCGTCCACATGGCCCAGTCAAACTCGAGTTTACTACTAAAAACTCAGTTTAAACAGATAACTTAAACTGGGTCTAACTGGAGATGCCGATTCTGACCCATGTGTCATAAGTCTGTTCAGAGTAGTTTGATCCCGTGTGCACGTATATCGCGTAATACCGACCTAATTTTTGTCCCGGAACGTGACAGAAGCGAATAAGTGTTAGATGGGATTTGGAAATAACAATAGAGGGTTTGTAGATCACACGAGCATCTGCAAAGGTGACTGAATATGGCTTTATCTGATAGCAAGATGGATTGGTTTAATATATAATTTGTGGAAAATATTTCAATATCTTTCGCTTATGCAAATGCGTGAATATTCCGTTACGTGCCCACGCATTCGGTATGTTAATGCACTGGAACACTTTCATTTTACTTAAGGTGGCGTCTACAGAATAGAATAGAATAGAATATTTATTGCAATACACCAGACATATAGGCAGTTGCAAGTTACAAAATGAATTAAAACTTAAAACATGTAAATATAAACGAAAATAAATTGTGTTCAATAACTGTTTGATGCAATGCCAATGCATCGTCATTCAACTACCACCAATAACTTCTCGTGTTTATCACTATAATATACTAAACTTTCAAAGACCCCCTTCTGAGAAAGAACAACCGGATCATGTTGCATACGGTATTTATAATCTTTGCTTCATCATTTCTCATAATCGTTTGAAATTTTTCACTATCGCTCATTTTTTTAAATTCACTTATCTCAGTAGAAATAGTCACGACTCATATCGAAACGAAGCTACATCCTCACACCAAGAGTTTCATTTATAGGAGTACTCTACACTAAATCCGGCCATTTATGGGACCATCTCCTATTATAATCAACATAATACATGCAACAAATGAATGCATTTGGGGCATGGATGAGTGCAAAATACACTCATTTACTTTATGAACGAGGTAAAGCAACATGATAATATAATGAAAATGAGTTAATAACTCGAGCCATAAACACATTTTAATTTTAATTACCATCTAGTTTTACATCGTTCATAAAGTAAATGAGTGTATTTTGCACTCATCCATGGCTCAAATTCATTCATTTGTTGCATATATTCTGTTGAGTATAACATGAGATGGTCCCATAAATGGCCGGATTTATGGTACAGTCCCCCTTTAAAGTAATGTACAAGAAGAACTGATATTTCAGTGAAGGTGGAACAGTTGACAGTCACCTTAAGTCACGTGGAATCCAACATACAGAATATAATCTATATCTCAACATGAGTCCCATCAGTAACGCAAGACCTTTACCATATCGCTGTCATCGGAATATAAAGAGATCGAGTTTCCTAGTGAAATAAGTACAGAGTATCATGTAACCTGTCGGCTGCAGCTCTACTGATGGCCGAGGTCGCTGACCCGATAGCCCGGACTAATACGGACCAATGTTTCATCTTTATATGACAGCTGAATGATTTGTACAGATGGACAGGAATGTAGTCCGTGACACCAACTGTGACAGCATCTTAGACTGACTTAATCATACATAATGTGTAACAAAACGAAGAATCCGTTCCACACCCCTCCATCATATACCCCGTCATCCTCATATTCTCCTGAATTCTCTAATTCTTAATAACCAACATATTCTTGAACTCATGACATATCCGACTTATCCATTCTACTGTCAGGCCCGACGTTAACGTAAAATCCCAGGATGAAATATATATTCATTTTGCAGGGGCCCTTGCTGATACATGGGGAGAATGGGGAGAATGACACCCGAAAAGCCATGTGCTTATTGTCGTTCTCCCTTTCGAACAAACGTGTAACAAATTACCATATATACTCATTATAACAATTTCTTATGTATTTCCATGTTCAATGTATTTTTAAGTACATAATTATATATCTGGTGGATAAATAAACAATGTTAAACCAACCCTGACATTAAAAACGGACACGACTCATTTGAATCTAAACATTTGGAATAAGAATTGTTTTGTGGTACTCATTATGTGAACGCATACTCGAAATGTCTATATGTACTCTGGAGACTGTCTAAAGTGAAGAATTTACACTGGTTTACAGGAGTGTCCCAACAATAGTCGGTGACATCCACGGTGACTTTAAAAACCGACACAAATCACTAGAACCTAAACATTTGGTATAATAAACATGTTAGTGATTTGACTAGTATTATGTTAACGAATACACGAAATACCGAACAGTACGGCCTTGGTGTTCTATTGAAACTTGCTAACGTTAAGGAATTGTACCGGTGAAAGGAGACCGTGTTTGTACATGTAAGTGTAGCGTAACTCTGATCAGACCCGATAGCCCGGACTAACGTGGACCAATGTTCCATGTGCACAGAGAGCTGAAGGAATTGTGCCGCTTGACAGTAATGTCTCGAAAGTATAGTCAATGACACCAACTGTTACAGCATCTTAAATGCATACACGAAATTTCGACCGACAGGGCAAGTCTTTATGCGCTCTGAAAACTTTCTAAAGTGAGGGATTTGTACTGGTGTACAGCAATTCATCGAAAGTCGGTGACATCAACTGTGGCATTAAACGGACATGGCTAATTTAAACCTCATAAATTAAATATAGAGCATTTGTTAGCAACGGTAATTTAGATCAGTACGAAACACCGATCAACATGCGGTTATGTGGCATATGCAGTCCATGTAAACGTATTAAGTTGGAAACCCCATGCTGACCCGAGGTAAAATAGGCCTGCCGCCCCACTGCTAGGGGTAAGCATCATCTAACGTGGCACCTTGTTTGCCGTGGGATGCATCCCTTTAGGTATGGTGTAGGAGTCCTGGTGGAACTATGGCGGCCGTACCACTCGAGGCATCGACCTGCTGGTACGGCTTAGTTCATGGTCCACTTTGGTCCTACATATCTTCAAGACGGGTGGTTGAAAAGACCCGACTCAATTAATCGGCCAGTCACGCCTCTCCAAAGTCCATGTTCAGATTCAATTTGTGTTATCTGTTGATGTTTGAAGTATTGTGTTATTTTTTCTTCACGAATGTTTCTGTTCTCTTCTGTGTCTTTTGTGCTCGTCCTGATGATTGTTGAGTGTCTCACTGTTGGTGGGGAGTTACAAAGAGGCTGCTACATGCAGTTGCTAAACGCGACACCACTTCAGCTAGTACCAGTCTAAGTGTAGTCCGCGGCGGCTGCTGGGCTAGTTGTCGAGTTTTTGTTTCAAGACCTAATTGTATAAATGACTCACATAGTTCATATGATGCTGGGGTATTCCCTCAGTACTTGGTTCTTAGTTTCAACCAGACCATTAAAAGACTATGTATTTCCATTGATAAGACTCTTCAAAGTATTGCTGGACAATTGGAATTTGTCAAACCGATCAGGACCTGGCCAATGACTGGCTCTCCCCTGATTGAATGTTCAAGGAAAGTTCAATATGATGCTTTGGTGCAGTTAACAGATATTGCACAAACATATTGGCTGAGTTGGCACCACAAGGAGTTACTGATGTTCGCAAATTTTCTAAGACAGCTGATTGACTAATAGTTCCTTTGTATAGTAATCTTTTGACTTTCAACCGGTGCGAACATCCGCCGGCATTGATGATTGAACATATGAAGATATATTTATCTACATATGTTCCAAATCCCCTGCCATGTTTTAAATATCAGGGGTATAGTCATAACCAGGAACATTGTAAAAATAAAGAAACATTCGAGTTTAAACTTTGTTTAAAAACCTTCATTGATGGACTAGCCAAACCGGGTCTAAGTGGACGTTTATGGTCGTTCAGTGGCTAACAGTCTATGGGATGAGATGATGCAATCGTGGACCATGTTTAAACCAGGGATGACCACGGATTTAGTTGTCAAACGGTTTAAACCTTGTGGTTTACATAAACCAGGTTTAAACGAGAGATAGCGAATCCGGCCTCAAGGTTGGCATGCTGCAATGGATAGTTCATGAATTCAAAATTCAACGGTGTAAGTCTGAGAAACATCTATCATATTTCGATGCAAAGAAAACAGTTGGTGCTCGATCATCAACCCAACCAGTCACATACTCTGCTGTCGTTTCTACAAAAAAAGTGTACAGATGCCAGCACTCGGACAGACAACAGCCAGACCAACACTACTCGTGTATCAAAAGCGACACATCTTTACGTAATGGTATAATTCATGTCCCAAACCTGTATCACCGGCCATTGAAACGCCTACAGAAGAGGCACCCGTTGCTCACAAATAATCCATACAAGTTGAGCCAGTTACTGCAAAACAGTCAATTTGTGTTGATGCTTTTGCTCCGCAACAAAAATAGCCTGCTGCTTGGAAACAAAAATCATCAACTTGTAGACTCTCAGAAAGAGCAGCCTATTGTCCAAACAACTGGAACATTATTTGCTTATAATATAACTTGATTTAGGTACATAAATCTGCTTAACATTTTCTCTTTTAGAGTCGATAATGTGCTGAAATGAGACCATTTTAGTCACATTATCGACTCATAACGAGACAGTTCTAAGCAGAGTATGTGCGCACAATGAAATAAGAAGACTCAAGACTTTTCATGTGTACGCTCTTTAACAGATGTTTTCACTGTGGCCCGCGGCATAAAACGAAATAACGGGTAAGAGTCCATTATCAAAGTATCAGGTTATGTACCTATTTCATAATATAGGTCGATTATGGTACGTATTTCCGCGAGGATATGTTGGAAAGTGAGGTTCACATTTGTGACCCGCCATATCAAATCCAGTCGTAAGTCTGGATTTTTTTACCCTGTGCCAATGCATTCTCTTATATATGCGAGTCGACCATAGGTCCTCGCATAATTAAGAGAATGCATTGGCCTAACAATTTTTTACAATTTTAATAATTTTTTCTTGTATTCTTTAACAATTTTATAATTTCACCCATACAGAGCCCCAGACAAACATGAGCAGACGACACTCTTCTATATGCTTCTATATATGTGTGGGGCTCCCTGCAGGGTATTGGATGTTTTTTATTTTATGTCCTAAAAATTGTCAGAAACATTTATTTAAAAAAAATGATAAAAAATTGTTAGACCAATGCATTCTCTTATATATGCGAGGCGACCTATGGTCGACTCGCATATATAAGAGAATGCATTGGCACAGGGTAAAAAAAATCCCGACTTACGACTGGATTTGATATGGCGGGTCACATTTGAACTATCAAAATTTGACCAGATGCTTGATGAGAAACGATTAACACACATAGGAACCAAACAGTATTTGATGATTGAAGCTGTCGGTTGAGTGAAATATGACATTCTTCTGTCTCACCCACCCGACCGTCAACTTGACGCATTGATAAATCTCCATGTGCGATTCATCAAATATTATAAATACCGTATCAATGCAAAATCGGATCTGTATCTGTCTGTATCTGTATTGGTATGCGCGCAGGATACGTTCGGATGTATAAGCTCGTGGGATGGGATGATTAAGACGTTTTGTTGTTTTCAGCTGGTTCTCCGTCCGTTGTCATTTGGATGGATCGCATGCTGTCTTCTTCCAGAGTATTCCAGTCCTTGATTGTTTTAGGGAAGAATGAGTTTTTGAATTCTGGGGTCTGCGCGTCGATTAGTTCATAGAGTTTTGAGTTGTTACACTCCTGCGTAGAAACAACGTTCTTTGATACGTACCCCTCGAACATCCGAGCTTTGATTTTTCGACCCACTTTTTGTTTTGGTCTCAACAGGTCTTTGGTGTTTGATGTTAAAAACTACTTTTCATATCTCGATGTGCAGCCTTGGTAATTTCGGTGTTATCTATTTGCTATTTATTATGTATTCGTGTACTACTTTTATACGTTTTATATTATGATTGCACACTAAGTCAGTTCTTGAATTTATATTTCTATCTCCAAGTGGAAACATTCCTCGTGTGTGCCTTTATGTGTACACAGCTCATTGTTTCAATCTAATCCACTGTCTTCGATACGAACTTTTTTGAAACCTGATTCTGTTCTTGGGGTCGTGATATGGCCTAGCGGCTAAAACGACGTTAAACCCTCAATCAATCATGTAGGTGGAAAGTGTTGTCTTCGTATGGTTTTGCATGTTATCTAACCTGGAAACTTTAACGTACGATATAACTGCCTGTGCCTTTACGCGCCCATTTTATTTATTAGTTTCAATCGATTCGTCCATTGATACACATGCATGCTATATATAGTTTTTGTGTGTGCATATTCCTCTATTTTTGCGTACTTGGTAAGCTGGTATGTGTAAATATTTCCCAGCTGATGATACAGGCCAAGTTCGAATAATGGTTCCGTAAAGTTATTTTTACATGAGACACGGCCCTTTGACCTCATTTTGGCATTGAAATGAGGGGTATATAAGATATTCTTTGTAAGCTTTTTTATTGTATTTTGTGGTAGTATATTTCGAAATGGCTGAAGGGCGTATTTTGCCATGCCCTGGCGATGCTCTTGTTACACGATGTGTGCCACGCGTTGCCAAATCCACTATCTGTCAATTAATTTGATTACGTTTTGTACATGGAAATTCGTAACGTAGTTTATGGATGGAGCCATAAATTAAATTTATATTGAATTATTAAATTTGATTTTAAGATAACCTTTTAACTTGAAAGTTTACAGAAGACGACTGCACCTCAAATTTATTATTTTTCAATATATATTAACCCTTTACCCAACAGAACGGCCCTGTGCCAATGCATTCTCTTATATATGCGAGTCGACCATAGGTCGCCTCGCATATATAAGAGAATGCATTGGCTTAACACATTAAAAATTATAAAATTGTTAAAGAATGTAAGAAAAAATGGTAAAAAGTGTTAAAAAAAGATTTTTTTTAGGCCAATGCATTCTCTTATATATGCGAGGCGACCTATGGTCGACTCGCATATATAAGAGAATGCATTGGCACAGGGCATAACTATAACCATCACAATGTGGTCAATGGGCCGGTTCCAATGATATCCATATTTGTATGGTTTTATTGAGACAGACCGAAGATATTTTAGGCTGTTGAAGCTTTATTTGGCCGGTTTTGGCCGGTTTGTTGGGTAAAGGGTTAAATCGTTGTTATTACCGGGAATTTATTGAAATTGGCGTACAGTCTCTATTTAACGTCGCCCTTTTATATTTCATGTTAAGAAGATATTATAAGGAAAGCGTAATATCAGATTTCCTACGTTATTTTGCACGTTATATATCCTTCCTTTTCCTGGGTATTTGAGTTTTTTTTAGTACAATTGGAAACGCTCACATGCAACCCCAATATCGAAGTGTTTCACCATCAATTTGATTTAATCATTTCTATGATAAATTCCCTTAGGATATGTTCAGATAATAAGTTCAATCATTTTACTCTTGTGTTATCTGTTCATCTGTCATTCGTCTGCTTATAATTCCAAAACATTCCACACGAAAAGGAGACCATTCCAATGTATACATGTGTAATTGATTGGAGCATCCACTTGGTAAAGAAATGGTTAACGCACTTTTCCGGGTTTTACAACCTGTGCATCATATCCTCGCGCAAATACGCACTTAATCGGCCTATAATGTGGAAAAGGTACATAATGTGATTCTGAAATAAGCAAATAATGGAGTCACACCGCTATTTCGTTTTATGGCGCGGGCCACAGCGAAAACACATGTTAAAGAGCGTACACCTGAATAGTCGTGGGTTGGTTTATTTGTATCATTGTCCGCACATAATCTGCTTAGAATCGCCTCAATATGAGTTGATAATGTGACCTCATTTTCAGCACATTATCGACTCAAAATGAGGCAATTCTAAGCAGATTATCTGCCTAAAATAAGTTCTTCATAAGCAGACAATGCGCGGGTTTCCAGGAGAACAGGCTGGCCTGTACTAATATAATGCGACCATAGCCATGCAGGCAGTGAATAATTGACTGCAAAACACACTCCCCCCATGGATCCTGAATGCAAGTTAACTAAGAGGTGTGACTACTGCGTATTGGTTAAGAAATTCGTCAAGCTAATTAATTAAATTAAATTAAGTTAATTAAGTCAAGGTTATTTCACACTAATGTGATATTTTCCAGACTTTTGCTAATGTAATGGCCATAAAGTCAACACAGCAAGCTATTTCAGAAATTCAGACTGAATTACATCAACAGTTGCACACGAAACAAACGCTATTCTGTTCCATTTTTATCGGGAAACGGCTAAATCTAAACGCTCTTTTATGTTCCGAACCGCAGAAAATGGGATCACCACGTGGTGTCTAAAATGGTGTTCGAACACCAGGCGGGTGGGAGAGTGAATCAGCAGCCTGGAAATTTAGAAAACACAATTTTTCATGACCCTGCATGTAATTGTTTTCTCTAGTCACTTTTCTTTTAATATCTATTGTCGGATTTGCCATAATATTACCATAATATTGTCATTGGTACTTTTTCTCTCCCAAAAATTATTTGTATCGTGCCAATGAGCCCATTAATATTAGGTTGTCTGGTGCCGTCTTTAACCCTTCCACGACGGGAGCTGCGCTGGTGCAGCATTAAACGTCCCGTGACAGCGAATTCTCTTATATATATGCGAGGCTCCTTATAATATGCGAGTCTCCTATAGGGAGCCTCACATATGTAAGAGAATGCACTGGCTTACAAGGTCATGTAGATATTGTTAGGCCAGTGTATTCTCTTATATATGCGAGACTCCCTATATGCGGGGTCGCATATATAAGATAATACATGCGCATATGGTTTTCGCAAAATGTGAGGAAGCTCCAGCCATTGAAGGGTTAACCCTTTCTACATCAAATACTCATTGGTGAGTAGTTCCCGTAGGAAATGTTCAAATAATAAGTTCAACAAACATCGTCTGTTGACCTTATTATCTGAACATTTCCCACAAATTACTATGAACACTTTTACACTTCTACCATTTTTTTCATCTCTCTACGGGCTGCTCATTTTCCTGAACACCCCTCCAAATGAATAGACAATTCCTATGCATACTTTTATAACTGATGGGAGAGTCCATTTCGCATAGAAAAGGTTAAAACGGAGTATTTAAACACGTTTTTTTTTTATTTTTGTCAGGTAAGCTAAATTCCAATGACCCGTCTCTTATAAAGAGCGTTCATCTGCATAGAAAAAAAGCAGACGATAAAGAACGTTCCAAGTTATGACCGCACTCCTTTACAGCATGAAGTGGACGGATGATGGTGTGGCGTTGTGAAGCCATGTGTGCCATGCAAATGATGGTATAATTACAGGTAGTTTTCGTTTTTCTTTTCTAATGGCGCCAAATGGTCCTGGGATGCTTATACTATGATGTTTGAGATATGAATTTAACTAACATGAGCAAGCCTTGAAATAGGGTGTCTGTCATTTGCAGAATGAGGTCCCCAGAGGGTGAATTTAGTGATGCTACCCCGCATAGCGGGCTAGCATCACCAAATTCACCCTCTGTGGACCTCATTCTGCTTACACCTCAGCAGAATGAGGTTCCCAGAGGGTGAATTTGGTTATGCTAGCCCGCTATGCGGGGTAGCATCACTAAATTCACCCTCTGGGGACCTCATTCTGCAAATGACAGACACACTATTTCAAGGCTTGAACCTGAGTGAACTCGCGGGGGTTGAGCTTATCATCAGTTAAGATAGGAGGGTGATAACACTGGTTGACAGGAAAACCTTCGTCTGCTCAACATGAAGCCATTAATGCACAGTGGCTTGGATAGATTAAAAAGTATAAATTTATTAAAGTCACATGGTTATTTGCGCTCCAAAATATACATCTACTAATATTCGCTTTTTAATTTTTCCCGCCACCGAAATAGGTCGATACATACACATAATACCTGGAATGCCTTTCTACTAACATATATGTCCCATATTGAGCACCTTTGGTCACCGGAACGTGACAAAGGCGTTAACGTATTGTATGTGATCTGAAGATTACGAGTAGCTTTAACCCTTTACCCAACAGAACGGCCCTGTGCCAATGCATTCTCTTATATATGCGAGTCGACCATAGGTCGCCTCGAATATATAAGAGAATGCATTGGCTTAACACATTAAAAATTATAAAATTGTTAAAGAATGTAAGAAAAAAAATGGTAAAAAGTGTTAAAAAAAGATTTTTTTTAGGCCAATGCATTCTCTTATATATGAGAGGCGACCTATGGTCGACTCGCATATATAAGAGAATGCATTGGCACAGGGCATAACTGTAACCATCACAATGTGGTCAAGGAGCCGGTTCCAATGATATCCATATTTGTATGGTTTTATTGAGACAGACCCAAGATAATTTAGGCTGTTGCAGCTTTATTTGGCCGTTTTTGGCCGGTTTGTTGGGTAAAGGTTAAAGCAAATGTTGATCTTTATGTTGGATTATTTTGCATTGTAGAGCTCACGAACTATTGGGATTACGAATATGAAAACAAGCCGACATATGTAGCTTGGACTACGACGATGTGACCACCTCTGTTCTTTTTCTTATTTAATTTTCTTGTACGGTAACCACTGTCGACCCACCCCGATTTGGTACATACACGCTATCAAGTGTGGATTTCACTATAAATTTGCGTATGTATAGTACTCAGGCAAATAGAATTTTTGCAACAAAAACAAAATATGTATCAATTTCATAGTAGATACCCCTGATAGACAGTCGGATTAATATATGAATAACAATTATATAATTTTGACAACACAAAGCGCACATTTTAAAGGGGAAAAATTGCATTACCCAAATGTACCAGTAGTATGGGAGCCAAGTATGATCTTATCTTCTCGTGAATGACATTCAAGACACTCAACATAGTTACGAAGAGTCTCGAGATAGAGTCAATCAAAACAATCTGCCGTCATCGAGCTACCAGAGGAGGCGACAGATTTCACGTCTAATTCGGCGAATAATAGGCACAGTATAGGTATAGTCGAATATACTAGCCAGCTAATAACACAATTTGTTGACAGACCCGACCAATTATAACACTTCAATCACAAGTTAACGGGTGAATATGACCGCAGGTGATTTGAATAACTCAAGTACCATCCGTTATTGATTCTACAAAACTTGACTCAATTCAGGTACCGTTCATGGCGCCGAGATAATAGAGTTTATACGCGCGATACATTTACGACCTATAGGTTTGGATGAACGAGTCGAGTACACGAGTCACAGCGATTTTCACCGTGCTTCGGCCACGCTTAGGCCAATATAAAATGATAGATTTACATCCCCTCCCGACCCTATTTTTTATCCCCATCCTTATTTTTTTTAGTGTCCGCTTTGAAATTTCACCCCTCCCCGTTGAACCAGACCAAACTCCAGGTTTGCGGAATTCCATTTGCACGTGTAAACTCCCCTTGTGTGAAATTGGTGGAACTTTCCATCTGGTACAGGGGGGGGGGTTTCCCGGGGCACGTATGCCGGGGTGGGTGGGTGGTCGGTGGGGCCAACAATTTTTTTTTTCCGCAACTCAAAATTCATATACAGCTGTTTACAGTGAATTCCCCCCGCAAATCTCTGTTTTATAGTGTTAAAAGGTGGGTGGGTGTCCAAAAATGGTCGGGAAAAAACTGCCGAAAACGGAAAAAAATCTGGACGCGAGGGTGGGTGTGTCCCAACAAGGGTCGAAAGGGAAACAAAATCAGCATACGTGCCTGAACATTTTTTCCGCCCCCCCCCCTGTCTGGTACCCCAAGATTTCGAACTGTTAGAAATGTCCAACCTGACACAACCCTAAGATTGGAAAATTCCCATCTGATATTAGCCATTTTAGACGAGCATTTTGACAAAAAAGTTGAAAAATATGCTAATGTTGGTCTAAAAACAACAAATTCCCCACTAATTACTGGCTGGAAAATCAAACAACGAGAACAAATTCAACCTATATGTGGTGTACAATCGCCAACTAAATCTTACTTGAATGATAATTGGAGATTCAAACCAAACAAATTCTTTTGCACAACCAAAGAGAAATATAAACTGTCTCTCAAGAAGACAACGACAAGCAATCCTGCTTAATATATATGGTCGGAGATAAAAGATTATCAAAGGTAAAAAACGAAATTAAAATAATTGCTTGCTGGTTGACTGGCATACCAAATAAACGGTCCACTCTCGGTGACTATCGTCAGGACGGGTTGATTGGCGACTACAATGCGCTTTGAAGTAAACTAACATCCACCCGAAAGTCGTCCCTTCACAGTGAGTCTAAACCATAAACTAATCACGAAAATACCAATGCTACCAGGGTGGGGGGGGGGGGGGGGGGGTTCCGGGCACGTATGCTGTTCGATGGGACCACCAAACAATTTTTTCCGCGACTCAAAATATTTTTTCCCGCAAGTCTTTTTGACTGTTTTTGCAATGAGTTTGGCTTTAAACACATTAGAATGTCAATATTAACATAAATGAAAAAATTCATGATAATCAGACCAACAGAATAGCATGTATCGACAAACCCATTTACACATCGTGTCGTTCTGTGTATTTACTTTTTACTTCCTCTTTGATTATAAATATTAAATCAATATAAAACTCCAGCATTTCGAGATCGTTTTTCCTGGCTAAAATGTGTTTATATGATTAAATGGATCTCAAATTCGTCGCAATTCTACACGAAATTTATTAACCTCGTTCACTAAAGATCATATCGAATTCTGTTGCACTCATATAGAATTGCGACTCACTATATATCCGCTATATATCGGTCAAAGTTTTTGAAACTTGACACAGATATTGACCACGATGAGAACCTGTGCAATGTGCATAACCGATTATGAACACTTACTTTAGTAGAATTATGCCCCTTTGTACTCAGAAAATTAATTGCTACGTAAAGTCCTTAAAGTGATGGAAAACACTCCGGTTTGGTGATCAAATAGAAATGGAGAATAATCTTGTTAAAAGTAGTTATTTTAAATTAGTAATCCTAATTTACAGTACTCACACAGTCGTTATTATATATTAACTAAACGCATTGACTCTCGATGGCGAAATAATTTGCGTTAGTTTATCGTTGATTGCCGCGTCCCGAATCGAGATGTAAATATTTACAATTAGGCGTAGTTTAGGCGGTGATATCTATGGAATGGTATGGTTGATTTCTTTGAGATTTTGGCGATGTCAGTAGATTTCTGCATTCTCACAGTTGGCATAGCGCTTGAGTTCTAACTTATCAGTTTCTCGCACCCGAATTAGTCCATAATATGTCCTTAATTTTTTTTATTTATTCATGTCTTGTTAACCCTTTCTATACTAAATACTCATTGACGAGTAGTTTTATCGGACAAGTTCAGATAATAAGTTCATCAAACGACCATACCAGAACATCACTTCAAATAAATATTAGACCATTCCAATGTATTTTTAAAAGTGAATGGGAGAATCCATTCAGTATAGAGGGGGTTGCGTGTCATGAAATTTGATTCAGCAACTCGCCATCGTGGGAACCCGTGCACCTGCAATGGATCTCTCCACAGCTGTCAATCAAATATAATTATTAGCAGATATTTTCTACCAATCAGCGACTGAGCCAGTCGTTTGCTGCAATGGAAATGTTTTTTTTATATTTGCGCATACGTTCAGTGTTAAACCCCCAATATTCAAACAATTGTTTTATCATAATGTACTGAAATTTCGATTTGCGCCAAGATGTGTTGGAGTTTATCATTTTTATAACACTGTTTTCATTTCTCACAACTAACGGTGAAAAATGTATGTTTTCCGGTGTATTGTAGCATAAGTATACAAGCGCTGTTAAACTGATTAAATAATTCATGCAGACGACTTGTCTCCTAGCAACCGAAAGCTCATCCCACTAGTGAATATGTGTTGAATGATCCATTGCGAATTTATCTGAAATCATTTTAAGATAGTTGTTCTTTTTTTCCGAATGAAAACGTGTTACTATGGTAACACTCAGTGCAGTCCAATTGCGCTGCGGGGATGGAAAAGCCACGAAAGCAATGTTCTTTTTAACGCAGTCTATTCATTCTAAGGTGCGACTTTCGATTCCAACTAAATGCAAATTATTCGATAAATTGATTAAACCGATAATGATATACGGGTGTGAGATATGGGCAGGAGAAATAAAAATGCTTCATTCTGGCACAATACCATGCGAGAAAGTTCACCTAAGGTTTTGCAAAACGATATTAGGTGTTAATCAAAAGGCCACGAATCATGCCTTACGCGCAGAATTGGGGCGATTCCCGATAATACATGATGCGATTATACAACAATTCAAGTATATGAAAAAAGTTTCTAATTCCCCAGCTGGGTCTTTGATACATGGTGCATATATCGAATCACTTGAACATGCGTCGATATCAGTATGCAATGACTTATATGGTAAATATGGTGTTGATATTTAAAATCGTAGGACACTTCAAGGAATTCAAGAAAAGAAGCTTGTGATATAATTGAAAACGGAACATTTAAAACAATTTTACAACATAAACTCTTCCGAACATAAACCGACCGCTGGTAATAACACAAGAACGTATAGGTTGTTTAAAACAAGGTACGAAATGGAGCCATACATTTGCGATACGCGTTCTAATAAAGCGAAAATTCTATTTACGAGATTGCGAATCATCTATCATAGATTGGAAATTGGAAAAGGGAGACACAAACAGACCCCACTATACCCGTTAAAGAAAGATTATGTACTTTTTTGTAAATATAAACAAATTGAAACACAATACCATTTTATATTAGAATGTAGAGCCTACAAAAGTATGCGCGATACATATTTTAGGGACATAATCACAGAGTTCCCACATTTCTCAGATATGACGAATTATGAGAAATTTAGATTTATTATGAAGAATGAACACAAAGCAACCATTAATGTTATATGTGACATGATCCGGTCTTTCTTCACCGCTCGGGATTCCAATAAACGCTATAGTCAATTGATAATTTATAACTGATGAATTAAATTTTACGATGAAAAGAGAAAAAAGAAATTTGTTAGGAAACTACTTTGTACGTGTATATGCATATATGTTACTCATCTAATATCTATAGTTACTTTTTGTCAAATTATATGTATTTTATTCATGTTTGCAACTGCCCATTTGCATGGGTGTATTTTGCATTAAAATATTATCTTAACTTATCTTATGGACTTATTTCAATTCAAATAAGTTCAGATCGGCCTTATTTGATCCGCTTATTCTCCTGTCCGCAGCATTTACGAAAATCAAACCACTTACAAGATAGATGTATGCTCCTTATAATGTGTTTTAACTGTGGCCCACATCATAAAACGGAATAACGGGTACAACTCCACTATATGGGCTTAATTGATAATCAAATACGTCCTAACCTATATGTGTATATTTTGGTCACGAGGATACGTTGGCTTCCAAGCGTCGTCCTCATTGGTCAACAGCCTGAGTGACCATAAGTATGTTGGCGGATTGGTTGATATGCTAGGCTGAAGATTGACTGGTCCCTGGACTATAAACTTTACCACCGCTCTGCTATGGGCGTCGTTATTGTGGGAGGACAGGTTACATAGCGATGGCGTCGTAGTGTTTCACCTGAATCTAAGCTGAAGAAAGAAACATGAAATGGTTACCATTTGAAATGTAACAGAAATAAGTCTTAGAAAACTGACATTTTTAGAGGAGACCAAGAAAAGTAGTCTCCTTTGGTAGTCACGTCATTTTAGGGTTACTTGAAATTTTTTTGGCTGAAAAATTATACCATGCAGAGATAAAACTGGACTATTAATTTCGAATTTGACCACGCGAAGCATCGTCCAACAATCAGGGTTTTTTTTGGGTCAATTTCAACTATATATGTCGATGGGCTTTGTATTTATTTCTTAATTGTCACGTGCGTACATCTCTGTAATAAATGCGACAGAAGCTGCCCCCCCCAAACATCAATAAATTTAAACGTTCTTCGACATTGCGTTGAGTCGCAACTATTCGCAGCAAATGAATCAGGATGTCCCATTTGACTCTTGTTGCGACTGGAGGCTAAATGTGGGAGGTTCGCTGAGAAAAATTTAATCAGTTAAAATTATATATTAAAGGCACGGGCGGCGTTCGTTGCAGAAATATTCATATTTGTTCAAATCGCCATCAACGGAAGGAATATTAATATATATATCGTTTTGTTCATATGCCAAACATAATCAGCGCGTAAATAATATATTGTCGCCAAGACGTACGATGGTGTACGTAAACAAGAACCTGCTCGTGTTACAGAAGTTTTGCTTCGGTTTACATAACACAGCGCAATTCTATTGGTTAATTACACACTTAAATGATATAACGCTCTTTATTATTTCCATTGCAGGAAAACAGTAACAAATAACGCTCTTTATGTTTACCATATCCGGATCTAAACAAAAGCCAGGTTCTGTAACGTTTTTTGCTTTTGTTTTAATAACAAAGGAAAACATTTGACAATAACATACTGTTTATGCCATATTTCTGATTGGTATAAGAACAAAGTCTGTCTATATTTTACTATTCTTTCTGTTTATGGCGGTTTTTGACGGAGGTGAATATTTTAACAGCATACCCACCGCCAACGCCGCCCGTATCTTTAAAAGGTGTAAATCGACACTTGCGATGATTAGGAGAGCTTCCGTCGCATTTAACAAGAGATATGCGCGACAATTCCGTTTAAGCTCGTTTAGTAACGGTAAGTAAGAGATTCAAAGGTACCGTCTGCAGCCTATTATTCGCAAGACGGAAGTACCTTCAAGAAATGCCCCAACGCTGTGCTTACGGATTCATGTACATGTACGTGTCGTTTATAACTATACTTTGAGACTTTTTGCCCGAATTTTGTTCACATGATATTCTGGTTGTAACGCAGTTGTATGCACATAAATATAACAACATATATTAAAATTAACCGTTTATATCACATGTATAATTCGGGAAGAAATGTGACAAATACTGTTGCCACAATTTCCCCCTGAAATACCATTAAATTTGCCCGAAAATATCTCCAGTTTTCCCTCAAATTACCAGAGCTTTTAAAACGTTCAGGAGGTTGCATCCCTCCAGCTTTAACATTAAAGCTACCCGTACGGATATGTTACGTATACGTTAGTTATTTATACGTATATATAAGTATACTTTACCATCGTTCATGTGATCCTATGGCGTGTGATATTTTTTATCACCGTCATTGGGTCATTGAATTATTATGACCGTCCCCGTGAAAGTTAATTTTCAAATCTGCATCTGATGAACGTAACACTGTTTGGTATTATAATTCATAGATGACCAGCAGAGCATGTCACGTCTGCTGCATCACTTGTACGGCACATTATATATTTAATGACACATATTAACAATCTTAATTTAAAAACTGCTGCTATTAATTTGTGTGAACACACGACTCCATGACACCCTCTGGAGCATTAAAAAGTGCGGGTGCTTGAATAGGTCAATAACCCCCACAGAGATAGGTACCTTTAATGATATGAGCAAAGGTGTTCGGATGCCGATACATTCAAGCTTGAAATATCATACCCAAATTATCCTAATGGCAGCCACACACAGATATTGTGATATATTAACCCTTCCATGACTGAATTAACCTGCGTACAAAGGGTATAATAGATCTACCGCCCCACTGCAAGAGATAATAGTCCCCTATATATATACTACCCTACCATATTTACTGTCTGATGCTACTATAGGGCGGAAGTACTTTCACGAAATGTTCATGCGCCGTGTAACACATGTTACAGATCCCTGTACCTGTCGCTTATATACGTATGTAATTATACTACCGTCGTTTTCTGATTGTATGGCGTGTTATTTTTTTCAACGTAATTCGGTCATTGAATTATGACCGTCTCCACGTGAAAGGTAAGTTTCCAATCTGCATCGGAACCTATTTCTGCTTGAACTTATCACTGTTTGGTATTAGAATACATAGATGACCAGCAGAGCATGTCACGCGTGCTGCATCACTTGTACGGCACATTATATATTTAATGACACATCGTATCAATGTTAATTTAATAACTGCTGCTATTAATTTGTGTGAACACACGACTCCATGACACCCTCTGGAGCATTACAAAGTGCGGGTGCTTGAATAAGTCAGCAAACACCCACAGAGATAGGTACCTTTAATGATATGAGCAAAGGATTCGGATGCCGAAACGTTCAAGCTTGAAATATCATGCCCAAATTATCATAATGACAGCCACACACATATGTTGTGATATATTATTCCTATCATGACGGGAGCTGCGCTGGTGCAACATTAAAGAACATGTGGCAGTGCATTCTCCTATATATTCGAGTCTCCCGTAGGGTGCATCGAATATAGGGAGCCTCGTATATAGGAGAAGACCCCACATGGCTTATAAAGTCAAGGCAAGTATTGTTAGGCCAATGCATTCTTTTGTATATGCGAGGTTGTCTGTGGGAGACTCGTATATATAAGATAATGCATTGGCACAGGGTTTTCGCAAAATTTCAGGAAACTTTAGTGATGGAAGGGGTAACCCTTGTACGGCACATAATATATTTAATGACACATATCGCATATATAAGAGAATGCATTGGTCTAAAATATCTACCCTGGCCTTGTCAGCCAGTGCATATATGAATGAATGCACCGACACAAGATATTTAACGCTGCACCAGCGCAGCAGCTCCCGTCATGAAAGGGTTAACCCTCTATATACTAAATGGATTCTCCCACTCAGTTATAATAGTATACATCGGACTGGTCTATTGTTCATCTGGAGGGATGTTGTGGATATGCGAGAAGACGCTGGACAGGTCAAATGATAATACAAGCGCCGAAGAATTCATTTTCATTGTTGGGACATGATTGAGCTTTGAAATAGTGTGTCTGTCATTTGCAGAATGAGCTCCCCAGAGGGTGAATTTAGTGATGCTACCCCACATAGCGGGCTAGCATCACCAAATTAACCCTCTGGGGACCTCATTCTGCTTACACCTCAGCAGAATGAGGTTAACAGAGGGTTAATTCGGTGATGCTAGCCCGCTATGCGGGGTAGCATCACTAAATTCACCCTCTGGGGACCTCATTCTGCAAATGACAGACACACTATTTCAAGGCTTGGGAATGATTGGATAATAAGTTCAAGTAACGACCTATTGACGAATTTATTATATTAACATTTCCTAAACTAATCGCCAATGAGTATTTAGTATAGAAAGGGTCTTTCTTGACCGAACTAACCGTGTTGACCAAGGGTATATTATGTATTCCGCCCCACTGCGAGAGATAAGAGTCCCCTAATGTGGCTCCCTTCTCTGCCATGGAGTGCATCCCGTGAGGTCGGTGTAGGAATGCGGGTTACACTAGGGCGATCCTAGGGTATAATAAGTCTATACGCCCCACTGTGAGAGATAAGAGTCCCCTAATTTGGCTCCCTTCTCTGCCATGGAGTGCATCCCGTGAGGTCGGTGTAGGAATGCGGGTTACACTAGGGCGATCCTAGGGTATAATAAGTCTACGCCCCACTGAGAGAGATAAGAGTCCCCTAATGTGGCAATATATTTACCGTGAGCTGCTCATCCCGTGAGTGGTGACGTTGGCGTCCTGGTGGTATAGTAGGGCGGTAGTATCACGTATGAATGAGACCATGGTCCAGTTTGTCCTACGTCGCTCCAAAACGGGTGGATTGGGTTGACCCACACTGGGATCGGCGAGGCATGCCTCTTCACATTGTTTCAGATTAAATTTATGTTGTCTGTTGTACTGTTTTCCTGAAGTTTGCAGTTTTATTTTCTGTTTATTAATGCATACCTTTTCTGTCGTTTGATATTGCCTGGAATATCGTCTCAATCATTATTGATTGTTCGAATCGAGTTCTAATCAAGCATGTCTCACTGTGTATGTGTATATGGAGGTGGGGTATACACGAGGGCTGATGTATGTACTTGCTAAACGGGTCGCCGCTTCAGCTATGTACCAGTCTTTGGTCCAACCATAATTCTAAGCGTATTTCGCGGCAGCTGCTGAGCTATTTCCTTTCCATATGGTAACTTTAACAGAAAAACAATCTTGTCCATAAGAATGATGACTCGCTCAATTCCAATGATGTTTCATTTATGTAATAAATTCCTTTCAACAAACAGAAAACGTTTGGCGATAGGGCATTTTCATTTGCAGTTCCACATCTATGGAATAACATTCCACCTCACTTGAAAATATTAACCGATTTAAATAAGTTTAAGACCGGCCTCAAAACATATCTCTTTGATGTAGCATTTAATTCCTAGATATATGTGCATGTACATGTATTATGCTGATTAGGCAATGAGCTCGATGTAATGTAAAGCGCCGTTGAATATGTACTCATAATATTGAGCGCTATACAAATTAATTATTGTATTGTATTGTATTTGACCCGAACCATAATACGAAGGCGGTTGGTGGATTAGTTGTTTCAATATTTGCATTTCATATATGGCAAATCATACTAAAACAGATTTGACGTAGGCGTGTTGATTATATCCGTGATAAGTATAGCCATTGTAAAGAGAGCAAAGATAAAAGAATCGATGTGCAATATGTTCTGCTCCAGCCATGAAAACACGAATTGCTTACAAACAAACACCTTTTTAAACTGTCTTGGCGCTCAATCAGCAATGGGCCTGTCGTGTCCCGTTTGTGACTATCAATTCAAAGTGCAGAACATCAAGGCTGAAAAACCGCAACTTTTATATCCAGAGGCTCAGAAAACGAATGGACCTCGTCCACCAGTTGGACGTCGCACACTTGTGGAAATGTGTTAAGGATATCCTAAACGGAACATAATTGCAATTTCTTACAATATGGCGGAAAATATATCAAACAATGCAGCCTGTTCATGGGGGAAATAAGCTCAGAGTGAACTTATTTCATGCAACTACTGTGCCTGTGCCAATGCATTCTCTTATATATGCGAGTCGACCATAGGTCGCCTCGCATATATAAGAGAATGCATTGGCCTAACAATTTTTTACAATTTTAATAATTTTTTCTTGTATTCATTGACAATTTTATAATTTCACCCATACAGAGCCCCAGACAAACATGAGCAGACGACACTATTCTATATGCTTCTATATATGTGTGGGGCTCCCTGCAGGGTAATGGATGTTTTTTTTATTTTATGTCCTAAAAATTGTAAGAAACATTTATTTAAAAAACAACGATAAAAATTTGTTAGCCCAATGCATTATCTTATATATGCGAGTCGACCTATGGTCGACTCGCATATATAAGAGAATGCATTGGCACAGGGTAAAAAAAATCCCGACTTACGACTGGATTTGATATGGCGGGTCACATTTGTGAATATTTAGATCCAATATGAACCTATATATTTTCACGAGGATATGTTGCAGAATGAGCTCTAATCCACTACAATGTTTGCAAATATTGTTCGCTTTAAATTTTACACATTATTCCAGCATTCATATATGGAACATTATTACGAGTTTGTATCGGTAGTTTACCGGTAGCCCCGATGATATTCCTGTATGTTGAGATGGACAAAGCTTCCATTTATGTTTATAGCGTCATAAATTAACCGTGTAAAATGTTGTCGTATCCGCTAGATAAAGCCAATCAACGAGAACGCTATAGACAAATAAGGAATGTATAGTTTCTATATCACAATTATATATGCACATTCCATTTGCACATAGAAGCACTTTGTGGCCAAAACCAACCTTGGTATTTAAATGACCATTTCTCAGAAAAGAGATAGCAGGTGTACATTTTTACAAAAACTGCTTCAATATCAGTTTATGGACGCACTTGTTGTCTTAGTAAATCTATGAAATATAGCTAACAAACGACATTTTATGCTTAAAGACATAACTTGGACTTGTTCGGGTGCGTGAAACTGATAAATTAGTATCCAGGCACTATGTCGACTGGAAGAATGTAGGATTTTACTAACATCACTGAAAATATCAAGAAAATCGAACGTACCACTCCATACGAAACATCGCTTGAACTACTTGTAAATATTTAATTCTCAATTCGGGACGCATATATCGGCGATAAACTAACGAAAAAAATTCGCATCCGAGAGTCGCTGCATTTAATTAATATATAAGAATGGCGGTGTGTAGTAAAATTTTTATATAATATTTGTAAAATAACTACATTGAGAAAGATTATGCTCCATTTCCATTTGATAACCCTAACCAGAGTGTTTCACATTACTTTAAACCTTTTTATTCAAACGTTCGAACTCAAATATCAACATAATTATATACTTCTGATATTCATAATAATCGAGATATACACGAATTGGCTATTATTCATTTGCACCATCATATTCAGAAAACATAAGCAGACCGCAGACCGCAGACCAACAACGGATAACACCAGTACATTCATTGGTGGGAAACACTCCGGTATGGTGATCAAAATACAAATGGATAATAATCTTGTTTAAATTAGTATTTTTTTCTTCAACAAATAGTATATTCAAATTGACAACACACATCGTCATTGTTATATATCAATTAAATGCGTCCCGAATTGAGTACTAAATATTTAAAATTGAGAGTAGTTTTGACGATGTTTTCTATGGAGTGGTACGGTCGATTTGCTTCCAATTTCGGCGATGTCAGTAGAATGTTAAATTCCTCCAGTTATCATAGCGCCTGAGTACTATCTGATCAGTTTTACGCACCCGAACAAGTACATAATATGTCTTTAATTGGTGGGAAATGGTCAGATACTAAGTTCGACAAAATGCCTATTATCTGAACCTGTCATAAGGAAACTACTCGGCAGTGAGTAGTTAGCAACGAAAGCGTTAAATGGTATGACGGAACGATGTTATATCAATAAGTGGACACTTCAGACACTTCACTGTACAGCATTATTTAACAGTCACAACAGAAAAATTACCAAGAATATCTCAATCTTTATCAAAAAGGTCACCGACATCTTCCGGCTGTACACCCCCTCCTAAAATATGGCGACAATATACATATAGAATACACCCATGATAGCCCAGAATATACAAATAGAATACACCCATGGTAGCCCAGAATATATATACATATAGAATACACCCATGGTAGCCCAGAATATACAAATAGAATACACCCATGGTAGCCCAGAATATATATACATATAGAATACACCCATGATAGCCCAGAATATATATACATATAGAATACACCCATGGTAGCCCAGAATATACATATAGAATACACCCATGGTAGCCGACAGTATACATATAGAATACACCCATGGTAGCCCAGAATATACAAATAGAATACACCCATGGTAGCCCAGAATATACATATAGAATACACCCATGATAGCCCAGAATATACAAATAGAATACACCCATGGTAGCCCAGAATATACATATAGAATACACCCATGGTAGCCCAGAATACACATATAGTCTATAGAATACACCCATGGTAGCCCAGAATATACATATAGAATACACCCATGGTAGCCGAGAATATACATATAGAATACACCCATGATAGCCCAGAATATACAAATAGAATACACCCATGGTAGCCCAGAATATACATATAGAATACACCCATGGTAGCCCAGAATACACATATAGTCTATAGAATACACCCATGGTAGCCCAGAATATACATATAGAATACACCCATGGTAGCCGAGAATATACAAATAGAATACACCCATGGTAGCCGAGAATATACATATAGATTACACCCATGGTAGCCCAGAATATACATATAGAATACACCCATGATAGCCCAGAATATACAAATAGAATACACCCATGGTAGCCGAGAATATACATATAGAATACACCCATGGTAGCCCAGAATATACATATAGTCTATAGAATACACCCATGGTAGCCCAGAATATACATATAGAATACACCCATGGTAGCCGAGAATATACATATATAATACACCCATGGTAGCCGAGAATATACATATAGAATACACCCATGGTAGCCGACAATATACATATAGAATACACCCATGGTAGCCGACAATATACCGACAACATACATACAGAATACACCCATGGTAGCCGACAATATACATATAGAATACACCCATGGTAGCCGACAATATGCCGACAATATACATATAGAATACACCCATGGTAGCCGACAATATGCCGACAATATACATATAGAATACACCCATGGTAGCCGACAATATACATATATAATACACCCATGGTAGCCGACAATATAGCGACAATATACATATATAATACACCCATGGTAGCCGAGAATACTAAAATATAGCGACAATATTCATATAGAATACACCCATGGTAGCCGACAATGTACATATAGAATACACCCATTGTAGCCGAGAGTACCAAATTTTTACTACGAGTGGAATTGTGGTTTTAATAACGAGCCTTTTGGCGAGTGGATAAAACCACAATACCACGAATGGTGAACATTGTGTACACTCGGCTACTATGGGTATATTTTATTTATGCCATAATTTGTTTTTTATTCGTTCCGCGAAATCAACTACTCCCCTGTTTACTTTTAATGTGTATCCTCACCCAGCGAGACAAACACGACGCTATACGGAATGAGCTATGTGATGCATACAGTTACGTCAGCCTGTTTCTGAGCCATCAGTCACTTGATATTACCATTCCTATGTTTCCTAGTTCATATAATACTAGAAAGCTATATTTGATTGAAATGCAGGTAATTTTCCTCATACCTAATTGATATATGACAATCTTCAATTTTAAGTGAATCTGACATAGGAACTATTTTGCTAACAACGATGTAGCTCTACGACGATCAAAAGTGGCAGGTAAGTAGGCCTACATGAAATACTAATACATAGACTGTTTATACTACGAAAGACTTACTGAACGCATATAACTTTAATATATTTTTTCTATTTGTCTACTTTCCACAGTTGAGTGACAAACTCATTTAAGTTCTTACCATATATATTCTGGGATGATACTCACGGAATGCTCTTTAATATTCCACCCCGTAGGAAGAAAAAAATGATTCTTGCTTTCCAGCCCGTTCTCCCTAAACCGCACATTATCTGCTTATAATATACCTTGTTTTATGCAGATATTCTGCTTAGAATCGCCTCATTTTGAGTCGATGGAAAATGAGAGCGTTTTAGTCACATTATCGACTCATAATGAGGCGATTCTAAGCATATTATGTGCAGACAATGACACAAATAAGCCAAATCAAGACTTTTCAGGTGTACGCTCTTTATCATGTGTTTTCACTGTGGCCAGCGCCATAAAACTAAATAACGGATATGATTCATTATCTGCTTATTTCAGAATCAAATATCACATTATGCATCTACTTCACATTAAAGGTCGATTATGTGCGTATAGATTTGTGCGAGGATACGTTGTGCTTTCTGTTTCTGAGATGATAAATTCTATAACTTAGTGAGTCTTTTCGAGACATAAAGTGCAAATATATGTATTTAATTTAGTTATCGATCTATATTATTACCGGAAATAGATAAAAGGTCTTATCTTAAATCTGAAGATTACAAGTCGTTTTCAGTCTTCGATTTGAGTTCGCATATAAAGGGTCCAAGGCATTCACAGTGAGCCTATATGCAAAAGAATATAAAAGATTGTAAAAACATCACCACTAAGAAGAACATTGATAAATGAATATTTATTTTCTTATATTCATTATTGACGCAATAAACAAATTTCACGCGTTGATACCATTGTTTTGTAAACAAAAAACCGTTACAGTGATTTGTCAACAAACGTCGCTAAACGCGTAAGTAACTTCAAATAGTTTAGTCTAAATGTGACCCGCCATATCAAATCCAGTCGGAAGTCGGGATTTTTTTTTACCCAGTGCCATCGCATTCTCTTATATATGCGAGTCGACCATGGGTCGCCTCGCATATATAAGAGAATGCATTGGCCTAACAATTTGTTATCATGTTTTTTAAATAAATGTTTCTTACAATGTTCATGACATAAAATAAAAAAACATCCATTACCCTGCAGGGAGCCCCCCCCCCCCCCACATATATAGAAGCATATAGAAGAGTGTCGTCTGCACATGTTTGTCTGGGGCTCTGTATGGGTGAAATTATAAAATTGTTAAAGAATACAAGAACAAATTATTAAAATTGTAAAAAATTGTTAGGCCAATGCGTTCTCTTATATATGCGAGGCGACCTATGTCCGACTCGCATATGTAAGAGAATGCATTGGCACAGGGTAAAACAAATCCCGACTTACGACTGGATTTGATATGGCGGGTCACAAATGTGGTTCTCAGAATATGGTTTCAATACCGTTTCCGATGTTTACTGTCAAGTTTGGATTAATTTGGATTAAATGTTGACATCTTTAATATTGGACTAATTGGACTTTATCTGTATTTCCACTTTAACCCTTCCATGATTGGAGCTTCCTGTATTTTTAGGGAAAACCCTATGCCAATGCATTCTCTTATATATGCGAGTCCCCCATATAGAGGGCCTCGCATAATATAAGAGAATACATTGGCCTAACAATATTTACCTTGACCTTGCAATCCAGCTCTTATATATGCCAGGCTCCCTATGGGAGACAACATATTTAAGAGAATGCATATATATGTGACCCGCCATATCAAATCCAGTCGGAAGTCGGGATTTTTTTACCCTGTGCCAATGCATTCTCTTATATATGCGAGTCGACCATAGGTCGCCTCGCATATATAAGAGAATGCATTGGCCTAAATTTTTGTTAAAATTTTAATAATATTTTCTTGTATTCTTTAACAATTTTATAATTTCACCCATACAGAGCCCCAGACAAACATGATACAAAACATGATAAAAAATTGTTAGGCCAATACAGAGCCCCAGACAAACATGAGCAGACGACACTCTTCTATATGATTATATATATGTGTGGGGCTCCCTGCAGGGTAATGGATGTTTTTTATTTTATGTCCTAAAAATTGTCAGAAACATTTATTTAAAAAAAAGGATAAAAAATTGTTAGGCCAATGCATTCTTTTATATATGCGAGGCGACCTATGGTCGACTCGCATATATAAGAGAATGCATTGGCACAGGGTAAAAAAATACCGACTTCCGACTGGATTTGATATGGCGGGTCACATATATTAACGTTTACATAATAATGGTTAAGAACCTCAGTATTGGAGAGTTCTTAATAATGAACATAAGAACAAAGTCAATTTATCTTTTCATTTAATTTTTGTGATATTTGTTTTACAGACTGTTATGTTATTTCGCACGAACCCACTTCGAAAGCATGTAGTCCCTTTAACCCTTTACCCAACAGAACGGCCCTGTGCCAATGCATTCTCTTATATATGCGAGTCGACCATAGGTCGCCTCGCATATATAAGAGAATGCATTGGCTTAACACATATTAAAAATGATAAAATTGTCAAAGAATGTAGAAATATATTATAAAAATTGTTAAAAAATGTAAGAACAAATGGTAAAAAGTTTTTTTTTTAGGCCAATGCAATCTCTTATATATGCGAGGTGACCTATGGTCGACTCGCATATATAAGATAATGCATTGGCACATGCAGGGCATAACTGTAACCATCACAATGTGGTCAATGAACCGGTTCCAGTGATATCCATATTTGTATGGTGTTATTGAGACAGACCGAAGATATTTTAGGCCGTTGAAGCTTTATTTGGGCGTTTTTGACCGTTTTGTTGGGTAAAGGGTTAAGCGGGTCGTATAGAAGGAATGTATCCAACAAAACTCGTTTCTTTCATGCATACGGAGCATTTTATAACAATATGACTGTGACTTGATTATTAACGTCTCGTCTGATAATTAATAACTACGCGAAACCATTCTGGGAACGCACCGTCGGGAGGTATTGAGTGCACGTGTCTTCAATGCGTGTGATCGAATTCGCGTTATTGTGTGTTCGCAAACAGTAGACCACCAATACGTAACGATTCGAACGCCGACGTTCCATGGACGTAGCTATAGTGTCCTCTTTGGGGGTTGTCCACCTTGACATGTTCAACTCTACCCACCCCTTGAACCATACCAAACACCTATGTTTGTAGAAATCCATTTGCACCCATCCCCTTGGTTGGAACTTTCCAACTGGTACTTAAATCTATTGGAAATGTCCGACTTGACACCCCCGTAACGTTGGAAATGTCCAGCTGATGGTACTTTCAAGGTGAACACCCCCTAACGGGGACAATTTAGCCACGTCCCTGAGCTAAAATGAAGGATTTGTTCCCTGCATCGATATTATTAAAACACATGAGATAAGTGATTTCTATTGAATGTTGAGATATCAAAAATGAGTAAAGGTCCATGCAGGCGGCGACATGAACGACGCTCACTTAGAACAAACGTAATAGCAGGTAGCGGTGTAACCATAGTAACGTCGCAAGAGCTATACTTCGTCCAATCTTTCCGACTCACGACTTGTTGTCGGAAATGCAGTGATATATCTCATGTGTCGTTCAATTCTATCTTAAAACTTGACTGGCAAATTCGTGACATTCAATTAGCCCGCTATTGAGTGTTTGCAGATGCAGAACATGATCCGCATGTTTTGACGAACCTCCGACGAAGTATAGCTCTTGCGACGTTACATGCGACCGTCATATCATTGATGAATTCACGTATAGTGGTGATCAAGGCGTCGCGACCAAATTGTCCAAAGTAAGAATAGGATTTGGTTTACCCAGGGCGTTTTCAACGACGGAGATAGACGAATTCACCGGATGTGGAATCCATTAACATTGCCAAGGTCATTTGATGTAAACAAGACGGCTGTTTCGAATTCTCAAATATCTACATAGGAAATTATACTAGCCCTGCATGGGGCACGAATTCTTGTATAGCAAGACTCTCGTGTCACACGCTATAGTTAAGGAGAATTGGTGGTTCCAGTACTCCCGGCACAATGACAATCGCCCGTATGTAGCAAGCCAGTCAATAAAATTTACTTTTTGTCGTTGCTATCGAATACATTTGTATATTCAAAGTAAACCCGATATATTTTACGTTGAAGTGTTGCAGTATCTTGCTGCTAGGCCTTCATTTTGAAGAAAAAAAACTGCGGAACACCACGTAGGATAGCGGAAATACACGAGATTGTTTTGATGGCATTGACGCATAAATCGCGACGCTCGCATCGCCGTATACATGGGCCTTTAGCCTTCAGACACTACTCATGCAGTATTCATAGCTGTAAAGTTCACGCTCAAATTCGACTCAGAAATTGTATTTACAGAAAGAGGCCCTGAATACAGTTGTAAGTTCAGAAGTGAATACACCAGACTTTCAAAACAACTAACGATGAATCAAATTTAAAATTACTGTCACAGGCTGCAAAATAAAGAAAGTATGATCGATGATCATGATAGGAAAGCGATATTCACTTTCGCTTGTCAAAGGAAATAACACCACACAAAAGAAGGATTTGAAATTAACTATTCAAAGAAATGAAAGACAAACTTTTAATATGACAAAAATGTCGGACTCGTGTATGATCACTATCTACAAAGGGCGTCAAGAGCTGTCCCATGTTGGTGTAATTCTATAGACATAGATCCTTCAGACAGCTACGAATTCTTCCTTTTGTCGAACTTAATACTGTATAATTTTGTTTCATAAGCACTAAAGTCAACAGTACGTCATATCATTCATAGTAATTTACACAGTAATGCATACATATTGGCTTTTAATTATAATAATTTATATAGGGTATTCTACCTTTCAATCTGTTTGAGTCTATTAGATCTCCACAGCTTTCAAGAGCCATGAAGTGGATGACCCAACGCGGGGGTGCTTATTGTTTGTCCCTAAAACTACATATAGTTTCCAGGTGTATACGGCTTATCTCAGCGGTACATATTTGACACAACTTGGTTACTTGAAAATCGGTTAAAATTTTACGACCCGTTGACAATTTCTTTTATAGAACTTTTGTATAGACCTTACAAAAATGTTTTACATTAATTACACATTAATTCTCATTAACATTATACCATTATTAATATTTCGTATTATCCAATTCGGGTACACTCACACAAATTCGTTGAAATTTCTTCCCATATAATTATCTATTGCATATGGTTGTAACACAGTTTTTGTAGAATATAACTTGTATTATAACAAATAACAAATCAGATTCAAATTAACCTTAAATATGTATAATTCGGGCAGAGATGTGAAAAATACTGTAATTTTGCATAATTCCCCCTGAAATACCATTCAATTTGCCCGAATTTGACCGAAAATTGTCCAAAATTTTAGCTTTCAAAGCATTTTAGGTGGCTGCAATCCTTCCAATAGCATGATGATTCTTGTCAGAATTTTGAAATCTAACTCCAATAGATTGGCAAGTGCGATTGTTTTAGTATAGTTTGTATAATTAAAATTCAAAATACTTTATTTGAAATTTAACTGAATATAGTAATATTGCCATAATTATATGGGCGCCTGCCAAAAAAAAGCGTTATGCTTATGGTTGACAGGAACCTTGAACCCCTTCAGCTCTAGTATGTCTCCATAGCATCCAAGACCCATGTACTTTCAATCCGTTCGAGTCTATTATATCTCCACAGCTTCTAAGAGCCATGAAGAGGATGACCCAACGCGATGGTGCTCATTGTTCGACCTTATAACCACATATAGTTTCCAGTTGTACACGGCTTATCTCAGCGGTGCATGTTTGGCACAACTTAGATACATGTACTTGAAAATCGGTTAACTATTTCTTTTATAGAACTTATGAATAGACCCATAGCCGTACGGGCGCTCAATTTTTTATGGGGGCTGAGATTTATTTCCCGATTTTTTTACATGATATATTCGTGGTTGTAACACCGTTTTTGTAGAATATACCTTGTACATACACACAAATATAACAAAATAGATTCAAATTAACCTTAAATGTGTATAATTCGGACATCGATGTGAAAAAATACTGTAATTTTCCATAATTTCCCCCTGAAAAACCATTCAATTTGCCCGAATTTGACCAAAAATATCTCCAATTTGCCAGAAAAATTTCCAAATTTTGAGCTTTCAAAACGTTTAGGGGGCTGCAGTCCTCCCAACCCCACTGGCCCGTACGGCTATTATAGACCTTACAGAAATGCTTCATCATATCAATATTAATATTTCGTAATATCCAATTAGGGTACATTCACACAAATTCGTTGAAATTTCGTCCCATATAACTATCTGTTGCACATTTTAGAGATAACATTAGTAAATGCGGAGTATACGATATATTGTAAGGACTGTAAACCCACTAGCGATAGCATGATGATTCTTGTAAAATGTTTGAAAAGATAACTCCTAGATCGGCATATGGCGTCACGTGTTGTATATGTGTTAAGGACTATAAACCCACCAGCGCCAGTATGAAATTTATTGTAAGATATTTGAAAGCTACATGTAACTCATAGATTTGTATGGCGCCCATCAACAATTTATCAACAATTTATTTTCATCTCATGCATTTCTGATTATTCTAGCAGAAATCGTGACAGACGAAAAAACTACATGATGGAAGAATTATAACACTCTCTTTGCAAGAAATTTTCGTAAACATTGAATAATTGTTATTAACGCCACCGGTGTGTACTGTTGGGCAAATTTTAGAAATCTGTGGACCTGTGGGAATTTTATAAATAGATAACTGGTTTTTCCGGTTATTTTGGGATGCGTTAAAGTTGTACTGCGACCCCGAGTCCGGTAAAAGCTGTAGTTGGAATGTCCAAGTTCGTGAAAGTTCTATTGACTATGCCGATGATTTGAGAAGCTTTATTGTTTTAGAATATTGTAGAAAGGCTAATCTGGCCATGTCAAATTGAGCTATAGCAATGGGACATCTCGCAGGACAACACATTTCGGGTTTTCGTGGGGTGTGTATTCGATGGATGTCTTACAGTTGCAGTATGTAACTATTATGACCGCGTTAATTGCGTTCGATCTTTAGGTATGAACAATGGCTGGGCCATGCACACTTGAGGATTTTATGGCGGGAACCCAATGTTTTATCCGCATTTAGAAGCTTTCTGGTTTGGTGAATGAAAAACCTGCAGTAATAAGCCGTAGTTTTTTGTAATAATTTGAAGGATTAGTTGTTTTAACGGAATTCTGAGGCGGTGCATTCATGTAATCAATATACTTGATATTACAATTTATATTTATGGCTAAAAATATGATCTTGGTGGCGTTACCATTTCTGACTATGGTTTTCTTGTTACTCAATGTTTACGATATCCTCCTAAAATATAACCAGCTGATTATATATAGAGCTGACGAAGGCCATGAGGCCGAACATTTCTTGCAAAGACTGAGTGTTATAATTCTTCCATCACAACAAAGTTCCCTTTGTATCACACTTACGAAAAAATTTATAAACAACATTGTTTCGAACGAGAACGAGTGTATCAAATAAAGTGATAGTCCGTATATAGCAACGGGCATATCCACTCTGGCTTGATCTTTATCTTCATATTTTTGTTCAATGATGTTTTCTTTTTGTGTTGTTATGTCCAATGATCCCATATCAACAACGTTGCTATATTCACAGTGAACACCCTTGAAATAGGAATTGTCCTGTTTCGGGTTAGTGATGTCGAATAGGTTCCTGTTCTTAGGGAAGAGTTTCACTCACACTTAATGGTTTCATGACATAAGTTCTGGGTGGATGTATTCATTTTATAAACATAGGCAGCTTATATTGATATTGTGCGAATATACAGACAACACAACCAGAGCGTAGCTCGAGCGAAATGTAAATATGCACCGACCGCAACGAGTTCGATAAAAGTTTCGAGATTGTGAAAGTCGTGTTCTGTATTTATTCTACACCGTTGTCTCAGTTGAGTTCAATCCATTACTGTCACCTTCATACTATAGCTCCCTTTATCGTTATTTAAATATTGACGAATAACCAGTAATGAGTGGGCATCACCCGAATCGTTGACGTAATGTACGTCATCTTTCTTGGCGACAACGGCAACGAGAATAGTTCAGACTTGAATTTCACTATAGATGTATGCACTAATATGTATTCAATGGCTGGGATCCCGTTGAATGCATGCGACAGCCATCGATTGAACTTATCTGAGACAGGTTTATGAGAACACGACTTGTATCACAATCTCTAATCTGTTATCGAAATCGTTGCGGACGGGACCACCCACAACTCATTCAACAAAAGATTCTCGATTGAGATCCGCGTTGTATTATGTCTATTTAATAATACGATTCCCATAAGTAAGCATATGCGACGTGTATTATTTCCTATTATAGTAATCGAAATTTCGTCTTGAAAATTGCACGCGCAGAAGTTTTAGAATATTGACCCCTGGCGATACACCATATCAAATAGTATATATAGAGGATATCCACACTTTTTCAGTGGATATGGGTTATATCTCATGAGTGATGACAAAACATTGAATTTCCACGAGTGGCTTTAGCCACGAGTGGAAATTCAAATGTTTTGTCATCACGAATGAGATTTAACCCATATCCACTGAAAACGTGTGGATATTCTGTTTATTATATACTTTAGTTACTTGCCTATGACCCCCAATGAATGTCAATACATCAGAAATTTCAAGCTGATATCACTCACTAGTGGGATATCACTTATATCTCACTGCTAAAACCTTATAATTTATCGGCAAGTATATAATAAACTCGGTTATCCTATTCTCTGATCACATATCTGATTCTCTGATGAGACAAGCCTGATGCTGCGAATCCACGTATGTTTCTTCATAGACAGAGTATCTCTAACGAGTCGCAATTCTATACGAAATGTATTAATTGAGTGCACTAAATTCAATTCAAGACGAGCTTGATCGAAACTCGAATTGAATTTAGTGGACCTGGTTAATAAATGTCGTATATAACTGCGACGAATTTGAGATTAATTTTAGCAAGGAAAACGATCTCGAAACGGCTGGGGTTAAAAATAATTAATTTTGATTTCATTATCACAACCAAAGAGGAAGTAGAGACACCTTCAACATATATATGTGCTTATGAGAACCGAAATTGAAATATCGTCCAATAAACAGATCAAATGTCCATATAACCAGATTATACAACGCTGAATGTGGGATCATGTTAATAATGGTCCACCGACCGACGTGTGAACGATTGAATTTCATGATCAGTAGCAAAATTAATGATTGTCACACCCTGAGATGGTAGCTCCAGCCGGAAATCAATATTGAAGTTCTCCACCAGTCATTTGAATGGCTTAACCCGTTCTATACTAAATTGGAATCTGATATATTAGCAGACGACTGCCAGACGAAAAGATAATACAAGTGACAAACATTTATTCCCGGGCACGTATGAGGGGGGGGGGGGGGGGTGGGTTGTCAATATGACACAAAAACATTTATTTCCACAGATCCAAAACATTCTCCTCCATAGTTTTGGCCTTGAAACTTAATTTTAACCCTTTCCCCAACAGAACGGCCCTGTGCCGATGCATTCTCTTATATATGCGAGTCGACCATAGGTCGCCTCGCATATATAAGAGAATGCATTGGCTTAACACATTAAAAATTATAAAATTGTTAAAGAATGTAAGAAAAAATGTTTTTTTTAGGCCAATGCATTCTCTTATATATGCGAGGCGACCTATGGTCGACTCGCATATATAAGAGAATGCATTGGCACAGGGCATAACTGTAACTATCACAATGTGGTCAAGGAGCCGGTTCCAATGATATCCATATTTGTATGGTTCTATTGAGACAGACCGAAGATATTTTAGGCTGTTGAAGCTTTATTTGGCCGGTTTTGGCCGTTTTGTTGGGTAAAGGGTTAACATCAACACAGCGTTTAGACACTCAGTATATATTTTATCGTTGTAAAATCACTAAATACCCGATACATGTCAGTCTAGGTAACTATGAACATAAAATGCAAGGACGCATTGCATAAGCACTCAGGTGACATGTCAAACTCAGCTAATCACATACACCAACCTGTAATGGGGAGGGGTGCCGAAAAATGGTCGGAAAAAGCTTGCTAAAACGGAAGAAAAGTAAGGTCGAGGGGTGGGTGGTTCTAAAAAATGGCAAAGGGTAAAAACAATAATCATATGTGTCTGAAATCTTTTTCCGGCACCTCCCTGACAAGTGCAGAATAAATCATATTCATGGTGGCAAAATCTTTAGATAATAAATTCAACAAACGACCTGTCGTTTGTTGAACTTATTAGATGAACATGCATTTACTAAGGGATCTACTCATCAATGAGTATTTAGTATAGAAAGTGTTAACACTTTGAGTGCCAGGGGCCGATCTCATCGGCCCTAAACCTACAAAATAAGTCTGTTAAAGAATATAAGAATAAATTATTAAAATTGTAAAAAATTGTAAAAAAAAATAAAATTGTTAGGCCAATGTTATGGGTTGATACAAAAATCAACCTGACACTCAAAGGGTTAAGAATGTTCTTTACTTGGGCCTATATGTCTCCCAATTTTAAATGTGTACCTTCGAGTGGGATATATTCTCAATAATTCTCAAGAATAAACTAGTGTTGAAAGTACATTAAAAATCATTACTTATTAAAAACTCATATTTGTAACTGAAATTTATAAGGTGAAACAAGTATCAACTGTGGCCCGATTTTAAACATCAAACATATACCTCAACTGTGTAAAATAGCAATCTCCATGTGGGCCGAAGTAGAATTGGCGTACCGCCCCACTGTGATGGGTAAGAATCCCCTAATGAGGCACCTTGTTTACCGTGGGTGCATCCCGTGAGGTGTGGTGTAGGAGTTATTGTGGTACTATGGCGGCCGTACCGCACGAGGCATCGACCTGCGGGTACGGTTTAGATCATTGTCCACTTTAGTCTTACATCTCTTCAATATGGTTTGTCGAGTTGACCTGGCTCAATCAATCGACAAGTCACGCCTTTTGATAGTGTTTCAGGTGCAATTTTTGTTATATGTTGTATTGCTCGTTTGATGTATGAAGTTCTGTGTTCTGTTTTTCACGTATATATGATGTTTCTGTAGACTCATGTCTCTTTGGTGTTCATCCTGATGATTGTTGAATCCTGTATTGATCAAGCCTGTCTCACTGTGGAGAGCTAACGGAAGGCTGCTACACACAGTGGCTAAACGTGTCACGCTTCAGCTATGTACCAGTTGTAACGTGGTGGGGGTCTTGACTATATTGTTGTTCTGTCGTGGTAGTGTGGACTGTTTCCCCCTACTCGATGTTACAAAAATAAAATACTGTTGTAGATCTTGCGATCTGTATAAATCTTGAACCGTATTATGTGATTCTGGAGTACTTGGAATCTGTGTTCTTGGCTTAGAGCTCGCTACGAAGGCCCAGCTATATGATAATCCGTTATGTAAGGAAGTATCTAGTAAGCCCGTGGAGTACCAAGTTAACAGACAAATCCGTTACAAAACGGTATGATTTAATCATAAAAGTATCTTCTCATATGTGAATACAAGTATTTCAATGATGATAATCCACTGTAGGTCAGTGTGGGTAGCACTATCAAAATATATATGGTCTGATATACTTCAAACTTAGCATAAAACCAGCTACAGTGTGAGCCAATGTATGGCCAAGTCAAGTTAAATGACGAAGAAATGACAATTAGGCAATTCGCCAAATGTCTAAGAAATATCCAAAGACAAGGGTGACACTCCGAAAAACCCTGTACCAAGTCTTGGTTAAAACGCCCAATGGGTCTTTAAATGAAAGTCAGTTAAGTTCTGACAGCCGTTTACGCGAATACGTAATCCGCTGAAGTGTACCCACTGTCGGTAGCGTCGGCCCTTTTATACGACGCGACCCACAGTGGGTAGTACTTACTACCTACAAACTACCCACAAATGATACCCACAGCTACCTTGTAAGGCACCTACCTTGAAATAAGACGTTACGAAAACAGCGTCAGAAATCAATAAGGTAACAACTAAAGGCGGAAGTTACCAATGACGTCACGCTATTTATAGCTTGACATGAAGAGTGGGAAAATCCCAGAATGATTTATATACAATGTAACGACGATGTGAATGAGTGTGAATAAGATAAGAATTAGAACAGACAGTTAGGTAATAATTAGATGAATTTGCAAATTAAGGGTTAGTTATCTGACAAATATAGGTAATATTAAGAATATGAATGCATAAAGTACAATTTGAAGTGAGGAAAGTGATTAAATAACAATGAATGCATTGTAATTAATATAGTATAATACAACGGAAGGTGCCCTGTAGCTATGCTACACAGTCTTTGGCCGACCAGAATTCGAAGGGTAGTCCGCGGCGGCTGCAGGGCTAATTGTCAATATTTTTTGCTCAAACCAAAAAAAACAAGACTTGATCGTAAGAATGATGACTTACTTAGTTCCAATAATGTTGGGGTATTCCCTCAGTACTTGGTTCTTTGCTTCGACCCGGCGATTAAGAGACCTTATGTCTGTGTCATGCATTAGACACTTCAAAGTATTGCTGGACAATTGAGACCCGTGTGGTCCCGGGGTAGAATATGCCTACCGCTAACGCCCCTCTGTGAGGAGTAAAAATCCCCTAATGTGGCACCCTGTTTGCCGTGGTGTGCATCACTTGAGGTGTGTTGTGTGAGTCCCAGGGTACTAGGTCGGTCGTATCACGTGTAGCACCAACCTGCGGATACGACTTAGCTCATGGTCCTCTTTGGTCCTACATCTCTTCAAGACGGGTGGTTGAGTTGACCCGCTCAATCAATCGGCTAGCCAGGCCTCTCCACAGTATTTCAGATTAAAAAATTTGTATATGTTGTATCTGAAGTTTGAAATATTGTTTTCTGTTTTTCATGTATGATGTTTCTCTTCTCTCCTGTCTCTTGTGTTCATCCTGATGATTGTTGAATGTTTGTTCCTGTATTGTTCACGCTTGTCTCACTGTGGAGAGTTACTGGGAGGATGCTATATGCAGTGGCTAAACGGGTCACCGCTTCATCTATGTACCAGGCTTTGGCCCGTCCAGAATTTTGAAGGGTAGTCCACGGTGGCTGCTGGGATAGTTGTCGATATTTTTTCCTTTTTGTATGGCAACTCATACAAAAAAAACAACGTCTTGCTCGTAAGAATGACGACTCGCCAAGTTCCAATGATGCTGTGGTATTCCCTCAGTACTTGATTCAAATATGAAAAGACCTTCTATCTTTGTCATTGCCAAAACACTACAAACTACAAAGCATTGCTGGACAATTGAAAATTGTTAAACGAATTAGGACTGGGCCAATAATAGGCTCTCTCTTGATTGAATATTCAAGAGGAAAGTTCAATATGATGCTCTGTTGCAATTAACAACTATTGCACAAACACCAGTGTTGGTTACTGGTCACAAGACATTGAATAGTAGCAGAGCTTTGTGGCGAACCCGCGATATAACTGATTCTTCGGAATCAGAAATATTGGCGGAGTTTGCACCACAGGGAGTTACAGGATTTACAAAAACTGTTGATGGTATACGAGTTCCTCTGAATAGTTATCTTCTGACCTTCAATCGTTGCTAACATCCTCCGACATTGAAGGTTGGGTACACGAAGGTAGATATAAGTACCTATGTTCGAAATTCATTACGGTGTTTTAAATACCAGAGCTATGGCCATGGCCAGGACCATTGTAAAAGTAAAGAAACCATTTGTGCACGCTGATCTGTTTCTGGTCATGATCATAAGGATTGTACAAATCCTTAAAAATGTACGAACTGTCAAGGTTCACACCCTGCAATGGATAGCCCATGTCCCATATGGGACTATGAATTCAAGATACATAGCTTTAAGGCTGGTAAACATTTATCATATATGGGTGCTATGAAATTAGTTGGCACCAGACCGTCAATTTCTCAAGTCACATACTCGGCTGCCGTTTCTAAGAAAAAGTCTGTTGATGCCTGCACAGTGAGTCAAACAAAACTCGGTAATATATCGATAGCAACACAAGTGCAAGAGAATGATATTACTCCTGTCACTGAACCTGTCTCACCGGCAATAGATACTACTACAGTTTTTAAGTTTGTTCCGAAACCAACTAAGGAAATTGATCCCATTGTTCCAAAACAGGAATCCCAAAATCTGTCAAAGCTTCGACTCAGAAAAAACAGGTTGATGTTTGAATTTGCAAAATTTGAAACGATGCTCAAAGATAAGCAGTCAACTTTGAGGGGGAAAAGTAGCTCCATGTATTTCACATGGGGGCATGGGTAGCAGTTCTGTGACACGTCACCTGCAGAGCCTACCACCTGAATGTCAACTTGACGTATTGATTCAGGCTAACACCATATTCATTAGCTATTATAAATATCTTATGAGTTATTCAAAAGTCGACTTTGACGACTACTTCACATATTTCAGTGTGGACCTGTCTGAATTAAATGATTTATATTCGTTGATTACATTTCATGCAGGTTTTATGTCTTGGCTGTTCTCAAAGCAGCATTGCTGTTCTTTTTTGTTATTCTGTTTTAGATATGTTTGTACAACGGTCAGTTTCTTAATGGTTCTGTCCCCAATCGAGCACTCTCGCTCTGATTTGGGTGTTTTTATTTGTATATAATTAGTTTCATTTTAGTCCAATTCACGGTTACGTCTATACACAGTTGATTCGCTTTATTCTGATTCAATTTATCTCAGTCGTGATGTGGCCTAACGGCTAAACGACGTAAAATCTTAACTAAACAAACAAACAACTGGACAATTGAAATATGTCAAACCGATCAGGACCGGGCCAGATAGGGCTCTCTTCTGATTGAATGTTTAAAGAAAATTCAATCTGATGCTTTGTTGCAGTTAATAGTTATTGCACATGTACCAGTCACGCTTGCTCCTCACAAAACATAGTATAGTAGTAGAGCAGTTTTGAGAACCCGAGATATCTCCGACTCTTCAAAGAGTTACTGATGTTCGCAGATTTTCTAAGACAGTTGATTGACTAAAAGTTCCTTTGCATAGTTATCTCTTGACACTCAATCGGTGGGAATATCCGCCGACGTTGAAGATTGCACATATGAAGACAGATTTGTCTGCATATGTACAAAATCCCTTACGATGGTATAAATGTCAGGGGTGTGGTCATGGCCAGGACAGTTGTAAAACTAAAGTAACCATAATATGTGCACGCTATTCTGTTCTGATAATGATCATAAGGATAGTACTAAACCAAAAAAGTTTTCACATGCTGCAATGGATCGTTCATATCTCATATGGGACTATGCATTCATAATTCAACGGTGTAAGGTTGAGATACATCTATCATATTCAGATGCAATGAAAATAGTTGGTGCTCAAACATCAATTCAACCAGTCACATACACTGATGTCGTTTCTACAAATTAGTCTGCTGATGCCTGCACTCAGACAAGAAGACTAACACACTTCGTGTATAACAAGAAACACATATAAGGATTAACTGTCATGTGGACTGTTTTTATGGAGATGTAACGGTGAGGTAAGTGGACATAACTTGTGTAAAACCCGAAGGGGTTTACATACAAGTTATGTCCACTTACCTCATCTCCATAAAAATAGTCCACATGACAGTTAATCCTTATATTTATATACATTTAGCGAAAAAGCCGCTTTTGTAAATATATTTAAATCGAAAAGTGTATCGTGACAAGATCAGCCCAAAATACCCAATAGCACCCTTGGCAAAAGTTAATAGGAACAATTTCTCTTCATGTTGAAACCCGATGATGTATTAAGTCAATCCTGCGCGAGTCAAAATGCGCCCAAAGCATTACGCGTTCGTCTTTCCAAACCTAATGACGTATCGATGGTGTTATTAGCTTGGTGTTATGAGGCGTTACGCATTCACCGACAAATAACTGCAACTAGCCACGTGGGCGCCGACCAATCAGAATGCTGGATTTAGTGATGACAACACTTAGTGTGTAAATATATTGACGTAACTGATATAACTCCTGTCCCTGAACCTGTGTTACAGTCCATGGAAACGTCGACTGATGATGCACCCGTTGGTCACAAACCATCCACTCTCAAGTTACTGCAACAAGTCTATTCGCGTTGATGCTATTTCTCCACATCAAAAATCGCCTGTTGCTTCGAAACAGAAACCTCCAAAGTCCCTTCAACGTTTAGACCATCAGAAAGAGAGGATCATATCTGATCTAGCAAAATTTGACCAGACACTTCATGAGAAACGATTAACAGTACAATGCACCAAACAGTATTTGTGGATTGAGGCCGTCGGTTGTGTGAAATATGCCATGCTTCTGTCTCATCCACACCACCATCAGCTTGACGCATTGATAAAGGTTCATACGCGAATAATCAAATATCATAAATACCCTATCAATGGAAAATCTAATTTTAAAAGCTACTTTACATATTTCGATGTGCAGCCTTTGCAATTTCGTGTAATTTATTTGCTATTTAGTATGTATTCTTGTACTACTTTTATACGTTTTATAGTATGCTTTCACACTAGTCAGTTCTTGAATTTATAATCCTGACTCCAAGTGGAAACATTGGGTGCTTTTATTTCTACATAGCTCATTGTTTTAATCTAATCTACTGTCTGATTTTTCTAAACAGTTGCTTCGCTACAATCTTTTGTTTTATACCTGACTCTGTTCTCGGTCGCGATATGGCATAGCGACTAAACGACGTTTAATTCTCGATCAATCAATCAATCCTTAAAATAGCAATTCGTAAAATGCACACAATTCCCGTCACTCGTATAAGTACAATAACTCTTGCAACAAATATCTAGCTCACATATTGCATAAGTTCCAGATAGCAGCTATCCGAGCGTCTGAAGCGACTTTTTAGATATTACCTTAGTGACGTAGGTTCCTTAATTAGATATTACCTTAGTGACGTAGGTTCCTTAACGCCTGAAGCGATGGTTTAGATATTACCTTAGTGGCGTAGGTTTCTGAACGCATGAAGCGACTGTTTAGATATTACCTTAGTGACGCATGTTCCTGAACGTCTGAAGCAACTGTTTAGATATTACCTTAGTGAAGTAGGTTCATGAACACCTGAAGCGACTGTTTAGATATTAACTTAGTGACGTAGGTTCCTGAACGCCTAAAGCAACTATTTAGATATTACTTTAGTGACGTAGGTTCCTGAGCGCATGAAGCGACTGCTGAGATATTACCTTAGTGACGTAAGTTCCTGAACGTCTGGAGCGACTGTTTAGATATTACCTTAGTGACGTAAGTTCCTGACTCTGGTTAGAAGACTTGAACAAGAGACCCATATATGATTGGTTATTGATCTGGGTACGGTATTACCATTACCAATACTTGCCATGTTCTGCATTACAATTATACAATTACCATTAATTTTAAAATAGGATATAATGCATTACCGGTACAATTATACTTTCAAAAGTAATGCATTACTATTATTATCAGCAGTGTGTTATATTAACCCTTTACTCAACAGAAGGGCCCTGTGCCAATGCATTCTCTTATATATGCGAGTCGACCATAGGTCGCCTCGCATATATAAGAGAATGCATTGGCTTAACACATTAAAAATTATAAAATTGTTAAAGAATGTAAGAAAAAATGGTAAAAAGTGTTAAAAACAGATTTTTTTTAGGCCAATGCATTCTCTTATATATGCGAGGCGACCTATGGTCGACTCGCATATATAAGAGAATGCATTGGCACAGGGCTAACTGTAACTATCACAATGCGGTCAAGGAGCCGGTTCCAATGATATCCATATTTGTATGGTTCTATTGAGACAGACCGAAGATATTTTAGGCTGTTGAAGCTTTATTTGGCCGGTTTTGGCCGGTTTGTTGGGTAAAGGGTTAAAAATAAAAAATAAATACATTGTGTTTGTGAAGCCTACACAAAAGTCACATCGACCTATCAAATTGTATGTTCTTTTATCAATTATAAATGTATTGTTGTTTTTTTTCAACAAAAATCACAGCATGTGTGTGCTACTACACTGATATATTTTCACATTGATACAACTTTCCTAGTTAAATGTTTGCGCACCTTTTGCTTGTTGATACCGCAATGTCGCCAAAGTTCGTGAGAATACAACTGCGGGGGTTTCTCCAATTCCCTCCTAAATGTGTCAATCGGCCCATTGATTTTCGCCTGTGTTCCATGACCGATTAAACAAATGTTGTCCAGGCTTGTTTACTATATTAATCTAAAAGTATCACTGAACTAACATGGTGTCCAGAGTTAAACAATTGAAAAGAGTTAAAGGCATGGGCGGCGTTCGTTGCAGAAATATTAATATTTGTTCAAATCGCCATCAACTGAAGGAATATTAAAATATATATAGTTTTGTTCATATGTCAAACATAATCAGCGCGTAAATAGTATATTGTCGTCAAGACGTACGATGGTTTACGTAAATGTTACAGAAGTTTTGCTTTTGTTTACATAGCACAACGCAATTCTATTAGTTAATCACACACATATAATATAAACGCTCTTTATTATTTCCATATCAGGAACACAGTAACAAATAACGCCCTTTATGTTTACCATATCCGGATCTAAACAAAAGCCAGGTTAGGTAACGTTTTCTGCTTTTGTTTACACAACAAAGAAAAACATTCGACAATAACATACTGTTTATGCCATATTTCTAATAGGTATAAGAACAAGGTTTGTCTATATTTTACTATTCTTTTTGTTTATGGCGGGTTTTGACGCAGGTGAATATTTTAACAGCATACCCACCGCCAACGGCGCCCGTATCTTTAAACGTGAAGAATGGCGAATGCTATATCAGTCAAAAAATTATCAGTGACAAGACTGATTATAGTGTGCCTGTCATTTGCAGAATGAGGTCCCCAAAGGGTGAATTTAGTGACGCTATCCCGCATAGCGGGCTAGCATCACCAAATTCACCCTCTGGGGACCTCATTCTGAATGGCCTCATCTGCTATGGGAGACATATACTCAGATTGAAGTTCTCAAATGGTGAATATTGTGATGTGCACCTTTTTGGAACCTCAATCATGCAATGTGTTGTCTGCCAATTTGGGAACACAGTGAAACTAAACTAAAAAAGAAATAAAATTTCTGTGAAAACTTTCTATAGAAATTTAATAATAAAGAAACTTTCCAGGAAAGATGAGGCCTAAGGAGAATGTGGTCACCGGAGGGTGAATTTAGTTATGCCGCTTCAACGGCTACAGCGTGTGCGTCTTTTCTTCTCTATGGCGTCATTCAAATAATGGAAATTGAATCTATAGGCAAATAGTCACACAGACACCCGGCTTTTATTTATCCGGCTTATCACGTACGGACTGTTATAAACACGATTACATTAAAAACGTGACCATTTAATTTGGATGATTGCGTGATGGTATTGCGTGAGCGTTTCCCTGAATTCACAAGAATCTTGTAAAACCTAACAGCGTCGAAATCCGCGAGAAGATAGCTACATCGAGGGTACGTTCATACAATGGCAAGTTTGCACGGTTTGCAGCCTTTTCGTTATGGAAAACGATATGGTTTAAGAATATGACCGGAAACAATCATATAAAATCCATCTGTACCACATCTATACGTGCGAAGTAAAAAATAATGTAGCTCCACCTCTGAGATGCTACCGGAATTTGCCTGCAAATATCTCTCAATAATCAATGATGCAGATATTTGAAGGCAACCGTTACAAGTGGAACTAGATAATTTTACTTCTCATGCCGTTCGCTTTGGCAGAGATGAATATTTTATGCATGTTTCCGTTCATATTCTGTTACCATGCGGTTTTCTATGCCGAGATTCCTTAAAACATGCCGTGCAAACATGCCAGCTTATGAACGTACCCTATAACAGGGCTTGCTTGTTCGCGTCATTCGCATTAGCATATTGCAGCTTTATACAGGTCATGATGGGGATTAAGATACTGGAAGTGATCCTCTATAACGTAAGCGCCGGTTGTCATTAATCCGGGTTTACACAAATATTTGCAAGATATCGGTAAATATTGACACGGTACTCCGCGAAGAATGTTCGTAATATATCACTATTAAATTGACAATTAATGACTCTATTTTAGCGGTGATCGGCACATTGAGCGGTAAAATAAGATTGATAACCCTGCCATAAATATCTATAGTTGTCATTCAAGTTGACTTTTCACAATGGCGTGATCTTGACAGGGCGGTATACTATAGATACATGTTCACATAATATACAATAGACTATACACTGGGAACTATATAGTATACACCCTTTCATGACTGGATCTTCCTGCAGCGTTGCGAAACCCCGTGCCAGTGCATTTTCTTATACACATGTATGCGAGTCGACCATAGGTCGCCTCGCATATATAATAGAATGCCTTGGCCTAACCAATTTTATATTATTTTTTATAATTGTTAAAGAATTTAGAAAAAATGATAAAAAAGATTGTTAAAGAATGTAAGAAATAGTTATAAAAATAATAAAAATTGTTAAAGAAAGTAAGAAGAAAATGATAAAAACTGATAAAAAAAAATTGTTAAAGAATGTAAGAAATAATTATAAAAATAATAAAAATTGGTAAAGAATGTAAGGAGAAAATGATCAAAAAGAATATAAGAAAATGATAAAAATTGTTATAGAATGTAAGAATTTTGTTAATAAATCTTAAAAATTGTTAAAGAATGTAAGAACAAAATATAAAAATTATAAAAATTGTTAAAGAATGTAAGAAAAAGGACTGAATACTTGTCTCGCACTATTCGTGGAGTCAGAAGACACGTTCACGGCCGCGCTTCGTCCAATCAAAATACAGTATGACCCTCTGCCAACTATATCTCATATATATTTTGAAGACCTCTGTCTGTTTGTATGTTTGTCTGTATGTCTGTATGTTTGTCATTTATACAAATCTACGATTCTCGACCGATCGGGACGAAACTTGGTACGTGTGTGTAGTTTGACCAGGCGGTGGACGTTGTCGTATTGGCGAGCCCGTGCGGCGCCCGCTTCGCGCATGCGCAGACGAGATCTCGGAAACGGGTGGAGCTATCGACTTGAAATTTGGTATGTGAATGTATCTTGCCCCGAATACGAATTTTATCGGGTCGCCGAGCTCGTGCGACGCCAGCTTCGCGCATGCGCAGACGAGATCTCGGAAACGGGTGGAGCTATCGACTTGAAATTTGGTTTTTGAATAGCCCGGACAACGTCGGGCTCATCGGCTAGTCTCATATATATATATTGAAGACCTCTGTTTGTCTGTCTGTCTGTCTGTCATTTATACAAATCTACGATTCTCGACCGATCGGGACGAAACTTGGTACGTGTGTGTAGTTTGACCAGGCGGTCGTCGCTGTCGTATTGGCGAGCCCGTGTGGCGCCCGCTTCGCGCAAGCGCAGACGAGATCTTGGAAACGGGTGGAGCTATTGACTAGAAATTTGCTATGTGAATGTATCTTGCCCCGGATACGAATTGTATCGGGTTGCCGAGCCCGTGCGACGTCACCTTCGCGCATGCGCAGACGAGATCTCGGAAACGGGTGGAGCTATCGACTTGAAATTTGCTATGTGAATGTACCTTGCCCCGGATACGAATGTTATTGGGTCGCCGAGCCCGTGCGACGCCAGCTTCGCGCATGCGCAGACGAGATCTCGGAAACGGGTAGAGCTATCGATTTGAAATTTGCTATGTGAATGTATCTTGCCCCGGGTACGAATTTTATCGGGTCGCCGAGCCCGTGCGACGCCAGCTTCGCGCATGCGCAGACGAGATCTCGGAAACGGGTAGAGCTATCGACTGGAAATTTGGTTTTTGAATAGCCCGGACAACGTCGGGCTCATCGGCTAGTCTCATATATATTTTGAAGACCTCTGTCTGTCTGTCTGTATGTCTGTCTGTATGTCATTTATACAAATCTACGATTCTCGACCGATCGGGACGAAACTTGGTACGTGTGTGTATCGGGTTGCCGAGCCCGTGCGACGCCACCTTCGCGCATGCGCAGACGAGATCTCGGAAACGGGTAGAGCTATCGACTGGAAATTTGGTTTTTGAATAGCCCGGACAACGTCGGGCTCATCGGCTAGTCTCATATATATTTTGAAGACCTCTGTCTGTCTGTCTGTATGTCTGTCTGTATGTCATTTATACAAATCTACGATTCTCGACCGATCGGGACGAAACTTGGTACGTGTGTGTAGTTTGACCAGGCGGTCGACGTTGTCGTATTGGCGAGCCCGTGCGGCGCCCGCTTCGCGCATGCGCAGACGAGATCTCGGAAACGGGTGGAGCTATCGACTTGAAATTTGCTATGTGAATGTATCTTGCCCCGGATACGAATTTTATCTGGTCGGCGAGCCCGTGCGACACCAGCTTCGCGCATGCGCAGACCAGATCTCGGAAACTGGTGGAGCTATCGACTTAAATTTGGTATGTGAATGTATCTTGCCCCGGATACGAATGTATCGGGTCGCCGAGCCCGTGCGACGCCAGCTTCGCGCATGCGCAGACGAGATCTCGGAAACGGGTTGAGCTATCGACTTGAAATTTGCTATGTGAATGTATCTTGCCCCGGATACGAATTGTATCGGGTCGCCGAGCCCGTGCGACGCCAGCTTCGCGCATGCGCAGACCAGATCTCAGAAACGGGTGGAGCTATCGACTTGAAATTTGGTATGTGAATGTATCTTGCCCCGGATACCAATTTTATCGGGTCGCCGAGCCCGTGCGACGCCAGCTTCGCGCATGCGCAGACGAGATCTCGGAAACGGGTAGAGCTATCGACTTGAAATTTGATATGTGAATGTATCTTGCCCTGGATACCAATTGTATCGGGTCGTCGAGCCCGTGCGACGCCAGCTTCGCGCATGCGCAGACGAGATCTCGGAAACGGGTGGAGCTATCGACTTGAAATTTGGTTTTTGAATAGCCCGGACAACGTCGGGCTCATCGGCTAGTCTCTTATATATTTTGATGACCTCTGTTTGTTTGTCTGTCATTTATACAAATCTACGATTCTCGACTGATCGGGACAAAACTTGGTACATGTGTGTAATTTGACCAGGCGGTCGACGTTGTCGTATTGGCGAACCCGTGCGGCGCCCGATTCGCGCATGCGCAGACGAGATCTCGGAAACGGGTGGAGCTATCGACTTGAAATTTGGCATGTGAATGTTTCTTGCGCCGGGTACAAATATTTCTTATATATATTTTGAATAGCCCGGACAACGTCGGGCTCATCGGCTACTCTATCTATTATATGTTTTGGAAGATCTGTGTGTCTGTCTGTCTGTCTGTCTGTATGTGTGTCTGTCTGTAATCGATGGACTCGAAAACGGCTTAGCCGATTTTTATGAAACTAGGTATGTGGGGGTATTTTCGGCCGGGGAGTGACATAGGCCTATTAATTTGCCCGTGCGACGTGACCTTGACCTTGAAATCAGGTAATTTCAAGGTCAAACGCCCGAATATCACGGGATTTCGATGAAACTTGGTATGTGGGGATACCTTCGGTCGGGGAGTGGCACAAACCTATTAATTTTCCCGTGCGACGTGACCTTGACCTTGAAATCGGGTCATTTCAAGGTCAAACGCCCGAATATAACGGGATTTCGATGAAATTTGGTATGTGGGGGGTACTTTCGTGTGGGGAGTCTCATAAGCAAATTCATTTGCCAGTGTGACGTGACCTTGACCTTGAAATCTGGTCAATTCAAGGTCAAATCGCGAATTTTGATGGGATTTCGACGATATTTGATACCTAGGGTTACTTTTGTCCACTGGGTGTTTTGGACGGGTCGAGTCGTGACCTCGACATGACCTTGACCTTCAAAATGATCAATTCAAGGTCAAATCGGGTAAAACCAGATGGATTTCGACGGGCACGTTTGTCGGGTACTTTTGTACGGGCAGTGTTTTGGACTGGTCAAATCGTGACCCCACTTGACCTTGACCTTCAAAATGGACAATTCAAGGTCAAAGCCCGGACGAAGTCGGGTCACCTTCTAGTCTCTTCTCTTCTATATATTTTGAGAACTCCGTGTATTCGAGAGATAGCCCACACCCTCCGGACCTCAATGATATAATCGTGAATGAGTATTGATATACCCCACTAAACTTTGACAAACACCAGTAATGGTGTGTAGATCATTTACATATATCTCCTATATATTTTGATACAATCTATCTAATTTACATATCTCTCTTATATATTTATGTTTGTGTACAAATCTACGATTCTCGACCGATCGGGACGAAACTTGGTACGTGTGTGTAGTTTGACCAGGCGGTGGTCGTTGTCGTAATGGCGAGCCCGTGCGACGCCCGTGCATCGCATGCGCAGATGAGATCTCGGAAACGGGTGGAGCTATCGACTTGAAATTTGCTATGTGAATGTATCTTGCGCCGGGTACAAATTTTATCGGGTCGCCGAGCCCGTGCGACGCCCGTGCAGCGCATGCGCAGACGAGATCTCGGAAACGGGTGGAGCTATCGACTTGAAATTTGCTATGAGAATGTATCTTGCGCCGGGTACAAATTTTATCAGGTCGCCGAGCACGTGCGACGCCAGCTTCGCGCATGCGCAGTCCAGATCTCGGAAACGGGTGGATCTACCGGGCACAAATTTTTCTTATTGAAACGCGTGGAGCTAAAAATAAAAAAAAAATATTTAAAAAATGTCATGTTTCGGACAAGCCGCCGGTGGCGGGCTAACCTGCTAGTACTATATATTTTGAGAACTCCGTATATATATATGTATATATGTGTGTGTGTATGTGTGTACTTCATGGAATCGAAAACGCGTTGACAGATTGAGCTCAAATTTCGTATATAAGTGTAAAAAACCACGGGGATCGCCGACGTCGCATTTTGGACAAGCTCTGATCACTCATTCTCCACTCCCAATCAATAAAATCACCGCAAACACGGCGGGGGTTAATCGGGTTGATATTCGCTCGCGATCCAAGAGGAGTAACTCTACATTTTTTTTTATCTGTATATGTATATTTTTATATCCATATTCACTTCAAACTGCTAAACCCGTTTAGCCAAAACTTGCTAATACCTCGCAAAATATAGAATTTACATTTTCTGATGTATACATTTTTTGTTACGGCTGAAAATCTTAGTCTATTTCCGAAACATTCAGATTGTAAAGTATAAACTTACACACCACAATTCATGCTAACTGACGCAGCTATATGGCTGCTGAAATTTAAGTGAATCACAGGCACTGCGATACGTCCCGAATCTGACGGGACTTCCAGTGCCCCAAACCGTGAACGCCAACGACATTGTTGGCGAGAAAATACCCCCCAAGCCGTAAATATCAACAACATCGACATTGTTGGCGAGAAAATAATTAGTTAAAATTACTAAATACACGTTTTCGGCAATGTGAGATTTTTCGGGGAGCCGTGATGCCAACAACAACGACCCGAAGCCCTGAATGCCAAAAACAACGACATCATCGGGTCAGTTTTTTAAGTGAATCCAAGGCACTGCGATACGTCCCGAATCTGCACGTTTGTTGATTTCCGCAAAGCTTTTGATACTGTTTGGAGAGATGCGCTATGGCTCAAATTGCTGAGATCAGATATAAACGGTATGATTTTGCGGGTAATAAGAAGCATGTATACGAATATTAAATTATGCGTGAAAAATTGTAACTCACAGTCAAACTTTTTCGTGAGCAAGGTAGGTTTATTTCAAGGTGAAACAATGTCACCTTTCTTATTTTCACTATTCGTGAACGATTTACAGTGCTTTTTGAATGATTGTGTTATAGAAAATCTGAATTTTATAAACGAAAAATATTTTGAGCATTTAGGATGTTACATCGATATACTGTGCCTATTATATGCGGATGACACTGTCATTTTATCAGATTCAGAGGATAATATGAATCGCGCACTTTTAGCCTTCGCAGATTACGCTGAAGCTTGGAAACTTGAAGTGAACATTAATAAGACCAAAACAATCATCTTCGCGAAAAGGTTACCAAGAAATTTTCCTATGTTCACATACAGAGGGCAGGAAATACAAATTGTAAAAGAATTAAAATACCTTGGGATTCAATTTTTTTACAATGGGAGATTTTGTCAGTCTATAAAGAGTACCACAAATACTGCGACAAAGGCAATGTATGGTTTATTGAACAAAATTCGCAAGCTCAAGTTACCCATCGATATTTCGCTGAAACTAGTTGATTGTATGATTCTGCCAATTATGCTATACGGAAGTGAGGTCTGGTGTTTCAAAAGAATACAGGCCCTAGAGACGCTCCACCTTAAGTTTTGTAAAATAATAACTTCAATGAAATCGAGTACACCTAATTATATGGTATATGCAGAACTTGGAAGGCATCCGATATTAATAGAAATAAAATATAGAGCACTATCGTATTGGTCAAAGCTAGTGAGTCATGATGGGTCAGAACTAGCAAAGAACATATTTCTTTTATTGAGGTATGTACATGAAGACGATATCTTATTGCAAGACAAGATCAAATGGATTAGATTTGTGGAAGGGATCCTTCACGAAGTAAACATGGACCACATTTGGTCAAGTCAGTCATCGCTAAGCAAAACAGCGTTAAGATACATAAAAAGTAAACTGATTGAAAATTATGAACGTAATCTTTTCGACAGTCTGAAGTCGTCCTCATCTACCAGAGCTATATTCTACAGCAACATAAAGAACTCGATTAAAATGAATCGATATCTAGTATATTTGCCAGCCCATTTATCTAACTTCTTACTGAAAATACGAACATCAAACCATAAATTGCCAGTTGAAAAAAATAGATGGACGAAAGGAAAAGATAATAATGATTTAAACTGTGTTTTGTGCAGCAATAGCCCATGTGATGAGTACCATTTTATGATCATATGCCAAGAGCTGAAAAACTTACGCGAATTATATATTCCAAAATATTACTGGGATAATCCGAACCGCAATAAATTCCATGGACTACTTTCTCTTGAAAACATGAGCGTTCTGAAAAGACTGAGCATATTTATTAAATTGGCATTGAAAAAGATTTCTTAATATACTATTAGATATACAGATGAATTATATATATATATATATATATATGTATGTGTGTATGTGTATATGTATGTGTATGCATGTTTGTATACAATCTGTATATATATATATATATGTATGTATATGTATGTATGTATATATATATATATGTATATATATAATATGAGACACATCCATAAATTGGAAATTGCATAATTATGAATCGTATGTATACGTGCTGTGTATAGTCATTATATTATGGTGAATTTGTTACGGAAGTATGATATGATAATTGTTAACGTATAAATTGTTTGTATAAATTGTTTGTTTGTATATATATATATATATGTTGGGCTATGTTCCAACTTAAATGTTGGCTTTGCAAATAAACAATCAATCAAGTTCAAATAGTTTATTCTGAATAGACCCTATAGATTAAATAACTTCTTTCATGGGGCAACTCTTGTCGAGTTCAGAACAAATATGTTTTTTATGGAATAAACAATGTTACTTTCAAGCCTTGAAATAGTGTGTCTGTCATTTGCAGAATGAGGTCCCCAGACTGGCCCAAAGGGTGAATTTAGTGATGCTACCCCGCATAGATGGCTAGCATCACCAAATTCACCCTCTGGTTCCCAGAGGGTTAATTTGGTGATTCTAGCCCGCTATGCGGGGTAGCATCACTAAATTCACCCTCTGGGGACCTCATTATGCAAATGACAGACACACTATTTCAAGGCTTTGTTACTTTCACAATTGTGGGATATTATTACCGTCATGGGTGTTTGTAGATGAGCGACTGATTTACGCTTAACCCTTTCACGACGGGAGCGGCGCTAGTGCAGCATTAACGACCCTGGGCCAGTTTATCTTATATGTGCTGACATGGTGCCTCGCATATATAAGATCCATAATGATAAATTTGCCCAGATACACGAGTATGGATATCATCTCTAGCTTTGTAACAAGCATTTGTCCGGAATCGAATCAGCTTCAGTACCGCTGGGTACTGTCATGTACTGAGCCCATGAGGAAACCATTGTGATATAGGGGCACAAGGGAGGCGATTTTATATTAAGCAAATATTCTTCATCCGGCTGTCAGAGTACAAAAGTCAGGTTCAGCCGCCACACTTGACTTGTAACTTGTAACGTGTGCTAATATGGCACTTCGATGGAGGTGCATATGGCGGGAACAGTCACATGCTATATACGGCGCCAAATCTACACGTTTATAGATATCGACAAGAATATATATAGCAAAACCTGTAAATGACGGTGAGATACCTAGCCACAATGCGACTATCTTTTGCTTAATTGGCCTCAATAAAAACAAGATCTTACCACCTTCACAGCGTCGGTCGCTCATACGGTTATCGACACGCTCAGTGACGTAACAGGGTCGGTTTCTCATTCGGTTATCGCCACACTCAGTGACTTAACAGTGTCGGTCCATCACGGTTATCGGCACGCTCAGTGACTTAACGGCGTCGGTCCCTCATACGGTTATCGGCACGCTCAGTGACGTAACAGTGTCGGTCCCTCATACGGTTATCGGCACGCTCAGTGACGTAACAGCGTCGGTCCCTCATTCGGTTATCGGCACGCTCAGTGACGTAACAGCGTCGGTCCCTCATACGGTTATCGGCACGCTCAGTGACGTAACAGCATCGGTCCCTCATTCGGTTATCGGCACGCTCAGTGACGTAACAACGTCGGTCCCTCATTCGGTTATCGGCACGCTCAGTGACTTAACGGCGTCGGTCCCTCATTCGGTTATCGGAAAATTCAGTGACGTAACAGCGTCGGTCCCTCATACGGTTATCGGCACGCTCAGTGACGTAACAGCTTCGGTCCCTTATTCGGTTATCGGCACGCTCAGTAACGTAACAGCGTCGGTCCCTCATTCGGTTATCGGCACGCTCAGTGACTTAACGGCGTCGGTCCCTCATTCGGTTATCGGCACGCTCAGTCACGTAACAGCGTCGGTCCCCCATTATGTTATCGGCACGCCCAGTGACTTAACGGCGTCGGTCCCTCGTTCAGTTATCGGCACGCTCAGTGACTTAACGGCGTCGGTCCCTCATACGGTTATCGGCACGCTCAGTGACTTAACGGCGTCTGTCCCTCATTCGGTTATCGGCACGCTCAGTGACTTAACAGTGTCGGTCCCTCATTCGGTTATCGGCATGCTCAGTGACGTAACAGCGTCGGTCCCTCATTGGGTTATCGGCACTCAGTGACGTAACAGCGTCGGTCCCTCATTCGGTTATAGGCGTGCTCAGTGACGTAACAGTGTCGGTCCATCATTAGGTTATCGGCACGCTCAGTGACGTAACAGCGTCGGTCCCTTATTCGGCTATCGGCGCGCTCAGTGACGTAACAGTGTCGGTCCATCATTAGGTTATCGGCACGCTCAGTGACGTAACAGCGTCGGTCCCTCATTCGGTTATCGGCACGCTCAGTGACGTACCAGTCAGTGTCGGTCCCTCCTTCGGTTATCGGCACGCTCAGTGACGTAAGAGTGTCGGTCCCTCCTTCGGTTATCGGCACGCTCAGTGACGTAACAGCGTCGGTCCCTCATTCGGTTATCAACACGCTCAGTGACGTAACAGTGTCGGTCCCTCCTTCGGTTATCGGCACGCTCAGTGACGTAACAGTGTCTAGACTGGCCTCACCTGAAGCCTAGCATCTAGACTGGCCTCACCTGAAGCCTAGCATCTAGACTGGCCTCACCTGAAGCCTAGCATCTAGACTGGCCTCACCTGAAGCCTAGCATCTAGACTGGCCTCACCTGAAGCCTAGCATCTAGACTGGCCTCACCTGAAGCCTAGCATCTAGACTGGCCTCACCTGAAGCCTAGCATCTAGAATGGCCTCACCTGAAGCCTAGCATCTAGACTGACCTCACCTGAAGCCTAGCATCTAGACTGGCCTCTCCTGAAGCCTAGCATCTAGACTGGCCTCACCTGAAGCCTAGCATCTAGACTGGCCTCACCTGAAGCCTAGCATCTAGACTGGCCTCACCTGAATCCTAGCATCTAGACTGGCCTCACCTGAAGCCTAGCATCTAGACTGGCCTCACCTGAAGCCTAGCATCTAGACTGGCCTCACCTGAAGCTTGGAAAATTCTCCAACTGATGACCACAAGTTTGACCAAATGTAGTAAAATATTCGGCCCGGCGTGCGAAAATTTTGAAATCTGAACAAGAAAATCGCAAAATCCTAGCATCTAGACTAGCCTCAAGCCTTCCTAGAGTTGGCAATTTCAAACATGACACCCCTATTTAGGTTGGAAAATGTCCAACTGATGACAATTCCAACGACAATGTTGACCAAATGTTTGACAATATTGTTTTCTTAAATTAACTAGCAGTTTTTGACTGGCCACGGGGAACGGACCAGGTCACAAGCTTTCCAACTGTTGGAAATTTCCAACCTGTCACCCCCCTGAGGTTGGAAAATTTCCAACTGATGACCATATCAGTCCAAAATTTTGACAAAAAATAGGAAAATATGCAATAATAGGTCCAAAAACAATTAATTAGCCCCAATAAATTGTTTAAAAATTAAACTACAAGAACATTTTGAATCTATTGTTCGTGTTAAATTTCCAACTAATGTTTTGGCAGGTATGAAATTTCCAACTGTTGAAAATTTTGACCAAAGTTGGGGGGGGGGGGTCGCCACGTCACTGCTGTGGATGGTAGACATGCTAATTTAGACGTAGTGACACCCGAACCTTGCTATTATAATGTGGTAATATATTCTTTAGACTGAAATCCGTTATGATTAGACGTAGTGACACCCGAACCTTGCTATTATAATGTGGTAATATATTCTTTAGACTGAAGTCCGTTATGAAGTAGTGACACCCGAACCTTGCTATTATAATGTGGTAATATATACTTTAGACTGAAGTCCGTTATGAAGTAGTGACACCCGAACCTTGCTATTATAATGTGGTAATATATTCTTTAGACTGAAGTCCGTTATGAAGTAGTGACACCCGAACCTTGCTATTATAATGTGGTAATATATTCTTTAGACTGAAGTCCGTTATGATGCTATTATAATGTGGTAATATATTCTTTAGACTGAAGTCCGTTATGATGCTATTATAATTTGGTAATATATTCTTTAGACTGAAGTCCGTTATGATGCTATTATAATGTGGTAATATATTCTTTAGACTGAAGTCCGTTATGAAGTAGTGACACCCGAACCTTGCTATTATAATGTGGTAATATATTCTTTAGACTGAGGTCCGTTATGAAGTAGTGACACCCGAACCTTGCTATTATAATGTGGTAATATATTCTTTAGACTGAAGTCCGTTATGAAGTAGTGACACCCGAACCTTGCTATTATAATGTGGTAATATATTCTTTAGACTGAAGTCCGTTATGATGCTATTATAATGTGGTAATATATTCTTTAGACTGAAGTCCGTTATGATGCTATTATAATGTGGTAATATATTCTTTAGACTGAAGTCCGTTATGATGCTATTATAATGTGGTAATATATTCTTTAGACTGAAGTCCGTTATGATGCTATTATAATGTGGTAATATATTCTTTAGACTGAAGTCCGTTATGATGCTATTATAATGTGGTAATATATTCTTTAGACTGAAGTCCGTTATGAAGTAGTGACACCCGAACCTTGCTATTATAATGTGGTAATATATTCTTTAGACTGAAGTCCGTTATGATGCTATTATAATGTGGTAATATATTCTTTAGACTGAAGTCCGTTATTAAGTAGTGACACCCGAACCTTGCTATTATAATGTGGTAATATATTCTTTAGACTGAAGTCCGTTATGATGCTATTATAATGTGGTAATATATTCTTTAGACTGAAGTCCGTTATGATGCTATTATAATGTGGTAATATATTCTTTAGACTGAAGTCCGTTATGATGCTATTATAATGTGGTAATATATTCTTTAGACTGAAGTCCGTTATGAAGTAGTGACACCCGAACCTTGCTATTATAATGTGGTAATATATTCTTTAGACTGAAGTCCGTTATGATGCTATTATAATGTGGTAATATATTCTTTAGACTGAAGTCCGTTATGATGCTATTATAATGTGGTAATATATTCTTTAGACTGAAGTCCGTTATGATGCTATTATAATGTGGTAATATATTCTTTAGACTGAAGTCCGTTATGATGCTATTATAATGTGGTAATATATTCTTTAGACTGAAGTCCGTTATGAAGTAGTGACACCCGAACCTTGCTATTATAATGTGGTAATATATTCTTTAGACTGATGTCCGTTATGAAGTAGTGACACCCGAACCTTGCTATTATAATGTGGTAATATATTCTTTAGACTGAAGTCCGTTATGAAGTAGTGACACCCGAACCTTGCTATTATAATGTGGTAATATATTCTTTAGACTGAAGTCCGTTATGATGCTATTATAATGTGGTAATATATTCTTTAGACTGAAGTCCGTTATGATGCTATTATAATTTGGTAATATATTCTTTAGACTGAAGTCCGTTATGATGCTATTATAATGTGGTAATATATTCTTTAGACTGAAGTCCGTTATGATGCTATTATAATGTGGTAATATATTCTTTAGACTGAAGTCCGTTATGAAGTAGTGACACCCGAACCTTGCTATTATAATGTGGTAATATATTCTTTAGACTGAAGTCCGTTATGATGCTATTATAATGTGGTAATATATTCTTTAGACTGAAGTCCGTTATGATGCTATTATAATGTGGTAATATATTCTTTAGACTGAAGTCCGTTATGACGCTATTATAATGTGGTAATATATTCTTTAGACTGAAGTCCGTTATGAAGCTATTATAATGTGGTAATATATTCTTTAGACTGAAGTCCGTTATGATGCTATTATAATGTGGTAATATATTCTTTAGACTGAAGTCCGTTATGATGCTATTATAATGTGGTAATATATTCTTTAGACTGAAGTCCGTTATGATGCTATTATAATGTGGTAATATATTCTTTAGACTGAAGTCCGTTATGATGCTATTATAATGTGGTAATATATTCTTTAGACTGAAGTCCGTTATGATGCTATTATAATGTGGTAATATATTCTTTAGACTGAAGTCCGTTATGAAGTAGTGACACCCGAACCTTGCTATTATAATGTGGTAATATATTCTTTAGACTGAAGTCCGTTATGATGCTATTATAATGTGGTAATATATTCTTTAGACTGAAGTCCGTTATGATGCTATTATAATGTGGTAATATATTCTTTAGACTGAAGTCCGTTATGATGCTATTATAATGTGGTAATATATTCTTTAGACTGAAGTCCGTTATGAAGTAGTGACACCCGAACCTTGCTATTATAATGTGGTAATATATTCTTTAGACTGAAGTCCGTTATGATGCTATTATAATGTGGTAATATATTCTTTAGACTGAAGTCCGTTATGATGCTATTATAATGTGGTAATATATTCTTTAGACTGAAGTCCGTTATGATGCTATTATAATGTGGTAATATATTCTTTAGACTGAAGTCCGTTATGATGCTATTATAATGTGGTAATATATTCTTTAGACTGAAGTCCGTTATGATGCTATTATAATGTGGTAATATATTCTTTAGACTGAAGTCCGTTATGAAGTAGTGACACCCGAACCTTGCTATTATAATGTGGTAATATATTCTTTAGACTGAAGTCCGTTATGATGCTATTATAATGTGGTAATATATTCTTTAGACTGAAGTCCGTTATGATGCTATTATAATGTGGTAATATATTCTTTAGACTGAAGTCCGTTATGATGCTATTATAATGTGGTAATATATTCTTTAGACTGAAGTCCGTTATGATGCTATTATAATGTGGTAATATATTCTTTAGACTGAAGTCCGTTATGATGCTATTATAATGTGGTAATATATTCTTTAGACTGAAGTCCGTTATGATGCTATTATAATGTGGTAATATATTCTTTAGACTGAAGTCCGTTATGAAGTAGTGACACCCGAACCTTGCTATTATAATGTGGTAATATATTCTTTAGACTGAAGTCCGTTATGATGCTATTATAATGTGGTAATATATTCTTTAGACTGAAGTCCGTTATGATGCTATTATAATGTGGTAATATATTCTTTAGACTGAAGTCCGTTATGATGCTATTATAATGTGGTAATATATTCTTTAGACTGAAGTCCGTTATGAAGTAGTGACACCCGAACCTTGCTATTATAATGTGGTAATATATTCTTTAGACTGAAGTCCGTTATGATGCTATTATAATGTGGTAATATATTCTTTAGACTGAAGTCCGTGATGATGCTATTATAATGTGGTAATATATTCTTTAGACTGAAGTCCGTTATGATGCTATTATAATGTGGTAATATATTCTTTAGACTGAAGTCCGTTATGATGCTATTATAATGTGGTAATATATTCTTTAGACTGAAGTCCGTTATGATGCTATTATAATGTGGTAATATATTCTTTAGACTGAAGTCCGTTATGATGCTATTATAATGTGGTAATATATTCTTTAGACTGAAGTCCGTTATGATGCTATTATAATGTGGTAATATATTCTTTAGACTGAAGTCCGTTATGAAGTAGTGACACCCGAACCTTGCTATTATAATGTGGTAATATATTCTTTAGACTGAAGTCCGTTATGATGCTATTATAATGTGGTAATATATTCTTTAGACTGAAGTCCGTTATGATGCTATTATAATGTGGTAATATATTCTTTAGACTGAAGTCCGTTATGATGCTATTATAATGTGGTAATATATTCTTTAGACTGAAGTCCGTTATGAAGTAGTGACACCCGAACCTTGCTATTATAATGTGGTAATATATTCTTTAGACTGAAGTCCGTTATGATGCTATTATAATGTGGTAATATATTCTTTAGACTGAAGTCCGTTATGAAGTAGTGACACCCGAACCTTGCTATTATAATGTGGTAATATATTCTTTAGACTGAAGTCCGTTATGATGCTATTATAATGTGGTAATATATTCTTTAGACTGAAGTCCGTTATGATGCTATTATAATGTGGTAATATATTCTTTAGACTGAAGTCCGTTATGATGCTATTATAATGTGGTAATATATTCTTTAGACTGAAGTCCGTTATGAAGTAGTGACACCCGAACCTTGCTATTATAATGTGGTAATATATTCTTTAGACTGAAGTCCGTTATGATGCTATTATAATGTGGTAATATATTCTTTAGACTGAAGTCCGTTATGATGCTATTATAATGTGGTAATATATTCTTTAGACTGAAGTCCGTTATGATGCTATTATAATGTGGTAATATATTCTTTAGACTGAAGTCCGTTATGATGCTATTATAATGTGGTAATATATTCTTTAGACTGAAGTCCGTTATGATGCTATTATAATGTGGTAATATATTCTTTAGACTGAAGTCCGTTATGATGCTATTATAATGTGGTAATATATTCTTTAGACTGAAGTCCGTTATGATGCTATTATAATGTGGTAATATATTCTTTAGACTGAAGTCCGTTATGATGCTATTATAATGTGGTAATATATTCTTTAGACTGAAGTCCGTTGTGATGCTATTATAATGTGGTAATATATTCTTTAGACTGAAGTCCGTTATGAAGTAGTGACACCCGAACCTTGCTATTATAATGTGGTAATATATTCTTTAGACTGATGTCCGTTATGAAGTAGTGACACCCGAACCTTGCTATTATAATGTGGTATAATATATTCTTTAGACTGAAGTCCGTTATGAAGTAGTGACACCCGAACCTTGCTATTATAATGTGGTAATATATTCTTTAGACTGAAGTCCGTTATGATGCTATTATAATGTGGTAATATATTCTTTAGACTGAAGTCCGTTATGATGCTATTATAATGTGGTAATATATTCTTTAGACTGAAGTCCGTTATGATGCTATTATAATGTGGTAATATATTCTTTAGACTGAAGTCCGTTATGATGCTATTATAATGTGGTAATATATTCTTTAGACTGAAGTCCGTTATGATGCTATTATAATGTGGTAATATATTCTTTAGACTGAAGTCCGTTGTGATGCTATTATAATGTGGTAATATATTCTTTAGACTGAAGTCCGTTATGATGCTATTATAATGTGGTAATATATTCTTTAGACTGAAGTCCGTTATGATGCTATTATAATGTGGTAATATATTCTTTAGACTGAAGTCCGTTATGATGCTATTATAATGTGGTAATATATTCTTTAGACTGAAGTCCGTTATGATGAACCTTGCTATTATAATGTGGTAATATATTCTTTAGACTGAAGTCCTATGCGAACATGGGAGCAATGGAAAATATGACAAACAAGTGAAAAATCTTACTTTAGCCATTTATTCGATATTCTGTAGTTTTACCACTTAGCAACAACAACCTACACTTTTATTGTATGTGTACACGAAGTACCATGTACTGTACGATGTCGGAATTGCTCTCAGACATATATACAGAACGGTACGGCAGCGTGGAACCGCCACGATCGTTTATTTTTTCAGAAATCTTAATCTGTTTAAACAGATTACTAATCTGTTTAAACAGATTTCTAATCTGTTTAAACAGATTAGTATTATGTTTAAACAGATTAGTATTATGTTTAAACAGATTAGTAATCTGTTTAAACAGATTAGTAATCTGTTTAAACAGATTAAGATTTCTGAAAAAATAAACGATCGTGGCGGTTCCACGCTGCCGTAGAACGGATATCTGTAAAATGGCATATCACCGGCCTGTATCAATGATTACAGAATACATCGAAATAGTCACAAATCTTTAAAATAAAATACACACATGATAATGTACCAGTTTCGACGTCGATAACACTGTTAGGATAACTTATGATATTAGAAACCCGGAAAGTTTATATATGGATATTTTCAAGATCGAGATAATCTCGTTCTAGATACTCATTGGTGATTGGAATTTTAGCGGAAACCCTGTGCCAATGCAATCTCTTATATATGCGAGTCGACATAGGTCGCGTCGCATATATAAAAGAATGCATTGGCCTAACAAATTTTATACTATTTTTTATAGTTAAAAAATGTAAGAAAATAATAATAATTTTGTTAAAGAATATAAGAAATAATGATAAAATGTTTTTAAAGAATGTAAGAAATAATGATAATAAAATGATAAAAATTGTTAAAGAATGTAAGAAAAAAAAAGATAAAAATTGATAAAATTGTTAACAGAATATACGAAAAAATTATAAAAAATTTAAAGAAGGTAAGAAAAATTGATAAAAAATAATAAAAAAAATTGTTAGGCCAATGCATTCTCATATATTCGACGCGACCTATGGTCGACTCGCATATATAAGATAATGCATTGGCAGAGGATCTTCAATGTTGCGCCAGCGCAGCTCCCGTTATGAAAGCGTTAAAGGGTAGTTCCATTAGGAAATGTCCATATAATAAATTCAACAAACGTGGTTAAACTTATTATTATAGTATCTGTTTTCGGTCTGTCGTTACCTTAACACCCCTCTAAATGAATAGTATACCGTTCCTACCTACACTTGTATAACTGTGAAAGGGAGAATCCATTCAGTATAGAAAAGGTTAATGCATGATTTTTATACTGATATACATGTATCTGTCAATGTCGTGCTGTTACCCACCTTGTTTAAACATATTTTATTTGTTCATAATTTGATATATTACAAAAGGGATTGGAGGACAAGTGCTGTAATCACTTAGAATACCATGATCTCCCTAACCTTGTGTTATGTATTACCAGGAATGTATATTTCATTTTAGAACTTTCTTTTGTTCATATTTCGATTTATTTTGATCAAAAGTCTACAAGCACACGTGCATGTGTCCACGCGTTGTGCATAGTGATTTCATAATCACATCTAGACTCAGGTACAGATTATTTGGAATGAAGTTTCCTCGTTGAACAGACGACAAACGTCGAACATTATTGGCACGGTGGCTTGAATTGACGTTGCCCCTGGCGTCAAAGCAGATGAACATGCGCTGTATTGCCTATGGAAGCACTTGTGTTAACTATAGTGTGTCATTTCTGTATCACAGCGTGTCCTCGTCCGCTACACATTCACAACCTTTTCACAGTACCCGTGCGTGTCATGTATGGGAAATCTTCTGTCGATGACTCCTGTGCGTTACACAGCAACAACTCGGCTCTGAAAAATATATAATTTAATGTGAATTTAAAGGTACTCAATCCGAATTAACGCTCGCAAATTACTATTTCCTTGGCTTCAGGGGTAAAAAATATTTGATTCGAGTCGAAGAACCCACCCATCACAGCTCAGAGTGATCAGATATCGATGTATGAAATATATTATTTGAATTGTAGGTGGCCCAATAGACAATAGGCAAAATTCGTTGAATAAAATGTTGATAACTAACAGGTTTTGAGCAATTTTATACTATAGTTGATTGTGCTTTTCATTATTTTTGGGCAATTATTAGATTCTGATAACTGAAGCGGCATTTCAAAAAATGTTGTTGTTGGAATGTGATGATATGGGGACCCTCTGATCGGATTGAGTTCCTTTAATGTGAATTTAACGTACATAACGAAGCTTGGTCTGCGTGTCCTTCTATATGGTACGTGCATGAGTATAAAGGGTGTCACACCCTACCTTTATTATTATGTTAGTTAGAATATAATTATCATATTCGTTATATTTAGTGTTGAATGCGAGATAAACATGGGTGGTAAGGGTGGTTGAACAATTTTGTCAACATGAAAAGACCCATTTAAAAAACTATATATTTTTAAGGTGTCCTTGCATGCTTCCTCTTTGGTTGGGATAAGGAAATATTTGATACAATGTATCTCATATTCTTTCCAGAGCTATGCGGAATTTATTAACCTCGTCCACAGAAATTCGATTCGAATTTAATGCACTCGGTTAATACATTTCGCATAGAATTTAATGCACTCGGTTCATACATTTCGCATAACATTTAATGCACTCGGTTCATACATTTCGTATAAAATTTAATGCACTCGGTTCATACATTTCGTATAGAATTTAGTGGGCGAGGTTAATACATTTCGTATAAAATTGCAACGAATTTGGGATCCATTTTATCACATAATCACATATTAGCAAGGGAAAATGATCTAGAGACGTCTGGGGTTAAAAAGAAACAAAAACAATATTGATCTCCTTATCACAACCAAAGGGAAGTCGGTAGCCGAGAGGTGGCGTACTGGTCTCTCGTGCTATCGGACCGGGGATCGCAACCTGGTCAGAGTATTTTGACAAAAATCAGAACTCGGTCAGATACCAAGTTTGTAAGGCTGAAAAGTCTCATTCGAGATCACTGAATAAAGATCCGAATGCAAAAGTGCCGACTTCCCCCAGTACAACATTTGTCCAGGTATGTTGTGGTGCAGACATTAATGGCTGACCCGTGTACACGCCTCGGTGTGTGCACGTTAAAGAACGCTACTGGAGTCACCACAGGGTTATAAAGTTACTCGGCCGTGGTAGCACCTGGACCGGCTCATAATTGTCAGTAAATGACAGCGAGCTGTAATGTGAAGAAGAGGTAGTAAAGACACATTCAACAAATATAGTTCCATATTAACCCTTTACCCAACAAAGCGGCCAAAAACGCCCAAATAAAGCTTCAACAGCCTAAAATATCTTCGGTCTGTCTCAATAACACCATACAAATATGGATATCATTGGAACCGGTTCATTGACCACATTGTGATGGTTACAGTTATGCCCTGTGCCAATGCATTCTCTTATATATGCGAGTCGACCATAGGTCGCCTCGCATATATAAGAGAATGCATTGGCATAAAAAAAAAATCTTTTTACCATTTTTTCTTACATTCTTTAACAATTTTATAAAAAAATTCTTACATTTTTTAACATTTTTTATAATATTTTTCTACATTCTTTGACAATTTTATCATTTTTAATATGTGTTAAGCCAATGCATTCTCTTATATATGCGAGGCGACCTATGGTCGACTCGCATATATAAGAGAATGCATTGGCACAGGGCCGTTCTGTTGGGTAAAGGATTAAATGTGTCTTTTCATGTTGACACATTGTTCAACCACCCTTATGGTCTCATCACCCATGATTATCTCACAGTCAACACTAAATAACCCAACACATGCCGATTAGCATAACTATATTATATATAAGTAACATAATAGTAAAGTACCTATACCGGCATTGACATCGACATCGTTGCGCCTATATTATAAGTTACAGGGCGAGTTGTTGCCGGATACGGTGTCATATGAGGCGAAGTGATATTAATATCGGGCGAGGCGCTAGCCGAGCCCGATATTAATCTCGCTGAGCCTCATATGTCACCGTAGTCGGTAACAACGAGCCCTGTAACGATTTTATCATGTCACCCACATATCATGTTTTCCGTGTGAGAATTTGAATTACTTATACGAAGTTAATTATACCTGCCAGTAAGTAAATTTGTTGTCTATGGCTATTAACTTATGTAACGTCACAGTGACGCGTCATGGGCGTTGAACGTCAACGCATTGAGTCAATGGCTAATCACCAGAAGCAGGACAACACACTTGAGTTTGATAGTTAATTTATGAGTGTTTAGAATTTCTCAAATATATCACATGCATGACATGTTTTGGTATATGGTACTATGTCTTTAAATTAACAGAACTTGATTTCCGACAGATATCCCTTTTCTTGGCGCCAAAATACACCGAAAATATATCCGAGGCGGCAGAGTTCCATGAAAAACAAAATGGCGGACATCGACCCCATATGGGAACCCTGAGGGGGATATGGATTCCATATGGGACGGGCTACAACGATGATGACCCGATGTCGCCTGATATGCCTCTACCAATGGAGCGTCCTCATTGGTCGATCCAACCAGGTGACATGATAAATGTTCTTACGTCACTGCGCATGCCGATAATACACGAGCGTCTTACTAAAATATGAGGCCGGATTTCGGGGCTAATTATGAGATAAAACAGATAACTAAATGTTATAACAGTTAATATGGTATATAACATTTCGATGACGCTAACACGCTGCCGTATACTAAAGATGCAACTTTATCGAGTTTAGTCACATGATAAAGAGCGGTTATCATCACCTTGTCCATTAGGCCTAACCCTTTTTGTTTTCTTTTTTTTTAGATTTTTTTTTTTTTTTTGGGTTGAATTGTTTTTGGTTATGCTTAAGCATGCTATAGCGAATTTAAAAACAAACTGGATAAAACCTTAGGGGCATGTTATAACTCAAAACTATCACCAAGTATTCATTGTAATAATTTTGATGCCCATGAAAAACGTAAGATTCCCTGGCACTAAACCTACAAAATAAGTCTGTTAAAGAATATAAGAAAAAATTATTAAAATTGTAAACAATTGTAAAAGATAATAACAAATGATGAAAAATTGTTAGGCCAATGCATTCTCTTATATATGCGAGGCGACCTATGGTCGACTCGCATATATAAGAGAATGCATTGGCACAGGGTATATGGGTTGATACAAAAATCGGACCTGGCACTCAAAGGGTTAACGGCGCATATTAAAAGTGAGAGTGTTTCTCAAATGTTTATAGCTTATTCTCATTGGGTATTGGGTACAATGGACCTATATTTTATTATTCTTTTCCTGGTAAGCGGAAGATTTGCATAGGCAATTTTAACTAAGATGTTTTTCCATTGGGTTGGTTATATTTAAACACGTGCTAGAGTGTGATAGATTATAGATAATGTAGACAATAACGGAGCAATTGAGAGATAACGAACAATGTCAACAGATAATACCCGGTTGTACCATGCAATTGGATTGGCGACAAACGCACACAGAGGGAACTTGAACTTTTCAATTGCATATCCGTTTTTCGTCTGCCGGTGAATTGGTAAATATCTTAAGTTTGTCCACATCCCGATTTAAACAATCGCCCTCTTATTCCCGCCGCTAGTCGTCCTTAACCCTTTACCCAACAAAACGGCCAAAAATGCCCAAATAAAGCTTCAACAGCCTAAAATATCTTCGGTCTGTCTCAATAACACCATACAAATATGGATATCATTGGAACCGGTTCATTGACCACATTGTGATGGTTACAGTTATGCCCTGTGCCAATGCATTCTCTTATATATGCGAGGCGACCTATGGTCGACTCGCATATATAAGAGAATGCATTGGCCTAAACAAAATTCTTTTTTTAACACTTTTTACAATTTTTTCTTACATTCTTTAACAATATTATAATTTTTTCTTACCTTTTTTAACAATTTTTATAATATGTTTCTACATTCTTTGACAATTTTATCATTTTTAATATGTGTTAAGCCATTGCATTCTCTTATATATGCGAGGCGACCTATGGTTCTGTTGGGTAAAGGGTTAAACACTTGGTGAGTAGAACGACATGTCGCCGTACTAGACCCCGAAGCCACGACAAATAGTTTTCACGGCTGGCTCAACCGATTTCGTGGCTGGTTAGCTAGATAAGCCGGCTCAGTCACGACGTTCGTGGCTGACGAAATATGGCGTCTCAGTCGGCTGAGATGTTATCATTCAGCGTATTTTCGTTTCCGAAATGTTCCTAATCCCAGGTTATAGACGCCGTTTTTGTAGCGTTTGTGGTGAACCCGTAGAATTCATAATCTTTTGATGTTGGGCTTTTCCATTATGGCGAAAATTCACGAAGACTGGCATGGATATACTATGTAGTTTCCCATCTAATCGGTATAAGTAGTTACACTGGGACTTCTGTCGACTTCAGACTGCTATCATCACTGCCATCTTGCGATATATGCATGCATCATTGAATGGTGAACCCGATAGTAATGATATATAATATTTCAAACTATTTTCTATTCTTATGTGTATATATTGACAAATGCCAGCGATGTCTGAGACTGGGTGTTGTCGATATAAACAATTTATATTTTAACCCTTTCAATACCGAATGGATGCGCCCATTCAGTTATATGAAAGCATGCATTGTGATAGTCTATTCCACATTAAGGGGCCGGTGTTCTGACAATAAAACAACCATGTCGTGTCCATGCACGTATGCCAATATTAGGCAAATATATAATGCGGTTTAGTTCTTTGTGATTCACAGTGCAGTTGTGCTTGACATATAAGCCCATACACACGGCTCAGCCATTTTACAATTCCGGCGGCGGTGATTTTTAAATGTGGCTGGCGTTACAGGGCGTTAGAGATAATATGGCTGGCGGCGGCTTGTGGCCAATGTGGCTGGCGGCGGCGGCGGCGTGCGATGATGGCTTCGGGCTCTGCGCCGTGCCGTGGAGTACAGTTCGCGAGTGGAACGACATATATGTCGGTTCAGGAAGTTTCATTTTTATGTAGACATGTCTTCAATTAATCATCTGATTTATAAATGAATTGTATAGGAGATATTTTGAATAATATTATGTCCCATTCTATAAGTGCAATAGATTATGCTAACACATTTAAACAAAAATACACTTATATTAAAACAAATTGTTGGACCCTTTTGACCCAAATTTGTTAATAATTATTGCTATGACGTTAACGATAAACTCGTGTATGACGTCATGTTAATGGCGTTATAAATACTACCCAAAGGGTTAATGTTGCCCCCTTTGGTATAACAATACCGTCCAGATATAATATTTGAGACCTTTCGTACAATAGACACCTTTCGCATAATGAACGACAACAAATAATTATTACGATTAGGTTATTACGTCACTAGAATTTGTGTTCTTTCTATTCGTTGGCACAGGGTATATGGGTTGATACATAAATCGGACTTGGCACTCAAAGGGTTAAATTGTGATCGCCACGTGGCCTTAATCTATTAATGGCAATCAAATCATTCGTCGTTGTGAAACACGAGAATCTTGCGAAACACAAAGCGATAAGCTATATGCGAGTGGCAAGCATGGTTGTCTCACAAATCAATGAAAATATAGACAAGACAGTATTCGGATTCCTTATGACATTTTGCATTTTTGGTTTGTTAAAAGCGATCTGAAAACGGATTATGTATGCCTAGTAGGTGTGTTTTCAGCATTGACTTGTTTCCAATTTTGGCGGGTCGTCCTAAATCGGGGTCACCATAATTTAGAGAGCGTTTCGTATTTACAGAAAGTGATATAGAGGGCGCCATCTGGCGTATGGCGGTCGGTGCGATATGAAATTTCTCAAAACTGCTAGGTATAATTCTTTTACAGTCCCGATCAAAATGTAACACTGAACCCAATGAAGATTTTCGAATTTTTGCTTGAACGTTGGTGGTAATATCACTTATCGGCGATCATGTGCTATCTATCTATCTCATATATATTTTGAAGACCTCTGTTTGTCTGTCTGTCTGTCTGTATGTATGTATGTTTGTCTGTCATTAATACAAATCTACGATTCTCGACCGATCGGGACGAAACTTGGTACGTGAGTGTAGTTTGACCAGGCGGTCGTCGTTGTCGTATTGGCGAGCCCGTGCGGCGCCCGCTTCGCGCATGCGCAGACGAGATCTCGGAAACGAGTGGAGCTATCGACTTGAAATTTGCTATGTGAATGTATCTTGCCCCGGATGCGTATTTTATCGGGTCGCCGAGCCCGTGCGACGCCAGCGTCGCGCATGCGCAGACCAGATCTCGGAAACGGGTAGACCTATCGACTTGAAATTTCGGGCTGGGTAGAGATATCGACTTGAAATTTGGTTTTTGAATAGCCCGGACAACGTCGGGCTCATCGGCTAGTCTCATATATATTTTGAAGACCTCTGTCTGTTTGTTTGTATGTTTGTCTGTATGTTTGTATGTTTGTCATTAATACAAATCTACGATTCTCGACCGATCGGGACGAAACTTGGTACGTGTGTGTAGTTTGACCAGGCGGTGGACATTGTCGTATTGGCGAGTCCGTGCGACGCCCGTGCAGCGCATGCGCAGACGAGATCTCGGAAACGGGTGGAGCTATCGACTTGAAATTTGGTATGTGAATGTATCTTGCCCCAAATACGAATTTTATCGGGTCGCCGAGCCCGTGCGACGCCAGCTTCGCGCATGCGCAGACGAGATCTCGGAAACGGGTGGAGCTATCGACTTGAAATTTGGTATGTGAATGTATCTTGCCCCGGATACGAATTTTATCGGTTCGCCGATCTCGTGCGACGCAAGCTTCGCGCATGCGCAGACCAGATCTCGGAAACGGCTGGAGCTATCGACTTGAAATTTGGTATGTGAATGTATCTTGCCCGGATACGAATTTTATCGGGCCGCCGAGACCGTGCGACGCCAGCTTCGCGCATGCGCAGACGAGATCTCGGAAACGGGTGGAGCTATCGACTTGAAATTTGGTTTTTGAATAGCCCGGACAACGTCAGGCTCATCGGCTAGTCTATACTATATATTTTGAGACTTCGTATATATGTGTGTGTGTACTTCATAGAATCCAAAACGCGTGTACAGATTGAGATCAAATTTCGTATGTAAGTGTAAAATCCCACCGACACCGCCGTAGTCGTGTTTTCGACAAGCTCTGAGCACCCTTTATCCACTCCCAAATCACCGCAAAGGCACGGCGGGGGGTTAAGGCAATAACGCTCTTTATCTATACCTTATACGGAGGTTTTAACAATGAACGCTCTTTATTACAATGGACGCGGCTAAACGATACCCCATGCGTCCGATGCGGATTCCAATGGACGTGGCTAAACGACTGACCCCATGCGTCCGAAATACGGATGCGGACGAAATGCAACTAAAAAGGCAGAATTGATCTAAGAGCTCGAAATATTATGCAGAGGGATTTCACGACGGGATTAATTGACTGTCCGCTCTGAAGTTTAGGACGGGGAGGACGGGTACCATGAATTAACTCATTGAACAACATGCGCAGACGAGATCTCGGAACCGGTGGAGCTATCGACTTGAAATTTGGTATGTGAATGTATCTTGCCCCGGGTACGAATTTTATCGGGTCGCCTAGTCCGTGCGACGCCAGCTTCGCGCATGCGCAGACCAGATCTCGGAAACGGGTGGAGCTACCGGGTACAAATTTTTCTTATTGAAACGCGTGGAGCTAAAAAATAAAAAAAAAATATTTAAAAAAATGTCATGTTTCGGACAAGCCGCCGGTGGCGGGCTAACCTGCTAGTACTATATATTTTGAGACTTCGTATATATATATATATATATATATGTGTACTTCATAGAATCGAAAACGGTTCGCTCGACTGAGTTCAAACTTCCCATCTAAATGTAAAATCACACGGGAATCGTCGTCGCGGCGTTTTGGAGAAGCTCAGAGCACGCGTTCTCCACTCTCAAAATCACCGCAAAGGCACGGCGGGGGTTAATCGCGTTGATAGTTAAAGAGCGTCAGTTTTCCGAAGTGTCTATATAAAGAGCGTCGTTTTCGCTATCTACTTATCTGTATGACGGGCAATTCAATGCAATGTTATCGCGTTTGTTTTCAATGCAATACCGGATTCGACATCAAGCGTGAATGCTTATGTGAGTCGTTTCCGGGAATCAGTGTTTAAAAAAAGGAAAACAAAGAATGCGTTGTCTGTCGTTCCTAGGAAGGGGGGGGGGGATTTCATCGAGTTCTATTGACCATCTCGTAAGGGTGGACAACCTCTGTCAGGGGCTGCTCAATGGCCACGGGGAGTTAAATAACGGGGAAGTTTAGGACGGGTACCATGAATTAACTCATTGAAAAACAAAGAATGCGTTGTCTGTCGTTCCTAGGAAGGGGGGATTTTTCATAAAAAAAACAATTAAATTATAAAAAAGAATTAAATTAAATTAATAATTAAATCAATATTAAAAAATTCAAAAAAACATAAATTAAATTTAAAGAAACATTAAATTAATATTAAAAACATAAATTCAATTTAAAAAACATTAAATTAATATTAAAATATATTTTAAAAAAATATAAATAAAAACAAAATAATTAAAAAAATGTCATGTTTCGAACAAACGCCGCCGGTGGCGGGCTAACCTGCTAGTCTCATATATATTTTGAAGACCTCTGTCTGTTTGTTTGTCTGTCTGTCTGTATGTTTGTCTGTATGTTTGTCATTAATACAAATCTACGATTCTCGACCGATCGGGACGAAACTTGGTACGTGTGTGTAGTTTGACCAGGCGGTGGACGTTGTCGTATTGACGAGCCCGTGCGACGCCCGTGCAGCGCATGCGCAGACGAGATCTCGGAAACGGATGGAGCTATCGACTTGAAATTTGGTATGTGAATGTATCTTGCCCCGGATACGAATTTTATCGGGTCGCCGATCTCGTGCGACGCCAGCTTCGCGCATGCGCAGACGAGATCTCGGGAACGGGTGGAGCTATCGACTTGAAATTTGGTATGTGAATGTATCTTGCCCCGGATACAAATTTTATCGGGTCGCCGAGCCCGTGCGACGACAGCTTCGCGCATGCGCAGACCAGATCTCGGAAACGGGTGGAGCTAACGACTTGAAATTTGGTTTTTGAATAGCCCGGATGAATAGCCCGGACAACGTCGGGCTCATCGGCTAGTCTATACTATATATTTTGAGACTTCGTATATGTGTGTGTGTGTGTGTGTACTTCATAGAATCCAAAACGACTGGTCCGATCGAGCTCAAACTTCGTATATAAGGGTAAAAAACCACGGGGGTCGTCCGCGTAGCATTTTGGAGACGCTCAGAGCACTATTTCTCCACTCCCAATCATTTTATTGATCCGTAAACACGGAAGGGGTTAATCCAAGAAGAGTAACTCTACATCTGTATATGTATATTTTTATAGCACAAATATGCCTTAAAGCGCCAAATAATTCACCACCTGCGTGTATTCAAGAATATGAATCACACCAAAATTAAGCGAATTGTATATGGAATGTGTATGTATAAGCTGCCATGTGTATATCATTCCCAGAATCCTACCATATCATGACATTCTATTAGTTAATATAAAACACCGTCAACTGTTGGGGGAATCGCGATATAGGCAAGCGAGCAAAGAGAGTTTAATGTCATCATACGCTATTTCGCTATTGCGAAATGGATGATCGTTATATGTAGCATAATTAAATGACATATTTAATTATGTTTGTGTGTGAATAACGATGGTGAAGACTTCCAATAACATATTAAATGGTCAAATACGTGCTTTCATATCCGTATACTCAAAATAATATATATTTTACAAGCTCGACATGCCATGTTTGTGTATATGGTACACTACCGTTCCAACACATCTTGCTGATACTTCCGTTCCAACACATCTTGCTATTTATCATTTTGCTGGTGAGAAAGTTTATGTTCACTTTGGTGCTATTTATATGCACAGAAAAAGGTACCATTACTCGGGAAAGCAACCTACTGAAATGCATATAGATGTACGCGAATCATGTTGCGTTCTCACACAATGCAGTTATCCCAAATCCGCGCTCTTTAAAATAGAATTGGCTGCATGGCTGGCCTACTTCTGATGGCACAGTATGTTACGCACCTGTCCGACTAAGTCACTTTGAACCCAAAATGTATACAAAATTCGCACAAGCTCTTCACATTGAAACGGGTACCCACAAGTGATATATATGTGTGTGTTATTTATAGACTCGGACCGATTGAGCTCAAACTTGGTGTCTACGGGAAGTGTCATGGACGGATTAAAAACTTGGTATCTACGGGAAGTGTCATGGACGGGTTAAATTGTGACCCCGACCTGACCTTGACCTTGAAACTGATCAATTCAAGGTCAAATCGGGTAAAATTGAAAAACAAAAAATTAAATTAAAAAATTAAAAAGGCACAATTAACTCATTGAAAAACAAAAAATTAAAATAAAAAAATTAATTAACAAATTGAAAAATTGTCATAAATTAATTTTAAAAATTAATTTAAAAATGTTAAATTGTCATGTTTCTGACGATTGCAAATGCAGCACAAGTGTCTCGGAACCTGTTGCAATTGCTTTTTCGAACAAAGCCATGGGACGAATGCCGCCAGTGGCGGGCTAACCTGCTAGTCTATTATATATTTTTGAAAGATCTGTGTATGTGTTTGTGTGTTTGAAATCGATGGACTCCAAAACGACTAAGCCAATTTCGATGAAATTTGGTATTTTAGGGTATTTTCGGCCGGAGACGAACATAGGCATATTTATTTGTCCGTGCGAGGTCAACTTTTCACGTGCGGAGGTCAAATCTATTTTTACGCCGTTTTGCGCTAATATATTTCAGTTCGGTGCTCACAAATCGATACGATATAGCGCGAATAATAAATTGCCAGTCATATAATTTGCACGGTTAGAATCTGTGTGGCTTCATCTTTCCAACGATATATAATAGGTATGTATCCGTTTTAGTTATCTGCCTCAATTATTAGGGACAAGTGGTACGACTCTTTTATCAGGATAAAATCAATGCGTAACTTCTATGACGTCGTCAGAGGTCATAAAGTTAGATTACGTTAACTCTCACCCTGCCGATGCATTTGACTGTGTCGCGTTAACTCATCACCGGCCGAGGTATCCGCAAATGACATTGGGCTATATATCTCGAAAACGGGTGTAGCTATCGACTTGAAATTTGGTATGTGGATGTATCTTGCCCCGGATACGAATTTTATCGGGTCGCCGAGCACGTGCGACACCAGCTTCGCGCATGCGCAGACCAGATCAAGGAAACGGGTGGAGCAATCGACTTGAAATTTGGTTTTTTAATAGCCCGGACGAAGTCGGGTCACCTTCTAGTACTATATATTTTGAGTCTTCGTATATATGTATATGTGTGTATATATGTGTGTGGGTACTTCATAGAATCCAAAACGCGTGTACATATTGAGCTCAAACTTCCTATGTAAGTGTCAAATACCACGGACTCCACCGTGGTCGCGGTTTAGAGAAGCTCAGATCACCCGTTCTCCAATCTCAAATCACCGCAAAGGCACGGCGTGGGTTAATCAAGTGATTATTTAATGAGCGTTTGTTTTTGACGCATCTCTATAAAGAGCGTCTGTCTCCCATTCAACGTTATTAGCATCTGCATAGTTATACGGGAACATTGAGTGCTTGCCTATGCGGGGAGATTTATTGGAGCTCTTACAACATCATTGTTATAGTATGTATGACACTTAGGTCAGGGCTTAGGGGGGGGGGGTAGTTATAGGCATAATACTTCTCAGAAATCCCGGTTACAAACCAACACTCACAATTTCGTATTTACGCAAACGTTATCGCTCGAAATTTATTCCCTGCGAGCACGGATTTGTTTTTACAGTATATGCCTTGTTTTTACAGTATAGGTATATACCGAAATCATCCCAGATAATCACGAATATAGCATCAGATTTCTCCCCAGATATACCGTTATAAAGCTACTGGAATCTGCCAATCTACTATATAGACATCTTTACTACACATGACAGCCGATGGACAATTGTCCGCGTTGGTGACTGGGAAATTCCAGGGAATGCCGATTGAGCTCAAACTTGCTACCTACGGGAAGTGTCATATATATGAGTGTGTCCTTTATAGACTCGAACCGATTGAGCTCAAACTTGCTAAATATTTACTGGGAAATTCCAGGGAATGCCGATTGAGCTCAAACTTGCTACCAACGGGAAGTGTCATATATATGTGTGTGTCCTTTATAGACTCGAACCGATTGAGCTCAAACTTGCTAAATACGGGAAGTGTCATGGACGGGTTCATTGAAAAACCAAAAAAAATCGGGTAAAATTGAAAAACAAAATTAAAAAGGCACAATTAACTCCTTGAAAAACCAAAAAAAATCTGGTAAAATTTAAAAACAAAAAATTCAATTAAAAAATTAAAAAAGCACAATTAACTCATTGAAAAACAAAATAATTAACTCATTGAAAAACAATTAATTAAATTAAAATTGTCATGTTTCTGACTATTGCCGAAATTTGCTGCAAATGCAGCACAAGTGTCTCGGAACCTGTTGCAATTGCTTTTTCGAACAAAGCCATGGGACGAATGCCGCCAGTGGCGGGCTAACCTGCTAGTATATATATATATGAAGATGAACACTCGCGTCTGCATGGCCCACTGCTATCAGTAATTCAATAGATGCAATATACGACATGTTTATGCCTCTAAATATAGTAATTGGCAAAAGTATATGTGTCGAATGGTTTTGTAATGTCACCGATAATATGTCTGTTGAATCTAAGGAAAACATTCTCGACAAGACTGAAGTTTCACGATGTGACTACATATTAAATTATTGTTTTATTGATAATTGTTGTCAAATGATAAGTGTTTGCAGCCATATTGTAGATCATAGCGGGCTGTAATGTTACAAATACACGGGTAGATGTTAGTCGTTCATAGCCAATCAAATACACGGGTAGATGTTAGTCGTTCATAGCCAATCAAATACACAGGTAGATGTTAGTCATTCATAGCCAATCAAATACACAGGTAGATATTAGTCGTTCATAGCCAATTACTCCATCTTTGTCATCGGGGTCTATCCACTGAGATATTCTATGTTTTTGCAGGATTTGTGCGATTGACAAAGAGACATTTCGAGGCATCTGAGACCTTTATTATAGCATTATAGGCTTTCGTTCCACACTCCCCCATGTCAGTTACAGTTTGGCGAGCTTAAGTACAGAGGCTGAAGCCCAACATTCACCATCCAATTACCAACCACAATTGATCCTGAAAAAACCGACAATATATAGAGGATCTCACATGAGTTTCTATTTTATACGCAATTTATCAACCGAGTTCACTAAATTCGATTTGAGCCGAGGTTTACCGAGGCTCAAATAGAATTTAGAGGACGAGGTTGATAAATTACGTATACAATAGGACGAGTGTGAGATAACTTTTATCACATGATCAAATAAACCCGAAGCAACGCGAAATATTCATCGAAAACAACAATCACAAACTACAGCGATCGCAAGTTATTTGAAGAACGCCGTGACGTCATCGCACGCGCTGATATTAAACGTGTCTATTACCGATAATTATGAAACTGCTTTTATGGTCAAATTATGTGATAAATATATATATATATAATGTCCATTATGGGCATATAATCTATTATTCGACCGCTAATCTTATTTTTATAACGAATAAAAACAATTTAACTGAAAATTGTGTATTGTAGACGAAGTCACGTGATCTGGGCCATCACACGAATCACATGATTGTCACGTCTAAACAGAAGCAACAATAGAACCAGATATAGTTACAGTAGAATACATGTAAGAGCCAAGTATATATGGTAGCCATTAAGTGGCATTAAATGAACATTTTGGTAAATCCTCAAAATCTCCACAGGGGTCAATGTTGTATATAGCCACCGAGACCTATCTGACGAAACCAGCATTCTCAAAAATACATTTCAGAGTCATAATTGGTATGTGTGCCAAATTTCAGCTTGCACAATCCATGATAAGGCTAATTATGATAGTCAATATTTTTAACCCGTAAACGCGCTCTTTAAATTCTTAAACAACCATCCCAAAAATACCTGTTTCCACTAAAATGTCAGACTGGAAACAGGTAGACCATGAAAGTAGACAGTCATAATTGATTAGTTTGTCAAATTTCAACTCGCACAATCCATGATAAGACTAATTTTAATAATTAATATTTTTATAATCAGGAAACGCTCTTTAAATCCTTAAAACCGTCCACAAAAACATTTTACACTAAAGTTTTAGCTGGAAACAGGTCGACTCTGAAACTATACATCCTATTGAATTGGAAACCATTTTCGTGTCGTGTCTTGTTTAACCTTCCGAAATTGCGCGACCATTATTTTTCGACCAAAGTCATGAAAGCAGCGAAGGTGGGGGTAGGGTTAGCTTTTCTGCGATATATTTAACAATAAGTTATGTATTGGAGTTCTGTTTGTGGCAAATGATCGAGATATCTTTGTAGATTATAACACGTGCGTGTATATATAATGCAGCTGATTTAAAGAATATACTATATATCTGAATATTTGGGAAAGAAAATTGATAACGCAGTCATAAATACAATTCATCTGATGATTTTATGATAACATTTCAGATTAAGATAGGCAATTATGCATTTTGTGGCAACATAACTCCCTGTTTTTTCAATTTACAGGAACAAAACAAGCCACTTACAGAACTAGCTATGCGTATAATAGCATGTAATTACCAGGTGGACGAATAAAATAGAGGGGTACACAATTAAAAGCCTCACAGAAACCTGTTTCCACTAAAACAGGTAGATTCTGAAAATAGACACATTGTGTTAGTGGGTGTGGGTGTGTGTGTGGTCGTTGGTGCACATTGGCGAAGCGATTTACCGTACACTAAATGCCCCCCCCCCCCCCCCCCCACCAACGACCACAGCGCTGTATCCCCCAATAACACGCACAAACTACATTCATTTTTATTGTATTTATATAACTTTTTAAAGATGTATTCCCATAACAAAACGTCCTACGTTATAGTTGTTCCGTGGATATTGGTTGTAGGAAACTCTCATTGTATGGAACTTGGTGTCGTCACTATAATTCGGCGACTTTGACCCAATACTTGGCTACATCTAATCCGAGATCGATTGGTTAATGTTACTAACACGGCAGACAGGCGAGCGAGGAATCGTTAATATGTAGGCCATGTATGGGATCAGCCCTAGCATGTGAGGCTTTGGACAAGCTTTGCAAAAAATTAACCCCAAACCGAACCATCTTGCCAGGTTTATTTCTAATATCGTTCCAGAAATTTGTTGTGTTGTGGTGTGAATCTTTAAACATGATTATTTCATGAAAGTGATCTTGATTGCCTCTCATTTTTGAAAACATAAAAATTGGTCTACCTGAGGTTAATTTCATACTATGCCAGTTAAAGATGGTCTATCTCTTCCCATCAAGATTTATATAGATTCTGGAGTATATATAATAATATATATGAGTCGAGGATCCCTGCCCGAAAAAGTTTCTATCAATTATAATAAATGTTATTTCGAATTTCTTATCACATCCGCGGTATAGTTTTAGGGGCTATTTTTTTTTAGAACAGAAAAACAATTTGCCATGATTGGAGTTCTCCTTCTTTGTAAGTTGAATGTGTTTCTTACGATCGAAATTAAAGGCCCACTTAATTTTCGCGTCACCAAATAATTTGTGTACAGTGCCTTGATATACGGTTTTAATAACAATTTATGCCATAAATATGATTAACATACTATAGTTCATCACCATTTGGAACGTCTGTGTCTCAGAAGGTGCCCATAGAGTAGTAATAGAAAATAGCTGAAATCATAAAATGATTTCCCCCGTTATCAGTGGTTATAGCTCCCAGAATGCAACAGAATTTAAACTTTTGTTTTATTTTCAATGGAAGAGGAATAACTGTACGTTATGCAGAAATTTGAGCACAGAACTGACGTCGGTAACTCAACAAAAACAACATGTTCACAGTTTATTACATCAAATAAGTTGAAAATACAATGTTTTGGAGCTTCCTCTTTCAAATGGAATATAATATAGCATATATTTTGTGGTTTGGGGTCGAAAATGAAGTGGGCCTTTAACCACTTTATTTGGCGTTTATAGAAAAATAATATACACAACTTTGAGTTTTATGTATTTTATTCACAAAATAGCTATTTGTCGCCTTGAAATTAGGATTTAATGATAACAATTATGTTATTGTTGTGATTGTGGCCCTGAAGACATAGACCATCTTTAACCCTTTACCCAACAGAACAGCCCTGTGCCAATGCATTCTCTTATATATGCGAGTCGACCATAGGTCGCCTCGCATATATAAGAGAATGCATTGGCTTAACACATATTAAAAATGATAAAATTGTCAAAGAATGTAGAAAAACATTATAAAAAATGTAAGAACAAATTATAAAATTGTTAAAGAATGTGAGCAAAAATGGTAAAAAGTGTTAAAAAAGATTTTTTTTTAGGCCAATGCATTCTCTTATATATGCGAGGCGACCTATGGTCGACTCGCATATATAAGAGAATGCATTCGCACAGGGCATAACTGTAACCATCACAATGTGGTCAATGAACCGGTTCCAATGATATCCATATTTGCATGATGTTATTGAGACAGACCGAAGATATTTTAGGCTGTTGAAGCTTTATTTGGGCGTTTTTGGCCGTTTTGTTTTGTAAAGGGTTAAAGCCATACGTAATATTTGAATTTGGTTTTGACATTATCAGTCATATTATCAGGGCAGAGGGAGGCCCAATATTATGTGGCTTTTAGGGGCGTTATTTATCTAACGCAATTATAATAAAAGGTCGCAGACCACATGTCCCCCGACTCGAGTGGTAAACTTCATGATTGGATTTGTTAGAAGGATACTATTTGCAACAATGTTATACAGTATATAGATGTTGCAAACCACCGCAAAATTTCTTGGACAAAACAACCCGATGAACAAACGCATGCAAACGCGAAAAAATTTATATTTTTGTATTAGCTATATAGATGTTGCAAATCACCAACATGTTAGGAACAATATCCCAGAGTTTCGAATCTCTACATTTAAAACTGTAGGAGGAGTTGATTACACCATGAAGGTACCCAATCTCATCCAAAAGGCAAAAATGTTCCAAATTTTCTAAGTCGAAAACCCCCCAAAAATATGGAAAAAATGATATTTTTTATTAGCTATATAGATGTTGCAAATCACCAACATGTTAGGAACAATATCCCAGAGTTTCGAATCTCTACATTTAAAACTGTAGGAGGAGTTGATTACACCATGAAGGTACCCAATCTCATCCAAAAGGCAAAAATGTTCCAAATTTTCTAAGTCGAAAACCCCCCAAAAATATGGAAAAAATGATATTTTTTATTAGCTATATAGATGTTGCAAATCACCAACATGTTAGGAACAATATCCCAGAGTTTCAAATCTCTACATTTAAAACTGTAGGAGGAGTTGATTACACCATGAAGGTACCCAATCTCATCCAAAAGGCAAAAATGTTCCAAATTTTCTAAGTCGAAAACCCCCCCCCCCCCCAAAAATATGGAAAAAATTATATTTTTGATTAGCTATATAGATGATGCAAATCACCAACATGTTAGGAACAATATCCCAGAGTTTCAAATCTCTACATTTAAAACTGTAGGAGGAGTTGATTACACCATGAAGGTACCCAATCTCATCCAAAAGGCAAAAATGTTCCAAATTTTCTAAGTCGAAAACCCCCCCAAAAATATGGAAAAAATTATATTTTTGATTAGCTATATAGATGTTGCAAATCACCAACATGTTAGGAACAATATCCCAGAGTTTCAAATCTCTACGTTTAAAACTGTAGGAGGAGTTGATTACACCATGAAGGTACCCAATCTCGGACGCACGGACGCACGGACACACAGACACACGGACGCACGGACTGACGGACGCACGGACTGACGGACGCACGGACGGACGAGGGTCATTTCTATAGTCCTCCGACGGAAACGTCGGGGGACAATAAAAATAGTAAGCGCGAGAAAGGAGAGATGACAGTTGGGATGCAAAAAAATAATGATATCACAGGACGCAATATAATTCATTGACCCATTACTATAGTGAATTGAGTAACCGCACAATATTGTTGAGAGCGACATTGGTGTTTAACTATTGAGGTTCGGTACAAAATACATTCGACTTCATTTCAAAACATCAGAGGATATCGATCATGAATGTCTTAAGTTTGATTTTCGTAAGACAAAACTTCAATAACTTGGGGCTGACTTTGAATGGATTTCCCACTCATATCTAATAAACATTAGCTTCAAAATTTGAGGTTACGAACATTTTATCGGTCTTTAATATTACTTGTCCATTGAAGCAGAAACCGCGCCTTATTTGAACATGCTTGTATTTTTAAATCTTAAATTGTCTGGTTCGCACAATGATAGACAACTCTATATAAATTTAAACAAGACATTCGAGAACGCCGTACTCGATACGACAGAGTTATCTTCCGTAGACCAACAAATCACTACCGTTTTGTTGGCAATCACATTGTACTGAAGTCAGATGCCAATATTTGTTTTCGTTAAAGCTCCGTGACGGGTTGGAGCCAAAATTATTCTCTTCTGTCACATCCTACAGGTATTTTGCACAATAGACCCAACCAACCCAAAGACATATATAAGACATAGACATGTCATTAGGGTGGTGGGGTCTAAAAACCGGTGTCACATCCCGGTGTGGTCGATCCGGTGTTGAAACGACCCCAATTTCTCAGTAACATGAAACGATAATGAACATTCCACAGTCTATCCTGATATAGCAAAATATAAAGAGCGTTTATCGATAACTGCTATGACTGGCTATAATTTGCATAGTATACAAAGCTTGTAGATGTAGATATGTATTTCGGTTCAAACGACCAAAGTTTGTTTAAAAATACACAATCCGATTCGATGGTCCACGTATCATCATATTCCAACAACAACAATAACAATAACAACGACAACAACAACAATAACAATAACAACGACAACAGCAACGACAACAACAACAACAACACCAACGACAACAATATTTCTTCAAAAGACGCTTTAGATATCAGAATCGATTAATTACCAACTCCAGTAGAAAATTTTCCAAAACGTGTTATATATCAAGATTTTGTTCAACTCAATTTGGTATCGAGAATATTTCGGTAAGCTCGTCGAATATTTGCTAGGCCGACAAATGTTCCAAGTGTTGAAAAATACCAGATTTCAAAAATCGATATATGATAACTCTAAGCTTTGATAGGTGGGTTCCTCGACTCGACTCGAATAGTTTCACCCCCGAAGCCAACTAAATAGTAATTCGGATTTTATATCTTTAAATAAATATGGTTTATATATGGAACTCTTCACAGAACGCCATATTTTGTACTCGTCCAGGTTGTGGTGAAAAGTCATATTGGACGAGACACGCAGTGTCGAGTCCAATATGACTTTTCACCACAACCTGGACGAGTACAAGAAAATCTCATACTGTACACAACATTGTATAATAACATTTTTATTATCCATCTGTATGTTTATCCAAATTTTGGGAATAAAACTTTAGTGGTTCTTTTTGGTATAATTCTCTATAAAAGCCTGTATTTGATCATCAGAAAGTATGATTTGGAACAGTAAACACGGAAATGAAAAAAAAAAACTCAATGCGGAAGTGAAACGTTTGCTAAATCCACCAGTGTTGCGCGCGCATCACAATTTCACCGACTCATTTCGCAATATTTAGTTCGTGACGTCACGGAGTCCCAATAAAAAAGTGATATTGCACACTTGGGAGTCAAATATGACATTCGGGAGTACAATATGACATTTTCCCGGACTATCACGTGGCGGTTTTTGCCAACCGGAAATGTGTTAGTTAAGGGGTGGATAATAATATATATGAATCGAGGACACCTGTCTGGAAAGTGGAAAAGTTTCTATTAACATTCTCATAGGAGTGGTAAATTGACTAAGTGGGGATAAGTTGAAGTGGACACTACCTTGATACATGTAATTCTGATCGTCTACACTATATAAGCTGTTCGTAATTCTTCATACCTCTTTGCTCTCCGTTCTTTCTGTCTTCGGATGCATACCAGCGCCACTATAGACAGAACGACCATTGGAATAACAATTCCGACGAGAATCAATCCTAAATACAGAGTATCATGGCCATGTATAATGTCACTGAGCAGCCCCTGGCTGTAGGAATCTACCCAATCCTTAGTATTCGTGGGAACTGAAAAGAATTAGTGCACATATAAAAGATGGGATCTCTATCCAAAAATGTTTTATAAAAGACCCACTTTATTTTCGAATGCCCAGATCACATTATACACAACATATTCCATATTGTATACCATTTGGAAGAGGAACCAACCTTATATATATTCCATCAAAATACGGGGAAAAAATGTGCCTGGGAGTGTCCACAAGTGATAGTGATTCTCAGATTCACCCTAAGACTTCCCCGGTTATTTACCCCAGAATGCATCATAATTCACAACTAATAGATAGAGTTACCCGGCTTCCATTAATGGTAATATAGCAATCACATACACGCGCGTAGATGTGGTGTTGCTTTTCATGTTTAGGCGTGTATGACTTCATTATTTTTTACAATACCATTAAACCGAATTTCGACGCGATCTGCCGCCGCTAATAAAATAGTGACGACGTGCAGGACGTAACGACGTAGCCTCATAGAGCCAGTGTCTAGTCCAATAATATAGTGGTGAAAAATCACGTGACTTCCTAACATTGCTCTCGAATTGGTATCCCCTCTGCATGGGTGCAATCGATCGCCCAAAGCACGGAATAGGCGGTAGACCAACGGGAAATTGGTAACTTCGCCGTTTCCGAAGAATTCCCATGCGATTTAGGTCTATAAATTAGTTTCATTTTGTCCAATTTCGTTGATTAGCTGAACAAAAACTAGACTCGTCCCTGGCTCATATGTGAAACACTACGGCGCTATCGCTCTGTGGCGTGCCCTCCCATAATAACGACGTCCAAAGCAAAGGGGCGGCAAGGTTTATAGTCCGGGGACCAGTCAAAACGAAACCAGTGTTCAAAGACGTCATGACATGCTCCATGACGTCATTTACATCAATTTACTCTGTGGGCCAGGATCCGGACAAGATTGCACATGTTATGTTGTCTCCGCCGGGAACACTGATTTCACATCACTAGACTGGACACAATTATATATACACAGACACGCTTCAATTATTATGACAAGGGGCATCCATAGTCTACCATAGAGGCTCTAGCAGTACTGCCTATAATCGATTTTGTTAGAAATTCGGAAACAGCTTATTTAAATGTATAAGACTTTAATAAGTCTTTTCAGAATACAAAGTCTATATATAGTATTTCATGCGTTCATCGATCTGTATTAGTCACCAGAACGTGAGTGACAAACGTGGGAAATTACTAGGTTTAGTTTGAGTACTGAAGTGTATGTAGCTTTAACGAGAGACGTGATTTTCCGCGGAATCCAATCCTCCAAATTTGGTAAAAATATTCAACATTTGGAAATTCCATGCCTGACACAGCAAAAGTATAGGTACATGTAGGTTGAAATTGTTCTGATAGTTTGATTTTCCAACATATAATTAGTATAGAATATACCAAAAATCGAATATTTTACTACTTTCGCGTTTTGGTAAATCTTCGGACAGAAATTGAGCTGTAAATTTCCAACCGGCAATTTTGCGTTGGAAATTGCCAAAAGATGGAAATCGTGAAGTATCAGTTGGAAAATTCCGAGCCAAGGGTGATCTGCAAATGAGTTTGAGACTTTTGATCCAGGTCAAAGGTGTGTAGTTGGAATTTCCAAGGTTGAGTGTCCGATAGTACATAAGATAGTATAGTATCTTCGAGTGGTATGACAATAGTGGAATGTAAGTTATTAATTGTGGTGCTACACCTAATTATCAAGATATAATTATTATAATATCGAATTGTAGCATGTGTGGTTGCTCCACTACGTGTTACGTGTGATCATATTAGATTGGCAGTACAGACCAGATCGAAATTAAGCACAGAACACAAGTCGGTACATTGACAAAAACAACGCTTTCACAGTTTATTCGACCGGATACGTTGATAATACAATGTTTTGGAGCTTTCTCTTTAAAATGGTATATTCTATGGAATATGTTGTATACAATGTGATCCGGTGATTCGAAAACCAAGTGGGGCTTGTGTGGACTAAAACTAGTATTTTGTACCCAGTTATATTTATAAAGAGTTTATGGAATGGATGTTACACCTTTAACTGTTATGTGAATTTTAAAGTGGAACAAATCATCTCAAGTGGGTTCATGCCATATAACATGATAGTCTGTACAACATATTTTATCAACAATTATACAATATGAATTGTCACACAGTCGTATGGCACAGGAACCTAAGTCACCAATCAAGTCTCTAACCCAAATCGGTTTAAAACATAAATAATCGACGTATGTCTGACGAAATAAACTGAGCATATTCACAATGCACATTCAAAAATCAATAATCGTTAAAAATTCGTACAGGGAAAATATTAGATCATGCCACGAATCTCTACTCTGGTTACGCCCGTAGATATCATATTCATCAAGTACAAAACCTGGGAACTTTTTGAATTTTTGACAGGGAACCTTTTAAAGTCAAAAACATAACGCGGGGAATATATTTCTTAGTTATTATCTGTTCCTTATTAATAAGTTATTATCTGTTCCTTAATAATATACTTAGCTGTGGGTGAAGGTCCCAACTCGAAATTGCATGCTTTTCCGTGACTTTTGTGAGCCGATATCGCAAAAAACATTGAATTAATTACCCAGAAGAAATTCCATAACTGTAAGCGACGCGAAGCAAAATCGCTCACAAAGTCACTTAAATCGTGAAATTTTGTTCCCTGTCAAACTTGAGAAAGTTCCCAGGGTTTGTACTGGTGGAATATGATCTCTACGGGCGTTAGGCATGATCTAGAAAAATATCTATTGATTGTGTCCAGATTCTGTACATCAAACACACTTCAACCATTTAATAAATGTTCCTAAAATGCACAATATTATAACTCCTTTCACTCATATAAGTACGATCATTCCTGCAGCAAATATCTAACTTATCCACTGCATGAGTTCCGGATAGCAATTACCCTAGCGACGACTTGGATATTACATTAGTGACGTAGGTTCCTGAACATCTGAGGCGATGGTTTAGAGATGACATTAGTGACGTAGGTTTCTGGCCCCGAGACTGTCACTATGGAATTGGATTACTCGATATTACTCACCTCTTGACACATTCCTGGCCATGTCGGCCTCGGCTGAGAAATGTTGTGACAATTCAGGAGCTGATCTCTCCACCTCAAGTATCGTGGGTATCAATTCTGGAACAAGAATATATACATGTACTTTACCACTGATGCATACTGTCAAGAAATATATATATATCTAAGAAAAGTGCCGATCAAATGATCGATAATAAAATGATACAGGTGAGGGGTGTGTCATTGTAATTATGCAGATACAATGTGAACACGATCCAACAAAAAAGACTTGAGTTATCACATCGGATAGAGCATGTAGATTGGGGGATAGAAAGTTATAATAATTTCTAAACCGTTCAATCCATCGATACTAAATACTATATAGGTGAGATGTTATGTTTACAATAAATGGTATGTGTACTTGAAGTTATCTTTAAGAGAATATTGGAGATAGATACTCTCAGTGTTCGCAAATATACATGTTTACAATATACATATACACCAAGCAATATACCAGACATTATATTATTCGCAGATACACAAGTCATATTTATGATTTGACATAATACAATTTACTTGCCTGTCGTGATAACACGCACATGTGGATTTACAGGTAGAGAAAATTTTATGTCTGAAGATGCGAAACAAAATTCGTGTCCAACCATAGACGAAACTCGTGTGAAAGACAAGACATTCTATTGGAGTTGCTAAGTGCTCTGCCCAGTCAAACACAGCAAATCAATGGCAAACAACCGCGGTCATCAGTTGATGAGCTGGCATATATTGACTGCATTCGTTCAATTGTAAAGTAGTCTGCGCTATTTTCGACACGAGCAATTATATTATGCATGCATAGATGCTAATTTTATATTAATAAAATGTTATCCGATCTCGGGGCTGCGATAACTTGGGATGTAATATGATGCTAAAATGCTTATTGAAATACCTCATGTACATAGTGTATATATATATTTGTGTATGTTCCACCTTAAATGGTGGCTTTACGCATTAAACAATTCAAACAATTCACGAACATTCGTTTTGTATAGGGAAGTCGGTTGGAACACGTAGAACTAACTTGTGGCTCAGATAATCGATGTTTTAGGATGAACTCGACTGTACCACATTAGTCGAACCAGCTGTACACGAGTAAACATGCACATGTGTGAATTAGTAGATATATGACATACCGGGGGTCCAACAATGTAAATAAGTGTATATACCACCATAACACAAATATATCATCTTCATCACCATTATCATAATATTCATGATCATCATGTAACTAATTATTTGTTCGTTAACTTACTAATGCGCTTATGTTACATATCAATTTATGGCTAAGGCATAATAAAAAACATTGAAACTTAAATATAAAAAATAGCTTCGTCCGGGCTATTTAGGGATTTCTTTGTGATCGCCCCCGTCTGGGCAGAATATACAGCGTCGGTCCAGAAACATGCCCATGTGAGCGTATATGAGCGAGGTCAAGGACACGGTCGCACGTGAAATTTGACCCGCCCATGTTGTTCCCCGTATCAAAGTAGGTCTACATACCAAATTTGAGTCGGATCAGTCGAGCAGTTTTCGAGTCTATAACACACACATTGACAACAAGTTCCAAAATATATAATAGATAATATATGACTGATTGCTTACACCGGTTTTTATCACCTAATACGCACACGTTTGACTACCAAAAGATAGTTAATCGGGGTTCACGATTACATGTCGATTGGTATATAATCGCGACCACAGGTGGCACGCGTGGTTTCGATTGAGTATCATATTTAATCCCAAGGGTGATAACTCTATATAGAATGTACTTTGACGAAATAACGGAGATTTGTATGACAGAAATAGCAACACCACAACTGATCAACTCTGATGAAATATAAGTCAAATTCTTCTATTATTTAGGCGGGTTTGAGGGAAGTTAGGGTTGACACTCTTTAAAACACTTCTTCAAATATCTCAGTTATTTCTTTAATAATAATCGCTATGTAATAGTGTATTTCGTTATTTCGCTGTATTTCCTATTTATATAGTTCGCCATTTCGCTGCATTTCCTATTCAGCTATTTCGCTGTATTTCCTATTTCGCTTTTTCGTTGTATTTCATATTTCGATAATTCGCTATATTTCACGTATTACGGGATATGGGTTATTGTTATAGGCTATCCTGTACTGATTCCACTCATTACGCTGTAGTGAGGAATGTGTAAATTACCCTGGGCAGGCCATGGCAAAAATTAAGGAATGATCTTTGATGACCGGCGTAATCTAAAAATAGCATACTAAAACTACAAATCAAAAACTATATTTTTATCAAGGAAATTTGACAAAACACACATTGGCCGTTTCGAATAGATGGACACTTAGAGAAATGAGTAAACATATATTATATCCACAGTTAAACTAACGGGCAAAACTATCTAATTTTGAGCAACCTTGACACTAAGCATCTAAAACATTGGATAAATAATTTTAACTTTCTTCCAATATATTTCTGAATAATATATTTTATTATATACTTGCCCATGAATTATAAGGTTTTATCAGTGAGATATAAGTGATATCCCACTAGTGAGTGATATCAGGTTGAAATTTCTGATGTATTGACATTCATTGGGGGCCATAGGCAAGTAACTAAAGTATATAATAAACAGAATATCCACACTTTTTCAGTGGATATGGGTTAAATCTCATTCGTGATGACAAAATATTTGAATTTCCACTCGTGGCTAAAGCCACTCGTGGAAATTCAATGTTTTGTCATCACTCATGAGATATAACCCATATCCACTGAAAATGTGTGGATGTCCTCTATACAGTGTATATAATCTTGACAAATTATAAAAAATATAATTAATTTAATCCATTACATAAATCCCAAATATTTCCTTTGTGTTTTCTCAGTTGACAACCGATATTGGCGGGGGAAAGTGACGTCACATTACAATACTCCCGCAGGTACACCACCTCGGCGTAGGTGTAGCGAGCGTAGTCCAGCATATTTACGCCATATCATTTCAGTCATTGCCTGAGAATTAAGGCAACGCCGGCGCTGAGTTCAGCGTAGCCGATCGTTATGAATGGAATCGCCACCTATATTATGATATTCAATCGAACATCCCGTGCCACGTGTTTAATAGTGAAAGTTCAGACGATCACGAATCAATGGTAAGTGGAAAGATTTCCGTCGTAGGTAGTAACCGCTAATTAGACTGCGCATGCTCACGTCAATATCGCAAGTAAAAACAATCATATCCAGCACTGTTTGATTTTAGTGAACTTTCAGACCACGATTCGATCGTAAGTGGAAGGATTTCCGTAGTAGGAAGTAACCGATAGTTTGACTGCGCATGCTCACGTCAATATCGCAAGTCAAAAAATAATATCAAGCACTGTTTGATTTTAGAGTCCAAATCGTGGCGTAGCATTGGATACCTCCACTTGCGACGTAATCGCACAAACTCCATGCAAGGTTTACCTCCCTTGGTGATTCGACAGGAAGTATGACTGGTGCGCTCTGGCAGAGATTGGTAATCGCAGTTGTGTGTACGTAAAAACCGCAAGATCGCAGGGTAGACAATCACATTCTTGGGAACAACCCACAATACCATCATGTACGACGACATCGTACTCGTACGAAGAAACTATCCACGATTTTGTCGGGTCCGATTCCTCCACTTTTGAATCGTCGCGAGTGTGGGGTTTCTGGTTACAAACAACTAATTATATAGAGTTACGCTTCTTAAATTTGTGAACTTGAAACTCGAGTCAGCATTACTAAAATTCTGGTTGATTATCTTTGAGGGAAAAAACCTGAATGGGAACAGAAAATCATAGCCTATACGTAAATTTGACGATCATTTTTGTTTAGATGGTCGGGAAGAGTCTGGTGGGGTCCCGAAGTTATGGAAGGTTTTTTTGGTATTTTTATGATGCTGATTTGTGTACAGTAAATTGGGTAGTTGTGGAAATACATCGTATAAAAAAACAATACCGAAAAGGGCGCGTTTGTTGGTATATCGGATGACATTCTAATATAAAATTGACCACTTCAAGTGCAACATGCAGTCGCAGACGACAGTATCCCCCGCCGAATTGTGCAGTTGGGGAAGTGCATTCTCAATAATGTTTGCGTTCTCAGTATGTGTTAAACAAGAGGTGGATTTTGTCAAAAAGCCTGGCTTGCGAACTCATTTTAGGTACTGACATCTGTGGAAATTAGCCATGTGACGTCGTCCATTTGCACCAAAAATAATAAACAAAGTCCAATAACTCTGCTGAAAATATCCGGCCGGACCTGGTTTGCGAACTCGTTCTAGATACTGGTCATGTGAACTCATATATCAAAAATCTTTGAAATCCGTTGAGATTTGTGGAAATGAGCCATGTGACGTCGTCTATTTGCTATTTGGTTAATTCGGCAAAAATAATAATCAAGGTCCAATAACTCCGGTAAAAATATCCGACCTTGTGAAATCATTCTAGGTGATGGTCAGGTGAACTCATACACCAAAAATCCTTGAAATCCGTTGACATTTGTTCAAGTTATGACTCTTACAAATTCGGCCGGACGGATGGACAGACGGGCGGACCGACGTGAGTATACTTGTGAGGTGCGATCTTTTGTTTGATTGACTTGTGGGTTGCAACCCACAAGTGACTTACGGCAAATCCAATTTTAAAGAGCGGTGGGAACTAGTTATAACACTGTCGCCTATTAATGAAAGTGTCAATGGCACTGTAGCTCAATTTGGAAAGGGAATAAAATTAATGTGTTACAGTCAATTGAGCGATTAGGAATGCGGAAAGTTGAAATGTCTAAGTAATACTAGATTATCAACATGAAGAGATATATATATATATATAAGTAAAATCCAAGATGGTTGCTGGCGGCTATGTTTTCCAATAAAATTCAAAAACATTTGATAGCTTCCATCTAGTAAGATCAATATCAAGAGACTTCCGGTTATGACTTGACAACGGTTAGACGATATTTGAATACCTCTGGAAAAAAACTAAATTTTCAAAGATAGAAAAAGGGATCGACATCAAAAACTGAATGGAAGTGTGTCGCAGATTATCAGGAAACTCTAGCACGTTCTTTTAAAGCATAAAAATTATGTATTAATAACATTTTTGAGGCTTTATTCGCGGACAGCACCAATCACCCAACGGACGCCATCTTGAATTCAGGAAAACATACTTGTACCAATGCCTAAACGGACAAGGAAAAACAAGAAATCTGATACAAATAATGAAGATTCGAACAATAGTAAGTCAAACTCTACTTTAGAAAGTGACGACAGTTTTAATCCCGAACCGAAAAAGCAGCTTACTATGGAGGAATTCGTGCACAAATCAGGCATCCCTTCTTCGCCAATTGTGACTGACTTTAATAAACAAATAAACACTCTGATTGCTCGAGTAGATCTCCTTGCAGAAACTTCAACAAAAAACCATACTGAATATTCCAAAGAACAACAGAGTCAAATAACAAATTTTGGGCAAATCGTGAGCAAATTTAAGGAAGAGATCATGCAAGCCTTCACTGAAAAATTTCTTCATTAGAGGGGAAAATTAAACAATTAGAGATTGAAAATGAAAAGCGTGGAAAATTATTCAAAACTCGAGAGGAGGCTATGGTAGCTGAAACAAAGGAACTAGAATATAAACTAAACGACCTTGAACAACAGGGCCGAAAGGATAGTATTCGGATATTCGGAATTCAGGAGGTAGACGGTAAGGAATCGGCCAAAGATTGCAGAGTTAAGACCCTTAACCTGTTCAAAACCCGCCTTAAAATTGACCTGGAACCATGGGAAATCGACATGTGTCACAGAATAGGCAAGAAGAGGTTAAATGAGGACAATATAACAGACATTCAACAAAACGCCAATCAACAGCCTAAAGTAAAAACCCGTGCCATAATTGTTAAATTTACTAACAGGTTCACCAAGTATGACATTATCGACGCCCGAAGCCAGCTGAAACGCTCAGGAATATCAATTGTGGAGGACGCAACACAACTGAACGCTCACCTGTTGGCAAAGGCATATAAGGCAAATCGTGTTCAAAACTCATGGCTAACTAATGGCAAACTGTATGCTAAACTAACAAATGGAAACATTGAGAAATTCCGAACGGAAGAAGAACTCAACACCCTAATTGGTGTCTGATCCATATGAAAGTTTGCAATTGACTGAGGACACGATAAGTCCCTAACATGTAATTTTTGTGTGCTTGTTTTTTTGTTTTTGTTCTTACTTTTTGAATTGTATTGCTGTTATTTATTACACTCCTGTGCGCGATTTCCTTTGAAAACGCTGTTAATTAAAAATGGTAATGTCACTAGTGAATTATGTCATTTTCCGTGACGTCATTGACGTTACGTCGCTTACTGATCTAGACTGAATTTTCGATGGTTGATCTTTCTCCACATCGGGACATTCATGCATTAATTATGTGTGTTTTAATCATATTTGGCGAACCAAATTGATGCAGAAGTGTAATAAATAGAGTAATCAATTAGTTCCGAAAATTACGTTCAATAATTCACTCGAGGCGAGAGACGTTTGGGTAAGAAACTCGTGCGCTAACGCGCACTCATTTCTTACCAACGTCTCTCGCCTCTCGTGAATTATTTAACGTAATTATTGGAACCAATTGATTACTCTCTATATCACTTCTGATAACCGACTACCCAATTATGCATAAAACCACATAATAGCAGGTAAAAGGTCAACAATTTGCTAGAAACTCAAATACTAACTTTCACCTCAACAAAATTATGTCCTCTTCTCAGTAAATATAGAAAGTCTCAAACAGATAAATATGTCCATAAACTATTTGTTTGGTTATAATGCTCGCTTTTCACTGTCACATGTTGATCGTTGAAACCCTAAAACACCTGATGTCGTCACGCCCAGGAGATGGTGACTTAAAATACTGTTATATTATATTCAGCTTACCTCCCACACACGTTGAACAGATGGAAGCACACACGAAGGTAATCCTGTGTCCCAATTTGATATCTTAGAAATTTATTTACACGTTTTTGTTAATCCTTTACCATCTTTCAAAATGAATATTAATCCGACATATCCAAAGAACTGTAATCACATTACATTCGACCGAATTGTAAATAAATTTAAACATTGAGATAGAGAAATTGTTACCACAAATACACGAAGTTAGAAGCAAACTGGAAAACACTCGCGTGTAGAAATATAGGCCAAGTCTTTGTCGACTCTCCAATCAGCTCCGACCTAGATAGGCCAATCAACTGACAACTAATAGCATGCATAACACCTGCCAATCTACATCGGAATGCGCGGAATATCGATCGATTTACACAGTCCCAAAATAAATTATATATTTTATATTTTAGCAGGGATGACTGTGACACTGCACCCCCTTTTTAAAATTAACTTCTATATTCGTTAGCCATTTACATTCAGACAATATACCATAGAATGATATTGCTTTCAAATTGTCTAAGATATTCAAATTATCAATAGTTTGTGCTATGATTTATTTTGTCGTCACACCCATATGCGCAATATATTTAATATATAATTGTATAACATATATATATATATATATAAGCTCATGAACATCTCACCAATACATTTCACTCTATACTTATATTTTACAGTTAGATATTCGCTTATTCCATTTTGCTAAAAATTTCAAAATTGTTTGTAAAATGTAAATTCACAAATACCTCCCGACAAGTAGTTTAATCTCGCAACGATACCTTGACCCAGAATTATTATTTTAAGCGTTTGAGATATTAGAACCTGACTATAATATGATTAGTTTTTTTTCATTTACTTCCTACATTCATAGTATGTCACACTCACTGATAAGCAATGATAACGGACACATATATATGGACATTGCAATGTGACAAATGTTTACAATACCAGCCGCTGTTGGGTGGTTGGTGCTGCCCTGCGAGGCAACCGTCAGCCGGAATGCATGTATCTTTGTTGTACTTTTTGTTCATCTTTTCTTTCACTGTATTTTCTGTTCCTGTCTTCTCTATAGTGTGAATGTTGACGAATGCAGTATGTATACCACTTGCTTTGAAACCAAATTTCCAGTATTTCTTCATCATATAATGAGTAACGTATCAGTATATTCTTCTTGTTCGGCAGCTAGGGCGTCCGCATATCCTATCGATGAGTAATATTAAAGTGTTGTCTCTGAACTGCCGTGGACTTAACCAAACCGAGAAACGCCGCGACGTCTTTAATCACATTCGTAACCTTGGTGGATCGATATATTGTTTGCAAGACACACACTTCACAAAACACATGGAAAGATGCATTGAAGCAGAATGGGGATTTAAAGCGATAATGGCATCATACACTTCCCAGGCTAGGGGTGTAGCTATTTTATTTAAAAACAACTTCGAATATATTATTCACGAAACACATAGAGATACCAATGGGAATTTTATTATACTAGATATAACTATAGAAAATATTCGTTTAAGTTTGGTGAACTTGTATGGACCAAATGAAGATAATCGAGCCTTTTACGCAAACTTGAAAAAAATAATTACCCAGATTGGGAACACGCAAATAATCATGTGCGGAGACTGGAACCTTGTTGGGAATCAAGACCTAGATACTTATAACTACAAGCATACAAATAATCCCAATGCCAAAAATGCAGTTGGTGACCTTGCAGGCAGCCTTGAGCTAGTTGATGCATGGAGACTATTTAACAAACAGGAAAGACGTTACACGTGGAGAAGGAAATCCCCAATTAAAATGGCGAGGCTAGATTACTTTTTAATTTCTGAGGACCTCCTTAACCTAATGGAAGGAATGGCAATTTTACCTGGGTACAAATCAGACCATTCTATTATTTCACTCCAATTAAAACTCAGTAATATCAAGTCTGGTCCGGGTTTCTGGAAATTTAATAACTCTCTTCTGTACTGTAGAGAATATGTTGATTTAGTAAAAGGAATTATAACTGAAAATAAAATGAGATACTCACACTCCTCTTATGAGACTGTAAATGAAAGTAAAACAAAATGCTCCATTAGCAAACGTCTATTCCTCGACGCAGTGCTGCTTGATATCAGAGGCGCCACTATACGCTTTTCAGCAAACCGCAAACGAGAACGAACGAAAATTGAGAAAAATCTAACATCCAAAAAAGCGAACATTATTTTAGACCTAGGGAAACCATCGCATACATCCGAAGAAAAACAACAAAAAATGAATGACTTAGAAAAAGTAGAAGTTGAAATCGAAAAAATGCAAAAAGAAACAATCCGCGGATCCATGGTTAGATCTCGCTCAAAATGGATAGAGGATGGTGAAAAACCAACAAAATACTTTCTTAATCTAGAAAAACGTAATTATATTTCAAAAACTCTTACTTGTTTGACCTCCGCAAATGGTAGTCCTATCACAAAACAAGCCGATATCATGAAAGAAGCAAGAAACTTTTACCTTAATTTATACTCTAGTAGGTCTATGGATGATCGTGACATACATTCCGTCCTTAACAATGGGTCATTTCCCAACCTAAGCACTATGCAAGCAACAAGTATTGAAGGGCCATTAACCCTACAAGAATTAACAGACGCCCTGAGGAAAACCAAAAATAATAAAAGCCCAGGGCCTTCATGATACACATGTGAATTTTATAAATTCTTTTGGTCTGACTTTGGCCCCCTTTTAACAGAGTCGCTAAATGAATCATTTTCAACGGGAGAACTGTCAATCACACAAAAGCAAGGAATTATAATAATGATCCTTAAAAAGGACAGAAATAGGCAGATGTTAAAAAACTGGCGTCCTATTACCCTTTTGAATACATCTTACAAACTAGCCTCGTCATGTATAGCGGACAGACTAAAACGTGTACTCCCATCGATAATCAACCCTGATCAAACCGGGTTTTTATCGGGTAGATATATAGGTGACAACACCCGACTAATATACGACATAATTCACAGGACAAAACAAAAAATAAATCTGGCCTACTACTTCTTATCGATTTTGAAAAAGCATTTGACACTGTTTCATGGTCATTTATAAGAAAATGTCTTGACCTTTTTAATTTCGGAGATTCTGTAAAGAAATGGCTATCAATTTTGTATGAGAATGCCAGCTCATCTATTCTGATTAATGGTCATATTTCTCAGAGCTTCATGCTAGGTAGAGGCTGCCGCCAGGGTGACCCAATATCACCGTATATCTTTCTCCTCTGTGCTGAAGTTTTGGCGCTGATGATACGCCAAAACAATACAATTAAAGGGATATTCCTCGGTGGTTCAGAGTACAAAATAACACAATATGCGGACGACACGACGCTCATTCTTGATGGTTCTGAAAATAGTCTACGCGAATCATACTTAACACTGGACGAATTTGCTCGGGTATCGGGTCTGCGCATAAATCCTGAAAAGTGTCAAGCATCATGGATAGGGATAGGGTCACATACTAAAATAAGACAAGTTCTTAAGGAATTAAACCTGTCTACTGTAAACACTTTTAATTTGCTAGGGATACATTTCGACACTAATTTAACAAACATGAATATAAACTACAATTATAAACTCGAAGATATAGAAAAGATCAAAAATATTTGGAAACACAGACTCCTGACCCCGTTAGGTAGAATAACAGTTGTCAAATCCCTTATCTTACCAAAATTGACACACCTATTTATAACCCTCCCAAGCCCAGATACAGCATTTGTGAAGACCATAAATACCATTCTATATCATTTCATCTGGAATTCCAAACGCGATAGAATAAAAAGAAAACAATTATGTGCCGAATATATGTACGGAGGTTTGAAGTTGATTAATGTTGAAAACTTTGATAGCGTCATAACGTACAGGAAACCATTTCTCACATTTTCTGGGATTGTCCCCACGTCCAAACCTTTATGACAGAAATTAAAACATGGGCAAGAAACAACCAATTTCCCATTGATCTAACAAAAACGAATATCATTATTGGCATAGATCATGAATACAAAAATTCAAAAAGTAATCTGTTTCCGGTCATGCGCAGCGACCGACAGGGAGGACTGAGAAATCGCTCCGAAAATATTTCAGAGAAATTCATCATCCACTTCAATCTAATAGTTTAAAACATTCAATTTATATCAATCTATGTTCTATCGAAGTTTGTATGTGATATTTGTGAGAACCCGGTTATAATTTTCCTGAGATGGCCGAAGAAATCGACAGACAAAAACGGAAAGCTAGTCAGGAGTTGACAAGTCCACCACCGGCCAAAGAAATCGCCATTGACAATACAGAGACGACAGACTCCACAACTATCGGTGAGACCGTTTCAATCTTATCCCAAACCCATGCAATATTGGACGGACCAACTATGTCAAGCGAAAGTCTGCCTTTTCTGCCTAAATTTGATGCACCTCAGTGTGGACTCAATCCGATAAATATTCATAATAACTTTCGCCCACCGTGATTTTCCCGCCCCGCTGAAGTCGATCCAAATTTAACCACAAAGCAGCTGGAAGGGAGTGGCAAATCTGATTATATTATACATTTACTGCAGTACATGAACCAACGCTTAGATACCCTAGATGAGGTGAAACAAGATGTTCAGAGCTTTGGTGAGAGACTCAAAAACGTCCAAGCGTATGTTGGAAATATGACCCTAGAAATGAATGATGTTAAAACCCAAAGTGTAAACTGTTCGCGTGCCTTGGACTGCATGAGTGAGGCCCGTTCCAAACGACGGATTTTTGTCGACTCGAATCTAATACCAGACCCACAATTGTATTAAATGCGTCAAAAATGCGACGTTTGAAACAATTAGATCCGTGTCAGACGCATCACAGACGAATCTCCGTCCAATTCAGACGAATCTTCGTCGGTGATGCGTCTGAAATCCGTCTTGGTTTCAAACGACGGATTTTTGACGACTCGAATCTAATACATGTGACGAGAAGGGCCGAAAGTTGCCGAAGAACGAATGCAAATGATATGATAATGATATGATAATGGTATAATAATGAGGGGGCTCCCCTTATCTGAGGAAATACCCACATGACGTCATTTGTCGCACGCTCTCTTTGTCATAAAGAAAGATATATCTATAAGCATAGCTTAGGTAACATTGTGCAAATTGTAATTATTTTGGTAGTTTGATTCCTCAACGAACATGGCATGTCACTGACTCACATCTTATAATGGATATAGTATCAATGTTTTAGAATAATCCATATATACCGGTATAAGGGGTAGGGGTTGTAGCAACTGATTTATAATAATTCATATAAACCGATATTCCTTATTGTAAGGAATAGGGGTGGTAGTCTCTGATGTATAATAATTAATATATTTACCGGTATTACTTATTATAAGGGGCAGAGGTGGTACTTCTGATTTATAATAATTCATATATACCGATATTACTTATTATGAGGGGTAAAGGGGTGGTAACCTCTTATTTATAATAATTCATATATTCAGGTATTACTTGTTATAAGGGGCAGAGTGGTAGCCTATGATTTATAATAATTTATATATACCGGTATTCCTTATTATAAGGGGTAGGGGTGGTAGCCTCAGATTAATAATAATTCATAACGAGAGGCCGATCACGATCGGCAGATGTTAACCCATCCCTTGGCGATAAAAATTTAATATGATCGGATAAATGAGAGTTTTGGTGTTCAATTATAGAGTATACTGTTATGTACTATTATAGACAAATGTACATAACACAAATTATTGGAATTTATGGGTCACTGGCATTTATATAAGAGAATGCACTGGTACAGAATCTGTAATGCTAAACCGCCACAGCCAGCAAGCCCATGGGTTAAATGTGTAGGTGTGACCTGGACATGGAATACTTGGGTTAAGAGAGTCCAATTTAAGTTTACAATAATAATGTGTCCTAGTATACAGATAAGCAACCTCACCACTGACCCATTAATATCAATTATATAGCAGCACAGATGTCCATGTCTACTGTTAATAGCATGTGATGTTTATTGTTGAATCTTTATTTTAAATTAGATGCCATAGCCTTATGTATCAGATTATTTGCACATTGGCATAAGTCCAAAGGCAATTGGTGAATTGGATTTAATGTTGCTCCAAACAGATTTACCAGTACATAACACAAGATTTTGGACCGATTTAATCAAATTTGGTGTGGTGATTCGGGGTACCCTTGGCAGAGTTATAATGGTGTTAGTTTTTCAATTTTTTTTAACGTATTTAAAAAAATTAAAGGGACACATTGGAAATCTTTTTATCATAATCATCAATATCTAAATGAAAACAAATGACAATGTCAATGACATTTTTTTTATTATTATTATAAAAGTTAAAAATAAATTAAAAAAAAAATAAATTCAATTTTTCAATTTTTTTTCGAAAAAGGGTCATAACTCCTTTAAAATTAATCGGATCAAACCCATATTCGAACTCGATCTGTATTTTGGGCCGAGAAACTCACATACCAAATTTGGTTCCGATCAGATAAAAAATGTTTGAGTTATGGCAGAATGCGTGAATTCTAAGTCGAAAAAGGGCCATAACTCTGTACAAAAAAGTTGGATCAAACCCATATTCGAACTCGATCTGTATTTTGGGCTGAAAACCCCATATACAAAATTTGGTTTTGATCAGGTAAAAAATGTTTGAGTTATCGCATTACACGTAAAGTGTCTACGGACGGACGGACAGACGGACGGACAGACGGACGGACAGACGGACGGACGGACGGACGAACGACGAGTGGTCAATCCGGACAACGACACTATGTTTACCATACATGGTATGGGTAAACATAAAAACCGGTATTACTTAGTATGAGGGGTAGGGATGGTAGCCTATGATTTATAATAATTCATAGATACCGGTATTCCTTATTATAAAGGATATATAGGTGGTAGCCTATGATTTATAATTTATAATTAATATATTCCGGTATTCCTCATTATAAGGGGTAGGGGTGGTACCACTGATCTTATTTATAATAATTCATATATACCGGTATTACTTATTATGAGGGGTATAGGGGTGGTAACATCTTATTTATAATAATTCATATATTCCGGTATTCCTTATTATAAGGGTAGGGGTGGTAGTCTCTGATTTATAATAATTCTTGTATACCTGTATTTACATGCATGGTATACACATATATGGCAATTGGATGCACGATCTAACATTTATTTGTAGCGCCTTTTATATTTTATTATATTATATTATATAACTATATGTACTATAAACATCCTCATATACATATGCACATATATTCGCGCTGCAAGCACGCATATATTTATACATAATTTATATACTGTATTTTAGTATATATATGTATAACATACCGGTATATATAGGCCTCTATATCTACGCGTGACAATTTTGTGAAGGTAACATGGAGTACACCTTTAAATAAATCGACCGATGTATTAGATTCGACACGACAAAGATGCGTCCGTCTGAAACAAAATTGGCCGCAGACGCATCACCGACGGATTTAATACAATTAGATTCGAGTCGACAAAAATCCGTCGTTTGGAACGGGCCTGATAGGCAGACAAATGTTGGCCGTGTTATTGAAGGCTTAGCTCGACAGCAAAACATGATTGCCGACGAATTAACTAGATTATCCACACAACAGGTTAAGACGTCTGAGCGAGTGATCGATCTCGAGTCTCGTGGTATGAAATATAACTTGATCTTTTCTGGCATATTGGAGACCGAGACTGAGGAAAAAAACACAGAGGAAGTTATTCGAGAATTTATAACGGATACTCTGGATATTGATGAACGTATCCAGTTTGGTAATGTACACCGTTTGGGGCCCAAAAATTCTGGTAGATGCAGGCAACTAATTGTTCGTTTCTCGGAGTACAAACACAAGGAATTGGTTAAACGAGCTACACGGGAATTCGGAAAAATTAAGGACGTGTTCGCGTATGACCAATTCCCCCGTGAGCTACAGGAATATAGGAAACAAGTGTTATTTCCTTTGGCTAAAGATGCCCGCAAAAGAGGTGACAATGCTCGGGTTAATTCAGATAGGCTATTTATTAACAATAGGCAATTCTATCCTTACGATCCACCAAACTACCGTTGGTATGCGGACAAACCCACCACTTCTGTGTCAAAACTCCCAATGGATTATGTTTCACAACAATTGGAGACACAGCAAAACTCAAAATGGGACCAACATTTCACAATGGGGCCTTCGCTTACGATGCATGGTGGGAAATAGAATAGAAATAGAAAATCATTATCCCGATATCGCTCTGGTGGTCTCTGTATCCTCGTCGTTGAACATCTAGTTAAATTCGTACAACCACTGGAAGGCTACTGTGAGTATATTGTCTGGCTGAAAGTCTTTATGGGTCAAACTTCCATACTGGTCGGAAATGCGTATGTACCACCTGAGGGTACAAAATATAGTTCTAAAGACTGTTTCGATACGATATTCAGAAATATAGCTGAGGCAAAAACATGTGGGGAAAACATTCTAATCTTTGGTGATTTTAATGCCAGAACAGCTCGTTTGATCGATTATATAATGCCCGACAAAACTCACAATGACCTAGCCCCACTGATTGAACTACCTAGAAGGCACTCGCTGGACAAACGGACGAATAACTTCGGCTATAAACTTATTGACTTGTGTAAAAGTGCTGAAGTTTTCATAGCCAATGGTAGGATTGGAATGGACGCTGGTATCGGTCTCCCTACGTGTAAGAATGTTAGTGTCATAGACTATCTTTTGAGTTCGTATCACCTTCTACCAATTATTTCAGAATTCAAAATAAGTGAATTCAATGATCTCTTGTCTGATGTACATAATGCAGTTTTTTGTGAGATTGACATTCGAGATGCTAATTGCGCTGAGAACCAATTTATTAATCGAACCATTCCAACACATCAACCGTACGCAGGACGGTTAATACAATCGCGAACTATTAATTCGCCATCTCCGGACAAGGAACCAACATTTATTAAAAATCTCAATGCCGAAAAAATCGCGGAGTTTGGCAGGAGCGTGAATATGAAAGATGTCGCAGATATAAGGCAGAATGATATAGATATTCTAAATAACATGCTAAAAGAAATTTACTGCGATGCTGCAAGCACCGCCTTTGGGACAAAACAAACTAAAAATAAAAATCGTTTCACTCGACGCCCGAGCAAACCGAAACCATGGTTTACCCATGACTGCTCAAGCTCTAGAAAACAATATAAAAAAGCATACACAAATTATAAGAAAAACAAAAATGACATAAACCATTCTCGCCTATTGGAAGCTAGGACAATATATAAGAGGTCGATTAGAGCGAGTAAACGACAGTTTCAAAATAACCTAAGCAAAAGTATATCTAAAACAAGATTAGAAAATTCTCGCGACTATTGGAGGTTATTGGGTGCATCGAGAAAAGCGCGACAACCTGCAACTAAGCCTTCACTATCAGAATTCCACGATTTCTTTGCCAACCTTAACAGTAACCAAAATGATGAAGATACACAGTTTGTACCTGAACACATTCAAACATCTTGTCTCGATTACGAGATCAGTCTTGATGAAGTCGAACATTCGATTCAAAAACTTATAACTGGGAAAGCCCCTGGCATTGACGAAGTGAGAAATGATTTTATAAAACTTGCAGCTAGCCCACTGAAAGACCATATCCGATCCTTCTTTAATATAATTTTAGTTTCAGGGACAGTTCCACATGAATGGGGAATAGGAATTATTCAACCAATTTTTAAGTCAAATGACCCCTCCTCACCGTCAAACTATCGTCCTATCACCTTGGTGAGCTGCATAGCAAAGCTGTTTACATCGATATTGAGTAACCGGATTCAGATGTTTTTAGAAACTAATAATCTCTTGTCCGAAAACCAGACTGGTTTTCGTTCCAATTATTCGACCACAGATCACATTTTCACCATTAACTGTTTGATTGATTTACTGAAAACGCAGAAAAGAAACCTTTATTGTTCGTTCATTGACCTATCCAAAGCTTTTGATAAAGTCTGGCGAACTGGTTTATGGAGAAAACTCTTTGACATAGGAGTAAAAGGCAGAGTTCTGAAAGTAATAGTAAATATGTATGTTGGTATTAAGTCATGCGTGTCGGTAAATAACTCTTTTTCTGATCTATTCCCATGCGAACTCGGAGTTAGACAAGGTGATAAACCTCTCACCCATCCTATTTTCCATATACACGAATGATTTAGAGAACTTCCTCAGTCAGAACCAACAGAATGGTTTACTAATCACTAACCCTAAAGTTGGATCTAGTTTACCGTTGCTAAAGCTTTTCTGTCTGCTTTACGCAGACGACACGGTCCTCATGTCATACACTGCAGCCGGTCTGCAATCGGCCCTAGATGACTATGCCCAATATTGCAAAAAATGGAAACTTGTCATTAATGATGCCAAAAGCAAGGTAGTTATATTTGGTAGAAAAAAACCAACCAAGATTCAGTTTACTATTGACTCTCGACCTTTAGAGACGGTAAAACATTATAAATATCTCGGCGTCACTTTCTCATCCACCGGGTCATTCATCGAAGAAAAGAAAACACGATGTCAGCAAGCTAAACGAGCGATGTTCGGACTCATTGGTAAGATCCGGAACTTGAAACTATCTTTAAAGTGTACTATAGATCTATATGAGAAAACGATAGTCCCAATAATAACTTACGGATCTGAAATATGGGGTATTGGAAGTCTAGCGATTGTTGAAAGACTAGAATTATGGTTTCTAAAATTCATACTTAGACTTAAAAAGACCACACCCACTGCTTTTATCTATGGAGAACTCGGTATATTCCCTATTTCATTGAAAATTCAACAAAGAATTTTGAACTTTTGGGGACGACTGGTGACTGGTAAACGCGACAAACTCTCTTATCTTATGTACTGGAGGTTGTGCAGTCAATTTAATCAGACAGATATTTTCAAAAACCATAAATCTAATTGGATTAATTATGTATCGAAATTATTACATGATATTGGCATGAGCGGGGTGTGGAAATTTCATTCAATTGGAACATTGAGATCGTTTCGGGAGGTCACAAAGCGAAAACTCGAAGACACTTACATCCAACAATGGCGGAACACATTGTCCTCATCAACAAAATACTCATTTTACCGAGAAATAAAACTAATATTCAAAGAAGAAGACTATATAACAAAATTAAATACAAACGATGCGCTAACACTAATCAAATTTAGAACACGTAACCATAGACTACCCGTTGAAGTAGGTGACTGGACTAGTGCGCTGGCAGAGGACAGAACGTGCACATTTTGCGATTACTCTGAGATCGGAGACGAATTTCATGTTCTTCTTAAATGCCCGAAATTTAACTCCATCAGATCTAGATACATTGCTCCGTACTACTACACAAGACCCAACATGTTTAAGTTGAGTCAACTGATGAACAACCGAAAACCACGGGTTACACGCGGAATTGCTAGAGTAGTCTCTGAAGTAAATAATCTTATATCTGAAATCCCGATGCTATGACCTGTTCATAATCCACATTATATGTGTAGATGTTTGTCACACACTAACCACCATGAACCTGACATGGTGAAGCTTGTCCCAATTCAACCAAACCCCAATGTTGTTGTTGTCGTTGCTGATCGTAGTATTGAACATATCTGAAACCAACCATACTTCAATGATTTTGTTGTTGTTGTTGTTGCTGTTTCGATAACAGCGCTGCGTCATATAAAATAGCTTTAATCATGTAAATGAAATCTCCGGACTCCAAACCCCCGAAAAACTAATGAACTCGAAACTGGGGATCAAGCGACCTTATTTTTAATCGATTCGAAAAATACGTAAAGCTCTCTTGGCTCTTGTTTGCAGAATAAACATATATAACCATCAACGCAAAACAGATACAACAGATTGTAAAAAGCATTAAACAAATTAAAAATGTTATCTTGCGATGAAAAATCAGGGTCACCTGATCCTCAGAGTATCCGGGGCTCCATCATATTGTTGTAACAAAAAACAACAAAAATAAAAAATATTTTGTTTGTTTTTATTTACACTTGATTCTACTGAAAAAATTGTACAAGTAATTTAATCAGTACATACTTACTTTTAGCGGAGTTGATATTGTTGAAATTACGGTAACCCCACAGCACTCGTGCCCGCATACGCGCCATTCTTTTTTTCAAATCAGACACTCTCATTAGACGACGACGATACTCCCTTAATGCTGACAAACACACACACAAAATCCAGACAATTTTCCAAAGTAGAACAACACGAATATAAGTATCCGTCCACCGCCTCTCATGTGTCACGGTAACAAGCATGCAAGCCACAAAACCTGAGATGTAACGTTTAAATCCGAGATGCAACTTTTAAAGTATAGTAAACGTTCAACGCGCAACACACATTTATTCAGCAACAATAAAACCTTCCCAACGACGTGACACGAGTGCATGGGTGGCTTCCAATTTACTCTCCAGGTCAACGGATCAGCACGAAAAATTAATGTTATTACTGCTGCACGATTCTTGTTGGCCCCGTCTGACCCAGTTTTGTGTAAACGTTGTGTGTGCGTGTTCGTCTTGCAAACTAGGGATGTTTATTAATGGAATGGGGTGGTATGTTGTCGAAGGGTCAGGCTTAATGTATGACAAAATATCATGGATATTGTTCTAGTAAATAAACAATAGCAAAACGTATGGAGCCCCTAATACATATCTAAAGTGTAAACTTTTATTATCAATTTAATACCTACATATATATGTTTGCATATGACTATTATATATAATGTTGATGACTGACATGTTAGTCCTACTGTTTCTATGATTATAATTAACCATTTTTTGATATGCAGGCGGAGAGATGTTCCTAGCGCAAATGTGAAAAATACCATATATAACTTTGAGCGAAATCAAGCAAGAAATAGATGTCGTGTAAAATTAAGGATGATATAGAACTAATGCATAAACATATGTATAAATATAACTCTGACCTCATGACAGTATGCATAATACGCCATGTTTTTCTGGGGTTTTTTGGTGTGTTTTTTGGTGTGTTTTTTGTTATTTTTTTATCGTCTCCAATGAGGTGTGAATAAACCGGTTCCTCAATGCTTTAGAACGACTTGCACGTGCGCTGAGAACTCCTCTCCCCTCTCTGTTGTGAACTGCGCATGTACCATATATATATACGCCGGCCCGTCCTTCCCGTTGTAAAGGCTTAATGTATAATTAATTGTAATGGATATTGGGGTCGGGCGGGTCGGTGGCTTCATGTATACTCGAATACCACAGAATAAGTGGTAGAAGAATAGCCGTCTCGTTCGCGCCACATCTAAAAATAGAATCTTTGGGTCTAAAATTGGTTGTGGGTGTCTCGTTACCTTCACATCTAAAAATAGAATCTTTGGGTCTAAAAATTGTTTGAGGGTAAAATTGTTTGAGGGTAAAATTGGTTGTACTAAAATATTCCCAAAATATCAAAACCCAAAATATTTTTTCAAAACCCAAAACTTCCAAAATTTCAAAAACTTCCAAAATTTCAAAAACTTTCAAATATTTCAAAAATTTCAAAAACTTTCAAATATTTCAAAAATTTCAAAAACTTCCAAAATTTCCAGAATTTCCAAAACTTCCAAAATTTCCAAAACTTCCAAAATTTCCAAAATTTCCAAAATTTCCAAAACTTACAAAATTTCCAAAACTCCAAAAATTTCCAAAATTTCCAAAATTTCCAAAACTTCCAAAATTTCCAAAACTCCAAAAATTTCCAAAACTTCCAAAATTTCCAAAATTTCAAAAACTTCCAAAATTTCCAAAACTTCCAAAATTTCAATATAATGAAGATGACGAGCAACCAATTTTCGACTGGCCTGAGGCATTACGTTATGGAATGAATAACGACAGCGGATCAGAATGCATACATATAGTACGTCACTTGGACATTTTATCAGTTTATCACATGATCACTAAATGTGGCAATCGGGTATCCACCGATGCCTGCAATATATTATTTATAATAATTGGACTCATTGATCTCACGTGAATAATACTCTTAGTTGTTCCAATAAAATAGTTATCAAATTCGATCACCAATAGATTTGACTGTGGAATGTAAGGACCTTTAACTTATTTATCGATCTAAAGGGACACTCATTATGAATGAATGTTAACAATACAAGCGCACGAATGAAGAGCGTTGAACATATACGAAATTACTACACGAATGAATTGAACCTTGAAATTTATATTTTCAAATCTTACCAACAACAGCTACAGACATAATCATAGTATTATACTGTCTTGCATGTACACACGCTATGACATCATTAAAGGCGGACAATCCACTCACGGTGTGACAACAGATACGGACATAGGCATGGTGTTATACAGTCTTCTATGTACCCACGCTATGACACCATTAACGTACATTGGATGTTAGGTATATGACTCTTGAGTATGTACCGATCAATGAGCAAATGAGCAAAAAACTGAGCAAATGAGCAAGAAAATGAGCAAATGAGCAATAAAAATGAGCAAATGAGCATAAAAATGAGCAAATGAGCAAGAAAATGAGCAAATGAGCAAGAAAATGAGCAAATGAGCAAGAAAATGAGCAAATGAGCATAAAAATGAGCAAAAAAATGAGCAAATGAGCAATAAAAATGAGCAAATGAGCAAGAAAATGAGCAAATGAGCAAGAAAATGAGCAAATGAGCAATAAAAATGAGCAAATGAGCAAAAAAATGAGCAAATGAGCAAGAAAATGAGCAAATGAGCAATAAAAATGAGCAAATGAGCAAATAAATGAGCAAATGAGCAAGAAAATGAGCAAATGAGCAATAAAAATGAGCAAATGAGCAAATAAATGAGCAAATGAGCAATAAAAATGAGCAAATGAGCAAAAAAATGAGCAAATGAGCAATAAAAATGAGCAAATGAGCAAATAAATGAGCAAAAAAATGAGCAAATGAGCAAATAAATGAGCAAATGAGCAATAAAAATGAGCAAATGAGCAAAAAAATGAGCAAATGAGCAATAAAAATGAGCAAATAAATGAGCAAATGAGCAAAAAAATGAGCAAATGAGCAAATAAATGAGCAAATGAGCAAGGAAATGAGCAAATGAGCAAATAAATGAGCAAATGAGCAAAAAAATGAGCAATAAAATGAGCAAATGAGCAATAAAAATGAGCAAATGAGCAAAAAAATGGGCATACCTGTATGTAGGCCTACCAGTGGATGAATAGTCTGCCGGAGAAGTACTGTGTAGACAGGTCTTGTCAGTAAGAGAGTCAGACGATAAGTGAAGGCTCGGCTATTAAAACATAGTAATGCGATAGCGAACATCAAACGAGTCTGCGCACGCATATCTGTCAAAGGATACGATGGCAGTCATTGGTCAATTTATCCCCGGTGTCAGCTCAGTACCCAATCGGGACGAAGCCGAAGGTCAACTCATTTTTTTTTTGCTCATTATAGTACGTCACTTGGACATTTTATCAGTTTATCACGTGATCACTAAATGTGGCAATCGGGTATCCACCGATGCCTGCAATTTATTATTTATAATAATTGGACTCATTGATCTCACGTAAATAATACTCTTAGTTGTTCCAATAAAATAGTTATCAAATTCGATCACCAATAGATTTGACTGTGGAATATAATGACCTTTAACTTATTTATCGATCTATGTTAGAACATGGTCTTAACAAAAAACTTGACCATAACAAAAATTACCTTACATTTATGCATGAATCTAATTAGACCATACGTAAATATTGTCAGCTTATCGTCTGATGAGCAAATCCGATGTTTATCAAAAATAGTACAACTTCCAGTTGGTAATTACTCTTACGAATGAAGAGCGTTGAACATATACGAAATTACTACACGAATGAACTGAAATTTATATTTTCACATCTTACCAACAACAGATACAGACATAGTCATAGTGTTATACTATCTTACATGTACCCATGCTATGACATCATTCGAAGGGGCAATACACTCAAGGAGTTAAAGTGACACGAAACAAGGGACGTGATGTAATATTGGTGTTTGAATCTTAAAGGAACACAAGACACTCTAAAGGGACACTCATTATGAATGAATGTTAACAATACAAGCGCACGAATGAAGAGCGTTGAACATATACGAAATTACTACACGAATGAATTGAACCTTGAAATTTATATTTCACATCTTACCAACAACAGCTACATGCATTATCATAGGGTTATACTGTCTTGCATATACACACGCTATGACATCATTAAAGGCGAACAATCCACTCACGGTGTGACAACAGATACAGACATAGGCATAGTGTTATACAGTCTTCTATGTACCAATGCTATGACATAATTAAAGGGGGATAATACACGCACGGTGTGGAATGTTAAAGTGACACGCGGTAAGGGACGTGATGTAATATTGGTGAAACCCCCTCCCCACTTATAGATATATAACGAAGACGAGAATAACATGTTGATGAAGTTTATTGAAATTTAATCATTGTCTGAATCTTCGACCGTTAGATTTACTTCTAAGAGTTTCTTGAATTTTCTCATCGCTTCATCTGCAGCCCATTCATTATTATATCCGTGTTTGGTCAGTTTGACCATTTTCTTCATGATCATGGTATGTATGCGTGATGTTTTCAATCGATACTGGTATTCTATTAATCGTCTATAACTTTTGAGAAACAGAGCAAACTCTGTGTCGATGGTATCCTCTTTTCCCGACATGCTCTCATCTCCCGAAATGCTCTCTTCTTCTTTCACATCATTGGTGACGCGTTTCATCATACTTTTGAATGTGTCCATCTCGTTGACACATCGCGCAGCTTTCTTAAGACCGAATACCGTTCTACTACCGACGCCATTACCATCTTCTGAATCTGATAGCGTTCCACGTTCATCTTCATCTGAATCTAGAACCGCTTCGTCAGATTCATCGGTATCTTCTCCGAAGAGAGTTGGTTTTGTCTCGGACATAACTCCGTGTTTAATCTGTTTATGTCTTTGTAGATTGTAGTTCGTCGATAAAATAATGCCACATAAATCACACCCGTGCATTATCGCGAATTATTGGAAGAACCATCACTCTTATAAGTAGCGATAAAAAGAGAGAATAAGGTGCGGTATACAACCGTCGCTCTAAGAGTACGTTCGTCCCGGGGCTAGGGTATAGATATTTGACCGCCGGTGATTCAATTAATGCCAATTTATCAGTATGGTACTCTATGTATTCATTCATGATTTGGCTAATCGTATGACACTGCTCTTTTCATTTTCTTCTTATTATTATTAGACAAACCTCCATCAGACACTCTCTTGTTGGTTTGTTTGGACGCTTTACGTGTGTTTGTCAACTTATTTGCTGCAACTTCAGCCTTAGCCATTTCAATCGCTTGAGCGATGGGTGTCACCACGTTAATAAGTGGTTTTAGAACGTCTTCTTCACTATCACTAGTTTTAGTTTTGTCAATAAAGTATCGACCCTGATTATCTGGCATTAACTTCCCATCAACCATATCTCTGAAATGTTTTCTCCACATTTCAATATCTGCTGGAATATACGGGATCGACATGTTTCTTCAAAATGTACAAGTCACTCTTTTTTCTGCATTTTATTTTAGAAAGTTTATCGCCTCTTATAAAAATCGATTATTGGCCATGAATGCCAAATGCACCATGATAGTTATCGATGTCAATAATGCGTTTCGTTGAGATCTTGATTGAGTATGCACCAATCAATGAGCAAATAAATGAGCAAGCAGGATGTTATGTCGCTTGGTGGCGGAGGTAGCATCACCAAATTACCCTCGGGGGACCTCATTCTGCCATCTAAAAATAGAATCTTTGGGTCTAAAATTGGTTGTACTAAAATATTCCCAAAAACCCAAAACTTCAAAAATTTCAAAAAACTTCAAAAATTTCAAAAAATTTCAAAAACTTCAAAAATTTCAAAAACTTCAAAAATTTCAAAAAACTTCAAAAATTTCAAAAACTTCAAAAATAAGACCCCGGCGGCGGCGGCGGCGGCGGCGGCGCCGGTATTTTACTGCGGTGGCGGTGCCTCCGCCGCCGCCGCCGGGGTCCGCCGCCGGCGGACCCCGCAGTAAAATACCGGCGGCGCCGCCGCCGCCTCCGCCGCCGGGGTCTTATTTTTGAAGTTTTTGAAATTTTTGAAGTTTTTTGAAATTTTTGAAGTTTTTGAAATTTTTGAAGTTTTTGAAATTTTTTGAAATTTTTGAAGTTTTTTGAAATTTTTGAAGTTTTGGGTTTTTGGGAATATTTTAGTACAACCAATTTTAGACCCAAAGATTCTATTTTTAGATGGCAGAATGAGGTCCCCCGAGGGTAATTTGGTGATGCTACCTCCGCCACCAAGCGACATAACATCCTGCTTGCTCATTTATTTGCTCATTGATTGGTGCATACTCAATCAAGATCTCAACGAAACGCATTATTGACATCGATAACTATCATGGTGCATTTGGCATTCATGGCCAATAATCGATTTTTATAAGAGGCGATAAACTTTCTAAAATAAAATGCAGAAAAAAGAGTGACTTGTACATTTTGAAGAAACATGTCGATCCCGTATATTCCAGCAGATATTGAAATGTGGAGAAAACATTTCAGAGATATGGTTGATGGGAAGTTAATGCCAGATAATCAGGGTCGATACTTTATTGACAAAACTAAAACTAGTGATAGTGAAGAAGACGTTCTAAAACCACTTATTAACGTGGTGACACCCATCGCTCAAGCGATTGAAATGGCTAAGGCTGAAGTTGCAGCAAATAAGTTGACAAACACACGTAAAGCGTCCAAACAAACCAACAAGAGAGTGTCTGATGGAGGTTTGTCTAATAATAATAAGAAGAAAATGAAAAGAGCAGTGTCATACGATTAGCCAAATCATGAATGAATACATAGAGTACCATACTGATAAATTGGCATTAATTGAATCACCGGCGGTCAAATATCTATACCCTAGCCCCGGGACGAACGTACTCTTAGAGCGACGGTTGTATACCGCACCTTATTCTCTCTTTTTATCGCTACTTATAAGAGTGATGGTTCTTCCAATAATTCGCGATAATGCACGGGTGTGATTTATGTGGCATTATTTTATCGACGAACTACAATCTACAAAGACATAAACAGATTAAACACGGAGTTATGTCCGAGACAAAACCAACTCTCTTCGGAGAAGATACCGATGAATCTGACGAAGCGGTTCTAGATTCAGATGAAGATGAACGTGGAACGCTATCAGATTCAGAAGATGGTAATGGCGTCGGTAGTAGAACGGTATTCGGTCTTAAGAAAGCTGCGCGATGTGTCAACGAGATGGACACATTCAAAAGTATGATGAAACGCGTCACCAATGATGTGAAAGAAGAAGAGAGCATTTCGGGAGATGAGAGCATGTCGGGAAAAGAGGATACCATCGACACAGAGTTTGCTCTGTTTCTCAAAAGTTATAGACGATTAATAGAATACCAGTATCGATTGAAAACATCACGCATACATACCATGATCATGAAGAAAATGGTCAAACTGACCAAACACGGATATAATAATGAATGGGCTGCAGATGAAGCGATGAGAAAATTCAAGAAACTCTTAGAAGTAAATCTAACGGTCGAAGATTCAGACAATGATTAAATTTCAATAAACTTCATCAACATGTTATTCTCGTCTTCGTTATATATCTATAAGTGTGGAGGGGGTTTCACCAATATTACATCACGTCCCTTACCGCGTGTCACTTTAACATTCCACACCGTGCGTGTATTATCCCCCTTTAATTATGTCATAGCATTGGTACATAGAAGACTGTATAACACTATGCCTATGTCTGTATCTGTTGTCACACCGTGAGTGGATTGTCCGCCTTTAATGATGTCATAGCGTGTGTATATGCAAGACAGTATAACCCTATGATAATGCATGTAGCTGTTGTTGGTAAGATGTGAAATATAAATTTCAAGGTTCAATTCATTCGTGTAGTAATTTCGTATATGTTCAACGCTCTTCATTCGTGCGCTTGTATTGTTAACATTCATTCATAATGAGTGTCCCTTTAGAGTGTCTTGTGTTCCTTTAAGATTCAAACACCAATATTACATCACGTCCCTTGTTTCGTGTCACTTTAACTCCTTGAGTGTATTGCCCCTTCGAATGATGTCATAGCATGGGTACATGTAAGATAGTATAACACTATGACTATGTCTGTATCTGTTGTTGGTAAGATGTGAAAATATAAATTTCAGTTCATTCGTGTAGTAATTTCGTATATGTTCAACGCTCTTCATTCGTAAGAGTAATTACCAACTGGAAGTTGTACTATTTTTGATAAACATCGGATTTGCTCATCAGACGATAAGCTGACAATATTTACGTATGGTCTAATTAGATTCATGCATAAATGTAAGGTAATTTTTGTTATGGTCAAGTTTTTTGTTAAGACCATGTTCTAACATAGATCGATAAATAAGTTAAAGGTCATTATATTCCACAGTCAAATCTATTGGTGATCGAATTTGATAACTATTTTATTGGAACAACTAAGAGTATTATTTACGTGAGATCAATGAGTCCAATTATTATAAATAATAAATTGCAGGCATCGGTGGATACCCGATTGCCACATTTAGTGATCACGTGATAAACTGATAAAATGTCCAAGTGACGTACTATAATGAGCAAAAAAAAAATGAGTTGACCTTCGGCTTCGTCCCGATTGGGTACTGAGCTGACACCGGGGATAAATTGACCAATGACTGCCATCGTATCCTTTGACAGATATGCGTGCGCAGACTCGTTTGATGTTCGCTATCGCATTACTATGTTTTAATAGCCGAGCCTTCACTTATCGTCTGACTCTCTTACTGACAAGACCTGTCTACACAGTACTTCTCCGGCAGACTATTCATCCACTGGTAGGCCTACATACAGGTATGCCCATTTTTTTGCTCATTTGCTCATTTTTATTGCTCATTTGCTCATTTTATTGCTCATTTTTTTGCTCATTTGCTCATTTATTTGCTCATTTGCTCATTTTCTTGCTCATTTGCTCATTTATTTGCTCATTTGCTCATTTTTTTGCTCATTTGCTCATTTATTTGCTCATTTGCTCATTTTTATTGCTCATTTGCTCATTTTTTTGCTCATTTGCTCATTTTTATTGCTCATTTGCTCATTTATTTGCTCATTTGCTCATTTTTTTGCTCATTTATTTGCTCATTTGCTCATTTTTATTGCTCATTTGCTCATTTTTATTGCTCATTTGCTCATTTTTATTGCTCATTTGCTCATTTATTTGCTCATTTGCTCATTTTTATTGCTCATTTGCTCATTTTCTTGCTCATTTGCTCATTTATTTGCTCATTTGCTCATTTTTATTGCTCATTTGCTCATTTTCTTGCTCATTTGCTCATTTTTTTGCTCATTTGCTCATTTTTATTGCTCATTTGCTCATTTTCTTGCTCATTTGCTCATTTTCTTGCTCATTTGCTCATTTTTATTGCTCATTTGCTCATTTTTTTGCTCATTTGCTCATTTTTATGCTCATTTGCTCATTTTCTTGCTCATTTGCTCATTTTCTTGCTCATTTGCTCATTTTTATTGCTCATTTGCTCATTTTCTTGCTCATTTGCTCATTTTCTTGCTCATTTGCTCATTTTTATGCTCATTTGCTCATTTTTATTGCTCATTTGCTCATTTTCTTGCTCATTTGCTCAGTTTTTTGCTCATTTGCTCATTGATCGGTACATACTCAAGAGTCATATACCTAACATCCAATGTACGTTAATGGTGTCATAGCGTGGGTACATAGAAGACTGTATAACACCATGCCTATGTCCGTATCTGTTGTCACACCGTGAGTGGATTGTCCGCCTTTAATGATGTCATAGCGTGTGTACATGCAAGACAGTATAATACTATGATTATGTCTGTAGCTGTTGTTGGTAAGATTTGAAAATATAAATTTCAAGGTTCAATTCATTCGTGTAGTAATTTCGTATATGTTCAACGCTCTTCATTCGTGCGCTTGTATTGTTAACATTCATTCATAATGAGTGTCCCTTTAGATCGATAAATAAGTTAAAGGTCCTTACATTCCACAGTCAAATCTATTGGTGATCGAATTTGATAACTATTTTATTGGAACAACTAAGAGTATTATTCACGTGAGATCAATGAGTCCAATTATTATAAATAATATATTGCAGGCATCGGTGGATACCCGATTGCCACATTTAGTGATCACGTGATAAACTGATAAAATGTCCAAGTGACGTACTATATGTATGCATTCTGATCCGCTGTCGTTATTCATTCCATAACGTAATGCCTCAGGCCAGTCGAAAATTGGTTGCTCGTCATCTTCATTATATTGAAATTTTGGAAGTTTTGGAAATTTTGGAAGTTTTTGAAATTTTGGAAATTTTGGAAGTTTTGGAAATTTTTGGAGTTTTGGAAATTTTGGAAGTTTTGGAAATTTTGGAAATTTTGGAAATTTTTGGAGTTTTGGAAATTTTGTAAGTTTTGGAAATTTTGGAAATTTTGGAAATTTTGGAAGTTTTGGAAATTTTGGAAGTTTTGGAAATTCTGGAAATTTTGGAAGTTTTTGAAATTTTTGAAATATTTGAAAGTTTTTGAAATTTTTGAAATATTTGAAAGTTTTTGAAATTTTGGAAGTTTTTGAAATTTTGGAAGTTTTGGGTTTTGAAAAAATATTTTGGGTTTTGATATTTTGGGAATATTTTAGTACAACCAATTTTACCCTCAAACAATTTTACCCTCAAACAATTTTTAGACCCAAAGATTCTATTTTTAGATGTGAAGGTAACGAGACACCCACAACCAATTTTAGACCCAAAGATTCTATTTTTAGATGTGGCGCGAACGAGACGGCTATTCTTCTAGTGGTGAAATGGGTTAATAAAAATATAATTGTTCCTACTAGTGCTGAAACAATATATATATAGAACAAAATTCACGCCCACACAACTATCACTTCGACCGTTCCTTTGTGATCTTCAATTTAGGTATGAATGCGAGAGATACAACGCAAAATGTAACATGAACTATGAATTCGATAACCAATGGCTGACACTTCGAAATGCCTTAAAAATTAAATAATAATGTAATTAAATAACAGATTTTTCAGGCACAAAGTACACCCCGAGCTTAACAGTGACTGGACAACACACAAAATAAATCAATTACCCGGTACCCGAGCGGCAGACACTTATACAATATCTGTACAATTTCAATACACCGATCATTTTACTTTCCAATCATATTCCCCGAGAACGTCAATAGATATACCGGTTTGCTTAACAATACCACAATTTTTAATTTTTTTCTTCCAGCAACAGTCTGAAACATCAAGAGAGCGTTGTGTATTTTCCCTGAGTGCTGTCGAACCAATAATTACAACAACTACAATATTTACAATACAGTTGCAATAATTATGTTAGATTGTCTATTTATATTGTTTTTGGTAAATTCAGAATGTAAAAATATTTAAAACTGCACATAGTGTTTGGAACTTTGATTATACAAACATTAAATACTACATGTAACAAAATATTCTGAAGAAAAAAAAAAATAAGAAAAAAAAAAAAATAATAATTGTTGTTATCAACATGGTTGTAGCAAAATAAAGCCCATTTTCTGGAGAAAAAAAAATTATACCAGCGTAGCCTAAAATTTACTTTTATCCTGAACACTCTTTGATATAATTATCCAAACACACTGTGTGCCTTTAAATATTTTAGAATCATATGTAAGAAAGTAGGCCAGGGCATGGTAGAGTCTCACTCATCCAAGCCTTGGATTGAGAGAATGAATGTGTATGAATTCTTGTCTTTCTTCCTTTGTCGTTCTTTCTGCTTAATAAAAAAAAGAAAAAAGAAAAAAAAAGATCAATATCAAGATAAATATGAAGTCTGGAGATGATCGGATGAGGGAAGTGGACTGTAGGGTGTGCCAAAGGATTTAGTCATGCAACGAGTAAAATCCAAGATGGCTGCCAGTGGACACGTTTAAAGGCCAAATTACCCTAAAATGACTCGCTCCTATTTACATCCAATGTCAACAGCCATGACAAATTTCATGATGATCCGACTAAAGGTACGACCTGTAGCCCGTGCCAAAGGATTTAGTCATTCAAAGAGTAAAATCCAAGACGGCTGCTGGCGGCCATGATTTTGGCCGAATGACATAAAAATGATTCGCTCTCATCTACATATATTTACACACTAAGTGTTGTCATCACTAAATCCAGCATTCTGATTGGTCGGCGCCCACGTGGCTAGTTGCAGTTATTTCTCGGTGAATGCGTAACGCATCATAACACCAAGCTAATAACACCATCGATACGTCATTAGGTTTGGAAAGACGAACGCGTAATGCTTTGGGCGCATTTTGACTCGCGCAGGATTGACTTAATACATCATCGGGTTTCAACATGAAGAGAAATTGTTCCTATTAACTTTTGCCAAGGGTGCATTGGGTATTTTGGGCTGATCTTGTCACGATACACTTTTCGATTTAAATATATTTACAAAAGCGGCTTTTTCGCTAAATGTATATAAATATAAGGATTAACTGTCATGTGGACTATTTTTATGGAGATGTAACGGTGAGGTAAGTGGACATAACTTGTATGTAAAACCCTTCGGGTTTTACACAAGTTATGTCCACTTACCTCACCGTTACATCTCCATAAAAACAGTCCACATGACAGTTAATCCTTATATCAATGTCAACATCCATGACAAATTTCACAATGATCTGACATAAGGTACGACCTGTAGCCCATGCCAAAGGATTTAGTCATGAAAAGAGTAAAATCCAAGATGGCTGCCAGTGGCCGAAAGACCCCAGAATTACGCGTTCCCATCTACGTGTCAATATTAACATCCATGACAAATTGCATGATGATCTGACGAAAGGTACGACCTGTAGCCTGTGTGAAAGGATTTAGTCATGCAAAGAGTAAAATCCAAGATGGCTGCCAGCGGCCATGTTTTCTGGCCGAACAACCCCAAAATTACTCATTCCCATCTACATGTCAATATTAATATCCACGATCAATTTCATGATGATCAGACGAACAGTACGACCTGCAGCCCGTGCTAATGGATTGAATTTTGAAATCCAAGATGGCTGCTGGCGGCCAGGTTTTTTTTCCGAATGACCCCAAAATGAATCGTTCCGGTCTAAATGTTGATGTCAACAGCTATGACAAATTTCATAATGATCTGACCAAAGGTACGACATGTAGCCTGTATTGTTGACGAATCATGCACACACGGACGACGGACGACAAAGCCATGGCAATAGCTCAAACTTTACAAAGTAAAGTTGAGCTGAAAATAATTAGTTGTTTGTAACCTTCAGCGTTATGCTAAAATTACAAATTACAGCTCATAAACTTTATCGAGAAAATAGGCAATTGAATTTGATGGAGTCTAAATGTCAACAGTGCATTTCAACATCATAGTTCGCCGAAACAGTTATGGTATATAAGGCTCAAACAGTTGGAATACACTTAATTTACATATAATCCCTGAGTAAATAGTTCAGCAGCCACCCAACCTCCTGTCATGAATGCTAACTACACTGAAACCTCGCTCACATAGGACCCTGCTGCTACGATTTATATATCATATGTCAGTGTTACTTAAGCAAGGTTAACATTAGTATTAGATATATATAGTATTCTTTACTTTCCTTGAACGCGCCTCCATATTAACCATGTATACATACTTAAACATGTGTATGTACAGACGCCAATATTTTGATATTACAAACTCTAGTATTGCGCTATTAGCACCTCAAGATTATGCCACTGAGTAACTATTTATGGTACCGACAAGGGGGGGGGGGGGGTGACACGAAGACAAAAAAAACCCTGGTGATCACACTATCTCACAATAATTACACATGACTTTTGAATTATCATTTATGCTGATTTCATTTCAATCAATGCACGTATTTTGATTGATATTATTTTCCCACTTACAAGTTACAATATCACAACTGTATGAGCATAGACACATATTGTGAACAATCATGCATTGATCACGAGTCATCAAACTGAACAAAGGGACATGTATAATGTGTTACAAAATAACGCCAATACTGACAAAAGGCCAATTACGATACAATGTCCAACCACTGCTGACAACACACTTGCAAAATCGAAGATCTGCTAGGAAAGATAACATAACCTTGCAGACTATAGCGTGAAAATATTTTGAGAGGAATTGAAAACGTAAACATAATAAGGATTTGTCAAAATAACATAAAAGTCTGTAAAACAACTACCGTCAAGATGAAAAAATAGATTTTATTATATGCTAATAGTAGTATTTTTGCATCAGATAAAACCGTTATCCGTCTAGTGAGATATCGATATCTCACTCGTATCCATCCGCGCTAAAATTAAAAGTGATTCGGTTTCTTTGTGGAAGACTGTGCTAAAAGTCCCTGTTCAGGCTGGTTCAGGTTGAAAAAATTGTAATATGTGATCAATTAAATGTTTCTGTTAAACATACCTCTTTATCCCTCAACCAATCTGTCTGAAATATGGAACTATTTTATATGCACAAGCTCACTACCGTGGCTGTGCTTGGGTATACAAATTTGTACGTTTTACTCATCTTTCCAGTTGATCCATGGGTCCATGGGTCAGCTGAGCGGAGCATATAATAAACAGAACATCTATACTTTTTGTTTGCATATGGTAATTATCTCACTCGTGGAAATTCATTTTGTTTTTGTCATCACTCATGAGATAATTACCATATCCAACCAAAAAGTGTAGATATTCTCTATGACTCTGTTCTTATATTCATTATTAATAACTCTCAATTAATGAGATTTCTGTTACAGTGGAATTACCGATATAAGTTATATTAGTCCAATATGATACAAAAGTATAATCAAAATTTGATGGTAAACATTGGAAAAGGTCAACTGATTGAAATATTTTCTGAAAATGATCTTCAGACTAGAATATTTGAAGTTACTACACTATTATTGTGGTGTTTGTTGACACAATGGTTTTGTCTTCCGCGTTGATTTTTAAAGAGCGTTTCGCATTAAGTCTTCCTTGATATTATGACACTCTATTATAATTTCACATGTATTTTTTTTTACATGTCTTTGCGACTGGATCGTAACAAAATTGAGAGATAACTCTATGTCAAATTTGGGACCAGAAGTTTACTAAATACACATTTAATATAATTCCCGTAGGAAATGTTCAGATAATAAGTTCAGCAAGCGGGGTTTGAATAGTACAGTAATGCCCAAAGTAATTGATCACTTAACCACAGCAGAATTATGGGTAATTTTTCAGGATTTAGTCGGAAATATGGCTTGTTGCCATTCATCGGAAAGCTCTCGGCAACAAGCCATATTTCCGACTAAATCCTGAAAAATTACCCATAATTCTGCTGTGGTTAAGTGGTCAATTACTTTGGGCATTACTGTAATCCGTCTGCACCCACATGTATTATCTGACATCTACTTATATATCATGAACATCACTCCAAGTGAATATAAGACCATTCCAATTAATAGTGTTTATAACGGGGGGGGGGGGGCTTCTATATAGCAAAGAAAGGGTTACATGCATTTTTAAGGGGGAGGTCAAGTGGCCAATTTTGAATGGGGATTTCCATGCAAATCTGCGGAGCAAAAGTTACTGAGTTGCACATACTTCTGAGTGTGACTTGATGTGAAATTGGAAACAACATATATTTATCTGGTGGGTCCGCTTGTAACTTGTTCCATTATAATGTTGGTGTATTTATTTTTTAATTTTATATTGATTTTTCAAATGTAGATCAAGTAACGTAATTCCAGAAAACAATTCTCAAAAATATATTTATTGCAAAATTTTATAATTTATCAAGCGGACCCGCCAGATAAATACCTGTTGTTTCCAATACCACATCAAGTCACACTCAGAAGTATGTGCAACTCTGTAACTTTTGCTCCGCAGATTTGCATTGAAATCCCCATTCAAAATTATTCACTTGACCTTCCCCTGGGATCAAGAAAATGTTGCCACAGTTCGATAAATTCCGACACGAATCTACTTAATGCGAAATAGTTAAAATCATATCTTTAGCTTACCTCACAAGTCATGGAATCCATACAGAGAGGTATAGCTATCACATAATTTCGATGTCTGGATTCCCCAGATGGTTGATGTAGCATGTGTGCACTACCTAACTACGTACTCCAAGACTATCATTAGACGTTCCCATTACTGCGCAGCTTCTGTGGATAAAAATAGATTGGCTTCCTGACGAATTCCTCTGTCAGACAGATGCGAAATTATCTCCAAAAGATATCGATTATTCCTCAAGATGGGGAGGTTAAAGGTCACGGATCGATCTCGCTGCCAGAGCTCTGTGTCTCAATGGCCCATGCTGATAAGTAAACGATTGGCCCGGTGTGTTTCATAGAACTACACGGGCGTATGAGAGAGCACAATTAGGGAGAATGTTAAATATTCCCAAATAATTTCAAGACATTCTACTTACTAGCAGACAAGCTAGAAGTCATATTCCAAGAGTAACAACATATCAAGTCTGTGGATCATATTCCGATAGTTTACATAGGGTTCATCTGCCTCCAGGATCCCTCATTCAGTTAAAAGATCACTTAATTTTCGAACCCCCAATCAAATATATAAAATATATGCCATATTATATACCATTTGAAAAAGGAAGGTCCAAAACATTGTCCTATAAACTTATCCGGTGTAATAAACTGTGTTTTTGTTGAGCAACCGACGTGTTTTGTGCTTAAGTTTCATCTGGTGTTGCTGTGCAGTGTATTATTTGAAAATGAAGGGGAATAACTCTATATTTTAAAGAAAAAGGTATTCCCCTTCCATTGAAAACACATTTTTAATTTTGTTGCATTCTGTGAGTCATAGCGGGGGGGGGGGGGGTCTTTTTATGATTTCAGCTGTTTTCTATTTCTTTATGGGCATCGATTCTTCTGAGAAACAGACGTTTCAAATGGTGATGAATTGTATTTTAATCATATTTTATGGCAAAGATTGTCAAAAACCGTCAAGGCACTATAAACAAATAACCGGTGACTCGAAAATTAAGTGGCCGGGCCTTTAAAATAGCAAACAGTGGAGTGATCTATTATTCATTTTGAGGGGATGTTCGGGTAACAAAAGCCGACGACAGTCAGACGATAAGCTAACATCATAAGTGTATTGGATTTCTATTAAAGATACCGGCGGTGTTGGCGGTGGGTATGCTGTTGAAATATTCACCTCCGTCAAAAATCGCCATAAACTGAACAGAAATAATAGTAAAATATAAAGACCTTGTTCTTATACCAACAGAAATATGGCATAAACAGTATGTTATTGTCAAATGTGTTTCCTTTGTTATGTAAACAAAAGCAAAAAACGTTACAGAACCCGGCCTTTGTTTAGATCCGGATATGGTAAACATAAAGAGCGTTATTTCTTACTGTTTTCCTTATATGGAAATAATAAAGAGCGTTTATATCATATATGTGTGATTAACCAATAGAATTGCGCTGTGTTATGTAAACAGAAGCAAAACTTCTGTAAAACGAGGATGCTCTTGTTTATGCACACCACCGTACGTCTTGACGAAATATACTATTTGTATACGTGCTGATTATGTTTGGCATATGAACAAAACTATATATATTTTAATATTCCTTCTGTTGATGGCGATTTGAACAAATTTGCATCAATGAATATTTAGCATAGCAATGGTTAATGCGACACACAATCTTCAAACTTCAAATGACACATTGTTTCGTTTGAACCTAAATATTTACCATGAAATTTGGAAAAGGAGAAATATATTCATGTCTATATCGACCATCTAAATATTTATATTATAGTACATTTTGGCCTGGTATAAACAAATACCAAAATCGGATGTAATTTCATTTTTGAAAAATACATGTATCTCGTCTATGTGATTCATTAACCCTTCCTATACTAAATACTCACTGACGAGTAGTTATCCCTTAGACAATGTTAAGATAACAAGTTTAACCCTTCATATACTAAATACTCATTGACGAATAGTTCCCTTAGGAAATTTCCAGATAATAAGTTTAACCCTTCATATACTAAATACTCATTGATGAGTAGTTCCCTTAGACAATGTTAAGATAATAGGTTTAACCCTTCCTATACTAAATACTCATTGACGAGTAGTTCCCTTAGGAAATGTTCAGATAACACAGCCTGTATAATCAGCAAGTTGTCGGCTTATAATGGGATTTGTTTTAGGTTAATAATCGGCATGGAATCGATTAATTTTGAGTCGATAACGAACAGAAACCAGAGTTTTTTAGTGTCATTATCGACCCATAATATCAGTTCATTATCGACCCATAATATCAGTTCATTATCGACCCATAATATAAGTTCATTATCGACCCATAATATCAGTTCATTATCGACCCATAATATAAGTTCATTATCGACCCATAATATAAGTTCATTATGGGCGGAAAATAACACGAATAAATCAACCCACGACTTACCAGATGTGCGCTATTTAAAGGCACGGGCGGCGTTCGTTGCAGAAATATTCATATTTGTTCAAATCGCCATCAACAGAAGGAATATTAAAATATATTTAGTTTTGTTCATATGCCAAACATAATCAGCGCTAAGGCATAATAAAACATTGAAACAACAATATTATATTTTCGTCGAGACGTACGATGGTGTGCATAAACAAGAGCCTGTGCGTGTTACAGAAGTTGTGCTTTTGTTTACATAACACAGCGCAATTCTATTGGTTAATCACACACGAATGATATAAACGCTCTTTATTATTTCCATATCAGGAAAACAGTAACAAATAACGCTCTTTATCTTTACCATATCCGGATCTAAACAAAAGCCAGGTAACGTAACATTTTTTGCTTTTGTTTACATAACAAAGGGGGGAATTGACAATAACATACTGTTTAAGCCATATGGTTGATTGGCATAAGAACAAAGTCTGTGTATATCTTACTATTCTTTCTGTTTATGACGGGTTTTGACGGAGGTGAATATTTTAACAGCATACCCATCGCCAACGCCGCCCGTATCTTTAAAATGCGATTTCACTGTGGCCGGAGCCATGCAACGGAATAACGGATATAAGTCAACTATAAGGGCTTATTTAAGAATCAAATAATGCAATATGAATCTACGAGAATATTATAGGTCGATTATGAACCTATTTGCATAAGGATGTGTAAATATTATAGGTCGATTATGAACCTATTTGCATGAGGATGTGTAAATATTATAGGTCGGTTATGAACCTATTTGCATGAGGATATGTAAATATTATAGGTCGATTATGAACCTATTTGCATGAGGATTTGTAAATATTATAGGTCGATTATGAACCTATTTGCATGACGATATGTAAATATTATAGGTCGATTATGAACCTATTTGCATGAGGATATGTAAATATTATAAGTCGATTATGAACCTATTTGCGTGAGGATATGTAAATATTATAGGTCGATTGTGAACCTATTTGCATGAGGATATGTAAATAGTATAGGTCGATTATGAACCTATTTGCGTGAGGATATGTAAATATTATAGGTCGATTATGAACCTATTTGCATGAGGATATGTAAATATTATAGGTCGATTATGAATCTATTTGCGTGAGGATATGTAAATATTATAGGTCGATTGTGAACCTATTTGCGTGAGGATATGTAAATATTATAGGTCGATTATGAACCTATTTGCATGAGGATATGTAAATATTATAAGTCGATTATGAACCTATTTGCGTGAGGATATGTAAATATTATAGGTCGATTGTGAACCTAGTTGCATGAGGATATGTAAATAGTATAGGTCGATTATGAACCTATTTGCATGACGATATGTAAATATTATAGGTCGATTATGAACCTATTTGCATGAGGATATGTAAATATTATAAGTCGATTATGAACCTATTTGCGTGAAGATATGTAAATATTATAGGTCGATTGTGAACCTATTTGCATGAGGATATGTAAATATTATAGGTCGATTATGAATCTATTTGCGTGAGGATATGTAAATATTATAGGTCGATTGTGAACCTATTTGCGTGAGGATATGTAAATATTATAGGTCGATTATGAACCTATTTGCATGAGGATATGTAAATATTATAAGTCGATTATGAACCTATTTGCGTGAGTATATGTAAATATTATAGGTCGATTGTGAACCTATTTGCATGAGGATATGTAAATAGTATAGGTCGATTATGAACCTATTTGCATGACGATATGTAAATATTATAGGTCGATTATGAACCTATTTGCATGAGGATATGTAAATATTATAAGTCGATTATATGAACCTATTTGCGTGAGGATATGTAAATATTATAGGTCGATTGTGAACCTATTTGCATGAGGATATGTAAATAGTATAGGTCGATTATGAACCTATTTGCGTGAGGATATGTAAATATTATAGGTCGATTATGAACCTATTTGCATGAGGATATGTAAATATTATAGGTCGATTATGAATCTATTTGCGTGAGGATATGTAAATATGATAGGTCGATTGTGAACCTAGTTGCATGAGGATATGTAAATAGTATAGGTCGATTGTGAACCTATTTTCATGAAAATATGTAAATATTATAGGTCGATTATGAACCTATTTGCGTGAGGATATGTAAATATTATAGGTCGATTATGAACCTATTTGCATGAGGATTTGTAAATATTATAGGTCGATTATGAACCTATTTGCATGACGATATGTAAATATTATAGGTCGATTATGAACCTATTTGCATGAGGATATGTAAATATTATAAGTCGATTATGAACCTATTTGCGTGAGGATATGTAAATATTATAGGTCGATTATGAACCTATTTGCGTGAGGATATGTAAATATAATAGGTCGATTGTGAACCTATTTGCATGAGGATATGTAAATATTATAGGTCGATTGTGAACCTATTTGCGTGAGGATATGTAAATATAATAGGTAGATCATGAACCTATTTGCGTGAGGATATGTAAATATTATAGGTCGATTATGAACCTATTTGCACGAGGATATGTAACTATTATAGGTCGATTGTGAACCTATTTGCATGAGGATATGTAAATATTATACGTCGATTGTGAACCTATTTGCACGATAATATAAGTTCAACAAAACGAACTTATTGTTGAACTTATTATGTGAACATTTCCAACCAATGAATATGAATTCTTCTGCACTTGTATTATCGTTTCGTATATATGTCGTCTGCTCATTTATCCTTAACCCTTTACTGACGGATTCTGCAGCATAAAAGATTATGCACGTACGAGTGCATTATATTATATTATATATATGCGAGTTCCCACATGGAGCCTCGCATATATAAGATAATTCACTAGCTTACAAGGTCAAGGTAAATATTGTTAGGCCAATATATTCTCTTCTATGTGCGACGTTATCTATGGGTGACTCGCATTTATAAGAGAATGCATTGGAACAGGGTTTTCGCAAAATTTCAGGAAGCTCCAGTCATGTAAGGGTTAACATCCCTCCAAATCAAGAATAGATCATTCCAATACATAATTTTTAACTGAGTGCGAGAATCCATTTAGTATATGGATTCTCATAATCATTTAAAAAGTATGTATCCATTTAGAATCCATTTAGTATATTCTACTAAAATGATTGTCTTTTGATCACATGGTCGATGTAATATGTTGGGTGTAGTGGTCACGCGAAGAAAGGGTGAGGGAACTTGCATAATGCAGTTCGAGCATCATATCCGGCCTTCGGCTGGAGACGAATCAACAACCATTTAGTATATCTGAAATGGTCATTGTCACCCTGTTTCGTTCAGTTGGGTACAGAGCTTTTTAAAACTTTCATTTTTAAAACTTAGTTTTAAAAAAGGCAGCTTTTATCAAATTTATATTTGGATTTCCAGCTTTATGAGCAGTCAATCTGCAGCACTTATGTCCTATGCATACAATTCTTCTCCGCTATTATTTTCAAGCATCGTGACGAATAGACATCATAATTCATATATAAACAAATTTAACAGGTTCATTTCGCAATCAACAGACCGCAATCACTAATTAAATCTCGATATGTTTGAAATTTCATAAAGCTGGGTACCCAAATGTAAATTTTACAAAAGCTGGGTACCCAACTGAAAATCTAGAAAAGCTGGGTACCCATCTGAACCAAAGGGGGGTGACAATGTCCATTTCAGCTTTAGTATATAGTAAGGGTTAAGAGCGGTGGTGATGGAAGCCACCTGCCGGGAGCTTGACCACCGAATAAAGAGCCGCGGTTAAATACGTTACGTGATAATTTATTCTGACTGAGCACCACTTGTGTGGAACCGTTTGTGACCATGTTCTGTGTGACCATTAGAATAAATTCCTCTTGTCGCCGCATGTGATGTTTGTTCTAGCAATTGAATTGTAATTGCCCTGAGGACGATTAAAATTCGAACTTTAATTTGGACGGCCGTTAGCTGCCCCTTATAACCGTTATGGTAACCCGTCCTGCGTTGACCCTCGACTCATTAGAGAAAATCCTGTCAAAAAGACGACAGGCGCCGCATTTAAACACGTGCCATTTGAAGGGTTTCAAATCGCTCTAAATTGTCGTGCAGGTGACTAAGATTCAGAAATCGCTATTTTAAGGACAAATTTCGGGTATTAATGAAACCATCCATAATCGTTCAATTCAAACATCTGACATTGATCACCATTTTGGCTGTAAGGGTAATTTTGATTTTAAATTGAAACCGCCGTCCAATCTCGGGTACATATCACGCTGTTTTCAATGGATTGAAAGGAGACTTTCTGCAGATTTTATTGTCCTTCTTTAATTGTCTACTGTGTCACTGTCACTGATACTGTTTCCTATTAATGTCCGTTGTCGAGAGAAATTCCGCGGAGACACCCCGGAACTAACTATCTGAGAATCCGTCAGTTTTCTAGATCATGTCATGACTATCTACTCCTTTGCTATCTATGCTGCGCCTGTATATATAGAGATCACACTTTCCAGTCCAAAACCAGTAAAAAGATAATGTTTATATGTATTGCAATTTTTCCAATCATGTCTTTATGAGACAGTGTTATTAAAGTCGTGCACGTGTTCCCGGCCGACTTATACCAGAGGGAAGTCAGTTCCCAGACGAGAAAATGGAATTCAATGAACCGGAAGATTTCTAAAAATTTCCACGCGTCCGTTTCCTGTTCCAAAAATCTGCTAAAATGTGTTTTAAAAGGTTTATAATTTCACTCATGGTGTATGTTATTAGTTTCTAACAGGGAACACAATTGTCGCACTGGCTGATTGAATATATTATATATATATATGTAATATAGTCTAATAATACTAACTTACCAACTGAATATAAATCTTTCTGTGAATAATCTACCAGAAGATACATCGTCTCGACGAAGCCGATTCAGACATCACTCCAGTCACAATGTGACACGTCGTTCGGCCCAGTCGACGTAAACATCTCCGTAATAATTATAATATATCAGATGAATTATATGATATACTGAGTCGAAATTTATGTCGACTGCGTTCGGCCATACTGTATGTGCCATTCGTTGTATAATATTACCTTAATGCCTTCTATATACGTGTATTACATTTGAGTTAAACTTATCAAACCGGATACGTAAATGGAGATTCCCATCTGTGACCGCCATGCCTACGATAAATCGCCGTGGGATATCCAAACCACGTGTGACTACAATCCAGAGCAGAGAGCGATCGCATATTAATCGAATATTGCAACGAAAAAAGACGTGTAATTTGCGGTGTATATGATGTCCCGCCGTGCATCACGTGCAACCCTTCCATGGCTGGAGCTTCCTGAAAGTTTTCGAACACCCTGTGCCAATGAATTCTCCTATATATGCGAGTCTCACACAGTGAACATCGCAGCACATATAAGAGATTAATACATTCGCCTAACAAAATTTACCTTCACAAGTATTATTTTATATGCCGTATACGGTACTCTAGTCAAATAGGATGTTATAACGAAGGCAGGCAGTGGCTATATGGGAGGCCAAATTCATATTTATTAATAATTGCGCTGAAGCACAATTCATTGTAAGATAATTCAATTGGAAGTGCAATTAAATTGCGCTGAAGCGCAATTATTATTCCTATCTCACACCCCTGTCAGATGACTATAGTTAGCAATGCATGTGAAGCCAATCGGACTTTAAGTCTAAACTATTGGTGTGCTATTATTTAGCCAGTTGTGTGATTTCAATATTACTTGGAAGGGGGGTTACCCATTATATATGTTAATAATTGCGCTGAAGCGCAATACATTTTTAATTGCACTGAAGCACAATTGGATTATGCCTCAGTACAATGTATTGCGCTTGATGGCAATTAATGCGCTTCAGTCAATTTTAATTGCGCTTCATTGTAATTGAATAGTGCTTCAGCTCAATTTAATTGCGCTTCAGTCCAATTATTAATAAATGTGAATTTGGCCTCCCATATATTCACGGGTTTATTAGAATGTCCTATTTAGCTTTATTCCTCATTTATTTTCAATAATCTTAGCCAACACTATTTGTGATGCCGTCTCCCTGTTATGGAGTATTCCGGGTGCAACGATCTGTTTTATGCAGGATGTCCATATTCTGAAAACAAATTGCCGAAGTTATAATAATTATTTAGTTGCTTTCACTTTTTCGCACAGTATTAATATTCCTTCCAAGTTGCATGCAGCTGGCATCACGAGTTACTTCCCTTGGCCAGGACATATAGTTAACTAATTTACACAACAAGTTTTCATCTTTGGTATATATTTTTTTCCCACATGCAGCAAACATCAACAACCACGGAAGGCAGATTAAAATGGTGTGACGGAGTGGTAATTGTTTTGTTTACATTTGAGAGCTCGTCAATGTCTACTTTGATAAAACAAGTGCACTTAACATGCTAGCTCAAACGTCGTTAATCTGCCATTTTCTGGAGGAAAACAAAATTATATGTAATTGCACAGTGTTCATATTCTCCATATGCCTGCCCACGTATTTAGGCATATTGTGTAATTACTTCGCCAAGCGGTGCATGTGGCGTAGATTTGAGCTAACTTTGGACAGCGAGGTTGGCAGAGGTTAACTATAGGACGTAGTCATTCTAACTATAGATATATAAACGTATACACCTTTCATAACAATTGCGTTTAACTACCTATACCCGTTAAAGTGATGTGAAACACCCCGGTATGGTGATTTAATGGAACTGGAGAATAATCTTGTTCAAACAACTCAAGACTGCCTATCGGCCATCCATCTATGAAGTGCTACACCGGGAGTGGTTGATTTGGCAATGGTTGCAAGTCTCCACTGTTTTGCTATCATGTTGGCTTGTTTTGAGTGTAGAATTAAAGATTCCTCACATGGTGGAAGTGCAGAAAGATCAAGTACCTTTTGCTGATTCTCGAACTTCTGCTGGAACTTTACCCACCTAGCTTAATTCACTTTTCTCGAATTTGGACCATACATGTATAAGGCACATGTTAACTCCTTGATTGTATTAAGCGTGTCACTGTCCAAATCCCAATTCGTTCATAAATAAGCCACGACTTCCATATATCTTGATGGTCTTTCCAGCAACTTCCAGAAGTGTTTTTTTCCTTTTCGGAACAACTATGAAAGGTAATTATTATCTGTGAAGGAATGGAACCCAACAACTGCATTCTTCTGTATATTTGGCTGCCAAAATGTGGAAATGGTAGATATTGACCCAGCTTGTCCCGCAATCGCTTAGAAGTTGTGGTTGATGTATAAAATTGACTATTCTGCCTTCTATACATTGAACACTAACATGTCTGATGCACCTTAGTTAATTTTTACTATTGTCACCACTGACATTACCAGAAGTATTGGATTTTTCTCTCACAAACTTGATATAAATAATGGCAAAAAAAATTCAAGTAAAATGTAACTATGTTTGGTATGAAAGGTGTTTATTGTTTTGATCTACCTTAAATGTGTCACACTAATGTGTTTATAAACCAAATTACTCAAAATGGCAACCATTTTTCACATATATTCTCTGCGTTTCCGAAAATGTAGCAAATTGTGACTCACTTCGTTATTTTACATGTTAGCTAATCAACTGACAACTAAATGTTCTATTCTGGTTGTCCCATTTCCTTATGGGGCATAACAAATTAATTTTAAAGTTGCCTTATTCCCCCCCCCCCAAGAATTGATCAACATGATAATGGGTGGAGGTCAACATGGCAACCAGGGAGTTACCGTGTGGTCATACGTGAGGTGAATATGTATAATGGGAGTTATTGTATGGTCATGAATGATGCGAATAGCTGTACATGGTTAGCTTTTTGGTCATGAATGGGATGTCCATGGTGAGATGTATAGGTATGCAAGGAGTGAGTGCATGGTCATGTGTTAGGTGAATAGGTATACAGGGAGTGACTGTATGGTTATGACTACCCAGTACAGGTGTACACAATGTGGCTCTATGGACATTATTGTGGTTTATGTAAATAACGAGAGTACATGTACTTACATTGTCATATGTGTTTTTATGTATATATGGAGTGACTGTATGGTCATGGGTGGGATGTACAGGTGTGCCTTGTGTGGCTGTATTGTCACAGGTAATATGTTGTCACAGGTAATGTATTGTCACAGGTAATGTGTTGTCTGGTGGGCTGAGTGGATAAATAGATGTGCAGCTATGTGTAATATGTATAGGTGTACATGGAATGGCAGTAGTCATAATGTGTATATGTATAACTGATATGTGCTGAATGGTCATTGACGAGCGTGTGGATGGTCATGTGTGGATGTGTATATGTATATATCGAGTGGCTATATGGCTATTGACATGGCAAATATGTATAGTGAGTGACTCTATGGCCAATAGTGAGGTGAATATGTTTTCAGGGAGTGACTGTATGGCCAATGGTGATGTGAACAGGTATACAAGGAGTGACTGTATGATCATGAATGTGGTGAATAGGTATACAGGGAGTGACTATATGGTCATGGGTCAGGTGTAGGAGTTTACCTGGTGTGGCTGTATGGTCATGTGTATGGTATACAGGTATACACAAAAGTGGCTGTATGGTTATGGAGAGGTATGTGTATAAAGTGAGTGGCTGTATCACCATTAGTGAGGTGCATATGTTTACCTGGGGTCATATTATGGTCATGGTTGGGGGTATATGTATATCTTGCGTGGCTATTTTGCCATGGGTTTGGTGAACATGTATACAGCGAGTGATGTATGACCAATGGTGAGGTGAATAGGTATACAATGATTGACTGTATGATCGTGAATGTATTGAATATGTACACAGGGGGTGGCTATATGGTCATGGGTCAGGTGTATGTGTATATCTAGTGTGCATGCATGAGCATGTGTGGAGTGTACAGGTATACACGAGTGTGGATATATATGGTCATGGGTGAGGGATACGTATATAAAGCAAGTGGCTACATGGCCAATGGCGAGATGCATATGTATACATGGAGTGACTCTATTGTCATAGATGGGGTGTATATGTTTATCTTGAATGGCTATTTTGTCCATGGCGAATATGTATACAGGGAGTGACCGTATGGCCAATGGTGAGATGAATGTGTATACAATGATTGACGTATGATCAGGAAAGTGGTGAATAGGTATACAGGGAGTGACTATATGGTCATGGGTTAGGTGTATGTGTATAGAGTGGGTGACTATCTTGACATTTGTATTGTGTTTATGTGTATATATGGAGTGACTGTATGTTACTGGGTTGATTGTATATGTGTACCTTGGGTTGCTAATTTGCTTTCCACAATAACTCAACGATATATTAATCGATAGAGAGGTCATGTCAGAGAGTTCTCCATCTTGATGGCGTTTATGCACGATGGAGGAAACGTTAAATGATTTCCCCCTGATAATAGTTAATCAATTGTTATGCTAAATGGGCAGGTGATATCAAGTCAGTGATATCGAGATTTCAAATATACAGGAGAATGCACTTATTGGGTTCCATTCCTTCACATTCCGTCGCTGGAAAGATTATCAAAATATATGGAAGTCATGGCTTATTTAGGAACGAATTGGATTTTGGACAGTGACACGTTTACTACACTCGAGGAGTTAGCATGTGCCTTATGTTCAACTTTCAAGAAAAGTGAATCAAGCTAGGCGGATAATGTTCCAGCAGAAGTTCGAGAATAAGTAGAATGTACTTGATCTTTCTGCACTTCCATCATGTGAGGAATCTTTAATTCTACACTCAAAACGAACCAACATGATAGCAAAACAGTGGAGACTTGCAACCGTTGCCAAATCAACCACTCCCGGTGTAGCACTTCATGGATGGACGGCTTATAGGCAGCCTGAGTTGTAAGACGTTGCACAGAAATTATATTGACTGTTACCATCACATTTGATGAAATTGACAGTGACAGTGAAGATGAGATTGCATAATCCGTGTGCAGAACTATTGCAATTTATGATATGAATTCTATCAACTAGTATGAACGACGTTTCAAGTTTAGTATAGCATAAAATTTAAAGCATTGAGAACACTATCTTGGGGTAGGGTTAAGTTTTACTTTATTTCTTAATTCTGGTCTGGTACATGATAATAGCATTTCATGTCTGATATTGGGGAACAATTTATGCTCATTGTGGTGCATGTTGTGCAGCTGTATCCGTAAAACTGACAAAGTCATGGAAAATTTTCACTTAAAAATAATCAAAATTTTAGCTAATTTACCCCAAAAAAATCAAAATTGAAACAAAAATAGACTTCACCATAACATAAACCTCCTCAGATACATGCTAATTCCATGATATATGATAGATAAGACTCTGAATTGGTTAACAAAATGGAACGAAAACAGGCTATTCTGACTTGACAGGTATTTTCAGATAGAAAAATCCGTCTTAGGGGGGTGGGTTACGTTTTTGGAAATATCTCGGCTTGTTGGACATCATTGCTGCTGAAGTTGATATTAATAATGAAATTTTTTATACACCACTGAGAGCTTTATACCAAAAAATGGAAAACTTTTTTGAAAAAGCACTGCAATTTAAGCATTTTTTTGACATTTTCGTGAATTTTTCACAAAAATTGTTGGATAATATAACTTTTTGCACATTAAAAATGTTAAGCAACCAAGATAGAATAAGTATATGATATTCAAGTACATTTAATTTAACATTTGGCTTATTTTATTGGTATTCTTGATTATACTGAAATTTGCAGGTCAAAAACACCAAAAAGGTCAAAATAATATATTTTCCACCTGCTCCGCCCTGGATACCTCAGTGTTTTGGAACCCCCATGGGGCAAGGATAATTGGAGATAGCGTCAAAATTTCTACCCTTTCGTGTGACACTACCCTCATCTGGGGGCCGGTCTACCAGATGTTATAGCGCCTTATTACTAACTTATCAGTTTAACGCACCCGGACAAATGCATACTATGTCTTTAATATCTAATACCAACCACGTGCAGGATCACTATATTAAATCAAGATATATTAAGATTAATCTTGTGATTAATAGAGGATTAATATTTACTAAGAAGAAGTGTTTTCAGATTTATTATTAAAGACATATTATGTATACATCTTCGGGTGCGTGAAACTGATAAGTTAGTATCAAGGCGCTATGCCAACTGGATGAATCGTACCATTCTACTAACATCGCCGAAAATCTGAAGCAAATCGACCGTACCACTCCATAGAAAACATCGTCTGAACTACGCTCAAATGTAAATATTTACTACTCGATTCGGGACGCATCTATCGGCGATAAACTAAGGGGGAAAAATTCGCCATCGAGAGTCACTGTATTTAATTAATATACAATAATGAAGGTGTGTGTTGTCAATTTGGATATAATATTGTAAAAATGACTACTTTGAACAAGATTATTCTCCATTTATATTTGATCACCCTACCGGATCTTGAATAAATAACGGAGATATTTGAAGAAGTGTTTTAAAGCATCCACCAGTTTACGGTGAAAACGAGTATACAAAGGATCACGTACATATAAGAACGATCTCGAACGAAAGCATGGACGCCCTTTATAAGAACGATATCGAACGAAAGCAAGGACGCCCTTTATAAGAACCATCTCGAACGAACGCATGGACGCCCTTTATAAGAACCATCTCGAACGAACGCATGGACGCCCTTTATAAGAACCATCTCGAACGAAAGCATGGACGCCCTTTATAAGAACCATCCCGAACTAAAGCATGGACGCCCTTTATAAGAACCATCTCGAACGAAAGCATGGAAGCCCTTTATAAGAACCATCTCGAACGAAAGCATGGACGCCCTTTATAAGAACCATCTCGAATGAAAGCATGGACGCCCTTTATAAGAACGATCTCGAACGAAAGCATGGACGCCCTTTATAAGAACCATCTCGAACGAACGCATGGACGCCCTTTATAAGAACCATCTCGAACGAAAGCATCAACGCCCTTTATAAGAACCATCTCGAACGAAAGCATGGACGCCCTTTATAAGAACCATCTCGAACGAAAGCATGGACGCCCTTTATAAGAACCATCTCGAACGAAAGCATGGACGCCCTTTATAAGAACCATCTCGAACGAACGCATGGACGCCCTTTATAAGAACGATCTCGAACGAAAGCATGGACGCCCTTTATAAGAACGATCTCGAACGAACGCATGGACGCCCTTTATAAGAACGATCTCGAACGAACGCATGGACGCCCTTTATAAGAACGATCTCGAACGAAAGCATGGACGCCCTTTATAAGAACCATCTCGAACGAAAGCATGGACGCTCTTTATAAGAACGATCTCGAACGAAAGCATGGACGCCCTTTATAAGAACGATCTCGAACGAACGCATGGACGCCCTTTATAAGAACGATCTCGAACGAAAGCATGGACGCCCTTTATAAGAACCATCTCGAACGAAAGCATGGACGCCCTTTATAAGAACCATCTCGAACGAACGCATGGACGCCCTTTATAAGAAGCATCTCGAACTAAAGCATGGACGCCCTTTATAAGAACAATCTCGAACGAACGCATGGACGCCCTTTATAAGAACCATCTCGAACTAAAGCATGGACGCCCTTTATAAGAACCATCTCGAACGAAAGCATGGACGCCCTTTATAAGAACCATCTCGAACGAAAGCATGGACGCCATTTATAAGAACGATCTCGAACGAACGCATGGATGCCCTTTATAAGAACGATCTCGAACGAACGCATGGATGCCCTTTATAAGAACCATCTCGAACGAAAGCATGGACGCCCTTTATAAGAACCATCTCGAACTAAAGCATGGACGCACTTTATAAGAACCATCTCGAACGAAAGCATTGACGCCCTTTATAAGAACCATCTCGAACGAAAGCATGGACGCCATTTATAAGAACGATCTCGAACGATCGCATGGATGCCCTCTATAAGAACGATCTCGAACGAACGCATGGATGCCCTTTATAAGAACCATCTCGAACGAAAGCATGGACGCCCTTTATAAGAACCATCTCGAACGAACGCATGGATGCCCTTTATAAGAGGCGATCGTTGGATTTTGTGCAAGGTTGACAAAAAAATAAAACTTGTTCAAACTTCCTCTCTGGCCATTGGAACCTCCTATTAATATCATCGTGGCTCCGATTTACCATATCAGGATTACATTGAAGTATGGTGTCAAATCGAAATCAAAAGTTAACACTATGTATATATAGTTGATAACTGATGATAGTTCCTCTCTCAATCAATATATAAAGGTCGCTGTATAGTTAGGCCCACCATCACTCCCCCAAGAGCTCAAACTACGAAACCAGCTATATTCACCACGAAAAAAGACACGTCCATCCTTCAACTCGACGAAACAGACACACATATTGAACTCAACAGCAACTGACACCTCCACCACGCCTCCTCCAGCCAACTTCAGTGCCAACAAAGCTGTTTGGTCACCTGGTCGAAGTAACAAATTGTGGGTATGGTGGTCACACCAAGGAAGGGCGAAGGTAAATGCAAAAATACACTCCGACCACCCTACCCGACCTTCAGCCGGAAACGATTGAAGATGCGATATACTAGGGTGAAGGGACCGCAAAATGCACTCCGACCACCCTATCCGGCTTTCCGCCGGAAACCACTAAACTACGATGCGATATACTAGGGTGAAGGGACCGGCAATATGTCGTTCGACCACCCTACCCGGCCTTCCACCGGAAACGATTCAACTACGATGCTATATACTACGGTGAATGGACCGGCAAAATATAGTCCAACCACCCGACCCGGCCTGGTAAGATGCGATATACTATATAGGGTGAATGGATCGGCAAAATGTAGTTCGACCACCATAATCGGCCTTCCACCGGAAACGATTCAACTACCATGCGGTTACTAGGGTGAAGGGACCGGCAAAATGCAGTCCGATAATCCTACCGGCCTTCATCCGGAAACGACTCAACAACAGTAGGAACTCCATATCTAGATTAGGCATGGTATACATTAGGCCACTGCTAAGGTTTAATTGTTCATAGCGTGGATGAATATAGTAAATAAAAACCGATGATATAATGTTAAGTGCTGCCTTATCGGAAGGGCTGTCATGTGGGCGGAGTGCTTCCCGAGACGTACATCGTTTATGCGTGATTTTTCGTCGTTTCAGAGTCTCTTCGGGGGCCGTTTGTCACGAGCTATGAATGTTCACTGACATTTTGTACTGCCGATATCACAGCTACAGCACATTGCTTTCTGTTATTCAAATAACGTTGATTGTCCCAGAAGAGCGACTTGGAATCAAACGTTAAATATCTCATTCTAATTTGACACCATATTACTAATAAACAAAGTTAAACTATGGAAACTAAATGCAATTGACGGTAATTCCAAACACTACAACAACTTAACAGCTGTGCCAAATATCTATATCTATCTACAATATAGACCCTTAAACATTGAAAATAAACCAGTGTCTATCTACACAGGTGCCATTAAGACCACCAAAGCATCTAAAATACCATCATAATACGTATTAAAAAGATGTTAACGCTTGTTGCCAAAAATAGTAGTCAATATCCCGTAAACATAAACGGTCTTTCTAATAGGCGGCATTGTGACTAGTTCTGAGCCAAAAATATGCAAAACCTGATAGACTTGATCTGATTCGGGCATATAAATTTACACAGTCATATTTATTTCCGAATGTCAGTTGAGGTGCGCCTGTAACCACTTAGGGTTCTACGTATCGTTGTTAACCACTGGCGTTTAGTTGCCAACAACTGGTATTTAGTTGTCACCATAATTGTCTGACTCAGTAATTATCTGATAAATAAAGAACAAATAATGCACTGTTACTATCTACGAGTCTCATTTGAAAAGAATGGGACGTCTAATTTACGCCACCGGTGTAAGATGTTTTGGAAATTTTAATAACCCGTGGACCAATGGGCGAATACATTATGGGTATATAGGTATTCTCGTACTTGAGTAAACCGTACCGATAGAGTCACGATAGTCCGACACAGATTAGCACATGTGCTGGCTATTGATATTATAAACAACACCATTTGGAAAGCATGCGATCGTGTGATAATCAAAGATTGAAAGCTGAAGGGGACATGCTAGTTGCTAATTGCTGGTTGCTAGCTATACTATAATCAAAATCAATGGGACATGTCACAGGTATAGCTGACTTAGGTTTTTCTGCACGGGCTCCAATTTGGGGTTCAATATTTGAAGGGCCAATCTTAGAAAATATTTATGGGCCCATACCTTTGAATTCTTGGCATATAATATGAATGTTGCGGTATATATGGACCCTCCTGCCTTGGGACATGACACAGGTACAGTTGACTTAAGTTTTGTTCTGCGTGGGTTCCAATTTGGGGTTCAATATTTTAAGGGCCAATTTTTGAAATTAAGGGCCCATACCTTTGAACTCTGGGCATATAATATAAATGTTGGGGGGCATGTCTCTATTCCGAAGGTTCGTTATTCCGAAGGTCCACTATTCCAAAGGTTCTCTTTTCTCAATGTTCGCTATTCCGAAGGTTCACTATTCCGAAGGTTCACTATTCCGAAGGTTCTCTATTCCGAAGGTTTTTGTTATTTTAAGGTTAATTCTATATTCTAGAGTATTGAGAGGGTTCAATATCACGAAGATTCTTTTTATGAAGGAAATAACTTAAAACATTAAACAATAAATGTGATTTTGTTTTGTGTTCGCGGGTTTTCTTGAGATTTAATGTCATTACGTGACACAGGTACAGTTGACTTAAGTTTTGTTCTGCGCGGGCTCCAATTTGGGGTTCAATATTTTAAGGGCCAATTTTAGAAATTTATGGGCCCATACCTTTGAACTCTGGGCATATAATATGAATGTTGGGAGGCATGTCTCTATTCCGAAGGTTCGCTATTCCGAAGGTCCACTATTCCGAAGGTTCTCTATTCTCAATGTTTGCTATTCCGAATGTTCACTATTCCGACGGTTCGCTATTCCGAAGGTTCTCTATTCCGAAGGTTTTTGTTATTTTAAGGTTAATTATATATTCTAAAGTATTGAGAGGGTTCATTATCACGAAGATTCTTTTTATGAAGGAAATAACTTAAAACATTAAACTATAAATGTGATTTTGTTTTGTTTTCGCGGGTTTTCTTGAGATTTAATGTCAATACATATTCACGCCACGCAGCCCACACACTTGCTATGTTTCCATGTGATTTAATGTCATTACGTGTGACGTAATATCTCAATAATCTCAGATGCAGGAATACGCCAGCTAAAGGCGGATTATAACAGTGGGGCTATTACGCTTAATGAATACTGGAGGATATAACAAACTGCGTAGCAGAATATCGCTGAATAGACGAGTATGAGATGAACCTAACTGCAATTGTGACTTTGTATTGACTTTAAAGGCCCGCTTAATTTTCGAGTCATCGATTTTTTTTATAGTATATACGGTTTTAATAACAATTTATGCCATAAAATATGAATAAAATACTATAATTCATCACCATTTGAAACGCAGAATAATTCTATCTCCCAGTTTTAAACACCATGAAACACCTTGAAAAAACCGCGTCAAGTCGTGCGTCGTATAACTAGCAACTAGCAATTGGCAACTAGCATATGTCACCTTCGGCTTTCCATAGATTCTGACGAAATTTGATACTTAGGGGTACTTGTATCCGGGAAGTGTTTTGGACGGATCAAATCGTGATCTCTACCTGACCTTGACCTTCAAAGTGGTCAATTCAATGTCAAATCGGGAAAAACTGACGGATTTCGACGAAATTTGATACCCAGGGATACTTTTGTCCGGGGAGTGTTTTGAACGGGTCAAATCGTGGCCCCGGTGTGACCTTGACCTTCAATATGGTCAATCAAGGTCAAATCGGGTAAAACGGATGGATTTCGACGAAATTTGATACCTATGAGTACTTTTCTCCGGGGAGTGTTTTGGACGGGTCAAATCATGAGCCCGACCTGACCTTGACTTTCAAAATAGTCAATTCAAGGTCAAATCGCGCCTTTCGCAGGAAATCAGATGCCCGGACGATGTCGGGCCCACCAGCTAGTGTAATAAAAAAGACAGTTTGAATAATGTAATGTATAACACGAGAAACGGGAAAACTTGATATATGGAAGTATCCAAATTTCCCAGATGGAATTTGAAAGCTAGTTTATATTATAATTATATTATAATTTATATTTATGGCTAATAATATGATCTTCGTGGCGATACCATTTCTGACTATGGTTTTCTTGTTATTAAAATGAATGCGAATGTGTGTAGTCAATTTGCGAATATATGTATACCTGTATGTGTGACGTGGAAGCGAACGATCGAATTGGCCTTGCCCTTTGTTTGTTAGCTGCATGGCGAATACTCGTACTCGTCAGTGTATGGGGGGTCCATCCATACAACTATTTAGTATTGCCCAATCTCTAAACTGGGAGTGGGGCTACATGCCACGCTTGGTGGTGCACTTGTTTCTATCTAGTTATGCGTTTATTTTGAGTTACACAGAAGCCCAAATGCAGTAGGCAAGGTGTCATGTAAAGTAGTGTGCAGACGAGTGCTTTGCGTTGAGATTAGATTATAGACAACACTTTATTATGTCAACTCTGGCGATTAGCCAATCAGTGTCGATAAATAGTGACGGTATATGAACCCGTATTAGGTCAGTGACCCCATATGAAATCAATATTAGGTGCTTATCCAACATCTTGTTTTTTCAGAAACTCTGTCGCCTTGGGAATATTTTTGGTGTATCTTGGAGTCAAGAAAGGGGATATCTGTCGGAATCATTTTCTGCGAATTTAAAGACATAGTATCATGTACCAAAACCAGCATGCGATATATTTGAGGAATTCTAAATTACTCATAAATTAACTATCAAACTCAACAAGTTGTCCTACTTCTGGTGATAAGCCATTGACTCAATGCGTTAACGTACGCCCAATGGCGCGTCACTGTGATGTTACATAAGTTAATGGCCCTGGATAGACCCCGAAGCCACGACAAATGGTTTTCGCGGCTGGCTCGAACCAATTTAGTGGCTGGTTAGCAAGCTAAGCCGGCTCAGTCGCAACGTTCGTGGCTGACGAAATATGGCGGCTCAGCCGGCTGAGACGTTATCAATCAGCGTCTTTTCTTTACGAAATTGTCCTAATCCCCGGTTATAGACCCCGTTTGTTTTAACGTTTGTGCATGGTGAACCCGTATTATAGAATCCCAGACCACATGTGCCCTTTTTGGTGTTGGGCTTTTCCAATATGGCAAAAAATACACGAATGACTGGCATGGATGTACTATGTAGTTTCCTATCTAATCTGTATAAGTTACATTGTAAGTTTTGTCGACTTCAGACGGCTATATCATCACTGACATCTGGCGATATATGCATGGATCATTAAATGATGAATCCGATAGTAGACCCTAATGATATAATATTTCAAACTATTTTCTATTCTCTTATACAGGTTATGTGCATTTTTTGACAAATTCCAGGTATTTCTGAGACTGCGTCATGTCGAAATAAACAATTTATACTTTAACCCTTTCAATACGGAATGGATTCTCCCATTCAGTTATATGAAGGCATTCATTGGAATAGTCTATTCCACATTTAGATGGCCGGGTGTTCTGCCATTATAACAACCATGCCGAGTCCTTGCGAAAATATATACTAATATGGACAATGTGGTTTAGTTCTTTGCTCAGCTATTTGACAATTCCGGCGGCGGAGATTGTTTTATGTGGCTGGCGTAGAGATAACATGGCTGGTGGCGGCTTGTGGCCAATATGGCTGGCGGCGGTGGCGTGCGATGGCGGCTTCGGTGTCTAGCCCTGGACGACACATCTAACTTACCAAATTAAAATAAATTACGTTGTATCCGTTAACGCACGCAATGGAGAGATTCTATTTTCAACGCAACGTAAGGCGTAACGCATACTTGATATGGCATGCGTCATGGCATTTCTTGTTTTCAATCGATAAAAGATGCCGGCTATCTTCGAAATGAAGAAAAAATCGACTTGTATTGATGTCAATCAAGTGTTAGTTGTTGACCGGTATTTGACATAATCGTAGAATTAATTTATTACAGATAGATTTTATTTGTAATATGGAATTTAATCCAATACCGAAGTTATTTGCTGCAATTATTACAACCAACGTACCAGTGTGGACGTTTTAACACAGACAACGACTCGTGTCAACGTAATGTATACGGACCAACGCATCGGATTCGTCTGAACACAATACTTGATAATTCTACATATTTGCATTTTCCACATTCCCCATATTGTACACGAAAACCATAATCAGAAATGGTAACGCCCTCAAGACCATATTATTAGGCATAAATATAAATTATAAAAAATAAATATAAAATATACTGGTTACATGAATTTTTTTTACAAAAAACTACGGCTTATTACTGAAGGTTTCTCATTCACCACACCAGAAAGCCTCTAAATGCGGATAAAAAATCGGAGGCATTGTGTTCCCGCCATAAAATCTTCAAGAGTGACCCAGCCATTGTTCATATCTAAACATCGAAAGCAATTAACGCTGTCATAATAGTTACATACTGCAACTATAAGACATCCAGCGAATACACACCCCGCGAAAACCCGAAATGTGTTGTCCTGTGAGAAATCCCATCGCTATAGCTCAATTTGATACGGTCAGATTAGCCTTCCTACAAATCCTAAAGCAATAAAGTTTCTGAAATCATCAGCATAGTCGATAGAACTTTCACGAACTTGGACATCGACACTTTCCGATCGCTCTGCATAAGCATGGCCAGACCTATCATCGAATACTGTAACTCTGCATGGAGCCCACATCACAAATGTCAAAGCAACTACAAAGAAAAGCAACGAAACTAGTTCGTCAAATCAAAACTCTATGCTACCGAGACCGAATGATAAGACTCAATCTGATGTCTTTAAAATATGGAAGATTTAGAGGAGATCTAATCGAGGTATATAAACTGTTGGATGGTCATTACAATATCAATGCCTGTGTCATTAGAAAGAAATTCATCGGGAAGAACAAGCGAACATAATAAAAAGCTACAGATGCGCACTGTTATCAATGAAATAGGAAAATATTTCTTCATGCAGAGGGTGGTAAATAGCTGGAAGTCTTTGTCAGACTTCGCTGTTGAGGCCCCAACACTCGATCAATTCAAAAAATATACATAAACTCATTCTTCTATTATATAAAATACGAGTTCCACGGCAAGTAATATGTCACAAGAAAATATCGAATGACGATAGATGTATTTGTAAACAAACATTGCAAATTATGTTATTGGGACGAAAAGTCGCAAGACTTGTTCCATATTATGATGATGATGATGATATAATTGATAGAACAAACCACTATTATGATGATCGTGTCGTCTTTTGTTTAAAATGCGTATCAATTGACATATACGCAACCGTTCACTTATTAAAATAAACCTATTTCGACCATTTTAGGGGACCTCTGCGAATTCGGGGATCTCCGATAATGGAACTCCGCAAATAGAGACCTACTGCAAATTGTCACACCGATCAGCACCGAATTAACGAACCCGTTGCTGACTCTGCTGTATCCGACTAACCTCTTTAAAATACGAGATATACGCACCCGTTCCCTCATTAAAATCAACACATTTCGACCATTTTAAGGGACTTACGATTCCGCGAATTCGACATTTCCGCAAATTGGTCTCCGCAAATAGGGGACCCACTGCAATTTGTCGACATTGGCGTCGCACTACGGTGTACCAAAAATTCCCGTTTCTATAAATAAAACGTCCATGCACCCATGTGATACAATAAGTTCTACACCAGAATACACCCGAGGGGCGTAATGATACATGCTTCAAACTATGTACATCGACGGTTGCCATCGTAATATTTGTATTACACAAGAGTCAAGAGATTATTTATTATCAGTGGCCAAGATGGGGGTGGGGTGCATGCTGCGATAGTTGACACGCGGCTTATATATGAACATACATCAGATTCATCAACAACAAACACGCTTGATGTCATCACCCAGCGGGGCGGCTCTTACTATCGGATACCCTCTGATTGGTCCCATTAATAGCACTTCCGTACGATGCTACTCCAAGAGAGATCCCGGCTGTGTATCAGGAACACCGCTGTTTATTTGGCGGTCAAGTTTCAGGCGCGTTTTATGGCCAGCGCGTAACCGATAAACGCACATGAACGAACCCCTTCTTCGGAACATAGACAATGGACGTATTGTAATTAAGATCTGGCCTTGGTCATGCTCCCCGTGGTTTGGCAAATTGAGTGTGCATATCGAAGAAAGACCCCCGTCTTGTTCCTATTATATTACACCCGTTACTGATAACCGGGGTCCTTTATGCGCGGCCGAACACAGTGTTCTGACAAATAAAGGTTCGATGTGATGGGAGTCTTTAATAAAGTATAATCATGTCACCTAACTTCATTATATTACCCTGTAATATTAACGACAGCCCCGACACCTCTGCATATTGGAACCATCAATTTTCTTCTGCGTGGATTCCAGTTTGAAGACTCTGATCTATAGAAGTATTTTTCTAGATCGTCTTCTGTCACTCAGTGGATATATAAACGCATAGGCGGGGGACTAGGAGGGCTTCAAAATGTTTTGAAAGCTCAAAATTCGGGAAAATTGGATATATTTTCGGTCAACTTTAGGCAATTTTCGGGGAAATTTAATGGTACTTCGGGGGGGGGGGGGGGTATTGTGGCAGATAACAGTATTATTCACATATCTTCCAGAATTATACATATAATAGGTTAATTTGAATCTACTTCATTACAGTTATATTATGTGTATAACTATAATATACATTGTATATGCTGGAAACAAAAACTGTGTTACAACCGACATATCATGTAAAAAAAGATTCGGGCAAAAAGGGTCAGTCCCCCCCCCCTAAAATTTGGGCGCACATACAGCTATGTATAACCGTACCCATATTCACCATTCGTGTAAAACTCAATCATCATCAAGTCACCAAGAAAGGGTGATAAGAGGGGAATCATATCATTCATATGGCATTCTGAACATAATGCCAGGCCAAAAATTGACCAGAAAAAAAAAATATATATGCATTTTCCCAGTGTGTATCGGGTTCATTCCCAGTGTGTATCGGGTTAATTCGGAACGAAGAGCTAAATATATGGAACTATAGAACGCTGTATACTTACATATTTAACAAGAAATTACATTTAGTCCCAATTTAATTTTAACCGTACCAGTGCTGCCTTATCGGTAAATACTCAATCGCCATCATTCGTATGGCTCAGGAATAGCGAAAATACACAATTTAAAGCGTACACCCGTTTTATGTTGAAAACGAGTCCAAAAAATTATAAACGGGGAAAGCTTTGTATTATTATAATACGGAATCATGGACGCTATTTATAAGAGCGTTGAATTTTGTTTAACCTGCATGACAACAAAATTAGATATGTTAAAACTTCCTTTTTGGAAAGTCGATATCTGGCCATCAAAACCTATTAACCCTTCTATTCCATGGCTTGAGCTTCCTGAAATTTTGCGAAAACCCTGTGCCAATGCAATCTATTATATATGCGAGTCTCCCATACGGCGTCTCGCATATATTGCAGAATAAATAGGCCAATAGTATTTACCTTGACCGTGTAAGCCAGTGCATTATCTTATATATGCGAGGCTCCCTATGGGAGACTCGCAAACATAAGTGAATCCACTGCCACATGATCTTTAAAGTCACCCTTCTCAATTGGGGAGGGGGGCTTTGTTTCTTGCTGCGGTGGCACGCACCACATACACAGTATGCCATCTTGGATTACGTCATATGCGGCCAGGTTGTTTCTTGTTAACATCTGGAATTCTACTCTAGAGGTGTCCAGGTACATAGAACAATGGGGCCGGAGGAGTCCTGTGGGGGTCCATAGGGGGTGTACCTAGCTGCTCGACTAGTAGATATGAATTTATCCACTGACCTTACACACGTTCTTCAATGGCAATACTACGAATTAAGACTAAGCGAACAGAGCCGCACGTTGCCATTATCATGCAAACACACAAAATATCGAACACAATTTATCTAATTTAGTACCTTACGTTTGGAATGTCCTACTAGAATCAAAGAACAGAACAGAATAGTATAAACGCACATGTACGACAGACAACAGGCAAGACAACTAAAAAAAAACAAGAGTTCTAATTTGCTGCCATTTAGATTTTTCGTCATGAAGACTACTATAATTCTCAATTCTGTCAATACGCTTTTAGTGTGTGAATTGTTCTCAACGCACATATGAAATTTAACTTTGGGCGATCAGTTTCACTATTTTGTCTGGAAAAAAACGCGCTAAATATTGAAAAACACAGCCCAGTAACCAGCCAGTGAGTCCGATAGGAAGTATGATTGGTGCGCTCTGGTAGAGCTTGAGTTCTGCTCTCAGAGTAGACAGGGGTCACAACCAAGCACTTGCAATCCAGATCGAGTACGAGTCACGCAAACGGGATATTAATCGTATTAGCGTCATCAAAATGATGCATGTGCTGACATGGAATATTATAGAAAACAATAAAAGAATCAGAGTTTTGCGAGCGACTATTATCGGCCTTCACGCGTCCTATTGAAGTCTGCAGCAATTTATCTCAATCAGACGACGGGAGAGTAATTTGGGGGGCTAACCCCGGGATCTTCGAAAGGCCCATTCCTTAACCCCTCATTTTTCTAGCTTTATTAGAATGAACAACAATAAAAATAAAAAAAAGATAGCATTTTGTAAACCCTTTTTTTTTTTCTTTAATTTCTTTTATATGGTGGTGGAGGATCATTAGACAGGCCGATGTGCGGTTCAGTCCGGCCATCTACTTTTCTGAGCGTCATTCTTCCAGATGTTGGTCTGTGATGGTCTGGACCTCTATAAAGCTGTTGATCCCTCAGCAGGAAAAATTCATAATTACTAAGTTGGTAGGTTTTTCCTGCTGAGTAGTGATTGCTGATGGCTGTCCTGATGCGCTGGTGTTCATCGTAGATCAGCTTCCGCTCTTCTCTGCTGGGCAACACCGGCTTCTCTTCATACTTCGGTGTCGCATGGGGCGGAGGTGGTGCTTTCCGCCCCTGTTGGAGTATGGCCTGGTGGAGTCGCCATCTCCACGTCGGAGATAGCGGCAGAAACTTCCGGAGTGACGTCGGTGTTCCTCTTACCGCTGTCCCCGCCGACGGCAGGGACGTCCGGTGTGATATCGGCGTCCCTGCTCCGTCTGGTGGTAACATCGCCACACAATGATCGGTTATGGAACAGTTTCGCCCGCCCTGGTATGTTTTTTCATTAATTGTGTTCTTATTCTTTTTTGCTTTAATAAAGGATTGTGACATTTATTCACATTCTGGAGACTGAAAGGTTCCTCGCCCAGCTGTCGACATCAATGTCCTTGGAGCAAAAAGAAAGGACAAATATATTGAAGATGCCCGATTTGACACAAAAATGCTAAGGGTATGTTCCCTATACCAGACAAGAATAAGATAAAACATGTCAACTAATTCATGTGAGATTGTTTTATTATAAATATGCACTTTAAGAAGTTTTACAAGATTTTTAATTTTGGCCAGGTGCATAAAATGTCCAACTGTCATTTATGATAAAGAGCGTTTGTCGTTTCCCTGCATAATAACGAAGAATATTAAAGAGTTTTCACAAATGTGTTTTAAAGGTACGGGCGGTGTTCGTTGCAGAACTATTTATATTTGTTCAAATCGCCATCAACAGAAGGAACACCAAAATATATACAGTTCCGCTCATATGCCAAACATAATCAGCGCGTAAACGGTATATTGTCGTCAAGACGTACGATGGTGTACGTAAATAAGAGCCTGCTCGTGTTACAGAAGTTGTGCTTCTGTTTACATAACACAGCGCAATTCTATTGGTTAATCGCACAAAAATGATATAAACGCTCTTTATTATTTCCATATCAGGAAAACAGTAACAAATAATGCTCTTTATGTTTACCATATCCGGATCTAAACAAAAGCCAGGTAACGTAACGTTTTTTTGCTTTTGTTTACATAACAAAGGGGGAAAAATTGACAATAACACACTGTTTATGCCATATTTCTGATTGGCATACGAACAAAGTCTGTCTATATCTTAGTATTCCTTCTGTTTATGGCGGTTTTTGATGGAGGTGAATATTTTAACAGCATACCCTCCGCCAACGCCGCTCGTATCTTTAATACTCATTATCAGCGATTATATTGGACGCTATTCGGGATGTTAATGTTGCATATGTGTGTTTAAAATTAATTTGATTCATTTTCATTGGTAAATTGGTTTTAAGAAATTGTGAATAATTTGGTGTCGAATCGGATGGGTGATCTTTAATGTGAACAAAATTGTATATTCGCATATATGCATAATACATGAACGTCTGCAAAGTAATAATAACTAGAAAGTGTACGAAGATGCAAGCATTCAGCTGTTTGTAAAGCAAAGTTGTTGTCTCAGACTTTGAAAACATGACACAAACTGAACAGCTTGTCAAAATCCTATCCAACAATATTTCAAATTCATGCACTTCAATATGTCATATAATCCGAAAATTATTTTCCGCACGCGATGAGCATCGCCTCATAAGCAATGAATAAATGAAGACGAGACGACCCTATGCACATTCAGCTTTACTTAAATGGTTATATATTACCATATATTATTATATCATTTATTATATTGTTCTATGTACAACTATATATTATTATGTTTGCATAGTGTCCTTATAAGGATGTTTTGCCTAATAAACTTATCTTAATAAACTTATCTATCTATAATAGAGTTTTTAGTTAATATGTATAGCCGAGTGTATCTGCCCATGTGGTTGTCAGTTGGGTGTGAAGTCTTGTACTTGAATTTAAGCACCTCTGAGCTACCCTTGCGTATAGAAGGATGTTTGTTTTTAAGAATCTTTACTATCAGGACACTAAGACGCCGATTAATAGTAACTTGAAACTCTTCTGAATCCGTGGTTATTTCACAGTCCTAAGGCAAGTCGATCGATACAGTGTGAGAGGGGATGACAGAGAATTTGATACAGTGTTAATCTGTCCCAGCGCCGCGGCCTCTGCGCGGTGCATTGTCCACCGATTTCAGATGTCATATCGGGCTGTCAGCCAATCAGAACCGCTCCCCGCACGCGCATCCGCATGGAGGGTGGGCAATCAATGGGATCTATAAGAGAAAATTAATGGTTGGAGATGTCATTGAGATTTACTACGGTTTACTACGAGTACGATACAAGTCTAACACTGAACATAATCACTGGAGCTGCTGTCAGCTGTGTACCGTCAGCAATATATATATATAGTTAGTGGAATCATTGTTGTTATGTTCCAACGATAAATTCAGATAGGATATTATGGATTCTAATACGAGTGAGTAAAATTTTATATTAAAACTTTTAAACTTAAAACTTTTATCGATTTATAAAACAAAAATATTTTCTTCTACTCATGTCAAGATTTTTTCCCCAAAAATTGAACATTTTGACTTTTTTTTTCTATACGTTATGTGATCCGAACACTGTCTTTCAAAGTGTGTTGTGACGAAGCACATGTGCATGTAATGTATTCTGTGTTTGTCAGAAGGCAAGGGACGTGCATGGCTAGAGGGTCTTCGCTGGGTGTGTTCATATTATCATTCCCAAATGGACCCCCTTAACCCTTCCATGACTAGAGCTTCCTGAAAATCCTGTGCCAATGATTTCTCTTATATATACCATTCTCCTATAGGGAGCCTCGCATAATTATAAGAGAATCCATTGGCCTAACAATATTTACATTGACCTTGTAAGCCAGTGCATTCTCTTATATATGCGAGGCTCCCTATTATATAAGAGAATGCACTGTAATGATATGTAATGCTGCACCAGTGCAGCCCCCATCATGACCCCCATGAAAGGGTTAAACCAGACCAAACTTCCCACGTTAAGGAAATATCACTTACCCGTCTTGGGTTTTGGGTTTTCCAACTGATCCCTCAAAGTTTCTAAATGTTGGAATTCCGCATTTGTATATCAGCTGGCACAAATAATTGACATATCTGGAATATTGGAGCAGAGTAGCTTCCAAATTAGGTATTTTTACGTAATGTACCTACTCGAAAATAAATTGGAGATCTGTATATATGTGAGGCGCGCCCAATCAGGTTGAAGAAACCCCGATGCATACCGTGATACAAGGTTCATCGTGATTATATGCCGACATACACACCCTGGCGACATATAGTCGATATTCCATCATGGTATTGGCACTTATCCCATGCTACTGTCATCTACATATCTTACTCAAGATGGCATAATATGTCTGAGATATATACGCCGATAGACACCCTTGCGTCAGACATTGCCCAGAGTATATCGCGAATCCATAACTAGAAGACCTGGTAGCTCATTCTTAACTCTTTACCCAAAATAAAGCTTCAACAGCCTAAAATATCTTCGGTCTGTCTCAATAGAACCATACAAATATGGATATCATTGGAACCGGCTCCTTGACCACATTGTGATAGTTACAGTTATGCCCTGTGCCAATGCATTCTCTTATATATGCGAGGCGACCTATGGTCGACTCGCATATATAAGAGTATGCATTGGCACAGGGCCCTTCTGTTGGGTAAAGGGTTAAAGTGCATATGTTTAGGATATCCTGCCATCATATATAACGACGGCCAGCGTCTCATTGTGGAGCAGGCTCGATTCACTATAGCCTCCGAGTGACTGTCCATGCCACGATAGGACAACATGGTTAAAATCAGCTAAAGTATTTCACATAGGCGACAGTGTTAGGGTTAATCCATGCCAACTATTCGTTGCGGCTCATACTGAGCCAAGCTTTGAGATAATGTGACGTTTAGAACTCCACGTCGGTCATAAGTTGTCAAAAGAGAAATAGTGCCATACCATACTGATTCTGGAAATATGTTGGCATTTCCACAACTATCCATTTTTTGCACACAATTTCAGTGTGGAAATATACGCCCACCCTCCCCAAATTTGACGACGGCAAACAACCCACACAAATGGCCGAGGAATAAACATAATTATATCCTATGAATTTCTTTTTTTGTTTTATACGTTAAAGAACCGAAGATATTATATACCATAGCGACCATATTGTTTTTTGTGCTGACCCTACAGAAATGTTATAAGGGCCATCATTTCAATGACTTAGTTGCTTGTAACCAAATGTGGTCATTTACTCACTGGGAGTGTCTATCTAAATCAACACACCGTGTGGCCTTTCCCCATCTATTATCATTACAACTCAGATTTGGAATATACCAGGTAAGCAACCAACAAACTCGTTCTTGCTTAGTCGTTATTTGGGACATATATCGAATTGAAACAGTCACCAAGGTCACGTGAGGTCACCTGTTAAAACATGTTTCTCTTTAATCTTGGATTTTAAACACTGTGAACGATAAGCAATTGTCGATTTACATACGGGCATTGTTAAATATGTTCGGCATTCAACCTATTTGCACGAACTCACAAGCATGGCGTTCTAATAACATAGACAAACAACCCCGATAGCCACCCGATGTGTCCATACTGTGGGGATACTTCAAATGACGTGCAATTTGACTCAGATTTCCATATAATTATCTACAATCTTTACGAGTGGTGGTTGCTAAAGTATCAGATAATGTTTGAGAGTGAAATATGCGGTGTATATGTTAAGCAAACGCTCCATCTTGAGAGATGAACCATCAAGTGGCTGTACAAATCCCAGTAATTTTACACCGAGTTTATTATGTCTCGTTCGGAATTTGTTTGAACGGTCAGGTGGAATGTTGAGGGTACATATTTGTCACTGTTATATCCAACAATCCATACTTTCAAAGCGGCCATGATGGGTTCATGATACGGTCATATTTAGTGTCCTCTTCATATACGGGACCTGATATGTTGATGAGAGGTTATATATGTCTTAAGATAGATCACCTAAATGTTACATTTATGTTCGGTCTCTATATTGTTGACACTTCAAAATACCTGAGACAATAAAACTACGATTTGTTCGCCTTATAAAATAGAAACAGTGAGATCGAACTCCATTCGTTGGTAGTTTTGATATTACCATAATTCGACATTCAAATGAGACAGTTTTACAAGGCCTTTACTTTTGGTCAAGCCACCAAAATATAAAATATGAATACTTGACTTGAAACATATTTTATTTGTATAATATTAAAATGGGATCGGGTGTTTGCGACATATCTATCCCTTCTTCAATAGAATGGAACCCATGTTATCAAGATAATGTAACATACCTATTTACATGCTGATAGGTTTGACATATAATTTGTAGTGCCTTCCAGAGTTTATCAGGTTTTTTTCTGGAATGAGAAATGTGACAAAGAGTTCTTAAAATATGTTGTAATATTTAGTTTCATCGTATTATTTTGTATGCTCTTGTGGAGTAAACGTAAGACGGAAAGTGGCATACCGAAAGTCTACTAATTTATTAAGAAACCTAATGGGACATCTTGAACGCACAATGGACACTAAATGATACTGCTTGAACAGATGTGTTAAATGATATAACTGCGTGAATGAATGTGCTGTGTTCTTGAAAACGTCATGTTATCGTGAGAGCACCATCTAGCAGTAGTGTGTAGCACTGCGCATGTCACTTCCATTATACCTATGCCCAGCAACTTCTATCCGACACTTCCGGGTTTGGCGCCTTGTATGGATCCCATGTGTCCGAGTCATCACCTAAAATAACAGAATATCAATGTACTAATTCATAGCTCTATCAATCATACGCCATCTCCTTTATCTGAGGTGAAATTAGTCGTGTAATGTCGATCTGGCCTTGTATATCATAACAAAAGACCTGTTGCCCCTGGCCTCAACTGATTACGTAAGCAATTAGGAGTCTGTTTCTTATTGGTGTCCCCTAATTGTTGATCGAGGCGTTATCTACATGCTATCAAGATAAAAATGATATTGCAATATCCCACGTCTGCCTGTGAAGTCGCATTTGTTTTCTGGGAAATATTCATAGCGGTTATGTCACCCATTTGCAATAAGAGTTATGTTAGAATTTTCCATCGCATTAAAAAAAAATAACACTCTGCTATATTCCCGCTATATCTCCACTTCTAATCCCGCGTACTAGCTGAAGAAATATATCTGAGTTGTGAAGCCCCCCCCAAGACTAATAACCTAGTCATATAAATATATAACTTCTTAATTAAGAATGGGGAACAGAACACAAACTTTTTTTTATTTTTTTTATTTTTATTGAATCAAAAATACATAACAGAACAAAAACTAACTTTTAACTCGCATCCACAATGTGACCAACAAGTTCTCGATTTATGAATCTACATAATAGCACATATTTTATATTTATTTTTGATCTACCCATTTATGGCGGGGTGCTCCCCACTTAAAGGATGGAATTATATGCACAAAGCAGAACTAGCACGTTAATTACACACCGGAAACAGTCCAGCTGGTGGATAATGCAATTTATGTGACTGTTCGGGTTTTTGTGAATTTATTTGGCGTCTGTCCCTCCATATGTGCCAAAGTCATGTCGTTGTCAGTTTATTGAGGAAAGAGCCCGAAGATATGTTTAATTTCACAATGGAACCATGCACAGGAAGCACCTATCACTTGGGTGCAACTTCCAACGTCGACGTTAACACATGTTAAACATGTGATGCATGTTGCAGTTGCTAAATCTAGCAGATTTAATGCATCCAAAATCAAGGGTTTGCTTCCGACACTTTGTGGGCCAATTAGATCAGTCGCGGATTTATAATCGCTTATATATAACAAGCTAGACAAATAGATCCTAGCTCTGATCAACATTCAGACGGACGTAATTGTTTGTGCTGATACTTAGCTATAATAGCCTATATCTTATACACTCATATATCCGGTAGATTTTACAGTGCGACACTGCATTAAGGTTGCACAGCTATGGCTTGTTCCAGTACTGGAAGCCATTGCAAACTAAATCTTTATAACCTCAGCTATACATCGTCAAACTAGCGGAATATTGGAAAAACTACAGCCTTTGTACTATAGTGCAAGCATTGATTTATGTTATTAGATTATATTAAATTATTAATAATAATAATAATAATAATGATGATAGTTTTTATATAGCGCTTAACCAATTATTGCTCTTAAGATGCTAATGACAATCATTACCTCTGTGAGACTGAACACTCAGAAACCATCGGGGGACGGGGATGGGGTACATCCACAATGTGGCTCGCATACTAACACGATCTTTAATTGCTCATAATCGGGTACCCTTTCAACGCATGGATGGTGCGAAGCAGACAGGTACGAGCGATCTTGCTCAAGTGTGGACACTTGCACGAAATTTGAACAGCGTACAATCCGATCAATCCGGCCTAGCCACTGGAATTCTCAATAGAATTTTGTCCATTTGTACGTAATTTGGCACACTACTCCTATAATAGCCCTTCCTGGTTTTCAAGACAAACGCAATGTTTCTACCAAATACCAACATGAATTTACTTATTACCAATACAAGTAGTGATTATACCAAATAAAAATTACCATGTTTCACTTTTTATCATTTGCATAAGTATTCAACTAAAAAAAAAAAAAAAAAATTATAAATATTTTTATCTCGGAAAGAGGATTCAACTCAAATTCAAATTAGTTTTATTTATTAGTTTAATTTTTTTTTTTTTTTGGAAATATTTGTGATCTGCTAAACATGTCACATATTTGTGACTCATTAACTATCTCCCTATGAATACTAACAGTACATATAGTACATATAGCTTCATTTCGTTTACAGCTCAGTGGCATCAAGTCTTTTTGAATTTCAGGCTGTGAGTAACTCTCTTCTGTGATTGTCGTCAAATTGGTCACGTCAGTGCGACATTAATCGCCTGTATATTTCCAACGGTTCATTCGTTCCGCCAGCACGTGCGTTAATGCTCCGAACGTAACCACAGCAGACGACACGAGAGTTTGATTATAATTTTGAACAAGGAGATAACAATGATAAAATCGATCGTCTGAACCCTGTGAGAATAACCACTCCACCCATACTGTCCATTATGATTATTAATTGCTAGTTTCATCAGCCGCTCAGGGAATTACGTTCCCCTTCTGCACATGGCTCCATTGTGGTGATGTCTCTGGGCACATGTATGATAAGTGGGGTACACGCAAGAGTCCGGCTAGGGGTGTGTCGCCCATATTGTGACTATAAAGTCTTGTCATGGTATTCTGAAGAGCCAATATAAAATTTGAAGCAAAACAATCATCGCACGTTTTTACTCAAGTTGCATTTTTAACTTGGCCGGCGAGTCATTTGGCAATCTGCAGTGCAAAATGTCAGTTTGTCGCATTACCCTGTCAACCATTTCTTTTCTTGTTACTCATTGGCGAGTAGTTCCCTTGGCAAATGTTCAGACATGTCGTTTGTTGTACTTATTATATGAACGTATCACGAATACTTCAACACTTGTATAATTTTCTCGTATGTCTGTCGTCTGCTCATTTTATTCTGGACACCCCTCAAAATGAATGATAGACTAATCCATCTATCATTTTTTATAACTGAATGGGAGAATATCACTATATAATGGAGATAAGTGGGGTATATGCTAAGATGTCAAAAGAATAGTGTATTGTTTGCGCCAGATCGGAGTGAGATTTTTAACCGTTAGTCGAGGATATGTTGATTGTTTTCCTAAATTAAGTCTTATCCGCTAGGTTTGATATAACATTAACTATCAAATCGGGTTGTCTCCTAAATAAACTTCTGAACAAGAATGAATAATTTGCCATTTATTTGTTCAGTCTCATACACGGTGCTGAATAGTATGCCCAGTCTAACTATGCTGTCTATGCGTTTCAATCTTTCATAAATAAAACCTATTTGTCAGTGTGTCTGCTATATATGTGACTGATGTAACTTAGGCTGTATTGACTCATCGATTCACGTTGATCTGGCGTGGAGCTAATTTCCATATTTCCCCATGGGATGAAGTAGCAGACAGATATATACGATTGTCTCTTCCCCAATCATCTAATGGTCGTATAGTCAGGTAATTACAACGAACTCATCATCTTGTTGCGAAATCCCAGACATCGGGAAAGGATTATAACCGAACAATAATGGAAGATTGTTTTACTGTATACTATATAGTTACATCATTTGATTCTGTTTTATGATGCTTCGTAGAATTATATAACTTCTTTCGGCGTCGAGTGAATTGAATAAAATGATACTTTCGTTCTGTACACGAAGTTATGAACTCCCGGAGCAGACCCATGGCGTAATATAATTTAGTAATACATGATTAATAATTTTATAGCATTCAACGTCCTTTCTTTTACATAGTTTACTTTTCCCAAAACATTGTCCTGTTCAGGTAGCAGTATACGATATCACATGTTGTAGGAGCACTGAAAACTAGACAAATAATTATCTGGAGGCATAACTGCTAGTGTGGCCTGCGATGAATGTGACATTACTGGTTTTAATTATTTTACAAAACTCTAAAAGTCACACAAAAAAGTTAAAAACGTTTGATGCGTGATATGATTTGGTTATATATAGGAAAATAGCCCGATTTCTCTCCCCTGAATGTTGTCATCTGGCTTGTAAGACAATATATTTTTCGATTTCAAATATTTCTCAGGTCTGTCATAGTTCTGGTATATATAACCAACCAGCTTTTCAAATTACCATACACACTTTAAATTCCATATCCGTCATACATGTACCAAACCCTGTTAGTATCACTCATTGTCATTGTATGTTTGAGTATATATCGCTATGTTGTAGGAGATACTTATTCCGTTCTGTACGCGAAGTTATGAACCCCGGGAGCAGACCCATGACGTAATATAGTTATAAATAATTGAAAGTCAAAGTCCTTCCTTTTACAAAGGTTATTCCCCCCCCCCCAAATACTGTCCTTTATATGTAGCAGCAGTATACGGTTTCACGGGTTGTATAGGATGGCTGCAAAAAATGGAGGCATAACTGCACAGTGTTGCCTGTGTTGATTGTCACATTACTGGTTTAATTATTTTACAAAACCGAAAATGTTCACCCAAAAAAGTGAAAAAAGTTTGATGATTAATATGATTTCGAAACTTATATATATTCAAGAATTCTTTTATGTATTACAAACCAGCATTTAAATTACTATGCACACTTTATATTCCAAATCCGTCATACCAAACCCTGTTACTATATATTGTTATATGTTTTTTTAAATATATTTCTGCTGTAGGAGTGGAGGTTCATCTAAGTTTTATTCAGAATTTGACCTCAAATCCCGTATACAACATGCAATTACCTTACATTATTTGACAATAACTATGTTTAAATTAAATAACAACTTGCAAAGTCTGGGTAACCTTTCCACTGGCAGTGCTTTGGTATTGGGGCCTCTGCAGCCTTCTCTGTATAATAATTGTATTCTTTTGTCTAAAATTCATTTCTTGATTCTTTTGAAGACAATGCGCCTATTTTCCGCGAAATTATAACGGAACTGTGGTCTGTCATCAAAAATCGGAAATCTCAGAAAATCAGATGCATGATTTAAATTAATTATCTCTCTTCTGGCCTATTCTATTTCGGAGACTTCGTGTGTTTACATTAAACTATGACCAGATGTGTGAGTAAATGAATCATTATTTCGCATGATTGCACACAAAGAAAATTCAATCGATCAATTTTGGTTACCATTGTGGAATCCTTCGAGACGAAGTTACCAATCTTCTATAAATCTGCTAGTAATTCTATATCATTACCTATTCTCCGTTTCTTATTGACTACTTTGATGATTCGTTCGAACCCAATTAGAGTTCGTTTACTAAAATAGACATTATCATCGATATAGAACCGTCAAATCTGGACAGATGGAAGATCAGATCGTGTATTATTCTCGTGTGAATGCACAGAAAATGTCCCGTTACTGCACATCTGATTGTTCTGATCCGTTATTATATTGCGGATATGATTGTTTGATTGTAAAGCGCCGTTCTGGCTGTTGACGTTGTTGATAGCTTCGTCGCGTGCTGACTATTTTGAACGAATATCGCCCTATTACATATCAAGGCGCCCATTATTCACGCATGGATCTGGACCAGGAAATTGTAAAAAAACAAAACAAAAACAAAAAAACAATGTGGGAGCCCGTTATGGAAGGGAGTGACTTTCTCAGCGTCATTGATTGCAGACAAGAGTCTGTCTATATATATAGCAAATACTCTTGTACTTTGGTCGTATATGGCAATTCCTGGGTATCGTAACACCGGAAAACACACAATCGGGTATATAACTATGCAAATTAACCTTATCTGATCATTTAATTACCGGTTGAGCGGAGCCTGAGGTCACCATACCCAAAATCAGCAAACTTACGTTATTTTTGTGATCGTAAGCACTGAATAGTGTAATAGCACTAATGGAAGTACTGGGCGACGAGCAGATCTAAGAAAACAGATACTCTGAAACAAATTGGCCGATACCGGAAGGAAACCTATTATTTCGTGATTTTATATTGACTTTCGGGATGAAAATAGTACGAAAATATAAACTATGTATCCACAAGTGGAGTTTCGTCAGCGTTTATCTTGTCTAGGAAAAAATAAATGGTAGAAAGAACGTTTACTGTTTATCCATCGTATAAACCAGCATATATCTTCCATCAGGCTTGTATATATGTATATCAGAACTGACACGAATTTAGAAATATAGCTTAACACCGAAAGTATACGACTGACAACAAACAAATGGACACTGCAACGGACAGACTCGGAAACCAACTAAAATATATTGTGACTGAATACGGTAGAATTAAAAAGATAATATATGTTTTCCGCAAGAACATCATCAAACGTGCATTTGAATCTTTATGATTCACCATGTTTATGATTACTATGCAGTGAACTCTAATTTCGAACTCTATATGGTTTATTCTGGAAGGTGACTGTGAAATAATTTAACTATCCAAACTTTTAAATAAATTTATCAATGAATCTATTGATGAAGTTATTGGTCACATATAATATGGCACACCGTATGGCTTTTATTGAAATAATTATCCAAACTTTGAAAGACATCCTATCAAAGATTCTATATTTATTAAGTTATTAGTCACAATCATGCAGTATGGCTTTTATTGTCGGGGATGAGGGTGACCAATAGTTTGCGGCTGTCCTCGTGCTGACAGCCCACCATCTGCGGACCGACCTCTCTCAAGAGATTAATAGTGCATCATAAAACACATTCGAATAAAAATATCAAGCAATGCCATAAAACTCATAAATCCGAAATTTCGCTTATATAAAAACTGTTCGCGGATTGTAAAGTTATGTTTGGTATCAACTTAACAGAAACGCCGTCCCCGTGCATACCAGAAGCCATGACGTCATTGTGGTATTAAGACGCACGTATACAGTGCTCCAATTTATTCATGTTTTCTGTTGTTATATTTCGCATCGGCCGGAAACCAAATATTTGAACAAGGTAGAAGTAGATTTTGACACAGTTCATTCCGTGGTCATCTCCGTATATATTGAATGCTCTAACCACATAACTGATACTTGAATATGATGTTTGAACACAGTTATTACATGCACAAAATGAGTGCTAGCACTAGAAGTACCTAAATATGAAACGGTTCTTCTACCGAAATCCCACACGTCCTCAAAACATGACCTGAATAGTATCATTGTTTCTAAAATAGAATGTGTTGATATTTCTATCGTATTCCTGGAATAATTGCCTGTATTTTGACATATACATAAATAATGTACACACACATATATATAACGATAGTGGGGATATCATGACAAAACATGTTTCATGAAGCAGAGTTTAAAGACATATTATCTACTTGTTCGGGTGCGTGAAACTGATAAGTTAGTATTAATACGCTATGACAACTGGAGGAATGTAATATTCCACTAACATCGCCGAAAATTTGAAGCAAATCGACCGTACCACTCCATAGAACTACGCTCAATTGTAAATATTTACCACTCGATTCGGGACGCAACAAACGGCGATAAAATAACGAAAATGATTTCGCCATCGAGAGTCATTGCATTTAATTCATATATAATAATGACGGTGTGTGCTGTCAATTTGGATATACTATTTGTAAAAATTACTACTTTGAACAAGAGCATTCTCCATTTCTATTTGATCACCATCCCGGAGTGTTTCACATCACTTTAACAATAAGGAGCGTTCATCGCTACCTGCCCGATATGATAGAAATAATCGTTTTTGGCTCACTGATGTGTGGACAAATGAAAACAGTTAATAAATTGCTATAAATTAAATGAATCATTGTTATGGAAAGCGCAAATTCGATATTTAAATTTTCCCTCCAAAACTATAGGCCAATTTAACAATTTCATTATGGGAGCTGCGCTGGTGCAGCATTACAGATCGTGTGCCTTATATGTGAGTCTCCCATATATAATAGAATACATTGGCACAGGGTTTTCGAAAACAAATCCATGCAGTCATGGAAGGATTGCGTAAAAGCATATAGCATCAAAATAGTTGTTATGTGCGTATATCATCAGCCCATATATTTAGCAAGTCGTTAAAGAAATGTAGGCACGAAAAATCGAAGTACAATGAGCACGTGTCCGATTATAGCATGGCATATTTAAGATTCAATGTCTCGTGACAGGACACGTGACCTTTCCAAAAGTCCCGAACAGCGTGCTGATACGGGCGTGATTTATGGTGGTGCCGGTGGCTTATTCTTTGTGATTCCTGTTCTCAAAATAGTCAAAAATAAATTGAATATCACACTCGACAGAAAACTAGAAATGATTTTCTTTGTCCGCGAATGAATATAGCGTCGAACAATCTTTTGTCAAGTGGTCATTGTGGAATAACTGTATAGTGTGATTCACGACCGATTCGCGACCGAACGCTTTGTATATCGAGCAGATAATCGCCCCAAATCTTTCCAGTCACACATGCCAGTGAAATTGGAAAACATTCAAGTCAATGAGCCATCAATTGGTGCATTCCAGTGCTAGAGGTTCAGGTCAGTGGAGCACTAACCTCGTTATTGTAAACCTGATTTGTTAGATAATTTAAAATTTAAAGTAAGTATACCCTGCAATATGAAAGTACAAATACTTCTGATTAGTGAACTCGTATATATAGTTAATTTACACTGTATGGGCTATATAATTCTTTCTTGAGGTCTTGATGTTAATGCCCTCTCAATTATAGCCCTCATTCGCGATTTATTTGAACAGCATTGGTCATCGCTATATTTATTGAGATCACACGTATTGAACAGGTGCTACATCCATTGTGTGAATAGGAGAGCCGGTAAATGTGACTTAACCTATTTCAAAAGTAACGGTAAATGATCCCGTTGTTTGATACAATGCGCATTGGCCGAGTAAAGTGTCCTTTGCATATTTCCTGTTACGAACCCATTGTATTCACCCCTGGTTGAGTGGTCCTGCTAATTTTCTTTGATACTGGTGGGTCCTGCAAAAATAACGGTACATTTTCTAACATCATCAGCTTGCCCCACCAGCATCATCAATTCAGCAGGACCCGCCAACATCATAGCAGACTAGCAGGACCAGTTGATCAGGATGTGTATATACACGGTATACAATCGATTCATCTTGGTAAAAGCTGCCACGATTGTTTCATAAAAAAAGACCATGTGCCAATGCAGGTCGCCTCGCATATATAAGAGAATGCATTGGCCTAACAATTTTTTGTTAATGTTTCTTACATTCTTGAACAATTGTTATCATTTTTATCATCTTTCTTACATTCTTTTCATTTTTTTCTTACATTCTACAACAATTTTTATCATTTTTACTTATATTTTATTTTTTTAACAATTTTATCACTTTTTATCATTTTTTCATACATCTTAAAAAAAAAAAAAATAATTATTATTTTTTCTTACATTCTTTAACAATTATAAAAAATAATATAAAATTTGTTAGGCCAATACATTCTCTTATATATGCGAGGCGACCTATGGTCGACTCGCATATATAAGAGAATGCATTGGCACATGGTTTTCGCAAAATTTCCGGAAGCTCCCGTCATCACCATTTAACTTCCGTCTTCGAATAAAGGATGAATACAGAATTATCAGCGGGTGAAATTCACATTCAAATTCATTTGAAATTTCACTCAAAAAAATCAGAAACAAATAATTTTGTAATAGTAATTAACATTCGACTAATATAAAATCGATGTTTTTATGATACTTTGAGATGCTGGGTGACTTTGTGCACATCTGGGAGATCCTAGGCGTCTTTTTTGAGATAATGTGTGTCTTTTTGCACGTTTATGAGATCATGTGTGTCTTTTTGCACTTTTGGGAGATCATGGGAGTCTTTCTTGCACGTTTATGAGGTCCTGTTTTTTTTTTGCACAATTGGCGAGACTCTATGTGTCTTTTTGCACATTTAGGAAATCATGGGTGTCTTTGTGCACTTTTATGAGATCCTGGGTGTCTTTTTTCTCAAAACCATGGGACAATGGCAAAGCGTAACTGATGTGTTAATGAATCTTTCATCTATTTCAGTAATTTGTCCTTCGTTTGGTATAACATCTGTTGACATTCTGAACGTCAACTCACAGAATACGTCACTAGGAACGCAGGTCGTCTTCTCGTGCAACGTCGAAGGATATAGACTCCGGGGTGGACCGACACTGCACTGCACAGGTTCCGCGAGATGGAACGAATCCACACCAACATGCATAAAACGTAAGTTCATAGACGTCGTTCAAAGTGTCGGAAGGTTCCGCAAGATGGAACGAATCAACACCAACTTGCATAAAGCAAATTGTTATTATACAATCTTTTATAGAGTTCACACACTTCATTCAAAGTGTCGCTATGTTCCGCAAGATGGAACGAATCCACACCAACATGCATAAAGCAAATTGTTATTATACATATACACATCATTCAAAGAGTCGCAAGGTTGTATATATTGACAACACGACTAGCCCAATAAATGTAAAGTTATTACGACACAATCATAGATATGTTCATGGTTACGACGTATGGGATCTTGTGTTGATCTCACGAGCGCAGGGTCATTGGTGAAACAAACGGGTTTATCTTACGATAAATCTGTGACAATCTAAAACAAACGTTGATAAAGACTGGCCGTCGGCTGTTAGTCGGCCAACTGATCCATCATCGGGAAAAAGTCGCACAGGGTCAACGCAAAACCGCCTCGAGTTCATTTGACCAAGATTCACCCTAAATAGGTTGAGTGGCTCGTATAACTGAATACTATCAGATTACAACGACATACATGTGCATGGCCAAATTCTTCTTGTTCAGTTCATCATATAACCAACATGTATTATACAAACGAATTCGAACCATTATTGGCGACCTATATTATTTTACATGGCCCATCGCGTTACACACTTTCTTGATACCACCATTCGAAGGACACATTTGGGCACTCATCGGTCCACTAATCAAGACTTAGTGATATAAATTTAGCATTCGCTATCTCTCGATATATAGATGGGTTTTACATGGCATTATTTTCCTAATAGGCAGCCCTGGGACCTCATATAGTCTGTCAGATATAATTAGTCTGGACATGAAGCCGACGAACTATAAACGATAGATGGACGTCCCCCCTCCGCAACAAGTCAAATTAGATCCATTTCTCTTTCAGAGCTTACCGTGGATACCACAACAACGGAAGTAGCTCCGGCGATTGTCAATAATTGGCACTCGGAAACGGTCATCGTCATCCTGTGGAGTATAGGGGGCGCTCTGCTGTTGATTTTAATGATGCTACTGTTATGTATTATCCAGAGCCATAGAAAGAGCAGACAGGCCAGTGTGTCAAGGTACGTTTACATGGAGATTTTATCTTAATTAAAGGCTCGGACTGCATAGTTACAGGCCATGACTGGATAGATCAAATCAACATGATGAAGTCGATTTCCTGTAGACTATGTTATTTAATTACCGATATTAATGTGATGAGAATCCTTCCACAACATCAAACGTAAACAGTGTGCTCAATTATTCGGTCAAAATCGATAGATAAGTGATCGGTATATATAGGCGAGTTGAACAACAATGTCAGATTAATGTAGTCAGCGGCAGCAAAATGTTTTCTCGAATCCACTACATATATTTTTAATATGTGAAACGTCTCGAATGTCCAGTAATGTATCAACATGGTCCAATGAACACATTCTTATTTGGGTTGTATTTATTGCCATAAACGGTCGGACCTGATTGCCATAACTCGTGAATTCCTTATTATGATCGTCATCGTGACTTCACGCTGAATAAGTTCGTGTATGGTCTCCCAATTAAATATGAGTTATTACCAATTAAAAAATAGGATTGTTTTCATATCATTCATCATTGTGGGGTACGATGAATTGTGCAGTATATATATCGAGTTCATTTGGTTAATGTTTAAAAGCTCGTACACGGAGGTGCCAACTGATTTACTAAAATCAGTAAACACACTAGTCCGATTGGATACTAAGTCAGCGACAATACTGCCTGCATAAACAAGCAGCAAAAACAATAGAAGCAACTTACTTCCGATCAGATTGTAATAAAACTACCGGATGTCACAACATATCCCAAAAACGCATTTAAGGTTACATGAAACACTCAGGTAAAGTGATATAATAGAAAAATGAAAAACAATCTTGCTAAAATTAGTTATTTTTACGAATATTATATCCAAATTGACAACACACATAGTCATTCTCATATATTAATTAAATGCGGTGACTCTCGATGGCGAAATGGTTTTCGTTAGTTTATCGCTGATAGTTGCGTCCCGAATTGAGAAGTAAATATATTTACTATTGAGCGTATAGTTCATACAATGTTTACCATATGGAGTGGTACGGTCAATTTTTTTGAGATTTTCGGCGATAATATGCCTATAGTATGTCTATAAACATTGTAAAACGGCACGATAAATGAGTATAAAGAATAAACTATGTTTTAGATCCAATATAATTTCTAAATTATACCCTCTTTCAGATCAAGGACAAACTCGATATTCCACATACACGGCGGCGACAACCAGCAAGGTGGTGTCAACCGTGGATTCTCACATCAGGAGGAGAATTTGAGATGGTCTGTGGGGGAGAACCTCCAACCGCCTCCGAGCTACGCAAGTTTGTTCGAACCAGCGCCAGACTATGAAACAGCCATTACTCAGATCCAATCGCGTCGGACCGGTAACATAGATCGGGACCAACCGACTCGGAGCTCTACCTCATCATCACGACGGGCTCGTCTCCCCACACCGAGAAACGAACGTCGTGCTCCAACCGCACCTGATCAATCTGTGAATGTATACAACACGATTCCTGCCGGTGACATAGAACAACATATATATGAAACGGTTGATAATGTGCTGCGAACAAATGGTGTAAACACAAGACAGACTGTAAATAGTAACACAAACACAAACGCTCAAACATCAACTGCAAACAGGCATATCAGTCCGGTTGTGAATCAGGGAGCATGTAGCAACATAACTGCTGGTAGCAACACTGACAGGAATAGTCGACAGACTCTTAGTAACGGAAGTTCTGCTGCGCATGCGCATCATAATATTGGACAACAAAGTTCTTCTGAGAATTACCGACACAGGACAGTTGTGCAACACACGCCGAACGTTCAGCATCCCTGTAGGTCGGGGCAGCCTAGCAACGTCCAGTATTTCAGTCGCGATGCACCGATACGGCACCCAGTCTACCATCATCACGTGGCCCCTCTCCAGGAGGAAGCACCACCAGCTTACAGTGCAATGCTTTCATCACCGGCTGAAACCAGACGAGGGCGACCCAGCAGCGGTAGACAGAGCAGACCAGCTCCCGTAATGAGGTGAGTCACGTGACATATCTATAGATTACCTTGACTGTCACTGTGGGTGTAGTTATAGGTTACACTGGTGTAAATGTTTTCCATAGGCCTCAGTGCTAACGTTTTGGCGTATAGTGTTGGCAATATAAATGTTGGGTCCAAAATTTTCTTTAAATCTGAAAAATTGACATTTTGGGAAACTTTTTACACAAAAAAATCATGTCTGTCTAGCAGGGAATTCGCCTTTAAATCTTATGTTTTCGTAACTAGTGTCAGAACCGCATAAAAAAATACAGTCATATTTTAGACCACACCAAAAAATTCAAACTTCACTACAAAGGGTTAATTCCTGTGCCAATTGTTATTTTACCTATGGGAAATCATAGGGAAGAGGTGTGATGATTTTTTTATGTGAAAAGCACACAAGGCTATTGACCAATCAGGGCCCAGTGTCTATTTTATTCTCTCCTATATATTCCTCCCGCATCCGCTAGATGTCGCTCGGAACCTTATTTACACCAGTGTAACCTATACTAGGGGCGATGAGGGTCATTGTCACAAGGTTTCTATCACATTCGTAGCCAGCATTCCAAATCGATCACAACGTAGTCAGCTTTTCACAAGCGCGATCATAATTTTGTAGTCAAATTCCATCGTTTTATAACGCAATATATGACGGTCATCGCGTGAATACTCGACTAAAATACCGACGTCATGATGACGTCATGCTCCAAAACTGGATTCTTCTATTAAGTTATATCAATGAAACTCGAGCTTTTCGTGACATTGGTCGAAAACCTTTAGTCTTTAAAACAATTGGCCTCGACGTTTACTATCATATTTTAATCATACAAGTGTTGTATGTATACCTTTGTATTATATGTATTGCAGGCAGGAAGCCTAACTCTTTTTGTTAATTGTCAATTGTTTGTTGGAAAGGGGCGTCAATAAGTTAGCAATAACTTGTGCCCCAATCCAATTAGCTATTATTTGCTAATAAAATATGTTTAAACTAATAGATCCGCATGATAAGCTGGCTACGAATGCCATTTCCCTTTAAAAGCTTGCTACACTTGTGATCGATTTGAAAAGCTGGCTACGAATGTGATTGATTCCTTCTGACAGTGACTCCGTCGGTGTTACTAGGGCTGAAGGGGTCACTCTCACCAAAAAAAGGGCTGAAGGGTACACAGGGTTTGAAAATGTGCTGAAGTTGAAATAACTGAACCTTTTTGTATATTATTATATACGAATAAAATATGTTTAAAGTAAAATCTGTTTCGTGCGAAAGTTTCCAGCGTCCTAGTATAAAATTTATATATGCCAAAAGCATTGCGTTTATCACTGTCTGGGAGAATCTGCATAATTCCTGTCAATACAGTACTATGACTACTATGAAATCACGCGCGCTATCAGCATGTCGAATCTATATACACGCCCCTTCAATGTCCACTTTCCTTCTCTCTCCAGGTTGGACTATGAGTACTTCTAACCTTACATCTCGGATGATATCATGATGAGCAGAATGTGAAGAAACCAGAATGTGCCAAAGAATTCCAGAATGAATGTTATTGATAGTTTAATTGTTTACAATTCGTTTTTTTCTTCTTAAAATTTCCACAAGGCTACACCAATTTAATTCGTTGGCTTACGAAACCACAGACAAATGTATTGTTCACGGTATTCAGTTTATGTAAGACTTATGTAAGACTTTTCTATCAGTCATAATGTCTGCGGACATACGTACCACAGTGGCGATGGCATAGTAGGTGTGACAATTTATTATGGTGGAGTTTGGTGACAATTGTTCATCATAATTAATATGCCATAGCAAGGCATGTTGCCCTCTGCAAATTCGCACAATGAGTCTACCAAGCTCTACCAGCTACGGTCGATCTCTCAAGGATGTATCTACCTGAATGTCTTGTCGATGTTGATCTTCACTCAACACACAGCGTTATATTTTGCATGCTAACACACAAGTCCATTTGATAACTTAATGAATAACCCATCTCAACAACCATGATTGTTCTTACGAATGAAATTAATATAAGTAGATAAACATGCATGCATCGAGGTCATATAAAAAACATACCACAATAATGATATATATGTGAGTCAATGAGGAATTGCCACCAGGCCACGGTCAAACACAATTCTGGACGACACATCGTGCAATTATATATATCGTCGTGAATACAATTTAGCAAAACGTAATGAGTCGAGATCAATCTTGGTGAAAAGCAATGGTTAATTGGTCCAGTCGACTCATTGTGCGGAAAATCAGCGGGCGACATGGATAGCTATGGCACAGAATTATGACGGACCAATTGTTACCAAACTCGACCATAATAAATTGTCACACCTACAATGCCATCGATACTGTGGTACGTGTGTCCGCAGCCAATATCATGGGAAAATGAGAATAATTTACATATTAATGTGTTGGTTTTATTTCTTTTTATTCGCAAAAAATTTATTTCGAGTGGTCACCAGGATCGGAATAATCGCCAATCGGCAACTCAAGACCGGTTTGGGGTTTTTTCCCTCCATCTCAGGGGGGGGGGGGGTGAAAAAAAAAATTCCGGCACATATGCCGGGGTGGGTGGGTGGTCAAAGCCACCAACAAGCAATTTTTTCCGCAACTAAAAATAATTCCTGCTTGTTTTTTAGTGTTTTGGCAATGAGTTGGGCTTCAAAACCACTTTGAATGAGAGAAATAATGTAATTATACCTGTAAACTGACTGCAGGCAGTTATCGTGTTGTATTTTGTTGCAAATTTTGAAATCCAAGATGGCCGCTGGCAGCCATGTTTTTTTGGCCGAATGACCTCAAAATGACTCATTCCTATTTACATGTCCATGTTAACATCCATGATAAATAGTATGCACAGAAATTCATGTACAGCTGTTTACAGTGAATTTCCCCCCGCAAATTTCTGTTTTAGTGTTAAAAGGGGGGGTGGGTGTAAAAAAATGATCGGAAAAAACTGCCGAAAACGGAAAAAAATTTGGCGGTGGTGGGTGGGTACAAAAAATGATCGAAAGGGAAAAAATGCCATACGTGCCTGAATTTTTTTTCCGACCCCCCCCCCCCCCTGTCCATCTAGAGATATATTCCCCCGATTTTCGTAAACCAACTAATAAAATTTCTGTGGCCCAAAGTGTTTATGTTCTTGCAATATATAAATAGAATGACACACTTGTGTGAACTGGTTAAAGTTATTGCACGAGTTTATTATGACGCGATGGTAAAACGATAAGCGGTGTGTTCGAGTTTTACCTCGCGACACGACAAACGAGTGCAATAACGTTAACATGTTCACATAATTGTGTTGTTCTGTGTTTATTGCACACTCTGAAGATTGTAGCATGCAATACACAGAAATGTATGTCGATATTTGTTTATTTAATTGAACAATCTTGTGATTTATGTAGACTATAACTCAAAATTTAGTGAAGAAATGTTACATGTTTCAGTTGACGTCGTTTGTATTGTTCAAGGACAAGACAATTATTCAACGTTTTGAAATCTTCTGTATTTTTCTGTTTTCGCGGAAATAAACAAAGGGGTGTGCAATAATATTATCCTATAAATTAGTAGCTATATGTGACCCGCCATATCAAATCCAGTCGGAAGTCGGGATTTTTTTTACCCTGTGCCAATGCATTCTCGTATATATGCGAGTCGACCATAGGTCGCCTCGCACATATAAGAGAATGCATTGGCTTAACAATTTTTTATCATGTTTTTTAAATAAACGTTCCTTACAATTTTTAGGACATAAAATAAAAAAACATCCATTACCCTGCAGGGAGCCCCACACATATATAGAAGCACATAGAAGAGTGTCGTCTGCTCATGTTTGTCTGGGGCTCTGTATGGGTGAAATTATAAAATTGTTAAAGAATACAAGTACAAATTATTAAAATTGTAAAAAATTGTTAGGCCAATGCATTCTCTTATATATGCGATGCGACCTATGGTCGACTCGCATATATAAGATAATGCATTGGCACAGGGTAAAAAAAATCCCGACTTCCGACTGGATTTGATATGGCGGGTCACATATACACATGTATTTTTATGAACATCTCAGAAAGAAAACCTTGTGGTAAATCGTGCTATTATCACCAAATTGGGACCAACAACTGTTTGTTGGCGACAATCTCTTCACCCGCTTCCATCTCTATGACTGCAAACATAACTATATAAACCTGTTGTGTTTTTAAAATATTTTTTCTCATATTGCCAATTCGAAATGAATCTGAATGAAAGACCATGTCAATATCTTGTTATTTTAAATCATTGGATGGAGAAAAATCAGGTCAACAAGTGGGTTCGGCTTGCTTCCTCAGATGTTCACATAGTATCAGAACCATTTCGCGTCACGTCACGCCGTTTGTGTGTTTTATTTTCTGTTATGAATGTTACCAAATGGATATCTGAATAATGTTATTTTGTATGTGGGTTTTCGCTGTGCTCTTAAAAGTGGTAATGTAAACTAAATTCGGCCATTTATTGGACCATCTCCTTTTATTCTCAACATAATATATACAACAAATGAATGAATTTGAGCCATAGATTAGTGCAAAATATACTCATGTGTTCTACGAATGGCTGCGGACACACGTACCACAGTACCGATGGCATAGTAGGTGTGACAATTAATTATGGTAGAGTTTGGTGACAATTGGTCAACATAATTTATATGCCATAGGGAGTCGTGTCGCGCGCCGCATATTCGCACAGTGAGTCGACTGACCAATTAACCCATTGAGTTTCACCAAGGTTGATCTCTACTCATTACGTTTAGCCACATTGTATTCTCTACGATACATAAAATTGCACGACCGATCGTCCAGAATTGTCTTGTGTGTTAGCATTAAAAATATAACATTGCGTGTTGAGTAACGACCAACAGCGACAAGACATTCGGTTTGATAAATCATTGAGATGTCGATCTCGACGCTGATAGAGCTTGGAAAAGACTCAATGTGTGAATGTGCGGCGGGCGACATGTCTCTCTATGGCACAGGAATATGACGACCAATTGTCACCAAAATTGCACCATAATTAATTGTCACACCTACTATGCCATCGCTACTGTGATACGTGTGTCCGCAGCCAATGATGGACACAACGTGTTAATTATAATGAAAATGAGTTAAATCCTTAAACTCATTTTCATTATAATTACCATGTTGTTTGAAATCGTTCATAAACAAATGAGTTTATTTTTCATTAACCCATGGCTCAAATGCATTCATTTGTTGCATATTTTCTTTTGAGTATGACAGGAGATGTTCCCATAAATGGCCGGATTTAGTGTACAGTCCCCCTTTAAATATAGAGTTCATTTGATTGTCTATCCGACGTCTTCCAAAATCATAACCCGATATTACTATTGATTAACCCTTTACCCAACAGAAGGGCCCTGTGCCAATGCATTCTCTTATATATGCGAGTCGACCATAGGTCGCCTCGCATATATAAGAGAATGCATTGGCTTAACACATTAAAAATTATAAAATTGTTAAAGAATGTAAGAAAAAATGGTAAAAAGTGTTAAAAAAAGATTTTTTTTAGGCCAATGCATTCTCTTATATATGCGAGGCGACCTATGGTCGACTCGCATATATAAGAGAATGCATTGGCACAGGGCATAACTGTAACTATCACAATGTGGTCAAGGAGCCGGTTCCAATGATATCCATATTTGTATGGTTTTATTGAGACAGACCGAAGATATTTTAGGCTGTTGAAGCTTTATTTGGCCGTTTTTGGCCGGTTTGTTGGGTAAAGGGTTAACTAATATTTCTAATTGATATGTTTCACATTTTGTTATGTAAATTATATATGTTAACTATACGATAGTGCCGACGGAAGAATAGATCGTTTCCAATATATTCACTAGCCAGAAACACGCGTTTCTTGCAAGTTTTCGCAGTTTTTTTATCCATAGATGGATAGCTATTTATATATTACATACGACCGACACCCATACTAAATTGTGAACAAATTAGCGTTTAGAAATTTCATTTCAATCACATAGAATGCTAGTCATTGTGCAGCGACGAGTGACGCAATTTTATCTAAACCTGGCTGTTACCATATAAGTTGTGAATGGACTGTCTGGTCATTGCTGATATATTAACCCTTCCTATACTAAATAATAATTAACGAGTAGTTCCTTAAGGAAATATTCAGATAACAAGTTCAACAAACTACCATGAACTTATTATCTGAACATTTCATTAGGGAATTACTTGTCAATGAGTATTTAGTAAAGAAAGGGTAATGCTTTAACCCTTTGAGTGCCAGGGGCCGATCTCATCGGCCCTAAACCTACAAAATAAGTCTGTTAAAGAATATAAGAATAAATTATTAAAATTGTAAAAAATTGTAAAAAAAAAAAAAAATGTTAAGCCAATGCATTCTCTTATATATGCGAGGCGACCTATGGTCGACTCGCATATATAAGAGAATGCATTGGCACAGGGTATATGGGTTGATACAAAAATACAAAGACTGTGAACAATTCTGCGATGTAATTTCTGTAGTCAAGCACATAATCGATGCTGGGCACATTATAACGTTGGTCCACAATATCTTACAATTTAGATACGTAAAGGTACTCAATCCGATCAGTCAGTCCCCATACCACCAAGATACAATAGCAACAACATTTCTTCAAAATACACTTTAGTTATCAGAATGAATTAATTATAACAATATAATGCTAACCACTGTCAACTATGGTATCCAATTTCCCAAAACGTGTTATTTATCAACATTTTGTTGATCAAAATATGGCCGTATTATCACTAAAGTATCACGAAATTTGACCGTATTACCACTTGATTTTAGAGTTATCCATCTTCATCTGCAATTTTGTCCGAGACCATCCGTCTGACCACGTGTTTCTGTGCCACGTATTAATTATTACACATCTCGAGAAATAACAAACTTCAAACATCGATATCTGATCACTCTGAGCATTTATGGGTGGGTTCCTCGACTCGAATCAAATATGTTTTACCCCCCACCCGAAGCCAAAGAAATAGTAATTTAGGAGCGTCTGATCGGATTGAGTACCTTTAACATCTCTTTGATTATTTGATTATTACTTTTATATCGGTTTCTTCTCTGTAAAGTCGGTGTCTATTTTCACTTTTATAGATGTTTAAAACCCGTTGCTATGTCTGTTTTTTTAATATCTGTTTATGAATAATATAAATATGTATATGGATCGCTCCGCGACCATTTTCCGCAAGGTGCCAAAAGTAGTCTTCCGCGTGTGGACTAGTCTTGCTATTGTTATATTGGTGTTGTCACGTGTCTTACTCAAACGATTGTTGGAAACAGTTTACTCTTTTAACTCTTCCTTGAGCTTACTGAAAGTTTGCGAAAACCCTGTGCCAATGCATTCTCTCATGTATGCGAGTATCCCATAAGGAGCCTCCCATATATAACAAAATACATTGGACTATAACACTATCTACATTGACCGTGTATGGCGTGCATTCTCGTATATATGCTAGGCTCCATATGGGAGACTCGCATTTATAGAGAATGTACTGGCACTGGATCTTAAATGCATAAAATGCTGCACCCGCGAATTTTTTCTCACAATTATCAATTTTCTGCGCTTGGTCTTAAAATAACTATGTTAAGTTTTGAAGTTCGTATCTGATGTTAAATATCCGAATCAAGCCCTTATCATAATTTTCTCGACGAACTGATCACATCGATACAAAATTTTGAATGATGAGTAAATTCCAACTCGGATAAAATAGTATACAGTGGAGTTAGTGGTCTATCCCCCATATATAGCGATGATCACGAGCGAACGAGCCGAGAAACCTAGTTTGAATCGTCTGCAAGGAAGTTCATTTTAAAATGGTCTATCTCTTCACAGCAAATTTCATATAGATTCCATCGTATTATACAATAATAGATATCGTTCGAGAACATTATGCCTGTCAAATAATAATTTGAATTTCTTATGACAATCATGGGAAAGTTGTAGGGGCTATTTTTAGAATATAAATTCGCAGTGAACCAAACAGAGCATCAGGGAAGGGCACTCTATCTTGTTAGCACTCTCAATCAATGATAATTGCAGATCATCTAACAGATTTATTGCGAATTACGATCAAAATAAACTACTTGATCATGCCTTTATAGACAAATAATGTACCCCGTCAGACGGGGCCCGTCTTCACTTTTATCTGTTTTTATTCACAGAATAGCTATTTGTTGACTTGAGCTCGTGAAATATACTAAGGAATATGTGCAACTCACATACATTTGTTTTCCATAACTGAATAATGTACATTTCAAGTGAGAAATTGATGCCCATGCAGCTCTTAATGGTCATTTGCCCCAGTGATCGATCCGAACTTGTAAGTGGTGGATTTAGAATTTCTTGGGACATTTGCGAATTGAATGAATGGCAAATAAACGAGCACTGTCGTATACATTGTCGCTCAAAACTCGAATTTAAACTATACTTCCGCAAATTATAACAGTTTATATATGTCTTATGTTATCATGTGTATCTTGTGCTTCGTATGTATCAAGGGACTTTACCGACCAGTATTAATGTGTAAATAGCAAATGTGCCAAATCAGTGTTGTGTTTGTCTATAGATATAACTGTCAGTGACAAATAGTAGTCCTTATTCTTGCCGTGTGTGCATGATAAACATAATTTACACCCATGTAATAATAGGCGCAGATGTTACACACTGAATACACAAGAATTTAAAAATTATAAAAATTATATGAAATTATAATACAAGTTATTGTTATTTTTCAACAAATTCTTCAAAGACCGGACCATAAATGTCGCAGACGTATTTGGTAACTTTTTTATAAGAAATATAAATGTGATCCACTAATCTTTCAAGCGTTGCCGGCTATACCTATACAGTCACCGATTGACGTCACCACCTGACATGATCCATCTTTATGCGAAAACGTCTGCCTGTGACATGCATAATCTTATCGTTGGTATCTGACAGCGCCTGGCGATTGAAGTTCTCGATCAAAAGTTCAATATTCGTAGACGAAACACTACGATTCTATCGCTCTGTAACGTGCCCTCCCGTATAATAACGACGCCAAAGCGCTATTTCAAACGCCATGCACGTCTTTAATAACTGTATTACTTCTTATCACTGCTGACTAAATGTATATGAACCTTATTTGAATGTACTCTCATCATTTCGTTCCCATTATGTTCAACAAGTATGTTATCATTGTAATTTGTATCATGTTTTTCTATTGAAAAATCTTAAATGTTATAACCACGAAGTGCCAAATCGAAATAATTAATAAAACATTTAATAAAACTTATATCATTTATACGTTCATCCCTCGTTATTGTTGTGTATTATATTGTGAAAGTGACACCCGATTCAACATCTCCAGTGTAAACTCTAGCGTTTTATAAGTTTATATAATTGTGGTGTATTACATTGTGACAGCGAGGCCCGACTCGACATCTCCAGTGTAAACCCCAGCATTGTATACGTCCATCCCTCGTCATTGTGGTGTATTTCATTGTGACAGTGACACCCGATTCAACATCTCAAGTGTAAACCCCAGCGTTTAAACGTTCATCCCATTCAGTGTGGTGTATTACATTGTGACAGTGAGACCAACATCTCCAACGAAAGCCCAAGCGTTGTATACGTCCACCCTCGTCATTGTGGTGTATTACATTGTGATAGTGACACCCGATTCAACATCTCAAGTGTAAACCCCAGCGTTTTAAACGTTCATCCCATTCAGTGTGGTGTATTACATTGTGACAGTGAGACCAACATCTCCAACGAAAGCCCAAGCGTTGTATACGTCCACCCCTCGTCATTGTGGTGAATTACATTGTGAAAGTGACACCCGATTCAACATTCAACATCTCCAGTGTAAACTCTAGCGTTTAATAAGTCCATCCGTCGTCATTGTGGTGTATTGCATTGTGACAGCGAGGCCCGACTCGACATCTCCAGTGTAAACCCCAGCATTGTCTACGTCCATCCCGCGTCGGTGTGGTGTATTACATTGTGACAGTGAGGCCCGATTCGACATCTCAGATGTAAACCGCAGCGTTTTAAACGTTCATCCCATTCAGTGTGGTGTATTACATTGTGACAGTGAGGCCCAATTCGTCAACTCAAGTTTAAACCCCAGCGTTCTGTGTCAGAAATTAACAAACCTTGGCTGTTTGTTACAATAGCAATCGTTGGTGTGTGTGTATATATACGCCCGGCACCGCTTAGATTCTGATGTATCAATGAATCGTGACCGAATTAATTCGTCTCAGTGATATTAGTAATATATCTCATATTGCTTGTCCGGTTTAGACCTGATTTATTTTAAAGTTCACCTGATCGGATTTCACATTGATGCATACTATATATGCGAGCGCTTGCGACCTCGGTTTTTTTTCAATCTGATTTCAGTAATATTATAATAGCTTTTTGATGTCAAATATGATTGTACCTGGTTCTATTTTAGAAATATATGGAAAATGCATTTGTAAAAAACTCAACAGTACGATGTTTCACATTCCCATAATGATGTATTCCTGCAACAACAGGTTAGCTGCATAGACAAAACTATACTGTAGGTTTAACCCTTTACCCAACAAACCGGCCAAAACCGGCCAAATAAAGCTTCAACAGCCTAAAATATCTTCGGTCTGTCTCAATAGAACCATACAAATATGGATATCATTGGAACCGGCTCCTTGACCACATTGTGATAGTTACAGTTATGCCCTGTGCCAATGCATTCTCTTATATATGCGAGTCGACCATAGGTCGCCTCGCATATATAAGAGAATGCATTGGCCTAAAAAAAAACTTTTTTAAAAACTTTTTACCATTTTTTCTTACATTCTTTAACAATTTTATAATTTTTAATGTGTTAAGCCAATGCATTCTCTTATATATGCGAGGCGACCTATGGTCGACTCGCATATATAAGAGAATGCATTGGCACAGGGCCGTTCTGTTGGGTAAAGGGTTAACCCATTCTATACTCATTGATGGGTATTTCTCTTAGTAAATGTTCAGATAATAAGTTCAACAAACGACCGTTAAACTTATTACATGAACATTTCCCCTCCCCGATAGCTGGGACTCATTCTGCAATTGTATTATATCTGTCGTCCATCCGGGTGAATAATAAACCTTTCCAATCTATACTATTATAACTGACTGTGAGAATCCATTTAGTATAGGAAGGGTTAAAGGCACGTGCGGCCTTAATTGTCGAAAATATTCATATTTGTTCCAAACACCGTAAACAGAAAAACAGTAAAACGCATACAGTTCCGTTCATATATACCATGACCATCGCGTAAACAGCATGTTATCATAAAGACCTACTATATTTTACCTAAGCAAGAGCATGATTGTGTTACAGAAGACAGCACAATGCTACTGGCTAATCACACACAAATGGCATAAACGCTCTTTATTAGTTCCATATCAGGTATTCACCAACAAAGAACGCTCTTTATGTTTACCATCATAATATAAACAAACACCAGAAAAGTAACTTTTTACGCTTTTGTTTACATAACAATGGTCAAACATATGACCATAACATACTGTTTATGCGATATTTCTTATTTGTATACGGACAAAGTCTATCTTCATTTTGATGTTCTTTCTGTTTGTGGCGGTTTTTGACGGGTGGAGATATTTTCACAGGATACCCACCGCCAAGGCCAACCGTGTCTTTAAACTGCATGACTATGATGATTCCGACCTCATGCAGGGTGTGTTTCATAAATAAGATATGAATCGCTACTTTGCGATTGCGAGAAGTCTCAGCAGACAATATTTTGTTTTAGCTATTATCACGTTCCAGTGATCAAAATATGTGGATCAATACACGCCGTGTGTACATAAATCAAGCAACATATTAATCGAAGTGGTATAGGTTATCGCCTCAGAATTAAATCAATCACAATTCGATCTACAGCATATAACAAGAATGATTACTTCTGAGATTCATCCTAATATAGCAATAATTAAAGTCACCTGGTGGTTTGAAGGTCCAAATTATGCTCAATTTTGTTGCGACGCCGTCTCATTCCAGTAGATTATTTTTTTTCTGAACCAAAATCTGCCATCGAATTAAGAAAGTTCCGGTCCCGAATTTTCTTCGACATGGAATAATACATAGCGTTTATAATTGTTAGGCTATCCCTAATATGGTAGAAATAAACAGCGTATATATCTCTTCTGCATGTGCGAAAAATTAAAAACAGCTGGAAAATTGCTGTGACCGTGGCGAGTATTTTTCATATATTTTTCATATATCAATAGTTCGTGTATCCATCAACATATATTATCTTATCTACCATTTGTATCATATAGTCATATTCTCGTCGGTTATTTCGAACTCTGTATAATGGAAATCTTGTGATCTTATTATACGTTTTTTATTATATATATATATAGGCTATGTTTATGAATGGACGATCAACAAGAACATTTTCATTATGTTTTAATTATACATGTAATATATGTGACCCGCCATATCAAATTCAGTCGTAAGTCGGGATTTGTTTTACCCTGTGCCAATGCATTCTCTTGTATATGCGAGTCGACCATAGGTCGCCTCGCATATATAAGAGAATGCATTGGCCTAACAATTTTTTACAATTTTAATAATTTTTCTTGTATTCTTTAACAATTTTATAATTTCACCCATACAGAGCCCCAGACAAACATGAGCAGACGACACTCTTCTATATGCTTCTATATATGTGTGGGGTTCCCTGCAGGGTAATGGTTGTTTTTTTATTTTATGTCCTAAAAATTGTAAGAAACATTTATTTAAAAAAAAATGATAAAACATTGTTAGGCCAATGCATTCTCTTATATATGCGAGGTGACCTATGGTCGACTCGCATATATAAGAGAATGCATTGGCACAGGGTAAAAGAAATCCCGACTTACGACTGGATTTGATATGGCGGGTCACATATAGTCTCCAATATGACAAAAATTGCCTCTATCTGTGTGCCCTGAATTTATATAGCGTTAATAAAATTTACTTCTTAATCATATTCACAGCTTCTTGTCGCCCAACATGTTAGTGATATTGGATGTTTGTAGAAATAAATAGACATTTGATTTGAGTTCAAACTTATTCCGGAAAAACTGAATTGAATTGGTATCCTTATAATAGATAGACTTGTAATATAGCCCATTGAAATTAGACTCAGCCTCTGTCTCATAAAGGGTTTTTAAAATAACATTTTTCCGGATTGAACAAGATCAAAGGCGCCGCTTTTGAAATTAGAGACCCGCTGTGGGGATATTATAAGCGTCGCTATCATTTCTGCATCACAGGAATTGAAACTGTTCGCGTCACTTGATAATATCTCCAATAATCAGTTGTATAGTTCGCAGTTTTACTAATCGAAGATTTTAGGCCACCAACTGTCAGCCAATTTACCATTGTGTCCGACCAGAACCCTTCAAAGAAGCCATTGTAATTAAAATGAGGGGACCGCGTGCAGACACACCAAATTAGAATATGCATCTGTTACGTGAGTTTCCAAGTTCCAAGTCATAGCCTCATAGGACTAGATACGAATTAAGGCAGGACATTAAATACGGGGCGACTGAAGCAGCCAAGGTCAAGGAGGACAACTTCAATAAAGGGGAACTTTTCAGTCAAGAGTTAATAGGTCGGTAACGATATCACAGAAAGATATAGTTTTCTGGATAACCTGCATGGCCGAGCCCTCGAATAAAACTTGTTCCAGTGGATAGAGAGGTCATTCCTATGTAAGGCATGAAGGTTTGGTGGACGAATGTTTTTCCTGAATTGTCACGAAGCAAAAAACTTTCTACCATTATCGTTAGTTGGCACACAAATTAATTCCGATATGAATTTACTTTGTATCATTTGAAAGGAATTTGGTGACAAATAACGAAAAAGACAATAATAAACGCATTATGTTAGCCATTTTCGAAAATCTCGACTGAAATTCGGAAGTAAGACGACAACATCGATGTTTTCCAATTTCTTACGGAAACTCAAAATACCATTTTCTCCCGAAATACGTGCACATCCACTTCGAGTCAATGATAATAATTTGTCACGGTTATTTTGAGCTCAACAAAGTTTTACATTCACAAGCCGCGACAAACTTCTTAATCGACTCTCAGTGAAGGTTTCTTTAAACCTACCCCGAAAATAAACCGACTTAGCATAAATGCCGAAAAAACAATATTTCTGTAATCATATAAAGTTAAAGCACTTTCCATGACATGATAATATTAAGTTACTGTCTAAAAATGTGCCCCCTCCAATTGATGCAAAGCGAGATGGGAGCTGTTTTTGCTTGCCCTTGCCCCCCCCCCCCCCCCCCCCCTGCCCCCGCCACCTGATTATATATCTATGGCTACAGCTCGAGGAAATCAGAACTATATAATGAAACAGTGATAGATTTTCACGATGTTTATGTGATACGAATGATAGTGATTGCCACGTGTTGTTTTCATTTGCACAGTGAGCAAAATTACCGTATATGAAATTCATTCCAATTTTCCACCCAAAGTATAATTCAATCAACGCTATACATAAATTTTCCACCCAAAGTATAATTCAATCAACGCTATACCTAAATTGCTACATGAATTTGTTTATATTTGGCTGTCGATTGTAAAATAAAATATGGTTCTTTTCAATTGAATATCCAAAATTAAGCAACACGAGATATACATTGGAAATAAGCCACACAAAGTATATAGATTGTGGAATCAGCTTTCTCACAACAGTCTCATATATATACATGCCGCTTTCGGACTTTCAGAAAACCGGAATGTCATGTTGGCAAATTTAGACATCAAGACACCATCAATCTGGTTAACGCGACAGTAGTCAAGCCATCAAGATAAGACAAATCAGTCCGAAAACTTACGGGCAACTATATAGCTGAAAAGGGCTCCCTTCTGTGGCCCTTGTGTTCGCTTCATGGCAGACGGACTTATTTGATTGTGTATAATAAGACCATGGTTGACTTATACCTGTTATTCCATTGGTTGGCGCGGGCAACAATGAAAACACAAATTTAAATCGCGTATATATATTTTCATCTGTCTGTCGTCTACTTACATTCCCTCCAAATGAACAATAGATCATTCCAATGTAAAATTTTATAACCGAATGGGAGAATCCATTCAGTATAGAACGTATTAAAGTTACGACCATAAATATGATCCACAACTCGAATTGTGTCTTGACCCTGCTCCATGTGATTGTGCCATATATGTTTAGGTATAACGTATATCTCAAACACCACGCATTAGTATGATTAGATTGAAGACTCGATCACTTATTTCAGTCAAGAAACCCTGGTAATAATGTCCAATAACGACAGTCAAGTATCCTTAATATGTCGTGCTTTGCCATTGAACGCATTCTGAATTGCCGTTTTCAAGACTAGCTGATATGTCGACATCACGTTTTACCTTCTCGCGTTTAATTGGCAGATATATATAGCTTCATCTGAGGGAAGATATATTCATTTATCAAAACCGCAATTCTCAGGTTTGGTGATACCCTTGGGTTTGGTGATACCACGTACACGGGGTATATGAGCCAGGTCAAGATCAAGAACATGGTCACACGTGAAAATTGAGTCGGATCGGTCGAGCAGTTTTCGAGTCTATAACACATATACACACAGACATACAGAGAGAAGTTCCAAAATATATAATAGACTAGCCGATGAGCCCGACGTTGTCCGGGCTATTCGAAAACCAAATTTCAAGTTGATAGCTCCACCCGTTTCCGAGATCTGGTCTGCGCATGCGCGAAGCTGGCGTCGCACGGGCTCGGCGACCCGATAAAATTCGTATCCGGGGCAAGATACATTCACATAGCAAATTTCAAGTCGATAGCTCCACCCGTTTCCGAGATCTCGTCTTCGCATGCGCGAAGCGGGCGCCGCACGGGCTCGCCAATACGACAACGACGACCGCCTGGTCATACTACACGCACGTACCAAGTTTCGTCCCGATCGGTCGAGAATCGTAGATTTGTATAAATGACATACAGACAGACAGACAGACAGACATACAGACAGAGGTCTTCAAAATATATATGAGACTAGCTGGTGGACCCGACGTTGTTCGGGCTATTTAAGAAAAATTTGTACCCGGCGCAAGATACATTCACATGCCAAATTTCAAGCCGATAGCTCCACCCGTTTCCGAGATCTCGTCTGCGCATGCGCTGCACGGGCGTCGCACGGGCTCGCCAATGCGACAACGACCACCGCCTGGTCAAACTACACACACGTACCAAGTTTCTTCCCGATCGGTCGAGAATCGTAGATTTGTATTAATGACAAACAAACAGACAGACAAACAGACAGACAGAGGTCATAAAAATATATAGGATATTTATGTAGTGGGTGTGTGTTATTGTGGGATACGGCGCTGTTGTCGTTGGGTGCAACTTTAGTGTAAACCGCTAGTTTTACTTAGTTTTACTTAGTCGTTTACGAGAACATTACGTAACACACCATCCCGCGAGAAGGTGTCAGGTTTGTCGCCGACTTGAACAATCCGGCTTAGCAATCTGCAACTTTAATTATTCCAGACCGATATCACTTGATGTACTATCACCCAAACTGGAGTTTGGCTATCATCAACTGATCCCCTACACGCAGCAGCAAGTATATTTTACACATTGAAGGAAACGAAATATTTCCTCCACTTTTGGTCAAGCAATCGGGCTTATACGAGTCGACAAAATATCAAACATGTTTAATGTGCGAGTCCGGTTACTCTGAGGAAAGGCACTACAGACAATGAACAATATTGCTCAGAGCAAGATTGTTAAGCTCGATTGCTCATGTGTATAATGCGGGGGCGTTATATACTGTTTGTAGTATGATACATCACATGCGATTTTGCGAAGTAGCTCATGCATGCAGGAAACTACCAATCGGACGCCGAAAATATTCCACCAACGTGGGTTGACATCATTTATGAACCGTCCGAAATGGTCATCGTTGACAGACTACAATAACAGAAATAAATGTCAATCTCTGTAACTAATCGTCTAATAGGATGACGAGGCCGCGTGTTGGTGTCAGGTTTCCCGCAGACTTGAACAATCCGGCTTAGCAAGCTGCGATTTTAATTATTTCATACCTCTATCACTTGATGTACTGTCACTATATAACTGATCCCCTACATGCAGCAGAAAGTATATTTTACACATTAAAGGAAATCAATTTTCATTTTTTCCACAACTCTTGCTGAGCAATTCGGCTTACGAGTCGACAAAATATCAAACATGTTTGATGTGCGAGTCCGGTTACTCAGAGGAAACGCCCTACAGACAATGAACAATATTGCTCAGAGCAAGATTGTTAAGCTCGATTGCTCAAGTGTATAATGCCGCGGGAGCCTTATAGACTGTTTGTAGTATGGTACATGCGATTTTGCGAAGCAGCTCACGCAGGAAACTACCAATCGGACGCCGAAAATATCCCACCAACGTGGGTTGACATCATTTATGAACCGTCCGAAGTGGTCAACGTTTGACAGTCTACAATAACAGAAGTAAATGTCAATTTCCATAACTAATTGTCTAATAGGATGATTAGGCCGCGTGTTTGTGGGCTCCATCTGGTTCCGCCATCTGCGGGTCTCTCGCCCAGACAGTCGCTCGTGACAGCAGAAAAAAACGCTTAATATAATTATGGGGTTATTTATGCGATTAGCAATATAAAACCGGGGGCTATTATCAGATGAAAACAGACCCGGCTTGTTCCGATTTATGAATAAGTTACCGTTGAAAACTTTGGCCTTTTCAATGAGACCTCCCCGTTTCATTCCCATGGTTTGAAAATGTGGTTTTTGTACCACGGGAACGATTGTGGTTTGTTTGCGTAATTTGGTTTCGTGTCTGTATGCGTGCAGACATATACAAATATTCGTAAACTTTTAGGCATTGGGATCGTATGAAACACCATAGTCAGCAAATTCTAAGACGAAGTCGAAAAGGGGCATTACTCTGTCAGACGTGATTCGAGCGGACCCAAACGCGAGCCTGCATGGTCGCGGCTAATTGAAATAGTTAAATAGTTCATCTACCAAATATCACATTTTTTTAAATCCTTGCTGCACTTAATGGATTTTCCCACTCAGTCATAAAAGTATACAATGGTAGGGTCTTTTATTCATCTGGAGGGATGTTCAGGAAATATGAGCAGACGATAGACAATAGAAAGTGCACCAAAAAATTAATATTCAGAGAGGAAATATTCAGATAATAAGTTCAACATGTTCGTGTGTTTAATTTATTATCTTATTATTTCCTGATCGATAACTACTCGTTAATGGGTATTTACTGTAGAAAGGGTTAAATATCATTTGTGTTATCATCCGGACAGACGGACGGACGTCCGACCCTACCATTGCACCCCACAAGTAACGTACGGAAAATCCAATTTTAAAGAGTGCACACCACAAGTAACGTACGGAAAATCTAATTTTAAAGAGCATGCATTATATCACTTTACTCCGTTCGAGACTGTATATGTATATCATGTAAATCATCCAGTTATATTGAGCTACGACCTCGGTGTGCTGTTAAGATTGGCAATCACTCTACTCGTCGTCGTGAATCTCGAGCTTCCCGCGAAATAAGATCGCTATTCACAACGGATAGTCATCGCTGGCTGCGACACAAAACTGTGCAGTAATAGAAGTGCACTATGAAACCAGTCGCCAACAAATACACGGCTGACATGGATTTGGTGTTACTAAAGGGATATTTGGCACACCCACCGACATCACCAGAGCTCAGCAGTCTCTGTTAGGTTTGTTCTTTGCATTTATTTTAAACTTAAAAAGCACAAGTCGCACAAATGTGGCATTTAAAGGTACTCAATCGGATTAGATGGCCCCATATCATCAGATTCCAACAACATTTTTTTTTAAATGGTAATTGCCCAAAATTAATACTAACCACAGTCAACTATAGTATAAAATTGCCCAAAACCTGTTATTTGTCAACATTTTGTTCAACGAAATTTTGCCGGTTTGTCAAATATCTGACACAGAAAAGCCACCTGATGCACATCGCTTCAACCGTGTCGACTGTTTCGATTTGGTAGTACCAAATCAGAAGTGATACACAACAGCGAGCACATCGACCTTATGTCAGATTTCCTAAACCCAAAGAGGTGATAGGCATGTGAAGCCGAAATCGCATTGAAATCAAATTGCGGACTAGAAGGGACTTGAAGTGGTGGCGTCGTGGTTGATGTGAGGTCCAAATTCAGGAACCCCACATCCTCCATCAGCATAACGTCTATATCAGGTCATCCATGATAACAACGAACTGAATTTCTACCACATATGACCTGGCATTTATACCTGTATTGTCACAATCAATGTATGACGAGAATCAATGTATGACGAGAATCAATGTATGACGAGAATCCCGGGTCGTACGTTGTGACTGGTCGAATTATTGACAATAAACAGGTCATGATTATCGCATTGTTGCAAATGAGACGATAAGTGAAGTATTAAGGGACTGTATACCAAACACACGATTTGAGTTGTAAAAGTGGTACGAAATAATGATGGTACATGTTCGTCAAAACTCTTATACGCGTAGTCGTTTTGCGAAAGGACTTTTTGGCCATACGGATAGACTTACGCGACTACGAATATAGCTATCCGTATTCGTAATCGTAAACGTGAGGATGCGAAAGGTCTCTATTATGTTATAGAACACGTACACATGCACCGTAGTGTTGATGTGTCAAGTCGGATGGCAAATTAGCCATAGTTGGCCACGTCACTCTTCTTTAACAATTATCTTCCTTTTTATTTGATGAAAACTAAAACAAATATCAAAACATTGCTTTGAAATTCATTATCTGACCCCGAAAACCTGTTTGATAAGGCTGGTTGGTGTGACTAAACACAGACAAGACCACCTTATGCGATATATTTATAGACTTCTATATTTTGCACATTTTATAATTATGAACGCTCTTAAATATTCGACGCTGTTGGGCAATACAAGTATATCACTCTTCATAAACAGTTTATCTTTTTAATTTTGTTTTTCATGAAAACTAAACAAATTAAAAACATTGCTTTGAAAATCAATATCTGACCCCCGAAAACCTGTTTAGTAGAGCTGGTTTTGGTGTGACTAAATACAGCCGTGACCAGACAGAACCACCCATATGGTGTCTAGGATTCTGTAACAAGCATGACCTTGCCGGCTTGTACTAGTCATTTACCTTATATGCACATCCCGGGTTTCCGGACTGCTACGTGTGCCTCTTTACATGGAGGGGGCAATGCGGCCAAAGTGACATCATGCGCCTAATTTGGGAAAGTACTTAATTTGCAGTTTGACACACAACTGGGCCACTCATTTGTAATTGCATCAGCCGAACGGGGGACAACAATATAGGCCTGATATCGTATATATTCGTGCTTTGTCCTTGGCTCACGCCATGCACTCTACCGTAACAGTTATTATTTTATTTTTTTCCCTGAAAACTACTGAAAAATTCAAACCATTGCTTTGAAAATCATTATCTGACCCCAGAAAACCTGTTTAATAGAGCTGTTTGTGTGTGACTAAACACAGCCTGTACCAGACCGGACCACCCCTATGGTGTCTCTGCTTCTGCAGAAAGGCGTGACTATGCCTGCTTGTGCGGAGTATACCTTATATGCACTTCCCGGGTTTCCAGACTGCTGCATGTGTCTCGGTACAGGGGGCCAATGCTTACAAAATGACATCAGACTCCTAATTTGGTAAACTACTTAATTTGCAGTTTGACACACAACTGGGCCACTCATTTGTAATTGCATCAGCCGAATGACAGACAACAAAAGGCCTGACATCATATATAGTCGTGCTTTTTCCTTGACGCACACCACTCTTCATTAACAATTATCTACCTTTTTTATTTCATGAAAACTAACAAAAATATCAAAATTTGAAATTCATTATCTGACCCCGAAAACCTGTTTATAGGGCTGGTTGGTGTGACTAAACACAGACCGGACCACCCTATGCGATGTATTTATAGACTTCTATATTTTACACATTTTATAATTATGAACGCTCTTAAATATTCAACACTGTTGGCAATACAAATTTGAAAATCAATATCTGACCCCCGAAACCCTGTTTAGTAGTTCTAGTTGGATGTGACGAAATACAGTCTTTGCCAGACAGAAAACCCCAAGGTGTCTAGGATTCTGTAACACGGCGTGACCTTGCCTGCTTGTGCAGAGTACTAGGAATCACGGAACTAAATGGTTTCCCATAGGCGACAGTGTTACACTGTAAAACCATGTGTTAAATATCTGAACGTGTTCAACCTTATTGGCGTTAAAATTTATCACGCTAAGTGTTATAATAATTAATACCAGTGTTACATCGCAACAAAATACTTGGCCAATCTTAACACCAGCGTTAACTAAATTGTTTGCTTTCTCTAATTAACGCCATGTCGCGTTAAACAATGTTACCAGCATATAAAATTGGCAACCATAATGTGTCATTAAGATACATCCCACCACGTAAGACATGTCAATTTCCAATTGTTTAGTTATTTGAAAGACATATATGTGTATATTTAACGCATTTAATACGCCTTTTCGTGTTTTGGAAACACGGACGATACTCTTTTAACACTGGCGTTAATTCACGTGTTCAAATCATATAACGCAGGCGTTTTGTTTTACTGGATGAAATTTAAGATGGACATTCCGTTAGACTGTATACATAGCAATTAGCCCGCGGCCAATGCTCTACGTCAATTAAATTTGACTTCCAAGGTCGTAGAAGATGTTTCGAATGGTACCAGCAGGGAATACATTATGTAATATACCCAGATAGCTAAGGATGTGGATGTATTACCAGATGTGGAGTGTTATCGCTATACAACATGCCATGACCACACAGTGGTTATAGAAAGACGGACTTTGTTAAAATGGAATTGATCACTGCAGTCCTGCCAGATGAATAAACATATATGAGGTCAGTTTTGTTGTTATCAAAGTATATCAATTTTATTTCATCAGTTTATAATTTTACAATTGCTACACACATTTATACATTCAATTAACCGCGTATCGATATATACATGTTCTTTATATATTATGGTAAATTAATTAATTATATTAAAGACATATATATATAGGCCGTCATCGACGCCTTTATTTGAGGATACACGTTGTATTGTCCACAAATACTATAACGGGCTGTGTTCGGTAATTCCTTATAACTCTGCAAGCATCTGGCCATATACAGCGTATTTCAATTTTATTAACAATTGTTTAATCTCTTTTTCAGACATATGCTCGATCGAACCAGAAAGAATATGAAAAACTATCGACAGGAATCTTCTGAACGGTGCAAAATCAAACGCGCCGTGACAGGGCTCATATGCATGCGTCGGAAGTGATCGGAGATTCACATTTTACAGAAAAATCAAGCTGTAATACATGGTTGGATGAAATGTAACCTCACACGCTGAATGTCAAAAGCTGTACATGTGAATAATGCACATACTGGATACACTGGAAGCAGGAACTATTACGACCGTTTAGCTAAAATTCTACCTCTATCGGAAACAGTGTTTATTCAATCAAAGCAGATATATATAAAAAAAAGTGCATGGGTTGTGTCGGTATTATTCTGTGCATCTGGACGTTACTGTGTGATAGCATGGCGGATATACGTGTGCGACTTCATCAATGTTTCCAGTAACTACACGTGGATCCTCTACCCCAAAAATATGTGAATTTTGTACTCACAAAAGTAGATATTCCTGTTTCTGGTGTTGGTAGTGAGAATTTTGGGGACTATGTTCAGACACTATAGACATTGTGAGTAGTGGTCACATACATGTATTATCCTCAAAGGAAAACAATTCTCGGACTATTTTAAATTCGTTGAAGAAATGTTATGTTCTTAATGCTATGTATCATATACATACATGTATTTGGATTGGTTTAATGTTTAAATAATCTGTTTTGATTAAAATTCATTCAGGACAATTCATCTTTTGTCAATCATTCTAGCGAAAGAACAATGGGTATCTTATTTTAACACTGATGTTATCAAAATGTAACACTGGTGTTCTTAAGAGTTAACATCAGTGTGATCCTATTCTAACACCAGTGTTAAAATGTGGGGTTCTTAACACCAAAATGTGTTAATTATCTGTTACATGTGTTCAGAACACATGTTTGTGTTAAACTATTTTTAACACCAGTGTTAACTATTTTGAACATTAGCGTTAAAGTTTTGAACACTGGCGTTAAAAATTTGAACGCTAGTGTAAGTAATTTTGAATGCCATTATGTGTTAAAAAATTTAACACCAGTGTTAATGTTTTTAACGCATGTGTTATAAATTTGAACACATTAATGTGTTAATTATCTGTTACATTTTTCGTGTTCAAATAGTTAACACATGGATTTACAGTGTAGCGTTTCGGCCAAATTCACTGAATTGAAGCCTGCAGGCCATATCAGTGATGTTTACCCGGCTAGATTGACACCAGTTGATCACGAAAATGGACGAAAAATCATAGGTCATGTGTTTACTTTTAAAAATAAATCCCCAAGTGTACGACAGGGCTATCCCACAGCCAAATTTGATCTGGACAAATCCAGAACTACAGCAGCTAGTTAAATAAATTTCCCGCTCACAAAAATCCATTCCCCCATTCATTCACCAGTTTAAATTATTTAGATATGATGTACAAATCAAATAAACGCGATGTCACCCTTTAATAACGTGTCGCATGTATCAGGTGAAGGTCATTCTTCAGTTACCTTCACCTTTAGCATTCCACGTGTACTCGTTTCCCGACTCTAGAACACATTTAGCTCCCTGATTCCTATATATGTATATGTGTAAAAGACAGCGTTTCTTATAGTATTTTATCCAAATATAGACCTTACTGAAACCAAAAATGGATTATATCGGGCAGTAGTGGTTTATTTTTTCAATATGAGGCATCCTGAAAATTTGTGTCAATCATCAAAATAAAGCCAAAAAATTTAGATTTTTTTTTCAATTTTATTAGCTGATGCATCTCGTATAACTGAAGTATATGCCCTTATATACCATAATATTACTAAATTGAAGAGGAAATGTTAATATACATTTTGAGAGGGATATCTTGTCCAATTTTAACCCTTTTCGTGCAGAATTTGGCAATTTATAATGAAGATTATAATAAAGATTTACCAAAATTAACAGAAAATTTAAATTAAAAATACTTTAATAGCAATATAAAGCAACCATAAGTCAATTGAAATATCTAAACATAATGATACAACATCAGACAAAGCCTCAGGCATGAAATTTGACCAGATGACAGGGCATACTGTCTGTTTAACAAACCTGCCATGACAGTCTTGCACGACAGTAACTCTAGTGGTGATGTCATCACCCCCCCCCCCCCACTTGGGGTGGGGCTACGATCCTCAATAAGGCTACTGGGTGCCGGAAGCTTAATTAGGTCAACTGCCACCTTTTCCCAATGGGAGGGGGGCTAACACTCCTCAAAATTGTGGGGAGGGGGACTTTAGACCCTCTGACCCCCTAATGGTACCTGATGTCCATGCAAAACTCCCAGATTTATCACTTTCTTTACTATCTACAGGCGAATCCATGCGTTTCTTCTTTAAATCTGTCCAAAATGTGGTCATTATAATTTGAAAATAAGAAAATATGAAATTAACAACTTATCAAGGCGAAACGTGAAATTTCGTAAAATTCAAAATTTTCTTATAGGAATCACGGAACTAAATGGTTTCCCATAGGCGACAGTGTTAGCGTTTCGGCCAAATTCACTGAATTGAAGCCTGCAGGCCACATCAGTGATGTTTACCCGGCTAGATTGACACCAGTTGATCACGAAAATGGACGAAAAATCATAGGTCATGTGTTTACTTTTAAAAATAAATCCCCAAGTGTACGACAGGGCTATCCCACAGCCAAATTTGATCTGGACAAATCCAGAACTACAGCAGCTAGTTAAATAAATTTCCCGCTCACAAAAATCCATTCCCCCATTCATTCACCAGTTTAAATTATTTAGATATGATGTACATATCAAATAAACGCGATGTCATCCTTTAATAACGTGTCGCATGTATCAGGTGAAGGTCATTCTTCAGTTACCTTCACCTTTAGCATTATTCCACGGTGTACTCGTTCCCCGACTCTAGAACACATTTAGCTCCCTGATTCCACTAGTCATTTGCCTTATATGCACATCCCGGGTTTCCGGACTGCTACATGCGCCTCTTTACAGGGAGGGGGCAATGCGATCATCAAAGTGACATCATGCGCCTAATTTGGGAAAGTTCTTAATTTGCAGTTAGACACACATCTGGGCCACTCATTTGTAATTGCGTCAGCCGAACGGGGGGACAACAATACAGGCCTGATATCATATATATATATATATATATATTCGTGCGTTGTGCTTGCGTGGCGCACGCCACTCCTCATTAATTTATCTTTTTTTAAGTTGTGTTCCTGAAAACTAATAAAAATATCAAAACATTGCTTTGAAAATCATTATCTGACACCCGAAACACTGTTTAATAAAGCTGGTTGTGTGTGACTAAACACAGCCAGGACCAGACCGGACCACCCCTAATATGTCTATAGGATTCTGTAAAAAGGCGTGACTATGCCTGCTTGTGCCGAGTATAATATACCTTATATGAACTTCTCGGGTTTCCAGACTGCTGCGTGTGTCTCGGTACAGAGGGCAATGCTTACAAAATGACATCAGACTCCTAATTTGGTAAACTACTTAATTTGCAGTTTGACACACAACTGGGCCACTCATTTGTAATTGCATCAGCCGAACATCAGACAACAAAAGGCCTGACATCATATCTATTCGTGCTTTGTCCTTGGCACACGCCGGGTATTCCATCGTCTTTGTATCTCTGCCGCCGTCCATCATATTTTATTAAGAAGTCTTTAATTAATCTGTAAATTTGTCGCTTCTCTGGCGATTAAAATAATCTATTTACTTTCTATATTAGTGGAGCCCGTGACTAAGCTCTGTTTGGGTCCCACGTCCTTTGATTCCGGGACATCTGTCGAGATAATATATGTGTTTGTTGTATTGTGATGGGATTTGTCCTCTGCGAGTTGTTCCTCTTGGGATAATGGGAGCCACATTAATCAAATTCTGCCAGAAACTGCTATAAATGGTATGCGAGTTACACAAAGTATAATGAACCTAAATGGGCCTATTTCGTGCAGGCCAACTTCGGGTCTTCGCTATACTGAAGAATACTTTTATTATACTGTGCTTATATGGGAGGAACATACTGATATTGATATAGTATAACAAACCAGATTCCAACGAAAGAGAAAACATTCATGCAAATCGTGTGTAATTTCCAGAATTAAGAAAAAACAGAGACAAAACAACCAAGCAAAAAAATTAATTAAAAACAAAAAAGACAAACAAAAACATAACAAATCTATTTACTTTCTGTATTAGTGGAGTCCGTGACTAAGCTCTGTTTGTGTCGAACTTCCTTTGATTCGGAGACATCTGTCCAGATTAGATATGTGTTCGTTGTATTGTGATGGGATTTGTCGTCTGCGAGTTGTTCCTCTTGGAAGAATAGGAACCACGTTAAATAAATTCCACAAGAATCAGCTAAAAATAAAATGCGTGTTACCCAAAATATAATGGGACTAAGTCTACGTTCATACACTAACAATTTATGGGCCAATTTCATGCATGCCAACTTCGGGGTCTTCGCTACAGAAGAATATTATACTCTATACGTATATGTACGAACATGCCTAGATTCTGAAAAACAAAAACAAACAAAAAAGATTCTGAAACATGTGCATCGAGCTCTCGAATACTAGTAAAGTTCACACAGAACTGACTTCATATATATAATGAACATACATCGGATTCTCATCCGTATAATATTCCCATACCACACTGAACTGTTTTACATTATGAAGGCCGAATAGTTGTAGCTAAAACAGTGTGTCTGAATATATGTTGTAAAACTTGCAAAATAAAAAGTGAAAAAAAACTTGGGTGCTTGGCCCCTATAAATGGTCAGAATGAAACAAAAACAAACTGACCTCCGTGACTGATTATTGTTTACGAACTCCATTGTTTTATTAAGTACTTACATGGCATATGACGTCAAAGATAAAATTAATTGATACGAAAAAAGTGTAATACTAAGATAATTATAATTACTTCATACGAAAAAACTTCAATATTATAAGAGTAATTTGAGGTATGGATTATTTTTGATACGGGGGTTCCATACCGCCATATGTTTACTGCAGCAGAATTCCCCCGAGAAGTCCTCCCTCATCGCGTATAGCATCATATCATCTGCTCTAGGTGCAAAGCAGTTAGTCAAATTGGGAGCAATTTGCACCAAAGGCTATAAACGTTGATAGAATATTCAATTTTAAATGGTCATAAATTAATCACATTTTCCTTTACAGACCGTCTGAGCGTGTCGTTGCTTTTTATGGATCATATCATTTAGGTCGAACGGCCAACGACATGCGAATTTCACCGACAACAAAAACTTTGATAATTTTCTTTATGGTTTGCAAGACAGACCAAGCCGGCGCAATGGTGCAGATGCAATTTTGTATCAATGTCTGTCCATAAAAGACGTGATTTGCGGCGGCAGTTACTTTCTTGGATTACGCACCGGTTCTAACGAGGCGCTGATTCGTTGGCGACCATTGATACACTACAATGGGTCTTTAACCGGAGGCTAATTTCGTGGAGTACCGTTCTTCGCACACGGGGTGGGCAGATGTATCAATTTACGAGGGAACCTATGTAATTTTTTGCAAGATGGATCGAGGTAAGTGCTACTAATTAAATACGCAGGGATTTACTTCTTATTGAAGGTGACAACCTCATTCAAGGTTCGTTTCGAATTTTAACCGCTAAATTTTGGTATACAGTGGGTTCGGGTTACATAATGCAAGCCGAGTCCATTGTGTCGGGGTTCCCTCGGAATGAGCACTGCACACGATATATTTTCGTTCTCTGGGGTAGAACGAAGACATTATTCCGTAATCAGGCCTAAACTCGCGCGGCACCTGTTACTGCATTTGAATATCAATCGCTATCTAATCGTGAACCCCAAATTAGGTATATTTCGCTATCTAATCATGTCCGTAATATGTTACAACAGTCATATATAGAGAGGTATAGGCGCGTAATTGCAACGCAGAGGGTAGCGGAGTAAGTTACAGACCTCTGTTGTTCTATTATGCTTATAATAATAACATATGCCGCCACATAAGGCCACAAAAGCACAATTCATATTTAGTAATTGAATATGCTCAAGAATAATTCAGATATGCGAACCCAATTGATCTACGTATAAAAATAATTGATTTATTTAAAGTGTTATTTATGCACAATCGGCTAAAATATTTATACTTATCCTACCTTATTGAATGTGATATGTGGTATTGTGCATGGACACATCATAAAATAGTTATGGTAGTGGTCGGTTATTATAAAGGACTAGCAGGGTTACCCGGCGTTGCCCAGGTTAATGTATGCTGTGGATATTTGTTGGGAATGGAGAATGCTCTTGCTTAAAGTGTTATACGTTTTCTCATAAATTGTATATTCAAATAGCATCACAAAACATGATTATTACAGTCATGGAATATAAGTAGTGGCTCACCTTGTCAATTGTCATTCTATTTATCACGATTAATCTGTTCCACCCATAATGAAGTATTTATTTATTTACAACTGCGTATACATTAGACGTTATAATATGATACATGAACATCATAAGCACATTAGTTCGATAAAAGATGATAATTGGGTTTTACATATTGAGATGTATCAATCAATCTAGTGGGTTGGACTAAGACCTCGAGGACACCTGGCTATCATACCACGAAGATACAGATGTTTCAAAGAAATTTCCAGTTGCTCCTCTGTTCATGCTGCTATATATTGACTAAATATTCTTAGTTTAAACGAAATGTTGCTGTGCACATATATCAGCTACATGTACCAGGCACAGAGCGAGATTTTGAGTTGTTTATGTCAATCGATGAGTCTGTTCTAAAACCCTTGTCAGATGTCAGTATTGGTAGGATCCTGAAAAGTCTTGTGCTACTAACTGCATGTTCTTGTATATCAGAAGAAACTATATTTGACTGCACACTGTGACCACTATTTTTGAACAGGCCTTCCATATCTCTTGACAAAATGTAACTTTTTGTGGAAACTGTATTGAATGGAACAGACTAAATTTATGCAATCCTCTGACGGTTCGAGGTCTCTCAGTTTGCACGAATATATGTATCTGTTCAATAGAATGATAAATATACGTTTAATGCTTCTTCTAGTTATCTCTTTTTGCTAGGTCATTGTGTGAATGCTTAATTGCCATTCCCATATACATATGACTGTTAAGAAGATATAATTGTTCAAGTGACTTATGTGGGCCACCATATGTCGGGGTTGTGAAATGTGAACGCCCAACTACTTAAAATGATATGGAGATGGCCTGGTGACTGTATATAACTTATATGTGGATATCGGCGAATAGCAATCGTATCAATGATAGTGCATATCCGCTCGCCATCCGTGACGCAAAGGACACCAAATGTGATTTAATTCATGGTATATCATGGTATAAACGTGTATGAATTTGGTGGAATTTGGTTTATTAAATCAATTGTTGATGCAACGCTGACTCGAACAACGTCATATTGCGAAGGTGATTGTGTATTCGTTTGGTGGAAATCAGCGACAAAACTATTTCACCATATTTTTTTAATTTCCCCTCCCACCAACAGCGTCATTTTAGAAAATTTTAACCCGCACCATTATCTTCCTTGTAAAAAGTTACCCCTCTTAGAACGCATTGGTACCATCTCGATTGTACCGCGTGAAGTTATATATAGAACGCACACAGACAGACAAAAAGACAGACAGGCAGCACGATTTTATTTCTTGTATCATTTGAGAAGAACGTGTCTGAATTTGATGGTAATTGGTACTAAAACTATTTTGTATCAGTGTTGGTGACCATCCCGTCCCTATTTCTGACTCAAGCTGCACACACTAAGACTCATTAGAGATTAGAGATGCATATATATGAAATTGGTGAAAATTGGCAGGTATACAGATTCGTATCAAATTTAAGGTCCCCATATCTCTCACCCATAGGGCACCAATTTGGTGTATCTAAACCACACGATATGATTCCTCGTATCCCGGAGAAGAATATGTATCAATCTGGTGGAAATCGGCACTAAACATATAGATATAATTTTTGGTGTCCCTCTCATCTCTATACATCTCTATACACCACTCGAATGGCCCCACTTGTGACATCCTTAAACCACACGATTAAACTCCTGATATCATGGAGATGATTGTTTATAAGTTTGGTGATAATCGGCGACTCAACAATCTTATCAAATTTGGTGCCAATCCCTCCCCTCTCCATCTCTCACCCAAACAGCACCACTATGGCGTCTTTAAATCACGATTAGATTCCTCGTATCATGGATAAGAACGTGTATCAATTTGGTGGACATTGGCGCTAAATAATTGTGCATTAATTTTGGTGCCCCTGTCCCTTTCAATGCAACCCTGACTCGAATGAGGCCACATTTGACAGATAAAAGCCACATCATTAGACTCCTCATACCATGGGGATGATTTTGTATAAGTGTGGTGGCAATCGGCGACTTATTATCAAATTTAGTGCCCACCCCCTCCCAATCTCTCATCCAAAAACAACAATTAGGCGTTGTTAAATCGCATCACTGACTCAAACGACGCCACTTTTGACATATTTAAACCACACCGTTGGATTCTTCATATCATGGGGATGATTATATGTAAGTTTCGTGGCAATCGGCGACAGAAAAAAATCTGCCCCCCCCCTTCCTGGCACCTCTGACGCGAACGTCGCGACTTTTGCCAAATTTAAACCACGCCATTAGATTCCTCACATAATGGGGATGATTATATATAAGTTTGGTGGCAATCGGCGACAAATTTTTTTTCTGCCCCTCCCCCTTTCTGCCCCTGACAACAACGGCGTCACTTTAGAAAATTTTAATCCCGACCATTATCTTTCTCGTAAAAAGCTACTCCTAGTAGACACCTTTGGCATCATCTAGATGGTCCCCTGTGAATTTCTATAGAACACAGACAGACAGACAGACAGACAGACAGACAGACATTCGCAAATATAGATATAGATGTCACCTCCCCTAGCCGCGTACTATTTCGTGCACATAGCAACACAGCGTATGCGTGGTTGGTTGGTCCGTCTTCTCGTCACTTGACGTGATATTTTCTTATAATTAAGCGGTATTTTTAACATCCAAACGGATTAAAAACAGCTAATTCTCCGCGCGAGTTCACGTACACAGCAAAACGAGATACATATATTTGCTGCGATTAGCGAATAATATAGGAAGCAAGCAAATATGATATTTAGACATCCAGAACAAAAACAACACACCAAACTCCGGCATTTCCAAAACCAGAAGTTCCACACGCACAGCAGGTTCGATAACGTTATCAGGGTGTGTCATGCCCCGGAAAGGACCTATTTAAGTTGCAAAACAATAAAGAGCGTTCATTTTAGTGTATTCCTAATATAGTAACACAAAGAGCGCTTGTCCGAATTATTTATGTGCGGAAAATTTAAATTGATGATTAATTTCTGTAATGGCAGTAAGTTTTTCTGGTTATATGAAGTCCGTATATTGGTATTATCGACCTATATTATTCCTCTTCCCAAATAATGTATCCATAATTGGTCATTTCCAATTTCTGTTCAAATGAGCCATATCCGTCATTTCAAATAGTGCAAACTATGTGCTGAGATCTTCGTACATCGTAACAAGAGGGAGAACTCTACATCCTTGAAGTTTCAGGGCCATGAACCTACGTCATAATATGCTCGAAAATGGCAACAGGATGGCACGCCTGGTAATTTTAAAGGCCCACTTAATTTTCGAATCACCAGGTAACATTATATACAACATATTCCATATTATATACAATTTGAAAGAGGAAGCTCCAAAATAGTGTATTATCAACTGATCCGGTCGAATAAACTGGGAACATGTTGTTTTTGTCGAGGTAACAAGGTGTGTCATGTGCATAATTTTGATCAGGACTGTACTATAAAGTCTATTATACTCAATTGAAGGGGAATAACTCTATCTCTTAGTTTGAATTCTGGTGCATTCTGGATTGACAAGGGGGAGTCTTGGAACGAATCTCTATCACTTGGTGGACAGTCCTAGGCCACAGCTGTTTCGTATTCTGGTGGACTATATATATTTTTGGTTCCTCTTCCAAATGGTATATAATATGCAAGCAAGCTATGATAAGCAGTCCAAAAAAAACTCATCTCGGATACCAAGCTGCAAAACAGAGTTCACCCCCCCCCCCCCCCCCGCTACGCTATGTCTGAACGGTGCCGGCATGTGTATTTTCCTAATTATATCTAACATTTTTTATTGAAGTGTTTTGTCGGTTACAATTCATTCTGGCTTGATCTGGACAATTTTCAAATGAATATGGACAGTTCAGTTTCTCAGAATAATGCAGAATGAATTGTAACCTACAAAAGTCTCAAATAAATAAATTTGACTCCCCATGCAACATGCATATGTTTAAATTAAGAATAATTAAAATGGAGTCATATGTTATACCCCAGTTTTCTAATAAAACGTACGCATCCTGTTATTGATCTGTCTGACCGTCTGTCAGTCTGTCCGTCCATCCACTCGCTTTTGGTTTATGGATGATAACTTTAGATAGTATCAACTGGATAAAATGTAATTTAGTATTTGGGTAACTAACACAGATTGCAGGTCGGGTCCGTATTCGGGGACCGCCGACCAACTTCCACTATATATTATGGCCCCCTTTTCGTTGGGATTTTCTCCCAATTTTCGTCCCCATATGAGGGCCTGCGTGGGTCCAAACTGAATTGACTGGAATTTGGTCTGGAAATGTACTGGTCCAGGGTACTTGTCAAGTTCGAGTTTGGAATCCGCCCGACAATTTTTCACATGAGTTGTGACACTTTGTTTATTAGTTTCGGGCGAAAATGCCACGCCCTTAATAAAGAGCGTTTAAATTATCAGTTGTTTTTTACACGGGAATATGATAAAGGTCGGTTAATCCAAGGTAGTCTAGACTGTTATATTCTATGCTTCTGTTACTCTATCCTGACATTTGTAAACTGCCGCAAGGTAGACTGCTCTGGACACCATTAGTGAAGTTCCCACTGCCGGAGTCCAAGACAGGGGTGCCTCTACTGTGGGACCGGGATACGAGCATCCCTCTGCTCATATATTATGGATATCACAAAACTCACACGTAAGCCTTGCTTAGGGGACCGAACTCTGCATGGAGATTGCTCGGATACATCAAAAGCCGAATATCGAACATATTTGGTTTTAGGGAGAGTTAAAATTTCACAACCTCGAAAAATGGTGACCAATGTCAACTGGAAACTTATATATTCTCAACAGTCATATATATATGGGGACGGGATTCATAATGAGCTTGCAAATATTGGTATATAGCTTCTTGTTTTTTTTTTGCAATGAGTTTGGCTTAAAACACATTAGAATATCAAGATTAACATAAATGAACAATTTGAAGATGATCAGACAAACCTGTATAGCCTGTAGCCCATGCTAATGGATTGAATTTTGAAATCTAAGATGGCCGCTGGCAACTATGTTTTTTGGCCGAATGACCCCAAAATGACTCGTTCCTATTTACATGTCAATGTTAACATCCATGATAAATAGTATGCACAGAAATTCACATACAGCTGCCATAAAAATTTCCCGCCCTCCCCCCCCCCCCCCCCTGCGTGGGATGGTTATAATACACCAAATACAAATTAGTGATTTCCCATGGCACCCCAAATCTAGGATCAGTATTAAAAACACAAATCCTGGCAGCTTAATGGTCACTGATACATAGATGAAAAGTGCACGAAAAAATACACAAACGTTGACGAATAATTTATAGGAGGGGTTGGTGTTTTTTTCGATGTCATTTTCTTTCTCCATTGTGAGGGTAGTGTGACGTTTGTCAAAACTGCAGTGTGGCGCAACACGTTGACAAGTACTTTTGAGCACATTTTCGTGTGTCTAAAAGGATTTTCTTTAATTTTTGAAACTCGTGCAGGGTCAAACCTTTCCTGAGAATACAGGTCAGCGGGATTTGTTAACACTGAGGTCTATGCAAATCCTTTGGTGTATTGTAACCGGATGAGCATTGTTACAAGATTTTCCCGACTGATGCGTATATACTCAAAATATTAACTGGTTTTCAAGTTTTCTAACTGGGTGTCTTATATGAGTCAACATTTGGTCGAATGTATGAATAATTTCTATTCTTAATGATGGTGTGGCTCTTCGAGTTTTATATCATTTGCTGGGTGTACAATAAATAAATATGAATTCGAAGACACACGCTCCCCTGTAGCATACCAAGAGAGACAACTCTATCGTGTTAACACACTCAATCAAGGCAATTTTCATTTCACCACGAATTACGCTCAACTGTATCATAAATAAATCCACCCCTGGCCAAGTGGTCCTGCTAATATGTTGTGATGCTGGTCGTTCTGTTGAATTGCTATGATGCGGATAGGGCAAACTGATGCCGTTACGAAAAATTACCGTAATTTTTTCTAAAGTTGTCATTTTCGCGGTGTTTGGCTAATCCGAGCGATTTGAGAGAGAACTATAGTGTGTGTATGAAACATTCAAGAACATATATATTTTTGAAAAATCATTAAATATAATAATGCCTGCGCTGGTGTTTCTAAAACGACCTGAATAACCATCTTGTTTATAGTCGATTTTCAACAACTATAGTACAACCAGCATTAACTCATTCCGTGCCGCGACTATTTATTTCAATAAATATGTTTTTTGAATGTTTCATACGCATAATGGCTTTTCCTGGATAAGTTCAGATTATCGGAACACTGCGAAAAAGACAAATTAAAAAAATGTAACGGTACTTTTTGTTAACAGCATCAGCTTGCCCTGACATCAATTCAGCAGAACCCAACCGCATCATAGCACATTAGCAGGATCAATTGACCAGGGGAAAAAAGGATGATATATTGTGTTATTGAGTGGGTCTATACCAAGCTCCATGCAGAGTTCAGTCCCTACGCAGGACTTACCGCTGCCCACACCTACACGTACATGTGAAGAAATGTCACATTTATTTATTTGAGATTTTTGTATAGGTTACAATTCATTCTGCATTATTCTGAGAAACTTAACTGTCCATATTCATTTGAAAATAGTCTAGATCAAGCCAGAATGAATTGTAACTGGCAATACAATTCAATAACAAATGTTAGAATTAATTAAGAAAGTACACATGCCGGCAGCGTTCAGACATCGCATAGCGAGGGGACTGAACTCTGTTTTGCAGCTTGATTATATACAAGTTAGTGGAAGCTATTCGAAAACCACCACAAATGCAAGTAACTGATAACGCTCTTTATTATCTAATGTTTTGGCGACAGAATCATGGACGCTCTTTATAAGAGGCGACTATTTGACTTTCAAAACGTGTTAAAACTTACTCTTGAAATTCGATATGTGGCCATCAAAACCTCTTATACCAATGTGCTCGAGGGTAGGATCATGCATGGGTGTATAGTCGCACTGGGCACATAAACCTTGCCGACCAGTGCATCGTATTAACATTATTGATGGATATGTATATGATGGTTTTAGAAATAAACTATATTGATTTATTTATCCAATTATTTTCTGGGCTATAGATTTATTGATTGATTGATTTGGGTTTAATGTCGCTTTCAGCAACTAAGGCCATATCACGACATTTCCAGTTTTAGTGGTGGAGGAAATCCGCACACTTACGGCTAATCTAACAGTGAGTTAAATGGCTGATAAACTCGTCGACCATGTGCGGCAAACCACCGGCCATCGGCGAGCAACTGGCAACTCCACCAGATAACGATTTCGAGTTACAAGTCGAAACAAGTGGATTTGAACCATTATCGTCATCGCTGGATGGCGAGACGCTTGGAGTTGTGCCCCTTACCGACTTAGCCACCGAGGCCCCTTCTGGGCTATAGAAAAAGTACAGTTTGTCTTTTATGTTGTCGAATGGGACAGGGCATCTTTAAAGGGGTACTGTACACAAAGATAGGCGATTTTTTTATTTACTCCCATTGAAATAACTTTCAAGTTATATTGTGTTCGTGTTATATGAGTTTCGTATAAACCTAATTTAGCGAAGAAAATATTGATCTTGGAAACAAAAATATTACGATTTCAAACTACGCGTCATGTCTTTGACCTTCACCGGAGAAGACGCAGGTCGCAGGAAGAACCGGAAGTTCATTGCTCACAGCTTCGATTGATGCATTCAATCTCTTCCATCGAACAATCTCACTCCCTATAAAATACTTGACGCTTTATGACTCTTGTTTCTTTCTCCTTTTTTTCCGAATCGGTTATAACGGGCCTTCTTTTGCAGGTAACATGTTTTGTTTGCAACTCAATAATGTTCGCGAACGGCCGTCGATAAAAGACACGCAACATATGCGATTTCAAGAACGGTAACTCGTAATGGCATAATTCTCCATTTTATGACTCCAGCCATAAATGAATTTATATTAAATAATTCAATTTTACTTTTACGATAGCCTGTTAACCGGAACGTTTTCAGTAGACATCGTCGACTCAAATTAGTTATTTTATAATATAATATTCATATTAGATCGCTATTGTCACCGGGAATTTATTGAAATTGGGGTACAGTACCCCTTTAAACAATAGGGTCATTGGCGTGGGACAGTTTTACTCTGCAATGACAGGAGCTTCCTGAAATTTAGTGAAAACCCTGTGCTAATGCATTCTCTAATATATGCGAGTCTCCCATAGGTAGTGCATTCTCTTATATATCTTCCCATAGGGAACCTCGCATATAGAACACATTGGCCTGATAATGTTGACCAATACCTTGTAAGCCAGTGCATTCTCTTGTATATGTGAGTCTTCCATAGGAAGTATCGCATATATAAGATAATACATTGGCTTAATATTTACCAAGACCGTGTAAGCCAGTGCATTCTCTTATATACGGGAGACTCACATATATAAGAGAATATACTGGTACAGGATCTTTAATGCTGCATCAACGCTTACAATGCATAACTTGATAAATCGAGAAGTATATTGGACTGGGCATAAAATGGAAAATAATTTGGTGATAATCCACAGTACACAGGATGGATTTATTGTTCATATCGTTCAGAGGTGTCATCGTATAATTAGAGTTAAAAGCCCTTCACTGTGAGATCTTCGCTGGTGCACCATCAAATATCATGTGCCAGTGCATTCTCTTATATATGCGAGTCTCCCATAGGGAGCCTCGCATATATAAGAGAATGCCATGGTTTACACGGTGGAGGTAACTATTGATGCGCCAATTTATTCTCTAGTATATGCGAGGCTCCCTATGGGAGACTCGCATCACATAAGATAATGCATTGGCACAGGGTTTTAACAAAATTTCAGGAAGCTCCAGTTATGAAAGGGTTAAAACTCCCTTTACCCAACATAACGGCCTGTGCCAATGCATTCTCTTATATATGCGAGTCGACCATAGGTCGCCTCGCATATATAAGAGAATGCATTGGCTTAACACATATTAAAAATGATAAAATTGTCAAAGAATGTATAGAAGAGTGTCGTCTGCTCATGTTTGTCTGGGGCTCTGTATGGGTGAAATTATAAAATTGTTAAAGAATACAAGAACAAATTATTAAAATTGTAAAAAATTGTTAGGCCAATGCATTCTCTTATATATGCGAGGCGACCTATGGTTGACTCGCATATATAAGAGAATGCATTGGCACAGGGTAAAAATAATCCCGACTTACGACTGGATTTGATATGGCGGGTCACATATGTGGTGATGCCCAGTTCAAACAGGAATTCCCCAACACGTGTCATCACATATATAACAAACATACATTTACATGCGTAATCAGCATGGTGTTATCCAACATGTCTATTAGCATTCATAAGACATGATTACCGATTCGTAAATAAGTATGTAGTATGTATCCGCACGTCATCTATTACAAGCTGCCCTGTGTTATTGTTGCTGGCGAGACTTTTCATCGTCTTATATTACGAAAATAATCATAATGATCATAATGCAGAGCCAACCGCGTGAACAGCGACCTTGCGTGACCTCTTGAACTCTAGTGACGGTGTCCGTGCATGTCTATATATTTCTAGAAGAAGTCAGTGGATTTTTTTGCTAGGCTAACACAATTTCGAGGTGGGTAAAATTAACAGATTTCAAAAATCGAAATCTGATAACTGAACTTTGAGAGGTGAGATCAAATATGTTTTACACCCGAAGCCGACAAAATTGTAATCAAGTGCGTTAACCCTTTACCCAACAGAAGGGCCCTGTGCCAATGCATTCTCTTATATATGCGAGTCGACCATAGGTCGCCTCGCATATATAAGAGAATGCATTGGCTTAACCCATTAAATATTATAAAATTGTTAAAGAATGTAAGAAAAAATGGTAAAAAGTGTTAAAAAAAGATTTTGTTTAGGCCAATGCATTCTCTTATATATGCGAGGCGACCTATGGTCGACTCGCATATATAAGAGAATGCATTGGCACAGGGCATAACTGTAACTATCACAATGTGGTCAAGGAGCCGGTTCCAATGATATCCATATTTGTATGGTTCTATTGAGACAGACCGAAGATATTTTAGGCTGTTGAAGCTTTATTTGGCCGGTTTTGGCCGGTTTGTTGGGTAAAGGGTTAAATCGGATTATGCATCTTTAAATATTACTGATGTTGAACCTGATAGTGGACATTTCATATAGCTGTGGGTGTCGTTATAGTACTCGCGATAGAAGTAAACACCAATTCCCGTTCCACTGTCTGCCTCCGAAAGTGATTCTACTATTCGTGTAGATATATAGCGATATTTTAGATGACATATGAGATGAACTCTCATATAGCTAAAAACACAAACCTTTCAAACCATTGAACTTAGTTTTGACGCTTGATTTCGCAGATGAAGGCACACCCACAAACGTAAATGTACCCCTGCAGGCAATGGCACCATGAATGCACCTACACACGAACGTCACACTTGTTGCGATATATAAAACAGATATTGTGGGGATTTGTGAAAATTCGTACATGAAATCTTTAAAGATACGGGCGGTGTTGGCGGTGGGTATGCTGTTAAAATATTAACCTCCGTCAAAAACCGCCATAAACAGAAAGAATAGTAAAATATAGACAGTTTTTGCTCTTATACCAATCAGAAATATGGCATAAACAGTGTGTTATTGTCAAATGTTCTTCCTTTGTTATGCAAACAAAAGCAAAAAACGTTACACAACCAGGCTTTTGTATAGATCCGGATATGGTAAACATAAAGAGCGTTATTTGTTACTGTTTTCCTGATATGGAAATAATAAAGAGCGTTTATATCATTTGTGTGTGATTAACCAATAGCATTGCGCTGTGTTATGTAAACAGAAGCAAAACTTCTGTAACACGACGTTCTTGTTTACGTATACCATCGTACGTCTTGACGACAATATACTATTTACGCGCTGATTATGTTTGGCATATGAACAAAACTATATATATTTTAATATTCCTTCCGTTGATGGCGATTTGAACAAATATGAATATTTCTGCAACGGACCCAATGCACTTGGAGTGGATAAAGGTGTAAAAAAGATTAAAAAAAAAATTAAAAAAAAGTTAGTAAAACATCACCACTAAGAAGAACATGGAGAAATAGATAAAGGCATATATTCATTATTGATCGTTCTCCAATAAGAAAGTATGAGTGTTAGAACCAGTGTTATGTAAACAAACAAAATCTATCGGTACACCCTGCAGCCCACATTTATTGGAGAATTGTTTACAGGCACATTTAGGATCACCTCTAGATGGGAGCTTTTAGGTTTGAAAATTTGTTCGATGAGGAAGATGATCGCCGGCTGCCATCTTGGATTTTACAGACCACATTCCTCATCCTATCATCACCAAACGTTATATTGATCTTCAGGGTGACGACTAAATGGGAGCCATTGATTCCCCCCCCCCCCCGAAAATTCGTAGAAAAACATGGCCGTCAGCGGCCATCTTGGAATTTACTCTTTGATTACTAAATCCTTCGACACACCCTACAGGTCTCATCTTCATATGTATCTTCGGGGTGACCTCTACATGGGAGCCTCCTATTTTGGCCGAAATTTGTTAAAAAACATGGCCGCCAGCAGCCATCTCGGATTTCAAATTTTAATTCATCGGCACATCCCACAGCCTGCAATTATTGGAGAATTGATTTGAAAATTTACAGGCATGTTTAGAATCACCTCTGGGCGTGAGTTATCGAATTTGAACAACTTTCGATGAAAAACATGGCCGCCGGCAGCCATCTTGTATTTTACTCTTTGCATAACTAAATCCTTAGGCACACTCTACAGACCAGATCCCTGATCTACTCGTCAACAAACTTCATATGGATCAGTTGGTCAATAGATGGGAGTCAATGTTGAAAATGAGAAAATGGTTTTAACCATAATTGTAAATCTTAGTTGGGGCAAATAAATAGTGTTAAAATCAATGTCACTCACCGTCATGGTACCATGTCGGACATCGTTGATATACATGTATGTGCAAGGGACATTATCTTCGAAAAACTACAATTTTGCATTGGTATACGCCTAAACAAAGATACCTTATATACAAACTTATGGATACAAACGACTGTCTAATTAATAAAGCTCATTACGCCACCTGTGGTGTATCTAGCTGCTGAGATTTTGATATTGCGTGGTGGACAGGGCGAATGCATTGTGGGGCTTTTATTTATAGAGTTGGAAATTCCATTTATTTAAAAGTCGGAACTACGCGACCAGTAGGCCAAGTCCAGTAAAACGGTTCGTTATAGGTGCTGGTTGTTATTGTTATTTTAACGGAATTCTGAGTTGGTCATTCGCGAAACCAATATATTTTATATTCTACTAGCAGGTTAGCCCGCCACTGGCGTGCTTGGTCAAAAACATGGCAATGTTTTATGTTTTGTTTGTGTTTTTCAATGAGTTAATATTGGGTTCATTCGTCCCATGGCTTTGTTTCAGAAACATGACATTTTTGTAATTATTTTGTTTTTATTTATTTTTGTTTTTTATTTTTGAATATGAATTTAATGTTTTTTAAATTTAATATAATTTGTTTCTGAATTGTTTTTTATTGTTAATTTTTTTTAATTTTAAATTGTTTTAATTAAATTGTAAATTGTTTTAATTAATTTTTTTTAAATTATTTTTTTTGTTTCTGGCGGAAAAATTTACCCGTAGAAATCCCCCCTTCCTAGGAACGACAGACAACGCATTCTTTGTTTCGTGAAATCTCTCTACGATAACATTGCATTGAATTTAAAACAAACGCTTCCCGTCGGGAAATCTGTCTTCGGGTCGTTGTTGTTGGCATCACGGCTCCCCGAAAACTCTCACATTGCCGAAAACGTGTATTTAGTAATATCGTTGTTGTTGATATTTACGGCTTGGGGGCTATTTTCTTATTTAGCAAGTTTGAGCTCAATCGGTTAGAGTCTATAAAGGACACACTCATATATATGACACTTCCCGTAGGTAGCAAGTTTGAGCTCAATCTGCATTCCCTGGAATTTCCCGTAGATTGGCAGATTCCAGTAGCTTTATAACGGTATATCTGGGGAGAAATCTGATGCTATATTCGTGATTATCTGGGATGATTTCGGTATATACCGAAGGTATATACTGTAAAAACAGAGCGCGCCATCCGTGCTCGCAGGGAATAAATTTCGAGCGATAACGTTTGCGTTCCCGTATAACTCTGCAGATGCGAATAACGTTGAATGGGAAACAGACGCTCTTTATAGAGATGCGTCAAAAACAAACGCTCATTAAATAATCACTTGATTAACCCCCACCGTGCCTTTGCGGTGATTTGAGATTGGAGAACGGGTGCTCTGAGCTTCTCTAAACCGCGACTACGGCGGTGTCGGTGGGATTTTACACTTACATACGAAATTTGATCACAATCTGTACACGCGTTTTGGATTCTATGAAGTACACACACACACACACACACATATATACGAAGTCTCAAAATATATAGTATAGATAATTAAAACCGTGGGTATATAATATATGATCCTCTTTATGGATATTGTAGGAAGGTAAATTTAGCTAAAGCGGTGGGATATCTTGCAAGACAACACATTTCGGTTTGCGCTATAACTGCTCAATGTTTTAAGGTGTTACACAACGTCTGATAAAAAGAGTTATATCTGGAATATTCACACTATTTTTTCAGAGAACATGCATAGAGTAAACATAGTCCTATCGGACTATCGTAAAGTAGTTCCGTTTAATTCGGGATTAATTAACCCTCAGACTGCCGAAACTGCCGACAATAAATTCGCTTGTTCGTGTCCCCCGAAAATCAAACTTGCCTGTTTAGAGGTCCCATTTTCGTGGCTAATGGTGATAGAATCACAATTTTTCAGTCAAGTTCATGGATAAATTACATTACACTTAATCGGCTTGTGTCCGCGGCCATAAACCTGCGTTTTGATAACAATTTATTTGAGACAAACTGTTGCGCGGGTATCAGTCGGCGCTTATCGGTTGAAGTTATTATGATCGTGCAGCCTGCACGTGCAACAAGTGTTCAAATACAACAGAAGAAAAAAATACTATGTCAAATAAATAACGTGATCAATGGACAGACAAGTTTCATTTCCGTGGGACACGAAAAAGCGAATTTAATGTCGTCAGTTTCGGCAGTCTGCGGGTTTTAATTAATCTCCTTTACGATATCCCGATAGGACTATATTTACACTATGTTCTCTGAAAAAAAATGGTGTGAATATTCCCGATAGAACTATTTTTATCAGACGTTTTGTAACACATTAAAACATTGAGCAGTTAGCGCAATTTTCTGGAATTTCGGACTATTTCGTCTATAAAAATACGATGAGCAACTGAAAATGTTTTTCAACATTCTGGAAGGGGTATATGTCCATGGTATATATGTTTAAAATTTCACGCATAAACTATGACAGATAACAAAGTTATAATTAGTTTTATAGGCCCACCATAAATCCCCTATAATAAACGCATGCCTCCGTAAGCACATGGCTTTGCTGTGGATGCTTTCGTTCCCAGCATGCATCATTCTCGCTATCTGTAAAATGTCTATGAACAATGGCTGTGCCATGCACTCTTAGCTTTGATCCGCACTTAGAAGCATTCTGGTGTGGCGAATGAGAAACCTGCAGTAATTTATAAGCCGTAGTTCATTGTAATAATTTGAAGAATTACTTATCTTAACGGAATTCTGAGGCGGTCCATTCATGTAACCAATATATTTTATATTATGATTTATATTTATGGCTAATATATGATCTTGGTGGCGTTACCATTTCTGACTATGGTTTTCTTGTTTCATAATGTACGGCTGTCGGTTTTTATTACGCCACCTGTGGTGTATCTAGCTGCTGAGATTTTGATATTGCGTGGTGGACAGGGCGAATGCATTGTGGGGCTTTTATTTATAGAGTTGGAAATTCCGTTTATTTAAAAGTCGGAACTACGCGACCAGTAGGCCAAGTCCAGTAAAACGGTTCGTTATAGGTGCTGGTTGTTATTGTTATTTTAACGGAATTCTGAGTTGGTCATTCGCGAAACCAATATATTTTATATTCTATAACTAAAACCGTGGGTATATAATATATGATCCTCTTTATGGATATTGTAGGAAGGTAAATTTAGCTAAAGCGGTGGGATATCTTGCAAGACAACACATTTCGGTTTGCGCTATAAAATTGCTCAATGTTTTAAGGTGTTACACAACGTCTGATAAAAAGAGTTCTATCTGGAGTATTCACACTATTTTTTCAGAGAACATGCATGGAGTAAACATAGTCCTATCGGACTATCGTAAAGTAGTTCCGTTTAATTCGGGATTAATTAACCCTCAGACTGCCGAAACTGCCGACAATAAATTCGCTTGTTCGTGTCCCCCGAAAATCAAACTTGCCTGTTTAGAGGTCCCATTTTCGTGGCTAATGGTGATAGAATCACAATTTTTCAGTCAAGTTCATGGATAAATTACATTACACTTAATCGGCTTATGTCCGCGGCCATAAACCTGCGTTTTGATAACAATTTATTTGAGACAAACTGTTGTGCGGGTATCAGTCGGCGCTTATCGGTTGAAGTTATTATGATCGTGCAGCCTGCACGTGCAACAAGTGTTCAAATACAACAGAAGAAAAAAATACTATGTCAAATAAATAACGTGATCAATGGACAGACAAGTTTCATTTCCGTGGGACACGAAAAAGCGAATTTAATGTCGTCAGTTTCGGCATTCTGGAAGGGGTATATGTCCATGGTATATATGTATAAAATTTCACGCATAAACTATGACAGATAACAAAGTTATAATTAGTTTTATAGGCCCACCATAAATCCCCTATAATAAACGCATGCCTCCGTAAGCACATGGCTTTGCTGTGGATGCTTTCGTTCCCAGCATGCATCATTCTCGCTATCTGTAAAATGTCTATGAACAATGGCTGTGCCATGCACTCTTAGCTTTGATCCGCATTTAGAAGCATTCTGGTGTGGCGAATGAGAAACCTGCAGTAATTTATAAGCCGTAGTTCATTGTAATAATTTGAAGAATTACTTATCTTAACGGAATTCTGAGGCGGTCCATTCATGTAACCAATATATTTTATATTATGATTTATATTTATGGCTAATAATATGATCTTGGTGGCGTTACCATTTCTGACTATGGTTTTCTTGTGAGTTTATGTCCGATTGTATCTCTATATCCGTGCATGCAACGCTGTCACCCTGTGTCGCTCGTAGCGGCATAAAACGCTAGATCATAAAGCTGCGAACATCGAATCGTTCCGCCCGTCTCTGATGTATACGACCGTCTATTACATTGCATAGTAAGAAATCTTTTAAGAAAATCACATTTAAGAAATGAATGTAGTGGGTGTGTGTGTTTATTGTGGAATACGGCGCTGTGGTATTTGGGCACATTATGTTAATCGCGAAGCGGATCTCACTTAATGTACTCCCAATTCAGTTCTTATATTTATATAGCGCTTTGATGATTTCATTTCCAAATCCTAGAAAAAAAATCATACCAACGGAATGTTTGGAATTATATATATATATATAGAGAGCAGATTTTGTTGGCATGAACATTGAAATTAATGCAACGAAATGTCAGACTTTCCCAGGAGCACAAGTTACTCCGAAATAATTCACAGATTGTAGACATTTTTACTCAAACTTTCCCAAGATACTATATTTCCTAATATTACTATACGTGAAAAAGACAAACCGTGGTTTGACAGTATAAGACAACATATTCGGAAACGCGATAGCCTTAGAAAGAAAGATTGCACAAATCTTCCTAATACCTCAGGGGGGGGGGGGTGAAAAAATTTCTTCCGGCACGTATGCCGGGGTGGGTGGGTGGTCAAAGCCACCAACCAATTTTTTTTTCCGCAACTAAAACAAAAATTTCCTGCTTGTTTTTTTAGTGTTTTGGCAATGAGTTGGGTTTCAAAACCACTTTGAATCAGTTTGAATGAGAGAAATAATGTAATTCTAACTGGTAAACTGACTGCAGGCAGTTATCGTGTTGTATTTTGTTGCAAATTTTGAAATCCAAGATGGCCGCTGGCAGCCATGTTTTTTTGGCCGAATGACCTCAAAATGACTCATTCCTATTTACATGTCCATGTTAACATCCATGATAAATAGTATGCACAGAAATTCATACAGCTGTTTACAGTGAATTTCCCCCCGCAAATCTCTGTTTTAGTGTTAAAAGGGGGGGTGGGTGTCAAAAAATGGTCGGAAAAAACTACCGAAAACGGAAAAAAATTTGGCGGTGGGGGTGGGTGGGTACAAAAAATTATCGAAAGGGAAAAAATGCCATACGTGCCTGAAATATTTTTCCGACCCCCCCCCCCCCCTGAATACCTGGGATAAATAATAGCAACAGAACAAATAATTTTAAAAAGTCAGCAAAAAAAAAGAAATATTTAGCAAGCCCCGATGAAAACTTGAAAGTAAATGAACCCAAACAATTCTGGCATGTCGTTAAACAATTACTTAATAATTTATCAAATGACGAGAAAATTACCCCATTAAACTTCCACAACAGAATATTTTAGGACGATTATCAGAAAGCATAGATCTTAGATTCAAATTTCACGAGAAATCGTACATTGGACAATGATGGTATAAGTAACACAATGATAAGGGAAACACATGGCTCTGTTTGCAAATCACTTAAAATAATTTTAAATTTATCTTCAAAGAGCTGTTGTGTTTCCCTGCAGCGTGGAAGAAAGCCGATGTGATGCCCCTCTTTAAAATGGTGATTAGCATGATCGTTTAAATTACCGTCCGATATCTCTTATAAGTTGTGTCGGTAAGGTACTATAGAGAGAATAGTCTAAATGAAATTCTAAGCCAATTGAAAACTCATAACCTTTTATACAAGCATCAACCTGGATTTATACCTGGTCATATAGTACCGAATTCCAACTAATTGAAATCATCCATAATATCCACTGTGCAATCGACGAGGCCAAACGAGTTGTACATTCTTTTTCGATATTTCGAAAGCGTTCGACAAAGTTTGGCACCGAGGTCATGTTTTAAAATTAGAGAAATACGGTTTGAAAGGTAATATTCTAAAATGGATGATAAACTATCTACAAAATAGACAGAAAAGAGTCAGAGTTAATGCAAGCTTTTCGCAGTAATCCCCAATATCAGCTGGTGTGCCCCAAGAACAGTAGTCGGGCCTTTGATGTTTTTAATTTTCATTAATGACATTGCCGATGGAATTAAATTTAGCACAAAACTTTATGCTGACGACACATGTTTAATCAACAGTGATAGTGATACTGATAATCTTCAATCGATAGTCAATAGTGACATGAACAAAATCAGAGACTGGGCTGATAATTGGTGTGTCCAATTTAATAGCAGTAAAACCAATTTTATGTTATTTTCCATGCTAAGTGTTGTTAATCCTACAATAATATTTGACGGAGTAGCCCTAGGATATTCTAATAGCCACACACATCTGGGATTGGATATTGACGACAACCTAACTTGGAACACACACATTGGTAATATATGCACAAAGGCATACGCACGCCTGTCGCATTTGCGTAAACTAAGATAATGCTAAATCGTGAAACACTTCAAACCCTTTATTTGTCTCATGTTCGATCTCTTATGGAATACGCTAATAACGTTTAGTCAGGTGCCCCTGATTACTTACTAAAAGATCTAGAAGATGTTCAATACGAAGCGGCTAGAATAGTCAGCGGTTGCACCAGATCGGTTTCAAATATTATACTTCTGACCGAATTAGGCTGGGAGACGTTATAAACTCGAAGTTATTTCAAACAAGTTTTATCATTCCACAATATAGTAAATGGAAAAACACCCAACTGTTTGACATAACTTATACCACCTAACTTCAGTGCTCGAAATAACCATGATATCAGAACTTCATCAAATTTTGTCTCCATGAAATGCAACTACAAAAGAAAAGAGGTCACTTTTATGCCCAAGTGTATAACCGACTGGAATAAACGCGATAAATAATAACCAGAAACCTGACATGAAAATATTTGACGATTTCTAATTCCCAATCCGGTTAAACCCCCTATGTATTTTTCTGCAGGGAAATGATCACTAAATATCTTACACTGTCGACTCAAGTGTGAATGCAATAAGCTCCAATAAGATACATACTTAAATTATATTGCGGTGTCAAAAGCCTGTATATGTGGCGATGGCATTTCATTATATATGTCAATTTGCATATCATTCCAAGAATAAATTTGCAGAACAAGCTACTACGATTCAATATTTATTCAGTAAAACTTTACTGTTTGGCGATCCAAGCTTATCAAATTCCAATAATGAAGACATTTTCAAGGCTTTCCAAATCATTATAAGAGATACACTCCAGAATGAGAACATTAGCAGATGACTATCAGGAAAACAAAATATAATATAACTAGCTGATGTGCCCGACTTCATCCGGGCTATTTAGGGATTTCTATGCGATTGTCTCCGTCTGGGCAGAATATTAAGCGCCTGGACAAACTTTTGTTCGATCTGTCCAGAAACATGCATATATGAGCGTATATGAGCGAGGTCAAGGTCAAGGACACAGTCACACGTGAAATTGGACCCGCCCATATTGTTCCCGGGATCAAAGTAGGCTATACATACCAAATTTGAATCGGATCGGTCGAGCATTTTTCGAGTCTATAAGACAAATACACACGCACACCCTCACATACATACATACAGAAGTTCCAAAAATATATAATAGAAAAGACATACATATGTAGATATGTTTGTAACTCTTCATGATATTGGAGGGAATTAAAGTACATGCATAATAGTATAGGTGACAACAGTCAAAAACTCCTTATGAGCACAGCCACTGCCTTTACACCTTACCATTGTTAAGGATGGATGGCCACAGTATATTTTAGCGAAACCAGATACTTTCCATTCATATGATTTCGAGCAAGGGAAAAACTAGCAACAAAAATAACAACAACCTGTATCATTATACACTTAAATACCAGAAATAATTGTTTAATGTCATGTCCATTTTTTCACTTGAGTGTCTGGTGATCGGGAGAGAAGTAGCATATTAGTGGCCAGCACCTTCTCTTCAATCCCGTTGCCGAATGTATGTATTTATATGCATATACGACGAATAAATATGTTTAAACGAAAGTGAGTCGTCAATTTTCTTCTTGATTCATCCAAAGTTGTACGTATGTGTATGATTTTTATTTCCAGCAAACTCGACGGACATTCACAGAGAATCGGGTCTGAAATCACTTTCTCCGACCAGTACATTGATGATGATGATGTGGCTCGTAGCTGGAATGAGTTTATTGGCACTGTGCTTCATGTTTGTGAGAATCTGCATGAAATATCGGAGGAAATCAGTGGGCGTCGCCCGGTAAGTCACTTATCGATTAGCAATATCGTCAGAATGCTGTCGAATCAACCGGACCCTCATAATAATCTTTGGAATTAACGTAGGTTTCTCGGCACCATAGGTGTATTGATAATAAAAAAAGAACACATTGATTCTGTTTCATGTTCTTCTTGACTATACTGGTTTAACACACTTTATATTAATTTACAATGTTACTAACCGTGAACTCGTTCCGTATCTTTAAGATTTTATTCACATTGATCGCACGTACACAATCCAAGAGTTTTATATTCAGATAGATGTTGAGAAATGTCGTTTTAAAATATTAAAGTGTGCATGTCTAAATACCCCAGACATCCACACGCACGTAAACACCAGAAGTAACTGAGTTATGTGTACCACACTTATAAGGGAAATAGTCTGTATATTGATTTCTAGCTGGTGGTGGTGGTATGTGTGGGGGGGGGGGGGGGGTCCCTTGTCTTTGGGTGTGTGTCACGGATAAATTGTTTTAACATAAGTACAAAGGGTGCAAATTAAGCGGGTGGAATTGTACTATAAACATTTTAAATGTCTAATCCATTATATATTACCTACCTCTGGCATATTGATAACTTCAAGGCAAATAAACCTATCAAAATCTTCAAAATTTATGGAAATTTACGCAAAGTTTAATGGGTTTAATATTTCCCAGCTATATATCCCTCCGGGAACTCGGCCAATGTTCCCGCTCCAACGACAAAAAGGCGAATTTACAGATTTTATCACATCCATTATGAGATAATACTATCGATGCGTTAAATACAACTTTTATATCTGCAATTTAGCTCCGACGTGGATCTCGATAAGGGTATCATTTTACAAAACAAAATTATGTGCAACTCAATCTATCAAATAAACGCGAACTACTTAAATAGTTATTCTAAGTTGCATAATAGGGACAACTACGGTGATGTTGTCGCATTCACAGGTCCCCAGAAGAAAAATTCACCCCACCCCACCCCAAAGATTGACTACAATAAGTCATACTTGGTTATACATTCAATACAAGATAATTAGTCATCAATACAATCTTATACACAAACATTAATACATTTCAAATCAATGTTCATGAATTCTTCATCAAACTTCACTGGTTGTTTGCTGTAGTCACTTTGATTCGTGACTTTCATGATTCAAAATATTGTACTTTTTAACAGAGACTGAACAATGCCCTCAAAAACAACATACGAATAACATCATGCTGAGCTAATTAGTATACAATGACAACTGCACAAGGGAACATCTTATATCGAAACCACCACGAGGCGTGAAATACCACAATCTTGTGCTACATGTCAATATATATTTTCTAATTTGACACTCGTACACTCGACCAATAGCACTCGCATCACGAAACAGTTTTTATTTGGACAGATCTGTTCTCGTTTTCGACTTATTATACGCTCGTATAAGACAATTAACCCAATCTATTTAGACTGGTCAATTGCGTTCCAGTTTCACGGCTGGTGCTTCCGCCATTTATTTTATCACCACTATACAATTATTAACTAACTTGTTTTCTTTTTAAATTGTTTCATGAACATACGTTACTGCAGGTTCATTTTGACCTGTTTCGCGTGTTTTATTTCTTATTAATGTTCTTAAATGAATCAGACATCAAAATGGTGTCGGATATCCTATAAATGGGAGTCGAGCAACAATTCGATTCACATTTAATCCATGAAAATCTGCAAATGGCGCTTTAATAGATGTCCAGGTTGTATATCTATCATACACACATTATTGTAAAACTTAATACAAATTTGAGTCGCTTCTAACACTCGTATTCTATTGCAATGTACCTCTAACTTAATTTGCACAACTCGTTTTGAAATTTTCGGTGATATCGCGCTATAACGCGTTCCTTACACAAATTACATTAATCTGTAACACTGAGTGGTTCACTGAACCCAATTAACGAATCTGGTATCATTGGTACTCGAGGTGGTGGATTAAGGGATTCTATAAATGGTGTCCTATCGTTTTCAAACACTGGCCCTGACTCAATTATTTATATAAAGGACGAAATCCATGCTGATAGGGGTACACGTGCAAACTGACCTGAATGTATAACCAAGTATGACCTGTTGTAGTCAAGTTGTGTAAGCCCTGATTTTGCTTTTCAGTATTGTATTTGTTGAACCCATCAGAACTTAATTGATTCATGATGATGGGTGAAATAGAACACATTAACTGTAATAGTCGACGTAATTGAAAAATTTATGTTATGTAAAGCATTTTGTTTTGGGAGTTGGAGTTGACTGAGTAGTTCACTATGATAGTTAATACTGAAATGGATTCTATAAAACATAACAGTTGAACAAGGTCATTATGTGTACAGTTCCGGGTAATGATGACAACAAAATCGACGTGGACGCACGGCGGTGGAGTTGTCAGTTTACTTAAATAATTGAACTCGAAAAATGGGAGATGTGTACCATAGTGGAATAGCGGGGTTAATATTTTTTGCCTGAAAGTCTTAGAAGATTAATGAATTGGGATCAGTTACAACCAAATCAATATATGCGTAGAGCGGATCAATGCAGACTACGTGAATACACCATGCTGCATTACTTGTCTAAGAAGTATAGCGTATATTTACGTCATGTCATGTGACATGGAAGCAACATGTGGAATAAAAACATTACATCGGTTAAGACCGGCGCCTTTTGGTTATACATACTTGAAGGGACCAGATAGCCTCACAACTGACTTCAGGCGAAATCTCTAACTGACTTGTTCTTAGGAATTGTTGTTGTGGTATACATATATTCATGAACCGTATTCTGGATTCAATAAATATTGTGATACACCTAAACTTTGTCCGAACCCAGCGCTAAACAACGTGGAGTCAGGTAGTTGCGGCCTACTATGAGATCCATGTTAAATGGTGCCATGAGCAGGATCCTGGTTAATGGTAGCCGTGTGAAAAATCCTGTTTAATGGTGATCGGATCCTGTTCTGAAGTTTGTGATATCGGAGAGAGATGACAGCTGTTGTTCATTGAACAGGAAAATTGGGAAAGGCTCAGGCACCATTAAACATGTGTCCCATAGTAGGCCGCAACTGTACTTCACTGCATCACTGACAGCAGTCTCGTGTGCACGATACTACCATATATAATCTCGCCCATGACAGCAATTATTAAATATGATCAATGACACTATATATGATCTTTAACCCTTTCTATACCAAATACTCATTGACGAGTAGTTCCCTTAGGAAATGGTCCGACAATTAGTTCAACAAACGACCATTGCATGTTGAACTTATCATCTGAACATTTTCTCCAATAAACATGACTCCTTCTATTGTCTGCTTATATTACTTGTGCATCCTCCAAATCAATAATAGACCATTCCAATATACACTTTTTTTAAACATGGTCGGAGAAACCCATTTAGTACAGAAAGGTTTAAATATACTATGTGCCGTGTTGTCTCGGGCTGCCAATTTGAACACGCATGAGTAATTATCATGGAGTATATTGTCAAACCTGCAAACAGTGTGTCTGTCATTTGCAGAATGTGGTCACCAGAGGGTTAATTTGGTGATGCTATATACTACACAGCGGACTATCATCACCAAATTCACACTCTGAGGACATCATTCTGCCTCACCTTCTGGGAAGTATCAATAGTCTCAAATTAACAATGTTTTGATACATTTTTTAGATAGTAAATTTCTATATCCCCTAATTTGCAGAAGATAAAATGCATAGTCGATGTGACTTAAACAGGGGAACTTCAGTCTAATCATATAGGTCTCCCACAGTAGTTGAGGCCTAAGCAGAATGAGGTTCACAGAGGGTTAATTTTGTAATGCTAGCCCGATGAAAAGCAGAGACTCACTATTTGCTGGCATCAATACATTGTGTCATCTTTATCATTTACAGAACGGACTCAATATTTTGTCTGGATGGTGCTGATCTGCAACAAGGCGGTGGTAACAGACGTACGTTTAACCCATCTGAACTAATGTGGTACTGGATGCTAGAAAACGGTGCCAACCTACGGGAACTGCCACAGATTCCAAATAGCAACAGTCATACAACATTCATTCCACCTTAAAAAGATGTCCTCGTTTAAATACCGCAAGCTTGCCAAAATCTTATTACAAGAGTTGTTGCATGGGTCAGCGCTGGACCGAAATTTATTTTTGCCAAATGAAAATATTGTTTGCCAAATTCTTTTAGAAATTGCCAATTGCTAAAAGTTTCTGCAACATTGAGTCGCATATTTAGCTGTTTGAGCAATTTTTAATATCGATATGATTTAGCAGGGTTGTTTCATTAGAAGGGAACATCAAAACAAAGATGATTAGCTATGTAATCACCATCAAAATAAAAACTAGTGATTCCTCCGCCCGTCGATACTGATGCTATCAGATTAATGGCATCTTCTTATCGGTGTTTACTTTTCCTAAACCTTATAACTCACCACTACTACAATTATATTGTAGGTGTTTTCTGAAATTAGGCGTACTGATTCACCAATATGTTTCACATTCCTTGGAGAATTAACCCTTTACCCAACAAACCGGCCAAAACCGGCCAAATAAAGCTTCAACAGCCTAAAATATCTTCGGTCTGTCTCAATAGAACCATACAAATATGGATATCATTGGAACCGGCTCCTTGACCACATTGTGATAGTTACAGTTATGCCCTGTGCCAATGCATTCTCTTATATATGCGAGTCGACCATAGGTCGCCTCGCATATATAAGAGAATGCATTGGCCTAAAAAAAATCTTTTTTTAACACTTTTTACCATTTTTTCTTACATTCTTTAACAATTTTATAATTTTTAATGTGTTAAGCCAATGCATTCTCTTATATATGCGAGGCGACCTATGGTCGACTCGCATATATAAGAGAATGCATTGGCACAGGGCCGTTCTGTTGGGTAAAGGGTTAAAAAGTTACTTTCCAAATGAAAATGTTTCGCTGTGAATTATTTTTTCCATTGGAAAATGTTGCAAGTGTCAGCGAGAACCCTGGATTCGTTGATCATGCAATCGCCGGCTTGATTTTCATATAACAGTTCTCAATTATGTAATGATTCCGTAAACCTGTAGGTGCATGGCCACCATGGAATGTGTGTACTTAGAATCATGACTAAATTTATTCCAACCCCAAAAGTGTTCTGCCTGATGTGATTTTTATAACTGAGACACATGCTGTAGAGGAAAATATTTTGATGTGATTTTTATAACTGAGACACAGGCTGTAGAGGAAAATAGTTTTGATGTGATGTTTATAATTGAGACACAGGCTGTAGAGGAAAATAGTTTTGATGTGATGTTTATAATTGAGACACAGGCTGTAAAATATTTTGATGTGATTTTTATAACTGAGACACAGGCTGTAGAGGAAAATATTTTGATGTGATTTTTATAACTGAGACGCAGGCGGTAAAATATTTTGATGTGATTTTTATAACTGAGACACAGGCTGTAGAGGAAAATATTTTGATGTGATTTTTATAACTGAGACACAGGCTGTAGAGGAAAATATTTTGATGTGATTTTTATAACGGAGACACAGGCTGTAGAGGAAAATATTTTGATGTGATTTTTATAACTGAGACACAGGCTGTAAAATATTTTGATGTGATTTTTATAACTGAGACAGGCTGTTGAGGAAAATATTTTGATGTGATTTGTATAACTGAGACACAAGCTGTAGAGGAAAATATTTTGAAGTGATTTTTATAACTGAGACACAGGCTGTATATATTTTGAAGCATGTGCAGTAAGTGTTGCTTGACTTTTGAAACAAATGTTCCGTGGAGATAAATCTATCGTTTGACGCGAGCCAAAATTTAAAACTTCATATCAGCATTGCATTCGTGCAGTATTGCTTCAATTGTATATGGGTATAGTTTATATGTGTGCCTTATATTAGGGAGGTTCCGCTTGTAGCGTGTGACGTGTAGCTTCTAATGTAAATGACAGCATACATGACATAGAGACAATGAATAAGAGAGAACGAATAAAATGTGTACGACTGGGGAACTTCTCAATGCAAAAAGTTCGAAAAACACTTTAGCTGTATAATGAGTGCGGTTACGGGAGGGATATCTCTTTAGCTGTATAATGAGTGTGGTTACGGGAGAGGGATATCTCTTTAGCTGTATAATGAGTGTGGTTACGGGAGGGATATCTCTTTAGCTGTATAATGAGTGCGGTTACGGGAGGGATATCTCTTTAGCTGTATAATGAGTGTGGTTACGGGAGGGATATCTCTTTAGCTGTATAATGAGTGCGGTTACGGGAGGGATATCTCTTTAGCTGTATAATGAGTGTGGTTACGGGAGGGATATCTCTTTAGCTGTATAATGAGTGTGGTTACGGGAGGGATATCTCTTTAGCTGTATAATGAGTGTGGTTACGGGAGGGATATCTCTTTAGCTGTATAATGAGTGCGGTTACGGGAGGGATATCTCTTTAGCTGTATAATGAGTGTGGTTACGGGAGGGATATCTCTTTAGCTGTATAATGAGTGTGGTTACGGGAGGGATATCTCTGTAGATGTTGGAAGTTCAAATAACTTGTGGTAATCGGTTGCGTTATAACTGCTTATCAATTACGAGGGTATATCATCATCGTCCATTCTATTATAATTAAATCTGGCCTATATGTCCCGATTAGAATGAACCGTGTATATCATCATCGTCCATTCTATTATAATTAAATCTGGCCTATGTGTCCCGATTACAATGAACCGTGTATATCATCATCGTCCATTCTATTATAATTAAATCTGGCCTATATGTCCAGACTAGAATGAACCGTGTATATCATCATCGTCCATTCTATTATAATTAAATCTGGCCTATATGTCCAGATTAGAATGAACCGTGTATATCATTGGACATCTTCAGAAAATGTAAATTTAACCCTTTTTGTTTTAGTAATTACTCATTGATTAGTAGTTCCCTTAGGAAAGGTTCAAATATAGATAGAACCGCATGAATGTCTGGATTTTGACGAAATTATCGCACGAAATTTGTTGACGGGGCGATACCTCGAGTGCGGGGCGCAGTCCCGCACGAGAGGTATCGCGTTCCGCCAACAAATCGAGTGCGATAATTCGTCAAAATCCAGACACTCATGCGGTTCTATTTTTATTACATATCTACGTATTACAGTAAGTTGACTCACAATCGTACATCTCCGGTACAGAAAATGTGAATTTAATTGAGTTTTTAACGACATTTTAGGGCTAACGCAACAATCAGACAGCCCGTCTATCCGCGAGTGAACTTGACCCATCTTGACCCGCTCAAAGGTGTCAATTGGGTTTTCCCAGATTTTCCAAAAATATAACCCAATCAGCGCGCTGCGATTTCGGCAAGTGGGTTGTCGCCCTTGCGTTGAAAGGTTGAAAAAGTAAACATAGTAACGGCGAGAACCAGTCTAACAACACTGAATGAAATAGTTCCGTCGACAGATTGCACTAGTGCGATTCTGAGAATTATCACACGCCTGGAACGTCGTGCGATCATGCGAATTACGTTGATAGATATGTAATGAAACAAGTTCATGCTCGCTTGTTGAAATTATTATCTGAACATTTCCCACAAACGAATATGAATCATTCTTCACTTGTATCAGCTTTTTGTTTGGCTGTCGTCTTCTTTTAAAACGTCCAAATGAACAATATACCGTTCCAAAGTATACTCTTATAACTGAGTGGGAAAATCCATTTATTAAAGGGTAAATGGCTACAAGTGACGTCACAAGCGGAATATCTCTAAAAATGCGTTGTGCTTGAATTATCATGCATTGGAGTTTTATTCACAAAGTGCTCATAAATTAATATATTTATTTTTAATAAATTATTCATATTATTCTCATCCTCACGTTGTCAACGTTCTTACCATATAATAATCACAAACTAGACGATGTCACCCGAATTCGATCTATAATCCACTCATATTATATAGCATTCAAATACAAACACACATTATGTTGTAGCGTCTCTCTTCATGTATAACATGTCCAACATATTTTTAAGATGGCAGGAATTTAATGATAACACCATTATAGACTCACTTATATATTCTGTGTTGGTCAATGTATATATTGTGCAGTTGAGGTTATTAAGTCCCAGTATTGTAGCGTCTCTCTTCGTGTATAACATGTCCAACATATTTTTAAGATGGCAGGAATTTAATGATAACACCTTTATAGACTCACTTATATATTCTGTGTTGGTCAAGGTATATATTGTGCAGTTGAGGTTATTAAGTCCCAATGTTGTAGCGCCTCTCTTCATGTATAACATGTCCAACATATTTTTAAGATGGCAAGAATTTAATGATAACACCTTTATAGACTCATTTATATATTCTGTGTTGGTCAAGGTATATATTGTGCAGTTGAGGTTATTAAGTCCCAATGTTGTAGCGCCTCTCTTCGTGTATAACATGTCCAACATATTTTTAAGATGGCATGAATTTAATGATAACACCATTATAGACTCACTTATATATTCTGTGTTGGTCAAGGTATATATTGTGCAGTTGGGGTTATTAAGTCCCAATGTTGTAGCGCCTCTCTTCGTGTATAACATGTCCAACATATTTTTAAGATGGCAGGAATTTAATGATAACACCATTATAGACTCACTTATATATTCTGTGTTGGTCAATGTATATATTGTGCAGTTGAGGTTATTAAGTCCCAATATTGTAGCGTCTCTCTTCGTGTATAACATGTCCAACATTTTTTAAGATGGCAGGAATTTAATGATAACACCTTTATATACTCACTTATATATTCTGTGTTGGTCAAGGTATATATTGTGCAGTTGAGGTTATTAAGTCCCAATGTTGTAGCGCCTCTCTTCATGTATAACATGTCCAACATATTTTTAAGATGGCAAGAATTTAATGATAACACCTTTATAGACTCATTTATATATTCTGTGTTGGTCAAGGTATATATTGTGCAGTTGAGGTTATTAAGTCCCAATGTTGTAGCGCCTCTCTTCGTGTATAACATGTCCAACATATTTTTAAGATGGCAGGAATTTAATGATAACACCATTATAGACTCACTTATATATTCTGTGTTGGTCAAGGTATATATTGTGCAGTTGGGGTTATTAAGTCCCAATGTTGTAGCGCCTCTCTTCGTGTATAACATGTCCAACATATTTTTAAGATGGCAGGAATTTAATGATAACACCTTTATAGACTCATTTATATATTCTGTGTTGGTCAAGGTATATATTGTGCAGTTGAGGTTATTAAGTCCCAATGTTGTAGCGCCTCTCTTCATGTATAACATGTCCAACATATTTTTAAGATGGCAAGAATTGAATGATAACACCATTATAGACTCACTTATATATTCTGTGTTGGTCAAGGTATATATTGTGCAGTTGGGGTTATTAAGTCCCAATGTTGTAGCGCCTCTCTTCGTGTATAACATGTCCAACATATTTTTAAGATGGCAGGAAATTAATGATAACACCATTATAGACTCACTTATATATTCTGTGTTGGTCAATGTATATATTGTGCAGTTGAGGTTATTAAGTCCCAATATTGTAGCGTCTCTCTTCGTGTATAACATGTCCAACATATTTTTAAGATGGCAGGAATTTAATGATAACACCTTTATATACTCACTTATATATTCTGTGTTGGTCAAGGTATATATTGTGCAGTTGAGGTTATTAAGTCCCAATGTTGTAGCGCCTCTCTTCATGTATAACATGTCCAACATATTTTTAAGATGGCAAGAATTTAATGATAACACCTTTATAGACTCATTTATATATTCTGTGTTGGTCAAGGTATATATTGTGCAGTTGAGGTTATTAAGTCCCAATGTTGTAGCGCCTCTCTTCGTGTATAACATGTCCAACATATTTTTAAGATGGCAGGAATTTAATGATAACACCATTATAGACTCACTTATATATTCTGTGTTGGTCAAGGTATATATTGTGCAGTTGGGGTTATTAAGTCCCAATGTTGTAGCGCCTCTCTTCGTGTATAACATGTCCAACATATTTTTAAGATGGCAGGAATTTAATGATAACACCTTTATAGACTCACTTATATATTCTGTGTTGGTCAAGGTATATATTGTGCAGTTGAGGTTATTAAGTCCCAATGTTGTAGCGCCTCTCTTCGTGTATAACATGTCCAACATATTTTTTAAGATAGCAGGAATTGAATGATAACACCTTTATAGACTCACTTATATATTCTGTGTTGGTCAAGGTATATATTGTGCAGTTGAGGTTATTAAGTCCCAATGTTGTAGCGCCTCTCTTCGTGTATAACATGTCCAACATATTTTTAAGATGGCAGGAATTTAATGATAACACCATTATAGACTCACTTATATATTCTGTGTTGGTCAAGGTATATATTGTGCAGTTGGGGTTATTAAGTCCCAATGTTGTAGCGCCTCTCTTCGTGTATAACATGTCCAACATATTTTTAAGATGGCAAGAATTGAATGATAACACCATTATAGACTCACTTATATATTCTGTGTTGGTCAAGGTATATATTGTGCAGTTGAGGTTATTAAGTCCCAATGTTGTAGCGCCTCTCTTCGTGTATAACATGTCCAACATATTTTTTAAGATAGCAGGAATTGAATGATAACACCTTTATAGACTCATTTATATATTCTGTGTTGGTCAAGGTATATATTGTGCAGTTGAGGTTATTAAGTCCCAATTGAAGTCTATATTTTGTCTGACGTATAGTTTCGCGTGTTCTATAAACGAATCCCTGTCCGCAAAAATATAGTTCCCCCGATTCTTGCTTGGGATTATTCCAATAGATTCATAAACTAATAATATTCTTTCCAAAACAAATCGTATACTTCATATTTATGCTCTAATTTCGTCTAAACACTTGCCAACACAACTGTGTAGCTTACGTTTGTGAATCTATGCCAATAAAAACACGTTTACGTTTTCAGAAAAAATATGTTTAAGTCATGCGACTAATTAATCCTTTGTGATAAAATACGTCGCTCTTACGACCATATCTATTGTGGTCCCACATTCTGAGTGAATTTCTAGAAAAAATTTGAAATATGTGGCCTAACAATTTTTTACAATTTTAATAATATTTTCTTGTATTCTTTAACAATTTTATAATTTCACCCATACAGAGCCCCAGACAAACATGAGCAGACGACACTCTTCTATATGCTTCTATATATGAGTGGGGCTCCCTGCAGGGTAATGGATGTTTTTTATTTTATGTCCTAAAAATTGTAAGGCACATTTATTTTTTAAAAATGATAAAAAATTGTTAGGCCAATGCATTCTCTTATATGTGCGAGGCGACCTATGGTCGACTCGCATATATAAGAGAATGCATTGGCACAGGGTAACAAAATCCCGACTTACGACTGGATTTGATATGGCGGGTCACATATGTATTTCTAGTCCCAGAAGCTTCTATTGTTGCACGATGATGTCATCTACTATTTTCTAACACAGAATATATAAAAGTGCAGTCAAGAGAGACTCCATCTTTAAATACGGCCTTCTGGGTAATGTTTCATATATACATGCAAGAGAATAGCATGCGGCAGGGTTATATGCGCTAGTTTTTGGTAACAAGCGCAAAGCAAAGACTGGAATTTGGCGCCAATATGTACTTGGAAAAGGAGAAAAGGTGACGGAACAAATGTCTATAGCTTGATCCTTTTCCATGTTGTTCTCATAGACTTACTTACGCTGAATTTGTCGTTTCCGAATGTTTTGGGCAGAATTCAGATTTGCTGAAACTGGTAAAAAAAAAGAAGACGACATCCAGGTTTGCTGAAACTGGCAAAAAATACGCCCAGGTTGGTCCAAGTCTCGTCTGATTGGTGTAATTTGAATGTTATCGTATAGTTACTATTTTGAGACAATCATGGACAATGTCACACCATGTTACCGTCAATCCACCACAATAACGTATATGTTTTGCCGACAGTCCTGGTAATTCTTAGCACTTTGACATTTATTCTGAAGAAAATATCAAAATCTGCTCCAGGCATAAACATGGGATATTTTGGGCGGCTCTCTGACCAACCAAAGACGCTGTTTCTTACTGGAGGCGGAACACTGTCTAATGTATAGTTTCACGTGTTCTACGAACGAGACTTGATCCAACCTGGGTATCTTTCTACCAGTTTTAGTGATGCATGTGTGTCTTTTAACCAGTTTGGGAACCATGTGCTAACGACCAAGTTAACCTTATAGGAACCACGAACAAGTAGGTCAATGAATAGATTGTGCAGCTGGAGTCAATAAGTCTCAATCTAAGCCTACAAATTATTGAAGTGATAGAAATATATCAAACAGTTCACAAATTCTCGATTAGGTTGCAGCATGTACATGTATAATAATCAGAGGATATTACTTGGTTTGATATCAGCCAAGTAATATTTTGATATCAGTTTGATATCAGCCAAGTAAATTCATATCAGCCTGCGACCGAATGTCGAAGGCTGACATGAGGTTACCTATGGCTGATATCTGGCCTAATATCAAACCAACCAAGTAATATCATATTTATTAATTAGATCGCCGCTTAGTAACTGTCAACTGTTTCAAATGAGTGACATCACAAAAATCGATATCTACAATCATATAGCAGTGAAGTAGATTCCCGGCATGTCGTAATACCATATAGCAGTGAAGTAGATTCCCGGCATGTCGTAATACCATATTACTCGAATTTGTGATGTCGTAACATGATACTACTCGAATTGGTTATTGTCGTAAAATGATATTATTCGGTTTAAGGGTAAATTGAATGGATATTCTCCTAATTCGATAACAGACCGTTCCCGACAAATATGTCATATCTAATTAATAATACACATTTTTTCATGTTAATATTGTCCCATATACGGTGAATATGTGTGGCGTTAAAGCTGGTGTCACTGCACATACAGTCCTAAGCAGCTACAATACATTATTGTCACTCCAACAAGTACAGATGCTTTCATATATACACGTTTAAGCAGCAACAGTAATGATTTGAATCATTGAATCTCATGAGAACATTATATATCATAACAAATGACACCATATAATCATTCATATGTCGGAAATCGCCACAATAAGAATCCACTTACTGTCAAATCCGTTTTCTCACCGTGGTCTTTTTCTTGTATATGTAAAACTATGCATGTTTACGAATTAGAAATAAAATATGTTAAAGGCCCACTTAATTTTCGAACTCCTAGAGCACATATATAGAGGATATGAAATGAGTGTTTCTCTCATATGATATGACAACATTTTAGTTAGAGATACGGCTCGGTCGCGGCTGCCATTCAGCCATTACCATATGACTCAATCATTATTTACGTTGGAAAGAATGTCATAAATCAATTTCATATGAACTACTAGTTCATATCACCTTCCGATAATTTGATTGGTTTCTTGACAAAAAGTGTGTTTTGATTGGCTGAATGGCAGCCGGGACCGAGCCGTATCTCTAACTAAATGCAGGTCAAATTCGTGCGCGTCAATCAACGCGATGCCGAAATTCTCGCAATTATAATATTGAAATATATAGTTTTGGACATTGTTATACGATAAATAGAATATGTAATTCGTATTTATCTAATAAACATACGATATAATGTCACAAACTGAGAACAGAATAGCGCACTATATCTTCGCGTGCATATTATTTCTGCTAGTTCACCAGGTGTAATTGGGCTTCCGGTGCAATGAAGTGACGTCACATTAATCTTTTGCTGCCGATGTCATATAGCTATTTAGTGATTTGTGTGCGTTTTGGACATCATAATCAATTTATAGGTGTCATATGATAAATAGAATATGTAATTCGTGTTTCTCTCATATGATATTTATGAAACTCGTCACGAATTTTCAGTTTTCTCTCGCCGACTCATTTCATAAATATCATATGAGAGAAACACTCATTTCATATCCTCTATTTATCATATGACTCAATCATTATTTACTTTGGAAAGTATGTCATAAATAAATTTCATATGAACTACTAGTTCATATCACCTTCCGATAATTTGATTGGTTTGTTGATAAAAAGTGTGTTCTGATTGGCTGAATGGCAATCGGGGCTGAGCCGTGTCTCTAACTAAATGCAGGTCAAATTCGTGCGCGTCAATCAACGCGATGCCGAAATTCTCGCAATTATAATCTTGAAATATATAGTTTTGGACATTGTTATACGATAAATAGAATATGTAATTCGTATTTATCTAATAAACATACGATATAATGTCACAAACGGAGAACAGAATAGCGCACTATATCTTCGCGTGCATATTATTTCTGCTAGTTCACCAGGTGTAATTGGGCTTCCGGTGCAATGAAGTGACGTCACATTAACCTTTTGCTGCCGATGTCATATAGCTATTTAGTGATTTGTGTGCGTTTTGGACATCATAATCAATTTATAGGTGTCATATGATAAATAGAATGTGTAATTCGTGTTTCTCTCATATGATATTTATGAAACTCGTCACTAATTTCTTAGACTCGTTTCATAAATATCATATGAGAGAAACACTCACTTCATATCCTCTATATTTTAATCATATTTTATGGCATAAATTGTTATTAAAACCGTATATCAAGGTACTATAAAAAAACTCGGTTACTCGAAATTTAAGTGGCCCTTTAACACTAAGTGCAGAGCTCAGTTTTGAGAGTGAGCAATGCTAAATGCACGAAGGAAACATCAATCAGTTATGGATCATTTCGCTCATATTGTTCTATCAATAGCACTATACAAAACAATAATCAACTCCAATTAACTCTTCACGCATAGGTAACAGTGCTAACAGTTTTTTTTTTATTTTGGAAATAGCAATTTCCGAGGTCAACATGGCCAATAACTCTGACAAAACTCTATATGGACGAAGTACACTGCATCTTATAGTATGTTTCCATCGACGACGGGCTAGTATTAATCTAATTATATTTAAATATGATCAGTGATACTGGACTATACGATGGAATACATCTGTGCTGAGCGAAATGTTTTAAGTCCAACAAGGGTAAACCCCTGTAAACATTATTGACGAATCCAAAGTATGCCGGTATCCTTTGTCCCCAATCTGAGCTACCACGGTGTCAAAGCATACCAAAATCGAATGATCTACACCAAAGCTCACAAGGTGAAATGTTCCATTACAAATTAACAAATTTCACACAAAAGACATCGATTTTTGAAATCTGTTATTTTTCACCACGGGACTATTTGGCATCGACCGACATACTCTCGATACCAAATTTCGTTGAACATAATGTTGATATATAACACTTTTTGGTCAATTTTATACTATAATTGACAGTTGTTACCATTACATTTTGTAAATTAATCGATTCTGATAACTGAAGCGGGATTCAAGAAATGTTGTTGTTGCTGGAATCTGATGATATGGTGACCATGGAATCGGATTGTTTACCTTTAAACTGACATTAAAGCTCGATCGCGGATCGCTCAGGATGCATATACATCATACATGTAGTGGACATACAGGTAAAGCGTCTGCAAACGAATAAATATATATTTACAATCATTTTGTTCATCTATAGTAAACATAAAACTAAATAAAAAGCTCTGGACGAAACATTTAAAGGGTGCCAAGGCACTCATGGTGGGCATATGTCTTACAATATAAAAGTCTATAAATACATGACCTCTAAGAAGTACACGAACAAATTGAATAACTGTATCTTATTATTAATCTTATTACCTGATTTGACTTTTATTGGTAATTCCTCAATTTACATAACAATGACATGCGAACTCTCTTTATTGGAAAGTTATTAATAATCCAAATAAGATAAAAGTAAATTTATTTCCATGTAATTGTTGATGATAGTTGTTTTACAGACGTTTATGTTATTTCGTATAACCCTACTTCGAATGCCTTGAGACCCGTAAAGAACGGTTTTATACAGAGATCCTTTTTCCAATTGAGATCCAGGAACGATCAACTAAATAACCTAGACGCGCGTTTAGAACGCCGTTTTATGAGATATCTAGGTTACAAGCAAATAAACCAATATGAAAATCAAGTTTACGGTTGCTGCGTGGTTGGTGTAATGTCTTCGACTGAAATCAAATCTGGTAGGGTCCCTTAAGTTCCCGAAGGGCGTGGATATACCTAAATATGTCCAGCATATATGTGTATTTATTTGTGGCACTTCAATATATCATTCTGGTATCCGTCTATCTATGCTTTTGTATTACCACTGTTTCAGGTACCGCTTACACGAAATTTGACTATATGGAGTCAGATTGCTTTTAAGCCAACTCTGACTCTGAAGACCTAAACACTGTTGTCTGTTATAACGTAGTCGGTTGTTAGTAACCCCCATGTCTAACATTGTATAACATGGCGAGTTAGTGCCTTTTCGTATCCGATATTTATGCTCTGGGTATATGGAAGTCAGATTTATTTTAAGCCATCTCGCTGATGGACCAAGAACTATTGTATGTTATAACGTAGTCGGTTATTAGTAACCCCATTTATAGCATTTTATAACATGAGGGGTTAGTGCCTTCTCGTATCCGATAGTTTTGCTCTGGGTATATGGAAGTCAGATTTCTTTTAAGCCATCGCTGACGAACCTAGAACTATTGTATGTTATGACGTAGTCGGTTGTTAGTAATCATATGTCTAACATTTTATAACACGAGGAGTGACTGCCTTCTCGTATCCGATAGTTTGCTCTGGGTATATGGAAGTCAGATTTCTTTTAAGCCATCACTGACGAACCTAGAACTATTGTATGTTATAACGTAGTCGGTTGTTAGTAATCATATGTCTAACACTTTATAACACGAGGAGTGGGTTCCTTCTCGTATCCGATATTTATGCTCTGAGTATATGGAAGTCAGATTTCTTTTAAGCCATCGCTGACGAACCTAGAACTATTGTATGTTATGACGTAGTCGGTTGTTAGTAACCCCAAGTCTAACATTTTATAACACGAGGAGTGAGTGCCTTCTCGTGTCCGATAGTTTGCTCTGGTTATATGGAAGTCAGATTTCTTTTAAGCCATCACTGAAGAACCTAGAACTATTGTCTGCTATAACGTAGTCGGTTGTTAGTAACCCCGTGTATAACATTGTAAAAGATGACGAGTGAGTGCCTTCTCACAGGCTCGTGTCCGAAAGTTTTGCTCTGGGTATATGAAAGTCCGAGCGAGCACTGCTATAATAACTCTTGCGCGTTCCGGCAGGGATGTAATACTCTTTGGTCGAATAAGATGGAGGCGATCCTCTGTCTGGTCTGATAATATACTCGGTCTGTGACTTCCGGTGCGGACTGTTCCTTCCACTGAGCGACTCGTTGTCGTAGGGTACGAAGAACACTTGCTCTGATTCGGGCGTTGGGCGCTTGTCTTCCGTGGTCACAAGGAGTCTCTGTTGCAGCAGGTATCTATACGAAAAAGAACAAGTGGAGTGGTTAGATAAAAACAGACATGCTGAGACAATACTGATAATGGGCGATTTTTGAAAGGAATGTAGCCAAAGAAGCACCGGTTTTATTAGTGTAAACATATTTTTATTTTCAAATACAAGCAAATAACATAATAAACAGATGACACATATATACACAATAGAAGAGTTAATGTATGGAAACGAGGATCAGACAACAATTCCAAGGGTTTATATGAAGTCTTCTCATCTTCGGCGACACGCCCCGTCCCCAATAGTGAGGGAGGGGTATAGTTCAGACGGGAAGGGTTGGAAATAATGTTTTTTTAATAGGGGAAATGGAGGTATATAGCTGAATTTTGGATGGAAAAAAAGGGAAGAGGATAGTGCTAGGGGTAGCATGAGGCAGATATAGCGGATAGAGGCAGAAAGAGATAAGGGACGAGAAACTAGAAGACAGAAGAGGGACAGATGAAGTGGATTTTTTTTTATAAACATCAATTTTATTTAAGAAATTTTATCAATTTCGCCTTTCGTAATCCTTATTTATTTTAGTATGTTGTTTATAATGTGTTGATATACGTATTCCTGCTAAGTAACATTGTGTTTCAATTAGTTTGAGGTTTTGGCACTTTTTTATAAATGCACTGGACTATAATCGGAATATAATTATGCTATTCAATTGTGTTGGTTTATTTAGTGTTGAGTGTGAGATAAACATGGATGATAAAGGTGGTTGAACAAATTTTTATCTAATGAAAGATTTTGAATGTAGAGAGCGCCAAAGGAATTCATGATACAAAATCAAAGATGGCTGCTCGTGGCAACGTTTTTGATCGAACACATTCAAATGCAATAGCTCCCATGTAGAGATCATAATGTCTGTAAATATTCCAAATATTCAGCTCATAAATGACGGGTGCATTTTCAATGAAATCGAATGTAAATGTAAATCAAATGTAGAAATCCAAGATGACGGTCATGTTTTTTAAACAATAAGTCAGATTAATCGGATGAAAGATGTGATATGTAGAGCGTCCAGAGGTGGTCATGTATATGTTGGAAGATTTCAACCCGAGGGAAGGGGTGATAACGAAACTTGGAAATTTCGGTCTGGTTTATGGGGCATGCAGTTATTGAACTGTTCAAATAGACCCGACGGTGTCCCATGCAATATAAGTATCCGGGTCACATCCAACCCCATCTGACAGGTCCCTTGACCTGCCTTGCATGAAACATACACGTGACTTTATATAATGTGGCCCATGCAATATAGGTATATATAAGTACAAGAACGGGTAAGTTTTCCCGCTTTATATACATGTACCGCCTCGTTGGACGATATTACTGTTCTATAGGTAGACATAAAAGTCCTACACAAATGTGGCATTTGTTTGGGAAACTCGTCATTTATGGACAGGTTTGAAGGCGATTCTGATATTATGTCATGAGTCTTGTAAATTCTGATAATGGGACAGCGTCGATACCGAGCAGTGTCCGCGCTGGTCCAAATTTACGTTTGCCAAATGAAAATATTGTTTGCCAAATTATTTTAGCATTTGCCAAATAATATCCCTGATATTATCTTTTCTGAAACCTTAAGTCTTATGTTTCGACACTCGCGGTTTGAACGACTTTTGATATCGATATAAAAGCAGTTAGTTAACTAGAATGCACTCAGAGAGATGCCAACGTGCGCAAAAATGTAATAAACAATAATTTAAAAAATAATTTCACTGTATTTTACTTAATTTATTTAATTTAATTTAATGTTAGCAAAAAAAGACAATTACAATTTCTCATTTCATCACAGATAAAAGGCAAATTACTATATTAATCATTTAAGTAATTAAAACCAATTCCATGTTGCCAAAAGGATGAGACTTTAATATCGATTACATTTTTTTCAGCGGAATATTTTCATTTTCATTTTCCGATAGTCAAAGTTGACAAAAGGAGCAATTATAAGAAATAATTAATACTATTTTTGTGTAAATATTGATAGCAGCCAATATGCAACAATAAATATCAATAATTAATCAATAATTAATCAGTAACGATCATTTTATGTAATAATAAACTCTTCAAACGGTGTTTGTGTCAACAAATGCGTTTTGTTTTGTGTTACGTCATTCGTCATATTTGACCCGGAACTCGCCTGAAGGTTAGGCTATTCAGCCTATTGCGTCGAATTACGAAATCGCGTTTTGAATGTCTCTCTTTTCCCGCACGATAAAAAGAGGTCTTCGCACGAACCAAAAATGACAAAACTTCCCAATTATAAGTAAAAATACCCAAATGAAGGAGTCTATGTAGGTCCAGAAGGAGTCTATAGACTCTTTTATGTAGAGTTCTGATGGAGAAAATGTAGGTCGATCTATTTTTGTCATAACTCTGACGTATTTTGACCTGGGAGAAAAAATCGAAATCGAGGCTCACTACGAGCATGCCAGTTTTAAATATAGAAACAGGGAATCCTGACAAATGGCGATATCGGCGACAAACAAATAATCGAAAACAACACATAAAATAAACATAGCAAAAACGCGGCACAGTAAAAATGTCAGAACGCCACGAGGTTTTACGTCGTTTTTGGTGACGTCATGGAGTGTGACACCAAGCTACGAACGAATCTGTCTGATCGCCATACTGTTGCGCGAGCGCACGTAATTATACACGCATCTCTATTGTGGTTTATCATACAACAATAAGCCAATCACCGAACACTACAATGGTAGAAGGGTTGCTTCATCAGAAGGACACAACACAAGAGGATTAGCTATGCAAACACTACCACCACACTGAAACACGAGTAATCCCTCCAACCATCGCTACTAATGCTATGAGATTAACTGCATCTTAATAGAGGTGTTAATTTTTCCTAAATCTTATAAAACACTACTAACATAACTATGTTGTAAGAGTTTCCTGAAATGAATGGTATTGATTGACCAATTTTTTCAACTTTCTTGAGGAATTAAAAAGTGACTTGCCAAAACGTTTGCCAAATGAAAATATTTTTTGCCAAATGTGAATTATTTTTGCCATTGGCAAATTTGGCAAGTGGCAGCGCGAACCCTGATACCGAGAGAGGTTAACGACGGTGTATAATTATGTTGAATTATCGTTCTTGGAATAATACAGGGACACTATTATATGGGTTAAACAATATACAGGGACACTATTATATGGGTTAAACAAAATACAGGGACACTAGTATATGGGTTAAACAAAATACAGGGACACTATTATATGGGTTAAACAAAATACAGGGACACTATTATATGGGTTAAACAAAATACAGGGACACTATTATATGGGTTAAACAAAATACAGGGACACTATTATATGGGTTAAACAAAATACAGGGACACTATTATATGGGTTAAACAAAATACAGGGACACTATTATATGGGTTAAACAAAATACAGGGGCACTATTATATGGGTTAAACAAAATACAGGGACACTATTATATGGGTTAACCAAAATACAGGGACACTATTATATGGGTTAACCAAAATACAGGGACACTATTATATGGGTTAAACAAAATACAGGGACACTACTATATGGGTTAAACAAAATACAGGGACACTATTATATGGGTTAAACAAAATACAAGGACACTATTATATGGGTTAAACAAAATACAGGGACACTATTATATGGGTTAAACAAAATACAGGGACACTATTATATGGGTTAAACAAAAAACAGGGACACTATTATATGGGTTAAACAAAATACAGGGACACTATTATATGGGTTAAACAAAATACAGGGACACTATTATATGGGTTAAACAAAATACAGGGACACTATTATATGGGTTAAACAAAATACAGGGACACTATTATATGGGTTAAACAAAATACAGGGACACTATTATATGGGTTAAACAAAATACAGGGACACTATTATATGGGTTAAACAAAATACAGGGACACTATTATATGGGTTAAACAAAATACAGGGACACTATTATATGGGTTAAACAAAATACAGGGACACTATTATATGGGTTAAACAAAATACAGGGACACTATTATATGGGTTAAACAAAATACAGGGACACTATTATATGGGTTAAACAAAATACAGGGACACTATTATATGGGTTAAACAAAATACAGGGACACTATTATATGGGTTAAACAAAATCCCTGGCAGAGGATTAGTGTATTATCTTCAGAAAATTAAATGCATTTAATTTTTTAATATGCATTTCCTGATCAGATCATCTTCATATTGAATATGATTGTATGAACTATATTTATTATTGTGCGAATTTGGGATGAAAATTTATATAGGGGTATGTGAAGGTTTGTTTTCAAAATTTGCTGCTGAATTGACGGTAGTTACGAAAGCGGGAAATTTAAACTGGAAAAGTTCTCGTCGTTTCCAAATCAAATTCCAGTTTTTGTTTCTCCAGAATTGAAGGGAATATGGTACCAATTATGCGAAGCTTGTCCGATTGGCAAAGAACGTTAATAACACTACAGACTATGGGAAATAATTAGTTTCTTGTGACATCCACGCGAAAGCGGAACTGGTGGAGACGTTGCGATTGGCAAGACCTTTTGTCGACTATTATTAATGATATGGCAAACTCCACGTAGCGCCTTCTCCGTTATCATTGCGATATATCACTGCCGGGAGGATGGTACTTTGCGGACCGATACATCTATATTTTTATTCACCTATTAACTTATTTTGACCACCAAAAATTTGCAATAATGGTAATTCTTTCAGTATTGATAACAACAATATGAACTGAGCCAAACATAAACAATTTTAATCCCAAAATATAAGAACTTAAACCATCTCAGAAATGTCATTGTGACAGTGGTATCTCAACGAAGCGATGGGAGATAACTCTGTCTGGAGTTTGGTAATATGGTTTCTAGAATTTGACATTAAACAGTTATCGCATTGTTTCGAGGTTGACACGAGGAATTGTCAACCCGATGAAGTCAATAATCACCAAGGCCGTAGGCCGAGGTGAATATTTGCTTCCGAGGGCTGACAATTCCTCGTGTCAACCAAGAAACAATGCGATAACTGTTTTATTATATGAAACGCGCTTTGATTGGACAAGACGTTGTGACGTTGAACGTCGCTGGAAAAGCTGATCAATTTTCAGGTCTGATAATAAGTTATGTTAACCCCTGAGGTTTCTGACGTCACTCAGAACTGATATTAACCTGTTGTTTCATTAATAAGGTGAACATAGTTAGATATCTCGATTTTTTCGTTACGTTTTAACATAGGAATTGGAGAAAGAAACTTATGATCATATAATAAAGCGTTATTGCGTGCAGTGAGTGACAAGCTTACCGTTCTCGGAGTCTTCTCCGCCTCCTGGTAAAGCCGATGTATGCCACGATTATAGCACAGCAAATGAAAAATAGACACAACATGGCGAATATGACGATAAGCGGCATGGCATTCAGGTCGTCGGTGCTTGAGACGTATGTCCGCACGATATTGGTGCTGCTGGTACCTGAAAACACAACAAGAAAACCAATGTCAGAAATAGTAACGCGCTCAAGATCATATATTATATGCCCATGATTGTAATTATAAAACACTAGCAGGGTTATCCGGCGTTTCCCAGGTTAAGGTGATGTGAAACCCTCTGCATATGGTGGGAATAGAGGATACTCTTGTTCAAAGCGTTACACATATTCTCATAAATTATATATCCAAATAGCATCACAAAACATGATTCTTACACACGGAATATAAGTAGTAGCTCACCTTGTTGTATCTGAGCGACTGTCAATTTATTTATCGCGATTATTCTGTCCATGCGCCAATAAAGAACTATCTATTTATTTACAACTGCGTATACTTCAGACGTTATAACATGAACATCATAAACACATTAGGTTTTACATAGAGATGTATCAATCAATCTGGTGGGTATAACTAAGATTTTGAGGACACCTGGTTATCATATCTCCACGAAGATGCAGATGTTTTAAAGAAATGTAGAGGTGCTTCTCTGTTGATTGTGCTATATATAGGCTAATTATTCTCAGTTTAAAAGAAATGTTGCTATGCACTATATCAGCTACATGTATCCGATACAGAGCGAGACTTTGAGTTGTTTATGTTAGGTGATGAGTCTGTTCTAAACATGAAAGATATCCTCTGTATATTGGGCAGATATAACCTTGTCAGATGTCAGTATTGGAGGATCCTGAAAAGTCATGTGCCACTGACTCCCTTTTCTTTTATCTCAGAAGAAATTATATTTGACGGCACACTGTGACCACTGTTGTTGAACATGCCTTCTATACATTTCCATATCTCTTGTAACTGTTTTGTGGAAACTATATTGAATGGGGCAGACTCAATTGTGTTATAATATTAACATGAGCTATTCTAATATTTTAACATGCAGCAATATCTTCCTCATAAAACGTTACCACTGTTAGAACGCCTTGGTGCCATCTCGATTGTACAGACATACATATATTTGCAAATATATCTAGGCACCAAATGTGACATTTTTAACACGCACGATTTGATTCCTCGTATCATTTGAGAAGAACGTGTATGAATTTGATGTTAATTGGCACTAAACATATTTCTATCAGTTTTAGTGACCCGCCAGTCTCTATTTCGGACTCAAGCGGCGCCACATTTGATATCATTAAACCACAAACTTAGACTCATTACGGAGATGAATATATATATAAAATTGTTAAAAATTGGCGAGTATACAAATTCGTATCAAATTTAGGCCCCCATATCTCTCACCTAAACGGCACCAATTTGGCGTATTTAAACCACACGATTAGATTTCTCTTACCACGGAGAATATGTATCAATCTGGTGGAAATCAGCGGTAAACATATTGTTCATCTTTTTTGTGTTCCTCTCACCCTCTATACATCCTGACTCGAATGGCCCCACTTGTGACAGCTTGTGGCATCATTAAACCACACAATTAAACTCCTGATATCATGGAGATGATTATTGATAAGTTTGGTAAACCAATTTTGATCAAATTTAGTGCCCACTAACCCCCATCTCTCACCCAAACAGCACCAAAATGACGTCTTTAAATCACACGATCAGACTCCTCGTATTATGAATAAGAATGCGTATCAATTTTAGTGCCCCTCTGCCTTTCAGTTCAACCCAGACTCGAATGATGCCACTTTTGACAGATTTAAGCCTCACCATTAGACTCCTCATACCATGGGGATGATATTGTATACGTGTGATGGCAATCGGCGACTAAACCCATTCTTTTTTCAAATTGAGTGCCCCTCCCACAATCGTTCATCCAAATGACAGCAATTTGGAGTCTTTAAATCGCACAATTATATTCCTTGTATCATGGAGAAGAATATATATCAATTTGATGGAAATTGGCGCTAAAATTAGTTTGATCAAGTTTGGTGCCTCCCTCCTCTTCCGTTCACCCCTGACGCAAACGGCGCCACGTTTGACATATTTAAACAACACATCATGGGAATGATTATACAAAAGTTTCGTGGAAATCGGCGGCAAACATTTGTTCTACCCCCCCCCCCTTCTGCCCCTGAAAACGGCGTCACTTTAGAAAATTCTAACCCGCACCATTATTTTCTCGTAAAAAGTTCCACCAAGAAGACAGTTTGAAACCATCTAGATGGTCCATCGGCACTAAACTTAGTTTATCAATTTGGGTGCCCCTCTCCCATTCCGTGCACCCCTGACTCGAACGGCACCACCCTTGACATATTTAAAGGTACTCAACCCGTAAAGAGGGTCCCCATCTCAACAGATTCCAACAACAACAATCCGATCAGAGGGTCCTATATTACTATTTCTTTGGCTTTGGGGGTAAAAAATATTTGATTCGAGTCGAGGAACCCATCAAACAAAGCTCAGAGTTATTAGATATTGATTTTTGAAATTTGTTATGTTCTCGAGATGAGTACCAATAACTGCCGTAATCTGCTCTGGATGTGTACTCCATATCTATTCAAACAGACAAGGATGAATAACTCTAAAATCAAGTGGTAATTTTAACGCAATTTTGACTGAGTTCTGGGCCAGATAGTATTCCCGATAATGAAAAATAATAGATTTCTAAAATCGATATCTAACAAATCTGAGCTTTGATGGGTGACTTCCTCGACTCGAATCAAATATTTTTGACCCCCGAAGCCATTGAAATGGTAATTGAGAGGAGTTTTATCGGGTTGAGTACCTTTAATCCACACCATCAGATTCCTTATATCAAGGGGATGATCTAATATATATTTTGGGACTTCTGTTTGTTTGTTTGTTTGTTAGCTATGGCCGGGAAAACTGTCGGACGGATTGAGCCCAAACTTCCTATCTAAGGTTAAAATCACAGATGGAATGTCATCGCACCGCTTCTGAGAACGTCATAGCACGCATTCGCCAATCCCCCGTCACCGCAATGGGTAGTTCATGGGTTAATCGCGTGATAGTTAAAGAGCGTTCGTATCCGCAGTGTCGTTGATAAAGAGCGTTTAGACACTGTTAAACAGTTACACAGGAAATATGCATGCATCTCTGTTGCATAGAACTCGCTTCTACGAATCTTCCCAAGGCTCGCAAAATTGTTAATAAATGCGTTTGTGTCTCTTCGATAATTGCCTAATACAATTAAAGCGTGGAGTCTGTCCATTTTCCCATGAAAAATGGAATTCTACGACCACCGGGTTCGAGATATGTTATTATTTCCGACATCGTCATTTTTGTCACTCGAAATCACTTCGGCGTCAATTCATCACTTGCGAGGCCTTCTAAAATTATGTCTTCACTTCCCAGTTATGCCCCAGGGTGTGGACTATGAGGAGAGATTTATTGCAAGTCATAAGATATTTTTTATTGCCCGGGAACAATACTTATTAGTTGATTCCATCGATCGTCTTATGTTTCCGTTTTCGACGCATCGCGTCAATAATGTACTTGACCTTCAAAATTGTCAATTCAAGGTCAAAGCCCGGACGAAGTCTGGTCACCTGCTAGTGTTTATATATTGTGGACTTGTTCGAGTTCGTGAAACTGATAAGTATAGTATTCAGGCGTTATGAAACCTGGATAATGTATCATTCTACTAACATCGCCGAAAATTTCAAAGAAATCTACCATACCACTCAATAGAAATTATCGCCAAGACTACGCTCAATTGTAAATATTTACATCTGGATTCGGGACGCAACAATCGACGACAAACAAACACAAATGATTTCAGCCATCCAGGTTCAGTGCATTTAATTAATATATCAGAATGACGGTGTGTTTTGGCAATTTGGATTAATATTCGTGAAAAGAACAACTTTGAGCAAGATAATTATCCATTTCAATTGGATCACAATACCGGAGTGTTTCACATCACTTTAATGACCGTCATTATCATATATTGTTTACGTTATATTATTTGTGACCTCTTCTTTCTTGTCAATTGTTTTACCTATCGAGCAGTGTATCGAGAGTGCATAAAGAATTGAATTGAATATACTATGGTTAACAGTTGTTAGCATTATTTTGGACAATTAATCGATTCTGACAACTGAAGCGGCATTTCTAAAAATGTAGTTGCTGTTGGAATCTGATTATATGTGACCCGCCATATAAAATCCAGTCGTAAGTCGGGATTTTTTTTACCCTGTGCCAATGCATTCTCTTATATATGCGAGTCGACCATAGGTCGCCTCGCATATATAAGATAATGCATTGGCCTAACAATTTTTTTTACAATTTTAATAATGTTTTCTTGTATTCTTTAACAATTTTATAATTTCACCCATACAGAGCCCCAGACAACCATGAGCAGACGACACTCTTCTATATGCTTCTATATATGTGTGGGGCTCCCTGCAGGGTAATGGATGTTCTTTATTTTATGTCCTAATAATTGTAAGAAACATTTATTTTAAAAAAATGATAAAAAATTGCTAGGCCAATGAATTCTCTTATATATGCGAGGCGACCTATGGTCGACTCGCATATATAAGAGAATGCATTGGCACAGGGTAAACAAAATCCCGGGTCACAATTGGGGACGATCGAATCGGATTGAGTACCTTTAAAACACATCATAAACGACACCGCGGACCACCGAGTTCGGGTCGTGTATATGTAACCGGTGTATGTACGTGTTACGTGACAAATAATTTACATAAAATATGTATACGTATTTTCGACCAGACGACCTTTTCGAGAGAAAAAAGCACGCGCCTGGTTGCAAAAATGCGCGGAATCAGCAATAGACCAACGTGAAGAAAAGAACATTAGCTGTTTCACAACTTCCCATGAACTCCTATGTGGTAATGAGCAATAACATTTTTAAATTATAACCTAAATCGGTCACGGGCGAGACATGGCGGCCATTTTGAGTCGGGTTGTGGTACGTATAAGTCTTAATTAAGAGATACGCAAGTCTTAAGATATAGTAAGTCTTCATTGTGAGATAATAAGTCTTAATTAAGAGATGCATAGGTCTTAAATAAGAGATAATAAGTCTGAATTAAGAGATAATAAATCTAAATTAAGAGATTATTGTTGAATTTTATTTTCGACTGTGGCCCCAATATAATAGTCGTCTGCTTGTATTAGTGGCTTTTCGCAAAATCACTATTATGATTACGGATAGGATATATTGTCCTAATAAGGTGAACACCATCACAACTTACATAAAATGGTTAATTGGGGAGACGGCATATGCCTCATTATTCAGTTATTAACGCCCTTCGGGTGTATACTGTGGTACAGTGGTACAGATTTTAGAAAGCTGTAGTTCGCTGTGCATTTTATAAATATATAATGGGGTTTTCCGGTTGTGACAATTCGCAGTAGGTCGCTATTTGCGGACGTCTATTTGCGGAGTTCCCCGAATTCGCTGAGGTCCCCTAAAATTGTCGAAATATGTTGATTTTAATTAGGAAACGGGTGCGTATAGGTCAATTGATACGTATTTTAAACAAATAACGACACGATCATCATAATAATGGTTTGTTCTATCAATCATATCATCATCATCATCATCATCATCATCATCATCATCATCCGGAACAAGTCTTGCGACTTTTCGTCCCAATAACATTATTTGAAATGCTTGTTTACAAATATATGTATCGTCATTCGATATTTACTTGTGAGTCACTTGAACATATTACTTGTCGTCAAACTCGTATTTTATATAAAAGAAGAATGAGTCTATATATGTATATTTTGAATTGATCGAGTGTTGGAGCCTCAACAGAGAAATCTGGCAGAGAGTTCCAGCTATTTACCACCGTGGGTAAAGATATAATGTTGGCCGTATATATTAAGTTACGGGACGCTTAGTGGTCGGATATGGTGTCATGTGAGGCGAAGTGAGATCAATATTAGGCGAGGCCTCACGTGATACCATATCCGACCACTAAGCGTCCCGTAACGTATTTATTATGTCAGTGGACAAAATCCAGCATATCCATTTAATTAATCGTTGCTGTAATTTATTGTAATTTCGTAAGATAAATGTGTCGTCTGTGGCCATTAACTTATGTAACGTCACAGGGACACGTCATAGACGTTGAACGTCAACGCATTGAGTCAATAGCTAATTACCAGAAGTAGGACAACTTGTTGAGTTTGATAGTTAATTTATGAGTCTTTAGATTTCCTCAAATATATCGCATGCAGGTTTTGGTACATGGTACTATGTCTTTGAATTCACAGAAAATGATTTCCGACAGATGTCCCCTTTATTGGCGCCAAAATACACCAAAAATATTCCCGAGGCGACTGAGTTTCTGAAAATACAAGATGGCGGATAAGCACCTAATATTGATTTCATATTAGGTCACCGACCTAATATGGGTTCATATACCGTCACTATATATCGACGCTGATTGGCTAATTGCAAGAGCTGACATAATAATGGCAGGATAGTGTCCATATCCGTAATCGTATTTGTGCATGATTTTGCGATGTCTCTGTTACTTGAACATCCCTCCAAATGAATGATAGATCATTCCAATTATAAATATAACAATGTATACTTTTATAATCGGGTTTGAGAATCCAGTTAGTAAGACAAAGGTTAAACTTACTTGTTTTTTTTACACATGTCGGGATTGTGTCATTCCACATACCACTCGCCAGGCACTCGAGATATTCACGTCCTGATACTTTGTATAAGTCGCTAGACAGGCAGCTTATTTTAACTTTTGTGCCAACAGTCCGATCGTATGTGGTCAAATCGAGCCAATCCATGGTTTCTATCGTGATGATTTCGTGGTGGAGTTCCGCAATCTCTGGGCACAGCACTGTGGAAGACATTATCAATACACTGTTAAAAATTCCAATCTCAGAGTGCTACTATTCATGTATTCTCCGCTGCAAAAGAGGGACATTTTCCCGTAACCAGTAGTATTGTCCCCGGATGGAACTGTGTATTCCATAATTTGAACACTGAAGATTAGTCACCTATTGTGCTGCCTTTTCAAGTTTGTTAGTCATCATTATTCAGCCGTGAACAATAATCCGTTCAAGATCAAATCAATAAAAACGATTAAATGTATCGAGAAGTGAAAAATCGATAGCGCAACAGCTGTTATCAAATTTGCCTATATAATTTCCCATTGCCTCCACAAAAATTGGGTCAGATATATTAAAGAAAATATTAAGAATAATCTCGTTGATTAGTAAGGAAAAGTATTTTCTGATTTGTAAACAATATATTGGAAAATAGTGAGGTGTGAACACACTTGCACGAAGAATCATACATGTAATATGCATGCAATTTGCACCTACTCTACTATAGCTAAACCTAGAGCATGGGTTGTGACGAACAGAATTGTATTAAAGACAACATTATGTACTTGTTTGGGTGCGTGAAACTGATTAGTTAGTTTTCAGGCGCTATGACATCTGGAGGAATGTAACATTCTACTAACATCGCCGAAAACGCAAAGCAAATCGACTGTACCACTCCATAGAAAATCGTCAGAACTACGCTCAATTGTAAATATTTAATACTCGATTCGGGACGCATTTATCGGCGATAACCTAACGAAAATGATTTCGCCATCGGTAGTCACTGCAATTAATTAACATATAAGAATGGCGGTGTGTGTTGTCAAATTAGATATAGTATTTATAAAAATAACTACTTTGAACATTTTCTCCATTTCTATTTGATCACCATACCGGAGTGTTTCACATCACTTTAAGTCCGTGGTCACGATGGCAACAGCGATTGGATGCGCCGAAAACCGCTGTCCCTATGCATGGGGCGCCATCCCTGCAAATATTCGTTTTCGGAGATATCTCCTCGTAATTCGGAGATATCTCCCCGGTTTCGAGGAGATATCTCCTTGGAGTTGCAATTCCTAGCAGATATCTGCTTGGAATATGGTCCATTGTGGATATATCTCCTTGGATCCAAGGAGATATCTGCTTGGATTATGGAGATATCTCCTTGGATCTTAGGAGATATCTCATCGAAACTACGAGATATCTGCTTGAAATATTTCCAAGGAGATATCTCCTTGAAACCGAGGAGATATCTCCATAACCCAAGCAGATATCTGCTCGGATCCAAGGAGATATCTCCTTGGATCCAAGCAGATGTCTGCTCGGATTATGGAGATATCTCCTTGAAATAGTTTTCAACGAGATATCTCCTTGGACCCAAGGAGATATCTCCATATTCCAAGCAGATATCTCCTTGAAAATATTCCAAGCAGATATCTGCTTGGATTATGGAGATATCTCCTTGGAAAACTGCGGCCATGAAATATTAATGATTTCTCCACAGTACATATACGTTTTTTTCCATTTTTTCGAAATACATCCAAGCATATCGATATCTGCTCGGAATATATTTCAAGCAGATATCTCCATAATCCGAGCAGATATCTGCTTGGATCCAAGGAGATATCTCCTTGAACATATTTCAAGGAGATATCTCCATAATGCGAGCAGATATCTGCTTGGATCCAAGGAGATATCTCCTTGGATCCAAGCAGATATCTGCTCGCATTATGGAGATGTCTCCTCGGTTTCAAGGAGATATATCCTTGAAAATATTTCCGAGGAGATATCTCCATATTCCAAGCAGATATCTCCTTGAAACCGAGGAGATATCTCCATAATGCGAGCAGATATCTGCTTGGATCCAAGGAGATATCTCCGAAAACGAATATTTGCAGGGATGGCGCCCCATATGTCCCGAATGTTATATACGTTGTCACTAGAAATAATCAGTGGCGCTTGACTCAGAATAACGTTTATGTAGTCTATGTTGTTCAATGGGCATCGTCACTACCTGGTAGTCATGTTATGAATAGATTTGTTTTCGTGATTATTAGAAAAGCACAGCATGAACTGCGTATAAAAAGTATGTTGTTGTATTCTGATGGATACCAACTGTCTGGAATTTCGGCCCATGTTTCAATCCGGAATTCTTCTGAAATTATAGTGTGGAACAATTTAATTTCCGATTCACCGAATATTTGTTATAGTGCCTTGATATACGGTTTTAATAACAATATATGACAATATATGATTAATATACTATAATTCATAACCATTTGAAACGTGTCTCGGAAGGTGCCTATAGAGTAATAGAAAATAGCTGAAATCATGTATACATTTCCCCCGTCTCGTTCCCAGAATGCAACATAATTCAATCTAAGATAAATACAGTTATTCTCCTTCCATTGCAAATAATACACTTTGCATTACAATCCAGATGAAATTTAAGCACAAAATACGTCGGTACATCAACAAACACATGTTCATAGTTTATTACACCGGATAAGTTGATAATACAATATTTTGCGGCCCCCTCTTTCAAATGTTATGTGCTATGGCATATATAAAGTGATATTGTTGCAACTTGTTGATGATCCTCTCTCTCTGTTGATCTGGTCTCACGAAAAGGGAAATGTTGAGTATAGTCAATGCGACATGCGAAATAGTTCACGTGTCTTACTCTTGACACCAATTATTGTAACTAGAGCAGATTTCATCGCTATTGGTCCGGAGCCATGGATACATATTTAAAGGTGGTGTATTGCTGTAATGCCACACAGAAAAGGAATCACAATATGGAGAAATATAATTTTAAAATCGTAAAGCGCTCGCAGTAGACCTCATATGAGGGATATAATGATAGAAGAGGCAATTAAATGTATCAGAGGAGAAACTATATATAATCTACGGACATAACAGTGTAGTTCAACAGCGAATGGTCAAGAAAAGAACTTAACTCGTACTAACTTAGGATATAACTAAGAAAACAAAGAGAAAATGTATGTATATGTGTATATATGTTTGGTTATGTTCCAGCTAGGATGTTGGCTTTGCAAATAAAACAATAACTAAGAAAATAAAGAGAAAACTATCAAAACAAAAACTTCCGCATCCATAATATGGAATTAGTGGAACAATGAATGGACATTTAGATGTTTATTCGAAGGATCAATCGCCATAGTACATTCTGTTATAACTAACCCCGAGCTATCTTCCAAACAATATAAACCATGTTTGTGATTGGATATTTTCCTAAAATGGCGGGTTTAACCCTTTACCCAACAGAACGGCCCTGTGCCAATGCATTCTCTTATATATGCGAGTCGACCATAGGTCGCCTCGCATATATAAGAGAATGCATTGGCTTAACACATATTAAAAATGATAAAATTGTCAAAGAATGTAGAAAAATATTATAAAAATTGTTAAAAAATGTAAGAAAAAATTCAAAAATTGTTAAAGAATGTAAGAAAAAATGGTAAAAGTGTTAAAAAAGAATTTGTTTAGGCCAATGCATTCTCTTATATATGTGAGGCGACCTATGGTCGACTCGCATATATAAGAGAATGCATTGGCACAGGGCATAACTGTAACCATCACAATGTGGTCAATGAACCGGTTCCAATGATATCCATATTTGTATGGTGTTATTGAGACAGACGGAATATATTTTAGGCTGTTGAAGATTTATTTGGGCGTTTTTGGCCGTTTTGTTGGGTAAAGGGTTAATACCTACACGTTACAGGCCATAACCTACAAGCATATTCTGTCTAATTGTGTCCTGGTTCAAACATAGGAGGCTTCTGTAAAGTGGATAATCAATCATTTCACCCGATGTTTTGGGCATCAAATGTGACCCGCCATATCAAATCCAGTCGTAAGTCGGGATTTTTTTTACCCTGTGCCAATGCATTCTCTTATATATGCGAGTCGACCATAGGTCGCCTCGCATATATAAGAGAATGCATTGGCCTAACAATTTTTTACAATTTTAATAATTTTTTCTTGTATTCTTTAACAATTTTATAATTTCACCCATACAGAGCCCCAGACAAACATGAGCAGACGACACTCTTCTATATGCTTCTATAAATATGTGGGGCTCCCTGCAGGGTAATGGATGTTTTTTATTTTATGTCCTAAAAATTGTAAGAAACATTTATTTTTTTTAAATGATAACAAATTGTTAGGCCAATGCATTCTCTTATATATGCGAGGCGACCTATGGTCGACTCGCATATATAAGAGAATGCATTGGCACAGGGTAAAAAAAATCCCGACTTACGACTGGATTTGATATGGCGGGTCACATATGGTTTTATGCCAAATACTTATTTTGAAAAAAATTCGTCTTTCTTTGAGCTTGGTCCAACGTGTTACGGTTAAGACCCTCTCAGATGACGCTGATAGGGTGAGGCACACAATACGCCCGGTCTCGATCTGTAATCGCTCCTATTTATAAGGCCAGGAACATTGTTCCAGACTTCTCCATAAGAGTTAACGTTTACAGATGTCATCGATTTGAATATCCCGATTTAAACTTTATTTTAGATTTATTCCCAAGTGTTTGTTGTGCGAGACTAGCTCTATCTCCTGATTATCAAGTTATAATTCGAAGATTTTTTAATTTTCAACGAATGAAAAGGACATAGACTTGGTTTTGTTTGGGTTAAAGGGCGCCAACCATTGCCCAAACCACTCGTGTACCCTGGCATTTTCTTCAGGCAGTGCATTAGCACAATAAATTAAAGTCGGTTGACCGCTGAATAAGCAGGTGTCATCGGCGTACATACGTGTAGATGAAATAATAACTTTGGCGATGTCATTAATGTTCGTTGTAAATAAGAATGGACCCCTGCGACACTCCAAACATAATAAAGTCGTATTAGAGAAGGAATTATCAATTAGAACACGCTGTTGGTGGTGACCCTTGATATAACTTTACAGACAGTTTAGCAGTTTCCCTTTCACTCCATAGGTTTTAAGTTTCAAAGTCAGTCCTCTGTGTTAGGCCCTTTCAAACGCTTTTGGGATATCACAAAATACTTCACGTGTTGCCGAATATTCATGCAGGGCCTGGCACAGTGAGTGATATAAATCAATCAACTGAAGAGATATACAGTGCCCTGACGTAAAACCAGATTGATACCCATATAGTAATTTATTTTCAGTGAAGCGAGGTTTCAGGTATTTAAATGGCAACTTTCTCAAAAATCTATGCTAGGCAGGCGAGAAGCGAAATAGGGCGGTAATTATTGGGATCAGCGCGTTCATTCTTTTTATATATCGTAATCACGTTTGATTCTTCTACTCGCAGGGAAATGTTTTACAGTTAACCCTTTACCCAACAGAACGGCCCCGTGCCAATGCATTCTCTTATATATGCGAGTCGACCATAGGTCGCCTCGCATATATAAGAGAATGCATCGGCTTAACATATTAAAAATGATAAAAAAAATTTAGGCCAATGCATTATCTTATATATGCGAGGCGACCTATGGTCGACTCGCATATATAAGAGAATGCATTGGCACAGGGCATAACTGTAACCATCACAATGTGGTCAATTAACCGGTTCCAATGCTATCCATATTTGTATGGTGTTAGTGAGACAGACCGAAGATATTTTAGGCTGTTGAAGCTTTATTTGGGCGTTTTTGGCCGTTTTGTTGGGGAGGGACTCAGTTGGGATGTCCACCTTGGAAATTCCAATGCACCCCTTGAATCGGACATTCGATTCTCTAAATATATGCGATAATTACACATGAGTTCTTTAAATTATTATTCAAGTTGATGCTTTGTTGCAATTTTAAAGATGACATGTCCAATTTGAAACCAAATAAGTCAGAAATTCCTAGGCCACTGTTTCACTTATACAAGCAAAAGAAAATGAAAAAAATAGTTGGAACCGCTATCATTCTTACCACACAAGCATTGCGAAAATCCGCTAAATCATCCATAAGGAACACGTCGAAAACGATCGAAAAAGCACACAATCGAGAACGCTCTTTATTATCTATCGCTTTTTGGGCGACAGAAGTATTGACGATCACTATAAGATTCTTTGCTGGGATGTCAAAATTCAAACGTGGATAAGCTTCCTCTTCGATATCTGGCCATCATAACTTCCTATTAAGGTGCTCATTTGTCCGATCTAATTATTTGCTGGTGTAGAAAACGTGCAGAATTTGGTTTTATGGTGACAGAACGGGCAGGGCATCTTTAATTATTGGGTGAATAGAAACATCTAGCATCTAGTCTGTCAACTTATGTCAGGGCTTTTGGTGCACATGAGTAAAGTACCACACAATAAAACAAACGAAAACTATGTTGATAGCATGGTATGTTAAACAACAATACGTAATTGTTACTGACATTACACCCTGTTTCCGTCATTTCATAATCGCTGACAGCAGTATGGTGATATTAAACACTCAAGTTTAACCGGTTCCGCAAACTGGCTGATACTAAAGTTGATAACTGACACAATGGAAATATACACGAATTTAATGGGGCAGTCTGCATTATATACACTATAACGCATCATTCATAAACGTATAAAATGTGCAGCTATGACGATTGCAGATGGGTCGTCTTCATTACTTTTTATTCCAACTTATATGAACATTATATTAACTTGATTCGGGTATAAGTCGATTACCAGGGTTTTCTAGTGGTGTGTGTTCGTTTGTGATGTACTCCCTATTCATCCTTTCTTCGACACTAGAAAATTGACGAAATTCTTAGATTTTTGACAAAAATCTTTAGATTATTGACAAAAATCTTCGAAAATTTACGAAAATCTTAGGAAAGTCGTCATTTGTGCCATTTCGAATTTGCTTAGATCTCCGGTCGATCGACCGCTCTCGCATGACGAATTGAGAAATAAGAACACAATATTCACCCACCCACCCGAATTGCTTTGGTGTGTGTAGTAGTGGAGATGTTTAAAAAAACTCACGGATACTTTTGAGATAGGCCTACTGCGTCATCAAATCATCCGCGCGTTCTAACTGTATATAGTCTTCGAACTATTTATCCGCATGCTGGCGTCACGGTTGGCGCGATATAATGACAACGGTTGGGTCAAGCTGCAAAACAGAGTTCAGTCCCCTCCCTACGCGACGTCTGAACGCTGCCGGCATGTGTATTTTCTTAATTAAATCTAACATTTTTTAAAGAAGTATTTTGTCAGTTAAAATTAATTCTGGCTTGATCTATATAGACAATAATCAAATGCAAATGGACAGTTCAGTTTCTCGGAATAATGCTGAATGAATTGACAAAAATCTCAAATAAATAAATGCGACATTTCCTCATTAACGCGGCGTCCGCTGGGCATTTTATAAATATATAATGGGTTTTTCCGGTTATTTTGGGACGCATTCAAGTTGTACTGCGACCCCCAGCCCGGTAAAAGCTGTAGTTGGAATTTCAATTTCGTTTATTTATTGTCGTTGATTTTATTTTGTGATAAGCTATGCCAATAACAAATAGAAGAAATGAAATATATAATTTGTAAAATGCGTATGTCAATTGAAATGTGTTGTCTGAGTGTAGTCTGAGACAACCGGATCAGTTCGTTAATTAGGTGCTGATTGGCGTGACAGTTTGCAGTAGGTCCCCTATTTGCGGATATATTTGCGATAGTCCCCGAATTTGCGGATTTCCCCTAAAATGGTCGAAATATGTTGATTTTAATCACGGAGGGAACGGTTGCGTATATCTCAATTGATAAGTATTTTAAGAGGTTAGTCGGATACAGCCGAGACCGCCACGGTTCGTTAATTGGTGCTGATCGGTGTGACAATTTTCAGTAGGTCCCTATTTGCGGAGTTCCCCGAATTCGCGTAGTTCTCCTAAAATGGTCGAAATATGTTGATTTTAATGAGGGAACGGGTGCGTATATGTCAATTTATACGTATTTTAAACAAATAACGACACGATCATCATAATAGTGGTTTGTTCTATCAATCATATCATCATCATAATCATAAATGTTATTGGACGAAAAGTCGCAAGACATGTTCCGTATTATGATGATGATTATCATCATCATAATACGGAACATGTCTTGCGACTTTTCGTCCAATAACATTTTTTGCAATGTTTGTTTACAAATATATGTATCGTCATTCGATATTTACTTGTGAGTCACTTGAACATATTACTAACTAATTCTTGTCGTCGAGCTCGTATTTTATATAATAGAAGAATGAGTCAATGTATATTTTGAATTGATCGAGTGTTGGAGCCTCAACAGCGAAGTCTGGCAGAGAGTTCCAACTATTTACCACCCTCTGCGTGAAGAAATATTTTCCTATGGCCTTGTTAACAATGGGCATCTGTAGCCTTTTATGATGTCCTCTTGTTCTTCCTGATGCAGAGTGACAGTATTCGATGATAGGTCTCACCGTCCTTAAGTAGAGTGATTAGAAAGTGTCGATGTCCAAGTTCGTGAAAGTTCTATTGACTATGCCGATGATTTGAGAAGCTTTATTGTTTTAGGATATTGTACGAAGGCTAATCTGGCTGTGTCAAATTGAGCTATAGCGATGGGATATCTCACAGGACAACACATTTCGGGTTTTCGTGGGGTGTGTATTCGCTGGATGTCTTATAGTTGCAGTATGTAACTGTTATGACCGCGTTAATTGGCTGGGCCATGCACTTGAATATTTTATGGCGGGAACACAATTTTTTATCCGCATTTAGAAGCTTTCTGGTTTGGTGAATGAGAAACCTGCAGTAATAAGCCGCAGTTTTTTGTAACAATTTGAAGGATTATTTGTTTTAACGGAATTCTGAGGCGGTGCATTCATGTAACCAATATATTTTATATTATAATTTATATTTATGGCTAATAATATGATCTTGAGGGCTTTACAATTTCTGACTATGGTTTTCTTGTATTGATTGTAGGTGTGGTCAGCGGTAAGTCATGCATATGGGGACTGAACTCGGCATGGAGCTTGCGGTTGGTTGTCATATATAATAAAACACACATGGCCTGACTTGTGTGGATTAGACAGTCTTCTATAGGCCCACAACAATTTGGGATATCGGTTGGGATGATTCTGTTTTGGATCGAGTCCCATCCAGTTACTCTTATTTAACGAACATTACGTCAAGAATCGTGGGTGGGAGTTACCTTGCATATATGTCTTCGGAGTAGGTCAAATGGAAACTCTGTGTGTATGCATATACAATCATGGTGAAATCAAACATGCATATATCAGAATTCCATTAAATGTCAAAGCAACGACATTTATAAGTAAACAAAGCCTTGTTTTCCAGAGAATTTCGATTTTCGGGTTCTCAGAAAATGCATGTAAACAATAGATTAAACCATCGTATCATCACTATACAGGTTTCTATCACGGTATATGATATATTATTTTGAAGACAGATTAATTGCGGACAGATGATCAATCACATTCATGGGGGCTTACATGAATGCACGGACTCCACGTTTCTTTTGAATGAAAGTCAGTTATAGAAGAGTAGCGGGGCGGGACTCGGTCCGAAACAACATCAAATCAACCGATATCCCAAGCTTTTGTGGACCGAGAAGACTTGATCGAAGGATGAATTAGCCAGAGGTAATTTCCCCCAATGGCGTCTTCGGAACAGCAAGCAGAATGGAATTACGACTGCGTTTTGAGATAATACGTCATCAAATTATCCACGCGTAATTCTAACTATATAACCGTGATGTCATGACCGTCACAGCGGATAGGCTATAACTACCTTCTGTTTACACCAAATATTTAATTTAATGATACAGCAGAGTTTGGAGTTTGGGTTTGGGAAGACCCCCCCCCCCCGGGAAGATTTGAAAGGGCTGTAAGCCCTCTCCTACAACCCACGTTTGATTGCCATAGTGCCGCTGAAGAGCGTTTGTTGAGTTTGGTTGTGAGTGTTTAATAATCATTAGATGCTTGTCTGTGGAGTATGGGTTACATGCCACCCAGCAGGAAGCAAAGCCCCCCCCCCCCCTGATTCCAAAAGCGGACCAGCGAGAAGACTTACCTTGGTTGTAATACGAGTTCTGTGTATTTATATAGTTGATATCTTTTTGTTTAGTGGTTTGTTGTGAACTGGTGTCCAAGTTAGTGCATGCATGAACTCCGTTGCCTTAGTCTGTTGTATTCAGGGTTTATACTACGGGCTCAACTCTAGGAAGGGCGTGCAATGCCGACCGGTTGACTTAAGGTCGATCGGGGCCCCCCAACTCTCGGTGGTGCAATGCCCGCCTTACACTCCCGTGTGAGTCTCAGAACCCGTTGACCTGGTTGTGTTGTGATGCGCAGATGTTTAATGATACAGACAATCAGTCAGTTAGTTTTGTTGTATCATATAGCCGTCACTTATCAAGCCTCGGGTATATAACTATCCTCAACAGGCCGATTGAATAGAAGATAATCACACGCGTTGTACTTAAAGATGCATAATCCGAATTAGCGCTCGCTAATTACTATTTCCTTGGCTTCGGGGGTAAAAAAAATATTCGAGTCGAGAAACCCACCCATCAAAGCTCAGAGTGATCAGATATCGATTTTTTTAAATCTATTATTTTTCACCATCGATACTGTTTAGTGACCCAGTAAAAAGTCGACAAGAAGACGGTCTCGGACCAAGTTGCGGAAGAAGATGGTTAACTTTAAAATCAAGTGGCTTTTTTTTTGTGTCAGATGTTTGACAAACCGGCAAAATTTCGTTGAACAAAATGTTGATAAATAACAGGTTTTGGGCAATTTTATACTATAATTGACCGTGGTTAGCATTATGTTTTGGCAAGTAATCAATTCTGAGAACTGTAGCGGCATTTCAAAAAATGTTGTATTTGTTGGAATCTTATATTATGGGGACCATCGAATAAGATTGAGTACCTTTAATATGTTAGATCGTGCAACCATTATTTTATATAACACACCGATATAATATATCTGGCCAATTTCCAGGATGTAAAAAAAAGAAGGTCGCACTCAGTAGATGTAGAAAATTCGCTACTAACCCTTTCTTTGATAATGGGATTCTCCCACTCAGTCACAATAGTATACATTGGGATGGTCTATTATTAATTTGGATGGATGCTCAGGAAATAAAACAGACGACAGACAAGCGAAAACAGAATAAAGGTGCAGCAGGTTTCATTTTTCGTTGGTGGAAAATTTTCAGATAATAAGTTCAAAAACGACCTTACTATCTGAACATGTCCTTATGGAACTACTCGTCAATGCGTATTTGGTAACCAAGTGGTTGCCGCCACGTTATTTTTTTAAGTGGCAGCAACAAAAATGTTGCTGTCACGTAAAATCGTATCCCGTCTTGAACATGTTAAAGTTTAAGCTTCCAATGTCGAAGAACTGCGCGGAATTCCAATGAAATTCGATGTTTATGATAATGATTACACTCAAGCAGGAGTTTTATTCGTTCAAGAAGTATTGGTGAACTGGAAGAGCGCAAGGGATAACTTGTTCCATGGAAGATTCCAGACTACTCAATTTCAACTGTATAGTAGTTCACAATTACCGATTGAACGACAGAGTGAATCTGATTGGCTGTTGTTATAACGATTTTACATGGCAGCAACACCGTGTTGCTGCCACTTACATTTTTACGTGGTACTATAACTACTGCCATTTCGAAAAGTAAGGTTAAGCGACAGTAAGTTAATGGAATAAATCAGCTTTGATCGTGGCAACACATCGGACTAATCAAAAACAAAAATTTTAATCTATAAAAGTAACCTCATCACTGGTGTGACTGGTGTTGAGGTGGCCTGATCCTGATGCAGCGGGTTCGTTGGCTTTTTATTGTGGTTGTGGTACTGGTGCTAGCTTAGGCTACGTTCATACGCTGGCAAGTTTGCACGGTATGTTTTTGCGGGCATTTCGTCATAGAAAACCACATGGTGACAGAATATGAACGGAACCGTGCACATAACATGCATCTTTAACAAAGCGAAAGACATGAGAAGTAACAATTTTCTAATTCCACTTGTCACAGTGCTATTGGAATTTGCCTTCAAATACCTGTATGATTTATTCTTGCGAGATAATTGCATGATATTTACAGGCAAATTCCGGTAGCATCGTCACTTGTGGAACTACACAGATTTTACTTCTCATGTAGTCAGCTGTGGCACAGATGCACTTTATGGCACCATATCGTTTTCTACGACAAAATGCCTGCAAACCATACCGTGCAAACTTGCCAGTGTATGAACGTACCATTGGTCGTGATGTTGTATGTGTTATGTTTAATAATAAAACCTAGCCAAGCTATTTGCTAACAATTACCTTATAGTTAATCGCGATATTAGACACATTATCTTTGGAACTCACTATTCCAGACAGTTTAGTATTTGTACAATATAATTTGGGAATACATTATGCCGGATTCTTCATTTCAAGTCAAACACTTGCTGAACCCCGACTTAAAGTGATAGGAAACACTCCCGTATGGTAATACAATAGAGATGGAGAATAAATTGCTCAAAGTAGTTATATTACATGTATATACAAATTGACAAGATGCATCTTATATATTAATTAAATGCGGTAACTCTCGATGACGAAATCGTGTTCGTTAGTTTATAACAGTTAGAACCCACTTTTTAAGGAGAAGGTCAAATGGCCAATGTTAAATGGGGTCCCCATGCAAATCTTCACAGCAAAAGTTATTAGAGTTGCAAATATTTATGGTTGTGACTTTGTACAGTATTGAAAACAATTCATATTTATCTTGCGAGTGGGCTTTGAATGTGTTCCATTCGAAAGTTGTTGTATTTATTTTTTAATTTTATATTGTTTTTTTCAAAACTAAGTCAAGTGTAATTCCCGAAATAAATTCTCAAAAATAAATATATAGCAAATTGCCAATTGTCCAAGCCCATGCGGCCACCAGTTAAATGTTATGTCTATTTAATGGTATGGCTGCTTTAGTTCCCAGACAACTGCTTCATATATAACATTTTTGCATGGAAACCCCATTCAAAGTGTGGTCATTTGACCTCCCTCTGTGCATATGTTTCATTTACTAGACCTAGTGTAGGAGAACTGTCGATAGATATGGTTCAGTATTTGTTCATAAATAATGGACACACAATAGTCGGCAACTCCTCCGCCACAATTTGTCTTCCAACGAGGCTCCCACATAAAACCCCTTCTATTCATTGTCCGATACCGCTGCCCCACACCACAACGGTAACACTTATTGTTTCAATCTTTCAATTATTTTTGATAAAGCACACCAATTTCCAAGGAGTGTTCGGGGTGTGTGTTGTGGTCAACACACGCTCAATTGCGATTTCCAGCTAATCTCATGGCATTATATGCTGTCAATTGTGCTCTAAGTCGATCAGAGCATGCCGATAGTTCTTTGCCAGAATATATCTCGTTTTCGACTCGATTGATTCTGGAAAAGAACCATTCTCATGCCCTAACCCTTACTAAAGAAAGTGTTCCGCTGCCCAAAACAAAGCGGTAACACAGGGGATTTATTCATCAAATCGCAGTTTAAACTGATGCTGTACTAGTCCAGATTTAATCTGTAGATGAAGAATCCGCCCTATAATAAGCCACGTTAAAGCCTAGACTTGATATTGTAAGTCAATTATCTTGTGTCAGTGTGTAAAATATGCTAATGGAGGTCTCATTGGTAAACATTATCGCCATAATGCACACATAATTAGTGGAGTTATTGCTTCAGCCGAGAGACAAATTCCTTTGCGTTATCTTACTTATGACATGGGAATATTTTATGAAAGGACTCGACCATAAAAACCGGCGTGACGATCAAGCTTTCAGCTGAAATAGTGTGTCTGTCATTTGCAGAATAAGGTTCACACAGGGTGAATTCAGTGACACTACCCCGTACAGTGAGCTATCATCACTAAATTCACCCTCTGGTGACCTAATTCATAAAATGCATAGTCGGGGTGACTAAAGTGTGAACAACACCAACTTCAACTGAGGAATTTTAATCTGATCCTAGATCTCCAACAGCAATTGAGTCCTCGGGAGAATGAGGTTCCCAGAGGATAAATTTGGTGATGCTAGCCCATCGTGGGGAGATATCGTCACTAAATTCACCCTCTGTGGACCTCATTCAAGGTTTTATACCGATCCGACTGCCTCGTAGTTTATGTTGAATTTGTTCTAAAGAATTATATACGGCAATAAAATAGTGCCATGACCAGAAGCGACAGCGTAAGGTGCAACAGACATGGTCGTTATAGAGTCTGTGTTTTATGGTGCCCACATCATAATGAGCAATGGGGGATGTCAGTGTCCTGCGCCCGCAAACAAAGTACCCTGCCTTTCTCACCAGAAGCTTGTTTTCTATCTAAATTTTGGTCATGGCACTATTTTATTGCCGTATATAATTCTTTAGAAGAAATAGTATACCGTCAGAGCATATTTTGCCAGTCCAAATTAAAATATATAAATAAAATTGTAGAAGCGACAGCGCATATAAGGTGAAACAGCCATGGTCTTTATAGAGTCTGGTCGTTACGGGTAATGTGCCTGCAACGGTTTGTTTGCAGCACGTCTTATTCAATTTATGGAACGAATTTGGACCACGCCAACGACAGTTGTATCTAGTTACGCTTCCACATTCAAGTCCATGCTTGTAGCATACAAAGTGTGTCTTGTCTGTCATCCAGATATAGAAATGGTCATGATTGTAAGTGCAAAGTTTAAGGTGGTTAAGTCTCGAGAATTGCCAAATATGCATAATATAGTTATACCCGTGTTTGCTTGATGTCTTTTATATGCCTAAATGGTATACAAATATTGTATTCTTGCGTGGAATAACGAGAACAATTGTCCCATTTTATCAATATGCATGTGTTTTATAATATTTGTCACAATTATGGCCTCGCGCCACCGTGACGTCAGCAGGCAGGTAAATAGTTCGAAGACTATAGGCCAGGCGATAGTTCGCATGTCGGGCAATGGTCAAAACTACTCTCTGACACGTGATTGCGCTTTCTCCAATCAAAAGACAGTATTAATATGTGAATTTTATTTTAAACCTATGTTGACTGCCTTAGGGCGGGATATCGAGAACTTTTTTGTTGTTATTATATACCTTGAGTTCACATACTGTCCTTTGATTGGATTGGATTATGGTATGTATTGTTTGCCTTCATCGTGTCTAAGTATTTTAAATCGTGATTACTAGCCACACTATGATGTATTGTAATTCAATTGAGTATGTGTCACTAAAAACAAGCATTCTGATTGGCCGAGAGCGGCTAACTTTCGTTTTCGATTCACCGACATCGTCCGCTTCAGCGTGCATCAAATCTGAATGTAGCACGGTCAAATTTCATCGGCGCAGAACGAGTAGCGAAACGAGCACACCCGCGCGTTGTTGTCTATAGATACCGTTCATCGGCCGCTTCAGCGTGCATCAAATCTGAATGTGGCACGGTACAATTTCATCGGCGCAGAACAGAGTAGCGAAACGAGCCAACCCGCCCACAGGATATGATTCCCAATGATTTGTACACGGTGACAACGGAGAAATGAAAGTCTCGATTCGTGTCATGAAAATGACTAAATGATACTTTTTATACAGTTTTTTTTTCAAATTCCTTGCTAGATTGAATTACAATGGAGATACACGTACCCTGTTTCGTTATACATTCTGGGATTCGAGCATGAAAACAGTTTGTGAACTCGCCGGCAAGCCGGCTCGTTCACAAACTGTTTTCATGCTCGAATCCCAGAACGTACAACGAAACAGGGTATGTTTATCTCCTAAATATATAGTCACCAGCTTTTTTGAATGAATGCTTTTATTCTCAGACCAGATATATGGATACATAACCATAATGTTTTCTTGTTTTATTAGGATCCTGGTATACATATCTCATAAACACGTGTACACACATACATGTATATATAATGTGATGGTCAACAACTTTAATTCTATTTAACATAAAGTATAAATTATTTGTTTGATATATTGCATGTGCATCGAACTTAATCCTCATTACCGTTTCATTACAGTGTTTGAAAGTGGACTGCCATTAGTGCCTTTTGTTACCCATTAAGCTGTATCACCTACACAATAAGCAAATGATCATACTAAAAAGTTGATTCTCATGTCGCCCCCGTTACAAAAGCAATTTGGGTTCTTTTAAATAGATTTCCGATTTTGGGGTAAAAAAATGGCCAAATGAAAATTTGGTGGCCATTTTCGAAAAAAAAAATGCAATAATTTGGCCCAATGACAGCGCAAGTCTTGAAATAGTGTGTCTGTCATTTGCAGAATGAGGTTCCCAGAGGGTGAATTTAGTAATGCTACCCCGCATTGCGGGCTAGCATCACCAAATTCACCCTCTGGGAACCTCATTCTGCTGAGCTGTAAGCACACTATTTCAAGGCTTGTGACAGCGTAAACACTGGTTTCAATATGTGGTCTCTAATTTTCAAACAATCGTTATAATAACTGGTCGATTTTCCTAATTCCATTCGAAAAGTAGATACCAAATGAAGGTGATTTCTTATGTTGATATGGGGATATATTCTGTAATTCCATTTTTTGCAAACAGTAACAGTCACCATTCGCGTTATGTCTGGAACAGTATGTATATAGCATATACTTAAAGATGTATTCAGGGTTATTGATATCGTGTAAACACTCTTGCTTGGTAAGCACCATAATGCATATCACACGTTTGCGTTGTGGAAAATAATCAAAGTCTTAGAATTAATGTTATTTAATGGAAAATTATGGGACAATTAAATTATTATATTTTTTGGATAATTTTATAACCTATGAAATTGTGTCGACTATGCCTATAGTAAAACTGTTCAGCGCCAGAAAGCTAGTAGCCTTCCCAGAAATAGACTTTATAAAACATATTGGTGCGGTATCTAGAGGTATCGAACCCTGAGTATACATCGTTTAATTCATCCGCCATCCGTATGTATATATATCATTCAGGGGCAGCAGGAAGAGGACCAACCATGGGCATGCTGCTCCTGTACAATACTTGTCATATACGTGTTCATAATTTTGTTGTTATATCATTTGTTATTGTACAACTAAAAAATCAATCAATCAATCTGTGTGGATCTCAGCACTGTTACTGTGAGAAGATGATATTTCCTCCCAAATAACAGGGACTCAGAGAAGTATCCACCAATGAGATTGTCCATATCAGGGACTCGGAGAAGTATCCACCAATGGGATTCTCCATAACAGGCACTCAGAGAAGTATCCACCAATGGGATTCTCCATAACAGGCACTCAGAGAAGTATCCACCAATGTGATTGTCAAATAGTACTCTTGTTTCTCACATAGGACTGTCCACTTCCCCAAGTTGGCTCATCTGGCATGTTGTCCAACATGTATAAGATCACATCATCGCCTTTATATTATCTTTGGGCGAATAGAAGGCCTCTCCAAAACTGAATATGTATATGGTTTGGTAATAACTAGAAGTTATGGCTATACACCTACTAATATGTAATTTATATAATTCATAAGGCGCTCTATCTAGAGCCCCAGATGTAGATGGACTTCACAATTCAACAGTGGGCAACATGGTCAGGTACATATACGTCACTAATGTAATATCTAAACTGTGTGCTTCTGGATCGTTATGCAACCCATCGATGTTTGTTGTTTGACCAGAGCAACCCGTAGATCGTGCCATGAATATCTACTAATTATATTCTATAATATAGCGACGTCCGAAAAGATCATACTCCACCAGATAAAAACCTGGGAACTTTTTATATTGTGACAGGGAAGTTTAGACCAGTTTATTGACCAGTGCAGTTTCTTAGTTATAATAAATAAATAAATAACAGTTTTGTATAGCGTAAAATCCACCGAAGTGCTCTAAAACGCTTGACATGTTAAACATAAAATACAATTGCAAATATAAGACATAATTATGGACATCAACAAAAATGTAGAAATACAAAAGCACATGAAATTACAAATAGAAAAATATTAAAAAGTTACTGGTAAATTGGGGGTGATAACATGCTAAACTTAGTTAAAGGCACGTGCGGCCTTAATTGTCGAAAATATTCATATTTGTTCCAAACACCGTAAACAGAAAAACAGTAAAACGCATACAGTTCCGTTCATATATACCATGACCATCGCGTAAACAGCATGTTATCATAAAGACCTACTATATTTCACCTAAGCAAGAGCCTGATTGTGTTACAGAAGACAGCACAATGCTACTGGCTAATCACACACAAATGGCATAAACGCTCTTTATTAGTTCCATATCAGGTATTCACCAACAAAGAACGCTCTTTATGTTTACCATCATAATATAAACAAACACCAGAAAAGTAACTTTTTACGCTTTTGTTTACATAACAATGGTCAAACATATGACCATAACATACTGTTTATGCGATATTTCTTATTTGTATACGGACAAAGTCTATCTTCATTTTGATGTTCTTTCTGTTTGTGGCAGGGGGGGGTGAAAAAATTTCTTCCGGCACGTATGCCGGGGTGGGTGGGTGGTCAAAGCCACCAACAAGCAATTTTTTCCGCAACTAAAAAAAAAAATTCCTGCTTGTTTTTAGTGTTTTGGCAATGAGTTGGGCTTCAAAACCACTTTGAATCAGTTTGAATGAGAGAAATAATGTAATTCTAACTGGTAAACTGACTGCATGCAGTTATCGTGTTGTATTTTGTTGCAAATTTTGAAATCCAAGATGGCCGCTGGCAGCCATGTTTTTTTGGCCGAATGACCTCAAAATTACTCATTCCTATTTACATGTCCATGTTAACATCCATGATAAATAGTATGCACAGAAATTCATATACAGCTGTTTACAGTGAATTTCCCCCCGCAAATCTCTGGTTTAGTGTTAAAAGGGGGGTGGGTGTCAAAAAATGGTCGGAAAAAACTGCCGAAAACGGAAAAAAATTTGGCGGTAGGGGTGGGTGGGTACAAAAAATGATCGAAAGGGAAAAAATGCCATACGTGCCTGAATTTTTTGTCCGACCCCCCCCCTGTTTGTGGCGGTTTTTGACGGGTGGAGATATTTTCACAGGATACCCACCGCCAAGGCCAACCGTGTCTTTAAAAAGTTACGTCGTGACAGCGCTAACAAGATCTGATCTTTCTAGCTTCAGATAAACTCTCCTGTCGCGACCTAGGCCAACCGTGTCTTTAATGCTTGTTCCTTAATAATGTATTCCACTGTAGGTAAATCTTCCAACTAGAAATTTCACGGGTAAAGTGAGTTTCTGAGCGATTTTGCTTTACGTTGTTAACATTGCAATCGTGGAATTTCTCCTGGGTAATTATGTCATTGTTTATTGCGATATATCGAATCATAAAAAACATGCAATATCGAGTTGGGACCATCAACTACAATGACTTATATTATTGAGACACAAGTATTGGCACAGAAAGATATTCCCTGCCTTGTTTATTCAATGTTATGAAGTTCCCTGTAAGAACGGGTCAGGATAACAAAACGTTCCCAAGTTTTGTACTGATGAAATATATCTACGTGCGTAGCTAGAGTAGAGATCATGGCATGATCTAAGCAATCTGTAGGTGGTACATTACTAGTGCAGTTCTGCACAAATTCACACCTCTAAAAAGTAATCCTATCACACACCTCGAGTGTAACCTTTAGCCATAACAGTGCAGGATATTCTGAAATATTGGATATTCTCGCAGATATATGTTTCAGGTTCACGGAGCACGATTTAACCCTTTCTATACTAAATGGATTCTCCCTGTCAGATAAAAAAGTGTACATCAGAATGGTCTATTATTCATTTGAAGGGATTTTAATGTGATAAAAGCAAACGACAGATAAACATAAGTGCAAAATTTGTTGAGGGAAATGTTTAAATCACAGTAATAAGTTCAACAAACGACGTTTATTTAACTTATTATCTGAACAGTTCCTATGTGAAAACTACTCATCAGTGATGCTTTAGTATAGAAATGGTTAAATGTACAGCATGTTTGCTCATGAATCATCCTCATAATCCACCGTGTTATGACTATATATAACTTGTTTATGGTTTCGCGCATAATAGTTTTGCATATCAGCGTAAACTTACCACTCATGATGATTTCTTATGGTCTGAGGAGATAAATAATCCAATAGAAAAGACGAAACTATTCCCTAAGTCCACACACGGATAAAGTGTCACCGTAGTAACCATACATGTTGTTTCGAAAAAGAGGAATAACCTTACACCGAACAGCTTAATACACCCATTAAGTCAGTAACATGTGGACAGGGTGCCAGGGAAGCGTCGAGGCTCGTCATACGGGCGAAGAATGTGAATGTCAGAAGGCAGGTAAAGAGTGATTCGTCACCCAGATGGAACAACCGCCCAATATCCACACGGCGTAGCGATTCGGTTCGCTTGTAATTGAGTGTCTTGGGAAAGGCTCCGCTTTGAATAAAAGATTTTAGTGCAGTGCCCGAGGCAGGCCTATCAAACTATATGCAATTTGGATTTCAAGGTGGTATATATATTGCTTCGATGGTTTTATGAATTTAACAAATTTGTTCGTTTAGTGGTTTACCAATTATTGTTGTCTTACAATATCTGAAGGGCGTTTTATGGGCAAAGTGTCATTCGGGCATAAATATGCAACACCCAGATGATTTTAAGATCATCTTTAAATTATCTGGGTGTTGCTTGTTTATGCCAGATAATAGCATGTCATGAGTGGTTTTCAAAACACGATTCTGGTCTAAATATAAGACGATAATTTTAAGAAAATCAGCCCAAACGTAGCTGCAAGACATATTAAAGATATGGGGTGTTTAATGGTTCTGTTGCCCAATTTGTACAGGTACAGGTTTCCTCGTCCATCATGATATAAAATTTGTGAGGCATGATCCAGCAGCGGTTTACAGAAATTTGGAAAAGATTTGGAACGTACATATATACCAAAGTAAAGTAAATAGCCAAAACAGATAATTTTGAACATTTAAAAAAAGACTGCCCATATTTAGGAAGGGTCGGAGAGCGTCATCAGTTGCTAGCGCTTGATTCATGACTTCCTAAACGGTTGCCATGTGGATCCTTTTCGCCGTTTTCGGCACTTGTGACAATTACGTCTCACACAGGGGGTACTGTATGTGTCTTTTCTTTATTCTTAAGGTTCATTATTCCGAATGTTATTCATTACAAAAGGGCATTATTCCTGAATTGGAAGATATCAATATATATATTTCGTAACTTATAGCGAAAGTATCTGGTCGGGTGTTTATCGTGTAAATATTTTGATTACCACCATATTATTTAGACAAATGCCCCAATAGAACATTATAGGCAGACATACTTACTCTGGAAAAAAATCGAAAATTACACCACGGTAACGCATATAGCTCTCATTAAAAAAAAATATACCCTATTCGATATAAACAGTTCTATGGCAATATTCACCATAGAACTATCACTTCCTGCAAAACGGGGCCCCGTGTAAGCACCGGCATGGCCTGGCTATTAAACCTTTCATGACGGGAGCTTCGTGAATTTTGGCAAAAACCCTGTGCCAACGCATTTTCTTACATTTTTGCATAGGTCGCCTCGTATATATAATAGAATACATTGGCCTAGCAAATTTTATATTATTTTTATAATTGTAAAAAAAATGTAAGAAAAAATATAAATAAATTGTTAAAGAATGTAATAAATAATGATAAAAACGATAAATACAGTAAGTAAACAAAACTCATGGCTCGCACCTTTATCTAGAAACGCCACTGTTTTAGGCATTTCTTTGTGGCTTCAAGATTCCGGTGCAATGGCGGCAGTCAAAGCGGGCCAAGGGTTGGGATGGGCTTGTAATTGTGTGAGTATATGGAGTGACTACGCCGCTGATGTATCTACCATATATATACCAATGTTTAACGATTCAACCACTGTTCGTCGAAAATGACGGTTTCCTAATTGCCATCGTGTTGACCAATAACATTATTTCTATAATTAGTTAGAATAATCAAACTTTGACATCGTATTCAACATTAACATGAAATATGTGCGATGTTCAATTAGCCCACCAACATTTAAAATGTGTTCAAAATCCCTGTTTTGAAAGTCGATATATTTCAATCACAACCTCATATTAATGGACTCATTGGGTAGGTCTAATTATTGTTTGGTATAGAAAATGTTTAGATGTTGGTATTATGTGTGTGAAATCAAGCAGGGAATCTTTAAAACCACTTTATTGTTTTCTGAAATTAGACAAGCAAATCATAGTCACGCTCACACTCACACGCATGTGGTCTTTGTGACTGTTCCTTAGAAAATAATATGAAAATTCCTATTTGAAAAGCCAATAGCTGACAATCAAAACCATCTGAATTAGTACATCGCAAAAGTTCGATTTCATTATTTCCAGTTATAGAAAGCATATAAAACGTACAAAATGTATATAAAAATAGTTTTCTGTCGAATTGGGTGCATGGGACAAAGTGCTTTCGATACTTTGCGAATAAAGATCCATCGGAAAAAAGAACCATACTCATAATTATACTCCATTACTATAAGGTGTTTGAAGAAGTTTGTTGCATTCGGAAATATACGAGCGCGTGACTAAAAATATTGCTGCAGGCATCAATGCTGTATTACCACTTAACAAACCAACGATGCGACACGATTCTTTTACAAAGCGCGAATTAAAGGCAGGTTGTTGTGATAATCGTAGGATGGGGTAGCAGCACAAATAGGTGAAGGCATAATTACGGGGCGTTTCAAACTTGGTATATGACAGAAACCAGTCGGACACAGCGAAGGTCAAATCGTGATTAAGCTGAAGACTTTGAGTTCATATTAGACGAAATTAGGGGAAATAGTTCTAAAGGGACAAAAGCCACCTCCAAATTTCCGTTTTGGGAGCATTTTCGATTACACCACAGTGTGGTTGTCTTATATAGACCTGTTGTTCAGATGCACCACACGGAGCACTATGCATGGTTTCCTGGAAAGAATTAGTATTGAAAATCCAGAAAAGCTGTTACTAATATCCAAAGAAAACATTGTTACATTGACAATCAAATCGGTCCATGGTAGAAAAACATACTACTTCCACAACACGATAGGGGGGATAAAATTCAAAATGTGTTAAAACTTTCTCTTTGGAAAGACGATATTTTGCCACAAAAATCTCCTGTTAATGGTGTCCGATAGTATGGACTTCAAGATACGTGCGGCGTTGGCGCTGGGTATGTGGTTAAAATATTCACCTCCGTCAAAAACCGCCATAAACTGAAAGAATAAAAAAATATAGTCAGACTTTGTTCTTATACAAATCAGAAATATAGCATAAACAGTATGTTATTGCCGATTGTTTTTCCTTTGTTATGTAAACAAAGGCAAAACAAAGGCAAACAAAAGTTTTTGTTTAGATCAGGATATGGTAAACATAAAGAGCGTTATTTGTTACCGTTTTCCGGATATGGAAATAATAAAGAGCGTTTATATCATTTTTGTGTGATTAACCAATAGAATTGCGCTGTCACACTGACCAACCGTTTCCCCGTTGTGGTGTGCGTTTGGTCGTTGTGGTGTGGCGAAACGCCGTTGTACGGTGTTTTTGGCGAAATTCGCAAGCGGGTAGGAGAGGGCTGATCACCAAAATCGGGATGGAGAGTTAATGTGCATATTTATAATAATGAGACCCCCACAGCCCTGAAGAAGGATATTATACCCAACGAATGAGCGCTTCACTGGCTCTCTGTTTGTTTGTACGGCTGAGAAATAGCCTACACAAAATGCCAGGGTGGGCATTCTGACAATGGTTCCGCGACATGAAAGCCTTATTTGCTCACCCCTGAACCCAATTTGACACCCCGCTGCGGTATTCTCCACGTAAGAAAAATTATCCCCGATCATGCTGGTAACGGCCCCAATTCTCCAATGGCCTAAATATTCAATAAAATCCCAATCGAAGTGGGTCAACAGCAGCGAAAAAATTACAACGCCGTTGTGGTTTTCATGGCAACAACGTTGTGGCGGGGCTGGTTTTTCGATTTTTGGTGATCATGCAGTATTTTGATGTTTTTGAGACCAGAACAAGGTGTTTCACGCCTATTTCGTATTGTGTATCCAAAATATTACATGTATTATCCGTATAAGCAATGTTTACTCGTGTATACATGCCACGTAACCTGTCCCCATAAACACGTTTTTTTGTGCTCCAAGCAAGGTATATTATTGTCCACATAGGCCTATACCACGGCGTGGAACGCGCGTATACATCACATTTTGAATCTCTAACCAAAGCGGATTTGATTTAAAATTGATTGTGGATTAAAGTGGATATAAGGGCTGTGTCCGACGGAATAAACTAGTGGATGAGGCATATAATTTCTCATTACATCTTTTATAACCATGCAGACTCAGTGGATGATAAAAACTCGGAATTTATAAAAGAAATTAGATGAAAAATAGGAACGAAATATGCACCGAATTTGAACATCAAACACTGCTCAACCGTTTAATTGATATTTGTAAAATTCACACATATTAATTTGTTCTCTCACATAGCCCACAACTCGTGCACCAAATATATAACATAAAATGTACGAAGTGAGCGGCTTATAGATTACAAAGTTATGTAAGTTCCCTGTCCTGTATACTCATGATACTGCTGTTTGACCAACTGAAGTTTATTTGGCGCGAATATATAGGCGATGTGATTACGAAAAGTATAAACGTACTCAAAACCTACCCTCACCCTATTTCATAAAAGTTTTACCACAATGGTATTTCCAAGAAAGCCACACATATAAATATATTAATTTCCATATATGTCATATGATGATTACGTTCATGAGTATCATGTTCTCTTAATACATTTTATAATCGCCGTCGAAATTCTAATTTATGAATCTGATGTATGCTATATAATAACACGTGTCTGGTCTGCTTCTTGAGTATTGTTATAGAATAGAAATAGCTTCATTGGTCCACTGCTGGAGCTTATATACGGTAAGGATCGTTATTGGGGAGATGAGGAACATGAAATATCTTGCGATAACGCAAGGATAATTCTACCCAAAAGAAGTTATTTTTTGTAGTATTACACACTAAACTCTCAAACCACATTTAGTTAAATATTATTTATCATGACCCAAATTCGCTTTTCTTTGTGGGTGGGTCTGGGGTAGAGCGGTGTCATTACATTGTAAATGATGCACGTTATTTTGTTAGTGTCTTTATACGAAATAACGCGAATTGTTCCTAAGTCCCGTATCCTATAGGAGCACTGGGGGATCAAATATATATCCTTTTTCGTGGTTCATCACTAAACAAAGTTCTAAATATGTAGGTTTTGTTTGTTATTTCTATACATGTCGATTACGTTGTAATTGTGTGTCTCATGTATGTCCATCTAAGTTCAGGGTTAGTGGCTATAACCAGTTTCACTATCAGTGTTATAATTATCGCGTAAAGTTTGTACGCCTTGTTATGCAAAACAAAGTCGGGATATGTAACGTTTTGACTTTTATTTACACAACATAAACGGACAAACTTGACAATACCATATTATCTAGTAATATCTGCTATATATTTATGATTGACATAAGTCTATTATAACACAAACTCTGTATTTTAGTATTCTGTCTGACTATTCTTAACAACAATCATTATCTCGAAGGCCATATCATGGTTACATATCATGGCACGGGTGAACACAATGAAAAATATCTGTCCACCAGACCTGATATATATAGTCCAAGTCTTCTCGTACTAAAACCAGCTAAGATATTGGGTTGGATAGATGCTGGATTTTAGTCCAAGCCTGCCTGCATAGGCTTCTTATAACACAACTTACGCCCAGGATATGTGGCGGGAAATTGTGGTGTATTTTACTCGATTTACCTAAAAACAATCAATACATGATGCTACATACATCGAAAAGAGTGACATCTTATGGTCATAATGGTGTATAATAATCTAACTTTCATGTTAAATTACGCATAGAATATATTCCGGTTGATTGCCACAAACATCGCTTTTTTTCTCTGTTTGTTTACGTTTTAACTGAAAGCCGAAGTTGTCGGAATAACTTCGTCATAATCCGGAGTTTGTTTTGGGTATACTAGTTTCCGTTTCTATATATAGCGCGGGGTTTTCCGAACAAAATGGCGAAAACCGATCGCCCCAAAGTCCAGTTTCCTATGTGCTTTGAGAACAATTCCCGCACTAAAAACTTAATGATGGCGGATCAGAACGGCAGTTTTGTTGACAATTTTCACAAGAAACTTGTCAAAATTGGAGCAAATTAGAACTCTTGTGTCTGACTTGCCATGTGTGTGATTTTCGTCCATGTGCATTTTCGGAGAACCGAATCACACAGTTTCGAAATATAGTTCTTCCGTATTAGTGGGACTTTTCAAACGTAAGGTTCAAAATTTATACAAATTTTGTTTGATTTTCTTGTGTGCTTAACAAGAGCAGTATATTGCTCTGTTCGCTTAGTATATATCTTAATTTCGCGGAAGTCCACCAAATGTTGGTGAAATGTAGCGCCATATTTATTCTAATGCTCGTTGTGTTTACACTGTTTTAAACTTTGAGAGGGTTGTAATTCCCGTAATTTATTTAATGTATTACATTTATATCTTCAATGTTTACTTAATCTATTTAATTTTTATTTATTGACACACATAATTACGATAACAATGGAGAATTCATCGTAATTTGCGTGGTTAGTCAAAAATCTACGGAATATTTTCAACGGAAAATGCCGAACACAGTTCGCGAGGTCAACTGAGTTCGCATACTTTTAAAAATTTGTAAACAGTGCGGTAAATGTCTCTTTTCACATTTAATTACCGCTTTCAATTCACAACTGATGTGGGTTTCAGATCAAATAGCATGTCTTCTGCGGAAAATATCCGTTTATTGTCGCAATTGTGATATTTTATTTCATATAATTGTGGTTTTATTTGAGCGGGTCATTAACGCTTAACTCGTGTCATAAGAAGGCATAGGGCGCGATCTCGGACTAAACACCAGCAAATCGCCATACAAATATCTTAGCTGGTACGAGAAGACTTGGACTACCTGATATACAGAATTTCAACCAACTTTTCGGTCGTATATTCACACTAAATATACCAAAACCATACAGCATATAAGTCAAAATGAAGATTAATGTCCCGCATATATGGACACTTAACGGGCAGTTCATAACACCTCATAACTGGCTGTGCAAATGCATGACTTGTTCGAATTGGAGCACAACAACGTGTTTATGGGGACAGGTTACGTGGCATGAGTGTATGCACGAGTAAACATTGCTTATACGGATAATACATGTACTATTTTGGATACACAATACGAAATAGGCGTGAAACACCTTGTTCTGGTCTCAAAAACATCAAAATACTGCATGATCGCCGAAAATCGAAAAACCAGCCCGACCACAACGTTGTTGCCATGAAAACCACAACGGCGTTGTCATTTTTTCGCTGCTGTTGACCCAATTCGATTGGGATTTTATTGAATATTTAGGCCATTGGAGAATTGGGGCCGTTACCAGCATGATCGGGGATAATTTTTCTTGCGTGGAGAATACCAGCGGGGTGTCAAATTGCATGAATTGTGTTCAGGGGTGAGCAAATAAGGCTTTCATGTCGAGGAACCATTGTCAGAATGCCCACCCTGGCATTTTGTGTAGGCTATTTCTCAGCCGTACAAACAAACAGAGAGCCAGTGAAGCGCTCATTCGTTGGGTATAATATCCTTCTTCAGGGCTGTGGGGGTCTCATTATTATAAATATGCACATTAACTCTCCATCCCGATTTTGGTGATCAGCCCTCTGCTACCCGCTTGCGAATTTCGCCAAAAACACCGTACAACGGCGTTTCGCCACACCACAACGGCCAAACGCACACCACAACGGGGAAACGGTTGGTCAGTGTGGCTGTGTTATGTAAACAGAAGCACAACTTCTGTAACATGTGCAGGTTCTTGTTTACGTATACCATCGTATGTCTTGACGACAATATATATGTACGCGCTGATTATGTTTGGCATATGAACACAACTATATATATATTAATATTCCTTTTGTTGATGGCGATTTGAACCAATATGAATATTTCTGCAACGAACGCCGCCGTTGCCTTTAAGATGGTCTTAATTTCAAACTTTAGTCATAAGTGCGTTTCACAAACAAGGTCCTAACTTAAGATGGTCTTAATTTTAAGCCTGTGAGGTGTCTCCGAAGATCTAAGTTATGATACGCATTTGGTCGGAAATAACATGTTATGACAGTTAGTCCGAAAACGTTCGCATCTAGGATAATAGTGAATGCTATATATATGCTATGATGCTTGATAAATGCTGATGTCGGCTAAAATAGTAAGTGGAATATTGCGTAAATATTATCCGCTTTATTACCACGACAAGAGTGATCTCTGTTATGCTTGTAAACCTATCGCAAATGGCGCTCAATCCACCATTCTATATCACAAATGTAAACAAGAAAACCATATTCAGAAATGGTAGCGCCTTCAAGATCATTATTATTAGGCATATATATAATATAAAATATGAGGGTGGTCGATGTTATGTTTGTAAACATATATCACAAATGGCGCTCAATCCACCATGCTATATCACAAATGTAAACAAGAAAACCATAGTCAGAAATGGTAGCGCCTCCAAGATCGTCATTATTAGGCATATATATAATATAAAATACAAGATCATCATTATTATGCGTATATATAAAATATATTAGTTTCACGAAGGTACCACCTCATAATTCCGTTAAAACGACTAATCTTTCAAAATCACAACAACTGCGGCTTATCACTGAAGGTTTCTCATTCATCACGCCAGAAAGCCTCTAAATGCGGACCAAAAATGTACTAATCGGATTAAATAAACCCCCGATACTTCACAATACGACATTTACTATATATTCCAATTGAGACGTACTTCATCAGCAATCAGCATTCCAAGTATGTTTAAATTTCCCTTGCAAAAGTCTTTAGTTGAAAGTGATTGTTATAATACCGACAATAAAAAGAGACATAGCTTAACGCTTAGAACACGTACAGTTGCTAGTAGCACACTATATAACAGAGGTCATTCTTTGATTTGAATATGTATGAATCAAATAAATAATAGGGAGGTTCAGATCGAGCGCTTATAACTTCGAACTTCGGGCGGTGCCGGCTACAGGTGTCCGGGTGATGCATGTGATCGCCAGAAATATACGAATAGTCATGATTGATAATTAAATAACTGATTGCATGCGTTGTCTGGTCATTGTTGACTGGCGGCGGCTGGGGTTTGTGGTGTGGTGGTCCTGGTATGAACCTCCCTAATGAATATTGAAATGAATATATTACCTGATAACATTTACAGAGAAGCGTATGGGGGCGTGGCTGACATCTAACGCCAAATGGCAAACAATAGATTTCCCCTAGTTATATAGTGGTTTCATTGAGTCTGGTTGACAATATAATATTATTGTATTATCCTGAATTACAACTCCTTATATATATTTTCGATAACAATTTATGGATTAATTTGTTGGACCTTAATAACTGATTGGGATTGAGGGTAACAGATTGGAATTTGTAGTTGAAATGGATTCTGTATAGATAGTTGCAGTGACCATCCCATACGCTTCAAGGAAAATGTATCCCAGATATAGAACGTAAACCGAACAAAAGATGTAGATGGAAGAAAATTTGAAGCCGTATTGCCGGAAATATTCAACCAACATTCATGTATATTGCTGTTCATATTATTTGTATTCTCATATCTACAACATGTAAGTTTCACACATATATTAGCTACCAAAACTGCCTACTATCACCCCCTTTGGTCCTTCGGGCCACACCAGCATCATGCTATCAGGATTGATCATGTATAGCCCAAGACTTGACCTCAATGTGTCTGATTCTTGGATACTGATTTTTATTCCGTGTTCATATTGTAATGATTAGTCTGGAAACATATAGGGCGAGAATTGGGTCGTACTACGGTAGAGCTTTCAAAGGGACAAGAGACAAACCATTAAGCCCATTGGCATCTTTGAATTTACTTTCATATATTACATTAAGGGCGCGCGGCATATCTTAGGAAATTGCGTTTTTGAAAGTTGTAATGCACTTTATGCTTGATCTCAATTGTACACTCCCTTACCAAATTGCGTATACATATAGGGCGTTACTTCAGAAAAACATGCGAAGAAAACGTCGCGATGTTACAAATAGTATAACAAATCTTTCCAGAACTATTGCACTTACCATAATTGGATTAATAAGGCGAGTATTTGATATAAAAATTAATCCAGGTCCTACCGCAGATAACTATGAACATACATTTTCCATTATGTGTTTGAAAATACAAAGTTTGCTTCCAAAATTAGACGTTGTGGCGGTAGAAGCATCTAGTTACGATATTGTCTCATTCAATGAAACCTGGCTCACTGAACAAACGTCGAATGCAGAACTGATCATTCGCTGGTTCCATGCCCCAGAGAGATTAAATAGACCCACAATAGGAGGAGTTGCTGTGTTTATAAAGGATTCGTACTATTTTAGGAGACGTACTGATCTAGAAACTCCGGAAATCGAATGTATCTGGGTGGAAGTCATGCTTTCCTCATCAACAAAGTTTTTATTGGTACATTATATAAACCTCCAAATCTACCAGTAGATACATGGGAGAAAATATATTCAAATATAGATATGGCACTTCGAGACAGGAAAGTTATTCGTCACGTAATTCTAACTGGCGACTTCAATTCCAATCAACTACCATCTGAATCAAAATATGTTAAATATATTCGTAATCGATTCGGAATGCAACAGTTTATCAAAGATCCAACTCATTTTACAGAGAGTTCATCTTCTCTCATAGACTTATTTTTAACAAATCAAGGACAATTTGTTAAACATAGCGAAGTTATTGACCCTTTCTTCTCAGATTTGACTCGATTTCACTGTCCAATAGTGATGTATTTGAATTTTCGCATAGAGAAATCGAGTGGAATCGTGAAAAGGAAGGTATGGGACTACACAAGAGCAGATTATAATGCAATGAATGCGGAATTTGAAAATTGGAATTACAAGAGAGAACTATCTAATATCCCATACATCGAATTAGCGAATATATTGACAAATAAAATAAATGAAATAACATTGCAATATATACCAAACAAACAAGTAACTATTCACCAAAATGAAAAAGAATGGATGAATAACGAAATCCGTGGTATGATAAGGCAGAGAAAACGATTATACAAGGCAACCAAACGGAAATGTTCTCATGATGCTTGGTCAAAATATAAATCACAACGAAATTCAGAAGGGCCAAACAATTTTATTGCGCCAAATTCCAGAGTATATTGGGAAGTTGCTTCACTGAGTCCTCACTTTGGTGGAAAACTTTGAATAAATTAATGAAACCGGAACCTAAGCCTTTTCCAGCACTCATATTTAACGATGAAGTGATAAATGACAACTTACAAAAAGCCAACACCTTCAACAAATACTTTTGTTCTATATCGTCACTGCCAAACGAAAGCGATATATAGCTACCTCGCTTTGACCAGTTAACAGAAAGCAAACTAAGTGACATAGAAATTGATGACGAACTGGTTCACAAATGCCTACGGTCAATTAAGACGACAAAGGCATCCAGTTATGATGGCATAAGCCCAAAGGTATTGAAAAACTGTGCCTCATTTTTTAACTGCACCATTAAGATTTATTTTTAATATATTTTTAGAACATGCATACTTTCCCATTAAGTGGAAGAAGGCAAATGTATGTCCAATCTTTTAAAAAGTTGACCATTGTATACCGTCAAACTATCGCCGTTTCCCATCTGAGTTGTCTCTCTAAAATCTTTGAAAAATGCATATACCGTCGTCTGTCAGAATTTTTGAGTGAAAACAAATTGTTGTCCGATCTGCAATCGGGGTTTACTCACAACGACAGTACTGTATTTCAATTAATCGACATATATCACTATATCATATCATCGCTAGATGAGGGGAAAGAAATAAGATATGTCATTTGCGATATTAGTAAAGCTTTTGATAAGGTCTGGCATCGAGGACTGCTCTTTAAATTGAAAAGAATGGGAATAACAGGAAATATATATAAACTTCTTGAGAATTACTTGGAATCTAGAGTGCATAGAGTTACAATCAATGGGGCGAGCTCTAATTGGAGGCCTGTTTCAGCTGGAGTCCCACAGGAGTCCTTACTCGGCCCTCTGCTCTTTTTGGTCTACAAAAATGATATTGTTGGAGGGGTAACTAGTAATATTCGCCTATTTGGGGACGATACTTCCCTGTTCTTGCCGTTGAAGACCCCACCCTTGCTGCCAATGTAATTAACCAAGATATACAGCGAATATATGAATGGTCGCAAATCTGGGCCGTTAAATTTAATCCATTGAAAACAGAGTCTATCTTAGTATCACGGAAGAATCTTATTGAAGATCATCCACCCCTTAGGATGGCAGGGGAAGATATCATAGAGGTGACTGAACATAAGCATCTAGGACTGACATTTAATTGTGAATGGAAGTGGAAAAATCACATCGAAGATATTGAAGAGAGAGCCGCACAACGATTATACATACTTATAAAGAATAAATATGCCCTAGATAGGAGAACATTAGAACGAATTTATCTATCATTTATACGCCCCGTCTTGGAATATGCTTCCTCTGTGTGACAATTGCACGGCTGAAGAATCACAATTATTAGAAGATATACAATATGAAGCAGCACGTATAATAACTGGGGCTACTAGGAGTTGTAATAGGGATGAATTATTGGTAGAATTTGGATGGCAGAAACTATCGAAAAGGCGAGAAAAATCAAAACTTGCTCAATTCTATAAATTGACGAGGAAATCAACCCCACAATATCTATATAACTATGTCCCAAAGGATTCAACAACTTCAAGTGGATACCCATTCAGGCACGATAACTTAAGACCTCCCTTGTACTTTTCTACCTCTTTACAAAACTCATTCATACCAAATGCTATTAAACTTTGGAATGAATTATCAGACGAAGCAAAAATGTGCGAAACGGTTACCGAATTTAAACAATTCCTGAATAAAGATTGCATAGAATCTCAACAATTCTACGAGTATGCAAATACACGACAAAGTCAAATAATCCACTGTCGAATACGTCTCGAATGCAGTAATCTGAATGATCACTTGCACCAAAATCACTTACAGGATAATGCCGATTGTACTTATTGTGGCCTGGCAGAGACTACTTAACACTTCTTATACTGTCGAAAGTTCACGAACGAACGAACGATATGCTTTCAAGGTATTCGCAACAGACCATGTTTAAATGATCTTATTAGAGGATCACAGTCATTACCAATAGATCATAACATTGATATCTTCGCAAGAGTACAGAAATATATTCTACTTACGATGCTATCAACAATGCGGTAACCCTTGTCTTCTTGAACGGGTTGATGGGGGCCCTATATGCGCTGAGGGGTGGGCAGGCAGGAAGCTATATATATCCATTATTAATTCGCAGTCAACATAACTCAATTAGATATTAATGATAAACCAGTTATCACCCATGTGAATATCCAATGACAAATATAAGCCTACATTCAGATCATTTTCTCAACTCTTATATGCTGGGACACACGTGTTAACATTTTGTAATAAATATATGTGTTGTAATTAAACTTGTATATGTATGTACACACTTGTTATTGAGAATAAAATATTGTTTACACTAAAAAGAGATGACTAACTTGAAATCACGTTTCTTATGAGAAATCAAGCAGGGATGACCCGATGCGCAATCTAGCACCCGATGTTTACGTCATGCGCTACAAGCATAAACCGGTTAAGGAAGTTAGGTCGCGACATGATAGTTTATCTGAAGCTAGAAAGATCAGATCTTGTTGTCGCTCTCACGACGTAACTTTTTAACACATTTCCAGTTGAAGCGGTTAACATTATTGTAAGGATAGGGCGATTTCAGAGATTCTGGGTATTGCCTAATACACGTATATAGACATGCGAAAACTTTTCAAATGGAGCCAAATTTTAAGAGGCTTGCAGATTTTTATGAAACTAACGAGTTTTGATGTAAATCGCCAGCTTTTGATGTGAAATCATTGTCACCACTTTTGAAGTCAAATCGCCAGCTTTTTATGTTAAAAAAAAAACAGGCAACGAGTTTTGAAGTAAAAAAAACGCCAGCTTTTGATTTAAAATCACCTTTCGATTTTTGGGCACATTTGACGAGGAACTATGATGCAACTAACTAGTTTTGATGTAAAAAAAAAAAAAAGAAGAAGAAAAAGACCGCCAGTCGATTTTGACATCTTTGATGTGTCAGAAGGAATTCAGTCATATCTGGTGTCTGACAATGCATAAAAGGACCAACACCGGTGATCGAGCATACGAGTGCGACATGTGTCAGTCATGTCTGGTGTCTGACAATGCATAAAAGGACCAACACCACGATCGCCCACACGAGTGTGGCGTGTGCCATATATAAGACTTTTAGTGATTCAGAAAATTTGGCAATAGGCAAGGGAATACACAATGGCGATCTACCATACTAGTTGCACGTATGTCGGAATGGGTTCAATCACCCCGGAAACCTTGCAGATCTTATGAGAATCAAGGCAATCGCCCATACGAATGTGAAACACTGTGCCATGTCTCACCCATGTATTCATCGGTTATCATCATCGCCCATACGAATGTGATACACTGTGCCATGTCTCACCCATGTGTTCCTCGGTTATCATCATTGCCCATACGAATGTGACACACTATGACATGTCTCACTCATGTGTTCATCGGTTATCATCATCGGCCATACGAATGTGATACAATATGCCATCATTCATGTGTTCCTCGGTTACCACCATCGCCCATACGAATGTGATTCACTATGACATGTCTCACCCATGTGTTCCTCGGTTATCATCATCGCCCATACGAATGTGATACAATATGCCATGGCTCACTCATGTGTTCCTCGGTTATCATCATCGGCCATACGAATGTGATACAATATGCCATGTCTCACACAGGTTATCATCATCGTATTGGTTCTTGGTCCCAAATGAGTGACACATTCGATTGAACGAAAGAATATAAACATATGGACAAATGTGCCATCATCAACACATGACACGTATATAGTGGATCCCATTGCGAGAATAACGACAGGTTTCTGTGACAAACTGTTTGATATTTAAGTTATCTGGTGACACGTGTGATCTAGTAAGTGGTTTGGTCAATCGGGAGAGGATCTCGAGGAATAGGGATAAACCGATACAATATATATCATGTCTCAGGCGTGTGTTCGGTGGTCGCCATGGTGGTTTCTGTCCCCAATATTAATGACATATTAGGTTTATTGTAAACGTAATAAGACAAACAGGACAGGAAAAGACCGGAATTTAAATAGTTGGAGACAACATGGCATGTCAGAAAAGACTTTCAGCGCAAAAGAGCAAACTGAGAATGATTTAATGTGTGCTTTAGTTGTGGTGTCAGTAACTTCCTTTCTGGTGTTGTTCATTGTGGTGGTGAAAACGTGGTGGTGTCAGATGGTAATGAGCGAACGAAGCAAGGGATCGATGTGGTGTACACGGATACAAGTCACGTTGAACCAGCAGCTAAGAAATGTGTCTGCTATCGAGTAGTGGTAAAGCACACACGAGAACAGAGAAAGACTGCAAGGATAATCAGAAGCTGGGGTTATTGCCAGGTTATGAACAGGACAGGAACAAAAGAATGGAGTGTCGGAAAAGACGTTTAAGTTCAAGATTAGTGCCATAGAATGGCAGCGAATTGCGCCTACTAAATCCACGAAGAGAGCGCCTACTAAACCCACGAATAGAGCTGTTACTAAACCCACGAATAGAGCGCCTACCAGACCCACGAATAGAGCTGTTACTAAACCCACGAATAGAGCGCCTACCAGACCCACGAATAGAGCTGTTACTAAATCCACGAATAGAGCGCCTACTAAACCCACGAATAAAGCTGTTACTAAATCCACGAATAGAGCGCCTACCAGACCCACGAATAGAGCTGTTACTAAATCCACGAATAGAGCGACTACCAGACCCACGAATAGAGCTGTTACTAAATCCACGAATAGAGCGCCTACCAGACCCACGAATAGAGCTGTTACTAAATCCACGAATAGAGCGCCTACCAGACCCACGAATAGAGCTGTTACTAAATCCACGAATAGAGCGACTACCAGACCCACGAATGAAGCTCTTAAGGGCGAAAGTGGACAAAGAAGCATATCTTTGCCACAAAAGTAGTAGAGAAATAGAGAATACCTACGGGTTTTGGTTGAATATCCGGATTATCTCTTGAGTGGGTACAAGGAAATACAAAATTTCCACGAGCGGCTGCAAGCCGCGAGTGGAAATTCTGTATTTCCTTGTACCCACGAATGAGATAATCCGGGTATTCAACCAAAACCCGTAGGTGTTCTTTTTATTATATGCGCTATAAACCGCACCAAAACTGCTAGTTTTGTCATACAGTTCACTTCAAATTGTTAGAAAGCTTCGACATTTGCATTGTGTTTACATTCCATCAATTGATTTGGTCACCACTGAATGACAAATATCGAGCATAGCCGCCATAAGAAATAGTCCCCATTGTTTTATTCTGAAATGATGCGAGAAAATTAATGTATACATAATTTAGTGATAAGAATATATTAAAACAAATGAGTTAACATTATAACAATTAAATAACAGTTTATGAACCGTGAAAATCAATAATTAAAACTATAGTCCGGCTGTTATTGATACGCTTTGAAACTTAATGTGATTTGCCGCTATAAACCGGAAGTAATCTCCGAAAAAGTAATACTATTGTGTTATCCATCGAGTCGGTCAGTGTTATCCATCGAGTCGGTCCAGGCGATGGATATAACGCTCTACGCCACGGCAATTTCCCACTATTTAATGGGGAAGCATATAATAAAGGTGAATATTGCCCTTTAATCTTTAAATATAATAGGATGAAAGACAACAAATCTCGAAAGAACAATGCACCCTTTTTAGATGCAGAGCAATTTGTCGGTTTGGTGGCTGTAAGAGGTTTCATTTCACCATCGCTAAACAGCCCAGTCCCGGGAAAAAGGTTCGTGTGAATGTTTTAATGTGAATGCACGTAGAGGGTACCACAGGGGCAGAAATATAACCGGTTCTGAGAAGGAATGGATGTTGTAGACCTGAAGGAGCTCGGACCAAGTGAGACATACCACAAGAGACTGGGTTCCATGGATACTGCGCTCGTTAACGCGAAACATTTGCACGGTTGCCCCAAACCCATTACACTAAAAATAATACTTTCAAGATTCAACCGCAAGGGTCGATTAGATCATAGTACTGTGTTAGAGTGTTGCTTCCTGTGGGGTATCTGTAAAGAGGAGGATGGCAAAAATGAAGTTATAAAGGTATACTGTATATGCGCTGTACCATTCACTCTGATTATGTACACAGAGAACTAGCTCAGAGCGGCGGAGGAATATATTATTGACTGTGGCACTTTTCCTGGATGCGACAGGAAGTGTTGTACGCAGGTGAAAAACCAATAGAAGAATCTGTACTACCCCATTCATCGTGAGGGTTGGACAGGAAGAGCCACCGTTGCCGATAGCAGAGATGGTTACAGCGGAGCACATTACCGCAAACATCAAAACTTTTCCTTCCCGACTCACTAAAGATTGTATTAAGGTAAATGGTAAGAGGGCAACGCCTAAACGACTGGAGGTGTATTTTTCCTGGACGTTGATCCATGCTGCCTGCCACTCATTCGCCCTACCGCACCGTTTATTTGGTCAAAATCTGCCCATAAATACAGAAACTGCAATGGGCACCCTTTTTGACACCTGTGGCATAGAGGGATGCGGTTTTCGGTTTTTATAGTAAATTTTTGGTGCTGTGGGCCACACAACCGCACACTTTATTTGGTCAACTTCACGGGCTAGGGTGCGGTTTTCGGTTTTTATAGTATGATTTGGGGTGGGCCACTCTACCGAACCCTTCATTTTGTCAAAATGCCCATAAATACCGAAATGGCAATGGGTGGCATGTTTGTCACATCGTGTGGCAACCGCACATGCTAGAGGGTGCGGTTTTCGGTTTTTATAGTATAATTTGGGGTGGGCCACACTACTGCACCGTATATTTGGTCAAAATTTGTCCATAAATACCGAAACGACATTGGATACCACTTCCTGTGGCGAGTACACGGGCTAGAGGGGTGCGGTTTTCGGTTTATATAGTATAATTTGGGGTGGGCGACCGTATCGCACACTTTATTTTGTCAAAATCTGTCCATAAATAAATGTCAGAACCAATATATTCTGAGCATAGCTGTAATAATTGGACGCGGACCAGTATAAAAGTGCGGGAACTTAACTTTCTGCTTAAGATGGACTTAAGATTGTTTTGTGAAACAAGTTCGTGAAACGGAAAAGAAACATCATAAGATCCACCTTACGTCTTAGATTAAGTCCACCTTTAGTCCTTGCTTCGTGAAACTGGGAAACTTGACAGAGCATCTTTAACCTTAACCGGTCTCCAAACCTTCACAACACGAAAGACTTCGAGAGAGCGCGCTAATGTATATACAACAAATAATCTTACATATAATTTGTTAATACAAGCTCAGAAACTGGGCGCGTAATACAAATTTGCTACATGTCAGTGTAATTACACAGTCGGTATAGTGAACAATGCTCAACACAGACGCATTTGGTATTAAACGCCAACATACATAATGGCTAGGAGGATATGTTTAACTGCAATAAAACGTATCCAGAGAATTGATCGCCATTCAGAGGTGTTCATTTGTATGCTGTGGGTATACCTTCTATTACGAGCAGAGGTAACAAGTGAAGCGAACGCAAAGGTTTTATAAGAGATTCTCGTTGCAGAGAAGATGGATCTGTAGTGGGATACACCCACCAAAGCAGTACGCTAGAAATGTGTTTTTGCTGAGGCTATCTAGGAACGCGAATGTTTCTATCCCATGTCTGTCGATTATTGCATACAAAAATTCATTCCTAGTCACCTGTGCAAAATCTGACATGCAATCAAAATCAGGGCACTATAACATCGATGTTGCACAGTTTCTTGACAGAAAAATCGATGCGATGACAAAAGAAAATAATAGTATACAATCCAAATTAATAGATGCCAAAAAACCTCAACCAATGGAATGACATAACCGCGTTTATACTTGAAGCGGAGGGAATCAACATTTTCAAGAGTGAATTTTTTCGGAGTGAATGCTGGACTGTCGATGAACTATCATTGAATGCAGCAGGCTAAAAATAACGAGATACTCATTTTGGAAAGTCCACTCTACCTTCTGATTGGTTTACAAGTCAAATAGGTGCAGCTGATAGCAATACAATGCAGACTTCATAACGGGGATGTGGCCACGAACACTATGAGGAATTCAACATACTACATGTGTAGCGTCTTCCTTTTTTGCAGTGAAACGCGATCGTAATTCAATTAACTATTCGGATGCACGCATTCCGAACCGTTCAGATAGCTCATGGGCTATAATGGGGGCGATAACCCCCAGCCGGAAGCATTTTGAAATGATAACCACTGCCAATGTCGGATCATTCGAAGACTACGATTAGGAAAGGCACTTTTGCACAATTATCTGAAAATAACTGTATTCGTGTTTTTTTTTTATAATTTAAAGCCAAAGCTGTTCTAAAATTAACATACATCGCTAGGTTATAATGAACCAAATCTAAATTCCAAGAGTGATTTCCCCTGGGACCCCCAACCTAGAATTAGCATAAAATTACACCCGGCAGCCGAGTGGTTGATTATAGGTTAGGGAAATTTGCATATAAAATGAGATAAATATGTAGCCCCTTAGAATATATCAATCTGAGTTGGATATTGAACTTGAATTGAAATGTCAGAGGGCTGGTTGTTTGATGGGGGTGTCTCGGTATGTTTCCCATTGAAATTTATTGCGGAATGAGGGTAATATCAAAAGCACCAAAATGAAAATTGGACCCAATCCGTTTGCATATGATTTTTTTTCCAGATCATTTTGTGTCTCAAAGATTGTTCTACGGAATTATACAGGTATGAATCCCCCAATGCTTTCCTGCGTATATGCACAGCCTCAGATGTTAACACTGAAGTCTATGGATAATATTTGGTGTATTGTAATCTATGGTGGATGGTATCGAAACATACTCTTCCGATTTCGCCATCGTGTTCTCCGGTTCATTAGGGATAATATACATTTACGACCACATTGCAATTGTTAGTTTTTGTTTTTTTTGCGTAAATCAAAGACTACCATCGGTGACAGCACATACATGACGTGTTCTGGGAGGAGTTTCAATGGAGCTTTCCACACATATTCACTAATGGGAGGAGCTTATGAGACAAGCATGACAAAGGTTCCACATCAAGCTGCGGATAATAATTTTCAGCTTAACGCCCTTAACGTGCAAATGCAACCGGTTTCTCGTCTCCATTAGGCATTTTATGACTGATTACATAACCGATCTCATAAGGAGAGACATCGCATGTTGGCAAAACTAGACTGTAATAAACAAGTAAATATTATTTCATTAATTTATAATTATCCATTGGAAATGCTTGGTCACATTCACCCGTTCAATTCCATTGCACTTGTTTACCCAATGGACCGTACAAGGCGCGTACATAGGACACAATATTGTAGACACGTTTCTAATGATCTTGTCATAATAGGTTACCACTGCTATCTTAGATTTTACCAGTTTTTTGTAAAAGGTTACATGAACATTTACAATAGCGTCAGTGTTGTGCTCACCGGTGTGTAACAATTTATCCATTATGTGGCCAAGGTATCTAATATTTGGCTTCATAAATTGACATTTTCATATTCTTGTGCGAAGACCATTTTGTTCAAATATGATAACAACTTTACATAAATGTTCTTAATCAATGTATGATTCTCCTGCTACAACCAAATGGTAATCTTGTCAGAAACTTATCAATCGCTCTTTGGAATATGACAGAAGATGATGAAATTCCAAAAACGAGACGATTATACGCATATATCGCTATTTGTGTATTAATCGTCAGAATCTCGTCATCCAAGCAAATTTGATTATTAACATTTGATAAATCAATACTACTGAACTTCTGTCTATTTGACAGATTTGCAAACAAGTCCACATTTTTTTTTTGGATTGAATAGATTTCAAAAGTTCCGTGCATTTTGATAAAAGCTATATCCCTTCTGTGGTCCATGCTGCTTGGGTTCTAAGAGTTGCATTTATTTTGATTCTTGCTAAATACATACATTTATTTCTGCCTGTGGATTCAGCATTTAGATGGTTTATAAACCAACTTGCTCGGTGTATTCATATGGCCCAGATTTCGTGGACTCCAAGAGATGCATGAATCTTGAGAGTTATGTGCACCTTGTTCAATAAGGTATAACATTGTTATACACTGTAAGTCCATTTGCCGTCTAATTATAGTACTGTGTGCAGGAATGTTCTTATTTTGCATAAATCTTGAACTTGTTAAATTTATTTTTTCAGCAAAACACAATGCTCACAGAACAATTTAAGATAATTGTGTATAGAAGACAATGTGTCAAAGATTTTGGGTGGCCGGAATGACTTCTCCAAAGATAGTCAGACCACTAACAGAATTGTTACAAAAAGGCTTTAAGTTAAAACGGACAGAGGATTGTCAATCAGATTTTTCAAGATCTGAAGTCTTCACTGACAAGTCCACAAACTATGGCATATCCATCGGACGAAGGAATGTTCATATGAGACACTGAGGCTTCAGGCTATGCTATAGGTGGAGCTCCGAACCAGCAGTATAGTAGAAAGATCATAGCTTATGCTAGCCATACCTTAAATGAGGCAGAGAAAAATCATTGCGTTACTGACAAGGAACTCCTTGGGGTCCGACACTTTGTTAAATACTTCTGTCAGGATTTACTAGGTAAACACTTCCAGGTGAGATCAGACCATCAAGCACCAATATGTTTATTCAGTCTTCAAACTCCAAAGGGTAGAATAGCCAGATGGATTGAACATCTATCCAGATTCGACTTTGCCATATATTATTGAAAAGGGAAACTAAATGGAAATACTGATGCCCTATCCACGTGCGAAAATCCCCGGCACTAAATGAATGAGATTATATCGATTATCGCAGATGTGGGCCATGCAAAAAATGCATAAAACATGAAGTGAGATGGTGTGATGAGCAGTCTCAATAGAGATACACAGCTGATGATATACCTATTTTTGGCAGAGGGTGGAGATGGTCCAATAATAGCTCTTCAGACACATTCATGTGACAAAATATGTAAAGTTGTCTGTACTTTGTGGCCAGAAGAAAACCGATATCAATATGGGTACAATCCCACAGCCATGTACATACTCTCACGCCAGAGATGCGCCATTATTGGTTGCTATGAGACTCCCTGGAAATAAGATTATGAGAAACCTTGTTATACATGAAATTTTACAAATCTAATGGTACAGATGACTGACTATCTCGAATTGATGGTACCCAAGAAACTAAGATCTGAAGTGCTCAATTAAATGAACAGCGTTGTCCTTTCTGGTCACCTCGGGACCAAACAGACTATCCAGAAGTTGCTCCAAATGTACTACTGGTATATGAGAACTGATGTAATAGATGTGGTGCAACAAAGCCACTAAAATGTTAGTTGGTGCCCCAATGGACAGAATAGCAACATATATATCAGGACCATTGCCTCGAACTGCGAGTGGGAACATATACATCTTAGTAGTAAGAGATGCCTTTTCTAAATGGATATAAATTATGCATGACCCGACCAGTGTACCACCACCTGTGTAAAAAATATATATACTTGATGTGGATGCAAAGTTTGGCAGTTGTCATGCACTGAATTCAGATGAAGGTTGCAATTACGAAAGTGATATTTTTAAAAGAGTTCTGTGATGTCCTGGAAATATGGTAAACCCGAACAGTACCCCGTAATCCAAAACGGAATGAACAGTCTTAACCCTTTACCCAACAAACCGGCCAAAACCGGCCAAATAAAGCTTCAACAGCCTAAAATATCTTCGGTCTGTCTCAATAAAACCATACACATATGGATATCATTGGAACCGGCTCATTGACCACATTGTGATAGTTAGTTATGCCCTGTGCCAATGCATTCTCTTATATATGCGAGTCGACCATAGGTCGCCTCGCATATATAAGAGAATGCATTGGCCTAAAAAAAACAAAAATTAACACTTTTTACCATTTTTTCTTACATTCTTTAACAATTTTATAAATTTTAATGTGTTAAGCCAATGCATTCTCTTATATATGCGAGGCGACCTATGGTCGACTCGCATATATAAGAGAATGCATTGGCACAGGGCCCTTCTGTTGGGTAAAGGGTTAAAGGGTGAATAAAACAATAATAAGAACATGTTGGTAAATGAGAGGCAGAAAAGACAATATGGCACGCATGCCCAAGACATAAATTACAAAGTCGGAGATGATAGGTACCAAGATGAAAGGAAATATCCAGGGCTTTGCTCCAAGGTTACAACCAATATATGGGCCCATGTTTGATAATAAAGAAACTATCATAATTGGTATAGCAATTGCAATTGGATAGAATGACCACTGTAGAATCGTCAGTGGCAACAAACTAAAACCCTACCATGGCCAAATACCTAGATGGTTGCTATTAGCTAAATCACTTCCACGATCACACTGGCAATATACGAATTTTAAATAAATACAGGTAGATATATATATGTAAGGTTTAACCATTATTCCAGTTACATAATCATGGTTAGATGGCCAGCCTACACATGTACAAGATGCGATATGGCGGGTGAGCTGTCAATGTGCAGAAGGCACTACCTACTCACACACATCAAGAAGGAAAACATGCCATTTTATATTCGGCTGTGTAGCAATAGATCACTCAGCATACGTGAGTATGTTAAGCCGGCCGCACGCGTCGCAACAATGTTGTATGGGTCATACAACATTGTTGTAAGCGTCCGCACACGCTGCAACAAAATGACACAACAAATGTTGTGCAACAATGTTGTGAGTGACCGCACACGGTAATATGTTGTGCAACAAGTCACGTGATGACTGAATTCACGTGAGAAGATATGTTGTATATAAAATAGCGGAGATCAACAAGAAAAAGCGCAAAAATATTGCGCTCGCTATAGCAATCATTATTTTGCGTCGTCGACGGCGCCGGAAAGCGGGCAGAGCCAGGCGCTTTTGGCAGAAATCTTGGATCACCCGTCGGCCTGAGTTGGGGGCGACTAACAGCTTGATTAAAGAACTTGAAGACGAAGACGAGGAATATTTCAGAAAATACACTAGGCTCACGCCGGAAAATTTCTACATTTTACTTAATATCATTGGTGAAAATTTACGGAAGGTGGACACAATTATGAGAAGCTCGATTCAACAAAAGGAGCGGTTACTAATAACACTGCGTTTTCTGGCAACAGACATGTTCATAAATGATAAATACTAATATCAATCATTAACAGAACAACCCAAAATCCATCAATTTTTTGCGAGAATCAAAGCCCATTATTATTAAATGATTCAATGATTCATGAATCTGGTGCCCATTTTTTAAGTTAATGCTCACGAGAATGCCTACAAAACACTACTATTATTAGCCAGACAGCGGTTGGGGTAAATGATCTGGCCAGCGCCTCTTGTGGAAGTTCTGCCCAAATTTTTAATATTACTGGGGGGGGGGGGAGCAATTAACAACAATTTTATTAAAATTAAACCAAAAGGCTAAGATATTGAATCTGGTGCCCATTTTTTAAGTCAATGCGCACGAGAATGTCTACATATTCATGTACGATCAAAACACTGCTACTACTGGTAGCTAGACAGCGGTTGGGGTAAATGATCTCGCCAGCGCCTCTTGGGGAAGTTATGCCCAAATTTTAAATTTTACTGGGGGGGGGGGGTGGGCAATTTACAACAACAGAATTTTATTAAAATTAAACCAAAAGGCTAAGATCAAAACACTACTGGTAGCTAGACAGCGGTTGGGATAAATGATCTGGCCAGCGCCTCTTGGGGAGGTTCTGCCCAAATTGTTTATTTTTCGGGGGGGGGGGGGCAAGTTATAACATAATTTTATTAAATTAAACCAAAAGGCTAAGATATTGAATCTGGTGTCCATTTTTTAAGTCAATGCGCACGAGAATGTCTGCATATTCATGTATGATCAAAACACTGCTACTATTGGTTGCTAGACAGCGGTTGGGGTAAATGATCTGGCCAGCGCCACTTGGGGAAGTTCAGACCAATTTTTTAAATTTAATTTTACTGGGGGGGGGGGGGGGGCAATTTACAACATAATTTTATTAAAATTAAACCAAAAGGCTAAGTTATTGAATCTGGTGCCCATTTTTTAAGTCAATGCGCACGAGAATTTCTACATGTACGATCAAAACATTACTAATAGTACTACCACTGGCAGCACACAAATAAAATGCAGAGGATGAAGGAGTTAGGCGAAGTAGACCATATGGTAGTATCAACACCAGAACTGTTTTAAGCAAAGAGAGTTGATGAAGCTTTCAAAGGAAGAGTCGCATGTTATGTGGGAGAAGCGGGGTCACCGAAGAGGGCACAACCGAAGCCATCAGTCGATGCAGTCGTAGTTAAACAAATGAGGTTATAGGCCAAGGAAGCTCTACAAAATCCACAGCCGTGGATGCCACAGTAAGAACGGTTCGGTTAACCCTTTACCCAACAGAAAGGCCCTGTGCCAATGCATTCTCTTATATATGCGAGTCGACCATAGGTCGCCTCGCATATATAAGAGAATTCATTGGCTTAACACATTAAAAATTATAAAATTGTTAAAGAATGTAAGAAAAAATGGACCATAGGTCGCCTCGCATATATAAGAGAATTCATTGGCTTAACACATTAAAAATTATAAAATTGTTAAAGAATGTAAGAAAAAATGGTAAAAAGTGTTAAAAAAAAGATTTTTTTTAGGCCAATGTATTCTCTTATATATGCGAGGCGACCTATGGTCGACTCGCATATATAAGAGAATGCATTGGCACAGGGCATAACTGTAACTATCACAATGTGGTCAAGGCGCCGGTTCCAATGATATCCATATTTGTATGGTTTTATTGAGATAGACCGAAGATATTTTAGGCTGTTGAAGCTTTATTTGGCCGGTTTGTTGGGTAAAGGGTTAAATGAATCAACAGTCGTGGATTCGCCTGTCATTGAACATGGCGTAAGTTCACTGACATTCTCTATTGCCGAAGAACAGAGGACACTATCTTCTGAAACTATCTCTGAAGTTAGGTTTGATGGGACCGTCGTTCCAGAGCTGGCTGCGTGTGTGCGGATGAATTAATTCTCCATGCGACTGTTTGATGGGACCGTTTTCCCAGAGCTGGCTGCAAGCGTGAATGATGATTATTCCTTCCTCGTGACATCAGCAGAACCCGAGGACAGTATAATTCCAGCCAATACCTACAGGGTGAATTAGTGGCAAAAGTAGAGATTCAAAACATTGAAACAGCCTTCATGAAATTCCAAAATAGAGCTCGTGTCGAGAAGGTTAAAGATGGATGAAGATAGACAAGAGACGAAGACGCTAAGCACACCAAAGAACTTGGGAGTTATGGCAAAAGGGAAGAATCGAACAGTGTCGAGCGTGGAGCATAAAGAACTTGTTAAATAAATTGTTATTTCAACTTAAATACTGTTATACACAGGGGGGGGGGGTGGAAAAAAGGTTTTTCCGGGCACGTATGCCAGGTTGGGTGGGTGGTCGATAGGACCAACAAACAATTTTTTCTGCAACTCAAAAATATTTTTCCTGCAAGTCTTTTTGACTGTTTTGCAATGAGTTTGGCTTAAGGGTATCCTAAACGTGACAGAGTTGAAATTTCTTCCCAATATGGCCGAAAATTTATAAAATAATGAGCTCGAATTCACTATAAGGTTTGCAAAATGGCCAAAATGAACCAATACAATATTATAAGTATAAAACATAGATCATTTTGAAATGTAAAATGTTGTCCCATCTCACAGGAATCTATATAAAAAAAATTATGAAACAATTGTTGTTTTAAATTTTACACTTTCTTACAGTACTCATATCTGTAAAATTACTGCATGTTTTTACTATAATAGTTTACCGATAGATGCTTTGATATTCCAATATATTGAGAGGGACCTTGCTTTTTCATTATAATGTTTCTTGTGTCACAAATTCACCGTGTAAAATGTGGTCGTATCCGCTCGATATGCGAAATCCACAACAACACTCGAAAAATAGGGAACTTCAATTTGTAGTTAACAGATAATAAAATCTGAGAATATCTAGTCACCACTAATTAGCCTACTTAAGTACTTTATGACCAAAACTAACCTTAGAATATCGCTGATTTAAATGACAATTTTCTAGAAAAAAGATATTTGAAGGCAAACTTTGACAAAATGGATTGTAAACATCACGTGACTAAAAACTTGGAATACCCTCCGAACGAAATTTCTCACAAGTATGAAATAATTCACTCTTTAAATAATTTTTGTTGTTAAACATGGCAAAACACCGGAATATGCATTAGATTAACATCCAAAAACACGGTATTCATATATAAACATAATTTATTAAATAATGTGTATATCTATCAAGTATTATTTTGTTAGAGGGTACGGATTCCCGGTCTTTCCCAAATCTATTTTTAGTGTTGCACGAGTTTCCCTCTTTGCAGATGCAAACTATTCTTATTAAAAGCAATCAAAACAAGGTTACACGCATCATACACAGCGGACATAATCCACAACAAATGTAATTCATGCAGGTATAGATAACTGCGCAATCGGTCATCCAAGTTATTTTTTAGGGCTGTTGTATTGTTTGATCAACTTTCTCAGAAAAACAAAAACATGTCGAAATCTCCTTTTAGGTTTCGTTTTAATGGCTGACTAAATGAGTTCAAAATATTTTTTAAAACAATATTAGGGGTAATTAAACTAGAATTGTAGCAAATTACAATATATGCTAGCTTCTTGATGTTGTTTTTCAACTGTCTGGGGTAATTTCTGTTAGAAAATCTCTGAAGTATGAATGTATGCCAGGCCATTTGTGTCAAAATGCACCAGTATCACAAAATATGATGCATCTGATTTTCGTAGGGAATGTTGGAAATATAGCTTACAGTGTATTTTTTTGTTTAAATATGTTATACAGTATCAATTGTGCATGAGGTATTGTTGAAATAGGGGCAACATAAACAGCCTTATACATCCTTATGATCCAGCTCACATCATTGCCAACTTGGCTTCCCATACCAAAAAATAGTCCCAAAAAGCAAATGGCCACATATTTGTGTTCAACTGATGGAGGGTGCCTTCAACTTAATGGATTCGTAGCTAAAATAGTGAGTTATTTTATAAAATGATGGTCCCTCTCCTCATCATGGAATCCTAATCTATAGGATGCCACAATAATTATAACTGTTTGCTTTATTAGTTTTGACTCACTTTCCAGTTAATTTTCTCAGTCAAATATATCTTTTAAAAATATGGATGTGATGCCAAAAAATTGTTCAATCATATTCCTATATCCTTGTGAAATTTCATGTAAATTGGAAACATAGTCTTGCAATGGCTGGCATTTATCGGAGAGAGGGGTATAAAAACTCATTCGGCCATCTTTGTCACGTTTAGGATACCCTTAAAACACATCTGTATGTCAATATTAACATAAATTACAAATTTCATGATGATCAGACAAACAGTATAGCCTGTAGCCCATGCTAATGGATTGAAATCCAAGATGGCTGCTGGCAGCCATGTTTTTTTTTTGACCGAATGACCCCAAAATGAATTGTTCCTATTTACATGTCAATGTTAACATCCATGACTAATAGCATGCACAGAAATTCATATATATACATCTGTTTACAGTGAATTTTCCCCCGGAAATCTATGTTTTAGTGTTAAAAGGGGGGGGGGGGGTCGGAAAAAACTGCCGAAAACGGAAACAATTTGGAATTGGGGGTGGGTGGGTCCCAACAAGGGTCGAAAGTCAAAAATCAACACACTCCCACCCCCCCCCCCCCCTGTTATACATGTTTGTTTTCCGTCAGTACGTACTTTATGTGTTTTTTTTCTGCAGAGGATAATGAAAAGGCCCAATCTTTACTAAACTCTTTTCGGTCGTCTCGTAAATGTTTCATGCAGCTTTTCATCGCATTATCACGGTGGGGAATCACGTGGTTTCGAGGTTGGTGAGTACCACGCATTGAAAAATGTGCAAACGCACAAAACATAATATATAGGGAACTGACACAAAACAGCATTTGACTGTTACGAGGATATACTAGTTTATTTTAAAAACAAGTCGATACCTTATTTATTCGGAAATACTCAGTAGTTTTCTATAACATTCTGATCAAAGTTGCCACTCGGGGGTTCGTGGAATACACAAGTCCATACATCCAGGAGAATCTTTCGACTGACAACTTTGATCAGAATGTTAGAGTAAACAACTGAGTTTGGACATGCGTGATACTCTTATCAACTCGAATCAACGTAATTGCCTACCGTGTATATTCAGAATCCAGTTAACTGGCCAGGCACATTTAGCCGCTTCACTCACTATCGCATCTTTATTCAATCCGAAATTTATCTCATCCTAATGTCATCACGTTATGTATTCTGACTTTTATTTGCTAAAATATATCCACAAATTTTATAAAATTTTCAATTTCATGGGCGCAGCCATATCATTTACGTCATGGGAAATAATCGCTGGTTAACCCTTTAACCAACAGAAGGGCCCTGTGCCAATGCATTCTATTATATATGCGAGTCGACCATAGATCGCCTCGCATATATAAGAGAATGCATTGGCTTAACACATTAAAAATTATAAAATTGTTAAAGAATGTAAGAAAAAATGGTAAAAAGTGTTAAAAAAAGATTTGTTTTAGGCCAATGCATTCTCTTATATATGCGAGGCGACCTATGGTCGACTCGCATATATAAGAGAATGCATTGGCACAGGGCATAACTGTAACTATCACAATGTGGTCAAGGAGCCGATTCCAATGATATCCATATTTGTATGGTTCTATTGAGACAGACCGAAGATATTTTAGGCTGTTGAAGCTTTATTTGGCCGGTTTTGGCCGGTTTGTTGGGTAAAGGGTTAAACGTTCCGGTTTTACGTAGTCCGCTCTTTAACAATCGTGCCTTCACAAACGATCAAACATTCCTCCTAAATATGATTAAATAATCTGTGCATAACATAATGTGTATAAAGAAATAAATATTTATTTACGAGCGTAATCTACGCAAATAGTGGCACTATATTTGCTCTCGTTTATTCTTGGAACTTAACAGTATATTTATCAAATTAGGAACCGTGTTTTATTTAAAACATTTCCACTATTTATTAAATAGTTATATAATTATAAGCCATTAGAACATTTCTATGGGTAATTTCTAACTTCGTAATGGTTCATGGCGCAGTTTATATTTGCTATGTTTCATTGCTAATGTTGTATTAACGTTGGGAATGGGTTTTATATACTACAATGAATACAATGAACAACATTTATACTCACACATATTTAATATCAGGAACATGTCAACATCATTTATAACGAATCATCATCAGTCAGTGTTAATATATCGAATTGAAGAGTTGCTATTAAGTTCAAGTTGTTCTTGTCGTGGGTCGAGTTTTTCTGTTCTTCGTCTGGGATTCTCGCCCACGTTTCCCGGAATTGGCCGAATCGTATTCGTTTCCGATGCTATGATTGGCTCTCCCACAGTTGTTTACTGGGGTCAAATGTGACGCATTTTGACCGCCTTCAGGCGAGGTCATTCAGTGTTTGTTCAAGTTCAAAGTTCAAAAGCTTTATTTATAAAGTCAGGCATTTTAAATTACAAACATGAGCACTAAGCTCTTAACTGACTTGTAAAACAATGAATATGTACATAAACAGTAACGTGAATAAAACACAACCTATCTGAAAAATAAATTACATGTATATTAGCTAAAACTTTGTAAAAGACGAGTAAAATCCCTGAGGACAGGTAGCCCTGACTGGATCAAAAGCGTAAGACACAAATTTGTATATTCATATACGGCACAGTAATGTGCACAACGAGTCCATATTTCATTCCTGGATAACAAGTTTTGTTCCATTCAGAGATACCAGACCTGAGAGTGGGGATTAAAATACAAAACATATGCATATAATTAGGATATCCTACAGGCACTGCATTTACATTTAAAACCATTCCAGGTTTGTAACATACATTCAAAGTCTTTCATCGTCTCTGCGGTTCTGCATGACTCTGGGAGAGAATTCCACACTTTAGGTGCCATGAATCTAAACGAGCTTAAAGACACGGTTGGCCTTGGCGGTGGGTATCCTGTGAAAATATCTCCACCCGTCAAAAACCGCCACAAACAGAAAGAACATCAAAATGAAGATAGACTTTGTCCGTATACAAATAAGAAATATCGCATAAACAGTATGTTATGGTCATATGTTTGACCATTGTTATGTAAACAAAAGCGTAAAAAGTTACTTTTCTGGTGTTTGTTTATATTATGATGGTAAACATAAAGAGCGTTCTTTGTTGGTGAATACCTGATATGGAACTAATAAAGAGCGTTTATGCCATTTGTGTGTGATTAGCCAGTAGCATTGTGCTGTCTTCTGCAACACAATCAGGCTCTTGCTTAGGTGAAATATAGTAGGTCTTTATGATAACATGCTGTTTACGCGATGGTCATGGTATATATGAACGGAACTGTATGCGTTTTACTGTTTTTCTGTTTACGGTGTTTGGAACAAATATGAATATTTTCGACAATTAAGGCCGCACGTGCCTTTAAACCGAAAGTAGTAGTATCAGGTGATGGCAGTTCCAGAGTCTCAGAATTTCTAAAAGAGTATGAACTATGTTTACGTTTCACCAGGCAGTCCAAATAGGAAGGAGTGCTAATGTCCTTCTTTAGTATTTTGAAAACTGTGAGTGCCATAAGTCTGAGTCTTTGGAGATGTAGATGCTCACAGTTTGCAATCTTTAGGACAAAGTCATAATCAGATGTGTAGTCATTATAGATAAAACGAAAGGCTCTCTCCTGAATGTTCTCCAGCCTGTCGGTAGAAGACACACTGCAGACATGCCAGGTAAGAGGGCAGTAATTAAAATTTGAGAGGATGAAAGATTTGAAGATACATTTTTTGCCTGAGAGGGTCAGCATATGTCCAAGTCTCTTTAAGACATTTAGCTGCATTGATGCCTTTGAACATAGCGAATCAATGTGAGTGTTAAACGTCAATTTACTGTCCAGAGTTATACCGAGTAATTTCACTTCCTCGATACATGGGATAAGATGTGAAGCATTTATGCCAGTTATAGATATACTTTTGGGACCCAATGATATTGCTTGGAACTTCTCTGGATTTGCCTTCATGCCATTTAGTGCGAACCACTCAATGAGATGAAGGCTATCAGATTCCAGAGTGCTCCGAACTACATCAGGGTCCTTGTGAGAGAAGGAAATTGTGTTATCGTCTGCATAATTAAAAAGGGAGCAGTCCTTCACAAAGCCGAAAATGTCATTCAGAAAGATGTTAAACATGGTTGGGCCCAGTATGTATCCCTGTGGTACACCCTTGGTGACTCACCTCCAGGAACTCACACTGGAGCCAAGTTTAACGCATTGTCTGCGAACAGAAAGATAGCTCCCCATATAAGACACCGACTTTTCACAAAGATTATATGCACGTAGTTTCTCTAACATAAGATCATGAGGTAGGCAATCAAAAGCCTTTGGAAGGTCCATCATTACAGCGGCAACACTTTCATGCTTGTCAAGTGCCCTGCGCCAGTCTTCAATGGCACTTAACATTACGTCACTGCATCCATGATGCTTCCTAAAAGCTGAGAGAGCGGGGTTAAAAATAGATTCAAAATGCATTTGTAGCTGTGAATTTATCGCTTTCTCAAATAATTTTGATATAGTAGGTAAAATACTAACAGGCCTGTAGTTTTCCTTACTCAAAATACCATTTTTCTTGTGTATAGGTGTCACTTGAGCAACTGTAAGGCTATCCGGGAAAGCAACGACAGACAGAGAGTGGTTTAAAAGATTACTCAAAGGCACGTGGATTGCTGAGTTACATATTTTCAGCATTTTTGCTGAGATACCATCAATGCCAGTAGCCTTTTTTGAGTTTAGCTTACATATCTCTTTGGAGAAGAACTCTTCAGAGATTGGTTTCAGGCTAAAAGTCTCCGGCGAAATACAGTTCTCTTTGATTTTGACGATGCTTGGATGTTCCTTATTTACAGGATGGTTCATGGGTATATTTGATGCAACGTCAATAAAAAATGAGTTGAAAATTTCACAGACAGATTGTTGGTCAGTAATTAACTCACCATTTTCCAGTAATAATGTACTTGGTTTGGCTTTAAAGCCCTTGTTTGTCAGAAATGGTTTACTCGAGCGTCCACGACGTAAAATCACCATACCTAAATTCACTACACACCACCCAGTTTTATTTTGAAAAGAATGAAAACACCTTGCTTGCCAAAATAAGTGGAGTGTACTATGACTATATGAGCCAAAACCCTGACGTCGCAAAAATAGGGTAACCGGGTTTTCCCCGATCATAGTTTGAACCAATGATCAGTTCTTCAGTACTATAATCAGGTTACCGCTCTCTAACTATTGCTTTTTGAATTATAATTTACATATTATAGATTTAAGAGAGATACTGGCTTGGGTATTTCAAGCCTTTCGTTTTATACAGTTTGGTTTGGTGTTTCAAACCTTTTGACACTGTATAAATTGGTTTGGTGTTTCAAACCTTTTGGCACTCTATATAAATTGGTTTGGTGTTTCAAACCCTTTGACACTTTATATAACTTGAATTGGTTTGTGGTTCAAAACTTTTGGCACTGTATAAATTGGTTTGGTGTTTCAAACCTTAAAGGCACGTGCGGCCTTAATTGTCGAAAATATTCATATTTGTTCCAAACACCGTAAACAGAAAAACAGTAAAACGCATTAAGTTCCGTTCATATATACCATGACCATCGCGTAAACAGCATGTTATCATAAAGACCTACTATATTTCACCTAAGCAAGAGCCTGATTGTGTTACAGAAGACAGCACAATGCTACTGGCTAATCACACACAAATGGCATAAACGCTCTTTATTAGTTCCATATCAGGTATTCACCAACAAAGAACGCTCTTTATGTTTACCATCATAATATAAACAAACACCAGAAAAGTAACTTTTTACGCTTTTGTTTACATAACAATGGTCAAACATATGACCATAACATACTGTTTATGCGATATTTCTTATTTGTATACGGACAAAGTCTATCTTCATTTTGATGTTCTTTCTGTTTGTGGCGGTTTTTGACGGGTGGAGATATTTTCACAGGATACCCACCGCCAAGGCCAACCGTATCTTTAAATATACTGTATCTTAGATAAACTACCGGCATGTATTCAACTGGCACCTGGTTTGAAATTTCAAACCTTTTGAGACTATGTACAATTTGGTTTGGTATTTCAAACCTTAAATGTACCGGTATACAACTGGCAAAGGTCAAATTTACATATTCATATCAAGGTACAAAATACATACATGTACATGTGTGCATGTTTGGATTAGCCCTACAAATTGGCACTCTATATTCCTCACATATTTTGAAAGTGTCGTCCCGACAGACATTTACTTTCATATTAACCGTCCCCATATATAAGTATTTTGGAATAATATAGACCTAATTAGAATTCACAAATTTTTATTAGCGATTTAGTAATTGAACATTTTGTACATGCACCCTTTAATGCTGGTTCAGTTGTTTGAACCTATTTCATTAGAAGGATCATTGTGCAAAATATTGTGCGGTCACCATGATTCTGTTGATCCAGGTTTGGTGATTCAAGTCTTTTAAATCAACTGATGTACCACTAGACACTGGATTGGTGACCAATCCTTCTACGTCAGTGGCGATTGAGTCATTCTTTAATCGACTCATTGGATTGTTTTTCTTCTCCCATTTAAAGGGAACATCCATTCATACTGAAATAGATAACACATATATCTGGTATCACTGTTATGTGTGATGAGTTAACTCGAATATGGTAAATTGGTAGCCATACTAAATTATTTCATCTCTTTTGTTTTATAGCATGGGAAATAATGGCATGCATCACTAGTTTAATGTGAATGGATCTGAATTTTATTCACTTTTGGTTTAATCTGAAATGAGGATTCCAGTCATTAAGTCAGTCTTTAATTGACTATTTATTCCTCCAATTTAAAGTGACATTCATTCATCACATTTAGATTTATCATCATGCTGATCAGCAAATTGACTGATCTTTTCATTTGAACTGTCATACCATGGCAACGTGTCAGAGTTCTTGTTTGTGAAGCTGTTAACAGAACTTTGAGCTTCTGATTGATATATTGTCAATTTGTGGGACATTATTGGTACCATGACCAAATGTTTCAGTTAAGTTTTGGATTTCCATTGACAGGCATTTATCTACCTTCTGAATTTATAATTTTAACATCTGACAGATAGCCATGACTCATTTCATTTGTGTGGGCTTTATTTTGGATCATTCCACTTATTCTATTATTGTGGAATATTTCACATATTTGCTCCAGATTACCTCTGCCATTGTCTGGTTTTGTTATGTCTGGTTCTTTCAGACTTATTTTATCACATGTCATTGCGGTAAGACTGGTTGCTTCATTTTCATGAGCACCAAGTTTACCACTTTTAGTTGGATATATGATTTCGATTTCCTCAATATCCTCATTGAGGACTGTTTCTGACACATCAGTTAAAATATCAAAAGATTCCCATATTTCTGAACATTCTGAATATGAACAGAGTTTGTCAGATATTGTAGTATCACTGTTATCCGACTTTTGGTGGGAAACACATGACTCATCTAAGCTTTCTGAATGTACATGCTGTGGAGAATTTCTGGTTAAAGTCTCTCCACTTTTTGAGTATAAATCATATAAGCTACCTTTATTTGTATGTTGTGGAGAATATCTGGTTAGAATCTCTCCACTTTTTGTGTATAGCTCATCAAGGCTCCCTTGATTGGTATGTTGTGGAGAATTTCTGGTTTGAGTCTCCACTTTTTGAGTATAAATCAGTTAAGCTACCTTTATTTGTATGTTGTGGAGAATACTTGATCAGTGGCTTTCCACTTTTGGAGTATAACTCACCAAGGCTCCCTTGATTGGTATGTTGTGGAGAATGTCTGGTTTAAGTCTCTCCACTTTTTATGTCAATATTTGGGATTTCACCACCAATGGTACCTTTAGAGTTATTATTTACTATCCAATCAATTGGAAATGGTTGATGTTGTTCATTTCCTAGAATTTGAGGTTTTGTCTCATTAATAGGATCACTCCTAGAACAACTTTATTATCATCAAATTCTGTCTGAGTAATGTCAGACTTTTGCATCATTTTTTTCCATTTCATACATTATAGCAGTTGATGTCATGATTGCATTTTTCATGGAACATGTCTTAAATATTTTGAGAGCATATTCAGACAAACATTGTTGAAGAGTGGCAATTCTTTCAATTTCACTTAGGTTTTCCTGATTGGCAAAATGACAGAATCTTATTTGATATGTTGGCCAATCTTCTTCGTGATTTTTAAGTCAATGTGCTTTTTGAATGGAATGATGGTTAGCACTTAAAGTCATAGATATGTCATTCAACTTCATTTCAGACGATATCTGCTGATTTGGAATAAATGTTTGATAATTATTTATGTTTTCAGCAGGTGTATTTGATAAAGATGAGGTTTGTATAACTGATACAGGCTGGATGATATTTTGAACTTTATTATCCAAAGTATCATTCACAGCTGAATAATTAGGTTGGGACCAGGTAGGCGAAATCACCAGTTGTGGCTCTTTTGGTAAAGCATTTGTTTGTGGAATGTTATTTTCAGTGTTAAGTTCCTGGTGACTGCTCTGAAGAACAGAAGTGCCACAGAATGCTAACACATTTTGATTATGAATTTCAGTAGATGACTTTGGCATCAACGAATTGTAATATGTGACATTAAGAATATTATTACTTGACACACTGCATTGTGAGTATGTTTGTAATTTAAAAGTATGGTTATTAAAACTATACACCTGTGTGGGATTTGCACCAATAGTTTCACCTTGAACACATTGCTGAGCATAGAGATGTTTAGTTTGGTTATTCCAACTTTTTTATTCCAATTGCTGAGCATAGAGATGCTTAGTTTGGTTATTCAAACTTTTTGATTCCAATTGCCGAGTATAGAGATGTTTATATATAGTTTGGTTGTTCAAACTTTTTGATTCCAATTGCTGAGCATAGAGATTAGTTTGGTTATTCAAACTTTTTGATTCCAATTGCAGAGCATAGGGATGTTTAGTTTGGTTATTCAAACTTTTTGATTCCAATTGCTGATCATAGAGATTAGTTTGGTTATTCAAACTTTTTGATTCCAAATACTGATGTATTGGGTACTGTTTGTGTGCATTTATATCTGATAGACCATAAATAACATAACAGTTGCTATTGCAACTCACTGGTAATATAGACATTGTAGACTATGTATTGTTTGCATGTGTTTGGACATGTGGTATAGTGAACTTGCATTCACCTTTTATTTACAGTCCTTATAGTTCATGCAGACCATTAGTCTGATTTAATTTGTATGTATTTTGATAACTTCCACACCTACTCCCTCTTTAATATGGCAAAGATTGTGGAATAGCTGTACTCAAAAATGTTACAGAACATAGGAATATGTTAATATTGGCATATAAATACATGTAACAAATGCCCTGAAGTGGTATTTTACTTCCTATGAGCTTGGTGTTACTTTTAAATGGGTGTTGTTGGCATTTATTAGAACATTAACATAAATGCAACATTTAAATTGAAACATTTTAAAATGTTGGTATGCAATAAGGACAAACATGGCAAAATTGGATGTCAAAATCTGGATTGGCATACAAAAATGGATAATAGGCATTGTATATGAAAAACTTTATGGCATAAATGGCAATCTCAGAGCAAAAATTATCAATTATTTGAAAAAATAGCACAAATGAACATTTTATCAGGCAAAAATAATTTATGCAATGTAAACAGGAGCAATTACATCAAAACAGGACAAAATATAGAATAATTAAACAATTGACAGCAAAATATATCAAAATTTTGGCAAAAATTTACAGAAATGTAGCAAATTATCAAAAATGGACAATATACTCAAAAATTGGCAATTAATTATATAGTAAGTTAATCAGGTGAATCAATAATAGCAATATTATTATAATGGGCAATATCAATGCAAAATTGGACAAAAATATGGATATTTATCAAAAATATACGAAAAATCTATCAAAAATGGAATTTAATGCAATATATGGAATTAATTTGACATGGAATATAAATTAATTGGCAATATTAGTAATCAATACATTTTATAGCAAAAATTGCAAAAAACGGACAAATATTTATTTTTGGACAAAAATGGCAAACAAACATGATCACAAAAATGAAATATATGGTTGTCACTAGTTTTAATTAACACCGCAGCCAACAATTCAACTTGACGCTGTTTTTAGCGTCTTTTGAAGTTGAATTGCGCGCCACGTGAGTTGGCAAAAATGGCCACCCCGCCGTTCGTTTTGAAGCGAATACGCCATTTGTATAAAGTTGGGAATGGTTTTTATATACATTACTACAATGAATATTATAGAACAATCTTTATGTACTCACACAAATACATTATCAGGAACATGTGCATATCATTTAAAACGTATCATCATCAATCAGTGTTTATCGAGTTCAAGAGTTACTTTTTAGTTCATCTGGTTCTTGTCGTGGTTCGAGTGTTTCTGTTCTTCGTCTGGGATTCTCGCCCACGTTTCCTGGAATTGGCCGAATCGTATTCGTTCCCGATGCTATGATTGGCTCTCCCACAGTGGTTTACTGGGGTCAAATGTGACGCATTTTGACCGCCTTCAGACGAGTTCATTCAGTGTTTACTTTAGCGTCCACGACGTAAAATTACCATACCCAAATTCACTACAATGTGCATTGTGCCAAAAGTGACAAACTACATGAACCCATCTCACCAGAAGTAGTGCAAAGTTCCAAAATTAGGCTGACATATATCTCAGAAGAGATTTGTTACAAATCGTCATGTACACATGTGCATATTGATGAAAGTTTCGACTGAAGATCTTTGATCGGAATGCATTCAATGTAGTACCAGAGGTGAACATTTATCTGAAGAGATGAAACTTTACCGTCCCGAGTTAGCCAGAAGTGGCTTGATGGTTGTGCATGTGAACATCTGTGAGCGGTATTACCATGACACATTAGCAAACGTGTTCAAAGCCTGGCAACCACTCAGCACTTTATTTGGTGAGAGTGATCCCTCGGTCGCAGGTTTATAAAGTACACAGTGTGGTATCAACCGACATGTTGTATTGTATATATGGTATCAACCGATATGTCTTTAAATGTCTGGTCGTTTTCTTTGTGGCGCTTCTGGGGTCGCAATAAATAAAACTGCATTATATCATACCTATAAATTGCTTCCTTTTCTCAGAAAATTCATTCGGAATTGACAAAGTTTGTTTTTAACTGATTGCAATTACTTGCATAATACTCTTTATAGTTGTCATATTTGGTCAATCAAATGGGTAACGCTCTTTATTATCACTGAATATGGAACAACTTATTTTGTGTCGCTGCAGTTCTTTTCTCGAGTAAAATATAGTTCGACACGGCTCATTGAAAGCGACGGATACAATAGGTCGGTAAATACACGAAATATTGATATACCGGCAAGGGAGACTGGGGAGAACTGGGACAGGGGTGAACTGGGATAGTGGGCGTGGCTTGGAATTGCTATGACAAATCGAACTGATATTTCATGCACCATGATGTATGCTCATACAAAATTGATATTTCCAGTTGCTCAAAGTTTTTATTAGAGTCAAATTTAATTGCATGCGAAATAAGACATCAAAATCAACTGTTTAGACAGACGCTTTGATTTTAGTAACATGTAGGTTATTGAAAGCATAAATATAAGACATATAACTTCAACATATCAGTTACTCCGCAAAACTATATTAGTTAATGACAAAATAATTACTTTATTCCAATTGCTACTGCTTATTCTTGAATTAAGATTGATATGCACGTTTGATGTTGTGGGGATAACTGGGACATTCTCAGTTTGTCAACATGTGAATCGGGGACGACATGGGTGTTGGGGTATCACATTCCCAACTTTGGTCATAGTTTTCAATAGTTGTAGATTTCTTACTGATACAAGATATTAAGCTGGAAATATCAGACCAAAGAGAAGTTGAATTATTTTAGTAGTGTCATTTGCAACCAGTTTAATAGTTGTACACTTTTCATTAGCCGCACATGTTAAGCCCCGGTTCCATATTCCCGATTTTCTGTCCCGAATTAGTATATTCGGCACCAATTCGGGACCAGACCAAATCGGCAGCATTCGAGATAATTCTGGACGAGTTTTATTCCAAAAAGCCGCCGAAATGATGCCGAATTATGACAAAATTTAATCGTCCCGAACATTGCCGAGTATTCCAGAATGCTTCCGAATTTCTTCCCGAATGATCAAGAATTATCCCGAACTGATACCGAAATTTCGTGCGAGTGGCTGCCGAATTGCCCAGATTACTACCGACTTACACCGAATTGTCGCCGAATAACCCGAATCAATGCCGAACTGGTACCGAATTGATGCCGAATAAATACCGAATTGGTATTCAATTGCTGCCGAATGTCCCGAATCGATGCCGAATTTTGCAGATACACCGGATCTCAGTATAAAAGCAGCCACGCGTGGCGAATTCTGGAATAACATGCCGAATACTGCCGACTACTCCAGAATATCCACCCGAATACTGCCGATTACTCCCGAATAGGTGCCGAATTGCTCCCGATGATTGACAATTCGGGAGCGATTCGGCTTGGTTCCCGATAGTTTTGAACATTTCAAAACTGTCGGGAGCGAGTGCCGAATCGACCCCGATAGCACCGATATCCCCGATCATGTTCGGGGGTAAAAATTCACTGTCCCGACTTGTCCCGAACTTACTCCACGATTTTTGCAAAATTATGATTCGGGAGTCATTCGGGATGGGAAATCGGGGATATGGAACCGGGCTTACTGTTGCAGCTGGAAGCCTTTCAAAAAGTTGGGCGAGCTCGCTCTTCCAGATTTTCTACAACATCCCACTTCAAATAAAAGTTTTATTCGATGTTAAATATTGCCTTCTAATTTAATGTAAATGCCCGATTTCCATGAGCCTACTAATTAGTTTAGCATGGAAATTAAACTCGCATAATATTTCTAAATTTATTTTTTTAATCATTTAATTATATAACCATTGATTTAGCAGCCATCATTGGTATATCACTTGTTATAAGGGCAAGCCCAGTTCCAGATCAAGTTTGTTGATTGGCAGGATATAATTAGCATGGTCAATAAGTCTTCTGTATGTGTATATATTTATGCCACGTGGTGTCTGTTAGATATTCCACAAAAAAGCCAACTCATTTCGGAATTTAATTTGTCATGTACAATACAGTGTACTTGAGTAACTATTAGTCACTAATGGTTAACTCGATCCCAGCTTATTTATAGTTTGGCACAAATGTTCCCTGATGTTCTTTGGAGACGTTTAGAACACCAACATGCTGCGGTCTTCATCAACATGTTCCGACATGGATGTGCTCGATAATGTGTAATTGAAGGCGGCTATTCTTACTTTTTTTCTTCTCAGGAAAAAATTCTTCACCAAAAGTTCCGGCATTTTGCTGATCGTTGTATGTGGGTGCACAACCACAAAATACAAGTCAATTTCAAGTTTGGGGGTCGACCAACCTGTCCGCCCTTTTGGTCTTTTTTTTAATTGTATTGGTTCTTGGCAGGTAAATCCAAGTTATGGATTTTTTCGGAAATGTAATTTGAAACAAGCCAACGGGCGTATTGTGCCACCATGCCGATGTACTTGTTGTCACGGTTAATTTGCATTGAAAACCTAGACATTATAGTCTTGAAGATTGTCTTCCATTTTGACTAGCAAGTACATGCGGTTCACATGGGGAATGTTAAGGTAAATAACTCAATTTGTTGCACTAATATCTAAAATTAACTATAAGTGAATGATAATTTATTGATGGTGTCTGATAGCACTAATGGTTGGGTGTTAATTACTGGTTACTAATATCAGTAATGGTGTGCTCATAATTTAAATTAAATAACTGCCTTACCTCAGAGTAACTTAGTCATGTGTCATTAAACCATTTCTCTAATTTTGCTGACTGTTCACATGTGGGTACGTTTACATTGGTGTAGATCTATGTACAGAAATGTGTAATGTCTTGTGTCACGGATTACTGTGATCTTAGCATGATTACTGGTAGTGAACGAGCGCTCGTCAGTACTCTGGCAACGGATAATGCACTACAAGTTCTCGTCAGTTTAGGCCAGGCAAAATAAAAATGAATCCACTCATCAAACAAATACGATTTGATCTATGCCTCACATGGACGTATTATATTGGGTATCCGTGGGGTGGGGAGTCCACATTGGAATGTCAAATTGCACACTCTCCTTTAACCAGACCAATCCCACGAGCTTGCATAATTCCATTTGCACCATCCCCTTTAGCTTTTGCTGCACCGGGGGAACCAGAACCATGGTCAGCCCGGGTGAGAATTTTGAAATATGAACATCGCAAAATCCTAGTATCTAGATTGGCCTCCAGCTTCCAAGTGTTGGAATTTCCAACCAGATACTCCTCTATAATTTATAACCAGATACCCCTATATAATTTATAACCAGATACCCCTCTATAATTTATAACCAGATACTCCTCTATAATTTATAACCAGATACCCCTCTATAATTTATAACCAGATACCCTCTATAATTTATAACCAGATACCCCTCTATAATTTATAACCAGATACCCCTCTATAATTTATAACCAGACACTCCTCTATAATTTATAACCAGATACCCCTCTATAATTTATAACCAGATACCCCTCTATAATTTATAACCAGACACTCCTCTATAATTTATAACCAGATACTCCTCTATAATTTATAACCAGATACCCCTCTATAATTTATAACCAGATACCCCTCTATAATTTATAACCAGATACTCTATAATTTATAACCAGATACCCCTCTATAATTTATAACCAGATACCCCTCTATAATTTATAACCAGATACCCCTCTATAATTTATAACAAGACACTCCTCTATAATTTATAACCAGATACCCCTCTATAATTTATAACCAGATACCCCTCTATAATTTATAACCAGATACTCCTCTATAATTTATAACCAGATACCCCTCTATAATTTATAACCAGATACCCCTCTATAATTTATAACCAGATACCCCTCTATAATTTATAACCAGATACCCCTCGATAATTTATAACCAGATACGCCTCTATAATTTATAACCAGATACCCCTCTATAATTTATAACCAGATACTCCTCTATAATTTCGACAAACTATACATGAGCATTGCCCATGGATAAAGAAACACGACGTGAAATTTCAAAATTTTACTCTGCGTTTCCTTGCTTCTTGTTGCGAACCGAGTTTCTGAATTCGGATTCAGAATTATGCAAAATCGTCCCAGATGTTTGCTCGGCCATATACCAAGTACTAAATGTGATCAAATTCGCGAACCGGGGCCTCGGTGGCTCAATCGGTTAGGGGTACAACTCCAAGCCGTTTCGCCCTCCAGCGCTGGCGATTAGGGTTCAAATCCACATGTTTCCATCGTGGACTTTGTAACTCGAAATCGTTATCTGGTGGAGTTACCAGTTACTCGCCGATGGCCGGTGGTTTGCCGCACATGGTTGACGAGTTTATCAGCCATTGAAATCACTGTTAGCTTAGTCGCAAGTGTGCGGATTTCCTCCACCACTAAAACTGACAATGTCGTGATATGGCCTTAGTGGCTAAAGCGACAATAAACCCCAATCAATCAATCATTCGCGAACCATCTGATGCCATGGGATAGCTTATTACGTGGATTGAACTGACAAAAAATTAAGCACATATATACGCCAAGCCCGAGTAACGATTAACCATATCCGATTTGCCTGTCGCAATGCCTCGGACAGTTAATTTTAATGGATACGATCTTTGTTCACACGAATTACTACCGTTTTGTTTCTGTGTGCATTTCTGTACCCGTTTACACTAGTGGGTTTGTGTAGAAATGTACACATATCTACAATATAAATGCACCCTATCAGCTGAATACATAGCCACCTGTATTAATAGTGTTTAAATTTTCAGTTTGCACGATCGAAAATAATGCAGAATGTTTTATGCATGCCAATGTGAATGTTAAATCATGATCAAAGACCTACACGAATTTCATAGCATAGGTGAACAATTCATTGACAAAATGTTTATGTGGACATATAAGCTCTAACTTCAGCACAAAATGTGTGTTGATAGCAATATAAAAATTCAAGAGTTTTGGGCACCCATGTTTTAATTTAAAATCGCTTACATAGTCACCAGTCTCACCTTGGAAAACTTCCTCACAAGCACCAATATCTTGTGTGCAGTAATCAGTCATGGCATAATTTCGGGCACCAGTCGTATTTGACCATCTTTATTGCTTATGCAATGAACAGTGTTGAATCATATTCGAGGATGGAGGTTCCAATACATTATATGTGTTTTAACAGCCATAAAGAAGAGTGGGAATGTGTACCGGGTCGTTTTATAGTTTGCATCAAGAAAACTAATTTCTTATCCATATTTATTGTAACATTTTTCTTTACCACTCGGAATCGCCATAGAACATTATGTTTGCTCTTATCCATCTACAGCGTATGGTCTGAATAACAATATGTGCAGAGCAATTCTAAAGGAATACTTAGTTTCCTATTCTAATCACACAATTTAAAGGCATTGTGCCGAATTAAACTTATAATTTGCGAATTACTCTCGGGATCCAAATAATCATACCTGCATATTTATTGAGTTTCGACCCTGTACTATTATAAGTTATTGCACAATGTTAGGTACATTATATGTTTTCTTGTGCGAGTCCAGGGTGTGGTAAAACGTCACGCAGAGTCGAGTCCAAATTGACTTTTCACCACAACCTGGATGAGTACATGAAAAACACGTACTGTAAACAACATTTATAATGGCATGTATATCCAAAGTTTGTGAATAAAACTGTTGTGGTTATTTTGGGTATTTGTCGGCACTTGGTTTTCTATTAAAGCCAGTGTTTGATCACCAGAAAGCATGATTTGGAACAGTAAACACGGAAGTGATGATTATGAGAAGGTACAAGTTCATATGTGGTCTAGTATGTGTTGTGCATTGTCCCTTTTACAATTTGAAATGTGCAGCTTTTAGGTTAATTGTAAACTTAGAAGTCGGTATGCGTTTCTCACATATAAGAGATTATATAAAGTTAATAGGGTTCAACATTTCTTGAAATTGTACAATCAATGTGTACAATAGTGTGAGATATGACGAGGGATTCAGTAATGGTATTCTGTATTTGTAATGTATTTGGAAGAATTTCAAAATTGGAGAGTATTTTCAATTACTTTAGATAACATCTTACAAAAATATTCTGGATAATTATTTTGTTTAAGTTTAGATGAATCCTATCTTATAATGACATCTGAGGGGCCAATGACTAAATCTGGCATATGCTGCATTGCTGATGGAAAAGAAAAACATTATAAATGGCTCCATCAATAGATAAATAATTAGAAGTTAACATATTTATGAGCAGCCAAAGCTCATGCGAAAACAATGGATTTTAGTGTTACATGATCATTTCATCTGCAAAACATCAGAATTGTTTCAGTCAAGATGTCTACGATCCCTATCATCGCATAGTGTTTTGATAATAGTAAACATATGTGTGAATTAGCATTTTGGTCTTTATATAAGAGATTAGCTGGCTTCAGACCAATCAGTGATAACTTGTGTCTCGGCTATTTTTTTCCCATCAGTTATAAATCATATTCGGGGGGAGTGGCTTCTTGATCCATTTTTGTCTTCCGGATACCCTGCCGGTATCTTCGCTTGGTCACAAATTCCCTTTATCTGGGTGTAATTGTCCAAGAAATGAGGGTAAGTCTTCTTCAACTAACTTTTTGGTGTCTCTTCATCATTGCCTGTTGGGTGATAAACTTTGGGACCATGTTAGCCCCAACCAGGAGTGGAGTTTAATTATAACCTTTTTGACACCGCTGAATTTTGAACAAGTTGCTAAGGATAAATCAAACCCAGAAGGACAGGAATAATAATCTATCACTATATGGTTATTAATTGGCAGTACCTCAACGTGTTTGGTGCATGTGTTTGTTACCTTTGTCTGATAATAGTGTGGGGGCAACAGTTCAAAAACTGGTTCCTTGTATACTATTTTAGTAGAGACAAGGTATGTATATTTTCACCACCGGGATGGGTTGTGCTAAATAATTGGACTCTGTTCCTATTTTTTTGTAATGTCACGTGACCTCCAAATCCCAGATGGCTGCCATCATAAGCAAAAATCAGCATATTTTCGAGGATTTCTGAACGTTTTTGAATAAATCTACCCAAAAGTGCCGTGGTATGTCCCCAAATCATCCGATCCACTTGCCTTTTTATGGTTTAATGGTTCAGGCGACGCAGCAGATGTGCTCAGGAAGGTTAGACTTAACATTATTGGTTGTTTAGCGATTTTCGTTTTGAAGGCTAGGGGTGATTTACATGCTGTTTTCAACCATATCGGTACCCTCTCGTTTCTACTTCCGGCTGGATAAAAAATTGGAATAGTCTTAAAAATCCCTCCAAACTAAATATGTTAAGAAAATCATAGCTTGCTTCTACTAAATCAGTATACAAAATCTACATTACCCCCACACTATAATTGATTGTCTGCATGAGACTATTTTTTTCCTATTCTGGCTGGCATCACCAACAATTCTTCGTGAGTTTGATCAACTCACTATTCTTTCTGGGTTGTCCACAGGTGTATATCTACTTATATAAATAATCGGAGTTATCAATAAACAATAGTTCTGACTGCTAAACAAAGCCCCGAAGCCAAATAATTCACTGAAATGAGAATATGGGTCACAGGATGAGGTGGATAATTTCTATTTCCAACATATACAGACCCAACTTGAAACATCTTATTGCACATGTATAATGAATTTGTTATAAATCCTGTCCACTCACTACAAGAGCTTCCAATTTGCTCTTCAGTCTCGTCAAGACGATTTGTTATCAATGTAATATGTCTTGTAGTTTTTGCACTGCCTTGAGTCTCAGCTTTTGAATTCACTTCAATATGAGAAAATGTTCAATGTATAGCAAATCATACATTTGGTAAATACCAATTAAAACCCAACTTTAATTCTGTCCCGGTTCATGACTAATAATTGGAGAAAACATTCCTATTTATAGATTCTCTCCCAACTAAAAATTTATATTTTATACTCCCAAATATATTCAGTAACTTCAGAGATACAGACATATATTTCGTAAATGCCATTATATATTACTTGTTCAATTTTATGATTAAAGATAGTGTATCTCTGCTGCATTGATTTATAGTATAAAATAATAATTTTGAGTCGGCCAGACCAAGCAACAGAAGCTTCAGTGGGGCATTATTTTTCTTTTCAATTATCCTCTAGGATATTAGAGTAGCTATTTTTAGAACATTACATTCTTATAAGAAAAAATGTATTTTTTTAAACGAAATGTGGAACAATAGATGATTTTCGTGTGTATGTTTGGTACTAATAATGAAACGTGTCTGGACTTGGGAAAAAGTAGTTTAATATAAATTTTAATGTTTGAATTGCTCCTGTGAAGATATAGAGCAACGTTTAGGTTGATGGAAGCACTGATCTACTCCGTAATAGTGAGCGTTCATTGCTTCAATATACGTGAACAATTTCGATTTAATACTGATTAATATACTCTTTTGCAATTAGTTGATAAGTGTCAGTTTCATGCGTTATCATCGGTAGCTTGTCGATTCAACACTTACTAATTAATGAATTGATGTATTTTCAAACTTTCTGCCAATAACTTGGTATAGTCTCTATACTCAAGTAAGCTAGCATTACCCCCTACATATGGCCAAGTGCTCGAATTGAATTTTGGTCTAAAGCGTTTCTCCTCAATCGCAATTTCTTGGATTATCGTTCTTGTCAGAAATAGTCACGTGTGGAAATCACCGAGGTTGGCCGGTTGCATTTCCCCTCTCAAGTATGTATTTGCAGTCCACTCTAGGGACGGATGTACTCAATGGTGCATTCCAACAATATAATTATGTCGACGTAATTTGACAGGAGGTATAACATAGGTTGAAAAATAACGAAATATTGATATACAGGCTTAATGTGCTCTGCAAAATACTTTCCATTTTCCGTCTGTTTAAAAAAAAATTGGACAGACGTTAAATAAACGCTCTTTATTTTTACCATATCAGTAATAGAAAAACACGGAACGCTCTTTTATGTTCCATTCCCTACAAATGTATATTTTTGTTTGGGACCCCAAACATCGCGTTTAAAGGTTTATTTTGTATTACCGAGACATATATAATACTCGCCGTGCTCGCAGAAACTAGTTATCGACCAATTTCGATACCGGGAACATTCAAAAGCGAATATCATTAGGTGTAATTTGAGCACAAACCACCAAGTGGCTTTCAACTGGAGATGACGAATCACAGTGCCTCCAGTTGTGTGGTATAGCGTGATGAGGTGGAATAAATGTCATGGCTTGTGTGATTTATAGCCTTGCTATCCGATCCATGTAAAAGATCAGGAATCTGCTGAAACACTAAAAACTGTATGGCCCAAAGAGGCGTTTAACAGCAGTGGAAATCAACTCTATTCACAAACCCACGAGGGATCCTCTATCATAATCAAGGACTTCAACAAAAAGATTGATGAATAGAAGACACATATAACACACCAATTGACATTAAAGGTATTCAATCCGAATTAGCGTTCGCAAATTACTATTTCCTTGGCTTCGGGGGTAAAAAATATTTGATTCGAGTCGAGGAACCCACCCATCAAAGCTATGAGTGATCAAATATCGATGTTTGAAATCTATTATTTTAATTTTAAGTGGCCCAGTAAACTGTCGACGAGAAGAACTTATCTGACCAGATAGCGGATGAAGATCGATAACTCTGAACAACTCTGAACTCCAGTTGCTTTTTTATGTCAGACATTTGACAACTGGCAAAATTTCGTTGAACAAAACGTTGATAAATAACAGGTTTTGGGCAATTTTATACTATAGTTGACTGGTTAGCATTATTTTTGGGCAATTAATCGATTCTGATAACTGAAGCGGCATTTCAAAAAATGTTGTTGGAATCAGATTATATGGGGACCATCGAATCGGATTGAGTACCTTTAAACGATATAAAAACACATACACTGGAAAGCCTATGAAAATCATAAAAGTTACTTCAACCAACAAAAACTTCATTCACAGATGTTTGACTGACGGTATCAGGATAGTTGACCAATATCATCAGTGTATGCCTTTCAACACTAAGACCAATTCGCTGCCATCGGTGTCAATTATTTGGTCATATCTCGTCTCTGTGTGTAAATAAAGTGACATGTTCCAGATGTGCCAGCCCATCCCATGTCGGAGAATGCTCTACTCAACAACACAAATGCATAAACTGCTGGGAACCATTGTGCTGCCTCTAAATTGTGCCCGAAATACATTGAATACATTAAGCTTCTATAACAAGAAGTCAAACTAAAAACCAATAGTTATTCATCCTGAACTTTGATATCAACTCAACAGCGCTTCAAACAATACATCCAAAAATCTTCTTGAATGGTATGTTCAAAAAAATAACGTGGACATAGTATATCAACAAAAAACCTGGAATACTAACCTAACTTTTTTATGAACTGGAATGTCTGATTCAAAAAACATGCGACTAAACGAGGTGGAGGTGTTGCCATATTAATAAAGCCAGGTATAAAATGCATAGCAGTCAAAGAAACTACAGATATCGGGTGCAGATCATTGAAGGCAACTCTAACTTTAACGGCAGTGTGTACATACCACCTAAACAGAAACGTCAACTGGTCTCACTCGGCCAATTAATTGAAAAGTTCGATGTGAAAAATCTGGTGCTAACGGGTTACTTTAACCCTTTACCCAACAGAAGGGCCCTGTGCCAATGCATTCTCTTATATATGCGAGTCGACCATAGGTCGCCTCGCATATATAAGAGAATGCATTGGCTTAACACATTAAAAATTATAAAATTGTTAAAGAATGTAATAAAAAATGGTAAAAAGTGTTAAAAAAAGATTTTTTTTAGGCCAATGCATTCTCTTATATATGCGAGGCGACCTATGGTCGACTCGCATATATAAGAGAATGCATTGGCACAGGGCATAACTGTAACTATCACAATGTGGTCAAGGAGCCGGTTCCAATGATATCCATATTTGTATGGTTCTATTGAGACAGACCGAAGATATTTTAGGCTGTTGAAGCTTTATTTGGCCGGTTTGTTGGGTAAAGGGTTAATGCACGACATAGTCGTTGGGGAAACACAGAATGCGATGCCAAATAAACATAAAAATCACTTAGTGCAAAAATGGGCAATATACTGGTGGATATTCTTGACAGCAAAGGTATGTTAGTGCATAACGATGGGTCTTATATTTGGAAAAGAAACCGTTACCACAGTGCTCTTGACATGTTCGCAACACGAGGTTTTCACAATGATCAAGTTAAATGGACCATTAATTACAGCTATAAAGTTGAATCGGCCAACTATATCACATAATTAGAGATGGGCGAATCAACTGGAGCTTGTGGAGAGAAGAGATCACCAAGCGCCTGACAGAATGGGAGACAAACTTCATCAAATGTGAAAATTCAGATGAAATTTATGAAGAATTCTGCAAGACGATACTAGATACAGCCGACGAGGTAATTGGCAAAAAGATCGTAATTTAACAAGTCTTACTGGTCAGGAAATCAAAGAAAAAATAAATATATGTAGAGAAATGAGGAAGAAATACATCAGAAGATCTGACCCAAGCAAGAGAAACAATCTCAATAATAGAGGTAAATGAGGCAATCGAAAATGCGAAACGAATCCTCTGGAATGAGACATGCGACAAATTATCCAGAGCCAATCAAACAGATATCTGGAAAATGATTTAAAAAACACGACAATACCAAACAAGACAATACCATTCTAGCAATAAAAGAACCAGATGTAACGTACGAAAGCAACGACAAACAAATTGCAGACAAACTCAGACGTGTCCATATAGACAGAGAACATGCTGACACGACATATTTTGACATGAAAGGGAAGGACGAGGTTGATGAATGTGTCATACAGCATCTGAATGAAATCACCACCAGCTCTGACCAAGATGCACAATAAAATCAAGACATTGGGGAAGCAGAAGTAGAATATGCAGTGAAACGAAACAACAAGAAGTCAGCCCCAGGTCCAGATGGTAAACACTCAGTAATGGTAATCAACTCAGGCCAGATAATGATTAGATGTCTACACAAAATGTTCAACTCTTTCTGGTCCTCTGGAACCCAACAATGTTTAACAAAGAAAACAAAATATCTATAAAAACCCACATAAAGACATACCATGCAGAGAAAAGCTACAGCCCACTCAGCCTTAGAGCTCTTTCCATCAATGTATCACATTATTATAATCAATAAATTTGAAAAATGATCAAGGAAATATGGGTTGATACAAAAATCGGACTTGGCACTGAAAGGGTTAATACGTCAAATTGAAAGACAATATCAAATTAACATCGTATGCAAACATATCATGAGACATTGGTATTAACCCTTTACCCAACAAACCGGCCAAATAAAGCTGCAAGAGCCTAAATTATCTTCGGTCTGTCTCAATATAACCATACAAATATGGGTATCATTGGAACCGGCTCATTGACCACATTGTGATGGTTACAGTTATGCCCTGTGCCAATGCATTCTCTTATATATGCGAGTCGACCATAGGTCGCCTCGCATATATAAGAGAATGCATTGGCCTAAAAAACATCTTTTTTTAACACTTTTTACCATTTTTTCTTACATTCTTTAACAATTTTATAATTTTTAATGTGTTAAGCCAATGCATTCTCTTATATATGCGAGGCGACCTATGGTCGACTCGCATATATAAGAGAATGCATTGGCACAGGGCCGTTCTGTTGGGTAAAGGGTTAAGGCAGCGAATTAGCAGACACAGCAACAAAAGAAGCTGCCACTGACAGACCTAACTTATCAAATGCAGGTAATTTGGACATTGACGTAAATGTGACTAAAACACTCAAAGAATATAAGACCCTTATTACAGAAATATCACATACTAAGTGGCAGTTCAAATGGGACGACAGTGCGCGACACACATTTGAATTATTCCCAGAAATCCCCAGCAAACGGGATAGTATTTTACTCAACCATCAGGATAAAAAAAAACTTAAATCAAAATTAATAGACTAATTGTGGGACACACAGTATTAACCCTTTGAGTGCCAGGTCCGATTTTTGTATCAACCCATATACTCTGTGCCAATGCATTCTCTTATATATGCGAGTCGACCATAGGTCGCCTCGCATATATAAGAGAATGCATTGGCCTAACAATTTTTCATCACTTGTTATTATTTTTTACAATTTTAATAATTTTTTCTTATATTCTTTAACTCTTTCAGTATTTTGTAGGTTTAGTGCCAGGGAATCTTACGTTTTTCATGGGCATCAAAATAATTACTATGAATACTTGGTGATAGTTTTGAGTTATAACATGCCCCTAAGGTTTTATCCAGTTTGTTTTTAAATTCGATATAGCATGCTTAAGCATACCCAACAAAAATTCAACCCAAAAAAATCTATAAAAAAAAAAAAGGCCGATTTTACAGACCGTAAATTAGGGCCGATGAGATCGCGCCCCTGGAACTGAAAGAGTTAAACCACCACTTGTATAAGATGCAAATAAAAGACTCACCGAACTTTGGCTGTGGTCTACTATGCTCCATTAAACATCACTTCTATGACTGACCTGCATGACGCAGCAAGAAAGGTACTTTTCAAAAAGTCCATATGTGCTTAAAAGATGGTCTAGGAACTTATGGCGAAGTATGTACGCAGGGTCTTCCTAATACTTAAGACATTAACACCTTAATTGGCAAGGTAGACAATTTAGACAAAAGCACAAAATAAATATTCAAAAGGTGGTATGTGACTACATTAGAACCACTGACGTTAGCATTTAAATCTATCACAGGTCAACTCAGATGACGCACACAATCAACTACAAGAAAACCATAGTCAGAAATGGTAACGCCACCAATATAGTATTATTAGCCATAAATATAAATTATAATACAATTATTCTAAAAACTAGCTTTCAAATTTTATGTGGGAAATTTGCATACTTCCATATTTCAAGTTTTCCCGTTTCTCGTGTTATACATTACTTTCTTCAAACTGTCTACTTTATTACACAAGCTGATGGGCCCGACTTCGTCCGGGCTGTTTCCCATCTGATTTCCGGCGAAAGGCGCGATTTGACCTTCAATTGACTATTTCGAAAGTCAAGGTCATGTCAGGGTCATGATTTGACCCGTCCAAAACACCCCCACCCGGAGAAAAGTACCCCTAGGTATACAATTTCGTCGAAATCCGTCCGTTTTACCCCACTTGACCATTAATTAACAATTTTGAAGGTCAAGGTAAGGTCGGAGTCATGATTTGACCCGTCCAAAACACTCCCCCGACAAAAAGTACCCATGGGTATCAAATTTCGTCGAAATCCATCCGTTTTACCCGATTTGACCTTTGATTGACCACATTGAAGGTCAAGGTCACGCCGAGGTCACGATTTGACCCGTTCAAAACACTCCCCGGACAAAAGTATCCCTAGGTATCAAATTTCGCCGAAATTTGTCCGTTTTACCCAAATTGACCTTGCATTGACAGTTTTAAAGGTCAAGGTCAGGTCGGGGTCACGATTTGACCCGTCCAAAACACTCCCCGGACACAAATACCCATAAGTATCAAATTACGTTGAAATCTATGGAAAGCCGAAGAGGACATGTTAGTTGCTAATTGCTAGATATACGACGCACGACTTGTCGCGGTATTTTAAAGGTGTTTCAAACTAGGAGATAGAAGTATTCTGCGTTTCAAATGGTGATGAATTATAGTATTTTATTCAAATTTTATGGCATAAATTGTTATTAAAACCGTATATACTATAAACAAATGAATGACTCGAAAATTAAGTGGGCCTTTAAACAAAGTCATAATTGCAGTTAGGCTCATCTCATACTCGTCTATTCAGCGATATTCTGCTGCGCAGTTTGTTATAGCCTCCAGTATTTATTGAGCGTTATAGCCCCACTGTTATAATTCGCCTTTAGCAGGCGTACTCTTGCCTCAGATTATTGAGATATTAGGTCACACGTAATGACATTAAATCGCATGGAAACATAGCAATTGTGTGGGCTGCTTGGCGTGAATATGTAATGAGAAATAAGATCATACGTAATGACATTAAACTCAAGAAAACCCGCAAAAACAAAACAAAATCACATTTAATGTTTTAAGTTATTTCCTTCATAAAAATAATCTTCGTGATAATGAACCCTCTCAATACTTTAGAATATAGAATTAACCTTAAAATAACATCAACCTTCGGAATACAGAACCTTCGGAATAACGAACCTTCGGATTGGTGAACCTTCGGAATAGCGAACATTCAGAGAAATTTCGGAATAGTGGACCGTCGGGATAGTGAACCTTCGGAATAGAGACATGCCCCCCAATATTCATATTATATGCCCAGAGTTCAAAGGTATGGGCCCATAAAATTCTAAATTTGGCCCTTAAAATATTGAACTCCAAATTGGAGCCCACACAGAACATCACTTAAGTCAACTGTACCTGTGTCATGTCCCAATGCGGGAGGGTCCATATATACCACAACATTCATATTATATGCCAAGAATTCAAAGGTATGGGCCCACGTAATCACATTAAATCTCAAGAAAACCCGCGAAAACAAAACAAAATCACATTTAATGTTCTAAGTTAAGTTATTTCCTCCTGTATCTGTATCGGTATGCGCGCAGGATCAGTTCGGATGTGAGCGCACACTCCATAAAAAGAATCTTTGTGATAATGAACCCTCTCAAATTAGTCTCAATACTTTACAATATAGAATTAACCTAAAAATAACAAAAATCTTCGGAATAGAGAACCTTCGGAATAGCGGATCATCGGGATAGCGAACCTTCATAATAGAAACATGTCCCCACAATTACACCGGTGACGTAAACACACGTGCTAATCTTTGTCGTACTATCGTGACTCTATCGGTACGGTTTATACTCAAGTACGAAATAACCATAATACATTCGCCCAGTGGATTATCGATCGACCACAGAATATGAAAAACTCTACACCAGCTTACACCACTGTGTGGCGTAACAAGGGGACACTATGACGATATTACCATACTATGATCTGGTCAGCCTTTGTGTGATTCCTTCAGCTTTCGAACCACTTTCGCATTTTCTGTGAAGGAATCCAACGAACAGGTAGGGTGTGACCACATCTATTTACCCCTCATTCTAAGTGATATATTTTACAGTACTTTTCCTGAAATTCAATAACTTGATGACAGTATGTTTTCAATGCTCACACAATTTATTTTCCTGAAACTAAACTGTTTAATATCATTTCCTGATATTACTTGGTGACAATTGGACAAGAGGTCAACGGTTATTTATTATATTGTAGTTTAACTGTATATGAAGACAAAGTTCTCTAGGTATGAGGAGAGGTTATACTCCTTCAGAATTTCACAAATGTCTCTGACAAATCCAGACGTATCAACGTGAAACAAATTGTTACGGTAGAATTTATTGAGAAATATACGTAATGGAATATCGCGTGACGGTGGTAGGTGAATAAGGTCGCAGAAAAAGAGAAGTTTCCGCACGTGTATCTGATGCTTTATAGTTAAAATACCCATGACACTGATAGAAAGACAAGTGCTAGCTCTTGATGGTAGGTCTTGAATGTGCTTTACACAAGTTCGAAACGCTCTCTCAATTACAAGGACAATGTTGTCACGAGAGTCACAGAGAAGTACTGAGCCATAGAGAGCCTTTGGAAGAACAATTCGCTGGAGAAGATTAGACATTGTCACTGGGCTGCACATGCTGAGAGACTTTCGGCCGGTGATGGAGAAATAAGTTTTTCTCATAACGTTAGTTGCGTTTGCTGCTCGGTTAGTGTTGTCTTTGAATTTACTTTGCTCAATTCCGAGATGACGACAGCTCGTTGATTCATGGATAGCTTCGTCTCCGAGAAACCACACTCGCTGTCGTTCCTCATGTTGACGTTTAGATTCGTTGAAGACGACAACTGCACTTTTAGTAGTGGAAAACTGGAAACGCCATTGTGTGCTGCAATGGTAACATATATCCAGAAGTCGATCGAGTCCGGACTTGTGGAGAGATATGACGCATATATCATCAGCAGTTGTAGGAGATGTGCAGTTTACACCATCAGGATAGAAAAACTTAAATAAAAATTAATGGACTAATTCTGGGACACACAGTATTAAACCACCACTTGTATAAGGTGCAAATAAAAGACTCACCGAACTGTGCTCCATTAAACATCACTTCTATGATAGAATGGTACCCGGTCCCAACTCCAGCTACTCGCCCGTTGGGACAGGGATAGGCTAAACAGAAAGTGGAATTTTGAATTGTGTTTCCGGTTTGTGAGATATTATTTTAAAATATAAAAGCACATTTCAACATCGGAAAGTTTTTCTTAATTTAATAATACAAGACGCAAGTATATAACTTTGACAACTACTCAATCAAATTGAATAGAGTGTTTTTCACAGGAATCGACTAACCCCGATCAACGGCAATAAGTTAAATAGTGCGAAATCATGTTTTTGTAGCTTGGATATTTGGAAATTATGATGTCAACAAACACCCCCGGTAACCGGTTACATCAATTTTGTGTCGAAGTTTGCTGCCTCATGTCGCATTTTATTAACTAAATTCGTCGGGGATATATTTACGCTCATGTTGATACCAACATTAACACAAGGGGTCTATGTGATTTGCCTGGGTGGACCTTTTACCATAAATTGCCAAACTTGGCTATACCGTCCCATGCTCTGACAAGTTGGTCAGTCTGTACTACATTCATTTAAGGGGTTTATTTACATTACTGATAAAATAGGTATCTCATTCACACATATATGTCAATATAAGTTGATGACGATAATTTTATTTGTTCCAAATAAGTTTCGTGAGGTACTAGTAATCACCCCCCCCCCCCCCCCCTCGTGCACGGTTACATCAACATTGAAGAAGTTTGCTGCCTCATGTCTGATTTTTTTATTTCGATGTTTCGGCTATATTATTGTGGTCATTTTAGTACCAACTCATCTATATGAGGCAGATATATTTTGTTTGCGTGAGGTGTTTTGTGTCAAACGGGAAAATCTTATTATTATTTTTTTTATTATATTATTTTTACAACCTAAGCTAGTTGACCTAGCTAACACTAGTAACATTTAAGCCTACTGGTCACTATCATCCCACAACTTGGTGTTGAGTGTTAATATTTTGTGGTATTGGTTTTCTCACTTACGGTTGTTTTTTTTTACTTTTTGGGCTTTGTTTTGAACACTTCACCATGTCAGTTTGAAAGTGTCCTATCTGTATACATACAACACATAGGATACTTTCCAACTGAGGTGACCACTTCATTAACATTACATGGTAACATCCAATTTATCCAACCCTTCCAGACATGGACCAATATTATTCACATTTATTATTGACAATTTGACAAATGTTTTGACATTTTTTCTTTCTTTCAGGAAAATGAAAATCAACAACATCGACATTTTAAACAAGAGCCTATCATCTAAGGTTGCCCTTGCAGGTTTAAACAAACAACTGTACAAACAATTCAAATATCTCAAGCCAAAGCAAACTGAGTGTCTGGTAGCCCTCCGCAGTCATGACGCTATGGCCGTGCTCCCAACAGGTTATGGCAAGTCTCTGATTTTCGAGCTTTTGCCACTCTTCGCTAAGGTGGACGATAACAAATCCAGTATCGTAATCATCATTGTGCCACTGAACATTTAATTGAACAAGAGTGCGCGAAATTAAAATCAAAACTCATGTGTGTCTAAAGATCTGACAGTTTCATCAGAAACGAGAATATAACGTATTATATTGGACACCCAGAAGACATATTATTCCATGCGTCAACTTTAGGGAATATATCAAACTATGTGGATAAAACATTCGTTGTTGTGGATGAAGCACATTGTGTTCTAGAGTGGGGAGCAGATTTCAGACCAGAATACCGGTGTATAAGAGACCTTAGGAGCCATCTTGATGGTGATGTGAAATTCTTAGTGATCACCGCCACAGCCAGCAAAAAAAACCAAGGAATAATCTCTACGCTGCTTGGAATGGACAACCCAACAACAATAATGTCAACGTTATCGATGAGTCCTAGTGTGAAAGTGTCGGTGAAGACAAGAACAGGCTCAACCGCTGAAAGTTCCTACGATGTTGTTTTAAGCCACTTCTGCTAGAACTATTACTGGATAGGGAACACTTTCCGCTCACCATAGTATACACTAAGCTACAATGGTGTGCGTATGGAGCTGAACTTTCCAAGAGACTGCTTGGAATGACCCAAATTGACATTCATGATGGGGCCTGTGTTGTACAGTTCCACTCCCAACAGCCCAAAAGTGTACGTAAACAAAACTAAACATGGATATAATGTATTTCCATAACCAGATTATAAGCATTTATATTATTAAACATGTGAGTGCAATACAATTTGAATAGGTAACAAAACGTCACCATTGATAAAAATTGTTACATAAATAATAACAAGAGAGGACACCATTTAATAATGAACAAGAATGAAATCCTTCCAGGTTGTCTACTGTTATATTCTATGATCAGATTTAATGTGATAATTTTGTTTGTTCGTAAAAATGAGAGAACTCCAGTGCTGACTGATAATTTTGTTTCTTTTTATATTTAAGATATATTCATTCATCACATCACACAATGCATAAAAGATATAGATGTCATTAATTTAAATTTACAGGTAAACAAAGAGATACTCCAGATGTTGGAATCAGAAAATGCGACCATAAAGCTGGTGTTCTCAACAATAGCACTCGGGATGGGATGTGATCTCCAGCATGTCAAGAGGGTTATCCATGCAGGAGCTCCATCTACAGTTGAAGGTAAATGTGTGCATAGTTGACGTGGACACTTTCTTAAACAAATTAATCAATTATTCCATATTTTAGGACTTTGTTGACAACTGTCTGTATGTGTCGCCATACAGTGGTAATACCATGTCTATAATGAAGTATTGTAGCTTCAAGTAATAATATATATAGTTATGTAAGGATTAACTGTCATGTGGACTGTTTTTTTAAGGAGATATAATCGTTAGGTAATTAAGTGGTAATAACTTGTCTAAACCTGAAGGGTTTTACATACAAGTTATGACCACTTACCACACGGTTACATCTCCATAAAAACAGTCCACATGACAGTTAATCCTTATATTTATATACATTTAGCGAAAAAGCCACTTTTGTAGATGTATTTAAATCGAAAAGTGTATCGTGACAAAACCAGCCCAAAATATCCCATAGCACCCTTGGCAAAAGTTAACAGGAACAATTTCTTTATATTGAAACCTGATGATTTAATTTAAGTCAATCCTGCGCAAGTCCAAATGCGCCCAAAACATTACGCGTTTTTCTTTCCGGTATCGATGTAATTGTGGGGTTGCAGTTATGAGCTGTTGCGCGTTCACCGATAAATAACTGCAACAAGTCACGTGGGCGCCGACCAATCGGAATGAAACCCTCATTATATCACTTAAAAATCCATGTTATATTTCTTGATATTTTCACTTGTGAATTATCACTGACCTAAATGCAAATGAAGCTGGCGTCGCACGGGCTCGGCGACCCGATAAAATTCGTATCCGGGGCAAGATACATTCACATAGCAAATTTCAAGTCGATAGCTCCACCCGTTTCCGAGATCTCGTCTGCGCATGCGCGAAGCGGGTGCCGCACGGACTCGCCAATACGACAACGACGACCGCCAGGTCAAACTATACACACGTACCAAGTTTCGTCCCGATCGGTCGAGAATCGTATATTTGTATCAATGACAGACAAACAGACAGACAAACAAACAGACAGACAGAGGTCTTCAAAATATATATGAGACTAGCAGGTTAGCCCGCCACTGGTGGCATTCGTCCCATGGCTTTGTTTCAGAAACATGACATTTTTGTAATTATTTTGTTTTTATTTATTTTTGTTTTTTATTTTTTAATATGAATTTAATGTTTTTTAAATTTAATTTTTTGTTTCTGGCGGAAAAATTTACCCGTAGAAATCCCCCCTTCCTAGGAACGACAGACAACGCATTCTTTGTTTCGTGAAATCTCTCTACGATAACATTGCATTGAATTTAAAACAAACGCTTCCCGTCGGGAAATCTGTCTGCATAATATTTCGAGTCTGCCGTACCCGTCGTAATGTCGTGAAATCTCTCTGCATAATAGATAACATTGCATTGAATCTGTTGTTGGCATTCATGGCTTCGGGTCGTTGTTGTTGGCATCACGGCTCCCCGAAAACTCCCACATTGCCGAAAACGTGTATTTAGTAATATCGTTGTTGTTGATAGTTACGGCTTGGGGGCTATTTTCTCGCCAACAATGTCGTTGGCGTTCACGGTTTGGGGCAGTGTGTATAGCTGCGTGAGTTAGCAGGAATCGAGGGGTGTAAGTTTAGAGCTTGTTTATATGAATGTTTCGGAAATAGACTAAGATTTTCAGCCGTAACAAAAAATGTATACATCAGAAAATGTAAATTCCATCGGCTGTCATGTGTAGTAAAGATGTCTTATAAGCCGACATCGCCGTGGGGGTGCCCGTTCCTACACGCGTTTTCGATTCTATGAAGTACCCACATACATACACACATATATCCGATCGGTCGAGGTGTTGGTATCTGATGCAAAATACGAAATTGTGAGTGTTGGTCAATAGTCCCCGTGGTGAACCCCAACGCGACGTAAACATGTGTTGCGTTCTAAAAATAGGAAAGCACTTTTGTAACCGGGATTTCTGAGAAGCATTACCCCCCCCCCCCCCCCCCCCTAAGCTCTGACCTAAGTGTCATACATACTATAACAATGATGTTGTAAGAGTACTACATCCAATAAATCTCCCCGCATACGAAATGCAGTCAATGTTACCGCATAACTCTGCATATGCGAATAACGTTGAATGGGAAACAGACGCTCTTTATAGAGATGCGTCAAAAACAAACGCTCATTAAATAATCACTTGATTAAACCCCGCCGTGCCTTTGCGGTGATTTGAGATTGGAGAACGGGTGCTCTGAGCTTCTCTAAACCGCGACCACGATCGTGTCGGTGGTATTTGACACTTACATAGGAAGTTTGAGCTCAATCTTTACACGCGTTTTGGATTCTATGAAGTACACACATATATACAGACAGCACAACGACGTCGGGTTCCAGACGTCGGTATGTCCGTCGGCCCGACGTCGTTGTGAAATAAAGATGGTCGGCAACAGGTCGGCACCCGACGTTCACTAGATCTCGCCAGAACTGGAGGTCGACATATGGTCGCCTGGCGACGGGAAACTGACCAGTGATAAATAAATCGCGGAATATTTATATATCACGTACCATATTGATGCCCGAAGTCGTATATTAATCTTTGCTACATAAATTCCACCCTTGAAGGTTTATTGCACGTTCCATGCTTGTATAGTAGTTTTTGAATTGATTGTTGTTGTTTTCATACATTGGTCGGTAACACGTCGGTTGCCGACGGATTGCCGACCGAAAACGTCATTGTCGCTAATATGACGTCGGTGTACGTCTCGTCTGCTGCGTCAATTTGAAAGCTTCGGTCACATTATTTTCGACTTTAAATTCGTTGCTGATTGGAGCCTAACATTATTATTTCTTCTCTGATGTGGAAAATTAATCACAATCGGTGTTAATGATTACGCAGAGGACCATGCGTGCATGGATACATTTCCAGGGCGGAATAATAAAGGTAAGTTTAATATTTATCCAAAATATATTGCACACTCATGGAAATCATCTGAAGTTCCGGGCTTGATTGGTACCCCTAAATAAAACAGCTTAATATATATAGCCACATTTGTCTCTATTGTATAGAGTTTCTCAGTGTATCAAACAGATTGTTACGTTTTAGACTTTTAGTATGTAACACGCCAACATTTATTTAATGTTGGTCTATTGTCAGCGCAGTCGGCAACCCGACGTTGGTCCGACGTCGGCAATCGACGGTGTCGTATTTATTAATTATTATCTATTGTCAGGTACATACTTACATGTACCGGTATGTAATGTCTCAAATGTACTTGAATGTCAATTGAAGGTCCAAATTATGTTCTATTTTGTTACATCGCGGCCCAGTTCTGGAGGGATCAACCAATTAGGTCTACACATTATGCTTAACATTAACGTTATATTCGCCCTCTTTATGCCACAGCAAGATTAATATTAGTGATATAATTGAGAACGTTTGGGCCCAGAACTTTATTCGGCATTGATCAATGAAGCGTTTCTTCAATTTCCTTGTTACGATCTAGTCTTCACATCGTACATGTATAAATAAAGGGCACACATGTGCGAAAATTCAATGTAGATTGAACCTAGTTCTGACATTAACAGGATTGTCCATGCCATAGGCAGTAACTGTTGATATGGCGTATGGATCAGGGCAACAGTCTCTTTTGTAAAAAAAAAAATGCATGTTAAAATTTAATATATGCATGATGAAAGCGAAGAGCGTTTAGCAAGCGCTATTATGAATTGCACGAATATACTATTGGCAAAAACAATTGTTTCTATTGACATGCCACATCGGTCCTCCCGCCCGTCTGTCCCAAGAGATAACTCGGCCATATATTAGTATTATAGGTCATCAGATATCTTTAAACATTGAAAGGTATGTTGGTCAGCATTGGGGTCGATCGGGTACTTTCAAGTGTGCAAGTGTGTTTAGTATTTCCCTCTATATCTTTACAGGACCACTGTTGGGTATGGTAATAACAGCGTATAACGCCCGTGAATGGAGATGTTGGTGTGTGCATGGGACATCGATGTAAATGGTTGTCTCAAGGGAGCAATGTCGGTCGTCTTAAAACTTGCTGCATGATGGTGACAAATTAATTGTATGTTAGAAGCAGGATACATGTATTAGAGAATTAAATGGAGACACGGACCCAGTGTATATGAGTGTTAATGATTGCTTCAAATGCGCTTGCTTCAGTGAGTGAACACATTCTCATTTCTTATCGACATGGCTATGCATGTATCGATCGTAATGGCACATTGAGATGTCCCTCAACTCGGATCAACCTTGAAAATCGGTCCCGATTTTCGCATATATCGGGGTTCAAATCGTGACAACCTAATCTAGCCCAGATTGCGATGATCTAGGAATCGTTCACGATACATATGGGAGATTTCCGTGTGCTGCATGGTGTTTATCATTCTGTACGTTGTTCCCCGAAGAGGAGTATATCACATTACGTATATATACGTATGTGACATGAGGTGTGAATCCAGAGTCCCTACATGCATGTGAAAAATCCCACCATGCAGACTGAACTCTCGGTCGAACTATATATGCGTAGATATATATGATGTGAACTGGAACGTTTATCGGAATTTCGGAGTATTGGAGCTTCGTGTTACAGAGTTTTGGACCTTCAGGCAATCGAACCCAAGAAGATTAGGCCGGAAAAATCTTAGTACAGGAAACTCTGGGATATAAAATTTCAATTTCAAAATTCCAGACATTATGTCTAAAGCAAGTCTGACGAATTTCACAGAGAACTATATACATGCGGGCTGATTTATTAGAGACAAGTTAAGCACCATTTCGGACACCGTTGTGTAAATATTTAACACTACTGATCGATCCACTATGAGTATATACATAATAAATACCGTTATACGTGTTTTTGCATTGATTTTTAACATTATAAATTGTTGGCAGCTATTTGCGGTCTGGGTCGTATATACGCAATCCTATAATTTTCCACTTGAATTATATATATCTCTATCAATATCAGTAGCTTTGTTTGATTTGTAATGTATAATTATATCAACACGATTAAACATTGACAATTAGCCATTTTTCTTCTGGCATTTATAACCGTTTCAAAATTTGTTTTGTGACTTGTTGGTTAACCGGAAATTCACAGAGAATTGCAATCGTTTTAGTCTTGTTAGTTTAGTTTGCAATTATAGTAAATAGAGCTCAATTGTTCACATGACCACGAACTGGATCACGCCACAATTATTTACTCCATATCTACTAGTATGCCCGTGTCGTAGCTATTGAGTAGATATTCATGCATGGCATGATCAAGACCACGAAAAGCCTTCGTGCCGACTGTGGTCGGCATGGCGTCGGCTGCCAGCCATTTGCCAACGTCGGCTGCCGACGTCATATCCGACGGTCACGCCGACGGTCGGGCCGACGTCGGCAAATGACATCGAACCGACGTTGGTCGGCATGACGTCGACTGCCAACCATATGCCGACGTCGACTGCCGACGTCGCTGCCGACGTTGGGCCGACGTCGGGTGGCTATCTGGGATATATATATACGAAGTCTCAAAATATATAGATAGAAGATAGATTAACAATTTGTTTTTAATTGCCGTTTACAGCATATGTGCAAGAAGTTGGCAGGGCTGGCAGAGATGGTGCGCAGGCCGAAGCAGTACTGAACTACAATGCTGCAGACCTTGCTGATAGACATATGCATGATGCGATGGTTGAGTTTTGCAAATCTGAACAGTGCAGACGGAAGTTTATTGCAAATTACTTTGGTAATGAACAGGAAATAATTTCACCCTGCTGCGATGTTTGTGATATTAAGGATGTTGCTAGGACTGATGCCATTATTACAGTGGCAACCATTGAACAGAGAGAGAAATGCTCACAGTATATAAGACAATATATAGATGTAGATAATACAGGATTATGTTTCCTGAGTTTGACACTTGATAACATTCAGGTTATTGCTGAACTTATGGAATATTTCAAGTCAAGTGAACTGATTCAGAGCGCATTTCAACTTGATGAAGCAATTGCAAGTGCCATTTTTAAAATTATTCAATTTGTCATTAAATCTTGATTCCTTAAAGGTACTCAATCCGATAAAACTCCTCTCAATTACTATTTCAATGGCTTCGGGGGTCAAAAATATTTTATTCGAGTCGAGGAAGTCACCCATCAAAGCTCAGATTTGTTAGATATCGAGTTTAGAAATCTATTATTTTTCATTATTGGGAATACTTTCTGGCCCAGAACTCAGTCAAAATTGCGTTATTATTACCACTTGATTTTAGAGTTATCCATCCTTGTCTGTTTGAATAGATTTTGGTGTACACATCCCGAGCAGATTACGGCAGTTGAAGGCAATCATTAGTACTCATCTCGAGTAAATAACAAATTTCAAAAATCAATATCTAATAACTCTGAGCTTTGTTTGATGGGTTCCTCGACTCGAATCAAATAATTTTTACCCCCAAACCCAAAGAAATAGTAATATACTGAGGACCCTCTGATCGGATTGTTGTTGTTGGAATCTGTTGAGATGGGGACCCTCTGTTCAGATTGAGTACCTTTAAATTTGTATTTGGCCACTGTAATACAAAGGTGTTATTTTTGCATACTTAACATTAAATTATTATCTCATTTTTTTATCGTGTCCTGTGATTTTAACAAATGTACCTCAAAATTTGTGCCTTAGTGAACTACTAAACTGGAAATAATTAATGTTTGTAAATAAATCATAAAAAGGGTGATTTGTATATGGTGATAACAGAGCGATACATAAATGATGCAAATTCTGATTGATTGGTAATATATTTAAAAGTATTAAATTGTGCCCTGCCTCGACAACCATGTGAGAGTTTAGTAACAGTAGCAATCATGATCAATCATGTGCCAGTCAGATTATCAGTATATTTCAGGTCATTTTGCACATAAAGATGTTACGCCTATAAAATAAACAGAAACTCATGGCACGAAAGTTATTTTCCAATCTCAAATGAAAGAACATGCTTCTGACGATTGATCCAGCATTTATAATATTCAGAACTCATCCGTCTTTTAAGCGGCATAAAACTAGCGAACTGTTTGAACTTCCTTCCATAGTTGGTCTCAAATGGTTTCACTTGTCGTAGATGATCGATGATAATAAGTTCATCATCATGTGCCGATTGGAATTTGTGGTGACTTGCACGAGATGTCACACTACCCATTTCATCAAAGTTTTGTGAAATTTCACCTACTCCCACAAGAGCCTTAATTTTTCGCGTAAGGTTTTCTTGAGAGGTATTGGATGCTGATCCTCGGTATAGCTTTTTTATTTGTTTCACAAGATGCTCCATTCTCAAATCGGCAGGAATATTTGAATCGATCTTCCCTTGGGTGTTCACAAATAGCCCATATAAGGACTGGTTGGAAACTTGCAAGCTGTATGTTGCTTGCTGATGAGCAAGTAAACGCATTAAATCTAGAGCATATTTACTTTGTTTGTTGGAAGCCTTGAAGTTCTGCATGAGATATTTTGATGTTGCTATTAGTCTCTGTCTATCAGGGCTGTGAATAATATCCATTAGCTGCAAGTAAAGCAAACCAAGTTCCAGTACCTCTTGACCATAATGTTGAACATGGTCATTGCACTCTTTCACTTGTGGAAGTTTTTTCCATACCTCTTTCTCCGTTGTGAGTCGACATACACTCCCATCAGGCATCAGTAGGTACATGGATTCAACAACAGTCTCAAATTTTCCCTCTGGAGGTATGAAATCCGCCACTGAGTTTCTTCCCCATACATATTTCTCGATGAAACGTCCCATTGTAGCATTTAGCCAATCTTCATCTGTGCCTTCTGGATCTGGCATGTGCTGTGTTGCGTTGTCCACTAGCGTAGAAAGGCCAAAATATTCACAAAGAGCCTCCACAATATACGCCCGGCAGAATGATACAAAGAAATCCTTATCTTGGTCGTAATTATTCTTAACATCCGTTTTTACACCTTTCCTCTTTAAATTTATTCGGGCAGAATTCATGGTCCCTTTTTCAAAATATATCTGCCTCATATATATGATTTGGTACTAAAATTACCACAATAATATAGCCGAAACATCGAAATAAAAAAATCAGACATGAGGCAGCAAACTTCTTCAATGTTGATGTAACCGTTCACGAGGGGGGGGGGTGTGATTACTAGTACCTCACGAAACTTATTTGGAACAAATAAAATTATCGTCATCAACTTATATTGACATATTTGTGTGAAGGAGATATCTATTGTATCAGTAATGTAAATAAACCCCTTAAATGAATGTAGTACAGACTGACCAACTTGTCAGAGCATGGGACGGTATAGCCAAGTTTGGCAATTTATGGTAAAAGGTCCACCCAGGCAAATCACATTGACCCCTTGTGTTAATTTTGGTATCAACATGAGCGTAAATATATCCCCGACGAATTTAGTTAATAAAATGCGACATGAGGCAGCAAACTTCGACACAAACTTGATGTAACCGGTTACCGGGGGTGTTTGTTGACATCAGAATTTCCAAATATCCAAGCTACAAAAACATGATTTCGCACTAGTTAACTTATTGCCGTTGATCGGGGTTAGTCGATTCCTGTGAAAAACACTCTATTCAATTTGATTGAGTAGTTGTCAAAGTTATATACTTGCGTCTTGTATTATTAAATTAAGAAAAACTTTCCGATGTTGAAATGTGCTTTTATATTTTAAAATAATATCTCACAAACCGGAAACACAATTCAAAATTCCACTTTCTGTTTAGCCTATCCCTGTCCCTACGGGCGAGTAGCTGGAGTTGGGACAGGGTACCAGTCTATTCTATGACTGTGACCTGCATGACGAAGCAAGAAAGGTACTTTTCAAAAAGTCCATCTGTGCTTAAAAGATGGTCTAGGAGCTTATGACGAAGTATGTACGCAGGCACTTAAGACATTAACACCTTAATTGGCAAGGTAGACAATTTAGACAAAAGCACAAGAATAAATATTCAAAATGTTGTATGTGACTACATTAGAACCACTGACCTTAGCATTTTAATATATCACAGGTCAACTCAGATGACGCACACAATCAACTACATGGGGGGGGGGGGCAGTATGACGATATTACCATACTATGATCTGGTCAGCCTTTGTGTTATTCCTTCAGCTTTCGAACCACTTTCGCATTTTCTGTGAAGGAATCCAACGAACAGGTAGGGTGTGACCACATCTATTTACCCCTCATTCTAATTTATATATTTTACAGTACTTTTCTGGAAATTCAATAACTTGATGACAGTATGTTTTCAATGCTCACAATTTTTTTCCCTGAAACTAAACTGTTTAATATCATTTCCTGATATAACTTGGTGACAACTGGACAAGAAGTCAACGGTTATTTATTATATTGCAGTTTAACTTTATATGAAGCACCGAGGACAGCATCTAGTGTTTAACGTACCAAGGGTCAAGCAAATTATTACAGCACCAGGGACCTTGTGTCAACGAAACAGTGATTAAAGAATACAACACCTACACGTTATAGATGTGTGCATGTCTTTATTATAAACAGGTTGTCCGTTGTTCAATCTGGAGCTTTTCTAATTTCTACAGCAATCAATCCTGTGCACGTGTGCGATGTTATTAGCTGAATAAAAATACGCATTCTTCAACGCGTAGCGAACAAAATACAGCAATATGGCGGTTAATCGCATAGTATAGGGACACACTTCGGGTTTATTTCCATGGTATAGCGTATCGGGTATGTAGTGTCGGCCTCTGATTGATCAATTTAAAAGGACATGGTTCGTTCGAACCCCAAAATTTAGTAAGATGTATCTCAAAACGTTCCTAATCGGAAGATTTCCAAAACAAATGCGTCGATAAATCGATGAAAATAAATGTTTTGTTTCTTAGATGTTTCGATCAATTTGAGATCGTTTCGTTTGTGCCGGTTCGATTTTTTTATAATCATTGACCGCGTAAACCGATGACATGTAGACCATGGGAAGAAAATCTACAGCTGTCTTCACTCTGAAACCTTATAGTACTACATATTACATGATTAATACAAAGAGAAAACAGTTTATAAATTATTTTATGTTAAGATAACGCAATATACCTTTTCCGGAAGTCGCGCGTTATTCCGTTTCCGATTCCAGAATCCCAATGGATACAAATATCGCTACATTTGTTCGGGATCAGATCATCTTGTTCGAAGTTGTATCTTTTGTATTTATCACCTATTTCGACACCGGCAAAAATTCAAACAAAAAAACAAGTGGTATTTTGGAGCGCAAACCGCCCTGTGGAATTGAATTGGAGACGTGGTAAATTGAGATCCCGATATCCCCATCACGAAATAAGTCGGGACATAATGTCTCGAATTAACTACACATCTCGAGATATCGTGACGACGACCTGGATACTGGTTGCCTTTCATTTGTGAACCGAGAAATCTAATCGAATTGGGTGGGTGCGGTCATGGGATACATATAGCGCATAACCCCTATAGGTGTGCGTGAATCTCATGCCTGTGCACTGCAATGTGAACGTTTTATAAACCTCTTATTTTCTCGTCAAGTTTTTTTTTTTACTTTAAACATATTTTATTCGTATATAAATATACAAAAGGGATCGGGGCACAAGTTATTTCAACTTAGGTAGTCCCTCTCCCGTACAAAATTTACAATACATTGTTATAAGATGACAAAAGGCGATAACAGAAACGTTTGTACATGGTGAGAAAACAATTTGAATTTGCATTATGTCGAATAACATCTTTCAGCGTATGTTTATGGATTACCAATTAGAACGAGCATAAATATGTGCATATCTATATCTATTGTGATATTTAAGGAAGATGTAAATATAGATTGCAAGGCTATGTATGTATCAAACATTTGACTGTAATGTTAAGCTAAATGTGTATAGTAGTGAATTTGGCGATTCGCCAGATGACGCCCTTGACAGTTACGCTGGAAGACATTATCGATGTGAATACAAATGGTACATGGATGTGGCAATCCGAATGAGGGAGGGGTGTCTAGCAATGTTTGTAATTGGTGTATATTGAGCGATTTGTGGTTGACATTGGATTGTGGCTATATGTCAACGCAGCCAGACGTTCATGAATCGAAGCGTTTTGTCGCAGCAATATACTGTTGCACTATTTGGAAAGTACTGGACGAAGTCCGGCAGATGTTGCTTTTACCTACCATGATATCACTATATATAATACTAGCAGGTGAACCGACTTCGTCCGGGCTTTGATAGATAGATAGATAGATCTTTATTTGCACAATAATATTAATATACAATACATTAACAAAATAGGGAACACAAGTATATTATTGCACAGGAGCAGCATGACCTAACTGGCCGTCTTCCTGCTGCCCCTTAATGATAAGTGAAATATGATGACGTATTTACAATTTCTCACAGACTATTTGGTATTTGGATGGTATTTGGATGGCCGGTTGGTGCCTACTTTAATATTGTATGTATTCATTGTAATCAAGATTGGGTTGAATTTTGAACAATGCTGTACTATAATAGAGATTTTGGACAAGTTTAAGAGATTGTAACAAAACTAGTGAGGTTGTTGCGACAGTCCTGTGTCACATTCGCGGATAACACCGTGCATGTGACACAGGGCTATCTAGGATATTCAGGGGTGCATAATAATATGAGTTAAAAAGTTAAAGGCACGTGAGGCCTTAGTTGTCGAAAATATTCATATTTGTTCCAATCACCGTGAACAGAAAAACATTAAAACGCATACAGTTTCGTTCATATATACCATGACCATCGCGTAAACAGCATGTTATCATAAAGATTTACTATATTTCACCTAAGCAAGAGCCTGATTGTGTTACAGAAGACAGCACAATGCTGCTGGCTAATCACACACAAATGGCATAAACGCTCTTTATTCGTTCCATATCAGGAATTCACCCACAAAGAACGCTCTTTATGTTTACCATCATAATATAAACAAACACCAGAAAAGTAACTTTTTATGCCTTTGTTTACATAACAATGGTCAAAAATATGACAATAACATACTGTTTATGCGATATTTCTTATTTGTATACGGACAAAGTCTGTCTAAATTTTGTTGTTCTTTCTGTTTGTGGCGGATTTTGACGGGTGGAAATATTTTCACAGGATACCCACCGCCAAGGCCAACCGTACCTTTAACCTTGGCAGATTATTGAGTCAAGTGGATTTTTGCTGACTGCAAATGTAGCATAATTTGTTTGCACAGATAGCCATTTGAGAATATTTACCTATTAGTTCCATAGACAATAACTTTTTGAATGTGTAATTAAATTTACATTTTTTTATTTCGGAATTGATCGAGTTCCACACTTTAGGAAATGAATGCTTTGGTAGGACTTCTGAAAAACATGTTCTAGTCTTATTGCTTCTTAATTTATCCGCCTGTCTAGTGTTAACACCGAGGGAATATGTGAACATATTCTTAAACGATTTGGGGAGATTATTTCTAGACCAGTTGTACATAAAGACAGATGCATTCACTGTATATATATCTTTGAACATTAGGATATTTTCTTGTTTGAAGAGGGGTTCTGTGTGACTCCTATATTTTGTGTTGCATAAAATACGAATTGCCCTTTTTTGTAAGGTAGATAGTACGCCCGCGTGAATCGAATGTCCCCATATCGGGAGACCATAAATAAGATGACTATGGATTAACGACTGATATAGTGTTTTTCGTGATTTTTTTGGTAGAAAGTTTTTAACTTTGTTCAATAAGTAGAGAGTGTGGTACAGTTTACGTTGTATCATTGATATATGGTTTTTAAAAGTCAAGTTTTCATCGATCAAAATGCCCAAAATTTTTATAGATTTTACTCGCATTTGATTCCCAACTCTAATTAGTTCCATATTATTCAATTTCAGTGTAAAATTTCTCCACTTATCCTCGTTGCCTTTGGGGTGGATCAATATGAATTTACTTTTAGTTGCGTTGATAGATAGTTTATTGCAACAACACCATTCAAAAATGTTTTTTAGTTCAGCCGTTGATGATTTTTTTAACTGTTTCCTATCATGACCAGAAAAGTAAAGCGTGGTATCATCGGCAAATGATAGTAAGTTCATCGAGGTACATTTGGGCATATCGTTAACATACAGAAGAAAAATTATCGGGCCAAGAACGGACCCTTGGGGCACACCACACGTTATCTTCGCAAAACCGGACGTTTGACCAAGACAATCAACGTATTGTTTTCTTCCCTTTAAATAACTCTTAAACCATTCATTGGAAACCCCCCGAATTCCATAATGTTCTAATTTTTTCAATAAAATATCATGGTTAATTGTATCGAATGCTTTTGATAAGTCTATGAAAATCGCTAATGTAGAATCCTTAGTTGGTTTGTCGTTATTTGTTGCTACATGATCTAGAAGGTGCATCAAAGGATGTATGGTAGAGTGATTCTTACGGAAGCCATATTGATTTCCATGTAAGATTTCATGTTTTTCGAGAAACGAAAAAAGCCTTTTATGCATGAGTTTCTCTAACAACTTCGAGAAAACGGGCAGAATGCTTATTGGCCTATAGTTCGTTATTTTATCGGGAGATTCACTTTTATAAAGTGGAATTACTTTTGATATTTTCATCCTATCGGGGAAAATACCTTGTTTAAATGATAGATTGAATATATGCGTTAGCGCTGAGGACGTTTCGGGTATGGTCTGTTTCATTAATTTTGATGACAGGTTATCGATATCTGTGGTTCCTTTTCCAGTGATGTCATTCGAGAGTTTCAAAACTTCATATGTATCTGTTGGGAACATGATTTTTTTTTTTGCATTGGGATCAGTTAGATAGTCGGAAAATGTCATTCCGATGTTACAGGGCACCTCGTCACTAGTTTTTTGACCTATTTTCGCAAAATAATCGTTAAATTCTTGAGCTATTTTCTCTGGTTGCGAAATTATAGTGTTTCCATTTGATATATTTGTTGGTATTTTTGGAGTGTTATTTGTTACTTTAAGAGCGTTTTTCAGGATGACCCATGTACGTCGCATGTCAAATCTATTTTCGTGGAGAATATTGTTGTAGTATAGTTTTTTGCTTTTCCTAATTAAGGATTTGTATATTCGACAATATATTTTATATTTCTCAGCGTTGTTATCACAAGGAGCTTTTAGTTTTGTTATGTAAAGTTTGTTCTTGACTAATGAGGAGTTAACGAGACCTTTTGTCATCCAAGGTTGTTTTTTTTATATATTTAGTTGGTGGTTTGGATCGGACCAATGGAAATGATTCATTAAATGCCCATAGATATATTGAAAGAAAATTGTCATAAGCTTGGTTTGGTGAAGTACTATCGAAGACACATCGAAAATCTTGTTGTCGAAGTATTGATTTAAATTTGTCTGTGTTCTCTTTGATCTTGAATTGACCATTTTGAAGGTCAAGGTCAGGTCGGAGTCACGATTTGACCCGTCCAAAACACTCCCCGGACAAAATTACCCGTAGGTATCAAATTTCGTCGAAATCCGTCCTGCAGTTTTCCCGACCATAGCTAACAGACAAACAAACAGACAGAAGTCCCAAAATATATATTAGACTAGCAAGTTAGCCCGCCACTGGCGGCATTCGTCCCATGGCTTTGTTCGAAAAAGCAATTGCAACAGGTTCCGAGACACTTGTTCTGCATTTGTACCAAATTTCGTCGAAATCAGCAAGTTTTACCCGATTTGACCTTGAATTGAAAATTTTGTAGGTCAATGTCAGGTCGTGGTCATGATTTGACCCGTCCAAAACACTCCCCGGACAAAAGTACAGAAATCCGCCAGTTTTACCCAATTTTACCTTGAATTGACCAGTTTGAAGGTCAAAGTCACATCGGGGTCACGATTTGACCCGTCCGTGACACTTTCGGGACAAATGTACCCATAGGTAGCAAGTTTTGGCTCAATCGGTTGACCCGTCCCGAGTTGATCTCGAAAATAATAACCCTGGGGCCCAATATGAAGCAGCTTAAAAAACACAAAGAACAGCTGAGCCCCAAAATTTATTAACACATGATTTCGCATTCAAATCGGTTTATGTCGATAAAACTCTTATTTTTCAACAATTTAAGCTGAGACTTGGTGTGATGTGTATAATACTTACATATTCTTACAATGACAGAGTCAAGCACGTAATTATGCTTTTGATAAAAGAAATTTAATTTTTTCGATGCTAAATTTCGAGCGATAACGTTACGTTGAACTGTAAACAAACGCTCTTTTATAACGACGCGTCATATACGCTCATTAAATTATCACTTGATTAACCACCGCAGTGCCGTTTTTTATGACTGAAAGTGGAGAACGGGTGCTCTGAGCTTCTCCAAAACGCGACGCCGACGGTGTCCGTGGGATTTTACCCTTAGATAGGAAGTTTGAGCTCAATCCGCGCAGCCGTATTCGATTGTATGAAGTACCCACACACATATATACACACATATATATATACGGAAGTCTCAAAATATATAGGAGATCATTTGTGGGTACCCGTTTCAAGGTGAAGGTCACCTCGGTGGAAAAACTGACCCGATGAAAATCTCTCCCATTCCCAGGAACCCTTAAGTACGAACACAGAATCACACAACACGCTCATGTATGTACACAGACACAACACGCTCATGTCTGGACACATACACACTCTTTATCAACAATACTGCGGATACGAACGCTCTTTAACTATCACGCGATTAACCCGTGAACTACCCATTGCGGTGGCGGGCGATTGGAGAATGAGTGCTCTGACGTTCTCAGAAGCGGTGCGATGACAAACCATCCAACTATAATTTCTATATATGTATACTGAATTCATATTTGACACGCATATTCTTCAATATATAGGCCGATACAAATATTTTTAACCGTAAATATACGCTGTGAAATACAGGCTTGTTATATATAGATGAATATACTTTCTGATAATCGAACCTTCTGAGTAATGGGTCTTCGACATTCAGAGTATCGGACATTCGTAGTATTTTTTTTTTGCTACGATATACCAAACCTTCGTACTATCGTGTCTTCACGATATAAGACCTTCAGGGTATGTGACCTTCAGGGTATTTGACCTTGGAAATAAAGAGACGACACCCAAAGGTCTCGCTCCCAATAAAATGTGACGAACAACATAAACATGAAAAAATATATTACACACAAATATAAAAAAAACATGCAAACTATATATGGCACAATTAAATTGTTATCAGGTAAACCTATGTGTGGTTATATAGTCAAAAATATATAATCATCAATTAATGGCTTTAAGTATTTTGGGCGTGTGATGTTGTGCTATGTGGTGACATCTTAGGTTGTGGCGCCTTGTCGACCCTTGGAGTCACAATCGTTTCTAATGTGTCTTACTATAATAGCACCAGGCATGTACTAAAGGCACTCCTTCGCGCAAGCTGTACACAGCGCCATCTATACGCTCATGCTAAGTCCTGCGTAGCGTGGGGGACTGAACTCTGCCTTGCAGCTTGTCCTTCGCGGTGTGTATTGATGTTAAAATAGTCACATCCGTTTAAACCGCCACAAACAGAAAGAATATTAAAATATAGACATACATTGTTCTTATACAAATCTTATAAATATCGCGTAAATAATATGTTATTGTCAAGTTCGTACTATTTGTTATGTAAACAAATGCCAAAAATGGTACTGAAACTGGCTTTTGTTTACATAACAGAGTGTACGAACTTGACAATAGCATACTATTTACGAAATATTTATGATTGATAAGAACAAAATATATCTATATTTTAGTATTCTTTTTTTTATGGCAGTTTTAACGGGTGTGACTATTTTAACAGCATACCCACCGCGAAGGCCATCCGTGCCTTTAACAAATTTCAACAAAGTTATTTTTGTGGCAGAAGGATGTCACTGGCATATACATGTATTAGAGTGCATGCTCTGTTATTCCGTCCGTACAATTTCACATTGTAACTCAGGTGATGATTTGTTCATTGGTATGGTCACTATGGTGATAGTCCAGTTTGGAGGAAGGATAACATAATACGGGTTCGTCGAATTGTGCTTGTTGGACATACTTTTGTTGAGTAATTGGGGGAAATGATGCTGATAGCGGGGTTCGCTCTTGGATTTTTTATTTATTGGACTTGGAAAATGACAAGATTTGACATCTGTGCAAATATATTTAGCATTGCTGGTCGCATAGTTGAATATGAATAGCTTTGGTCACAGTTCTACGTATGGAGGGTGTCACTCCCTTTTCTGGAACACAGGATTCATATGATTTTGAAATGCTGCGAAGGATTCATACCCCTATGTTACCCGGTACTCGCGATTCATATGCCCATTTTAACCAGTATTCAGGATTCAACAAAAGGATGGAATACACAGCTTTTATAGCATCAAATTGTTCAAATTTTAATTACTTCTTAGGCAAAATTACAGATTTTGATCTAATCCAGTCTCATACAGCTTGATGCAAATCAGAGTTGTAGACTTGTAAAATAGCAAAAGGTCTGTTAAAAAGTTTTCACATGCATCTGTGGTAGACAGTGCTATTTGGAACGTACTGTGTTGTACGTAACCCGTACATCTATATGCGACCATGCACTACACATCTGAAACTGACTGCCATTAATATCCACAACATGTTTCTATCAATTTCATAGGAGGGGTCAGAATCCAACAAGTAAAATTGCCATTTCTATATATAGAAGTGAACATAACATCTTACTCATTGATGAGTAGTTGTCACTGGGAAAATATTCAGATAATCAGTTCAACGAAACGACCATAGGTCGTTTGTGGAACTTATCTGAGCATTTCCCTCCAATAAATAGGACTCCTGCACTTTTATTATCTGTCGTCTGCTGAACACCCTTCTGGATGAATATTGTACCATTCCAATATATACTTGTATAACTAAGTGGAAGAATCCATTTAGCATTTTGTGAAAACATGCATTTCGTTTTAAGAGCAGATACATGTGTATATCGAAATTAAGATAATGTAGACCAGTCAATGATTTTTATAAAAGTGCCAAATTTCCATGCCCAGCTTTAACCCTTTACCCAACAAAACGGCCAAAACCGGCCAAATAAAGCTGCAACAGCCTAAATTATCTTGGGTCTGTCTCAATAGAACCATACAAATATGGATATCATTGGAACCGGCTCCTTGACCACATTGTGATAGTTACAGTTATGCCCTGTGCCAATGCATTCTCTTATATATGCGAGTCGACCATAGGTCGCCTCGCATATATAAGAGAATGCATTGGCCTAAAAATAATCTTTTTTTAACACTTTTTACCATTTTTTCTTACATTCTTTAACAATTTTATAATTTGTAATGTGTTAAGCCAATGCATTCTCTTATATATGCGAGGCGACCTATGGTCGACTCGCATATATAAGAGAATGCATTGGCACAGGGTCCTTCTGTTGGGTAAAGGGTTAAGTTGCATTTCATGTTTTGGAAATTGTGCTCCCTTGTCGGCAGTTTGCTTCCGGCGACCTTGCTTCCGGCGACCTTGCTCATTGTGAAAACTATGCACATTGAGGCAGGTTTTAGTACCTATCTGCTGGTTCACCAACAACTGTTAACTGGTATTTGTCACATCGCTCGTTTGCGACAGTGACCTAAATGTCTGTCTGTGGAAGCTACACTAATGCCCTAAATAATCGACTTCTGAACCACAGCAGAATTATGGGTAACTTTTCAGGATTTAGTCGGAAATATGGCTTGTTGCCATTCATCGGAAAGCTTTCCCCGAGAGCTTTCCGATGAATGGCAACAAGCCATATTTCCGACTAATCCTAAAAAGTTACCCATAATTCTGCTGTGGTTAATAAGTCGATTACTTAGAGCATTACTGTAGTTGGTCTCTTCAGACTGTTCGTACGGTAATCCTCGCAGGGATGAGTCTGCATACGAGGAATGAGTCCATGTTCCAGGTGCTCCCGGCTCATCGTGAAAGCTATGCACATTGAAGTAGGTTTCAGTATGTATATCTCCTGGTTCATCGGCAACTGTTAAACCCTTTCATGACGGGAGCAGCGCTTATGCAGCATTAAATACCCTGTGCCAGTGCATCCTCTTATATATGCGAGTCTCCTATAGACTATATATAAGAGAATGCATTGTCTTGAAGGTCAATGTAAATATTGTTAGTCCAATGTATTCTCTTATATATGCGAGGCTCCCTATGGGAGACTCGCATATATAAGAGAATGCATTGGCACAGGGTTTTCGCAGGAAGCTACGGTCATGGAAGGGTTAACTAGTATTTGTCACATCGCTCGTTTGTGACAGTGACCTAAATGTCTGTCTGTAGAAGCTAGTTGGTCTCTTCAGACTGCTCGTACGGTAATCCTCGCCGGGATGAATCCAATGTTCACCGACTTGTAACACTAATAGCGTTCTGTCGCGCTCGTTTCTGAGCTGTCGGTCTGACGTGATGGCTGTCCCGTCTTCATCCACCACCGCGCGAACTATAAGCGGCATGCTGTATTTCTGTCTACCTGTTGGGTGTAGATAAAGAGTGTATAACTTTATGATAACTACATTTGAAAAAGGAGTGTTTAGACAAGTCCGTTAATGCGTCGTGTTGAATTGGGATGAAGGCAGCATCACCATGGCCACTAAGGCTGAATGAGGGGGTGGTCATTGTCGCCGCATGGTGGCGTGTTGGTTACCCAGCTTTACAAAAGGGTGTTTTGGGAACCCAGTTTGGCCTTTGTTGTGTTTTCAGCACATTTAAAACCACAATCTTGCTTCCGATGACATGACGTATGGGTAGTCATCTTTAAAACTGTTATTCCTGCCTCACATTTGCTTTTTATCTGCGACATAACCCGAAGAATTTATATAGCATAAACCCACAAAGGCCAAGCTGGGTACCCAAGACACCTTTTCGCAATGCGGGGTACACAACACACCAAAATTTTGTGACAATGAGCCCTTCTGCGTCACGAAGTCGTTTGTGCTGCTGCGATGTGTCCGTTGTGTTGTAATTGTTGTATATGTTTAAAACATATAAATTATTGCCTGGCGGGATAAATGATCACATAAGCTGTGGAAATTCACGAGGCAAATTCATAAATCAGGACCGGCAATCGTTAAAAAAAATCATATTATAGCTGAAATTTACAAGGAAAATAGGTCATCGGAAAGCTCTCGGTGAGAGCTTTCCTAAGAATAGCAACAAGCCATATTTCCGACTAAATCCTGAAAAATTACACATAATTCTGCTGTGGTTAAGGAGTCGATTATTTAGAGCATTACTGTAGACTTAAGCAATACTTACTTATCCGCATTGGCCTGGATACCGCGGTCAATGGGTGATAAAATTAAATGTTTCGATTAAACATCAAACACACTTAAACCATTTAATAGATGGTCGTAAAATGCACATGATGCCTTTGACTATAGGTATAATAACTTCTGCAACAAATATCTAACCCATCAACTGAGTGCCATATAGAGCTACTATCCGAACATCTGAAGCGATGGTTTAGATATTACATTAGTGACATAGGTTCATGGCCGTGAATATAGCCCCACATGTTGTGATAGATATCTTCCTGGTTGAATTTATTGTCTAAGATTACCCGACCGAGAAAATATGCTAGCCAATCTCAAAAACGCCCTTTATTATTTATCGGTAATATAAAGTTACGGGACCCTTAGTGGTCGGATATGGTGTCATGTGAGGCGAAGTGAGATAAATATTAGGCGAGGCCGTAGGCCGAGCCTAATATTGATCTCGCTGAGCCTCACATGACACCACTAAGCGTCCTGTAACGTATTTATTATGTCAGTGGACAAAATCCAGCATATCCATTTAATTATCGTCGCTGTAATTTATTGTAATTTGGTTAGTTAAATGTGTCTCTATGGCCATTAACCAATATAACGTCACAGTGACGCACCATTGGCGTTGAACGTCAGCGCACTGAATCAATAGCTAATTACCAAAAGTATGACACCTTGTTGAGTTTGATAGTTAATTTATAAGTCTTTAGAATTCCTCAAATAAATCGCATGCAGGATTTGGTACATGGTACTATGTCTTTAAATTCACAGAAAATGATTTCCGACAGATAACCCCTTTCTTGGCGCCAAAATACACCAAAATATATTCCGAGGCGACAGAGTTTCTGAAAACAAGATGGTGGATAAAAACACCTAATATTGATTTAATATGGGGTCATTGATCTAATATGGGTTCATATACCGTCACTATTTATCGACGCTGATTGGCTAATCGCAAGAGCTGACATAATAAATAACTATATTAAGTCGCAGTTGAGGTTTTTGTGGTATTGAGCCAGGGGGTCGAATTTTTTTTTACGAGACGTGAGGTGTGGGGGGGGGGGTGGGTGGGTACACGAGGCCGGAAACAGTTTTTGACCATTTATTTTTTCATTGACATGTTTTCAACTGTTTTAAACATATTTGTTTATATGTTGTGGCTTGTTGCAATATGAGAAGCACTAATACATTCAATATTGTTATAATTACCCCCATAAGTTGATATAAAATGGAAAAATAGTGAATATTGTGGGGGGTGGGTCCCAACATTTTCATTGATTTTTTTTGCGCGCAAATTTTTTTTATTGTGTCTGTTTCAGCTTGCTTGGCAGTTTTTATATTGAAAATTGTCTAGTTCACGGTGTAGTTCAATAAACAAAATACTTCAGATAGCTCTAGGGTAGGGTGAACATAATGCAGTCTGACAATATCAGCTAACAACTCATGACAGAATATTACAATAATTCTTATACTTCATGACAGTCTCTTTACTCATACAGTTAGTTGATGCATGAGTGTAATGTATGAAATAAGTATTTGTATCAGTGTTTGTATACTAAAATTGATTATTCTCATAATGTATCAGAATAATGTATAGTTAATAATATATAGTAGACACAGGTAGACATATAATAGTAAATCAAGAGTACAGTCGGTATACTGTAAACAGAATACCAAATTGGATTTATCTTCCCTACACCAACACAATGACGTTACGCTTACTGTGACCTCGTCTCCACGGTCACATGTCACTAAAGTGCACATCCGTGTATATGGATTTGGCACTAAATTGGCCATCCGCGTTCAAACTCAAAGGGTTAAACATTATTTTAGGCCTAGTCCTAAGTCGTAATGCGAGGTCGGGTCGGTGGTCATGCAGGCATACATAAAAGCTCATTCGTACACTGGTTCATATGCACATTTTCCTTTTTGGTATTACTATAGGCTCTAGGCCTACTAGTTGATGCTGGTTGATGTCTGAAAAAAAAGTTAAATTTAATTTTGTGTAATTTTTCATTCCATTATAGGCCCTAACACTGGATCTAGTTATTTTTGTGTTGTCATTCCAGGGGATTCAACATATTTTTCATCTACTCACACAGATGAATAGGCTGGGTTATAAATTTACCAATATAATCACATCATATTCTACCTTTGTTGATTGCTTAGAGTTCAATTTAGTTGAGATTATCGCTGATTACTGCTGATTATCGCATAATTATCAGCCAAGAAAATATTTGTCTTGCACATGTTTGTAAACAGGAAGTGACATTTAATTTGGTCTTTCAAAGAAGGGACCAATATAGAGCGGTTGGTCGTTTTTACAGAGGGGACAAACATAAAGCTTTGGGGTTTTGGTGTGGGTGTCTATAATTTTATGGGAAAAAAATGCAAGAAAGGGTGGGTGGGTGTAAAAAACATGGCAATGTAAAAAAAACACCCCCACGTCTCGCAACTTTTTTACGCCCCCCCCCCCCCCCTGATTGAGCGATGTAATCTCGAACCTAGTTATGAACCCCTGATAACAATGCCGTCAGACAAAAAATGATCCAATGGGTCAAGAACTGATGGAGGCCCTCATCGACCAGCGCCTACCATTGACTATATAACCCTTTGGAACTACCTCTACCATCACGTGCTGATAGCAGGTGCGCGAATTATTTCAAGCAAGTGACCTTTCGCAATTGGTTGCCACCATTCTTTATATACAACGAAAATTGAGGCCAAATCTTAGTTGTAATACAAAAATGTGATTTTTTTTTTCTTAGTACATAAATGTGGGTCCACCGATAACACTAAATACCACCGACAACAAGGGCAAATAATAGGTAATTATCAAATTTTCTTCTATATTCCAGAAAATGCACAATGTCCGCATATATCGTGGACAGAAACTGCACGCGTGTTGCCAGGTAAACAGTTACAGTGTTGGACACCTTTCGCATAATTAAATACTACTGATAATAATTACGTCACCACAATTTGTGTTCTTTCTCTAGTTGGCATGCAATCGAGCCTACCACTGACTATATATTATCTGATAACAATATAATTACAAAATACAAAATAGTCACGGCAAACTGAACTATTACATTATATGTATATATAATTATACGTGCATGTACCGAATCAAATATTTTGATTTAAAAAATTCCAGTATATCGTTATTAGCGCCTCAATGTTATGACATTGATAAATTATTTATTATATTCACAACGGGGGTGACAGGAAAACAACCAATCCTGGTTAAGCGGCATAGCTTATGCCACTCCCTCACAATAAGTATACCTGATTTTTTAATTATTTATGCTTCTTTGTTGTAGCTTAATTATTGTGTGAATAGAACATCTAACATCTATTACCTTACTGTCATTGGCAAAATATTTGAACGACACTATTTTCTCACAAATGGACTCGAAGTCGTCAATTATGCGAAAATATTTTTGGTCTGTCCGAATAATGTTCGACCACTATCAGCTATTCGTATTAGTAGTAGTTCGTTACGCAAAATGTCTCAAATGCCGATGTATAACGTCGCAAGGCTTCGTGCACTGGTTGTCGGATCCGAACCGATTATAGCAAGCATATAAAACCTTAAACAGTACTTTAACTGTTCAAATCCTATGGGACATTTTATCAGTTTGTCAAGAATTCGTGAGTGAGAGGAAAACACGCACACATGACTACTGTCTGTGATATATATATATATATAGATAGATTGCATTAAGATGCGTTCTCACAGATCAATCAGTCAGTTTTCGTGGCCGACGAGGCGAAGCACTAATATACTAAATGACATCTCACGTTAATAAAGATAATTCAAACTCATTCAACGAATCAGTGCGTTTGTACTTCCAACATCAGATATCATCTACTCTCTATCCGGCTGAATTATTGGGTGTATGCCCTCCAACGGAGCTACATTCAAAGCAGTTAATGGGTTAAGTGTGTGGGGGATAAGTATAGTTAATTACAATTACATAGCTACGGCCCTTCCCAGACCAAGTCTTATCGGTCCACAACACATAATTGTTTGTATGTGTAACCAATACAGATAACTGGATGTCTGACTAGGTAACACCGTCCAGGGTAAGTAACCCCAAACCTATCACACTAGAATGACATGGACCAAGTCAGAGTAATCCACTGGCAGGTTGACCAGAGGCCTTTTTGTTAGTCAACAGAGGTTTTAGTAAAATGGCTTAAACATATTCGTCATATAAGTTTACCCATACAATATTGGTGGTGCAAAATGTAATGGATGTCAAGAACCAAGTGGAGAGTGTCTGCAAAGTATATGGAAGAAGTCTTCTCGGTTCATAACACCTTGTAATATTGGTCGGGATTGGTAGGTATTTGATCTTTGTTGGTAACTCTATATGAACCTTGTACTGGTAGGTATTTGATCTTTGCTGGTAACTCTATATGAACCTTGTACTGGTAGGTATTTGATCTTTGTCGGTAACTCTAAATGAACCTTGCACTGGTAGGTATTTGATCTTTGCTGGTAACTCTAAATGAACCTTGTACTGGTAGGTATTTGATCTTTGTTAGTAACTCTAAATGAACCTGGTACTGGTAGGTATTTGATCTTTGCTGGTAACTCTAAATGAACCTTGTACTGGTAGGTATTTGATCAAATACCTACCAGTACAAGGTTTGGAAAAACTGACAAATACCATTAAAACAATTAATTTGTGGTTATTTTCCCGAGTTTGCGGAGAAAAGTGCCCTTTTTTGCGGAAAAGTGCCCTTTTTGTAGGCTCTGCCCCCCCTGCCCTTGGATGCTTCCGGCGCCCCTGCTTCTCGGTCCACAACACCTTGGAATATTGGTCGGGATGGGATGATGCTGTTAGGCCGAGTTCCGTCCCGTTGCTCTTCTGTAACGACTTCAAAAGACGTACTACATTTACACGTGGAGCCCGGGAATTCGCACGAATCCCTGAATGTGATTAATCATCTGACATGTCCGCGATTAACATGTCTTCAAAATTATATATCATTTACCGTGATAGAAAAAGGTAAAGTGATGATACGATCGTTTAATATTGTTTACATACATTTGTGACCCGCCATATCAAATCCAGTCGGAAGTCGGGATTTTTTTACCCTGTGCCAATGCATTCTCTTATATATAAGAGAATGCATTGGCCTAACAATTTTTTTACAATTTTAATAATTTTTTCTTGTATTCTTTAACAATTTTATAATTTCACTCATACAGAGCCCCAAACAAACATGAGCAGACGACACTCTTCTATATGCTTCTATATATGTGTGGGGCTCCCTGCAGGGTAATGGATGTTTTTTATTGTATGTCCCAAAAATTGTAAGAAACATTTATTTTTTTTAAATGATAAAAAATTGTTAGGCCAATGCATTCTCTTATATATGCGAGGCGACCTATGGTCGACTCGCATATATAAGAGAATGCATTGGCACAGGGTAAAAAAAATCCCGACTTACGACTGGATTTGATATGGCGGGTCACTTTTCTTGTAGCGCGACAAACTGAAAATAAGGCTGTGCTTACTTATAAATCTCATTGCTGTGAAATTCAACGGACCCTTGATATACTCATGTTTGATATAACAATGCTTGTGAAAGGCTGTCTTCTATGTTCCTATACGTAAAACATCCACTTGACCTATACCGAAGACATACAAGCAAGATAACTCCCGCCCACGATTCTGGGCGTATATAGTCTGCTATAGAAGAGTAACGGGACGGGACCCGGTCTAATATATATCAACCCAGCTGATATCCCAAGCTGTTGTGGGCCGAGAAAACTTGGTATGGGCACTTTCCTGAATACCAACACTGTAGAGGGACACCGTTTTGTTTATTTCTAGGAAGCTACTGAACGTTTCAGATGTAATAATACTGAAATATCCCAAGTATTTGGTGACAACTTAGACTGGGATCGTCGACTTATGTTTTATTTCAAAATCCAGGATCAAAATAGATATAAGTAATATTAAAGGGTTACTGTAAACTAAATCCGGGTATTTATGGGTCCATCTCATTTTATACTCAACAGAATATATGCAACAAATGAATGAATTTGAGCCATGGAATAGAGCTAAATACACTCAGATGCTCTATGAACGATGCTAAGTCTTTAGAACATGGTAATTATAATGAAAATGATTTTTATGGCTGGAGTCATAAAATCATTTTCATTATAATTGCCATGTTGTTTACATCGTTCATAGATCACACGAGTGTATTTTGCACTAATCCATGGCTCAAACTCATTCAATTGTTGCATATATTCTGTTGAGTATATATAAAAGGAGATGGTCCCATACATTACCAGATTTAGTTTACAGTAACCCCTTAACACCGTCTATACTAAATGGATTCCACCATTCGGTTACAAAAGTATACATTGGACCAGTCTATTATTCATTTGGAGTGATGTTCAGGTAATAAAATCAGACGATAGACAGAAGAGAGATAATACAAGAGAAGAATGATCCATATTCATTGGTGGGGAAATGTTCAGATAATACGTTCAACAAGCGACCGATATGGTCGTTTGTTGACCTTATTATATGAACATTTCCTTAGGGACAACTACGCATCAATGAGTATTTAGTTTAGAAAGGGTTAAACTTATTATATGAACATTTCCTTATGGATAACTACGCATCAATGAGTATTTAGTTTAGAAAAGGTTAAACTTATTATATGAACATTTCCTTAGAGATAACTACTCATCAATGAGTATTTAGTATAGAAAGGGTTAATATCATAGGCTGTGAAGCAAGTCTGTTCTATAATAAAGTTTCAACTCACATTTCGTCACCAGCTCAAGTAAGTTTTCTGCAGCTACATTCTTTCTCCCATCTCTTTTCGTGGTCGTCACTTTGTAAAACCTGAATAGATTAATAATAGGCAGGTTCAGCCACACGTACGTGTTACTGGTAACGTGTGTTGCCATTCGTACGGAATTCACCCGACTCACGTGACCATCTGCCTACACATACACGTTCAAACCATTAACACGCTTTGTGTCAAACGTGTAACAATACGAAACTGTATAGAACGAAGGAGTAATCCAATATCCATGTCAAACTTTTGTTAAATTCTGCAGCAACGGTGACACAGTCGTTACTTTTTTCAAAAGGGTTGCTGGCGTAGGTTCTCTTCATCCTGGAACCTAAATTGCTTTTTCTTTCGCAGCAGTTTTTCTCGGCGTCTTTTCGTCTTTTTCTCTTTAATATTATTCTCCGTTAATGTGAACGCTCTTCATCATGTGTGAGTTTTGGGCGTCCGAAACTAAAAACCCGACAAATGGAGGATCTCTAATGAGTCTCAATTCTATACTAAATTTATTAACCGAGTGCACTAAATTCGATTCGAGCCGAGGTATAGTGAGGCTCGACTCGAATTTATTGGACGAGGTTAATAAATTTCGTATAGAACTGCGACGAATTTGTGATACATTTTATCACATTTTAGCAAGAAAAAACTATCTCGAAATGGCTGGGGTTAAACAAAATTAATATTGATTTCCTTATCGCAACCAAAGAGGAAGTAAAGACACCTTCAAAACAAAAATATTTCCATTTTAAATGGTTGTGTCTGTTCATATTGTTCAAATTGTTCAACCACCCTTATCACCCATGTTTATCTCAGTCAACACTAAATAACATAATAATATAAAGTTCCGGCTCGTATGGCATTTTTTCCCTTTCGATCATTTTTTGTACCCACCCACCCCCACCGCCAATTTTTTTTCCGTTTTCGGCAGTTTTTTCCGACCATTTTTGACACCCCCCCCCCCCTTTTAACACTAAAACAGAGATTTGCGGGGGGGGGGGGGAAATCACTGTAAACAGCAGTATATGAATTTCTGTGCATACTATTTATCATGGATGTTAACATGGACATGTAAATAGGAATGAGTCATTTTGAGGTAATTCGGCCAAAAAAACATGGCTGCCAGCTGCCATCTTGGATTTCAAAATTTGCAACAATATACAACACGATAACTGCCTGCAGTCAGTTTACCAGTTAGAATTACATTATTTCTCTCATTCAAAGTGGTTTTGAAGCCCAACTCATTGCCAAAACACTAACAAAAACAAGCAGGAAATATTTTTTTTAGTTGCGGAAAAAATTGCTTGTTGATGGCTTTGACCACCCCCCCCCCCCCCCGAGGTAACTGGAACAAAATGACCCCACTCGACACATTGAAGATGTGAAACAAATTTAGTGAATATGCACTTTGTATCATATTGCTGGAATCAATTCCTCCTACAATTTGTAGTATAAGGATCTGAACAAACCTTTCAGACCTGTAACCTTCGTCGGGGGACATTTCGTTTTCATTCAGATCGACAACCACCCACAAATATTTTCAATATTTGAGAATGTTCTTGTCGTGTCCGTTGGTCATTTAAAAAATGGGCTGAGATAAGTTCAAGGTCATGGGGTCATAGACAAATTCAAGCTGTCCACATTATCTCTTAACAGTGTGGCCTGTTTCCAGTTAATTGCTTCCAACTTGACTGAACATGGCTACGTATACCCATTGTTGTTCACTTGGCTGAAATAATTGTGGTTGCTTTATTTAATACATAGCGTTTTATGTCATAACATGAAATATTTAACTCAACATTATGACACATACTAGTAAGCTCCCATCTCGTCCAATTATCAGGTGAGTGCGTGTATCATCACGGTGCACGTGAATACCTATTATATAGTCGGGTTGTCATGCCGTATGTTGTAACGGCAGTCAGAGGCAGATGGTCCCACACCCCTATGATATTCAATTGATTTGCTTTAATCCCATTAAACCAAACACCGTGGTATTTAATTTGAGATATCATACAAATAACAGTTATCCATATGCCCAATTACACCTTCAATGCACACCTAGCATGAAATCGCCACAAGATGGGCGGCGATACATGCTAATATTACTCATTTCTGCTCCTTCGGTAGCCTTTATTCAGCATCGGAGGGGCCTGCAGCCCCTTTGTGTGTTAGCAGCCTGCGCCCCTGTGTACTCTTCGCGCACATGACAGTGAGATCCTATTATGTTATATATAGAAATACGATTTATTATGCTACTTGATATATCCTCATGCAGAAAGTTTCTTATTCTGCATAAATATTGACATTAGTTCATATTGGACTTATTTGATTCTGGAATAAACCCAAAGTGAACACGTTATTCCTTTGGATGGCGCGGGTCACAGTGTATATATAAAGAGTGTACATCTGCATGGTGATCACTGCAAACATATTGTCGTGAAAATAGGTTCATATTGGACCTAAATATTCGCATAGGTTCATATTGGACTTATTTTTATTCTGAAATAGGCCCATATTGAGCTTATTTTAAAAATATATATTTATTTAATTAAATTGATTTTAATCAACATTTTGAAAAACTAACGACGTTATAACCTCCGACAGGGTAACCCGAGTCGCTGCACCAAATTTGGTTGAAATCGGTCCAGGGATTCTGGAGAAAATCCAGACAGACGGACGGGCGGACATATAGATAGATAATGTACCAAATCTTCAGTTTAATGTGTATTTTATTCGCAAAATAGCTATTTGTAGTCTTCAAATCGGGATTTATAAAATATATGTTGTTGTTGTAATTTTGACCCGGATAAGATAGAGCACCTTTAACTTTCTGTATTTATATATATATTAAATGCATTGACTCTCGATGGCGAAATCAATTGCGAAATCAATTGCGTTAGCTAGTTTATCGCCGATAGTTCCGTCCCGAATCGAGATGTAAATATGTACATTGAGTTTAATTTAGATGATGTTTTCTATGGAAGGGTACGGTCGATTTCTTTGAAAATATATCCATTTCACGCATACGAACAAGTCCATGTATATTAAAGGTAATCAATCCGATCAGACTGTTCCCATACCATCAAGATACAACAACAACATTTCTTCAAAATACGCTTTAGTTATCAGAATCGATTTATTGCAACAAAATAATGCTAACCACTGTCAACTATGGTATCAAATTTCCCAAAACTTGTTATTTATCAACATGTTGTTCAACAAAATATTGGCCGTATTATCACTAAAGTTTCACGAAATTTAACCGTATTACCACTTGATTTTAGAGTTATCTATCTTCAATTCGTCCGCAATTTTGTCCGAGACCCTCCGTTTGACCACGTGTTTCTGGGCCACATATTATTATTACACATTTCGATAAATAACAAACTTCAAAAATCGATATATGATTACTCTGAGCTTTGATGGGGTGGGTTCCTCGACTCGAATCAAATATTGTTTACCCCCTAAGCCAAAGAAATAGTAATTTAGGAGCGTCTCACCGGATTGAGTACCTTTAACTATAGCCTTACGGGATAATTTCGATTGGTTCTTGAACTTCTTTAACTTCGTTTGTCAGGTCGACTTCGTTAACAAACGCCATCTTGCTCTTATGATCAGTCACCTCAGGAACTTCCAAACATCGAATTTCTCGTTTGACCACATCATCCAGTTGCATCTCGGTGTACATGTTCTTAGATAACCTCTTCAGTGACTCGTCGTTCCTGGAAATATTTAATTTTCCTTCACCATCTTCACATATATATATATATATATATATATATATATATATACGTGTTCTATTCGGGCTATTTGCCACTTACGCGATAAGGCACCTATCTCTCAACTACCCCAGAGTGAATATTAAAGGCCCATTTAATTTTCGAGGTCACCGATTTTTTTTATAGTGCCTTGATATACGGTTTTAATTACAATCTATGGAATAAAATATGATTAAAATACTACAATTCATCACAATTTGTAATGTCTGTGTCTCAGAACGTGCCCATAGAGTAATAGAAAAGAGCTGAAATCGTAGAAACATTTTCCCCGTTTCGCTCCCAGAATGCAACATAATTAAAACTGAGATATAGAGTTATTCCCCTTCTGTTGCAAATAATAAACTTTGCAGTACAGTCAAGATGAAACTTAACGACAGAAAACACGTTGTTACTATTAATTATTATCGAGATAGACTAATTTATCAGCTCTATTGATTATTATTGTCATATTTTAGTATTCTCGAGATTAAAAAATGTATAACCTCTATTTATTGTTATCGAGATAGACTACGTTATAAGCTCTATTTATTATTCTCGAGATATTTATAAGCACTATTTGATTATTTTTCGAGATAGACAATCTTATAAGCTCGATCTATTTATTATTCACTAGATATACTAGTTTATAAGCTCCATTGATTATGTTCGATGCAGCTCTACCTTCTTCATATACGTACTGAATTTTCATCTTTCTGGCTTTTCTCCTGCACACCACAGCTATAACCATTATGCACATGACAACGAGACAGGCTCCAGCGGCAATCCCGATAACTATCTTTGTGTATGCAGACCAAAAAGGGGAAACGTCCACGTTTGCTGTAGAAACAAATAACGATAATAAATAACAATGGAAATATTAAAGACACCAAATAAGTCAGAAATTCCCAACTTAATTTTCCGCAATTTGCAATCCATAACCATGTCGTGACGGGAGCTGTGTTGGTGTAGCATTAGCGATCCTGTGCCAGTGCATTCTCTTATATATGCGAGTCGCACATATATATCCTCTCATATATAAGAGAATGCGCGTGCTTACCAGTTACCAGGCCAAGGTAAATATTGTTAGGTCAATATATTCTGAGCTATTCTCTTATATATGCGAAGTTCAGCTGGCTCTCAATTATTCACAATCCACACCAATTTAACGCTTTCGTGGCGCTGGTGCAGCATTAAAGAACGTGTGCCAGTGCATTCTCTTGAAAAATGCGAGTCTCCCATACGGAGCCTCATATATATAAGAGAATGCACTGACTTAAACGGTCAAGACAATTATTGTTGGGCCAATGTATTCTCTTATATATGCGAGGCTCCCTGTGGGAGACTCGCATATATAAGAGAAAGCATTGGCACAGGGTTTTCTCAAAATTTCAGGAGGCTTCAAAATGTGCTGAAGGGTACACAGGGTTTGAAATGTCATTCTAACGGACATTCAGTCTTCGTATCTGCCATGATTTCTGTTAGAGAATAATTGTTTACGTTCCAATGAATATCAAAATGTACTGAATACAAACTGCTAATGGGCACCAGACTTTCATAAACACAATTTAAGTAATGGTGTTCGTGCCGATCACAATCCCTATGTACCCTTCAGCACATTTTCAAACCCTGTGTACCTTTCAGCACTTTTTTTTTTGTGAGAGTGACCCCTCCAGCTTAAGTAATAGCTCTTTATTATCTATACGCCTGTTGTGTGACATAATCATCGACGCTCTTTATGAGAGACGGTAATTGACATATTTGCTAGTTTGACACAATTTCAAACGTCTTATATTGAATGTCGATATCTGGCCGTCAAAACCACAGGCCCATGTGGGGAATTACTAAAATACCAATATAGACTATACCAGTGAAAAGGTTCAAGTTATCGATTTTGGCTAAAAACCACACGAACTATCAAAGCCCTAATAAATTCTAGAAATCGATAATTGCAGCCAAAATATCCTCAGATGTGTGCTATTGGCAATAAAATTCCCTTTCGTTTGACATATAACTCGGCGAAATTGAACTCAGCGAAGTCGAGATATCGTATCGGAAACCACCGAAATCTACCGAAGAAATCGGGTCGTCAATCTCCCTGTCCGCTCAGAGGCCTTTGACCTAGTAATAAAATCAATAGTTTTGAGCGAAAATGAAGTGGGCCTTTGAACTGTTATTCGGGATCTAGGGGGTTAGTGCGACACACTCTGGAAGGCCAAACGAGCCTTACGAATACATTTACTGTATACTCACGTAAACAAATGGGGATATCCACCGACCAGTTCTTTCCGGAAATGCAGTCTAGCTGACTATAAACTGGAGTTAGTAACACTGAGTCATCGTCCTTACACGAAAACACGACATCAGATCCGTTATCCGACGTGAAATTTTGAACCAAAACTCCATTAACGACCATGTAATCTGATTGCGACACATTCTTCGAAAAATTGTGGTAAAGGCTTGATAAGTCTAGACATTCTGGAAAAAGAAGCACACTTCTGTTAAACTTTAAAGGTACTCAATATCCGATCAGACGACGGTCCGCTTACCATCAAGATACAACAACATTTCTTCAAAATATTCTTTAGTTATCAGAATCGATTTATTGCAACAAAAATAATGCTAACCACTGTCAACGATGGTATCAAATTTCACAAAACTTGTTATTTATCAACATTTTGTTCAACAAAATATGGCCGTATTATCACTCAAGTATCACGAAATTTGACCGTATTACCACTTGATTTTAGAGTTATCCATCTTCATCCGCAATTTTGTCCGAGACCCTCCGTTTGACCACGTGTTTATGGGCCACATATTATTACACCTCTCGAGAAACAACAAACTTCATAAATCGATATCTGATCACTCTGAGCTTTGATGGGTGGGTTCCTCGACTCGAATCAAATATTTTTTTTACACCGAAACCAAAGAAATAGTAATTTAGGAGCGTCTGGTCGGATTGAGTACCTTTAAAGGGATGCTAACACTACACTGAAGTGTTCAGAACGGAATAACACAAGTTCATGCCAAAATAAGATATTTTAATAAATTTGATATAAATAACAGGTAGAAAATAGCAGCATGGTTATAATCGAATTACACGTAGTGACTATTATTGGCGCGCAATCATTGCCGTAATGGTTATGTCCAATAAGGGTACGTTCACACGCTGGCAAGTGTGCATGGTATGTTTTGCATGCATTTCTTCATAGAAAACCACATGCATGGTGCCAGATATAAACGGAAACGTGGATATAACATGCATCTTTACCTGAGAAGTAACATTTCTGTATATGGGTCCACTTATAACAGTGCAACTGGCATATGCATTCAATTCAATTCTTTATTCTCATCAGCTTATAATAATGGTATGGAGAAAACACATTTACAATATGTACATTATATACAATAGCATGTGGACTTCCGGTGAACAATTTTCGTCACTATATATAAGTGTTATTACGTCAAATACATTCAATATAAACAAACATGCATCCGCAGATGTGTATAAATAATTTAACATAACTATGTATATATCTTCTTGTATACTGCCACGAGTCTATATTCAAATACTTGTATGATTGATTCTTGCGAGATAATTTCATGCTATTTACAGACAAATTTCATTGGCATGGCTACAGGTGGAACTACAGACATTTTACTTCGCACGTAGTTAGCTGACGTGCCAGTGTATGAACGTACCCTAAATCGTCCCGTATATCAAGGCTGAATATGTCATTGTCGCATGGTTTCGAGCAAAAAGACACCCAGGATCTCTCAAACGGGCAAAAAGACACCCATATATTTACATTTGTACGTATAGTTCACATGTTGTGTAGGAATTTTCGATGATCTTAGTTGATTGCTACATTCTTCCCGTGACTTTGAGATCCTGGGTGTCATTTTGCTTGTTTGTGACATCCTGGTTGTCGTTTTGCCCGTTTGAGAGATCCTGGGTGTCTTTTTGCTCCAAACCATGCGACAATGACCTATTCAGCCGTATCAAGTAGTAAATATTTACATTTGTACGTATAGTTCACATGTTGTGTTGGAATTTTCGATGATCTTATTTCATTGCTACATTCTTCCCGTGGAGATAGTGTTTGGTTGCTCACTTATCGGTTGTGTTCACTGAAGTAAGTCCATAATATACTATACTGAATGGATTCTCCCATTATTATACACTTGAATTGTCTATTATTTTCAGGAAATATGCGCAGACGACAGACAACAGTTATGTTCTAACTCGCTTGTAGCTCGACCGAACACAAATTATTTATGGAATAAGTTCCCGAATAACTACAAAGAATGCATTATTTTATGTGTACACTTTATTTGCAATTGACTTTCCAGAGCTGTCAATCAAATCATGATTAGCAGAGATTTTCGACCAATCAGCGACTGAGCCGGCCAATGGCTGCAAATTAAATTTTAAAATGTTTTTCAAAATTTAATTTTTTTAAGCAAGAAGTTTCAATCTAAATATCTAAAAACAAAATTTAAATTAAATTTTAGTAATTTTTTTTCAACAGCAGATCAGTACGATCAGAGTTCAATCTAAAAATAAATTTAAAAATATAATTTTAATTTATTGTTTGTTAAATTAAACTGTTTAAAAGATCAAAATTAGCAGGAATCACATACATGAGTCTGTTTCAGATAGTTAACATAAGGCAAGTGCTGATGTGTTCACTTTGGAAGTTGATCTCGGGTAACAGACAATATTTTTATGGATGATGTCTTATTACCAGTGGGCGGTACTACTACTGTGGGCGTGGCCTCTGTGGAAAGCTCCATTGCCATGAACAGCGTTCAGACCAAGCAAAATTTACCCAGTTTGAACGAAAAAAAAACTGGACAATTTCGTTACTCTTTACCGGCCCTGCAATCTTCAATAAATATATAAAATGTATGCAGAATGATTCATTTTCATTGGTGGGAAATGTTCAGATAATAAGTTAGATAAGCAATAGACTGGTTGAACTTATTATCTGAACATTTCGTATTGGACAACTACTCACCAATGAGTATTTAGTATAGAATGGGTTAACACAGGTGATGAAGGGTGTGGGTACTAAACATTTGCAGGACCATATGCTTGGGTTGGTGAGCGGTCCACTAACAGACCGATTACATATTTCAAAATATCAGGCTGGTGTATACGCACTCGGAAACATTACTATAATTTGATAGAAAGAGATAGACAGTTTCAACATTCCGCGCGGTGGTGAAACAAACGCTATTCATGCCTATATATATATAGTGCATTGGGTGGAAACAAGAAATCACAAGGGTCAGTCATTCTTTATCAGGCAATAACTTTTATCATTTGAGTTAGTCTTTATTCCGATGATATAACCCACCTAATGTGATATAAACCGATCTCAAAATCCTCGCAATTCTATAGGAAATTTATTAACCTCGTCCACTAAGTTCGGTTCCAGCCTTGACTCAGTATGAGTGTGTACATTGCTTCAAATTTGCTTCCTTCAGGCAGCGTGAACAAATTCTCATTTCTTATCGTATATATACTAGGGGATTGCCCTTCACAAATGACGGGTGACACACATGACATGCAGGAAAATATCGTCACCGCTGCACGTCTGATAACGATATAAAGAAAGCCGACAAACGGTGCACGGAGTTTGTCCGGAATTTGGCTTTGGTGTTTTGTAATGACGGACGCCGCTGAAAACACATTGGTCTTGGGAGAAACGCATTATATCAGTGAAAATACCGACTTGATAACCTTTGGGAAACGCGTTATATATCAGATCGTCTTGTACCGATTGGTCTGAAATTTTGCGTGTTGTATTATAAGATGTGCCGCAATTCATGGTAAAAGGTTGGGCTCAGTCGGATATGGGGGTGATATATATTTAGACACGCGAAACTCGTGATAGAGGTACAGACAGATAGACATACACACAGACAAACACTTGGCTTTTAAACTGGGTAGATATAATATTACTATTACAGTGGTATTAGTTCAATAAAAAAAACTAAAGTTAAATGAAAACTTGACAGTAAGCGTTGGAAATTGTCACAGCATTGAATATTCACATTTTTGACAACCAAAATATGAAAATATTCAATTTCGATATGATCTATATGTTGCATATAATAAACACATGCTGGGTTTTGTAGCTTTGTCGTGAGGCATACATTAAGTGACAATCATTTTATACAACGATGACGACATTGTGAGACTAACTGTTATTAAAAATATTTGTTATTGTAATCCTGATTTATAAGACTATATATAATCCGACTGTGTGCTAATGTGTTGAGTTAGTAGTCACTGGCTATTTCGTTTTGTTATCAGGTAATGATATATTTATTAATCAAGAAAGCCTCACTGTAAGTGACGGTCTCTGAGTTTTATTAACATTTGTAAATGTTTCCAAATATCGTCCAATATGCTCGTGTCTTGAAGAATATATATACAGATAAATCTGGTACTTGTAATTTCAAATACAAATATAGATATCCATAGAACAGTAAGTAAATTCTTAATATACTAATACAAGGACTGTCTATGCGAGAGCAAGCTTAAAGACGTAATACAAAATGTAATGCATCAGTGATTTCAACAGTTCAGAGATATGACAGACATACGCTCTTTATTGTCTCAATTATCAGGAATAGCTTTGACGTTACAACTAACGCTCTGTGTTGTTCTGTACACAGCGAAAAGGCTGGGTGTACAATTTTCGATCACATAGTGGGCACTTTGGGACCGCAGATAATCATATCTTATATAGTGTGTATTACTCGCGATATGTATATGTTCACCGCCATCGTTATCATTTGTTCCAGTTTATATATTTTATAACATTTTATTGATGTAAATAATTAAAATAAAAATCACTTCTAGTCATCCCTGATAGTTTCTTGGGTCTGAAAATTAACAGGTGCCGAAACGTCCGAAGTGCCGCATAATTGGATGCAGAAATGTCCAGTTGTCGAGCCGCAAACTCAAGTGCCGAAACCTCCAGGTGCCGAAACCTCCAGGTGCCGAAACCTCCAGATTCGCATGATCTAGGGGCAACGACAGTGTGAACGCCTTTATCGGATGTGATCATTTGACTTGGGCACCCTATATATATGAACAGAAATTGTGGGGTAAAATCTGGGGCAAGTGTAGTTTTAGAAATAGAGCGCTTACCTGTGCAGTTTGTGAGACCACATCCATCCAGAATATACCACAAAATATGGAGTAGGCTCCCTAAACGCAATAACTTGGCAAAGTTTTGTCTATTCATGTTGACGAGAAGATGGGTGTGCATGCTCTGAAATTCGAAATCAAATAAAAACTGACCCAGGGTCAAATGTCACCCATTGTAACACCGATATATCCACACGGTCAGATGGCTCCGGATAGTCACGCCACAGTCAACAATTGACAAACTTATTAGATAAGTATTACACAAGAACTACACCAATTTCCGTAACCTATTTTGGAGGCCATATCTCAAGCATATCTCAAGCAGCATAACTACATATATCAAATTGACTTGAGCCGATGAGACGTAAATGCGCGAACAATTTAGCTTCCTTGTCGGAATTATAGATATGAATGTATTGTAGTTATCAAGCCTGAGATTAGTGTGCCTGTCATTTGCAGAACGAGGTCCCCCGAGGGTGAATTTAGTGACGCTATCCCGAACAGCGGGCTAGCATCACTTAATCACCCTCTGGGAATCTCATTCAGCATGGCCTCATCGGCTATGACAAAGACTCAGATTGAAGTTCCCAAATGGTGAATATTGTGCAATGTGTCATCTGACAATTTGGGGATTTTGGAGAAACTAAACTAAAAAAGAAATAGAATCTATGTGAAGAAGTTCTATAGAAATTTGATAATAAAGAAACTTTCCAGAGTAGATGATGCCTAAGCAGAATGAGGTCCCCAGAGGGTGAATGTAGTAATGCTAGCCCGCTATGCGGGATAGCGTCACTAAATTCACCCTCTGGGGACCTCATTCTGCAAATGACAGGCACACTAAACTCAGGCTTGGTAGCTATCGGTCTATGTATAATGTATATACATGTATACGCATGCTTTACATCTTTTTTATCAAACAATGATGTCATGCATTCGAACCGTGGTCATCTTATCGTGTATATTGATACATCAATATAAGAATGATAAAAACAGCAGCGATATGTGTTTGAATGAAAAAGAAATGACTGAAACGCCCCGATAAAGCGACTCGTACTAGTAATCTTGTGTTCAAAACAAACATATTAGTTAACCCTGTCGTGAGGTTCATGGCGGGAGTTGCGCTGGTGCAGCATTAAATATCCTGTGTCAGTGCATTCTCTTATATATGCGAGTCTACCATAGGGAGCCTCGCATATATAAGATAATGCATTGGATTATAAGGGCAATGTGAATAGTTATAGGCCAATGTATTCTCTTATATAAATTAGATTATGCAAGGCTCCCAGTGGGAGACTGCACTGGTGCAACATTAAAGATCACGTGCCAGTGCATTCTCTTATATGTGTGAGTCTAACATAAGCAACACCTCATACGTGTATATAAAAGAATGCCCTGGTTTACAAGGTCAAGGTAAATGTTGTTATAGGCCTATGTATTCTCTTATATATGTGATTCTCCCTATGGGTGACTCGAATATATAAGAGAATCCATTGGCACAGGGTTTCAGGAAGCTCCAATAATATATGTAAGGGTTAAGCCCCTTTGCCACATTTCGGTGATCATAACAGCTCGACAAAGCACTTATATGTGCACTCTAAATGAGTCGGAAAACTTATTGGAACATTAAAGAGCGTTCACTGCTAGTTCTCCCACCAATGTAAACATCGAAGGTCGCCGATCACACATCCCCCGGAAAAAAAGATGGTTTTCTTAGAAATTTTGCATTTTCGGAACAAAACAAATCATTAAAAAAAATGAAAATTAGAATGTTACAAAGTTTTCTGAGTCAAGAAAGGGGAAGGGGAATAACTCTGTGAAAATTAGATTTATTTTCCCGTCGTCCATATACATGTTGCACTTTAGCAATACATGGGTAACAATATCCTAAAGTTTAAATTATCTACATTTGAAATTGGAGGAGATGATTACACAATTATAGTACCCACAATCAAAACGGGCCATGGTTTTCAGGATATTGTTCAATACTTAGACATTTTCCAATGTTTACATCAAGTCTTGATTAAATTTGCTATCTTATTGGACTAATTGCACTTTGATCTGTAATGCCACATGCATGTACTTGTTAATGGCAGTTGCTTTACCGACTTTTATAAAACATGTATGCTATTTCTCATAAACCAACCTCGAAGGTATTCAGTTCCGTTAGATGATACTCGTCCTAATACTAAATCTGAACTTACTTTTTCATAGAAAATAAAATAACAATAATATCGCTATCTCAGAAGAAAATCGCCATCGTTGGAAAATATTCAAAACCCAGCAACATATGTGGGGGATTATCTGTAACATGTGATTTAATTTAACACTTTACAAGATTTAGCACGGTCGATATATGCATAATGCAAATGTTCTGAACTGAATGTGACATTTTACGGTATCAAGGCGACATATTGAAACTAAATTCCCAAGTACAAATCACCGTTAACCCTTTACCCAACAGAAGGGCCCTGTGCCAATGCATTCTCTTATATATGCGAGTCGACCATAGGTCGCCTCGCATATATAAGAGAATGCATTGGCTTTTTTTAGGCCAATGCATTCTCTTATATATGCGAGGCGACCTATGGTCGACTCGCATATATAAGAGAATGCATTGGCACAGGGCATAACTGTAACTATCACAATGTGGTCAATGAGCCGGTTCCAATGATATCCATATTTGTATGGTTCTATTGAGACAGACCGAAGATATTTTAGGCTGTTGAAGCTTTATTTGGCCGGTTTTGGCCGGTTTGTTGGGTAAAGGGTTAACCCTTTCAAAACTAAATTGATTCTCCCACTCGGTCATAAAAGTTAAAATGCCATAAAAGGTTTATTATCCATCTGAAGGGTATGCGGCTGATACGGACCCTGGCTCTTACGGACCCTGGCTTTTGCGGACCTCCGGCTCATATGGACCATGGCTTATACGGACCCCGGCTGTTACGGACCCTGGCTTTTACGGAGCTCCGGCTCATACGGACCTCATTCAAATTAAATTAAAATTTTATTTTATTTATATTTTTATTTTATTTTGTATATATCTTCTAAATTATTATAAAGGATTATTTCATTTTAACTATAAATTATTTATGTTTGTTACTCACTTGCGGACCTATAGAAGAAGATATGCATTTTGTCAGTATTTTAATTTATTTTATTTTAATTTATTTAAATAAATTTAAAAAATACCTATATAATTAAAAAAAAATATTTTATTTTGAATTGAGGTCTGTATGAGCCGGAGGTCCGTAAAAGCCATGGTCCGTAAAAACCGGGTCCGTATAAGCCAGGTTCCGTATGAGCCGGAGGTCCGTAAAAGCCAGGGTCCGTATGAGCCGGAGGTCCGTAAAAGCCATGTTCCGTAAAAGCCGGGGTCCGTATAAGACAGGGTCCGTATGAGCCGGAGGTCCGTAAAAGCCAGGGTCCGTATCAGCCGGCATTCCCTCCAGGGGTGTTCGGAAAATGAGCAGACGACATACAGGAATAGAAGTGCAGAAGGATTCATTATTCATTGGAGGGAATTTTCAGGTAAAGAGGATCTCTAATGAGTCACAATTATATATGAAATTATTAACCGATTGCACTAAATTCAATTCAAGTCGAGGCTCAAACCGAATTTAGTGGACGATGTTAATACATTTCCTTTAGAATTGCGACGAATTTGAGATTGGTTTTTATCACATAATCATACTTTAGCAAAACGATCTCGAAACGGCTGGGGTTAAACAAAATTAATAATGATATACATATGACAACCAAAGAGAAAGTAAAAACATCATAAAAAAAACACTATAGATACATTTTAAATGTCTTTTCATGTTGGCAAAATTATTCAACCACACTTATCACCCATATTTATTTCGCAGTCAACACTAAATAATCCAACACAAATCGAATATCATAATTATATTCTAATATATTATAAAGGCGCGTGCCAATAATACACGTGTGTCTTACTAAAAAATTTAGGCCGGGTTTAGGGCTAATTGTGTGATAAAACTTATTATCTGAACACTCCTAATGCATCTAATCGTCAGTGATATTTAGTAAAGACATGTTTAAAGATGCCCTTTCCTATTTGAAACCTAATTGGTCAAATGGTTTCTATATTAAATTACCACGTACCAGGCGAATAAGACATGAACATATCAAACATATATTATAAGATGAGAATAACCATAAAATGATATAATTTAGGAACGCTCTTTAACCATTCTACGCACCCCGAGTGGCCCGGGTGGAATAGGCCTACCGCCCCACTGCGATGGGTAAGAATCCCCTAATGTGGCACCCTGTTTGCCGTGGTGTGCATCCCTTGAGGTGTGGTGGTACTAGGGTCCGTACCATGTGAGGCATCCACCCCGCGGGTACGGCTTAGCTCATGGTCCACTTTGGTCCTACATCTCTTCAAGACGAGTGGTTGAGTGAGTGTTGAATCCTGTATTGTTCAGGCCTGTATCACGGTGGGAAGGTATCGGCCTGTATCACGGTGGGAAGGTATCGGCCTGTATCACGGTGGGAAGGTATCGGCCTGTATCACGGTGGGAAGGTATCGGCCTGTATCACGGTGGGAAGGTATCGGCCTGTATCACGGTGGGAAGGTATCGGCCTGTATCACGGTGGGAATGTATCGGCCTGTATCACGGTGGGAAGGTATCGGCCTGTATCACGGTGGGAAGGTATCGGCCTGTATCACGGTGGGAAGGTATCGGCCTGTATCACGGTGGGAAGGTATCGGCCTGTATCACGGTGGGAAGGTATCGGCCTGTATCACGGTGGGAAGGTATCGGCCTGTATCACGGTGGGAAGGTATCGGCCTGTATCACGGTGGGAAGGTATCGGCCTGTATCACGATGGGAAGGTATCGGCCTGTATCACGGTGGGAAGGTATCGGCCTGTATCACGGTGGGAAGGTATCGGCCTGTATCACGGTGGGAAGGTATCGGCCTGTATCACGGTGGGAAGGTATCGGCCTGTATCACGGTGGGAAGGTATCGCCTGTATCACGATGGGGAGGTATCGGCCTGTATCACGATGGGAAGGTATCGGCCTGTATCACGGTGGGAATATATCGGCCTGTATCACGGTGGGAATGTATCGGCCTGTATCACGGTGGGACGGTATCGGCCTGTATCACGGTGGGAAGGTATCGGCCTGTATCACGGTGGGAAGGTATCGGCCTGTATCACGGTGGGAAGGTATCGGCCTGTATCACGGTGGGAAGGTATCGGCCTGTATCACGATGGGAAGGTATCGGCCTGTATCACGGTGGGAAGGTATCGGCCTGTATCACGGTGGGAAGGTATCGGCCTGTATCACGGTGGGAAGGTATCGGCCTGTATCACGATGGGAAGGTATCGGCCTGTATCACGGTGGGAAGGTATCGGCCTGTATCACGATGGGAAGGTATCGGCCTGTATCACGGTGGGAAGGTATCGGCCTGTATCACGATGGGAAGGTATCGGCCTGTATCACGGTGGGAAGGTATCGGCCTGTATCACGGTGGGAAGGTATCGGCCTGTATCACGGTGGGAATGTATCGGCCTGTATCACGGTGGGAAGGTATCGGCCTGTATCACGGTGGGAAGGTATCGGCCTGTATCACGGTGGGAACGTATCGGCCTGTATCACGGTGGGAAGGTATCGGCCTGTATCACGGTGGGAAGGTATCGGCCTGTATCACGGTGGGAAGGTATCGGCCTGTATCACGGTGGGAATGTATCGGCCTGTATCACGGTGGGAATGTATCGGCCTGTATCACGGTGGGAAGGTATCGGCCTGTATCACGGTGGGAATGTATCGGCCTGTATCACGGTGGGAAGGTATCGGCCTGTATCACGGTGGGAAGGTATCGGCCTGTATCACGGTGGGAAGGTATCGGCCTGTATCACGATGGGAAGGTATCGGCCTGTATCACGGTGGGAAGGTATCGGCCTGTATCACGGTGGGAAGGTATCGGCCTGTATCACGGTGGGAAGGTATCGGCCTGTATCACGGTGGGAATGTATCGGCCTGTATCACGGTGGGAATGTATCGGCCTGTATCACGGTGGGAAGGTATCGGCCTGTATCACGGTGGGAAGGTATCGGCCTGTATCACGGTGGGAAGGTATCGGCCTGTATCACGGTGGAAAGGTATCGGTCTGTATCACGGTGGGAAGGTATCGGCCTGTATCACGGTGGGAAGGTATCGGCCTGTATCACGGTGGGAAGGTATCGGCCTGTATCACGGTGGGAAGGTATCGGCCTGTATCACGATGGGAAGGTATCGGCCTGTATCACGGTGGGAAGGTATCGGCCTGTATCACGATGGGAAGGTACCGGCCTGTATCACGGTGGGAAGGTATCGGCCTGTGTCACGGTGGGAAGGTATCGGCCTGTATCACGGTGGGAAGGTATCGGCCTGTATCACGGTGGGAAGGTACCGGCCTGTATCACGGTGGGAAGGTATCGAGGGCTTCTACGTGCAGTGGCTAAACGGGTCACCGCTTCAGCTAAGTACCAGTCTTTGGTCCGACCAGAATTCGAAGGGTAGTCCGCACCGGCTGCTGGGCTATATATATTTTTATATGGCAACTATATGGCAACTCAAACCCCAAAACCAAGACCTGGTCATATTAATGATGACTCAGTTAGTTTCAATGATGCCGGGGTATTCCCTCAATACTTATTTTTCATTATAATTAAAATTTTGTTTTCATCGTTCATAGAGAACATGGGTGTATTTTACACTAATACATGGGTCAAATTCATTCTTGTTATAGCCTATTGCCAGGCTATTGGTTGAAAACTTGGTTTTCACTTTGAAAATTCCAGTTGATACGGATTGCATGCAATACGTTGCTGCGACTCACGGTGGCAAAAGCCACGAATTTAATATAACCATGGAAGCAGCAACAAGTGGTTGGGTGGGAGTGTCTCACTCCCAACTTTAGAACATTTCCAACAGCTGGAACTTCATATATGTATACGAGACTTTGTGATTGTGAGTCATGAAGCAGAAGAACAATTCATTGTGCGATGCCCAATTTATATACAAAATAAGAGAGCGTTTATTTGCGGAAATAAACGACAAAATTCAGCGCTTTAATAATATGGCTGACCAACAGGGGGGGGGGGGTCGGAAAAAAAATTCAAGCACGTATGGCATTTTTTCCCTTTCGATCATTTTTTGTACCCACCCACCCCCACCGCCAAATGTTTTTTCCGTTTTCGGCAGTTTTTTCCGACCATTTTTTGAAACCCACCCCCTTTTAACACTAAAACAGAGATTTGCGGGGGGAATTCACTGTAAACAGCTGTATATGAATTTCTGTGCATACTATTTATCATGGATGTTAACATGGACATGTAAATAGGAATGAGTCATTTTGAGGTCATTCGGTCAAAAAACATGGCTGCCAGCGGCCATCTTGGATTATAAAATTTGCAACAAAATACAACACGATAACTGCCTGCAGTCAGTTTACCAGTTAGAATTACATTAGTTCTCTCATTCAAAGTGGTTTTGAAGCCCAACTCATTGCGAAAACACTAAAAAAAACAAGCAGGAAATTTTGTTTTTAGTTGCGCAAAAAATTGCTTGTTGGTGGCTTTGACCACCCACCCACCCCGGCATACGTGCCGGAATCCCCCCCCCCCCCTGTGACCAACAGAAATTCTTAATCATCTTGAGAAATGGTAAACCTAATACATGTAATATCATCTACAACCATTTCTACACCAAACATTGAAAATTAATATTTTTTATGTTACTATACTTATAATCACATTTTATTTATGTAATTGTTTTGACATCGGCCTTGAGAGGGCATATCTGTCATTAAATATATATATCCATCTATGGCGTCCGCAATATAGATATACTACTTACACTATTTAAAACAGAATGCGACGGACTTTATTTCTAAAGTAAAATAATTTCCGAAACATCCACTTGTTGAATGCGTTAAAGATGACAGCTCGATTTCAGACAACAAACACGTCGCGATCGACATTGTCATTCCCTGCATTTCCTTCCCGAACTAACTCCTAACAGTTTCTTTGATTCTTTCTCTGTTTGTTGTTTGTGTTGGACTATATGTGTGTCTCCGTTGATTTTCGTGCTTTGGTGTGTACAAATTAATTTCACAGACAGTAAAACAATTTACGCTTGCAAAGGTCTTCCAAAAAAGAGCGTAAATACATCTAGTCGATTCAATTTAATCAGGGACAAAGTAAACTGCATCCTACAATGGTTACATTATGTAGCGACGCTCCATTGCTTGTTAGGGAGACGTTGATCAACACTAGTATCCAATGTTATACGGAGACATTCGCGGTATACATGGATGGTATACATGAATTTAAAGGTCGTTTTAAATTTCGAGTCACCGATTTTTTTATAGTGCCTTGATATACGGTTTTATTAACAATATGTGCCATAAAATATTATTAAAATGATATATATCATCACCATTTGGAACGCCTGTGTCTCAGAAGGTGCCCATAGAGAAATAGAAAATAGCTGAAATCATATAAATATTTCCCCTGTTGTCGCTCCCAGAATGCAACATAATTCAAACTATATTTTATTTTCAATGGAAGGGGAATAACTCTATATCTTTAGGGTATAGAGTTGTTCCCCTTCCATTGAAAATAATAAACTTTGTGTAGAAACTTGAGCACAGAAGACAAGTCGGTATCTCAACAAAAAGAACATGTTCACAGTTTATTACACCGGATAATTATCAATACAATGTTTTGGCGCTTTCTCTTTCAAATGGTATATAATATGGCATCTATTTTATATAAATAAATGGTTTGGCACTTGAACATGAAACAACCCCTTTAGTTTCTTTGGCTTGGTATATATCCAATTTCTTGTTTGGATGGCGGCACAATAAAAGCAGTATAATTATAGTATATCAGTACAACATAAGTAAAAATAAGTTTGACTGAAATAATAAGTTGTGCAACAAATAATCACATTATACCAGGAGACAAACACATCTTATGATCTACGTTGTAAATAATATTATTTATTAGATATGACAATTTTGTCCAGAATGGCCTGTTATCGAACTATGTGAATATCGCTTCAATTTGCCCTTAAACCGAGTAATATCATTTTACAACATCCAGTCACAAATCCGAGTAATATGGTTTTACGACATGCGGTAAATCTACTTCACTGCTATATATATATATATATATATATATATATATATATATATACTAGTTAGCTGGTGGGCCCGACTTCGACCGGGCTATTTAGGGATTGCTTTGCCAGAAACATGACTATATGAGCAAGGACACGGTCGCATGGGAAATTGGACCCGATTTTACCTTGAATTGACCATTTTGAAGGTCAAGGTCAGGTCGGCGTCACGATTTGACCCGTCCAAGATACTCCCCGGGCAAAATTACCCCTAGGTATCATATTTCGTCGAAATCCGTCCGGCAGTATTCCCGGCCATTGCTAATAAACAAACAGACAAACAGACAGAAGTCCCAAAATATATAGTACCGGTAGACTAGCTGGTGGCCCCGACTTCGTCGGGACTGTTTCCCCTCTGCTTTCATACGGATCTAACATCGAAATCCGTCAGTTTTACCAGATTTGATCTTGAATTTACCATTTTGAAGGTCAAGGTCAGGTCGGGGTCACGATTTGACTCATCCAAAACACTCCCCGGACAAAAGTATCCCTATGTATCAATTTTTGTCGAAATCCGTCCGGCAGTTTTCACGGCCATTTCTAACAAACAAACAAACAGACAGAAGTCCCAAAATATATAGTAGACTAGCTGGTGGGCCCGACTTCGTCCGGACTGTTTCCCCTCTGCTTTCCGGCGAAAGGCGTGATTTGACCTTGAATTGACCATTTTGAAGGTCATTGTCAGGTCGGGGTCACGATTTGACTCGTCCAAAACACTCCCCGGACAAAAGTATCCCTAGGTATCAAATTTCGTCGAAATCCATCCGGCAGTTTTCCCGGCCATTGCTAACAAACAAACAGACAAACAAACAGACAGACAGAAGTCCCAAAAGGTTACCCCCGTTTTGGATCCCAGAAAATCAACAGAATTCAAACTAAAGATGACTTTTTAATGGAAGGGGAATAACTCTCTCTTTAAAATATAGAATTATCCTCCCTCCATTGAAAATAATACACTTTTTACTACAAACAAGATCACAAAAACACGTTGCTAACTCAACAAAAACAACATGTTCACAGTGTTTATTACACCGGATAAGTTGATAATACAATGTTTTGGAGCTTCCGCTTTCAAATGGTATATAATATGGCATATATTTTATGTATGTGATCTGGGGGTTCAAAAATTAAGTGGGCCTTTAACTCCATCTCGAATACATCGTCACCAGGCTGGATTCCACGAGTCAGCTGTGCCCGTGGGGTGGGATCTGGGCATCTCTCGGATCCCTTCCGGGGTATGCGATTGTTGTAGGGTGGTGGAGAGATGGTGTTCTGTCTCCATATCCACGGCCGGGTGCGGCTCGGCCCGGACAGAGACGTGGCCATAGGGTCCCCGTGGGGGGGGGGGCGTTTCCACCTTGAGAAATTCCAACTACACCCCCACCCCCTTGAATCAAATCAGACCAAACACGAGTTTTTGCATAATTCCATATGCACCCCCCCCCCCCCTTTGCACCTCATTGCTCAGGCCTAATATCCTATATATTCATAAACCATGGTTCTTTATTCCCGGTATGAGAACATTTAGATATTTAAACCTTTAAAAAATGCATAAATCCTAACATCTAGTGGTCTATCTCCAGACAAATGCACAGGCTAAGGGCAAGAGATCCGGACACACCGGGCTGGTTCGGCCCGGTGTGAGAAAATTTGGAAAACTATACAAGAAAATCGCAAATCCTAGCATCTTGACTGGTCTCAACTGAAGCTTTCCTGTAGTGTTGGAATTTTCAAACCTCACACACCCCCTCAGGTTGGAAAATTCTCCAACTGATGACCATTTCAGTCCACAAGTTTGACCAAATGTAGTAAAATATTGTTTTGTTAAACTAATTATCAGTTTTGTATTGGCCACGGGGAGGCACAATGTGGGAATATTTTGAAATCTGAACAAGAAAATCGCAAAATACTAGCATTTAGACTAGCCTCAAGCCTTCCTAGAGTTGGAAATTTCAAACCTGACACCCCCACTCAGGTTGGAAAATTTCCAACTGATGACAATTCCAATGACAATGTTGACCAAAATAATGTATGACAATATTGTTTTCTGAAATTAACTAGAAGTTTTTGACTGGCCACTGGGGAGGGACCGCAGGACACAAGCTTTCCAAGTGTTGGAAATTTCCAACCTGTCACCCCCATAAGGTTGGAAAATTTCCAACGGATGACCATTTCAGTAAAAAATATTGACAAAAAATAGGAAAATATGCAAATATTGGTCCAAAAACAATTAATTCCCCCCAATAAATTGTTTGAAAATCAAACTACAAGAACATTTTCAACCTATTGTTGGTGTGAAATTTCCAACTACTGTTTTGGCATGTATGAAATTTCCAACTGTTGAAAATTTTGACCAAAGTTGGGGGGGTGAGACACCCCCCCCCCCCTGTCGCCACGTCTCTGGGCTCGGGTTGGTGGTGGTTCGGCTGCCTTTTGCTTCCTCCATTCGGCCCCTAGCCGCTCATCTCCGTCGCTGAGGGCGTGGGGTCTTCTTCCTTCTCTTCTTTGTGTCATGTTGGTGGTGGGTCGTTGGTTGGCTCCATCATCCGGATTACGGCCAACGGGGAGTCATGAAAAGGACCGTGATGGTGTGCTTCGCCATTCCAAAAATTCACATTCTGCTTAGGCTCCAACGCTATGGAAAATATATATAGGATCAGCTTGATATACCACAGTTGAAATTGGTGATGTTCACCCATTTATTCACCTCGATTATACATTTTATCTTCTGAAAATTATGTGATATAGATACTGGACCATACTGAACAGAAGGGAAAACGTAACTAAAACAATGTTAATTTAATACTATAGATACTTCCCAGAAGATGAGGCCTAAACAGAATGAGGTCAACAGAGGGTGAATTTGGTGTGATGCTAGCTCGCTGTGCGGGGTAGCATCTAAATTCACGATCTGGTGACGTCATTCTGAAAATGTCAGACGCACTATTTTCCAGAGTTGGTCAATCTATTACCAGAGACGTGGTAAACAGACCTTTTTGGACTTTGAAATTCGGGCTTTATTGGTTTAATGTTGGCAATTACTCACGACCGAACTTGGTATATGGCCGAATTAGCTGAAAATAGAAGATGCGTTTGAATCGGGGGCCAATGATAGCACGTGTTGATTTTTCATGTTGTATATATATATACAGGTATGAGTATCTATTTAGTAGTCATTACTAAGCTAGGTTTATTCACTATCTTGTCCCTCTACAGAACTGTCAAGCTGCATTCTTGTTATATTTATATATCTATACTTTATATATTTATTCTATATGAATGTCACACTCTGTGTTTACACTTTTGTATATATGCTTATGCTCATGTCTGCAAATTTTGCATCTTTTAGCCATTACAAAATTATCTATCTATCTATCTATCTACCAGACGTATGGGCCTGTTTCCTCAGATATATATATATATATTTTTTTTTTTTTAATTTGTATTCGTCTTGGGTTATGAAAACTTTCTTAAATGCAATTTGAAACCAGTCAGTTGACGGGCTAATTGTGACCGTGGTGGTGCTCTTATGTCCCGAACAATTTCGGAGGACAACCTTAATCATATAAATCCCATTGAGAACGCACAGGTCAAGTTCGATTTTGGTCACTGTCGGAGTTAATAAGTAAAACATTTTTCATTGCATGTTTTTTTTGGCAGCCATTTTCAGGACAATATTTTTATCGGGTAAAGGACCAAAACAACATAAAACTACATACATATTATTCAACCACGTTTTCAATAGTCTGGTAGATAAAAACACTCAATACTGATTCATCTTTTCAGACATTATGTAATCGTGACTCTGCGAATAAACAATTCACTGCGCTTATTGCGAGAAACTAAACAACAGTCGAGTCTCGACCTGCATTTTTCTCTGAAACAAAGCGTGTTTTGTGAATAATATCGCATTCATATCATTATGCTAATATTAGCATAATCTTGAGGAAATTATCATAATTTGATAAATGTTATTTCTAAATTATAACCTATAAAACGACGGCTGTCCCTTTAATGTGCTTGGACTAATAACCCGTATTGAAATATCTAATGTATATATTTATCTATTTTTTACCTCCGGAACGTGAGAGATTTTTTTAATTTCAAAGGTTGAAGACTGGGAGCGTATTTCATGCGTGTAATTAATTTTTCATTGCAAACATGAATTATGTTATAGTTGTTTTAACCCTTTACCCAACAAACCGGCCAAAACCGGCCAAATAAAGCTTCAACAGCCTAAAATATCTTCGGTCTGTCTCAATAGAACCATACAAATATGGATATCATTGGAACCGGCTCCTTGACCACATTGTGATAGTTACAGTTATGCCCTGTGCCAATGCATTCTCTTATATATGCGAGTCGACCATAGGTCGCCTCGCATATATAAGAGAATGCATTGGCCTAAAAAAATATTTTTTAAACACTTTTTACCATTTTTTCTTACATTCTTTAACAATTTTATAATTTTGAATGTGTTAAGCCAATGCATTCTCTTATATATGCGAGGCGACCTATGGTCGACTCGCATATATAAGGGAATGCATTGGCACAGGGCCCTTCTGTTGGGTAAAGGGTTAAAAAGATCACTACACTCATCTTTTGAGTTTTGTCACTTATATCAAATGACACAATTTCTCACCAAGAGAATTTTTCAATTCACAATTTCTCACGCCTACAATTGCAGTACAACACTTTTTAGTTAATATGCACTGTTGGTTCCCATAGATCGCACGCTCAATCATTCCGAATGATTTACCAAGTGTGGATCACTGACTTGCACTGAACAACTCACACATTAAAGGCCCACTTAATTTTCGAACATCCAAATCACATTATATAAAATATATGCCATATTAGGCCAAAAAAACGAAGTTTTGGTTCTCAGGCCCCGCCGCATTGAATAAAAAGGGCCGCATTAGGCCTTTTTATTGCAATGACTGATGTTATGACAAAAAAACTTACAATTTTTTTTTTTTGTGTGGATTTGATCAACATGTCCATAGCAGATATGTGTTGAATATTAGTGTGCATTGAGCTCTAACATGTAATGTGTTAAAAAGTGACTTGCAGGATTACAACATGAAGTAGATGACTACAATTAAAGGTACTCAACCCGATAAAACTCCTCTCAATTACTATTTCAATGGCTTCGGGGGTCAAAAATATTTGATTCGAGTCGAGGAAGTCACCCATCAAAGCTCAGATTTGTTAGATATCGATTTTAGAAATCTATTATTTTTCATTATCGGGAATACTATCTGGCCCAGAACTCAGTCAAAATTGCGTAAAAATTACCACTTGATTTTAGAGTTATTCATCCTTGTCTGTTTGAATAGATTTGGAGTACACATCCAGAGCAGATTACGGCAGTTATTGGTACTCTTCTCGAGAACATAACAAATTTGAAAAATCAATATCTAATAACTCTAAAGCTTTGTTTGATGGGTTCCTCGACTCGAATCAAATATTTTTTACCCCCAAAGCCAAAGAAATAGTAATATAGGACCCTCTGATCGGATTGTTGTTGTTGGAATCTGTTGAGATGGGGACCCTCTTTACGGGTTGAGTACCTTTAAGACAAGAGCTACGCTGGGCGTGCAATATACGCCCTCTCTTGGGTCGGCGGAAACTGGTAAAAAAGGGGCATAACTCTGGTAAAAATTGGCGGACGGAACTCAAATTTGAACTTGACCTGTGTTTTGTTTTGGTGGGAGAAAGTAATATACCAAATTATCATTGAATCCGATAAGCTCTAGTAAAGTTATCATCCGGACAACAAATTTCAGGGATTTTCTAAGTCAAATTACGTCAAATAAGGGGCATAACTCCGGTGAAAATTGGCGGACGGAACCCAAATTCTAACTTGAGCTGTCTTTTCTCCTAATAAACCCACATACCAAATTTGATAGAAATCGGTTCACTCTAACTAAAGTTATCATCCGGACAACAAATTTCAGGGATTTTCTAAGTCAAATTACGTCAAAAAAGGGGCCATAACTCTCGCAAAAATTATCGGATTATAACGAAATTCGGACTTGAGCTGTATTTCGATATATGTAATCCACAAAATCGAGTTATCATCTGGAAACCAAAAAACATAAGAAAAACTGAATTTTCTGAGTCGAAAAAGGGGCATAACTCTGCCAAAAATGGTCGGACAGAACCCAAGTTCGAACTTGACCTGTGTTTTTGTGGGAGAAAGTAATATACCAAATTTGGATTCATTCCGATAAACTATACTAAAGTTATCATCCGGACAACAAATTTTATAAGTCAAAAAACGTCAAATAAGGAGCATAACTCCGGAGAAAATTGGCGGGCGGAACCCAAATTCGAACTTGAACTTACTTTTCGGCTAATAAACCCACATACCAAATTTTACTAATTTTGGTTCACTCTAACTAAAGTTATCATCTGGACAACAGGTTAACGGACGGACGGACGCCCGCCCGCCCGGACGGACAGACCAATACTATAATACGGCCTTTTTTCAAAAGGGCGTATAAAAATGATTAGCTGATCCTCATGCTCTTCTTACAATTAGTCATTGTGAACAACTTACAATAATTGTAACTTTATACAATTGAAAGGCACAGGACTAAATTCAGGATCACATATTGGGCAATTTTGTTATCAAAATGTGTAATTTCTAAACCGGAAATATTTACTCTATAGACTATATATTACTCCGACGATACCGGTACACTTATGTTACACGAACTATAGTGACCTTTGAACTTCCCATGATTCTCTTGGATTTCCCATAATTCTAATATCGGGTATAAAACACTTTTCGCGCCGAAAATATTCACTCGATTTCGAATTTTTCGACATGGCACTTCGATTAACGAGAAGCCTAGTTCATTATCGGCCCGCCGCCCGGAAACTATAGATCTCGTTTATTATCGCGAGAGTTACGTCCCTTCAACTTCCGATCTGGCGTGTTTATTTCAAGAAAATAATGGGAAGATGCATCCGATTTTCTCGACACTATAGTGGTTTTATGATTGGAATTCACGCTATATGATTGAATTATTGTATCAAGCGTAAGTATGCATTGATAATTTTAGCTGTCAACCTCTCATTGGTTGTTACTCGTCTCCAATGCTGGTTTTTCCCCCTGTCCTATTTTCGAGACTCCGTCAGTCCGTGTCAGCTGACAAGTCAAATGATATCAAATTTAAATGTTCTTGAAAATATTTCTCTCTTAACCTACTTCATTATTCCACTAAATCCTCAAATGGGTCAAATGTCCAAAACTGTGGTAATAATAGTAATAACATGATTTCATCGGGCAATATGGTTTATTAACGGCCCTCTGGAATGATTAACAGCCCTCGGGCCTATTAGGGCCGCTAATAGGCCCTTGGGCTGTTAATCATTCCAGCCGGGCCGTTAATAAACCATAACGCCCTCAAAAATCATGTTATTGTTATATTGTTAGGTAATCCCAGCCATACACTGGTAGTACAATGTCATTTTTATATAAGACTAAATGAGTTTTTATCATATGACTCATCATTATTTACGTTGGAAATTATGTCATAAATCAATTTCATATGAATTACTAGTTCATATCACCTTCTGATAATTTGATTGGTTTGTTGACAAAAAGTGTGTTCTGATTGGCTGAATGGCAGCCGGGGCCGAGCCGCATTTCTAACTAAATGTAGGTCAAATTCGTGCACGTCAATCAACGCGATGCCGAAATTCTCGCAATTATAATCTTGAAATATATAGTTTTGGACATTGTTATACGATAAATAGAATATGTAATTAGTATTTATCTAATAAATATACAATATAATGTCACAAACTGAGAACAGAATAGCGCACTATATCTTCGCGTGCATATTATTTCTGCTAGTTACCAGGTGTAATTGGGCTTCCAGTGCAATGAAGTGACGTCACATTAACCTTTTGCTGCCAATGTCATATAGCTATTTAGTGATTTGTGTGCGTTTTGGACATAATAATCAATTTATAGGTGTCATATGATAAATAGAATATGTAATTCGTGTTTCTCGCATATGATATTTATGAAACTCGTCACGAATTTTCAGTTTTCTCTCGCCAGAGGCTCGAGAAAACAGAAAATTCTTAGACTCATTTCATAAATATCATATGAGAGAAACACTCATTTCATATCCTCTATATATGCATAACAGTTCCCTCTACCTTTCTGGTTATTACTAGACAGAGGAAGGTATCTTTGTCCATGCTTACTATGCGCAGAAAAAAATAAAAAATAAAAAATAAAACCCTCCCTCCCTCATTGATTTGAAAAATAAATTGCCCGAGAACCAAAACACTTTTTTTTTAAATATAGAGTTATTCCTCTCCCATTGAAAATAAACTAGAATTTGAATTCTGGGAGAAATGTTTTTATGATTTCAGCTATTTTCAATTACTCTATGGGCACCTTTTGAAACACAGACTTCCAAATGGTGATGCCCAAGGATTTACCCATGCAAACAGTAAAATCCAAAATGGCTGCAGGAAGCCATGTTTTTCACCCAAAATTGTTCAAATTCTATAGTTCCCATCTAGGTGATCCTAAAAATGCCTGTAAATTTATTTTCAAAACAATTCTCCAATAAAAACAGGCTGCGGGGTGTGCCGATGAATTCAAATTTGTTTTTTTTAACAATTTCAGAAAAAATCAACGGCCCCCATTCAGAGATCACCCCCGATTATCCATATGAAGTTTTGTGATGATCGGATGAGAGATGTGACCTGCTAAAGGAATTTGCTGATGGACACACACATGATCAGGCGGATGGCGGACACCAACCCATGACAATTTCTCAAACATGAAATTTGTAAAGTTGAGCTAAAAATGGGCATAATTCCATCAAACATCAAATTCGAACTTGTTTTGCGATTTCTCAAATATAAACTACATACCGGTAACAAATCCCATGGAATTTTGAATAATATTGATGAATTTTGATCCGAACGATGTCTTGAAAAAAAATGTTGGGAGACCAACAAGTCATAAGATAACTGTTTAATGGTTAACCTCTTCACTGCTGACTGAGTCATGACATCACATCCGGTGGCATTAACATTCTGGTGGTGCCAATAGATTCAAATGTGGAATCCAAGATTTGGACAAATTTGAAGACGCTCATTCTGAAACCTGTATGAAGTTTGGTGATGATTGGATGAGGGATATGGCCTGTAGAATGTGTGCTAAAATAAGGTCATGCAAAGAGTAAAATCCAAGATGGCCACAGGTGGCCATGTTTTTCAAATAAATTTGATAAAAAATTATAGCTCCCATCTAGTTGTCACCCAGAAGATCCATATGACGTTTGGTCACGATTGGATGAGGGATGTGGTCTGTATATAAGGTCTGCTAAAGAATTTACTCATGCAAACTGAAGAGAAAAATCCAAAATGGCTGCAGGCAGCCATGTTTTTTATTCAAAATCGTTCAAATTCTATATTTCCCATCTAGAGGTGATCTTAAAAATGGCTGTAAATTTATTTTCAAAACAATTCTCCAATAAATGCAGGCTGCACTGTGTGCTAATGGATTCAAATTTGAAATCACACATGTTTTTTTTAAACAAATTGCAGAAAAAAATCAATGGCTCCCATCTAGAGATCACAATTTTATAGAGGAATTATAAAACAGGAATAACGAGAAGAAAAAGACACTAACTTCGTAGAATGGCTTTTATCATTCACAATCCTGGAACATCATAGTACAATAGTTCAAATGTTGAGATACAATCATTCCAGTGTACTAATATCTTAGTTCCGGTTATGAATGAGCAAACCCTAGTATGCTGAAGTAGGTCGATACTCAGTATGGATGAATAGCACACAGCGTGACATTTTACTTTCTTACTGAGTACTGACATACAGTAATGCCCAAAGTAATTGACAGCAGAATTATGGGTAATTTTTCAGGATTTAGTCGGAAATATGGCTTGTTGCCATTCATCAGAAAGCTCTCGGCACTGTATAGCAGCAAAGATGTTAACATTTAGTGCTTTTTTGAGAATTGATGGCTGTTGAGCCTAGGTTAAATTACTGAAAATTATAACTATATAATGTTGGAAAAGTGCCAAAAAATACTAGTGTTTTGTGATGGCAAACGGAAGTAGAGCTGAACTTATTCTGGCTACCAATTGGTATGTTTGTGGAATTTTTTTTTTTTATTAAATTTTATCCAGTGGAGAGCAATTATCCCGGCTCCAAAACAAAACAAGAGAAAAAGAAATTCAAGGTTCTTTTTATATTTATATTTAACCCTTTCATGAGGGGAGCTGCGCTGGTGCAGAATTAAAGACCCTGTGTCAGTGATATCTCTTATATATGCAAGTCTCCCATAGGGAGCCTCAAATATATACATGTAAGAGGATGCACTGGCTTACAAGGTCAAGGTAAATATTGTTAGGCCAATGTATTGTCTTATATATGCGAGGCTCCTTATGGGAGGCTTGCATATATAAGAGAATGCATTTGCACAGGGTTTTCGCAAAATTTCAGGAAGCTCCAGTCATGGAAGGGTTAAGAGACACGATCAAGTTTAGTGTCAGCTATTTTTTGTAAGGTCGGTCAATGTGAAGAAACAGAGAATCTTTTCTTTTTTTTACCTTTATCAGGATTACAAACAAACAAGGCAATCACAGATGATCAATATTTATTATAACAGCACTGATGAAATGAAGTTTACATTGATAATATTGATTGAAAATCATATCAATTTTTAAAGAAAACAACTAGCATTTTCTTGAATTTTAAGTGAAAATTCTAGACCAATGGTGTTCATTGGCGTAGACATCTTCATGATTTTGGTCATGCTGAAGAATTTCCCCGGTCTAATTCGGAGTTTCAGATCCTCATTTGAGAGACGGTTTCTGTCAGCATTCAGTGTCCACCGCATCTAAGGCCAGATAAACATAATAGTTTGTTTCTCAGGGAATTTATCAAGCAAGTTTCATAAGTCTTATATCCCAACATAACGAGTTGGAAGATCTTGTGTATTACATGAAAAAAAACTAGAGCTTTATGCCTTTTTAACAAATCAAAATGCATTATTTACAGCATTGGCTGAAAAGCTTCACAACTGTATTGTGCTCTGGGGCTTGCGACGGAAAATAGTCCCCCAATTTGCCACTGTGCCAGTGCATTCTCTTATATATGTGAGTCTCCCATAGGGAGCCTCGCATATATAAGATAATGCACTGGCTTACAAGGTCAAGGTAAATTTTGTTAAGCCAATGTATTCTCTTATTTGTGAGGCTCCCAATGGGAGACTCACAAAAATAAGAGAATGCATTGCTACAGGGTTTTCGCAAAAATGTCAGGACGCTCCAATCATGGAAGAGATATTTACTTATTTGTAGCTGGTCATAAAATGATTGAGGAGCAGGTTTTATATGTAACCCACAGGGAGCCTCACATAGATGGAAGCATGCACTACTGAGTGTCATCTGCTCCAGTCTATTTGGGGCTCTCTATGGGTTTATATATGCTTGAGGAGCAGGTTTTATATGTAACCCACAGGGAGCCTCACATAGATGGAAGCATGCACTACAGAGTGTCATCTGCTCCAGTCTATTTGGGGCTCCCTATGGGTTAAATAAGCTTGAGAAGCAGGTTTAATATGTAACCCACAGTGAGCCTCACATAGATGGAAGCATGCACTACTGAGTGTCATCTGCTCCAGTCTATTTGGGGCTCTCTATGGGTTTATATAAGCTTGAGGAGCAGGTTTTATATGTAACCCACAGTGAGCCTCACATAGATGGAAGCATGCACTACTGAGTGTCATCTGCTCCAGTCTATTTGGGGCTCTCTATGGGTTTAAATATGCTTGAGGAGCAGATTTTTTGGAGACGAGGTTTTCCCTGAGAAACAAACTATTTTGTTTATTTGGCCTTAGGGCCCTTTGTTGATATTTATTTACTGAAGAATGCAGCAGGATGAGTAATGATGACATCACAGAATCTTTCCTTTATTATTCATATCCCCTGCAAATATAAACATATGCATTTACAGAAAATTCAATGAGAAAAGTTTGAACCAAGATTGTTGGCAAATCTCAATGGCACCAAACTTAACGAATGTACTCACTCTAGTGTTCTAAATATACATGCATGCACATTTATTAATTTCATCAAAAATTTCCACCCTGAATGTTGCTTATTTGGGTCTGCACTTCATTTTATTTGCTCCCTCCGCTGGAGTGTTGTTTACAAAAATCTTGAGAATGTGTTTCTTATTTCTCTGTTGTATATTCTTTGATGCCAGTTGTGCATAAACAAGGACCATTTGCACGAAAAGCATTGATACAGCACATGACTTTATGTAAGATTTAATGTTTGTTTATGTTTTGACAACTGTGCTGCACATTGCAGGCAATTTCTCTATCTTATAATTACTAATTGGTATGAGATGAGTGCAATTGATAGCTTCCTAGTAGCGGAACAAACCTTTGAAAAACCTTTAACTAAGTAAAATGCTCTCAATGCATCAAAAAGAAACTAATTATGCATATATCTACCCTGTGAAAAGTAGTCACTGGGATTGCACTTCCCAGAATGTTTATTCGGGTGTGCATGCTAATTAAATTTTTAGCAAGATTTCCACCCTGCACGTTTATTTGGAATACAATAGTAGAGATGTTTAACCCTTTGAGTGCCAGGGGCCGATCTCATCGGCCCTAAACCTACAAAATAAGTCTGTTAAAGAATATAAGAATAAATTATTAAAATTGTAAAAAATTGTTTTAAAAAAAACAAAAACAAAAAACAATTGTTAGGCCAATGCATTCTCTTATATATGCGAGGCGACCTATGGTCGACTCGCATATATAAGAGAATGCAATGGCACAGGGTATATGGGTTGATACAAAAATCGACCTGGCACTCAAAGGGTTAAACATGACCCATGATGACTGAGATACAGAGGTTCAAATTTGGCAGATGCATTTTCGCTCTAAGGGCCAGAACTCTGTAACAAATGAATGGACAAAACCCATTCTATGTGGATATCCCTCCCCCATTACAGTTCAAAAGTATACAATGATCATTGAAACAAGCCTTGAAATAGTGTGTCTGTCATTTGCAAAATGAGGTCCCAAAATTCACAATCTGGGAACCTACAGTAATGCCCAAAGTAATTGACCACTTAACCACAGCAGAATTATGGGTAAATTTTCAGGATTTAGTCGGAAATATGGCTTGTTGCCATCCATCGGAAAGCTCTCGCCGAGGTCCCAAAATTCACAATCTGGGAACCTACAGTAATGCCCAAAGTAATTGACCACTTAACCACAGCAGAATTATGGGTAAATTTTCAGGATTTAGTCGGAAATATGGCTTGTTGCCATCCATCGGAAAGCTCTCGCCGAGGTCCCAAAATTCACAATCTGGGAACCTACAGTAATGCCCAAAGTAATTGACCACTTAACCACAGCAGAATTATGGGTAAATTTTCAGGATTTAGTTGGAAATATGGCTTGTTGCCATTCATCGGAAAGCTCTCGGCGAGAGCTTTCCGATGGATGGCAACAAGCCATATTTCCGACTAAATCCTGAAAAATTACCCATAATTCGGCTGTGGTTAAGTGGTCAATTACTTTGGGCATTACTGTAATTCTGCTTAGACCTCAACTGCTATGGGAGACCAAGAATAAGACTGAAGTTCCCCAGTTGAAGTTGGTGATGTTCACCCATTAGTCACCTCGATTATGTAATTTAGCTTCAGCAAATCAGGGTACACGTATAGAAACTGAACAGAAGTAACTAAAAACAATGTTAATTTGAGACAATAGATACTTTTCCAGAAGATAAGGCCTAAGCAGAATGAGGTCCCCAGAGGGTGTATTTGGTGATGGTAGCCCGCTGTGCTAAATTCACCCTCTGGGGACCTCATTCTGCAAATGACAGACACTCTATTTCAAGGCTTGCATTAAAACCCAACCTATGATGATTGAAATCAAGAGCTCCAGAATTGTTACGAATATACGGACGGAACCCATTTCAATATCCCATGCCAAACATCGTTGGCTGTGGACAAAAAGCGAAGGAATGGTAGCCTATTGTGCAGGAGATTCAATTCGATTCGATCATAGGATTTTTTTGTGACTGAAACTTCCAGCCAGAGGGTCTTATATATACGTTGTAACATGAGCACGCCATGACCCATTCGATGCCTTTGGAATTGCATACCCTATTGTGCCCCAATATGCCAACACAATAATTAAAGTGCTGAATTGGTCTTCATCTCATGGCTTTGGGCACTAAATTTCCCAGGTTCACAAACTGGCACTATGTTACCTTTGTTCGCTGAAACTGGAATGTTGATACCCAGGTTTGGCTCATCTATATATTTGATTCGAAATTTGATTCGATTCACGAATCTCGCCCATGATTCGTTTCGAGATTCGATTGTAAACCCCTGATTCGCATGGCCCTACTATTGTGTCATATCAGGCTATAAATTTTTATTTTCTGTAAACGCTTCTTCTGAACAGAGTTGTTTTTTGGGTAATTTCCTTGTGGTTTGTTGGCACATATTAGAAAAGGATCGACATCAAACCAACCTAGACAGGCATGGCGGGGAATCACGTGGTTTCGAGTCAATGAGTATCACGCATTCAAAATGGCCAAGGCGATCGCAAATGCGACCAGAAACGAGTAAAGAGGAAATAAACTAGAATATGACATATTACATAGTATTTTGACAGCTATGAGCATATGCTATACTAATTTTTCAAACAAGCTGATAACTCAGTTGTTTGCTCTAACATTCTGACCGAAGGTGTCAGTCGAAGGATTCTCCTAGATGTATGGACTGGTGTATTTCACAAACCACCGACTGGCAACTTTGGTCAGAATGCTACAGAAAACTACTGAGTGTTTCGGAACAAATAAGACATCAACATGTTTTTAAAATAAACTAGCATATGCTCGTAACAGTCAAAATGCTGCGTATTGTGTCAGTTCCTCATATATAGAGGATATCTAGTGTTTTTGAGTGGATACCGAAAATTATGTCATGAGTGAGCGAGACAAATGTATATTTTCGCGAGCGGCTTGCCGCGAGCGAAAATAAACATTTGTCGCGGTCACGAATGACGTATATTTCGGTATCCACTAAAAAAAACACTAGATATTCTTTTTATTATACGCATTTCCAAAGAAATTCACCACTTACGACGTTAAATGATATCACAATCGTCTTCAATCGATGCATAATTTTTGAAGCCATCAGCTGATCGATGCCTGTTCTCACAATGCTACTTCACCATCCGCAGAATATAAAAATATAGTTCCCGTAATCTTCCCTTTATTTCCGCCATAAATATGTCGAATTTCAACATAAAATAGATTTTAATTATAACTATCAGTGAATATAATATAATTTAGAATATTACAATGGGTTCTTTCACTTTGATCTTCTTCAATAGTACAAACTGGAAATAGTATTGGTACTCGCAAGTGAATCGGTGTGAAAGTATATTCTTCTATATCCCCTTCTGGGTGATCGATATTTATCTAAACGCGTTTTTTTCTATAATTCACTGTTGGGCGTATAATAAATTATTATATTATGTTTTTGTATGTTTGCGATCACTTTGGCCATTTTGAATGAGTGGTGCTCACCAACCTCGAAACCATGTGATTCCCCACCGTGATAGTGATTTACCTCGAAACCATGTGATTCCCCACCGTGATAGTGATTTACCAAAAATATTGGGTGGCCAGAGCTAGCTTTTACAGCACAATCTACAGCACAATCTATTTTCTGCTTTCATGGCCATTTTATCAAGAAAGACTAAAGATAAAGTTCAAATACACTCACTTTACATAGTTTGCTATATCCCAACTTGGTTCCACTGATTTTGCTTCTGAGATATTTACTCCATCCTTTGTCACAATAGCTATTTGATGCTAGAAAAGAAAGAAACTTACACTTGCAGTGGTGGTGGAGAAACGGACAAAAAACCAACACTTCCAAATATACAAAGATGAATAACTCAAGAACAGAAAAAAAAACGATTGAACACTCAATTGATTCCCGCATATATAAGAGACTGCACTGGCACAGGATCTTTAATGCCATGAAAGTGTTAAGAACTGGGGAAATACATGAAATACTTACAACGAACTCTGCATGCCTCAAGACGACTTTCCAACGTCATATCAATTAATTTAAATTGAATTTAATGAGTCACTCAGTTAATTCAGAGGGTGTTATTTGCGGAAGGTTACGACCGATGCTGTTGCTTCAACAACAATTTACTTAAATGTTACAATCTTTAACCCTTTCGTTCGAGTAGTTCCCTTAGGAAATGTTCATATAATAAGTTCAACAAACGATAGGTCGTTGAACTTATCATGTGAACATTTCCCAGCAATTAATATGATCATTCTGCTCTTGTGTTACTTGATTTTCTGTCTGCTTTTATTACCTGAAAACACCTCCAAATGAACTAGAGGTGTGACTGTCCCAATGGGACTAAGGATACCCCCCGTGTTTTTTTAAATACTAAGATGTTTCACATGTCAGTAGCATTTAGTTAAAATAATAAAATAACAGTTCCCATTGCAGGTGCACAACCCTAACCGTAATCTTAAACCTATTGACCGAAAAATGTAGGAATAAAAGCTCAGACAAAATTATGCATGTTGCGAAAAAATCGAAAAAGGAGAATAACTCCACAAAAAAAGTCGGACAGACATCATAATCGCAGGTGCACAGGTTCCCATGGTACTATATATTAGTGCCAAGATAAAAAAACATTGACCTAAAAATGTAGGAATAAAAGCTCGGACAAAATTATGCATATTCAAAAAAAATTCTAAGTCGAAAAAGGGGGATAACTCAACCAAAACGGACAGACAAGCTGATTCCAGTATAGTTGCGGGGGGTATAATAATAGAACATTCCAAACTATATTGTTGTAACAGAATGGGAGAATCCATTTATTATACAAAGGGTTATGCGTGTATAGTGGCTGAATGGCAAAACATACCTGTAACTTGCAGTATTTAGTAAAATGAGCGCATAACCAGGCATAACAACATATATAGTTATCGTTGCCTATGGTCTTTTGTTGAATACCCACACATACACCATTGTATTTAGCTCCTATTCGATATTTGAAACATAACTAATTTCTGTGTGACAATTTCCTATTTTCGTGTAACCGATTTACAACTAAGGTGAAATCCAAAATCCAAATAAAACGGTCCCACGAGGGCCATTTTTTTCGATGAGGCTATGTCTGAGAATTAAAACCCTTCTATTTTTTTGGCCTTATAACACGAGTTTTGATGTTTTTAGTTTTTTTGCAATGTCAATGAAAGCGTTGAATTCCAATGCGGCGGGGCCCCGTGAAGCAAAACACTTTTTTATTTGGCCAAATAAACTCACTTTATTAAGGGATCTAGCATCCCTGTAGAATAAAATCTTCAGACATTTCTCTACGATATTTACGGCTTCAGTCTGTGTGAGGTGAGGTTTCTTTTCCAGAGCATCTCTCAGAACAGGCTAAATAAAAATGCATGAAAAAGTACACTTAAATGTTGAGTATTTTATTACACACCTGTAATTGAAAAACACATCAATCCTGATCTCAGACAGTGTTGAAATGACTAATCAAAGTCGATTAGAATTTCGGCCAAAATAGACTACAAAATTACTAGTTACAACTCTCTCTCTCTTTGCCTAGGATGATAACATAGTTATGACTGATTATATTCATGACTGCATGCATTATATGGACATAATTGGCATCATCCATGTGAAAGCACAGAAATGTGTTTCAGAAGGTATAAATAATATAGTCAGTAAGCACAGTTTCATTCAAACGAGCAGGTGATCAATGTCCTAAAATTATACTTGGAGAGTCAAGGTTTGCTTATTAGTACTATATATGATATGGTGTTGATTAGCTGACTAATAATCGACTAGTGGCCATTGACTAGTAAATTTCCTGATATTTTTAACACTAGTGACGTTAGAGTCTGCAACGCAACTAGAATTTTGAAATCAAATTAATCAGATAGGAGATGTCATTCGGGCATGAGATAAGTATAGAACCTGACACATGTGTTACTTGTCCAGTTGTAAATTTACGACAGTCTTATGATCACCAAAAGTAACTTAATTGGTCAGGTTTTCATGATTGCACAAAGACAGCTCTGTTATTAGAATAAGAAAACAGAGTGATGATGTAGTCTTTGATTAGTGGGGCAGGTTTGTCACATACGAGAATGTTTAACAGTATTAGCAGCCAATCAGAAAGTCACATGTCACAGTCGGAGGTATATCATACATGATGGGTGGCAACAGATAAAGTGAATGTTAATTACATGTAGATATAATAGTAACAAGGCGGTGCTGGCATACCCCCACGGTAGAAAATTAAAACATGGCAGGTAGGAACCCAAATACTGAGGACCTCTGCAAATCTCTCCTCCGTAAGATCAGTCATTCAAATAATGGTTAAAACATCAGCAGAAGAGCGAAAACTGATTTTCACACTAATTCGAGACAGCGAAGCAAGCAACTTGTAGACCTAACATTACTGAAAATGGCTCATATTTGTTGGAGTTATCAAGCCGGACGATAATAAGTCTGAGAAAATTAAGGAAAGAAGGGATGTAACTCAGACACCCAAAAAATTCAAACAAAGTCACTGGGCACTCTTTTTTGTGAACCTTCATAACAATTTTTATTCAGATCCAATAACCCCATGGCTGAGAAAATTCTAGAAGGATGGACCAAAAAAAGATGATTTCCAGATACACAAAGAAGGATACTGTAACTCTAGAATGGAATATTTGACCAACGTCATTTTTGCCAATCTTTTGAAAGCAGTCACGATGGTGTACCTCCCTACAAATTTCATTCAGATCTGATACCCCATGGCTGAGATATCTGCGTGAATGGACAAAAAACACACATTTCCAGATAAATAAATAAGAATAACTCTAAGACGAAAAATGCAAAAAAAGTCATTTCCTCCTCTTTTGAAAGCAATAATAATGGCAAATGTCAATTCCACATTTTGTTCAGATATGATAACCCAAGACTGGGATATATCATGCCTGGACGGATGGCCAGACAGACACAGTCAATCCAGTATACCCTAATTTTTCTTCAAAAAGTGGGGGTATAATTATCCAATAAAATATACTAGGGGAAGCTACCAAAGGAATAAATATTTACCTGGGCTATGTGGGCACCGTACCCTGTTAATATAGATAATAAATATTTACCTAGGCTATGTGGGCACTGTACCCTGTTGATATAGATAATAAATATTTACCTGGGCTATGTGGGCACCGTAGCCTGTTGATATAGATAATAAATATTTACCTGGGCTATGTGGGCGCAATACCCTGTTGATATAGAGAATAAATATTTACCTGGGCTATGTGGGCACCGTAGCCTGTTGATATAGATAATAAATATTTACCTGGGCTATGTGGGCACCGTACCCTGTTGATATAGATAATAAATATTTACCTGGGTTATGTGGGCGCCATACCCTGTTGATATAGAGAATAAATATTTACCTGGGCTATGTGGGCACCGTAGCCTGTTGATATAGATAATAAATATTTACCTGGGCTATGTGGGCGCCATACCCTGTTGATATAGAGAATAAATATTTACCTGGGCTATGTGGGCACCGTAGCCTGTTGATATAGATAATAAATATTTACCTGGGCTATGTGGGCGCCATACCCTGTTGATATAGATAATAAATATTTACCTGGGCTATGTGGGCACCGTAGCCTGTTGATATAGAGAATAAATATTTACCTGGGCTATGTGGGCACCGTACCCTGTTGATATAGATAATAAATATTTACCTGGGCTATGTGGGCACCATAGCCTGTTGATATAGAGAATAAATATTTACCTGGGCTAGGTGGGCACCGTAGCCTGTTGATATAGATAATAAATATTTACCTGGGCTATGTGGGCGCCATACCCTGTTGATATAGAGAATAAATATTTACCTGGGCTATGTGGCACCGTAGCCTGTTGATATAGAGAATAAATATTTACCTGGGCTATGTGGGCACCGTACCCTGTTGATATAGAGAATAAATATTTACCTGGGCTATGTGGGCACCGTACCCTGTTGATATAGATAATAAATATTTACCTGGGATATGTGGGCACCGTAGCCTGTTGATATAAAGAATAACTATTTACCTGAGCTATGTGGGCACCGTAGCCTGTTGATATAGATAATAAATATTTACCTGGGCTATGTGGGCACCGTAGCCTGTTGATATAGAGAATAAATATTTACCTGGGCTTTGTGGGCACCGTAGCCTGTTGATATAGAGAATAAATATTTACCTGGTCTATTTGGGCACCATAGCCTGTTGATATAGAGAATAACTATTTACCTGAGCTATGTGGGCACCGTAGGCACCATACCCTGTTGATATAGATAATAAATATATACCTGGGCTATTTGGGCACCATACCCTGTTGATATAGAGAATAAATATTTACCTGGGCTATGTGGGCACCGTACCCTGTTGATATAGAAGGGGATTTATAGGCCACTCCGATTTTATCCACATATCCTAGAAATCTGAAAATAGGCAACAATCTTCTAAGCTTATCTAGGGATATTGCTATATATTTAAGCAACTAAAATTATAATTATCGGGACATACTCTTTGTTTTAGAATTGTGCATGTTTTCAAACTAGTAACCCACGTGTTAATTTATTTTCTTAATTAAATTGAGCCAGTAGCAACTGCACATGCTCAACTGCTTGTTCTAATTTGGCGACTTCTGTTCTGCTGTAGAGATCTACCACCGGACGTGAGACACGTGATGCCATTACATACTGAAATCTTCAAAACTTGGACCCCACAGAGGTGTGCCGAAATTATTGTTGAACCACTGGTCAAACACACATCATGAGAGATTAAATTTTCTCCACTCCCAATAACAAATAAAGAACACACAATGTATGACCTCTATCCTCTCTATTTATCATACACAGTGATGGAAGTTAGCTACAATATTTACGACAAAATATATATAAATGGACACGCAATAGTAATTTCGTTCCGGACGGCATATTATTGCGGAATTGTTGCAATTCTTAGTTAACTGGGAATTTCCAATTTAGCTTATACAAACTGATAAAAAACTTCCTCTTCAAAAAGGATGAAAAAAGTGCTGGTATTGACAATAAAAGGAAAAATGCACTGACCTACCAGGTCAAGGTCAGTATATAAGAGAATACATTGGCACAGTGTTTTCTCAAAATTTGCAAAAAGCTCCCATCATGAAAGTGTAAACAAAACAAGTTTTTTCTATCAGTAAATTAGAACCAATCGTTGATGAATACTTACGGTTCCCCATCCTCCAAACCAGCTACAACAAATGTGTTCCAGAGGGGATTAATATTTGACCGTCGATTGTACATGACTCTCGTCAGCCATGAGAATAGACTGCTTGGCGTGTAACTGAAACCATCATTATAACATTCCTCATCAATCCTGGAAAATAAGACATTTAAAGGTACTCAATCTGATGGTCCCCATATCATCAGATTCCAGCAACAACAACATTTTTTTAAATGCCGATTCAGTTATCAGAATCGATTAATTGCCCAAAAATAATGCTAACCACAGTCAACTATAGTATAAAATTGCCCGAAATGTGTTATTAATCAACATTTTATTTCACTTCTTGGGTGTTTGTGAATGCCAAGATTACTAAGACCGACCAGCATTCGAGGATTTGAACACCTAGATTTGGATCCAAATCAACACACCTGGTATCACTAGCTACTGCATGTTGTATGTTTTTGCCAGTTCTCAGAGTTAGAATTATCTAGTGTAGATCACGTCTTAACCCTTTACCCAACAAACCGGCCAAAACCGGCCAAATAAAGCTGCAACAGCCTAAATTATCTTCGGTCTGTCTCAATAAAACCATACAAATATGGATATCATTGGAACCGGCTCCTTGACCACATTGTGATAGTTACAGTTATGCCCTGTGCCAATGCATTCTCTTATATATGCGAGTCGACCATAGGTCGCCTCGCATATATAAGAGAATGCATTGGCCTAAAAAAATCTTTTTTTAACACTTTTTACTATTTTTTATTACATTCTTTAACAATTTTATAATTTTTAATGTGTTAAGCCAATGCATTCTCTTATATATGCGAGGCGACCTATGGTCGACTCGCATATATAAGAGAATGCATTGGCACAGGGCCCTTCTGTTGGGTAAAGGGTTAATGCTCTGCCGTTCATTAATGACGAAGAATGTGAACTCAAATTCAGCCGATCATGGATTCAATAACTCATTCTAGCACCTGAAATCTTTGTATGCATTTCTTTGAGAACCTGGGACAAATGTACTGGATTCCTTGTCAATTTGAAAAGAATTGGCCCGAAAGTTACTGGTACCGGTATTTACCATTGTTCTAACTAGTATGCAATCGGTTCAGGGTTAACATTTTTCGCTCAAATGTCTGATATAGTATTTCCTTTTGTAAGTTTTGATATGCTATTGATTGGAATAATACCATTTTAATCATATGTGTCAATTTCATGACAAATAGTTGAAAAAGATCACCAGTGACCAAGTATAGAACAACGCTGATTATCCCCTAAAATAGTACGTAGAACCCAGTACAAATCCACTTTAATATTGCTCACAAAGCCAGGTTAATTACATAAGGAAGTTGACTATATGCTTAATTGCACCAATAGTGCAACATATTTTTTGTAACCACAATCTTAAACAATAACATGCTGTTCTTATTTGGTGTGTTGCAGTTCAGTCATTTTTGATGGGCAATTCCTTGGTTTGTTCATAAATATGAATTATACACTGAATTATATAATGTACTAGCAGGGTTACCCGGGGTTGCCCAGGTTAATGCGATGTGAAACCATCAGTATGCTGTGGATATTATGTTGGGAATAGAGAACACTCTTGTTCAAAGTGTTATACGTTTTCTCATAAATTGTATATTCAAATAGCATCACACAACATGATTATTACAGTCATGGAATATAAGTAGTGGCCCACCTTGTCAATTGTCATTCTGTTTATCACGATTAATCCGTTCCACCAATAATGAAGTATTTATTTATTTACAACTGCGTATACGTCAGACGTTATAATATGATACATGGAAATCATAAAGACATTAGTTCGCATAAATAAAAGATGACAATTGGGTTTTACATATTGAGATGTATCAATCAATCTAGCGGGTTGGACTAAGATCTCGAGGATACCTGGCTATCATATCTCCATGAAAATACAGATGTTTCAAAGAAATGTCCAGGTGCTCGTCTGTTCATGGTGCTATATATTGGCTAAATATTCTCAGTTTCAACGAAATGTTGCTGCGCGTGCATATCAGCTACATTTGCCAGACACAGAGCGAGATTTTGAGTTGTTTATGTCAGTCGATGAGTCTGTTCTAAACCCCTTGTCAGGTGTCAGTATTGGGAGGATCCTGAAAAGTCATGTGCTACTAACTGCATTGTATTGTATATCAGAAGAAACTATATATGACTGCACACTGTGACCACTATTTTTGAACAGGCCTTCCATATATCCTGACAAATTGTAACTTTTTTTGTGGAAACTGTATTGAATGGAACAGACTCAATTTTGTTATACATGTAATATATATGCAATCCTCTGACGGTTCGAGGTCTCTCAGTTTGCACGAATATATGAATCTCTTCAATAGAATGATAAATATACGTTTAATGCTTCTTCTATGTATCTCTTTTTGCTAGCTCATTGTGTGAATGTCCTGATAGCCATCCCCATATAAATATGACAATTAAGAAGATATAATTGTTCAAGTGACTTATAAGTGGGTTACCATTTGTCGGGATTGTGAAATGTGAACGCCCAAATCTCCTTAAAATGATATGGAGATGGCCTGGTTGACTATATATAACTTATATATGGATAACGGCGAATAGCAATCTTATCTATGATAGTGCATTTCCACTCACAATCCGTGACGCAAACGACACCAAATGTGATTTAATTCATGGTATATCATTAGATAAAAACATGTATGAATTTGTTGGAAATTAGTGCCAAATATATTAGTATCAGCTTTTGCCTCTTCGACTGTACCACGTGAAGTTATATATAGAACACACAGACAGACAGAAAGACAGACAGACAGCACACTTTGATTTCTTGTATCATTTGAGAAGAACGTGTCTGAATTTGATGGTAATTGGTACTAATAAAAGGTCAGCAGACCACAGTGTCCCCCGAAAAAGTGGCAAGTCGATGCCGCTTTGTTGAAGAAATTTTAAAAAAATGTTGAAATTTTCTAAGTTGAAAAGGGTTAATAACTCCGTAAAAAAAACAAAAACAACCCGTCATCTATATACATGTTGCACATCTCCAATATGTGGGTAACAATACTTTGAAGTTTCAAATATCTACGATCAAAACTGTAGGAGGAGTTGATTACACCACGAAGGTACCCTCATACAGAAAATTATAAAAAATGTTGAAATTTTCTAAGTCAAAAAGGGTTAATAACTTGTCAAAAGATAATTTTTCCGTCATCTATATACATGTTGCACATCTTCAATATATGGGCAACCATATTCTGAAGTTACAAATCTCTAGGATAAAAACTGTAGGAGGAGTTGATTACACCACGAAGGTACCCTCATACAGAAAATTATAAAAAATGTTGAAATTTTCTAAGTAAAAAAGGGTTAATAACTCTGACGACCGTCAAAAGATAATTTTTCCGTCATCTATATACATGTTGCACATCTTCAATATATGGGCAACAATATTCTGAAGTTTCAAATCTCTGGGATGAAATCTGTAGGAGGAGTTGATTACACCATGAAGGTACTCAAAAGTGTGACGGACGGACGGACGGACGGACCCCGTTTCTATAGTCCCCCAAAGATAAATTTTTCGGGGGACAAAAATATTTTGTATCAGTTTTTGGTGACCCTCCCGTCCCTATTTCGGACTCAAGCTGCACACACTAAGACTCATTATAGATTAGAGATGCATATATATGAAATTGGTGAAAATTGGCGAGTATACAAATTCGTATCAAATTGAAGGTCCCCATATCTCTCACCCATAGGGCACCAATTTGTTGTGTCTAAACCACACGATAAGATTCCTCGTATCACGGAGAATAATATGTATCAATCTGGTGGATATCGGCACTAAACATATAGATATAATGTCCCTCTCATCTCTATACACCACTGACTCGAATGGCCCCACTTATGACATCCTTAAACCACACAATTACACTCCTGATATCATGGAGATGATTGTTTATAAGTTTGGTGTTAATCGGTGACTAAACAATGTTTTTTTTATCAAATTTGGTGCCAATCCCTCCCTCCCCATCTCTCAAATAATCTATGTATCTCTTTTTGCTAGCTCATTGTGTGAATGTCCTGATTGCCATCCCCATATAAATATGACAATTAAGAAGATATAGTTGTTCAAGTGACTTATAAGTGGGTTACTATTTGTCGGGATTGTGAAATGTGAACGCCCAAATCTCCTTAAAATGATATGGAGATGGCCTGGGTAACTATATATAACTTATATGTGGATATCGGCGAATAGCAATCTTATCTATGATAGTGCATATCCGCTTGCCATCCGCGACGCAAACGACACCAAATGTGATTTAATTCATGGTATATCATTAGATAAAAACATGTATGAATTTGTTGGAAATTAGTGCCAAATATATTTGTATCAGCTTTTGCCTCTTCGATTGTACCGCGTGAAGTTATATATAGAACACACAGACAGACAGAAAGACAGACAGACAGCACACTTTGATTTCTTGTATCATTTGAGAAGAACGTGTCTGAATTTGATGGTAATTGGTACTAAAAATATTTTGTATCAGTTTTTGGTGACCCTCCCGTCCCTATTTCGGACTCAAGCTGCACACACTAAGACTCATTAGAGATTAGAGATGCATATATATGAAATTGGTGAAAATTGGCGAGTATACAAATTTGTATCAAATTGAAGGTCCCCATATCTCTCACCCATAGGGCACCAATTTGTTGTGTCTAAACCACACGATAAGATTCCTCGTATCACGGAGAAGAATATGTATCAATCTGGTGGAAATCGGCACTAAACATATAGATATAATGTCCCTCTCATATCTATACACCACTGACCCGAATGGCCCCACTTGTGACATCCTTAAACCACACAATTACACTCCTGATATCATGGAGATGATTGTTTATAAGTTTGGTGATAATCGGCGACTAAACAATGTTTTTTTTTATCAAATTTGGTGCCAATCCCTCCCTCCCCATCTCTCACACAAACAGCACCACTATGGCGTCTTTAAATCACACGATCAGATTCCTCGGATAATAAAGTGTATCAATTTGGTGGAAATTGGCGCCAAAAAAATTGTGCATCAATTTTGGTGCCCCTGTCCCTTTCAATACACCCCTGACTCGAATGAGGCCACACTTGACAGATATAAGCCACACCATTAGACTCCTCATACCATGGGGATGCTTTTGTATAAGTGTGGTGGCAATCGGCGACTAAACCAATTATTATCAAATTTAGTGCCCACCCCTCCCAATCTCTCATCCAAACGACAACAATTTGGCGTTGTTAAATCGCACAATTAGATTCCTTGTATCATGAAAGAAGAATATCAATTTGGTGGAAATCGGCTCTAAAATTAGTTTGATCAATTTTGGAGCCCCTCTCCCCTTTCGTGCAAATCTGACTCGAACAACGCCACTTTTGACATATTTAAACCACACTGTTGGATTCTTCATATCATGGGGATGATTATATGTAAGTTTCGTGGCAATCGGCGACAGAAAACAAATCTACTCCCCCCCCTCCCCCATCCGGGCACACATGACGCGAACGGTGCGACTTTTGCCATATTTAAAACACACCATTAGATTCCTCATATTATGGGAATGATTATTTATAAGTTTCGTGGCAATCGCCGACAATTTTTTTTCTGCCCCTCCCCCTTTTCTGCCCCTGAAAACAACGGCGTCACTTTAGAAAATTTTAACCCCGACCATTATCTTTCTCGTAAAAAGTTACTCCTAGTAGACCCCTTTGGCATCATCTTGATGGTCCCATGTGAATTTCTATAGAACACAGAGACAGATTGACATTCGCAAATATAGATATAGATTTGGAGACACCACATACAGTAATGACCTAAGTAATCGACTCCTTAACCACAGCAGAATTATGGGTAACTTTTCAGGATTTAGTCGGAAATATGGCTTGTTGCAATTCATCGGTGAATGGCAACAAGCCATATTTCCGACTAAATCCTGAAAAGTTACCCATAATTCTGCTGTGGTTAAGGAGTCGATTACTTAGGGCATTACTATACATACTCACACTCTTTGTTCGATGATAGATTTTATGAATTGATAATCAGCATAGTCACCGCTCGCTGCGAGCATTGTATTGTCCGTCACTTTAAGGATTCTTGACAAATTCCTGAATCTGGCCAAAGACCCATACGATCCGAGCATATCAGCTGCCAAAACGACGCCGCCATCAAACTGCACCCCCAAGACAGATGTTCCTGTTACTGATGGGTATCTGAAATGATAAATGTACGCCAGCCTTGAAATACTAAATAGTTTGTCTGTCATTTGCAGAATGAGGTCCCCAGAGAGTGAATTTAGTGATGCTACCCCATACAGCGGGATATCATCACCAAATTCACCCTCTAGGGATATCATTCTGCTTAGGCCTCATGTTCACTGGCCACAGGCATAGATGGTTTTAGTCTTTCAAAGCATGATGGGCAAGTCAGAAGTTTTAGAATCTAAACCGTCCTACTAATACTATTAACAGTATTTGGTTCAACTTTTTTGCTCTGTATTCATCTATTCCTATTATATCTGTCACTTTTGACAAATTGCATTTCATGACAAAGTTCATGATGAGCTGCCTATTCTGCACTCCACGTCATTTCGTAAAAGCAATTTGTACAGCCATTCTTTGTCATCAAAATATAGCCTTTCTACAGCGAATCAGCTGCTTTTACAAGAATCAAACTGAGAATCATGGTTCTCATTCTCGTCAGATTTGAAGCCCTGATGCATTTGAATTCTAAAAACATACATGATCTTTTTTATTTTACGACCATAGTTTGAACCTGTATGTTCAATACTCATTCCCATTCCAACTTTTTACGTTTGGGAGTTGCAGAGATATCTTATAAACAATAGCATGTGTGTTGCTTACTATTATAAATAAAGCTTTGAATGTGTGTAGTTATTTTATGTTCTTGCTTAACCCTTTCATGACGGGAGCTGCACTGGCGCAACATTAAAGACCCTGTGCCAATGCTTCTCTTATATATGCGAGTCGACCAAGGTTTCCTAGCATATATAACAGAATGCATTGGCCTAACAATTTTTTTAATATTTTTTTATAATTTTTCTTACATTCTTCAACAATTTTTATCATTTTTTCTTACATTCTTTAACAATTTTTATCATTTTTTCTTAAAATTTCTAATTTATTTATTTTTTTAGAATTTTTTCTTACATTCTTTAACAATTTTGTATAGGTCGCCTAGCATATATAACAGAATGCATTGGCCTAACAATTTTTATCATATTTTTTATAAAATTTATTACATTCATGAACAATTTTTATCATTTTTTATCATTATTGCTTTAACATTCTTCAACAATTTTTAATCATATTTTAATTTTTAAATATTACAGGTATAAAAAGTAAAATAAAATTTGTTAGGCCAATGCATTCTCTTATATATGCGAGGCAACCTATGGTCGACACACATATATTAGAGAATGCATTGACACAGGGTTTTCACAAAAATTCAGGAAGCTCCCATCATGAAAGGGTTAAACACAGGTTTTATCAGAAACTAATACTATCTACATGTATTCTCATTTAAAAAGGCTTAAATCTGGGTCATAAAAGTTTGTTTGCAAATTATATTTGATGAATTGTTGTCAGACTACCGGGTGACATGTGCTCTAATGCCCATCTTGTTTGCACTAATTAACACCAGCTATAGCTAGTTTGAACATTGACTTTGACTGGGATTGGTTTTCATTGCCCCCTGTAAGTGTGCATATAATTTGCACAGATAATTTCAAATGCTATTATCTGCGCTTGACTCTCGGATGGCGACTCGTGGAATCAGCGAGCCGCTGTTGTTTGGGAAGTTGTATACGATAAAAGTAATTATAAAGTGCTAATTTTCTACTGCACTTATGGTAAACATGAAAAGAAAGATATGTTTTATTACTAGGAAGTGATACTTTTCTGAAATTAATGTTTTTATTGTTGCAATTGAACACGAAACGAGCGGTGACATCGTTATGAGGGGAAATGGGTGGGCTCGATTTATGAAATTTATCGACCAGCTTTCCATACTTGTCAATTATATACTAAGTACTCTCAGGTGCCAAATAAAAGTGCTGGCCAAATACAAGTGCTGGGTGACATTTTTACCAAAAAAAGAATAATAGTGCTGGTGCACAATAAATGTGCTGGGTTACGGATTTTACTTTTCATGGTAGTATGCTTAAAACTCGAGCCATGAAGGCTTATGTGTACATTTATATAGTACAGGGAATCATACCTGTGCGGAGGAAGTGACATTTAGGTATTATGCATCATGTATCTTCACTATCTTGTTTACCCCATTCATACATTATGTATGACCATGCGTGTAATTACATATTACTCATATGATATATAGTTGGAATAGATTACTCTCGAGTTCCGAATAATCGTACATGTACGCTTATTATTTTCGCGATAAAATTCCCACCTGTACGTTGCTTATTCGCCCCTGTACGCTTATTTAATTTTCGACACATTGCACATTGAGATATGTGAACAGATCGTCAATTCTCCGTTTCATATTGAAACAATGAAAGAAGATTGTCGCCAATTTCGGATAAACAATAACACCGGTAAGTCAAATGTTTGAACAACGCAAAACCACGTGGAGTAAACATCCTGTGCCCCTCGCCTTGATCGGAAAATGAGCGAGTCCATTTTCGATCTTGTCTCATTTATAGAAACTCTTCCGCGTTGGTGGGTTACATTTCAGTTTCGAGGGTGTGCTTATTTGGAATAATTGCTGGGTCGAACATGGTGTTACCTGGTGGTTTCATACTATATAACAATTGGGGGAATATTAATGGAATATAGTGAGTTAAGTGACCTAAATATTAGCGTTGGATTATAGTAATCAGGTACCGGTAACAAAATCATTAATGATCATTTGAGTTCATACGAATTATATACATGCATGTAAAAACTCCTGTGTCCACATTTTATCGGAAAAGTGGGCGAGTCTTGGTATGACGCACGTGTTATTTATAGAGTCGCTGGGTTAGATGGGTTCGATGTGGGGTCGGTGAATTGTGGAAGCCTGGTGGTTTTTAATTGTGGTAAATTGTTATATATTAGGCCTACTAATCGGGATGATACATTATTGTGTTGCGTATCAGGCGAAAATGAGTAGTCAAACCGCATTTATTAGCGACGCACAGTGCATATAAATACTAACAGTCACCCGTTGGTAGCCCCTGACCTCTGATTAGGAAATCTGTATCGTTTATCAACAGACTTCAAGGACAACATGTTATAACCAGCAGGTGTTTTCTCTGTGCAACGTCAAACATTGAGAAAGTTTTAACTCAACCAGACGTTATTCCTGCTTGTTCGCGAAGTTTCACATACAAATTTGTTTTGTAGCTCACTACTAGTCTAATATTGCATATTACCTTGGTTGCATTTATACTAAGTACTAGTAGTATTGTTGTCAGTTCAATGTTATGAGTTACATGTATGTATTGAAAAAAAAGTTCTTCAACAACATCATCGAACATGTTTGTAGTATAATACAATTATTTGCCACGCCCCAAATAAAATATGTTTAAATCAACCAACTCAATGATACAACAACATACTTGACACACACCATATACATTTACTAGTAATGTCACATTGTGTATTAAATGGTTGCAAACATAAATATTCAGTTTTTCCGTTTAAGATTTCACGGAACGCACTTTATTGTGGTAAATTGGTAATTTATAATGTCTATATTATACACATATGTTGTGTACTAGTATCCTATAATGTAAATTCAAAGACTGATACTAATAATAGTACTCGATCGAATAATAGTACTGGGTGGAACATTTTTTAATTTTCATTTGTGACTTTGGGACATCACATACGGAAATTCAAAAAAATTCCCGCCTGTGCTATTATTCCGCCCTGTACTATTATTTAATTTTTCAATATTTTCCCGCCTGTACTATTATTCCCACCTGTACTATTATTCGGAACTCGAGAGTATGTTACATGTTGATTGTTGTATTCTACATAGGGGTGTAATGATACATCGATGTATCGATGCGACTGCGATACAGCACTGACGATACGGTCATCGATACGGGCGTTCAAACGATAGGTATCTCGATACACAAACTGCATATTGTTATTACTAATTCAGGTATTAAGTACCGGTAAGCAGTATCCAACAATGAAAGTGTCAATGACACTGTAGCTCAACTTAGGTAGGGGAATAATTTAATGGTTGACAGAAAATGGAGGAATAGGAAAGGTGCTAATTGAAATGTCTAACCTGTGCCAAAGGATTTAGTCATGCAAAGAGTAAAAACCAAGATGGCTGCTGGTGGCCATGTTTTTTGGCCAATTGACCCAAAAAGGACTCGTTCCCATCTACGTGTCATTGTTAACATCCATGACAAATTTCAGGAAGATCTGACCAAAGCTATGACCTGTAGCCCGCGCCAAAGGATTTAGTCATGCGAAGAGTAAAATCCAAGATAGCTGCTGGCGGCCATGTTTTTCAGCCGAACGACCCCAAACTGACTCGTTTCCCATCTACATGTCATTGTTAACATCCATGACAAATGTCATGAAGTTCCGACCAAAGCTACGACCTGTAGCCCGTGCCAAAGGATTTAGTCATGCAAAGAGTAAAATCCAAGATGGCTGCTGGTGGCCATGTTTTTTGGCCGTAAGACCCCAAAATCACTCGTTCCCATCTACATGTCAATACTAACATCTATGACATATTTCATGATGATCAGACGAACAGTACGACCTGTAGCCCGCGCCAATGGATTGAATTTTGAAATCCAAGATGGCGCGAGCTACAGGTCATACTCTTTGCATGACTAAATCCTTTGGCGCGGGCTACAGGTCGTACCTTTGGTCCGATGTTTATGAAGTTTGTCATGAATGTTGCCATTGACATGTAAATGGGAACGAGTCATTTTGGGGTCATTCGGCAAAAAAACATGGCTGCTGGCAGCCATCTTGGATTTCAAAATTCAATCCATTGGCGCGGGCTACAGGTCGTACTGTTCGTCTGATTATCATGAAATTTGTCATGGATGTTAATATTGATGTAGATGGGAACGAGTGATTTTGGGGTCGTTCGGCCAAAATACATGGCCGCCAGCAGCCATCTTGGATTTTACTCCTTGCATGACTAAATCCTTTGGCGCGGGCTTCAGGTCGTAGCTTTGGTCGGAACTTCATGAAATTTGTCATGGATGTTAACAATGACATGTAGATGGGAACGAGTCATTTTGGGGTCGTTCGGCCAAAAAACATGGCCGCTGGCAGCCATCTTGGATTTCAAAATTCAATCCATTGGCGCGGGCTACAGGTCGTACTGTTCGTCTAATCATGAATCACGAAATTTGTCATGGATGTTAATATTGACATGTAGATGGGAACGAGTGATTTTGGGGTCGTTCGGCCAAAAAACATGGCCGCCAGCAGCCATCTTTGATTTTACTCTTTGCATGACTAAATCCTTTGGCGCGGGCTACAGGTTGTAGCTTTGGTCGGAACTTCATGAAATTTGTCATGGATGTTAACAATGACATGTAGATGGGAACGAGTCATTTTGGTGTCGTTCAACCGAAAAACATGGCCGCCAGCAGCCATCTTGGATTTTACTCTTTGGCGCGGGCTTCAGGTCGTAGCTTTGGTCGGAACTTCATGAAATTTGTCATGGATGTTAACAATGACATGTAGATGGGAACGAGTCATTTTGGGGTCGTTCGGCCAAAAAACATGGAATGACCCCAAAATGACTCGTTCCCATTTACATGTCAATGGCAACATTCATGACAAACTTCATAAACATCGGACCAAAGGTACGACCTGTAGCCCGCGCCAAAGAATTTAGTCATGCAAAGAGTAAAATCCGGCTGAATGACACCAAAATGACTCGTTCCCATCTACATGTCATTGTTAACATCCATGACAAATTTCATGAAGTTCCGACCAAAGCTACAACCTGTAGCCCGCGCCAAAGGATTTAGTCGTGCAAAGAGTAAAATCAAAGATGGCTGCTGGCGGCCATGTTTTTTGGCCGAATGACCCCAAAATCACTCGTGATGATTAGACGAACAGTATGACCTGTAGCCCGCGCCAATGGATTGAATTTTTAAATCCAAGATGGCCGCCAGCGGCCATGTTTTTTTGGCCGAACGACCCCAAAATGACTCGTTCCCATCTGCGTGTCATTGTACATCCATGACAAATTTCATGAAGTTCCGACCAAAGCTACGACCTGAAACCCGCGCCAAAGGATTTAGTCATGCAAAGAGTAAAATCCAAGATGGCTGCTGGCGGCCATGTATTTTGGCCGAAAGACCCCAAAATCACTCGTTCCCATCTACATGTCAATATTAACATCCATGACAAATTTCATGACAATCAGACAAACAGTACGCCCTGTAGCCCGTGCTAATGGATTGAATTTTGAAATGCAAGATGGCCACTGGCGGCCATGTTTTTTTTACCGAATGACCCCAAAATGAATCATTCTAGTCTAAATGTTGATGTCAACAGCTATGACAAATTTCATAATGATCCGATAAGAGGTACGACCTGTAGACTGCATTGTTGACGCCTTACGCACACACGGACGACAAAGCCATGGCAATAGCTCAAACTTTACAAAGTAAAGTTGAGCTAATAAATTAAGGTAATCCCCCACAATAAGTAATAAAAATGATAAGCATTCCCTATTTATCACAGAGTAACCATGAGGCCAGCAGACCGCTTTGTATCAATTTGCATGTGTGGACAATACGATGCCATCTTCTTGAAACACATTGTATAAATAGATCAATCAGTCGCTAGTGGTCCACTGATCAAAGCACAGACCTGACCTGAGTGACCTATTTCAATAGTACACGTCATGCAGCAAGTGACCTACTTTGTCAATGACATGTCGTTTACAACCGGCGGCAAACCTTTGATGTCTGTCTTACTGCTATTGCTGCAATTTTATTTCACTGTTAACCAGAGAGACGCGGATGCTGTAGTATCAACCTATATCATATCAATCTACATGTATGTCTTTCACCATGTCACGTCAACACTGGACACTGCACTCTGTGCACTGGCCCGTGTGGGTTGCTGAGCAATTGTTAAACTTCCCGGAATAAACTTGTCAACAGACAATGAATCTCCCCCAATTCCCGTTATAAAGTTGACAACTTGACACGAGTTATTAATATAAAGCCCCTCCCATTTAACTGTCAATCTCGTGACATTGACAGATTTTCGGAGACAACGTTCCTCATTGGTCAACAGGTAGTGTTTGTACTCTAATTAATCAGCTTTTCTATCATTTCGGGTCCCGTGAACTCGACACAGTTCACGTTTTGCGCTTTATCACAAACCGAAAGTAGACGAAGTAAAAGATTTGGCGAACCGTGACTCTCAAAATAGGTTTTATATCGAAGCGATGTCGCATCTCAGCCAACCAAAACAGTTTTATTTAGTGGTTTGTAACTTCTAGTATTGACATTAGCGCACTCGTGATTTGTTCCATTGTTATATTCGTTTGTTTATCACCCAAAAAAGAATAAATGTCACATTATGAGATGGATTTACCCCCAAAAAAATAATAAACGTGATGGGTCACAATAAGCGTGATTGTGTGTATTTTCGCTCCAACTTAATAAACGTGCCGGCACGTTTATTTGGCACCTGAGAGTAGGGGTGGGGATATTTGTTTTCGGGGTTTTTGACACAAATTTCCAACAACTGTGTTTTAAAATAAAGAATAAAGTATGAAATCAACACTGTTTTCCCCTATTCGCAACATGGTACAAGACACGGTACGAAACTACCAAACAATTTCCTACATGATACGAAACGACCACAGTTGTTGGAAACTTGTCAAAAAACGCGAAAAGAGATGTCAACATCCCAACTTATTAATATAATTGACAAGTAGGGAAAGCTACTGAGCCCACACATCTCCCATCAAACCATGTCACCGCTCGTTTCGTGTTCAATTGCAACAATAAAAACATTAATTTCAGAAAAGTACCACATCCTAGTAATAAAACATATATTTCTTTTCATGTTTACCGTAAGTGCAGTAGAAAATTATCACTTTATAATTACTTTTATCGTATACAACATCCAAAAACAACTGTGCAACTGTGGGCTGCCGATTCCACGAGTCGCCATCCGAGAGTCAAGGGCAGATAATTTCAAATGCTATTATCTGCGCTTGACTCTCGGATGGCGACTCGTGGAATCAGCGAGCCGCTGTTGTTTGGGAAGTTGTATACGTTAAAAGTAATTATAAAGTAATAATTTTCTACTGCACTTACGGTAAACATGAAAAGAAATATATGTTTTATTACTAGGATGTGGTACTTTTCTGAAATTAATGTTTTTATTGTTGCAATTGAACACGAAACGAGCGGTGACATGGTTTGATGGGAGATGGGTGGGCTCAGTAGCTTTCCCTACTTGTCAATTATATTAATAAGTAGTGGTGGTGACATCTCTTTTCGCGTTTTTTGACAAGTTTCCAACAACTGTGGAAACGACCAATTGATTTCCTATGTGGTACAAAACGATCAAACAATACGGTACGAAACGACAAAAAAATATGGTATGGAATGACCAGATGGTACGAAACGACCAGATACGAAACGACCATGATACGAAACGTCTAGAATCCCTGTCGACTGTACTGATCCAGAATTTGACAAAATCTGAGATTTTGAAATTTCATTTTAATTTTCAACTTTTAATTTTTATTCGCAATCATGTGTCGTCAAAAACTCACAGCGTTTTCTTTATTGGACTATAATCAAGACTGTCTCTTGGACCACCTGGAAAGTTATATATCTGTCCCGGTTGAGGACCATTGCTCCAAAACGGTGCCGGCGAACAGAAAGCCATCTCAAATGTTCTTTTTTCGCTTATTCACTGTGGCCGGTAGATGTCGCTGAAATATTTTGAACATGAACATTAAACTTATTTTTGGTTACCTATTTTTATTTTCGAAATGTATGTTTGCATCATCGTTTGAGAATACAATGCTTTCTTACGACGCATATACAATATTAAATTAAACAAATGTTAATTAATACCGCAATTATAGCCTCATTCAAATATTTAATAAAATATTAAAATTTATAGAAAAATAACACGTTCGTGGTTATGCGCGAAACAATATTTTTCTAACTAATACAATTTCCGGTTACGAAAAGCGGAAGTAATTTGATACTTTCCACGTCAAAGTTCACACACTTGAAATCACAGCAGTTGAATTTCAGTGGAATAAACGAGCAGGATTCAAGCTACGACCTTTTTTATTTCAAGAAGGATTAAAAGGTTTCTTATTGAGATATTTAACATTCATCATAACCTGCATCATTATGATAATTGATTATTTTTACGTCAGTTTCACTTTTGTCTTGACATTCGCCGATTCGGGAAATGTGAAAATATTCTGTTGACGTGTTGTGCATGTGGCACCACAGGAGTTTGTCAGAATGATAATAAATAATAATAATAAATATATACAAATAATAATAAATAGTAGTATTAATAAATAGTAATAAGAGTATAGGATTGAATCAAGGGGATTACGATTAGTGATTTGACCTACAAATGTTTAAAAAAAATTTGCCTCAAAAATAGGAAAGCCAAAACGTTATCGATTGTAGCGATCTTCAGACAGATTGGTATTATGACTATTATACATCAATATGACCGCATGTGGCTGAAATTTAATTTCGCATTGACTACATCACCTATTTTCTCTTTAAATCACCGCAACGGCAAGTTTCATTTTCGAAGCGTTGGCTGCCCTCGGTGACACGCTGCTGGGTACGGTGTCCTGTAAAACTTGATCCACTCTTGGACGAAGTTGTTTGCAGCAGTGGTCCGAATATTACTAGGTTACTAACATTTACATGCCCCGGAAATATTCGGACAGCATGATGCAAACGGCACAGATTCCTCGGCCCTTTTATTATATGTATACATTTTTGCCCGACACCGCCAACTAATTACAACGGATGTACATGGTCGCGTGTCCACGAAATCAGTGGACGGTTCGAAAATGAAACCTGGCGTTGCGGTGATATAAAGAGAACATAAGGTGATATTGCCAATGTCATGCTAAATGTAAATCACAGCGGTCACGTTGATGTATAACAGTCATAATAGAAATGAATATGGAGAGTGCCACGAGCGGAACATTTTTTCACGTTTCTAAATTTCGTGATACTAAAAAAAAAAAAATGACGTAAATTGAATCAAGGGGATTAGTGATTTGACCTACAAATGTTTATAAATTTTTTGCCTCAAAAATAGGAAAGCCAAAACGTTATCGATTGTAGCGATCTTCAGACAGATTGGTATTATGACTATTATACATCAACAACAACGTAAATCGCTAATCCCCTAGTTGCAACCCTATTCTTTATTTATTACTTATATATCTATATATATCTATATATCTCTTATATTTTTTATTTACTATCATTCTGACAAACCCCTGTGGTGGCACCGACAGCGCCCATATAGCCTAGGACATTATAAGCATTTTAGCCAATTTGTCCACGATTTTTTGCCAAACCTGTGACGGGTACAGGACGTTTCGTACCGTGGTCGTTTCGTACCATCTGGTCGTTTCGTACCATAATTTTTGGTCGTTTCGTACCGCATTGTTTGGTTATTTCGTACCATGTAGGAAATCAATTGGTCGTTTCGTACCATGTAGGAAATCGTTTGGTCGTTTCGTATCGTGTGTTGTACCAGATGAATCGTCAATACTGCTTCCAGAACCACAGCTGATGGAAACTGACGATTCACCATCGACTTTCAAAAGGATTGACAATGGAACGAAAAGAGGCAAGCAAAAGCTAGTATCCAGCGACGGATTCAGCTTTCCCGTAAAGAGACAGACCAGCAAGGCGACACATTGGTGGTGTTCCCATCGCCAAAAGACTGGAGTCTGCCCAGCTACCATAAAGCCAGGCGCACACGTCACAACAATTTACCATAAAGCCGGGCGGTTCCCCGTTTTTTGTTGTAGGCAACAAAATTTTGTTGCGCAAGAGTGTTGCGAGCGATCAAATTATTTTGATTTTGTTGCGTGTTGTAGCCAATGGATGGACAGCGTTCTATTTTTAGTCTATGACGTACAGCGTCAAATCACATGACTCAAGGTGAAGAGAAACATGGCGGCTTCCACTTCGATGGAAGGGTTAAATACATATTATGTGCTTATTTCACTACTTCAAACTACAGTCATGCTCTAATTAATCGACCTCTTAACTACAGCAGAATAATGGGTAACTTTTCAGGATTTAGTCGGAAATATGGCTTGTTGCCATTCATCGAAAAGCTCTCCCCGAGAGCTTTCCGATGAATGGCAACAAGCCATATTTCCGACTAAATCCTGAAAAGTTACCCATAATTCTGCTGTGGTTAAAGAGTCGATTAATTAGGGCATTACTGTACTTCAAACTATTTTACAGTAAATTGTATCTCAATCATCCCGAACAAATCACTGATTAACAAATGAGAATGGTTTTTCTAAGTAAATGCTAACAGAGTCACTATATTTTATTTATATGAAAGAATGACTGCGTGCTGGCAATCCTGATACAAAATTAATTAGAATACCTGCTTTGAGAAAGTTTGTTCGCTGTGTGCCCCAGTGGAGTGTTTCACATAACTTTAAATGGAGACTTACTCCAATTTCAATTAATTCCCAGTAATAACAATGATCGTGATATTGATAATATATAGAAAATAATTAATTTGAGTCGAAGATGTCTTCTGTAAACGTTCAGGCTTAATATAAATTTATTTTATGACTCCAGCCCTGTCCAGCCATAAACTAAACTACAAATTTCCATTTGCCAGAAAAAATAACATTGCGTTTAAACGCAATAATATATTGGGTTTAAACGCAATAACATTACATTTAAACGCAATAAATTATTGCGTTTAAACACAATAAATTATTGCATTTAAAACACAATAGTAGCGGGAACAGTGTATGTCAATGACATTGTAGCTATTCGTGTAGGCTAATTCGATAAACACCAGATATCAGTCTGCTCGTGTGTTGCCTTTGGGCGGCGACCTTTTAGGATCAGTTAGGGTGCATGGTTCACAATGGAGTCTTGGGGGCCACCCTACATCACCCATCGTTTGATCTAAATCGGCCAAGGGACTAAGATACGACTTGGACCAATTGGGGTAGGGTGTTAGGAGGCCATTTTGGATTGGGGTTGGGCGTTAGGCAGTCGAACGAATGTAATGAGACCAACACACAACACCCTTCGTTTAACTGAAATTGAACAAGAGGAAAGATCAATGACATGGTTGCCTAGCTTTTCGGACCCATCTGAGTGGCGTCCATTTTTAACGGGTGGCGTGTTTCAAAATACTGTATTGTGTGCCAGCTTACAATATGAGGCTTACAATGTTTTTGCGTTTAATCGCAATATATTATTGCGTTTAAACGCAATAAATTATTGCGTTTAAACGCAATAATTTTTTTTTATTGTGACCCATGTGACCGCAATGGGCTTCCGTAATTATGCATATAAATTATAATATAACATTTATTTGATACATTTGTCTGAAAACTGTACAAAAATATCTCGATGACAAGCTTGCTATTTTTGCATTCTGGCTAATATCTGCAACATTATCTGTAACATTACTTCATACGAAGCAGACAGTCAAAATCTGGTTACCTTATTCTACGAAGCAGAGATTATAGAAACCAACAACAACATTTGAGTATAGTACCCCTTTAACTATTTCAGGAGACAAAATGAGACAGCTAAAAGGCGGCAAGACAAAAGAATCTAAGAAGGAGAAGAAGGAGAGACGGAATGATAATGTGCAGGCAAAACAGCAATTGTTGACCATTGTTGTGCCAGTGCTGATAGCTGTCTCGTTGATAATTGTGGCACTTGTTTATGTGAAAACAAGACCGGCAAGTTTGTAATGAATTGTCGAGTCAACTCCACAAGTTCCGGTATTACAATTGATCAAATTCTTCCAACAAGAAACTTAATGGTGGTGGCAGCTATTTGAGTATCTTTATCATAAAATGACAGGGTGAGCAGCAGTGAAGTGTATTAAATAGACATGCAAGATTCGAGAACTAGATACTGGTTATTTGTTGGTGTTTTTTTAACTTGTCTTGAAGGGTAGTCAGTAGTCACCCATGATGGCACTTCAGTAGTTTAAGCATGGTGGAAGCAGCTGGCCTTGATCAATACTGGCTTTCGCAACAAAATGATAATTTAATCTATAATCAGCACTTTACAGAATTGTTTACTGCCTTTAAAGCTACACAAGTTTGCTAAAGAAATGAAGGTGAGAATCATGTGCATCCTTGGAGGTGGTGTGACTAGTCTTTTTCAGAGCATATAAAATTCTCTTTAAAAATGTAAGCCTATTTCTATCCCAGAAATGAGAAGAAACAACCAAAGCTAGACTCAAAGTTGAAGTATCCTTGAACATGGCCAGCTGCTGGTGAGGAGAGAAGTGTGTTTTTCAGACTCTATGACATTTGTTTATGACCTGTAGTGATAATACCACAACACGTTTTAGGTCACACAACATTGATTTCCTGTTTCTCAGACACTTTTTTGTTTCAAATTGGGCAGGCAGTTTTTTATATTTATTTTTTCGCAGAAAATTTACACAGCAGGCAGGTTATTATTCACACTTTTTACAACAAAAATTTCCCAGCAAGCAAGTTTTAATACCCGGTATGTTAACTCCCAATATTAAAAAAAATACATTCAGTTGAAACAAACCAAAAAGAAACCTTTAGTATTTTCAGAAAGTACAAAGGGAAATATCAAATACAAGTTGAAATGTGTTTATATATTTATGGTCAGTAGTTCATCCTTTGTCACTGAACGGCAGGATGATATATATTTTTTATTTTCGGTCGGCCATATAAAAGCACCCAGCGGGCCATATTTGTGTGAGGAGGTACAGTAATGCCCTAAGTAATCGACTCTTTTCAGGATTTAGTCGGAAATATGGCTTGTTGCCATTCATCGGAAAGCTCTCCCATATTTCCGACTAATTCCTGAAAAGTTACCCATAATTCTGCTGTAGTTAAAGATTCGATTACTTAGGGCATTACTGTAGGTGTCTGAGAAAAAGTACATTATTTTATTTGACCTTACATATAAGTGATCACTCTTTATATCAGACGTGGGTTGCCTTTGTAGGCATTGTATGATTGTGATAAATTTATTAGCCCAATTGAATTATTCAAATTCGCCGATAATATTAATATTGGGTAAATATTAGATCATGCCATGAATCCCTATGCTGGCCAACGCCTGTATAGATCATATTTCACCAGTACAAAACCTAGAAAATATTATCTGTTTCTTAATAATGTATTTCACTGTAGGTGAAGGTCCCAACTCAAAATTTCATGATTTAAGTGACTTTGTGAGCGATTTTTCTTTGTGTTGTTTTAATTATGGAATTTCTCCTGAGGAATTATTTCAAGGTTTATTGCGATATCGGCTCACAAAAGTCACAGAAAAGCATGCAATTTCCAGTTGCAAGGTTTCCAAGGTTCCCTGTCAAAATGTCATAAATTTCACAGGTTTTGTACTAGTGGAAAATGAAATCTACAGGCTTTAGCCAAAGTAGAGATTCATGGCATACAGTAATTCCCTAATTAATCGACTCCTTAACCACAGCAGAATTATGGGTAACTTTTCAGGATTTAGTCGGAAATATGGCTTGTTGCCATTCATCGGAAAGCTACTCTGCTGTGGTTAAGGAGTCGATTAATTAGGGCATTACTGTAATCTAGGTAAATATAAGAATGAATAGAATATCACATCAACCCCCTGAATACTCTTATTCTCTATTATATGTTCACTGCATGAATGCACCCTAGAATGTCAAACAATGAGTGTTTAGTATAAGCTGGGATTACGATCTTCCAATGATCTGTTTAAATTTCAAAAATTCTTCCAAATATTACTGCTTGTTAAGCTTTTGAAGTACCTCCAGTAATGCCCTTAATAATCGACTCCTTAACCACAGCAGAATTATGGGTAACTTTTCAGAATTTAGTCGGAAATATGGCTTGTTGCCATTAATCGGAAAGGTCTCACAGAGCTTTCCAATGAATGGCAACAAGCCATATTTCCGACTAAATCCTGAAAAGTTGCCCATAATTCTGCTGTGGTTAAGGAGTTGATTATTTAGGGCTTTACTGTATTGTTTCCTCGAGGATATAACAGTCATGACTTGTCTCCTTTCATGTATTAAAGACCACTTAATTTTCACAGATTTTTTTTTTTTTTTATAGTGCCTTGATATATGGTTTTAATAACAATCTATGCCATAAAATATGATTAAAATACTATAATTCATCACCATTTGGAACGTCTGTGTCTCAGATGTTGCATAATAGAAAATAGCTGAGATCATAAAATCATATTCCCCCGTTATGGCTCCCAGAATGCAACAGAATTCAAACAAAAGTTTATTTTCAATGGAAATATATAGAGTTATTCCCCTTCAATTGAAAATAATAGACTATGTGTAGAAACTTCAGCACAGAACAGACGTCGGTTTCTCAACAAAAACAACATGTTCACAGTTTATTACATCGAATAAGTTGAAAATACAATGTTTTGGAGCTTCCTCTTTTAAATGGTATATAATATGGCATAGATTTTATATAATGTGATCTGGGGGTTTGAAAATTAAATGGGCCTTTAAGCTCAACATAGATCTGAGAATTATAACTTGATTTATATAAAACTAAGAGAAACTATTAACTGAATGTTCATGTGATTCAAAAAGTTCATTCACTCTTAACCCTTTACCCAACAGAAGGGCCATGTGCCAATGCATTCTCTTATATATGCGAGTCGACCATAGGTCGCCTCGCATATATAAGAGAATGCATTGGCTTAACACATTAAAAATTATAAAATTGTTAAAGAATGTAAGAAAAAATGGTAAAAAGTGTTAAAAAAAGATTTTTTTTAGGCCAATGCATTCTCTTATATATGCGAGGCGACCTATGGTCGACTCGCATATATAAGAGAATGCATTGGCACAGGGCATAACTGTAACTATCACAATGTGGTCAAGGAGCCGGTTCCAATGATATCCATATTTGCATGGTTTTATTGAGACAGACCGAAGATATTTTAGGCTGTTGCAGCTTTATTTGGCCGGTTTGTTGGGTAAAGGGTTAACAAAGGTATATGGATCATTAATTGTTCAATTATTTTAATTTATTAAAGAGATATTTTTATAGATCTATACTGTCTCTTGTTGTTGTGTTACCCCCATATTCAGGGCTTCCATTACTCTGATCTTCTCAGTTCTGGTACCAAAAACATCTGGGATTGTTTTCACCAACTGGGGTTTATATCTAGTCTAGGTGGTTTATACTGAGTGAGGCTACCTGTGGTCATCGATGGGAAGACATTGCCACGGTATATGATTATACAATAAAAGGGATTGACTGCGATCATAGATTGACTACCGTTTACATAAAACATGCTTCACACAGCGGTAGCATTTGGTTCATTTCAATCATGAGCAACGTGAGAAAGGTCGGGCTAAAAAATACACCTTGCACCGATGAAAGGAATAATTTGGAGATCTCACAATTACAGTAATGGTCTAATTAATTGACGTCTTAACCACAGCAGAATTATGGGTAACTTTTCAGGATTTAGTTGGAAATATGGCTTGTTGCCATTCATCGGAAAGCTCTCGCTAAGAGGTCGATTAATTAGAGCATTACTGTATATCATTAAAACTCATTCTGAAGAAATATTCAGTCCGAGTGTCTGTACCCATAAAGCACTATGCATGCAGATGGTGTCCAGGGCGTGCTCCCGATTTAATCATGAGATGGTGTCTATTGGCAAATCCGATAGATTGAGTCAATCATATTATCAACATTGTGTGTCGTAAACACTAGTGAAGGTATCTTCTGCGTTCAGTCACTAAAAAATAAACTACCCAATTTATAAAATAGACCCAGTTGGTGAATACGAGCCCTGGTGTCATAATTTCATCATACTCCAATGAAGTGGCCTACAGTAATGCCCTAATTAATCGACTGCTTAACCACAGCATAATTATGGGTAACTTTTCAGGATTTAGTCGGGGAGAGCATTCCGATGAATGGCAACAAGCCATATTTCCAACTAAATCCTGAAAAGTTACCCATAAATCTGCTGTGGTTAAGCAGTCGATTAATTAGGGCATTATTGTAGCAGTTGATTTTGACATTTGAATACCCAATACTGTGACTAAATAATAAAATTTGTTGACTTAGTCTCTCATTCACCAATAAGAGAGAAGAGAAGTGTTTAGAAGTTACAGGACGATTCCCTGCTGAATACATTTTCATGTGAGACACTATTAATCTCGCTCAACCACATTTTTATAATGCTTTCCATGTGAGAAATTAAATAACAGGTATGAAGTTCATCAGACTTGTCGTCTATGGCTATCAAATCATGTAGCATCACAGTAACATGTGATAAATGTAGAACGTCAATGCACTCAGTCATTGGCTCATCATCAGAAGTGTGGTAACAAAGAGTCTTCATAGTTACAGTAATGCTCTAATTAATCGACCTCTTAACCACAGCAGAATTACGGGTAACTTTTCAGGATTTAGTCGGAAATATGGCTTGTTGCCATTCATTGGAAAGCTCTCGGGGAGAGCTTTCTGATGAATGGCAACAAGCCATATTTCAGACTAAATCCTGAAAAGTTACCCATAATTCTGCTGTGGTTAGGGAGTCGATTAATTAGGGCATTACTGTAATTATGCATCTTTAGAAGTTATCATCAAGGGGACAAACGTATCGGATGGAGATCGCTTCATGTATGAGTTTACTGAAATTCGACTTGCAGTCGAATAACAGGACTTTATTTAAACCAATGTTAATTTCTTAAATGGTCCAAAGGCCTTTAAATTTTTTTAAACTCTATAAAACAACTATATCATCAACAAATACATTTAAAATAGATTGAATTTGTTCTAATTTTTATTATCAATACTCTCCAATAACGGATTTTAAATATAAAAACTAGTATGTATTAAAACATTACAGGTTTCAGTGGCATTACCGATCAATGTCCAGTTATTCCAATAAGATACCAAAGTTTAATCAAAACTTGACATTATTAAACATTGGAGAAGGTCAAAGCATTGAAAAAATATTCTGAAAATAATATATAGACTAAAATATTTGATCTTATTATGTGATTAGCTATCTTTGTTGACAAATCAGTACCACTGTAACAGTATTGTTTACAAAACAATGATTTCAACATGTGAAATTTAGTTATTGGAGAACAAAGGATATCTATTTCTCTTTACAGTTTTTAAAAAATAATTTTTGCACATTTACCCATTGTGAAGGCCTTGGGTTGTGTCCCTATAAATAAATAATAATAATAAATATTTTATGAGCTAATCCATCATAAATTTGGTTCAATTTGGGTGCAGTTCAATTTCCAGGAGAAGAATGCTTAATAAATTTGAGCTGAAGTCTTTATAATTTATCACACAAACACATTCTCTATATTCATAACATGTGATAAATATTATAAATTCAAATACAAATTAAATATTTTGGCCATAAACAAAATACATGTAAAAATTATATGGAATTTGATTGAAAAGTAATATTGTACTCATCAAATGTGATCGCGTGAGGATTTATACAAATCTCTTTTTTGAACTGGCCTCAGTACATGAATGAGACTGATTGTATCCTTATTCCTATAAAGATAAAGAATGATTGCACCATTATTTCGAATAAGAAACTGACACATCTCTTCTACTTAACCCGTTCATGATGGGGAGCTGCACTGGTGCTGCATTAAAGACCATGTGCCAGTGCATTTTCTTTTATATGTGAGTCGCCCACATGTAGCCTTGCAAGGCTCGCATATATAAGAGAAAGCACTGGCTTACCGGGTTAAGATGAATATTGTTAGGCCAATGTATTCTCTTATATATGTGAGGCTCCATATGGGAGACTCGCATGTATAAGAGAATGCATTGGCACATGTTTTTTTGCAAAATTTCAGGAATCTTTGTAAACATTTTCCAATGATGCCATGACAACCAGTTAACACAAGTGGACATGCATCATCACATTGTATTTGCCTTTTCTTTCAGCCAATTCTGCTAGATTTAGGAAAATATATCTAAAAATGGTTATGAGTTGAATTGATCTTTGTGAGTATGTTGGATAAAAACAAATGATTTGTGATTACCGGTATCAACATCAGATGTCATTTTTTTTTTTTTTTTTTTTAGAAATTAGCAACCTTTTTATGTCATTATCAATCATTCATTATCAATGGAATTAAAACGCTGACTGTACACTAAATCCAGCCATTTACAGGACCATCTCCTTTTTTCCTCAACAGAATATATGCAACAAACGAATGAATTTGAGGCATGGATTAGTGCAAAATACAATTATGTGCTCAATGAACAATATAAACAACATGGTAGTTATAATGAAAATGAGTTATAACTCGAGTCATTAACTCATTATCATTATAATTAACATGTTGTTTACATTGTATGAGTGTATTTTGCACTCATCCATGGCTCAAATTTATTCATTTGTTGAGTATAATAGGAGATGGTCCCATAAATGGTCGGATTTAGTGTACAGTACCCCTTTAAATGGGTCTGAAAACAAGACTTTATTTCAGCCTAATGATTTATCATCAAGCTAAAATTATTGGAAATAAATCTATCGGAAGATGCAGACATGTTAACTCTCATAATTTTTTAAGTGACTTTGTGAGACTCACAATTTCACACCCCATCATGATTGTGGATGCAAGTCTCCAGATTTAAACTACCCTGGTGGTATATACAGTAATGCTCTAATTAATCTACTCCTTAACCACAGCAGAATTATGGGTAACTTTTGAATGGCAACAAGCCATATTTCCGACTAAATCCTGAAAAGTTACCCATAATTCTGCTGTGGTTAAGGAGTCAATTAATTAGAGCATTACTGTACATGCTGACTTATGTCAATGCACACATACAAGTGGCAATGAAACCTATCCCAGTCAAAGTCAATATTCGAACTAGCCGTAGCTGGTGTTAATTAGTGCAAAGCAATATGGGCATAAGAGCATGTGTCACCTGGTAGTCTGACAACAATTCATCAAATATAATTTGCAAACAAACTTTATGACACAGATATAAGCCTTTTTAACCCTTTACCCAACAGAAGGGCCCTGTGCCAATGCATTTTCTTATATATGCGAGTCGACCATAGGTCGCCTCGCATATATAAGAGAATGCATTGGCTTAACACATTAAAAATTATAAAATTGTTAAAGAATGTAAGAAAAATGGTAAAAAGTGTTAAAAAAAAGGGCATAACTGTAACTATCACAATGTGGTCAAGGAGCCGGTTCCAATGATATCCATATTTGTATGGTTCTATTGAGACAGACCGAAGATATTTTAGGCTGTTGAAGCTTTATTTGGCCGGTTTTGGCCGTTTTGTTGGGTAAAGGGTTAAATTACATGAAGATAGTATTAATATCTGATAAAAAAAAATTTAAAGGGGGACTGCACACTAAATCCGGCCATTTTAAAATGGGACCATCTCCTTTTATACTCAACAGAATATATGCAACAAATGAATGAATTTTAGCCATGGATTAGTGCAAAATACACTTGTGGGCTCTACGAATAATGCAAACAACATGGTAATTATAATGAAAATGGGTTTATGACTTGAGTCATAAACAAGTGTATTTTGCACTCCAATGTCTTCTTAGTATACAGATAACCCTACAATCCAAACGTACAGTAATGCCCAAGTAATCGACTCCTTAAACACAGCAGAATTATGGGTAACTTTTCAGGATGTAGTCGGAAATATGGCTTGTTGCCATTCATCGGAAAGCTCTCCCCGATTACTTAGGGCATTACTGTATATTGTTAGAAATGAATGGGATATACATTCAAGCCTGCAAAGAGTTTGTCTGTCATTAGAAGAATGAGGTCCCCAGAGGTGAATTTAGTGATGCTACCCCACACAGTAGTATCCTACTAAGCGGGTTAGCATCACAAAATTACGCTCTGGGGACCTCATTCTGCTTAAGCCTCATCTTCTGGGAATTATCTATAGTCTCAAATTAAAAAAAATTTGGTTACTTTTTCCTTCTGTTCAGGACTGTTTCTATATCCCCTGATTTGCAGAAGATAAAATGTATAATCAAGGTGACAAATGGGTGAACATCACCAACATCAACTGGGGAACTTCAATCTGATCCTAGGTCTCCCATAGCAGCCGAGGACTAAGCAGATTGAGGATCCCAGAGTGTGAATTTGGTGATGCTAGCCCTCTTAGCGGGATAGCATCACTAAATTCACCCTCTTGGGACCTCATTCTGCAAATGACAGACACACTATTTGCAGACTGACTTGGATACATTCAGTAACAAAAGGTTTAACAAGTAACTTGAAGAAATGATCAGTTTAACTGGAAGAATTGTACGACTCCATCAATGCCGAACATGAGTCAGGAATGATAAACAGAAGCACTTAGCCATGCAAAGTCAAGTTCCCGTTTCTCAGGCCAAAAACATAGGAGTGCACGGTTTTTAGCTCACTTGAGACGAAGTCTCCGGTGAAGCTATAGTCATCACTCCTCGTCCGTCGTCCGTCCGTCCGTCAAGAATCATCTTCTCCTCCAGAACCATAAGACGTAACGGGTACATATTTGGTGTGGATGTTCCCTAGGTGAATCACATTCAGATTTGTTCAAATGAGGTCACTGGGTGAAATAGTTGCGAAAGCAGGGGGCCATAACTTTATTCCTTCATAGTAATTCTTACGACTTCTATTCCTGAACTATTAGGCTGAATGGGTTCATATTTGGTGTGGATGTTCCCTAGGTGACTCACATTCAGATTTGTTCAAATGAGGTCACCAGGTTGATTAGTTGAGAAACCAGGGCCATAACTCTATTCCTCCATAGTAATTCTTAGAATGACTTCTTCTTTTGAACCATTAAACCGATTTAGCTTATATTTGGCATGGAGGCTCATTGGGTGATTGGGGTTCAGATTTGTTCAAATTGGGTCACTGGGTCAAATAGGGGCAGAGCCAGGTACATAACTCTAAAAAAAAAAATCCACACATAGGCATGAGCTATCCAATGCTGTAACCTAAGTATTTTTTGTCCGATTGTGTTCATATTTGATATGTATGTTTATAATGACACACCCCTCACCTGTATAGTTTTTGGTATCGATTGGTTAATCAGTTTAGAAAATAATTAACCCTGCACACAAATACTATCTGATGCATCTAAGTAAAAAAAAATTCTTCTGATCTGCCTCATATTTCTTACCTAGGTCTTTCTTAGCACGTTCTTCATCTGTATGGATTTTGGTATTGTTTATTTAACCCTTTCCACTCTTGTTTTTAAATATAATTCATCCAAGCCAGGATGACTCAAACATTTTTCATCTGATCGATACCAAATTTGGTATATGAATTTCTGACCCCTAAATACAGATCAAGTTCGAATATGGGTTTGATCCGATATATTTTAACATAGTTATGACCCTTTATAACTCATCTGTTTGTCATGCAGTATGAAAGTTTTTAAGAGATGACTCCACTGAGCACCCACTGTGTTATTGAATGAGATGATATAGCTACCTGACACTCGATACAATTGGTGCCTTGCAGGTGTGTTTATGTATCTGTCAAACTTTCATTACTCTGTATTCCAGTTGAGAAATTATTAACCCTGCACCCACTGTAGTCAGGTCCCTGTCGTTAAATTATATTGACTACATGGCAGCATTATACTTGACATTTCTGTGTCAATAGCACAACATCTCTGAGGTCTGGTCATTAGTCAGGTCCCTGCCATTAAATGATATTGACTACATGGCTATATTATAATTGAGATCTCCACACAGAACAGCTGTGGTAATTTAAAAGTAATTATAGTAGACATCCCCAGGTTTAAAGAGGCAATATTGTGCAGTACATTTGTCACTGACAAGATAATTAATTAGTCTTGACAACTGGGCTGCAGAATATAAGTGATACAATGCTGCTATTGTTTTGCATTCCCTGGTGGTAAAAATAATATTTACTCAAATATTTGACAGAGAATCATTAATAAGAAGTATTACTTTTGGTTCCAACTGCACTGGGGGGAAACTGTTTCACAAGAATCGATTCTATCGCCTATCGGGTTCCGTCTTTATCGAATTAAGTCCCGTCTCTTTCGCGACTTGAAACAAATGTTTTCAAAGTTTTGACCTCCATTTATACACTAAATGTTAAAACAGAACGTATTTTACAAAAACTATCGCTAGATTGTGTCTTTGTGCGTAATTATTGGTGATAATAATGCGAAGTCGGCTATTTTTTGCACACTTAGAAGCGTAATGTGTTTGTGTGCATTTCCTTTGTAAATTAAGCAGCATTTTGATGCTCCTTTTATCGGCCTTTTTACCTTTTAATTAGACTGAAATATGTCTTCTTGTATGATCGAACACCAGGACACGATTACAGCACAGCTCTCGATGGCTCCTCACAGTAAAAGACCCTCAAATTAATCCATCAAAAGAAGCAACGCAATGTTCCGATTCTAATGTGATTTTTATGTTCACGATCGGTTCTTTCGCCCCACCATTTAATGCAATATTATATTCGACCAGATAGTTCATTTGTGTTTCTAGTTGCCATATTACCATATATGGTTCAAACTATAGTCACAGCAACACCAATATGAGGTTTTCAGTAGTCCCAAAGCATCATAGGTTGGATATTAAAGTTTATCGGTCGATCATCTTTAATATCTGACCTATGATCGTTTGGGACCACTAAAACTCATCTATTGATTTACTATGGCTACATTTTAAACCATATATGACCATGTATAGTCATTGAGTAACTATAGATGTACAATCAAATAATCTGATCGAATATGAATGTACTGTAAACAGGAACGAAAGAACCGATCGTGAACATAAACATCACAATAGACTCGGAACCTTTTGTTGCTTTTTGAGGCACTAATTTGTAGGACTTGTATGGCGAGGAACCGTCGGGAGGTATTGTGTTATAATTATCTAATGTTCAACCATAAAATTTGACAAGTTTCAGTCCAATTTAAAGTTGACAAGGCCAATAATCTGAGCATCAAAGTGCTGCTTAATTTGCATGGGAAATGCACCCAAATGCACTACGTCTCTAACTGTGCACAACATGCAGCCGATTTTGCATTACTGTCACCAATAAACACGTATAAAGACATAATCTGTCGATTGTTATTGGAGAATACATTCTGTTTTGACATTCAGTCTATAAACAACGGTCAAAACTTTGAAAATATGTTTTAGAAATCGCGAAAGAGTCGGAAAATTAATTCGATAGAGACGGAACCGGAAGGGCGATAGAATCGATTCTGGTGAAACAGTTTCCCCCCAGTGAACTGTATGTAAGCCAATGCATGTCAAGTTAAATCTGACATGTTTAAACATTCTCTGGCCATATGCTAGAGGTCATTAATCCCAATTACATCCAACAATCTATCATATGTATTGTTCAAGGTCCCCAGAGGGTGAATTTAGTGATGCTATCCCGCATAGCGGGCTAGCATCACCAAATTCACCCTCTGGAGACCCCATTCTGCTTAGGCCTCATCTTCCGGGAAGTATCTCTAGTATCAAATTAATATTGTTTTTAGTTACATTTCCCTTCTAGGAAGTTTCTATATCCCCTAATTTGCAGAAGATAAAATTCATAATTGAGGTGCCCAATGGGTGAACATCACGAACTTCAACTGGGGAACTTTGACAATCTGATCCTAGGTCTGCCATAGCAGTTGAGGGCCTTAGCAGAATGAGGTTCCCAGAGGGTGAATTTAGTGATGCTAGCTCGCTATGCAGGATAACATCACTAAATTCACTCTCTGGGGACCTCATTCTGCAAATGACAGACACGCTATTTGCAGACTTGTTCAACAGGACATTTACACTCCCACATCCACCACTTCACTAGAACATATTTGGCGAACTTTAAAAGTGTTCTTTGAAAGAACCACCAGCTCTATTTAGCTCATGGTATTTAATATTGAGGCTCATGTGGTGATTGTGTTCAATCAAGGTCACCAGGTCAAGTAGGTGCAAGGCCAGCTACATCACTCTTTCTCTCCATAGTAATTCATGATATGTCTTTTATGCAGACTATGCAAGAATCAAATGGCCTATTTTGCTTATTTTTGGTATGAAATTACCTTGATTTGTGAAAATGGGATCACAAAGTCAAATAAGGGCAGAGCCAGAGACATAACTATTTCACCACATAGTAATTCTTAAAATATGTTTGCAAGAAATAGTTGGTTCATTTAGCATGGAATGTTCTTGTTTGACTGCAATTCAGATTTTAACAAATAGGGTCACCTGGTTAAATAAGGGCCAAGCTAAGGACAGTTTCCCTCTTAATATCCTTCCTTCACAAGGACTATCAGATCTATTTTACTGATATTTAGTATAAGTATGAAGGGTTCTTTGGTGTCTGGGATTCAAATTTATTCAGATGGGGTCACCAGGTTCAATAGGGTGGTACCAGGGACATAACTATATGTCTCTATAGTAATTCTTAAAATGTCTTCTCAAGAGAGGTTGGACTATTTAGCCAGGTTGGACTATTTAGCTTATATATAGTATGGAGGATCCTTTAGTGACTGAGAATCAGATTTGTTAAAATGAGGTCAACCTGTCAAGAAATGGCGGGGCTATGGGTAGTTAACACTTTTGTGTCTAATAAAATCATTGAGATACCAAATTCATTAAAACATCTACCTTGGAACCACCTGATTGATTAATCTGACGTACAGGTATGGTATTTTGGGTCCATGGATAATTGGGCTTCAAACATGTCTAAATGGTTTTATAAAAAGGCACTTGTGAGATTGGAAATTTCCAACAATTGAGAAAGTTTGTGTCGGTTGTGAAATTCCAACCTAAGACTTGGGAGTCTGGAGCCCGGGTGGGAGGGGACTTGTTGAGCTGGAGGAGGGGGGTGATCAGTAGTGTACAGTTGGTAATTTCAAGGTGGATGTTCATCAATCTACATACGTGAAGTCTCTCTAGCCACATATCCTGTTTAGATCTACTTCTTTTAAAGTGATTATGAAAAGTTCTGACTGTTGTGGTCTCCAGAGTCCCAGTCTTATCAGTCTTTACAGTCTGGTGAGCGACCCACAGTCATTGACTGTCTTGTATATTATATATTTTATTTACAGGCCACATGCCAAAGAAGCATTCAAACTCCGCATCCCTAGCTCTGGGTCTTATTTCAAAATTGGAAGCAAATATTTTGCAAACAGATGTCTATAAAACGTTTGTTGATTAACTCTTTGTAATTAATTTCGCCCCAAAATCACACAATCAAGTATCACTATAAACCAAGCCTGAGTCATTTGCAGAATGAGGTCCACAGATGGTGAATTTAGTGACGCTATCCCTCATAGCAGGCTAGCATCACTAAATTCACCCTCTGGGTACCTCATTCTGTTTAGGCCTCATCTTCTATGGAAAGTTTCTTTATTATCAAATTTCTATAGAAACTTCTTGACATAGATTCTATTTCTTTTTTAGTTTAGTTTCTCTATATCCCCAAATTGGCAGACAACACATTGCGTAATCGAGGTTCCCAATGGGTGCGCATCACAATATTCACAATTTGGGAACTTCAATCTGAGTATATGTCTCCCATAGCAGATGAGGTCCCTATGCAGGATAGCGTCACTAAATTCACCCTCTGGGGACCTCATTCTGCAAATGACAGGCACACTATAATCAGGCTTGTCACTGACAAATTTTTGACTGAGATTGCATTCACCGTTCTTCACATTTTTAACACATGCTTGAACATATGGGAGGCCAAATTCACATTTAATAGCCAATTACGCTTATGCGTAATTCAAATTCCATATATCAAAACTTGCCTGAAGCTGAAATTGATGCAGCCAATTACTAATGCTAGTGACTTTTATTTACCTTAGATGATACCATTATATGTAAGGTAGAAAGGCTATGAAAACCAATTACGCTTAAGAATAATAGCATTATGCTTAAGCGCAATAGCATTATGCTTAAGTGCAATGCATCACGCTTAAGCGTAATTAGCTATTAAATGTGAACTTGGCCTCCCATATGAACATAGTTACTAATTACATTCAAGTCTGATTTTAATGTGTCTGATATTTGCAGAATGAGATCCCCGGAAGGTGAATTTAGTGACGCTATCCCGCACAGCATGCTAGCATCACCAAATTCATCCTCTGGGAACCTCATTCTGCTTAGGCCTCGGCTGCTATGGGAGACCTAGGATCAGATTGAAGTTCCCCAGTTGAAGTTGATGTTCACCTGTTAGTCACCTCGATTGTGTATTTTATCTTCTGCAAATTAGGGGATATAGAAACTGAACAGAAGGGAAAAGTAACTATTAACTATGTTAATTAAAGAAAATAGATACTTCCCAGAAGATTAGGCCTAAGCAAAATGAGGTCCCCAGAGGGTGAATTTGGTGATGCTAGCCTGCTGTGCGGGTGCATCACTAAATTCACCCACTGGGGACCTCATTATGCAAATGTCAGACACATTAAAATCAGTCTTGATTGCATTAACAAATTGGAAATCCGTGAAACAGGTCTGTTCAATTTCAATTCCATGTATGTTTTGTAGGAAAAACATACTGCAATTATTAACTTTTTACCGATTCAAATTTTCACTGACATTAAATGTGAATAAAAAGGTTGTATGTGCGGGGCTTAGGGCCATGTGTGCGGGCATGAGAAACGGTAAATTGACTTTTTGTGGCCTTATTCTCAATAGACACATCCTGTTACTTAATATTCCTGACAATCCTCCGACAATACCCTGATTTCATTTCTTGCAATGCTGTGTCTAACACATTAGTCAGATGAACTAAATTTCCTGGGTCTGTCTGCATAACATGTGTCTCCCTTCTATTATTGCACTCAGTGTGTAGTTTCATCACTACGATTGGTGTTGTCTGTCTCAGCAAAGACCGACTTGCTAGCTGGAAAATATAAATATAAAATATTTTATAATAATAATTACAAAAATCATAATAACGGAGATGTAAAAGGTAACTCTATTTCACATCTTTTCAAAGGTTTCTTCCATTCTCCAAATTAATTAAAGACATAGTATGTACTTATTCGGATGCGTAAAACTGATAAGTTAGTATTCAGGCACTATGCCAACTGGAGGAATGTAATATTCTACTAACACTGCCGAAAACCTGAAGCAAAACGACCATACCACTCCATAGAAAACATTGTCTGAACTACACTCAATTGTAAATATTTACAACTCGATTCGGGACGCATCTATCTGTGATAAACAGACGAAAACGATTTCGTCATTGAGAGTCACTGCATTAAATTGATATATAAGAATGGCTGTGTGTGTTGTCAATTTTTATATAAATTTGTAAAAATTACTACTTTGAACAAGATTATTCTCTATTTCTATTCAATCACCCTGCTGGAGTGTTTCACATCACTTTAACAAATATGTATATGCCTCTGGCATTTGTCACAGGAATGATAGCATCTGCCAAATATAATTTGGGAGTTGTAGTTGAAATATTGTGGGTTTCAATAAGAATACCTCATATCATGTACATGTAGCTATCAACCAACCATAGAAAAATGCTTGTTTTTGTCATTAAATTAGAAGATAAATTTGTCGTGTTCATAAATAACACTCTCCAGTCCCACTTAATGCTGATACCCCAAGCTGGATAATTTTAGAATAATGACATTGGAAAACTAATGAAAGTGGGAATTACACAAAACAATGAAATATAGTTGACAAATTCTGACCAAACCTACATAATAAAGCACAATAGGTCAGGTTACTACGTTTTCAAGTTTTTGGTGTACAAAGACAAGCACCAGTCTATCACATGAAATTCAACAACGTTACAACTGTTAAAATTTCTAGTTCATGGAAGTAAATGTACATTTTAATGAATGATTTTCATCTAAAAGTTGATGCAACTGCTTAATAGTGAATGAAAATTGCTATCTGGCTGTCGTCGCCCATTGTTTTTGCGACTCCTGTGTCTGTTTATTTGCGCGCACTCCATGTTGCTTGTTGAATAGACTGGTTCCTCGTTGAAAACTGCAAAAATCAAAAAAAGTAGTAACCTGAACCCTCCAGCATAATAAATGATAAACGGCAGCATACCTGAATATCAAATCTCCATTCTAAATTATGATAATGAGGCAAGTCAAAGGTCATCTCTGATAAAACTGTTCTGATCTCACTTTGATGCTCTTGGTACAACGCTAAAAGTAATTTCTGCAGATCCTCACTAAATCCCAAAGTCATTATGGAATCTTGAAAATCAATCTCATTCAACTGAAAACAAACGAGGTGATTATTTCATCATATTCATGGTGGGAATTGGCTACACGCTTTTACAGATGCCTATGTGAGTGGCACATCTATGGAGGCCAAATTCATATTTCTTAATAATTGCACTGATGTGCAACTTAATTGCAAAGGCTAGCCAATGGCACTGAAGTGTAATCCACACAATTAATTATTTCTACATCAAACCCCTGCCAGATGAATAATATTAAAACTCTGTGGAAGCCAATCTATGGGTGTGATATTCAATTAGTCAGTTGGGATAAATTTCAATAAACTTGGAGAGGGTGAGCCATTGTGTGGGTAAATAATGGTGCTATTCAAACACAATTAATATTTTATTGCATTTCAGCGCAATTGAATTGCACTTCAGCAAAATTAATTGTGCTTCAATGCAATTTATTGCTCTTCAGCGCAATTGAAATGAGCATCAATTGCGCTTCAGTGCAATTATTAATAAATGTGAATTTGGCCTCCCATACACCTCATCTGCATTTCACATCTGATGCTGAATATTACAAGTCTGAGTTATTGCCATGGGTTGGACGTCCCTAGTCTGTGCGTAAACATTTCCTTTCACACACCACACCCTACATGCCACATCCCTAATCCCATCATCAACAAATTTCATATGGATCTTCGGGTGATATCTAGATGGGAGCTATTGTTTTTTTTCCGAAACTCATTGAAAAACATGGCCACCAGCGAAGTTGGATTTCAAATTTGAATCCATTATCTGAGAAAAGTTTTTATGATTATGATAACCTCTACATGGGCGCTATCAAATTTGAATAAAGCAGGCATTACATGATGAGATCCACTCTCAGGAAATTAAAATTGAAAAATGCATGCCCATCAGTCAACAACCCATCACACACCTGGGGGCGTTTGAGACAGCAGTCACTTCATGGTCACTTTTCACAGGGATATGTTAGAAACCATGTGTTTTGAACACTAATGACCATCAATATTTATGTGCATTAGTGGTAAAAACAATAAAAAAAAAAAATTAAAACAAATTATTTAGACTTTTTCTCAAAATATCAATAAAAAGATTAGGGTCGGTGGGTTATTTTTAGGGTCGGTCGATGTACGGAAACATAGCATCTTTTTTTTTTGGCCTTAGCATAGATAATTAAAGATAATTAAAGCGTCTTTTGAAGAAATGTTGTTGTTTGAATCTGATGATACTGGGACCATCGAATCAGATTGTGTATCTTTAAATTTATCCAGTGCAGCGACTACTTGTAATTCTAAAATAACTAACTACATGTACCTACTCATTCTTGAAATCTTGGGTAGGATCAGGGGAAACAAAGATGTTTATAAATTTGGCATCATGTATCATTGTAAAATTAGTGTCTCTCACATAAAAAGACAAAAAGTGCTCACCATTAATTTGGAACCTTCAACAAGCAGATAAATAAGACCTTCTACAGCATGTCGAATGTCTTCTTGCTGCATCTCAAGTTTCTCTGAAAATTAGATTCCTGATACATTGAGGAAAGTACGTGAGTGCAAGCCTGCAAATAGTGTGTCTGTTATTTGCAGAATAAGGTCCCAAGAGGGTGCATTTAAAGACACTATCACACATGGCAGGCTATCATCACAAATTCACCCTATGGAAACCTCATTCTGCTTAGGTCTCAACTGCTTTGGGAGACCTAGGATCAGATTGAAGTTCCCCAGTTGATTCGAAGTTGGTGATGTTCACCCATTAGTCACCTCGAGTATGCAATTTATCTTCTGCAAAATAGGGGATATAGAAACTTCCCAGAAGGGAAAAAGTAACTAAAAATATGTTAATTTGAGACTATAGATACTTCCTCCTGTCAGGTTGGAATTTGATGTCAGACAAATCTAGCATCAGGAGGTGGCAGGGAAGTATCCATGGCTGTTTTTATACTTGTTACAGGTACATGTATGGGTGCCCAAAACTCAAAGCCCAAATTCCTTGTGGACAGTGTTGATTCAACCTGAATTTTCCACTTTTTCAACAATATGCTATGTTAATAAAAAATTTGCTGTTGCGATTGAGCCTTTATTTGCATGTTCAATTTTGATATCAGAAATATTATATCATATATTATGACCATATATTATATCCCTATTTGTGTTGATTCGGTGTGGATTCCTTATTATTTAAATTTGTATGGGGATACATGTATCGTCTGCTGGAAACAGGTGTCCCCAAATTATCTCTGGATTCTTCCCTAGGAGGTACATGTAGACATCAAATTTATAATCTGTCAAATACCCAATCAAGAGGATGATACACAACAATTCGGCAACTCTTTACTGATGACAATTCAACTTGTGATTGACCATGTTTTCAGCATGTAGGAGTAAATGCAATTCTGGGATAGATGCTAAGATACTTGTAAATTTTATTTAACTTACTGGCAGCAGTTTGGTAGATCTTTGGGTTAATCCCCGACCTAATGAATTCCATGGTCATTTTTGACAATTCCTTTACAACTGTAAAAAAAGAAGATAATTTCCAAGGAATTACAGTTGTGTGAAAATAATAAAGATTTAATTCACAGTATCTATACCAAATATTCATTGATGAGTAGTTCCTTAGGAAATGTTCAGATAATAAGTTTTGAATGGGTGCTGGACCTGATACATGTATACTGTGTTTCCACATTCTGGTGCCCTCACTTGGAAGAGAATTTAGTATACAAACTACATAACAGTCAGACCCTGAGTAACTCTGGTTCTGAATCTGGATGGGTACGTTGTAGTGACCAATGCTGGTGTTTTCACGGGAGACGAGGCACTAGATGTTGGTTTCTAAATAGTTCCTGAGTTCATCCACCAAACCACACTGGTCAAAGAACTCCTCCTCCAGTTAGTTCCAATCAGAAATGGATTTGATGAATATATTGAGTTCTTATATTCCTTAGTGTTGATGTTTCGGTGGCAGCTCGTAACACCTCTTGCATGTGATTTCGAATGAGGTGAGATGGTATATTTGGCTGAGTTCGTATCTGGTGAGGTTTTTATTTCTTTTGCATATATGCTTAAGACATAATGTACATGTATTGTGTAGATCTGATCGGGATTGCTGGGAAGGTCCCGCCCGCTACCTTGTACAGAAATATTAGTCAGCTTATTTTCTTCTCGAGTGGTGTTAATATGACTATTATATGAGTTCTGTGAGCATGTTGGTTACTGCTCCTCCTGTATGCCTACATGTACTTCTAATGTCCTCGCTGTTTGATGTACATGTATATAATTCAGGCCTTTAAATTACCCCAAATTCACGGCGTTTAACGATGTCCCCAAATTAAAGAGATGTCCCCAAATTTGTTTTTTTTCTTTTCTTTTTTTTTCAAATTTCAAATACACAATCTAAAATTGGATATATATCATATGTCATATCTATTTAAAAGGGCAGGATTTATTAAAGTGATGAAATGTTTTCAGAAATGTAATAAAAACTCAATTAAACTAATACAGGATGGAAATATATCTCATTCTATTTAGGGGTGCCACGATTAATCGTATAATCGATGAACCGTTGATAAAGCCGATAATCGATTACCATTTCCGTAGTCGATTAATCTCTGTTATTTATTTCGGACGTCGGAAAGTGCCGGGTATTATTGAATACCGTGTTTGTTTTACAGTTTAATCTACAACCAAAGGTTTAACAACCTTTGATCGTGCATCAGAGAGAGTCTGACAACATGTGTATACCGGTACTTAGATGTTACTAGTACAGTCTATCACTTATCGTGTGGTGACTGCTAAATGAAACTCACTATTACTCTTACAATTACTTAACTTGTTCTCAGTCCTGAAATTTCTGGGTGGGGGGGGCACCTTTGTGATTGTTATCCACTCTTGCTGAAACCTATATAGTTTCTGTAACATTAGGTTCCTTTTTTAGAAACCGCCAAGCATTCCTATTCTTATATAGTTTGTATGTTTGATTATTCATAACACTGAAATTCATGGTTAGGTTCGTTCTAATGAACTTACAATAATTATAACCTTGACCTCGCCGAAAAATGTGCTCATTAATCATTACCGGTGGTTTATGGTGCACATTATTAACGTAAAAATTAAATCAGCCGAGTTTTTTAACCAACACCCAGCCAATAGGCCATATAACGGAATACGGTACTTCCACTGTTATTGATATTAGGTACGATTAATCGATTATAATCGATTATTGATGACCGATTATCGATTATCAAAATCAATAATCGTGGCACCTCTAATTCTATTGTGAGATATATGTCCTGTTAGAAGCCAAGATATTGCATTTCACGGGTTTAGATTAAAAACAATTCTCACGACGTGACGAACCATGGTCGGCATGCCGTGTCCAATATCCCCAAATTAGACCAATATAAAGGCCTGCTCTAATGCCATTTCCGAGAGAGGTTTCAGCCAAATGCAATTGTTACTGGGAAAACACCGCGCCAAAAGATGAGACTCTTGATAAACTAATTAGAATACGCATGTTTCCACTCCCTTTGGACAACACATCCATCAATGAAATTATAAATATATTTGACAAGGACTTCAACAAAAACAGACATATTAAGTTACATTAGTTATGTACAGTGAAACATTAAAGGGTAATGAAGTCATTATGAACACTAAATTTGGGCATTTTAATTTTTATGATTTATCATTATGGGACGATCTCATATTATATCCAACAGAATGTATGCAACATATGGATAAATTTGTGCCATGGATGATTGCAAAATACACTCATACAGGTGCTCTTTGAAAAATGTAAACAACAAGATAATTTTAATGAAAATGAGTAATTCTTAAAGCACATGAGTGTATATGGCACTCATTCATTGCTCAATTTATTCATTTGTTGGCTGTATAAATCTTGTTGGGTATAATATGAGATGGTCCCATAAAATAAATGGCAATATTTAGTGTCCAGTACCCCTTTAAAACATCAGTTTTGCCTACTAGTAGTTTAGTTCATTAAATATTTTCACCCTTTTTATGACCTGTTTGTGTGTGTATATACTATTACTATATTGCTTCATTTGACCACAACATATCAACTTTCTAACTTTGTTCAGGTTCACATTAAATTAAATTTAATTGGCAATACCCATGATCAGTAAGTTGGTGGACTGCTTGGAGAATTTTCAAGCACCATACATCTATAAAATGGCTTTGTTGATGTCAAATGATCCAATATTCCCAAGTGGTCAATGAATATCAGATTGTAACTTACAAAACTTGAAAATATAAGGGTAATATAACTTGCTGAATGCTTCAGAACCAACCAGATAGATCCCATTTTAGGCTTACTTTAAAAAAAAATTCTCCACGGGGGGAACCCCCAGACCCCCTATAGTCAGAAGGGGGTATCCCCCCCTACCGAACCCACCCCCTCGGTTTCCATAAATGTCCCCAAATTAGGCTAATCTAAAGGCCTGGTATATTGCTGCTCTACTTTTAATGCGCTCTAGTTTGTCGATGTCTTTTTGGTCATAGTCTATGGTGGAACTAACGAGTGAGATGTAGCAGGTCTGCCTCAGTTATTGTGTGATGTGGAGTGTTCGAGGTTTCGTTGAAGCAAGTTCAGAGTATATATACTGACTTTTTAGTAATTTTAGTGAACGTTCAGACGACCACGATCCAATCGTAAGTGCGGACCCGACAAATTCGTGGATAGTTTGTTCGTACGATTGCGATTTCGTCGTACATGATGATATTGTATGTTGTTCGTAAAGCATGTGATTGACTACCCTGCGATCTATCCAGCCATGATTTTTACATACACACAACTGCGATTACATCGCAAGTGGAGGTATACAAGGATACGCCACGATTTTGAATAAAAAATCAAACAGTGCTTGATATTATTTTATGACTTGCGATTTTGACTTGAGCATGCACAGTCTAAGACTCTAACTACCGGTTACTTCCTATGACGGAAATCTTCCACTTACGATTGAATCGTGGCCGTCTGAACGTTCACTTACTGTATTATGTATACCAGTAGGAGGCTTATTTCCAGTAAGTCATTGTTCAGTGAGTAGCAGTAGGTCGTTGATTTGTTTTAATATTGTCATGAGACTGATAGTGATAGTGTATCAGTAATACCAGTAATAGCAGTATGGCGAAAATAGGATATCTACATGTAAAATTTATATCGTTCAATATGTGTACCATAAAGGAAAGGTTATTACAAACCATTCAAATCCATGGATGACAGAAATTCAACATGGCTCTTGTGATCATCATCAAGCATTAACAACATCGTTATTTTTGCTAAAATGTGAAAACCCGAAAAAATAAAACGCCCACAAAATTGTCAATGGGAATCGGAACAAATAATATCTAGATTCCAGTAAACTTCAAGTGCTGGGGCCACAGGCTCCTCTGACGCTGAATAAAGCTCCCACGGGAATCTGTTTCTTCAAGTCACGTATAATTTGGCATTCTGACAGATTCCAACAGATATTTCGGGGATGCAATGACAAAATATTTTTCCCCGCCGAATTGTGATGAAAAGTTTCCAGCTCCCGTTCTGAATAAAACCGGAAACAGCCAATAAGTCAGTTTGTTTACAAATGGTCGCAAGAAGAGACATGTCATAGCAAGAATTTCTTCAAGAAACCAAATTTCTTCATTGCTATTCGTCAATCTATACGGTCATGAATATTTGAATTTGAAGAATATTGTGAACGGTAAGTAAGCTTCAAAGAACGCAAATTTGGTCGGAAAAAATAATTGATCAGTGTTAATTGTTCATTTTTATTTTTAATTTTTGAAAAATGTTTAAATTAAATCACCTACTGGCTACTGGACATAAAGTCCCAAAAATAAGTTTTTAATCGAGTTTATAAATCGGTATCCCTAGTGCTCCAGTAACTGTGATTAAATTCAGACCCACGTTTCACTTTCCGCACTTTCACTGGATAAATCTGAGCCTGGCGACAATTCTTGATGTGTGACTTAGGTCAAGTTAGGATGTTCAAGTCTGGCAAATGTGAGAATACAGCTACAATAGCTGTATTCAGCTAACCTAGCTGTATTCAGCTATATATTATACTCTCAAACCGGCTGTTTTTCGATAATAAACTAATTTACGCATCGAAATTAGGCTACCATATTCTCCGGCCACCCTCAACCAAATCAAAACCGTCACTTGTTTTCTGACAAAGTGTTGCCTTTTGTCGACACGGCAGTTCTGATTTTGTGTGAAAACTTACTACGGCGGTCGATGTCAGTAAATATTCTGGGGACTATTTTCTGCAAATGCATTCATTAGCTAACTTATAAAATAAAGATCAAATTCATCGCAAACACTCGTTTACTTCTTCCCGATGCTAAACCAGTCGGGGGGCGTTAGAATTGTGTACCTATATCAAGCATTTAGAATTACATACCACTAGCGGTTTGTGAGCGATACTGATAACTATTCATAACGGGATATACAGATTTGTGCGGCATATTGCAAATGTATGGCACAACATAGGGACAACTGAAATGAAAATGCGACTTATATAATTTCTGTATTTTAAACATTTAAGTCCTGGTCGTTAACGAGTCAGAACTATTCAATCTGTTTTGGCGGGAAAATATATAATGTGTGAAAACATAACATTGTTATTTGTATTTTCGCGATTTGACATACATGTATGCGTTTCCGTATTTTTCGAGAGTGTCAGCTCAAGCAGTGAGTGGTACTCGCTCGGATAAACTCTGGCTAGAGATGTTCCCCTTTATACCTGTTTTAACGCACCAACCAAACTGCGTTTTAGCAGCATCCTATTTATACTTCCGGGAATGTTTAAGATGTTCCATCTTCGGTGATAAATATTGTATTTAATGTATTTTTCAAGGTATTCCGCTTTGCGTAAGAGAGTTATTAAACCGTTATGACCGACATCGACCGCCGTAGTAAGTTTTCACACATAATCACCATAGCCGTGTCGACAAAAGGCAACACTTTGTCAGAAAACAAGCGACGGTTTTGATTTGGTTGAGGGTGGCCGGAGAATATGTTGGCCTAATTTCGATGCGAAAATTAGCGCTTCTAGTTTATTATCGAAAAACAGCCGGTTTGAGAGTATAATATATAGCTGAATACAGCTAGGTTAGCTGAATACAGCTATTGTAGCTGTATTCTCACATTTGCCAGACCTGATGTTAGCTCACTTCCATGAAAGTCATTATCTTCGAAGGTTTTGCACAGTTATCTATAGAGTTACGAGTATTGTGAAAATGGCAATGTACGACTATGAGATAACCGCGTCTGCGCTTTTTGTGTGCCCTTTGATCAGGCCCAAAAAAAAGACGTTAGTTTCTCATCTAAACTTTTTATTGCGATCTCCAAAACTTCTTTTTTTTAAAACTTACTTGCTTTTAATACTGACATCGGTGATTGTTTCACGGATTCAACAGAGACAACAGCATGGCAGTACTCACTTCCGGTGGAATATTATTTACCCACATATTTATAAATTATATATAGATACCGGTATGTGTACTGTAATATGGGAGGCCCTTTTCTATGGGAGGCCCTTTTCACATTTATTATTTATTTACGCTTAAGCGCAAATATTTTCGATTAAGCGCAAATATTTGTGCTTAAGCGCAAATAACCTCTATAATTTGCGCTTAAGTGTAAATCATTTGCGCTTAAGCGCAAATCATTTGTGCTTAAGCGCAAATAATTTATGCTTAAGCGCAAATAAAAATTAATATTCATTGATTCCCCCCTGAATTAATTTTAAATGGCACAGGCCTAAACACATCACTCAAGTCTATATATAGGCCCACCATATGAGGGACGCAATCCCCCAGTAACTCCTAGATCCCTTTTATGACATGGAAATGGTATAGATCTGTGCAGGATATGTCTCATTTATAAAATATACTTGATCTCTGTGATGGAGACACACATTCTTGGGGACAGGGATGCTGATAATATGAAAATAGGGTTTTTCCCCCCTATTTCAAGTCAATAAGTACACCATATGAAGGAAGCAAGCCCCCCGGTAACCCCTAATTCCCTTTTTATGGCCATGGAAATGGTATATATCTGTGCAGGAGATATCCCTTTAATAAAATATACTAGAGCTCTGGGAGTGAGACACCAATTCCTGGGACACCAGGGACAGAGATGCTGATATGCATATGGAAATATGTTTTTTCTTCAACTTCGAGACTCAATCACTAACAATCAGAGGGAAGGAAGGGAGTGTTACTGTTAGGTATTTGCGCTTAAGCGCAAATAAATAATAAATGTGAAAAGGGCCTCCCATACTGTAAGAGCTATCTCCCCATTGAATAACAAAGACAAGACAATAAAGATATATACCAAAGTGATTGTAGTAAACTTAAATTGAGGTGTCTTACATAACCCGAGTCGGAAACCGTTTGACAGATTCAACATTCGTGCTGGGCAGTATTTAAGCATAAAAATACCGCGGTAATCTTAAAACCATTCTGCGGTACCGGTATATGGTATTGCCGATTATTTCAACTAATCTCTTTAAACCCCTGTTGAGTAGTGATCGTTTGATACACAAGTCAACTGTTTTTGGAGGAAATTGAATAGCTGAACAGCTTACAATAAATAAGGAAACACACACACACAGCCAACTCTCCGTTTTATAAAATTATGGATTTACAAACAGTGGCATTGTATCATTTGTTTGCATGCATCATGCATGGATTCACGCTGATCTCAAATGCAGGTAATAATTGCGAGTTCTGGAAGCATCCAAGAGCTTTGAAATAACCCCCACTGATTCGCACAGAGCACGTGCTGTTAAGTTGATATTGGAATGTTCCGTCGGGTGTGAATATGTATAATGTTTTTATTAAATTCCAGGGAATAAGGCGTATTACTTTCAAAGTATTTAACTTATAGACTGTTATTCACTTCCCGGTTGAATTATTATAGATCATATATATAAATCCACGTTTATGAACGTGACCAATCATTCATACTTGATAACACCCCAGGAAATAATGAGCTGTCCAACGCATTCAGTCATTTAAAAATAGCTCAGAATGATGGAATCATAGCTTGCAATATAATATTGGGCTGAATTTTGTCCCTGGTAGCAAAGGAATCCATTTTTTTGGTAAATGTCATCAGCAAAGAAGTGACATATTAAAGTGAAGAATGAACAGTTTCTTTCAACTGAAAGATAACTATGGTGTAAAGAAGCCAAGTAGTTTCTTTGTATTCCGATAAAGGTAAACCACAATGTACCCAGTAACAGGCCGGTATGATCTGTAACCATGATAATACCGTCTTCAAGGTTTACCGATTATGGAAAAAAATTACGGTAATGGTATTGCAAATCTTACCGATTATTTATATAATCGGTATACAGAAATACTGCCCAGCACTATTCAACATAGATTTACAAACTATATAACATTGAAAATGATTTATTGTTCAAATGTCAGACACTGCAGATCAGAGGACACCCATACATGTAAATTGCATGTGGTCTTGTGGGACTGCTGGTGGTGTAGGCAACTCAGATAATATTTTGAATAAAATAACAATTCATTGTCATTTTTATATAGAAGGGAATCCAGTGAAACCACTAACTTCTATACCCATGTTTCAGAAATAAAACACTAAAATTATTTCACTACATGTAGTATAAATTTGACTGTACTGTAGTACATACAATGTATGCATGGTGTTTGTATGACACCCCGGGAAATCCCAGTTGCCCTCATTAAAGCTTGTGGGCTCAAACCCCTATCAAAAATCAAAGCTTTGCTGCGGCCAGACATTCTTTTTTGCTATATTGGTAAATAGATCAACATATACAGCACAAATAGTAATTAAGGTGAGGGAGAAGATACTTCACGTCCGAATCACTTCCGTCTCTACATACAATGTATTTGCAATTTGTTTTTCAACAGAAAGAAACATAACAAAATAAAAGTGAAGGATATATTATTTAACCCTTCCATGACTGGAGCTTCCTGAAATTTTGTGAAAACACTGTGCCAATGGATTCTCGCATATATAAAAGAAAACATTGCCTTAACAATATTTACATTGACCTTGTAAGCCAGTGCATTTCTTACATTTATATATGCAAGGCTCCCTATGTGAGGGTGGTTGGACATGGAGGAGGACCGTGGCACAATGAACAGGATGAACAATGAACATAAAGTCAGCCCAATGTTTCACCCAAGAGGGCTACTCCCATATATGGCGCAATAGTCTCAGAAAATAAATAATATACATGTATAATACAGCTGAACAGAACTCGAACTTTGCCACCCATGCTGATGGTTCTTTAAAAACTGGAATTATCATAACAACACATAACATGTATAACAGTATGCCTATTTTGTAGAGGATTCCTTGTGCAGTTGATATGGTTTATAGTTACAGTTTACAGAAAATGCCGACTTCAACCCTTTACAACATTTGTCCAGGGTATGTCGTCGTGGGTGCAGTACACTGTCCGATCGGGCGCGGACATTAATGAGTCATAATGACTGATCCATGTACACGCCTCGGTGTGTGCATGTTAAAGAATGCCACTGGAGTTACCACAGGGTTATAAATTGCCCGGCCATGGTAGAACCTGGACCAGTGTGTCTAAACCAGAATTGGTTCCTGCACTGAAATATCTACAGATACAGTTACTAGTAAAAAAAAAAAATATTATTTATGATTTATTTCTATTTTGTTTTAGGTTCACATTCTAAGCATAGAACACACAGAAGAGAAGAGAAACGTAATTCTCTGGGGTAGTTAGAATGGAGAATATAACTTCTCTTTGGGATGATCTTCAGAAGCATGAAAAGTAAGTTAAAATATTTATGGATACAAATAATTATGGGCTTCTATGCTAGACACTGATATTCTTGTATGACACGCAAGCCTATTTCTTCTGTCTACAACTTATTGGAGTCAGTACATGCAGAATTATAAGAAAGTGGAAGATGTACCTGTGATTCCTTTGCTTCTAAAAAGATTGGACGTTTCATAATTTGTAGAGGATTCCTTGTGCAGCTGATATGGTTTATAGTTACAGTTTACAGAAAATGCCGACTTCCACCCATTACAACATTTGTCCAGGGTATGTTGTCGTGGGTCCAGTACACTGTCCGATCGGGCGCGGACATTAATGACTGATCCATGTACATGCCTCGGTGTGTGCATGTTAAAGAACGCTACTGGAGTCACCACAGGGTTATAAAGTGCCCGGCCATGGTAGAACCTGGACCAGTGTGTCTAAACCAGAATTGGTTCCTGCATTGAAATACATGTATCTACAGATACAGTTACTAGTAAAAAAAAAAAAGAGGTGGGCAACAATATGTCAGTGGCCGTCTAAAGGGTCGTACATGTCATTTTTTGCATTTTCGGAATCTATGGGTTCGATCACATAAGTTCAACAGATAACTTCTCAATATTTCAAGTATAAATTTTTCGGGTAATTCGTGTTCTAAAATGCCGTATCTGGGTTTCCCAAGAAAAATTTGATAATTTAATCCCGCTAGAGATCAGCAGAATCTAGTCAAACTTGGGTGTTTGGACACAACACACAAATCACTGCAGGTCAATAATAATAACAACAACACCACAGCAGAGCTGTGGAAAGGTTTATAGTCCGGTGACTAGTGAATTTTGAAGGTTAAGCCACCCCCCCCCCCCCAATAGTTCTGCCACCCCTGCTGGATATTCCCAATTCACATAAACTCTCTTGGTTTATAACAAAAGATAGGACTTCCCCTTATGATAAAACATTTAAAACTCATGTCCCATTAACCCTTTCTATACTAAATGGATTCTCCCATTCAGTTAAAAAGTGTACATTGGAATGGTCCATTATTGATTTGGAGGAATGATAAGTTGATAAAAGCAGATAAATAAAAGTGCAGAATCAGCCCTATTTATTGTGGGAAATGGGATAACTACTCATCAATGATGCTTTAGTATAGAAAGGGTTGAACTTATTATCTGAACATTTCCTATGGGATAACTACTCATCAATGATGCTTTAGTATAAAAATGGTTAATAAGGTAACTACTCATCAATGATTATTTAGTATAGTAAGGGTTAACATACAATAGAAATAAACATTCTAAGAAATGATCTAACCTGTTTAATTAAAGGTACTCAACCCGTAAAGAGGGTCCCCATCTCAACAGATTCCAACAACAACAATCCGATCAGAGGGTCCTATATTACTATTTATTTGGCTTTGGGGGTAAAAAATATTTGATTCGAGTCGAGGAACCCATCAAACAAAGCTCAGAGTTATTAGATATTGATTTTTCAAATTTGTTATGTTCTCGAGATGAGTACTAATAACTGCCGTAATCTGCTCTGGATGTGTACTCCAAATCTATTCAAACAGACAAGGATGAATAACTCTAAAATCAAGTGGTAATTTTAACGCAATTTTGACTGAGTTCTGGGCCAGATAGTATTCCCGATAATGAAAAATAATAGATTTCTAAAATCGATATCTAAAAAATCTGAGCTTTGATGGGTGACTTCCTCGACTCGAATCAAATATTTTTGACCCCCGAAGCCATTGAAATAGTAATTGAGAGGAGTTTTATCGGGTTGAGTACCTTTAAACTGAAATCTATTGTCTTTATCACTCACAGAAATTTTATATTAGAGTTTTCTGTTGTGAATTTTTTCCCAATGGAGAGGGCACAGAACACTATGTTCTATGGTGAAAAATTTCTCATTGAAAAGGTCCCAGGACCCTTTTCCTAAAATGGTAAAAAAAAATCCTTTATTTATATCATTTTCCCACCCAATTTGGTGCCACGATTTTCTGCATAGGTGCATACAGAATCTAAGATTTCATTTAATTTGTCAGGCTTCCAAAAGGAGAGTTAATGTCATCATGTGAATCAGAGCTACAGGTGTTAATGAAGCAGATAGATACGATGGTTCTCTCCAAGAAGATGGAATGGGAGAGCGAACTGCGAGCTGTGCATACCCAACTAGAGGGCCGCGACCGGGAATGTAATCTACAAAAGGTGTCATTACAGCAGAAACAAGATGAGGTATATTATCCATTTTGATTGTGGTGGCCACAGTGTGGCATCAACACTGGCGTGTTTGTTAGATTATCGCATTATATAATAAAATATTGATATAAAGTCAATGTTAATTGATAGAAGTGTTTCTAGACAGGTGTCTTTGAATCATATCTATTATTATATACTCCAGAAACTATATAGAACATATTTAGTAAGAGAAACAAAATAAAACATTATTTGTAACACATTGCATAAATTTTCTGGCAAATACATTTGTGAGCAAAATTTTGTCTCCTTGTCAGAGCAGCCTTGAGAAGCAAATATTTGTTCAGGTGATATATCCTAATTTTAATACGGTGGCTTTCCCAAATGGTGAAATTTATTATTTAATTGGCTACTACTTAAATATATTTCTATTCACCCAGCGAATGAATTGAGGACCTTCAAAATTAAAGGTTGGATCTCTCTCCTATGATTAATAAATTTGTGGGTTTTCGTTTGGAATCTCTTGTCAGTCCAATTCAAATATGGTATGTGTGACACTAGATGTTTCTTTCATTTTTTGGTGATACTAATACAAACATGTTTCATTATAGTCAGGGAGCCAACTCCACCAAAGGCCCTTAAAATCGAGTTCGTTAAACTTTTGGGGTAGAAGCAAACAACTGGTTTCAACTGAGAGTGCATATGACATGCTTCAACACCAGGCCTGTTGTCACTGTTGGGGTGACCTTAAAAGGTCATTTCAAGGTCATTTCAAGGTCATTACAAAAAAATCTGCCTATTTTAAGCTATTTTCTCAGTTTTTTTGGCCGAAAAATTGGTATGTATGCAAAATTTACACACTAGTAGGTTGTGTGATGGTATTATCAATTGGAATAGATCAATACCATCTGGAATTGGCCACAGGAGCTTGTAATGCGCTCTGCTATGCCCATACACCTCACAGTATCTGCCTATTTAAAGCTATTTTTGCAGTTTTTTTGGCATAAAAAAATGGTATGTATGCAAAATTTACACACTAGTAGGTTGTGTGATGGTATTATTAATTGGAATATATCAATATTAGCTGCAATTGGCCACAGGAGCTGGTAATGCGCTCCGCTATAGCGTACCCACACACCTCACGGTATAAGGGTGGGTGGGTATAGCGGAGCACGTTACAAGGTCCTGTGAATTGGCATGTCAATGTTGATCAGGCGTCGCATAAAATCATTCACCTGGTACTTAAAACCAACGCAGACAGTTAACTGCTTATGTGTCTCCGTTTTCAGGAATACAGTTCAAATTATATGTCATTGCAGTTAATGGGGCTCAAAATACGGATTGCCCTCTCATGAAGAGGGCAAGAAAAATGCCAAGCGAACTTAACGAAGGCCACATTAAGGCAAGACATTATGAGCAGAGCTGTACACATACGCATAGAGAAACCCAAGTAGTTAACAATGTGTTTTGAAGGAAAGGCTGATCAGCATTTGTATTTTAGTCCAGAGTCTACTATAAATAATAATTGGGAAGTATACATGACCGTTTTGATTTCAAAATGAGCATACGTTTATAGTCATAACTGAAAAGACCCCATTCAATTATAAGAACATTTTACATAACAAATCAAAATCACCAACTTAAAGGTACTCAATCCGATTAAACACCCCTAAATTACTATTTCTTTGGCTTCGGGGATAACAAATATTTGAATCGAGTCGAGGAACCTACCCATTAAAACTCAGATATCGGATATCTGAGATCAGATATCGATTTTTGAAGTTTGTTATTTCTATTGTTTGTGGCCCAGAAACACGCCGTCAAATGGATGGTCTCGTTCAAAATTACGGATGAAGATGGATAACTCTAAAAAACATGTGGTAATACGGCTAAATATCATGAATAATCAAGTGATAATACGGCCATATTTCATTGAATAAAATGCACGTTTTTGGAAATTTGATATATATAGTTGACAATGGTTAGCATTATTTTGTTGCAATTAATCGATTCTGATAACTGAAGCGTATTTTGAAGAAATGTTGTTGTTGTGTCTTGATGATATGGAGACCCTCTGATCGGATTGAGTACCTTTAACTTATACTGCATCATTTAAATTAGATTAATTTTAGACAATGTAAAAGTCATGAATACTTTCCAGAACTATAGTATATAGTAAAGTGTATACTATAGTATATACTGTAGGTTGTTCGGACATGTAACATATTACATGTATACATAGAGTAGGATTTAGCATAAATTAATTGTTCGGATTTAAACAAAATCCCAAACATTTGCACGCGACCGTGCATTTCAGTCCCCTCTTTCTGCAACCACAATGTTTGGTACTGCATGAACGACTGGATTGTTTGCAAGAACAGTGGAGTAACTCCACACAACCGGGCAACACAGATGTAACTGTTGTGAAGACTGGTCTCAAAACCTCTCCACTTATATCCCATCCACAATCGGCAGGTGACGGAAGTTCCACTTTCGAAACATCAGAATGTCGCCAGATGTACGTTTGATAATGTGCACGCTTCAGGTGGTGTAACAGTACATCCTTTGTTGGTGGAAGTTGGTCGACACTTCTCTTCATATTTCTGAAGGATTGGCATCTGATGTCGTTGATACAACTGAGTGTGGTTCCTGGACAATACAGCTGACAAACGAACGACTCAGCACTGCTCAGTGTATCATCAGATGGCATCGGTGACACCCCAAACCCTTTCAGAAGATCTGAACTACTATTATCGCAAAACACATTCCAGCCGGTCTTCTTGCCGATAGATGAAAACTGGCTGGTGCTGTCACATCCAGTAACTGCATGGAAAGCTAGTAGCTCATCAGAAGCAGGACAGTCAATTTTGTCAACGGGAATATATCTACGCTTGGATTTTGTGCCGCATTTCATCCAGACTTCTGGTAGTTTAGACGAAAAATTAATCAACAGCAGAAGGACGTCGGTGTCCTGACAGCTGACAACTATGCGCTGATACCCAATTGAACCTGCGTGTATAGCATGGAGTATTATTCTAGTGTCTGCTTCTTCGTGGTTTCCGGACAAGGATGTTGTGTCATTTCCAGCTGAAGAATAGACGCTATCAATCTGTTTGAAGCCACCACTAACTATCACCTCTCCCGTGAACTTACCATACTGCTTCATTTGCTCACACAGGAATTCGCATAAATTCGACTTGTTTTCTTCGAGCACTATGAAGGAGCTCCATTTCTTTGGAAGATGAATTAGCCGGTTTTCAATTATAGTACGAATCCCATGTGTGGACCCTTGCCGTTTGTCTCGAGTGGAACCCTTTATAGAGAGAGGCTGATACCGATCAAATACAACATCTACCCTGTCGCATTCTTTGGAAAAATAAGAGTCGACAGTCTTGATGAAGCAATCAGCCAGGTCACCGAAATTGTGCGCTTTAGATGGTTTGCCTATTGACTGCACTAACATCATGGCATCTATGATTAAACACATCTTGTTGTCTGATGTCGGGAATTCCTTGCATGTTATTCCGTCGGTGAGAATGGGTACCAGGTCCGACTTGGTAGCTGTTCGTAACTTGCCATCCGTGGTGGCAATTGAGAGTGGGTACCTGGACAATTCATGAGATATTATTTCCTCGACATCAATATTTCGTCCAGCATCCGCTGCGACAATCATACGTTGGAAGAGATCACGGTCAGATTTTACGACTGCGCCCTTCTGTTTGGCGTTGGCCACTGGCATAATGTAGAGAGATGCGAATGTTTTCAGCTTGTTTTGTTTGATGGTATCGTGAATAGTACTGTTTTTGGTAACTATCCTGTTCGAAACTATGTCATCGATTACTTTTATACCAGTAGCTTCGGCACCCAGAAGGTCCTTTCTGATATCCGCTGTTGCGATATCACCCGTCGTTAGTGATATCAGATCTTGAGCACTATGACTGAATCTGAAATTTAAGAAAGAGGCAACATATATACTTACCAGCCGTATTTCACAGGATTTATTTTATTCACTTCTTCAGACAATATATATTCTGACAATGTAATACATGTACGTGTAGTACTTACATGTAAATTTCAAAGGTCGACAATGATTTTAAAGATGCACGCCGCATATTGACACTTACAGCCAATACTATAATATATACATATGACTTACACATCTTAAAAACATATTAAATTCAAGTAAGGCTTGGTTGTTTTTCATAATCTCAAAATATTTTCCAAAATTATATATGCATGTTTCCTTAACCCTTTCAGTGCCAAGTCCGATTTTTGTATCAACCCATATTTCCTTGATCATTTTTCAAATTTATGGATTATAATAATGTGATATATTGATGGAAAGAGCTGTTAGAGCTCTTTCCATCAATGTATCACATTATTATAATCAATAAATTTGAAAAATGATTAAAGAAATATGGGTTGATACAAAAATCGGACTTGGAACTGAAAGGGTTAAATTTGGGCAAAGTATTCAGAAGTATTTAAGGAAAACAAATGTTCAACGCAATAACTATAATAATAGAATGCAGGCGATTTCTGTCTGTTCGCTTTATTATTATTTTTATTTGTTATTATTTTTATTTACCTTTCAAATTGGGTTTTGATTTTCAGGACATCTTCATTGTCTCGCTGCACTCTCTTCTGTCCCATCTCTTTTGTCTGTATGTCGTCGTTGTCTTCGTAGTCATCGGTATTCACACCAAGCATGGCATTCGTCGCCTGAGCCAGATCAGCTCTCTCGTTGTACGAAATACCCCATCGCTCACGAGCGGGATCGTTCTGTGTAATACCAACAAGCCCGCCTGCAACCTTCCCCGATCTGTTGATGTGTTCCAATGCCTGGTCGTCTGGCAACTGGTTAAATCGGTTGGTAGTCTCCTTCACCACGAAATCCCCATCAAGAAATCCCTTGTACACACTGGGCGCTGTGTGTTGAAGGGCGACCATGTCTGACAGGAATACCGTGCCCCATCGAGTATAATGCACGTGGTCGAAGGCAGCAAACCATGGCATCATATCTGTAAACGAGGACATATACAGCTGCCAACTTCCCTCTCTGGCAGCTCTTGTAAAACGGATGAGAATCTCGACTAACTGCCCATATTTACTCCAATATGCGAAAGTTGGATCTTCGGTGTTACGCTTCGCTTCGTATTCCTTCAACATGTCGAGCAGGCTACCAACATCAGGAAGAGATTCTTCAATTGTCTTCATGATTTTGGACTTATCGTTTTCGGCAAACCCGTCGCAGATGGTCGTTGTGTAGGCTGCTATTTCTGATGTGCAGTCCCGCTTCGGATCTTCTCGCACCCAAGTCAGGAATGATGGTAATCTGAACCGCCACAATGCCTCATACGTCATCTTGTGTGCACGAATCACCCTGTTCCACAACTTCCCATTCATGATGTTACCTGCGGTATTCTCACCATACACGCCAGACTCTGTCCAGATTTCTTTGAGACCGGAGTTCTCCATGAACTCGCCAATGACCTGAAAAATGTAGATAGATATTATATGTTGGCCATATTTAAACTGCCAATTTTCACGCTGATTTTATTGGAAATCTACATTCTACATCATAACACATGAACAAAATTGTCTAATACTTGATGCCATAATTAATCAGAACAAAATGAAAAGTTATTGTGTAAATTCGACAGCTGCATGCGAATGTACAAATCGTCCACTGAATTGTCGACGTATTTTTTTCGGAACACGATTGAAGATAGATAACACCATTGGTCTATATTGTCTCTGAGAAAACCTCCCTTGATTTTATCGTTATATGTAATATATGCATGGAACATTGTATGATGTTTGGTCACGCGAACACAGCTTACATTACGACATATGACCACATTTTGGTAACAAATATATAATTCATTGAAAACTACAGTTGTTGTGTACTCTACATGTATATGTTTACAAGTCAACCCATTGAACATTATTTCCAATGAATACTTACTAACCTTCGAAAAATTCATCTGTATGTGAAATCCACCAAGCATGATGACTGTGTCCTTCAGAGCATCCGAGTAGTGCCACTGGAGCATCTTGGCCTTAGAATAGAGCGCCTCATCAAACGTGATGACTGTATATTTCTGTCCTAGTTTCAATGTCATGGCAGCAGATCGACACAAAACAGTCCACAATGTGTCGAAGTCATGTGCAGGCTCGTTGATAAGTGGAAGGTGTCCAATAACAGTTTTATCACATCCTTCTCCCTTCTGATTAAACCCTGTCCAGCTGGGAACATGCTGATGTGCTTCCTGGTGTGCACGACACAGAATCCACAGGAGATCTTTTTTGTTTGCCTCTTTCGTCACCTCTTCGTCATTTAGGCATCGGATTTTGAGATTACTAGTGTCACCTAAGAAAACTGGATCCGGCTTTTGTCCTGTATATAGGTTTGAATCAATTATATTATTATAGTCTGAAGGAATATCAAACGACCGTGAGCGTCCAATTTGTATCGGATTATGTTGGGTTGCGGTGGTACCACATTCGTAACGTGCATATGCCACACTTTGTGAGGCATGGAACGTGTCCTTTCCGTCTATTGTTTCTTCGTTTATATCTATATTGTCATTGGCATATCTGATATAGCCAGGCAATTGTATGTCAACAAAGTTCCGCGGAATTGCAATATTGTCATTATCACTGTAACGCTGAAGAGCATCGTTGGCAATCGCTGTATCGACACGAAGAACTGTGTCGTAACTTATGGAATGGCCGGCGGCATGTAGGAGCTCAACAAGGTGTTTGGACCGTGTAGCCTGGTGAATCGCCATTCCGAGTCCAATGTGCTTTGGTGTGTGCTTTCTGCTTCCTGATTGTACGAACACAATATCTTGTGCTATGCTGAGTAGCTTGGTTCGGAATGCAGCATCCTTTTCAGATAATTTGTCACCTTCATCTTGTGGAACATCCCCCTTACATATTACATACAGCAGCAAATACAAACTTTCAGGCACGATCTTTTCAGCTGCATCATATGTTATCAGGCTTATATCGTCCAGTCCTTTCACATCCTCGCAATCGCTGTGAAGCTTTACACCTACACGATAGAGCCAGCTTATAACTTCAGCATCCATATCGTATTCTGCACGAGGAAGTAGAATATCGCCATCATCAATGAGCGAAGTTTCAGCAATCTCCCTCAGGGCATCTTCAGCTGATGAGTTGAAATATATGAGAAGAGATTCAGTCATATGCATAGGCCGAATAAATCCGACAGCGTCTCCCAGATGTTTTCTAATTTTCTCTTTGAACCGGTTGCTTCTGAAGAGACCAGCATCTTTGTTATGGCGTGACATGAGAATTTCGCTATATCGTGTCCAAACTGTAATGAGTGAGTACGTTTCACCTCTTTTGATGCCCAGCCAAAGTTCCTGCATGACTTCGGCGAAGATAATTTCATCGTGTTGAATATTTGATGGAGGTGATTCTTTCAAACTCCGTTTTTTAAAACCATTGTAACATCGCAGATGATATTTGGCTTCTGCTGCTATAAGGTCGACGACACCTGCAAGTCGATATCTAAGCGTCTGATCCTTACTGGAGTGTCGCATGATGAAGTCTGAAGCTTCTGTGGTCTCAATGTTATGCAACTTTGTTGTCTTTTCCAAAACTTGGCAAAACAGACACCTGTCCCAGTCAGTAGGCGTAATTGAAGTTCGAGATGTTCTAATTTCGTTGATAGGGTTATTTTCATCATTTGCTAAAGTGTGTGTCAAATTCCTAGAAGACCGTGCTTTCAATCGATCGATATTTGTGCGGCTCGTGAAACTCGCGTAGCATGATCGATGCCAATATACATTTCTGTTAACATTGATGGTAATACACGTAGCTTCAAATCGGGTGATCACGTCGAAGAATTTATTATCTTCGTTAACATATTTCTTCCTTTCTGTAACACACCCTGCAAATTTCTCAAGACCATCCGGCGTAGCAAGCGATAAGCTCTGAATGTTTCGGGAGTCCTGACATATGAAGCATCGATCACATAACAGGTCATCTTCTATTCTTCGACGTTTAGAAGGGAGAATTGCATCGGGCTCCATGATTAATCTGTAAAGTAAACAAATTCATATTATTAAGGATTTAATTATTTAAGGAATAGTAATAAAAAAGTGGCAAAATATACCGAACATGAACAGGAACAAATATTAACGAAAACTGAATGGAATTAAATGTATACTCACTGTATTTGTCCCACCATTTTTCTGTAAATTCTTCCACGTTATGCAGTTGTTTTCATCAAAATCTTGTGTAACAAAACAAAACAAAACAAAATTGTCAAAGATAACGCAAAACAATAACAAAACAATGTTCAACAAAAAAGTGAAAAGTGAAAATCTCATCAGACACTCTACGCTGAACAAGTGGCTTAAATTGAATTATTGACTATGTCCAGCCAAAATTAAGCTTAAGTTCACATTTCCCATCAACATGAAAAAACAACCTATTTCATGGCAGTTTTTAATTAGTACGGGGTATGGTATGCCATCGTGAGTATTTCCTTATACACTCTGACGCATAGGCAAGCATTCAGAGCTAAAATACTTTAAATATCTTCAATATTCATGTTCTTTCTCTAAGAAACCATATAATTATATCTACTGTCTTCTGTACATATTAGTGTAATATATTCAATATCTCCATAGAAGGAGGCAATAAAGATATACTTAAGACAAAGCAACACCCGCATGTATAAACAGCGGTCGAAATCGCATCTACAGCCATTTGCTGGCTTATAATTATGAATGAATCGGCGTTCCGTAGTTTTACAAAAAAATCGGCGAGGACTTTGGGGTGAATTTGAAAAAATTGCACGAAATTAGAGAACATGCTTACTACCTGTGCAAATCATTTTATTTATTGACATATTTATAAAATATATGTCGTACATGACACTTATATGTGTTTCTCTTGATACAATATGTGACATATAATCATATAAACACACAGACTCATGAACGCTGTGTCGTCTGATATTTGACTTTTTGACACCAACAAATGATGCGTACGGACACGATATTGAAAAATAAACTTTGTTTTGGGCCATAATTTCATTTCATGCATCAACAAATTATTTGATTATTTGCTCACACTTACACAAATTGTGGTTTGGTCGACTTAACGGCGCATTTCTAAGTCAAAATTATCCAGGTAAGTGATCAATAATCCTACGATCGATTCATGACGTCACTATAACGTCTACGGAACGCCGACATCATAACGTTCGTTGTCAATATTTTAGCTAAAAAACGACACTTTTAAAACGTCTAAAATTCGTAAAATATGCGATGTAGAGGGTGACAACAGGGCTGAGGGTGTTTATTGGGTCTATGTGACTAGAAATTAGCCTGTTGTCAGCTTCTACCCTCCAAGTTTAACGAAAGTAACATTCTCGAGTTTGGCTCCCTGACTATTACAATTTCTGTGTTCATTAGGAGTGTTGTTTGGGAGATTATAGCTTTTATGCCTCAAAATATTGTGCTGGCCATTTGCAGAATGAGGTCCCCAGAGTGTGAATTTAATGACGCTACCCCACACAGTGGGCTGGCATCACTAAATTCATCCTCTGGGGACCTCAATCTGCTTAGGCCTCGTCTTCTCATTATTATCATATTAACAAGTTTTTTAGTTTTCTTTAGAAACTTCTTTTAAAAGTTTATTTTTCATATTTGGTTTAGTTCCTCTGTAACCCCAAATTGGCAGACGACACAATGCATATGAGGTGCCCATTGGGGTGCATCTTCACCATCTGGGAACTTAAACCTGTGTCTAGATCTCCTTTTGGAGATGAGGTCATGCAGAATGAGGACCCAAGAGGATGAATTTTGTGATGGTAGCCCGCTATGCTAGCATCACTAAATTCACCCTCTGGGGATCTAATTCTGCAAATGTCCAGCACCATATTTTGAGGCCTAATACCTTTTCTGTAAAGCTGGTTCTTCTGTAAACATTACTGGGGTTTCAGGGGAATGGGGCCCCTATAGCCGCTCAGTCCTTCCCACGAGGGAAAACACAGCGAGAGCATTTATTTGCTCCTGTAATTCACAAATAATATTTATGATAAATAATTATGAACCCATAATATAATCTTAAGTTGGGTTTTTCTCAAACAAAATGTCATTGTCAATGATTGTGGAATAGACCTATGTCCAGTAAACTAACGCAAATGATTTCGCCATCGACTCATTGCTTTTAATAAATATATAAGACTGATGGTGTGTTGTAAATTTGGGTTAATATTCATAAAAATAACTACTTTGCGCAAGATTATTCTCCATTTCTATTTGATTACCCAACCGGAGGGTTTCACAACACTTTAAATCCTAATTCTGAACGTCTACATATGGTATTATAAGTGGAAAAAAGTCAAAGAATCGTAATTGTGTTTTATTTTAACACACTGGATGGTTAGGTAATGTAAGGGTGTTGTCATTTGTCACTGTATACTATTGATAGTGTCAGTACCGTAATGCTGCTACAAACACATTCAGTACATGTAAATCCCTGGGTAAATAAGTGTACTGAGAATTTTCCATACTGTCACCATAAGAGGAAACTGTTTGTAATTTGTGTCTCTGTCTGACTTCACTATTCATGAAACATTTTTATACTGTGAAATTTTCCTGACCAGCCTTCAGCAGCTAACATATGGACCTGGTCTACATAAATCATAACGTATGAGTCATAAGTCAGAACAGTAATTACGGTGGAGAATCACGTGGTTTCAAGGTTGGTGAGTACCACGCATTCAAAAATGGCCGAGGCAAGCTCAAATGCACAAAAACATAATATACAGTTAAATTCGTTAAGTCGAATCGCAAAGGACCGTTGGATTACTTCGAGTTATCCGAGTGTTCGACTTAACTGTTTTGACCATTTGGTGACCACAAATTCCAACCAGTTGAATTCATATCGATCCGTTATGGCCCACGATTGCTGCATCAGTGTCATGGCATCGAGAACATTCAAATTGAGTTCAGCCTTCTTGTCAATAGCATTTCTTCGTTTGGAACATTGTTTTCGTTTTGGGAAGACATGACTGAATGAAATTATTCTCTGTATCAGGTCGTTTAAATATGATTTTCATTTCGCCTGTCAACACTACTAATCCTCACAGGGGAAATTGACCCCCACACCTCGTTAATATGTTAAATAAACAATGCATTAGGATAAATAAAGACTCCAGGAAACTTCACAGCTTTTTTGGGTAATGAATAGAAGCACGCTGAGTTATAATCACATGGCGATGCGTCGCCGACGGCGCTTCGACTTAACCATAGTAATTAGTGTTATAATCTGGCTGGTGGGACTAAATTTCGTTTCGACTTAAGCGGAATTTCGACTTATCCACCTTCGACTTAACCGTAATTATTTTAATGGCTTTGCTCACAAGCTCAGCCGGGACCAGGCGATGGCTTCGACTTAAGTGGGGTATTCGAGTTACCGACGTTCGACTTAACGAAGTTTAACTGTATGAGGAACTGACACAAAACAAAGCATACTAGTATGTTAGTTTAATTTAAAAACAAGTTGATAGCTTATTTCTACTGAAATACTCAGTAGTTTTCTGTAATATTCTGACCAAAGTTGCCAGTCGGAGGTTCGTGGAATACACCAGTCCATACATCTATAAGAATCCTTCGACTGACAACTTTGGTCAGAATATTAGAGCATACAACTGTGTTTATGGACACAAATGAGGTATCAGCTTCTTTTTAAAAAATAGTATAGCATATGCTAGTGGCTGCCAAAATACTATGTAATATGTCATATCCTGGTTTAATACCTTTTTCTTCGTTTCTAGTCATGCTTGCGATCGCCTCGGCCATTTTGAATGGGTGATATTCATCAAGTAGAAACCATGTGATACCCCACCATGAGTAATCGTGACTTATTTTAATGAGGCAGAATCAATCATGTGGTGTTTAGCGATGTCCACTTCGATATCTTTCAGAATAAAGTAATAAGAATTATTTCACAGTGGTCATCGTTGGTCAACAAATTAAATTATCTTTGTTAATCATTCCCTATTGTTTTTAGGGAAATACGCTGCATACGCAGGTTACTTAGGCTTAATCTGTGGATCAGATATAGGAATATTCTGGAGGGGAAAGGCTCTCTAAAAGGTAGCCACCGCCCCTCTATCAGAAACCCTGATGTAGGCCAAATATAAAAACATCGTTAGATTCTCATCCTGTCCCGACTTTAGGATAGGATAGGATTGGATCATTTTATTTACAATACACACACATGGAAAGTACAATTACAAATAAATATAATATTAATAGACTATACATGTATATTGCTAGGGGTGATATAGTCATGGCTGACTGTCTTCCTATCACCCCTGGATGTGGTGACAGATTATATGATGAAGATGGCCGAATTAATTTGATTGTTTTTAGGTTACGTTTATCGTGTGCAGACTGGGTTTTTAATATATAGGCGTTGTTAGGGCGATGGTACGAAAAGTGGTTCATATGTATGGGCACCTACTTGGTCGATATAATGAATGAATACTATGAATATACATGTGTGAGTGGAACCGATTAGGAATAATGTGAGTGAGGTTTTGGGAATTATTTTTAATTAATTAACATGCATACTAGAGTGAATTTTGTTTTGTATTGTTTGTTTGTTTTGTTTAATTTGTTATCAGAAAATTATGTATCGTTTGTGCAATCAGGGCATCTTCGGTTTTTGCATCGCACGCTCGCTGAATAGGTATTAATGATATCCGTTTTCAAACATTTTCTCGGAACACATGTCTTGATTGTTTAGAGGTATATTTACTTTAGAAAAAGAGATGGTCCTGAATTATTTTTTGTACTATAGGATTAGGTTGTCGTCTATTTGGTTCTGCTCTCTTGTCATAAATACCAGAAAAAGACACCGGTAAGCGATCGTAGTACCAATCATGCATGAAAATGGATGCGTGTAATTCATCTATTTTTTATATGTTTCCTTGTTTGAAAAGAGGATCGGTGTGACTTCTATATTTTTTGTTACATATAATTCTGATGGCTATAATTTATGATTGGTCCCTCCTTAATTGCCCACTTAATTTTCGAATGCCCAGATCACATATAACATATTCCATATTATATAACATTTGGAAGAGGAACCAAAAATATATATATTCCACCATAAATACGCAGCCCTCATAATTGGCTATGGCATTCAGCATTGCCGAGGCAATTTGCTGAAGTAAACTGTGCCATGGCAAAGGGTTGCCATAGCAGATTGCCGAAGCCAAACAATCTAAATTAAGAGGGCTGAATACGGAACAGCTGTGGCATAGGAGTGTCCACCAAGTGATAGATATTCTCAGATTCACCGCAAACTTCCCCCGATATTTACCCCAGAATGAATCATAATTCACAACAAAGAGATACATGTAGTGTTATTCCCCTTCTATTGAGAATAATAAACTGGTAGTACAGACCAATCAAAATTAAGCACAGAACGCATGTTTATACCTTGACATGTTCACAGTATATTCAACTGGATAAGTTGATAATACAATGTTTTGGTGCTTCTTCTTTCAAATGGTATATAAAGTGGAATATGTTGTATATATATAATGTGATCTAGTGATTCAAAAATTAAGTGGGCCATTATATTTTTTTATTTGGATAATGTTTATGTGAAATTTTGTTTAATGCATTAACTGTCAATGTACATATGCATTGCGCCTGACCCATCAATCAGTCTATTTTGATAAAATCAGGCTATTTAAATCACCTTGTATTGTATAAGGTAGGATACTGCTACAATTTCTAGAACTGACCATGACTATTTGTCTATTTATGTTAGCAGGATTAAAATAGAAAAAATTCAATTTGCCTGCCCACCCCAATTTTTATGAAAAAGTTGGATGGGAATCTAGTAGTTTATTTATATTGGCCTAATATACATCATATGAAATGCAAATGAATATTTGTTGCTTCTAGTGAAAGATATTGTACATACTTCCTGTGTTTCAGAGGTTAAACATAACTCCGCCAATCCCCCAAGATTTTGAAACAAATTGGTGTCTTTCTTTTCTGCAGGAACCGTATGCTTATAGCAGTAAGGAGACGATAGTAAGACTGGTGAAATATGTCGTGTTTCCATCAATCTGTTGTCCTATTCCCCCTGCTCTGTCATTATTGATGTTTTCTCACATGTGGTAGAGTAGTACACACCTCTTGGTTCTTCGTGATGATTCTAGTTGTTAGGCCTAACCTTATTATTTTTCTGCTTTTAAACTGATCCAATGACTAGGATCTCTGTGGTCCTGACGAGAATTGTTTATAATTGTTTTAATTATGTTCACCGCCGAATGTAACTTTATAAAGATTACAGATACATAGAGCCCCTACCATTTATTTCACTGTCTTTAAATACCATTCCACCAAAGCATTATTTTTAACAACATTCGGGTATTGCCGGGTGTATTCGGGTGTGCTTGTTGAGTGTATATGCCTACCCTGGCAGATACCAATATGTTTTCTATAAATCTTGACATTTTTATGAACTTGACAACATACAGTTATATATTTCATTAAAACTTTAAAGAATCTTTTATTGATATACATTTGGTAGACGATCCTGGGAATTTATGGTGATCTTTATGATCGAAGATCAATAACATGATATGATAATGGCAAGCTAATGAGCATGCTTATAATAGCATGGCGTTGTTCATCATATTACACATTCTATGTATTATTACTACTGCTATTTTCATCATTTCCCTTGTGTGCATTAACAAAAAAACTCAATATATCTGGATTTTTTTCAATATTATTCAATAATCTTAGCTAGGTTTCAAATAATAGTGATGGCTTAATAATAGTACTGGATGTGACAAGAGAATTAATTGGCACAGGGTTTTCATAAAATTTCAGGAAGCTCCAGTCATAGAAGGGTTAAATATAATACAAGAGCCCAGAAACCCACAATACTCTGATATTTGAATGAAACCCATCTATATTAGGAACATAGTGCGAAATTTTAGTAATTTTTTAAAAAACATGTGAGAAAACTGATATAAATCATATGTCACATACAATGTAATCAGAACATATCAACTGTTCATTTAGATCATACCATGAATCTCTACTCTGGCTAACGCCCGTTGAGATCATATTCCAACTTTTTGAATAATTTGACAGGGAACCTTATAAAGCCGAAAAAAATAATGCGGGGAATATATTTCTTAGTTATTATCTGTTCCTTAATAATGTACTTCACTGTAGGTGAAGGTCCTAACTCGAAATTTCATGATTTAAATGACTTTGTGAGCGATTTTGCTTTGTGTAGCTTACAATTATGGAATTTCTCCTGGGTAATTAATTCAATGTTTATTCCGATATCAGTTCAGAAAAGTCACAGAAAAACATGCAATTTCGAGTTGGGACCGTCACCTACAGTGAAGTACATTATCAAGGAACAGATACATGTCATAACTAAAAAATAAATTCCCCGCGTTATTTTTCGACTTTATAAGGTTCCCTATCAAAACTTCAAAAAGTTCCAAGGTTTTGTACAGGTGGAATATGATCTCTATGGGCGTTGATCTACTGTTCATTATATATGTATGTCAACTATTAAAATTCCCAGTTTCTTCTGAACATTTGCTATCCTCTATCCCAATTTATTTCAACAGTGGAAACCCAATTCTGGAAGTAATATATTAAAATTTATACATGTGGCACAATTGAAGATAGCTGTATGATGTTTTGAATAATAAATTGTGTCAATCTTTCCATTCAGAGTTTTATAATACATACCTTTTGTTGTAATGTCTGTTAATGCATTGGTTCTAGCCTTCATGATAATGTTCAACAATTCTCTCTATGGTGATCTTGTATTCTGCCTGGAGACTGCAGAGTGATCGGGGCCTACATCAACTGTTCCAAGTGTTCTCTAATCCAAATCAACATGAGAGCAGCTCTTTGTGTTTGAAAGTTCAGTATTTCCAGTTTCCTGATTTTGGGCATTCGTAAAGGTCATCCGGACCCCATTCCTCTTTATGAAAAGTGGGCAGTTGACATAATAAGAATTTATTTACTAGTTTCATGTATATCATTCAGGCCTCAAAATAAGGTGCCAGACATTTGCTGAATGAGGTCCCCAGCGGGTTTTATTTAGTGATGCTACCCCGCACAGCTGGCTAGCTTCACCAAATTCATTCTCTGGGGACCTTGTTCTGCATGGCTCATCTGCAATGGGAGACCTACTAAGAAGTAGACTCATGAAGAATTAAGTTCCCAAATGGTGAAGATGATGATGTGCACCCACTGGGCACCTTGATTATGCATTGTGTCATCTGCCAATTTTGGGATATAGAAACACTAACCAAAAAAGAAAAAGAACTTTCTAAAGAAACTGAAAAACTTGTTAATTTGAAAATAAAGATACTTTCCTGAGGAGATGAGGCCCCAGCAGAATGAGGTCATCAGGAGGTGAATTTAGTCATGATAGCGCAGGGTAGCATCACTAAATTCACCCTCTGGGGACCTCATTCTGCAAATGTACGGCACTATATTTGGAGGCCTGATATCATTAAACACTCATCTCAAACCTCTCTTAATTCAATTCCCTTTTAAGTTACCCTCACAACATAGCGTATGCTGAAACCTATGAGTTGCGTGTAAAAAATATTTGTATATGCACCAAACGCAACCGAAATCAACAATTTCTGTAACCTATTCGACCTATGGGTTGCGTCTGGGTTGTGTGTGGGTTGCGAACTGAACTTATGATCCCCCAATATCTGCGAACGCCGGCATACGAGTTGCGTGTGAGTTGCGTGCAGAACTTACGAGTTGCGTTTGAGTTGCGTTCAAAACTTACAAGTTGCGTTTGACCTGCGTGCTAGTTGCGTGGTATTTGCGACCATATTAAACTGATGTCCAATAACAGCAAGAGGTAGCTCCATGTGGTCACCTCGGAGGTCCACCAACAACTGACACGGATCTAGAAAAGGCCCACTATTTATACCATTTCTCAACACGCATGTAGTACGCAACTAACACGCAACTCACACGCAACTAATATGTTGGATACGCAGGGCATAGGTTGGGGATACGCTGGGAATAAGCACAATAGGTTGGGGGTATGCTACACACGCAACAGGATCACAACAGGCACGCAACACGATCGCAAAATGATCGCAACAGGGACGCAACACGATCGCAAAATGATCACAACAGGTACGCAACACATTCGCAACATGTACGGTACCAAAACCTGGCCAGATACCTCAAATTTGGACCTGCGATCACCTGCGTTCATAACTTATGAGTTGCGTACCTGTTGCGTCCCTGTTGCTTATAAATTGATCGCAGGCATTCGCAGAGAATTATTGAACATTTTCAAAATTTCGAACTTACTCTGCGTGTGTCTGTGATCACCTGCGTGCTTGTTGCATACTTCAAACCTATAAAACTTATTAGTTGCGTGTGAGTTGCGTTCGGAACTTATGACCACTATTTTTTATTCGCAACCATACGCAACTGGTGATCGCTATGGTGTGAGGGTAGCTTTAGATTTTCAAAGTTTTCTCTAGCGATCACTTCAGAATTCAGCTGAAGCGTAATAGGAAATTCTCCAGCTTATTTCATGCAGCTCAGCACTAGTCTCATATATATCTCCCTTATATCACTTTCCCATAGAAATTTTTTAGTAGCCCTAGATCATCACTTAAAATTCTATCCTGATATACAATGTATGTAGTCAGCACCATCGTTCTATATTTCACTTTTTGTATCAAAGTTTTCAAACGTTATGTATATGCATGTACATGTGATTAATTATTGTGTTTGCTCCTAAAATTATACAGTCCTAGGTAAAGTTTAAGACAATAAAAATCAATTCAAAAAGCATTCAAATACATGTAGGGTTGATGTGAAATCTGTGATGTGAAGTCTGCAAATACATCTATCATCAACAAGAACATGTACAAATAGATCAACATTGTACTTATTGTCATCATTAATAACTCTCCAATAACGAGATTTTATGCGTCAAAACCATTGTTATGTAAACATTACTGTTACAGTGGAAATACAGATTACAGTCCAACAGATACCAAATTTCAATCAAAACTCGACGGTAAACATTGGAAAATCATTAAAAAATATTCTGAAAATCATATTCAGACTAAAATATTTGAACTTACTGCACTATTAGCGACGTTTGTTGACAAATCACTGTAACAGTTTTGTTTACATAACAATGGTTTCAGCATGAGTAATTTTGTTATTGGAGAGCTATCAATAATAATGAATATAAGTTTATCAATTTCTCCATGTTCTTCTTAGCGCTGATGTTTTTACAAACTTTTGTATTTTTTTCACATTTACCCACTGTGACTGCTTTGGGTCCCTTTAAACTTCTCACTTTTGTCATGTTCCGGCGCTCGCTGAAAATAGGTCAGTAAATAAACAGTATTCTAATATAGTATAGTCGGAGAAGGTTTGGACCTAGAAGAAATTGGTAGAGAAGCGATTTTTATGTCATTGCACGCAGGAACATCTCCAGAACAACATATCCAAAATCCGCTTTGAGCAATTTTTTCTACATCACTTTGAAATATTGTCACCTTTGTGTTGATTTTCAAATTAGCAATAAATTGTAAAACAGTGGGTACCAAGATGACATTGACAGATAACTATAATTGTTACTAGTTTTACCTCCAGTCTATATTACACTTTCTATATTAGTCAATATTGACGAAAATTTCGGCCCTATTTTTATTTGTTTTACGAAAATATCATTCACTTGCGCAAAAAAGTGTTTCTTTTTCAAAATTATCTCCAAGTAATTTGCATATTTTTTGGAAATTGGATAATCGAATGTATCGCAAATGGTATTAAAATGTGCACATACATATCCTCAATACAACAGTATGATACATGTATAATTTAATTAATAATAGAGCAAGAATATCTGAAAAATATTAACCCTACCCCCAAAAAAATTAAATTTCAGGTAAAAAAAATGGAAAATATAAAAACACTTAAAATATAACACTAACTATGTATTGATTAACTATGAGGTATGCGTAATACTTTTAAGTCATTATAGTTACATGTTTATAGAAAAGTATTGGTTATGTTGTGTATATGACAGAGAAACCCCGATATTATAATATATTCAATGTATATAGTCGGAAAATACAAAACATTATCAACTCGACAATTGAACCTGGTATAACTACTTATAGAATAATATCTGATGTATTTTGCTCAAAAAGAACAACAGTTCATACACACATATGTGTTACAACGTGACCTTCATACTCCAAGATGGGTGTCATAATAGGGACCAAAATTTAAAGAAAGTAATGTTTTGTCATATTGGTGTTCCACTTCCAGCTCTCAGTCTCGCCTTTATCAATGAGAATTTCCTCCGAATTTTTTCAGCCATCACCACGACAGTCACCGCAGACTACAACACAATGGAGTCCACTTTTTCTACATGCACATGAGTTATTCCCACAAGAAGTCCTACTCATGCAATAGCCTGCACTTGCAACGGACAAATTTTAGCAATGAATCGGGTGCAGCTTCTAGGTCTGTCATGACTGGAACTAATTGTGTCCCTTGGGTTTTCCACCCCCACTCTACTGGGTCCATATGTGTGTCCCACAGAGATTTACATATCATAACCTGCATGTGAACTCTTTAATAGGCTATGGAAATATGCTGCCCGTTCCGTCGGTGGTAATTTCTGCGGATCCAATAATCCTCTGGCCAAGGAAATCATTTCCAAGAATTTCCTCAAACCATTCCGAGTGTCATCCTTTTTGCCAGCATAAATCATCTTGAACAATTTCACACCAACATCGCCAACGAGTTTTTCGTCAGCTGTATGTTGCTTATGACACTCGCCTTGTCCGTATGTCGCTGATGTTGTGCCGTATCCAGTCCAGGTATGAATAACGAGAATGTTGGTTGTCCTTCTGCACAATATCTTGGATTTTCCAGATAGCTCCAACACCCTTGACTGTCTTCCCTGCATTTGAAAGGAAGTATATATCTGCCATGTCTTCATTCCAATGGTACACGAGCAGGACTAACAAATCAGTGCCATCGGCCGCCACAATTACCTCTTTCCCATCTGGTGTCAGATATTGTCAGTTTTGATATCTGTCCAACATGTGGATCAAGTGTTTCCAAAACGTTGTCAGTGTCAGACAGAAGACCAGTTTCGTTATCTACAGCGTTGACAATTTCGCCCGCAGATTCTGTATCCGTTATGTCAGGCAGTACTCTATCGGGTTATTCGACGACAGCCGATGTTAACTTGTTATAAAGAGCTACCTCTACTAGTATGTGGCCACGAATAGATGTTGAGATTGCCTTTCCACTTATCATATGTTGTACTGCATAAGGACCATATATTGTTTCCATTGCCTCTTCCAAACCAGATCCCTTCATCATGGAACCAATGCTTCCAAGACAGCACATCATGACGTTGAATCCCCCGAGTCTACAAACGACATTCTACTGGCTTTAACCACGTTAGCTGATCAAATGTCAAGCATGGGGTTGAAATGCTTTGTTTGATAGTCTGATTCTGTATGAAAAGCAACAGGACTCGTCAGACGGATTCAAATCAATGATAGGCAAAAACACTTCTGATTTATTGGACGGGCCATTTGGGCACTCGGAGAATATATGTTCCATATAGACCTGACCAATTGGGTATAGGTGTGGTCGCTTACTGGAAAGCCGCCCTGCATGCAAGAGCAAATCTGAATTGATATATGTGGGGCAATGTATGTACGAACTGTAGTTGGAGCAGAGGCTTGTATGTGACTATTGAAAGTCACTTTTCGGGACAACTCATGTATTGGTGAATATAAGGCACTCCTTTGCCTTTCACAATATCATCAACCTTGAATCTTTGTTGTCTTATGACTAACTGTTGTCTTGGCTGTAGTGGGGAATAATCGAGTGGAGTACATACAGCAATTATTTCCATTCCATGAAATGTCCCGTGACCATCTAGTGTTGCAACATTATGGTCCACGTTATCTGCAACCCACTGTGTAGTAAACGTCCCTGTGAAATATGAAGCAAGAACACTGTCGTCATCTTCGGCCTGGATTACTGACTGCTTGTACAACTCAACTTCATAGTAATTAATCGAGAAGCCTAATCGCGATAGTTCCGTTACAAGCCAATTTGACCCAAATATATGGTCCAGCTCGACACCAAGGCCGATTAAAATCGGTAATACCACTGATCGTGGTCGTGCTGCTTGAATAATAGACTGACCAATACTAATTTGCTTCAATTCTAAAGGAACCAGAACTTTCAACAGAGTTAGCAGATGGGCTGTTATCAAGCGTTTACCTCGCTCAACATCAGAAATGTCATCCATGATAGGATAAGGATGTACACTGTACTCCATCTCAATCAATTGAGCTCTGATAATCTTGGCAGCTGCCATTACTATCCTCTCGGCTTCTTCCTCAATGTCATTTTTTTCTCGGCGTACCACTTATCATTGATTATGAAATTGGCCATATTTCTGAAACAAATAACGTTGATTCGACCATCCACCTCAGCAAAAACTATGAAGGTCCCATAGTGGTCAAGTAACTTCTCCTTTAGCCATTTTATGGAATATACTTCGGACCCACCAGACAATTCTACCATCTTACTATGAAGTTCATAGAGAGTGTATAATTCGGCACCAGATTCTAACTCAATCCACTCACAGACAATTTGAAACATTGCTGCATTTCATAGTCTATTTTCCGACCGGACTGTGGCTTTCGATCCATTGGTACTGTGATATATTTTTTCAACATGAAACGATTGAGACAACTGTCATTGTAAACAGCTTCAGTCGCAACCATATCAATACAACCATGATGTTTTGTTTGGACATTAAGATAAACGAATCCCCCCTTTTCGCGCAACACTCCAATAACTTGTTGCGCAGTGGAAGTGTGGTGACACTTCGAACTTGTGTTCTAAGAGGATTGTTTTTATCGAAATGGGCATGTTGTCCACATATCAAGCAGTCATCTATGTAATTGAAAGGTAACAGGCTAGATCTGAGTTTTTTTGTCGATGACATCTCAACATTGCCACTAGCACTGCACAACCCTCTCTTAGAATCTGTCAATTCACGTCTGCATTTTCTATGTACCAACACATTTCTAATAGGACTTGCACTAATGCGACTATTTAAGTAACGCACGAGGTCTAGCCGACCACATTTCTCGCCGAAACTAATGAGGGTTAATATGCCTTTCTCCAAAACAGCAACTGACTGTTCTTCATCAAGCCCAAATACTACATATAACACATAAGTCAGCCAATAAATGACTAGTGTCCCCTGATACCAATTCCTCAGACATATCTATAATAATACACCTATTAATATGACACTCAAATAAACTATGATTAAACTCAAATGATAGCATATAAAACAATTAATTACAACACCCTCACCAAGATAGCCTCACCAGTGATAATTACAATCAAATTGTCTCTAGCGTACGTTGACACCGTTAGGTTTCAGCAGGGGACGAAGTTTGCCAAACCAATTTAATATAGAAATATTAATACACGTGTATCGATATGATAATAGTGCTGCGAAGTAGCTATGCGATGTGAGCGAGAGTTTGACTTGCATACAAGTGACAAAATGTGTCGATGCTTTGTGGGTGGCGGATGCCTGGCAAATTAACAAAGGGCATTTGGATACACATAGTTCAGTACACAATGCTACATTGTTTGGTGTGGCATTAATATACTATAGGGCGCATGAAGATCATATTTGACACTCTTTACTAACTACATGTGTAATAGCCATTCATTGTGATTGCATGGGAGAATCAAAACAAAATGGGTTAAATGTGGTTGCACAGTTCTCAGGTTCATTATTTTCCAGTCGGATTTAGGTGGATTTTGGAATATTCGTGAGATATCCACCACATACCTGCCCCAAACTCGGTTCTGAAAATATTTATATCAAGTTTAGCAGCTGAGTTAACAATTGCTCGCCTTTTATTGGGTCAATGTACATATAATATACGGGTGTTCTCTGTTATATTAATAAAATAACCACTAATTTTCTATAAACATGTTACCAACATGATTTAAAAGAATTACAAAATTACAAATACCCCATAGTTGATCAATAAATAGGTAGTGTTATAGTTTTAAGTATTTTATTTTTTCCATTAGGGTAGGGTTAATATTTTTCAGAAATTTGTACTCTATGTTTAATTAAATTATCCAAGTTTCATATTGACGTATTCAGGACATGCTTGTGCACATTTAAATATCATTTGCGACACATTCCATGAACAAATCTCCAAACAATATACAATTTACTCGGATATATTTTTGAAAACGCGACACATTTTTGCGAAACTGAATGATATTTTCGTTAAAAAAATTAAAATTTCGCAGAAACTGGGGCCAATATTGACTTATTTACAAAGTTAAATACATACTGGATGTAATATATATCACAGTTCCAATAATATATTAATGTTATCTTGGTACCCAATGTTTGCCAATGAATCGCTCATTAGAAAATCAGCACACATATTTGAAAGAGGACCCCTATTTTAAAGTGATGTAGAAAAAATTACTCAAAGCGGATTTTAGCGGATTTTGGATATATTATTCGGGAGATATTCCCGCGTCCAATGACATAAAAACCGCTTCTCTACCAATTTCTTCTAGGTTCACCATTTTTTTCGCCTTCTCCGACTATACTAATATACAGACTTTATATGCTCTGAAAAGACAAAATGTCATATTGGTTATTTATCAAGTGTTTTCAAATTTCCACACATTAAGTGATACAAATGCTCACCGTATTAGGAACAGACTAACGCAGAAAGCTCTTTAGTGTTGAACGCTAATGAAAAAATGGCTACTTGTTTGTTCTGAGATGATAAATTGTATGACTTCAATGAGTTTTTCGAAGGTATATTGAGTGCGTGTTTTTATGTATTTATCAAGCTATTTTTATCACCAGAATATGACTGTAGCTGTAAATGGATACTGAAGGTTGCATGTCGCTTTAAATTCTGGTGGTTTCTCCCTGAAGAGTGTTAAACTTACCTTTGAATTCTATTTTTGTAAATTAATAAAGTGACAAGTTTTTTTGTATTTTGGTACTATTAGGGTAACGGGTAGATACTACTATTGTATATCATAGATGTATCATAGACTATGAAAGTCTCTCTTTTGGAAAAATATATTATATCTACTTTTTTCACATCACTGATAAAACATAAGATAGATGAACATGAAAGATCACATTGAATGTGGTATCCATATTCTGCACATTGTTTCTTTCTGCAAATCAATTACAGAGGGGTAACTCTAATACTAAAAATGCATTCCTGTCATCAGTCTGAATGAGTTTTCAGAATTTATTAAGTTAAAAATATTTGAGAGAATGAATCATAATGTTTCTTATTCTGTAATATTTAGAATATAATCCAAATATTTATAAACTTATATTTAATGATTATCAAAATATAGAATGCTTTTAATATCAACACAAATACAAAATATGCAAATAGCTCAACACCACACCAGGAGTTTCTTTACCAAAGGGTGGGTATATAAATACAACACAATGGGTGCATTGTTGTGGTAGTAAGCTTGCTATAGGGGTTACATGCTGTGTACTTGTTACACTTTCGCTCCTGGGAAGGTCTGAGACAAAAGCTGGTTCACTCTCAAGCAGGGAGTCCTCGGAACTGAGGATTGGAACACCAGAAAATGGCCTTGTGTAGATGTCCTTAGGCATAAGATGTCCCCTTGTGGATTGATGCTAAACATCTGCATTTAAGTTGGGAAACTCCAAGGCTGGCTGGGAATTTGTAAGAGCGATTAGCAAGATGGTCCCGACCATAACTCAATTCAGACTACTCTAATACCACCTTTTAGCCCCACCCCTCCCCATGTTCGTTATAAAGGTGGCCCATTTTTTTTATTTTGAATTGTAATGATCATTCTATGCAAAAACGTTCTCAAAAGTTTGACAGCAAATTTTTTTAGATTTTCTCTGGCATGCACCTGTCTAATTAGTCCAATAAGATACCAAGGTTTATCAAAACTTGACAGTAAACATAGGAAAAGGTCAAAGCATTGAAATTTATTCTCAAAATCATATTCAGACTTAAATATTTGAACTTACTGCACTATTAGCAATGTTTGTTGACAAATCACTGTAACAGTTTTGTTTACATAACAATGGTTTCATTGGAGAGCTATCAATAATGAATATAAGTTTATCAATTTCTCCATGTTCTTCTTATAGCGCTGATGTTTTTACAGACTTTTGTATTTTTTTCACATTTACCCACAGCGAGTGCCTTGGGTCCCTTTAAACTTCTCGCTTTTGTCATGTTCCGGCGCTCGCTGAAAATAGGTCAGTAAATAAACAATATTCTAATATACAGACTTTATATGCTCTGAAAAGACAAAATGTCATATTGGTTATTTATCAAGTGTTTTCAAATTTCCACACATTAAGTGATACAAATGCTCACCGTATTAGGAACAGACTAACGCAGAAAGCTCTTTAGTGTTGAACGCTAATGAAAAAATGGCTACTTGTTTGTTCTGAGATGATAAATTGTATGACTTCAATGAGTTTTTCGAAGGTATATTGAGTGCGTGTTTTTATGCATTTATCAAGCTATTTTTATCACCAGAATATGACTGTAGCTGTAAATGGATACTGAAGGTTGCATGTCGCTTTAAATTCTGGTGGTTTCTCCCTGAAGAGTGTTAAACTTACCTTTGAATTCTATTTTTGTAAATTAATAAAGTGACAAGTTTTTTTGTATTTTGGTACTATTAGGGTAATGGGTAGATACTACTATTGTATATCATAGATGTATCATAGACTATGAAAGTCTCTCTTTTGGAAAAATATATTATATCTACTTTTTTCACATCACTGATAAAACATAAGATAGATGAACATGAAAGATCACATTGAATGTGGTATCCATATTCTGCACATTGTTTCTTTCTGCAAATCAATTACAGAGGGGTAACTCTAATACTAAAAATGCATTCCTGTCATCAGTCTGAATGAGTTTTCAGAATTTATTAAGTTAAAAATATTTGAGAGAATGAATCATAATGTTTCTTATTCTGTAATATTTAGAATATAATCCAAATATTTATAAACTTATATTTAATGATTATCAAAATATAGAATGCTTTTAATATCAACACAAATACAAAATATGCAAATAGCTCAACACCACACCAGGAGTTTCTTTACCAAAGGGTGGGTATATAAATACAACACAATGGGTGCATTGTTGTGGTAGTAAGCTTGCTATAGGGGTTACATGCTGTGTACTTGTTACACTTTCGCTCCTGGGAAGGTCTGAGACAAAAGCTGGTTCACTCTCAAGCAGGGAGTCCTCGGAACTGAGGATTGGAACACCAGAAAATGGCCTTGTGTAGATGTCCTTAGGCATAAGATGTCCCCTTGTGGATTGATGCTAAACATCTGCATTTAAGTTGGGAAACTCCAAGGCTGGCTGGGAATTTGTAAGAGCGATTAGCAAGATGGTCCCGACCATAACTCAATTCAGACTACTCTAATACCACCTTTTAGCCCCTCCCCATGTTCATTATAATGAAAACTTATTTTATTAATAAAATTTGTAAAACCTGAAAGCGGAAAATGTGTTATAAACCACGAAACAAAATAACACAGGCTCAAAAATATCAAATAAAGGTTTTTTTTCTCCAAATTAATTGTTATTAATAATTGAAAATAATTAATTGAAATTATATCCATTAATAATAAATAAATTGGATATATCTATTTCTAGCAAAACATCTTTACCAAAGATGCACTTATCAGGTCAAGCATGTTATTTTATATTCTAGTATATGATCTAAAGCGATACAGGTTTAATAAATAATCACATTTTACAGAGAGAACAAGTTATTAATTTTTTTAAACTATTGAGTTGAAAAGTTATCCATGTCTATGCATACATTTCAGATCGGTGATTTGAGAACCAAAATTCAGGATATGGAGTATTCACAGACCTCTATTGTTGATAAATATGAAGCACAAGTGTCCAGTTTAGGCAGCGAGGTAAATATATATTATTCATACTTTAGCTTCATACTTTTCATTTCTTCTGTTTTATATATACATATATGCACAACAATTTTATAGATTATAGAATTTTTAGTATGTTTTCGATCAAATTCAGTATATAATCAAATTCTGAGGGCTAACATAACCAAATTTACCCTCTGGGGACCTCACTCTGCTTTGGCCTCATTTTCTGGGAAGTATCTGTAATCTCAATAACATTGTTTTAGTTACTCTTTCCCTTCTGGGAAGTTGCTATATCCCCTAATTTTCAAAAGATAAAATGCATAATCGAGGTGACTAATGGGTGAACATCACCAACTTCAACTGGGGAAATTCAATCTGATCCTAGGTCTCCCATAGCAGTTGAGGCCTAAGCAGAACGAGGTTCCCAGAGGGTGTATTTGGTGATGCTAGCTTGCCGTGCAGGATAGCATCACTAAATTCGTCCTCTGGTCACCTCATTCTGCAAATGACAGACACACTATTTGCAGGCTTTTCCATTATGGGTATTGTTTGTGATTTTCACAGCTGGATAAATTGAAGAGAGATTATGAAAGGCTCCACAGAAGGTACTCAAAACGCATGAAAGAATCTGAAAAAATCCAAGATCGAGATCGCTACGATGAATTCCCAAAATTAAACCAGAAGATAGAGGTAGGTCACATACTTCTTATTACTCTTATGACACGACAATATTACTGCTAGCAGGGGTGCCGGAAGAGGGGGGCAGAGGGGGCAGCTGACCCCCCTGCCCTTGACCAAGGGGGGCGAGCGGGGGCAGGACTTGCCCTTTTTCTGGAGACAGAAAATGCTTTTTGTGTGTTTAATCTCGTGTTTTTATAGCAAAATGTGACTTTTTTGGTCGAAATACCACCAATTTCACAAGGAATATAAATTTTTTGTCAATTTTATCACAAAACGGCCATAAAAACCGACAAATACCATTAAATTAGGGATTTTTGCCACAATGAATTTATTGTTATTTTCCCGAGTTTGCGGGGAAAATGCCCTTTTTTGCGGAAAAGTGCCCTTTTTGTAGGCTCTGCCCCCCCCCCTGCCCTTGGATGCTTCCGGCTCCCTTGACTGCTAGATAGGATCAGCCTAGATGTTTCAAATTGAGAGAAGTCACTTCTCCCTGTTTGGTCATTAGGGAGAAGAGGAGGGAGAAGTAAGAGTGGCTGAAGTTCAATGTACACCCACCATCACCATTCTATGATCCAATAAGTATTATGCAACACAAGAGCCCATTTATAAAAACCATGATAGTGAGTAAGACCACCATTATAATAAATAAATATACTCTAAACATGCTGTTGGAATACATGCATGCTGGTATATGAGAGAGGTCACTTCTCTCCCCAGGACAAAAATAGGGTGAAATGGCACATTTTAGGGAGAAAATGTATCTCAAATCACTCTCTAGGTTTGTCCCTGCTAGATAGAACAAGAGGATATCATAGTAATCGTGTTATTATCACTTTATTCTAGGACGTTTTCTATACGTTAAGGGGTTTCCATGCCTGAGCTATGTCAGGAGGTGGAAAGTTTAGATGGACAAACACAGAAAACTACTTAATTGTTAACCACATGAAGGAAACTATGATATCTGAAGACTGCATCAAGCTTATTTTATAGCAATAAAAATGTAAAAAAGCTGAATAATCATATTTTTAGAAGGGAAATTTTGGGAAGAGCATTCTCACGAACTATAAAAAATTATTGGAAATGAATAACGCCATTAAATATAGATGATCTGAACTAGTAAAAGGCTTGAATGACAATTTAATAGAGAGCAACACTGCTTGAATACCATTAAAAGAATGTTCATTTGTTCTGGAAAATGGTAAGCATCCATTTGCAAGAACTGTTACATTGAAGTTAACCATCCTAATGTCGGTATGCAGGTCATTCCCTATGGGAGACTCGCATATATAAGAGAATGCACTGGCTCAGGATCTTTAATGCTGCACCAACGCAGCTCCCATTATGGAAGGGTTAACCCTTTCAGTGCCAGAGGGCGATCTCATCGGCCCTAATTTACGGTCTATAAAATCGGCCCTAAAATTTTTTTTTGGGTTGAAATTTTTTTGAGTATGCTTAAGCATGCTATAGTGAATTTAAAAACAAACTGGATAAAACCTTAGGGGCATGTTATAACTCAAAACTATCACCAAGTATTCATAGTAATAATTTTGATGCGCATGAAAAACGTAAGATTCCCTGGCACTAAACCTACAAAATAAGTCTGTTAAAGAATATAAGAAAAAATTATTAAAATTGTAAAAAATTGTAAAAAATAATAACAAATGATGAAAAATTGTTAGGCCAATGCATTCTTTTATATATGCGAGGCGACCTATGATCGACTCGCATATATAAGAGAATGCATTGGCACAGGGTATATGGGTTGATACAAAAATCGGACCTGGCACTGAAAGGGTTAACATAACCTGACTATGTTTCTAGGAATACAGACAGAAGTCAAATGATTGGGACATTCAGAAGAAGATGCTACAGCGACAAATCGAATCACTAGAAGCGGACAAAAAATCATTCAGTGAGAAGTATGATTTTGCTGAGGTAAGCATATACGAACATCTTAAAGGGGGACTGTACACAAAACCCGACCATTTATGGGACCATTATAATTATGACCATTAAATACTAGTATAATTATAATAAAAATGAGTTTATGATTCGAGTCAAAAACTTATTTTCATTATAATTACCATGTTGTTTGCATATATCAGAGCACATGAGTGTATTTTGCACTAATCTATGGCTCAAATTCATTCATTTGTTGCATAACTTTAGTAAGTTATAACCCTTTACCCAACAGAACGGCCCTGTGCCAATGCATTCTCTTATATATGCGAGTCGACCATAGGTCGCCTCGCATATATAAGAGAATGCATTGGCTTAACACATTAAAAATTATAAAATTGTTAAAGAATGTAAAAAAAAATGGTAAACAGTGTTAAAAAAAGTTTTTTTATAGGCCAATGCATTCTCTTATATATGCGAGGCGACCTATGGTCGACTCGCATATATAAGAGAATGCATTGGCACAGGGCATAACTGTAACCATCACAATGTGGTCAAGGAGCCGGTTCCAATGATATCCATATTTGTATGGTTCTATTGAGACAGACCGAAGATATTTTAGGCTGTTGAAGCTTTATTTGGCCGGTTGTGGCCGGTTTGTTGGGTAAAGGGTTAACTGAATGGAATGAAATTTGGCACCTCAGACTCAGTATCTCAATTTTTTGTGAGGTAATTTTCTGACAAAGATCATGACAATGACAAATTATCACACACACCTATACATATGCACATACTTACCCCTTCCATGACTGCAGCTTCATGAAATTTGCAAAAACCATGTGCCAATGCATTCTCTTATAATTATATGCAAGTTTCCCATAGGGAGCCTCGCACATAAAAGAGAATGCAATGGCCTAACAATACTTACATTGACCTTGTAAGCCAGTGCATTCTCTTACATATGAGAGGCTCACTATGGGAGACTCGCATATTTAAGAGAATGCACTGGCACAAGATCTTTAATGCTACACCAGCACAGCTCCCATCATGAAAGGGTTATGGATTGTGTAATGTATTGATGTCATGTACAAAAATTGAAGAGCTTGATTTGCAAATTACAGATTGTCTTTCTCTTTAATTTCCCCAGCAACAATCACAGACATACCAAGCTCAAATTGAGAAACGGAAACAGTTGATGGAAACTGCAGAAACAAGTTTAAAGAATCAGGCTGCCCAGGTGGAAGTGAAGCTAAATATGTCTAAAGACACGATAGCATCTCAGGTATCTGTTTGTATAAAATTGTAAATATCTGAGATCCATGATGAAAACATACCATTCAAAAAATCATTACATAATGAAGTAATGGCTGTCAGGACAAGTTTGGTTTGTGTGTTTTATTGAGATATAGTCTCCATGAATATTTTATATTTCTGTAAGGCCAAACAAAGTCAAATTCATGTTTCTCATCAAGTCTGCAAATAGTGTGTCTGTCATTTGCAGGATGAGGTCCTTAGAGGGTGAATTTAGTGATGCTATCCCCCCACAGCTGGCTAGCACTAGCACATCACGAATTCACCCTCATCTTCTGGGAAGAATATATAGTCTCAAATTAACATTGTTTTTAGTTACTTTTTCCCTTCTAGGAAGTTTCTATATCCCCTAATTTGCAGAAGATAAAATCCATAATCAAGGTGACTAATGGGTGAACATCACCAACTTCAACTGGGGAAATTCAATCTGCTAAGTCTCCCGTAGCAGCAGGATAGCATCACTAAATTCACCCTCTGGGGACCTCATTCTGCAAATGACAGACACACTATTTGCAGGCTTGGAAGTAATGGCTGTCAAGACAGGTTTGGTTTGTGTGTTTAATGTGATATTCTCCACTAATATTATATATTTCTGTAAGGCCAAACAAAGTCACAATTCACTTTTCTCAGACCTGCGCATGGCCCCGAAACTCCTGCGCATGCAACATTTTTATTCGCGAACAATCTCTATTGAAAATGTTTAATTGGTACAAAATAATTGTGTTCCATCTTTTATACAAGTGAAGTCAAATAGACCCATTTCCTGATTCAAATTTCCGACGTTACTTTTATGTTTAAACATGTATAAAACAAACATTGTACAATGTATTGCATCCTCAAACTGATGCAAAATGATACTTTTGATTTTTGACGAAATAAACACATGTATCTCTCAACTAACTTTTGTGGACATCTGTTTTGGGTAATAATTGCCACGGGCAACTGAAATGATGGTGTTGGAAATTCTTAGTTGGCAACCTGCCTCCCAACGATGATCCTCTATCCACACCCTGTGTTTACTAGTAATCAATTGCCTTCAACATTGTTCAATCTGTCAGGGAGAGGGCTTCAAATAAAGTTAATAAACCAATGGCTTGTTTCCTGATCCCATCGTTCTTTTGTTTATTGTATCTTATGTAATCGTTTTTATGAATATCCATATAGAGAGAGCATTAAATGTTGTTCAAACTAATCTGTCGTTTCTAGAATCAGAAATTAGAGTCGTTACAACAGAACGTATCAGAAGTTGCCGAATCTCACAAGAAAGCCATGGATCACAATGAGAAATTACTGGACGATCTCAAGAAAAACAAAAATAAATCACTTGTGAGTAGCATTAAAGATGGTCTATCTCCAAGCCTTGAAATAGGGTGTCTGTCATTTGCAGAATGAGGTCCCCAGAGGGTGAATTTGGTGATGCTAGCCCGCTATGCGGGGTAGCATAACTAAATTCACCCTCTGGGGACCTCATTCTGCAAATGACAGACACCCTATTTCAAGGCTTGTCTATCTCTTCAGAGCCACAATTACAACAACAAGTCCAGGAGACGGGAGCGATTGCACTTGCAGCCATATGCACTCGTAATTTTTAATTCACAGCTAATTAATCTTGGCTTTCATTTGATTGTGTATAGGTTTATCAATTAGTTTTGTATTATGATACATTCATCTGAATTAATTTCACACTGCGTCCACGATATGTGCATGTGACATGACGCGGCAGCCGATAATGTTATCTTTGATCGGCCAATATGCAACGATGTTTATTTATTAGCGACATTGTTAAATCAAAATTGGTGTTTGTGTAAGTAATTCTACTAAATAGGCTGTGTTTTGTTTTATCTTTTAACACTGTCGATGCCATTGTTTAGGGTTGAAACGATTAATCGACTAGTCGTAGACGACGCTGAAATGTCAGACTCTGAATTTTGCCGTTTACTAGTCGGAATATAGTGTATTAGTTTCATGTATAACGTTTTCAAGATCGATTCCGGCATAAACAGTGTTAACTGCGCGTAAGTTATGGTCTGTATAACGTTTGGTGGCACCTGGAATTGGCAGTGTTACTAGTATAGACACACACGGACCGGTGACCCGACTATTAATTGGACGAATGAAATTGACAACACAATGTCTCACTCGTCGTTTGAGGTCAAAGACATGATGGCAATGATTGACGCGGCTTTGTAGTTTGTCCGAGACCGCTTTGATACAGACACTGTGTATATTTCCATTGATCTCGCACCGTCGGATTATGATGCGACGCTGGGTGAAGGTCGCTTAAGGTGACGTCATTTGTGCTACCGTATATAAATGATACTGACATTAAGAACTGGCTATCGTATTCTACAACGTAGCCTATACAGTTACTATAGGGCGTATTTAGTCGGAACATTAACATTTTATAGTGACACCGCTCGGCACCGGTTTATTGGTGATCACGTGACTAAACGAAATAATCTCGAACGCTGATATTAAATTTAAAACCTGTATAAATGATTGTGTATCTAATCATTATCCACCACATGTCTAATTATATAATTGCATTCAGTGTGTTGGATAAATATCAAGATGTTTACAGTATTATTTCCCAAATAAATTGGTGTGTATGCAGGGAAATGCGCAACGCAATAGACCGTCATTGCATCAGTCATCAGTGTACGCCATGTACGATGAATTTTCCGTACAATGGTATGTTTGAAAGTTTTGATATCGGGTACCGACTAGTCGACGCAACGCGACTTTTGGGCCTCGACTAGTCGACTCTGAAATTCACTAATCGTTTCAACACTACCATTGTTGGTATATTGTATTGTACCATTGTATTGTACCATTGTATTGTACCATTGTATTGTACCATTGTATTGTACCATTGTATTGTACCATTGTATTGTACCATTGTATTGTACCATTGTATTGTACCATTGTATTGTACCATTGTATTGTACCATTGTATTGTACCATTGTATTGTACCATTGTATTGTACCATTGTATTGTACCATTGTATTGTACCATTGTATTGTACCATTGTATTGTACCATTGTTCTGTTAAAACATAGTGTGTGCACTGTGTGCTCATTTTAATGCAACTAATCGCCTTGGGATTCTGGAGTCGACTTTTGGTAAACGATTCCTAGACGTTGACTAATCGACAAATCGTTTCAACACAGCCAGCTCCTATTTCCTATCATAACACATTTTCTTGATGACCACTGTTTGAATTTTAATTACAGCAAATGGAAGACAGACTCTATTCATTAGAAGCAGACGTAAAAACAAAGGATGATATGTTACGTATGGTGCAGGATGACTGTCACCAGTACTCAACGGAAATCTCTCATCTCGAACAAACCATCTCAGACAAGGATAATATTATTCAGTGAGTATTAACACTTCCATGACTGGAGCTTCCTGAAATTTTCCGAAAACCCTGTGCTAATGCATTCTCTTATATATGTGCGTCTCCCATAGGGAGCCTCGCTATATAAGAGAATGCATTGGCCTAACAATATTTGCCTTGATCTTATGAGCCAGTGCATTCTTTTATATATGCGAGGCTCCCTATGGGAGAATTGCATATATAAGAGAATGCAGTGGCGCCATGAAAGGGTTAACATTTATTACATGATTGTTCCTAAAAAACACATCGTAACGTCATCTTGGGTCATGTGATATTCTCAAAGCAATGTGATGAGGTCGATGCCACACGAGGTAAATGACATTCGCCTCGGTCATGAAACCGGAACTGTAAAATAAAAGCATCACCGCACATGACAAAACTATCCCCTTCTGTTTCTGAATAAAACTTATGAGTGTTTATTTTTTAATTAATGGATTCCAGGACAGGTGGTATGCAGACCTGTTTAATCTCCCGGATCGTGCGGGAGACTACCGGTTTGAGGGCTCATATCCCGCACTCCCAGATTACACAAAAAATTTAATGTCAAAAATCTCAGAACGCCGAAATGACAGTGACGAAGTTGTTGATAGTCCATCAAAATGACACCGATATGACTCCAAGTATAGGGATTCGTAGGCCAAAGAATTTTCTTGGTTTTAAATGTTATAACGCCAGACATTGATATCACTGATGAAATAGATTATCAACAAAAAAATATTCAATATTTTTTATTTGAATAAATATATTCAAATGTGATCAGATATATGCATTTACATGAATTCATCCTTTGAAAAGTGAGGATTAATTACATTTAACTACTTTAAAATCACTGCCCACCATTTTTCAAAGGAAGAAATAGTGAAAATGTTACTTTTTAGCTGCAATTTTGTAATCTCCCTGACAAGACCCAAATCTCCCTGACTGAAGGGGCAGAATCTCACTGACAGATATTTAGACATTAAACAGGTCTGGTGGTATGTAATAATCACAGAATGCAATGTATGTTATTGTGTTTATCGATAAGACACTTGTGCCATTGCAGCCAGCTAGAACTTGAGGCAGTGCCTCTCATTCTATCCTTATACGCTGGTTCTCTTGACTGCCGACTACAAGTTATCTCATACTTTTTTTATGTTATTGATTGGGAGTCGGCAGTCAACGTGTTAAAAGCCAGCTCTGAATTTGAACCTTCCATCTCAAACCATTAAGCATAATTCTTCAAAGTATATTTTAGGTTGAATAAAATGTGTTTAAACGAAAAATATATATTTATATGTTTATAATATTTAAAACATCTATCTATTAATATTATGTTGAGTGTTGTTGGTATCTTAGGTTGAATAAAATATGTTGAAAAAATGTTTATCATAACTATATAAGGTCAAACTAAAATATGAAAAAAAATATCAGTGATATGGTCTTTGATAGACTTTATTATAACCCTTCAATGACTGGAGCTTCCTGAAATTTTGCGAAAACCCTGTGCCAATGCATTCTCATATATGTATGTGAGTCTCCGATTGGGAGCCTCGCATATATAAGAGAATGCATTGGCCTAACAACATTAACCTTGACCTTGTAAGCCAGTATATATGCGAGGCTCTCTGTGGGAGACTTGCATATATTAGAGAATGCACTGGCACAGGATCTTTAATGATGCATCAGTGCAGCTCCTGTCATGAAAGGTTAAAATCTAAGCATTCTGTCTGATAGAGGGACACCTTTGATGGACGTTTTTTTTTTTAATCTAAGCCATCTGTCTTTGCAGAACATTGAGTGATACGAGGCAGTTTGAAGAGACCGATCAAGTGAAGGTGTTGAAGGACTCACTAACATCAAACCAGACTGAGCTCAAGTAAGAATTCCATTCTGGACTCCTCGACCTACGACCTCTCAGGCCTAGTTTTCTTGTATAATTATTCTCATTTTCGCGGTTGATTATTTCCATATCTGGAAGAAATGTGTCAACACTCTGTAGCTGTCGTTCCGCATAAAATAGTCTGATTACTTGTATTGTTAGACGACTTATTCATCTATTAATTATACCCCCCCCCCCCCCCCCCCCCCCCCCCCCCCCCCCCCCCGCAACGAAGTTACGGGGGGTATACTGGAATCAGCTTGTTCGTCCGTCCGTCCGTCGTCCGTCCATGGAACACAAATTTGTCCGGAGATTTTCTAAGTCGTTTTTTGATCAAATTCCGTGAAACTTGGCACAGACATCAACCACCACGGGAACCTGTGCACCTGCGACTATGATGTCTGTATGACTTTTTTTGGTGGAGTTATCCCCCCTTTTTTTACTTAGAAATTTTTCACAATATGTATAATTTTGTCCGAGCTTTTATTCCTACATTTTTAGGTCAATTTTGTTTTAACTTGGCACAGATATTTATTACCATGGGTACCTGTGCACCTGCGATTATGACGTCTGTCCGACATATTTTGGTGGAGTTATCTCCCTTTTTCGACTTAGAAATTATTTTGCAACATGCATAATTTTGTCCGAGCTTTTATTCCTACATTTTTAGGTCAATGTTTTTTAATCTTGGCACTGATATTTAGTACCATGAGAACCTGTGCACCTGCAATTATGATGTCTGTCCGACTTTATTCCTACATTTTTCAGTAATAGGTTTAAGATTAGGGTTAGGGTTATGCAATGGGAGCTGTTATTTTATTATTTTAACTAAATGGTTACTGACATGTGAAACATCTTATTTTAAACAGATGGGGGTATCCTTAGTCCCATTGGGACAGTCACACCTCTTGTTATGTATGGCTCATGTTCTTTGATCACCAAATATCCGGAAATATGGGCCAACCGTCTGATTTGAATGCCATTGATCGCACTGATTCACGGTGTATGACTATTAAGGTCTGACTCGACAACGGCACATCATACCATATATAGATATATTATAGACTGTTCTATATCAGTGTTGTAAAATAAAACTTAATTTGACATTAAGTGTAAATGTTTTTGTACCCACTAATCGATGGAATACAACTAGATCCAAAAGGTGTGCCTTCCTTGACCCAGCTAAAGATAACGTGATGTAGTTTGAACCAATCATGGCATTGTATTAAAGCCTAGTCTGAAATGGTACGGAATCTGACGAGGTTTGCCTATTGGTATCATAACTGAGCAGGGTTTGCGCTGGTCAGAAAAATATTTTGCCCATTTATGATTTTTTTTTTTTTTCATAAGCTTGGAGCAAATTGAAAGCCAAAATCTACATATTGAGAAAACCGACATTAAATAAATGATAGAATAAACAATCATAATTTTTTTTAAATACAAACGCAAAGCTAGGGAATAAATACTACACACAAAAATCAAATAAAAGGGTTTTAATGAGATCTGGTGATATTGTGAGAGGGGGATTGCTGACTACAGGCTTGAAATTTTTTTGTCAAACGAAATTTTCTTTGGCTATTTTCGATAAAACTTTGGCCACTGACAGCATGGACATTGTTACTGAGTACCAGGTATGGTATAAATCAAGTTTGTTTCTCCTCCACGTTACTGAGTACCAGGTATGGTATAAATCAAGTTTGTTTTTCCTCCACATTACTGAGTACCAGGTATGGTATAAATCAAGTTTGTTTCTCCTCCAGCAGCTCAGGACTGCTCATATTTCCTGAACATCCCTCCAGATGAATAATAGACCATTCCAATCTATAATTTGATGACTGATTGGGAGAATGCATGAAGTTAAGTTGTAGAAAGGGTTAAAATAAAATGTCTGTGTTCTCGGGCGATTGGATTTCAATTTTGAGATGAGGGAGGGAGGTTATTTATTTAAATTTTTTTCTCAAAATCTGGAAGACATACTCCAGAAAACAAACTAAAATCATGTTGGTTGCTCAAATCCAATATTTTTAACAGAATACGTTGAAAAAAATGTTTGATGAGGCCTATTAAAGATGACATGTCTCTTCCGCAACATATATTTCGCTTAAAATAACTGTGCCATTCGATAATGGTCCCTAATATTCACGACCGTCTTTTATATTTGAATTTTTTTGCTATCTTAATTAATGAAAATAAGCATATGTTACACTCTAGGTCTTGCCTACTATATTCGCACTCAATATTGCAATAGATATAATCAATTGAAGACAGTTGCAGCTCGCATTCATTTGTGGCACCATGCTGGAGGCCTCTATCTAAAAGTTATAAATATAGTAACAAATATATTACCATTTGTCACATTATAATAAAATAATATCAAACTAAAATCAATATCAATTGATAGAATCATTTCCGGGCAGGGATTTCCAACTCATGCGTATTATTGCATACCCAGGTAACTATCTAAAATTTCTTATATAAAGATATAATCCATCTTTAAAGGCACGGGTGGCCTTTGTGGTTAAATTAGTAACACATGTTAGAACTGACATAAACAGAAAGAATATTAAACTATTGACAGATGTTGTTCTTATATGTCAGGTTTGTATGCTGTGTTATGTAAACAAAAGCCAGGTTCTGAAACAGTTTTGGTTTTTATGTTTACCCATACCATAGTATGGTAAACATAGTGTCGTTGCCCCGGATTGACCACTCGTCGTTCGTCCGTCTGTCCGTCTGTCTGTCTGTCTGTCTGTCTGTCCGTAGACACTTTATGAGTAATGCGATAACTCAAACATTTTCTATCTGATCGAAACCAAATTTTGTATATGGGTTTCTCAGCCCATAATACAGATCGAGTTCGAATTTGGGTTTGATCCAAGTGTTTGTTACAGAGTTATGGCCCTTTTTCAACTTAGAATTCACGCATTCTGCCATAACTCAAACTCAAAATAAAATAAATTTAAAAAAAATCCGATGCTCTAACCGAAATATTTTTTTGTCCGATTGTGTTCATATTTGATATGTAGGTTTATGATGACACACCCCTCACCTGTATAGTTATTGGTATTGATTGGTTGATCAGTTTAGAAAATAATTAACCCTTTACACACATGCTATCCAATGCAATAAGTTGAACATATTTCTTCTGATCTGCCTCATATTTCTTACCTAGGTTTTTCTTAGCACGTTCTTCATCTGTATGGTTTTTGGTATTGTTTAATTAACCCTTTTCACTCTTATGTTTACTTAGAATTCACCCAAGCTGCTATGACTCAAAACATTTTTCATCTGATCAACACAAAATTTGGTATATGAATTTATCACCCCTAAATACAGATCGAGTTCGAATATGGGTTTGATCCGATATATTTTAACAGAGTTATGACCCTTTATAATTCAAGTAATTACTGCTGGGAATTTGAAGAGAACATATATCCCACAGCAATGTGTGTTATTGAAATGAGTTAATTATCACTATGACATTAGATACTACATGCTATAAAGCATGATAGTGGTACCACTGGCTGGCTGGACTTGTTATCATAATTATGTCAAACTGTGATTGATTACTCACTCTCTGGTGGAGTTCTGCTTTCTGTGCAATATGAAGTTAACCCCTTTGTTGAAACAGGTTTATTACATTAGCTATATGCACACACTATATGACACCTATTCTAAAATAATAAATTGGAATAGTCCATTGTTACTTTGTAGTGTTGTTTTACAGACATTGTTCTTTACAAACACTGTTGTCTTATCTTAGACAAATATTTATCCGCACATTCCTTAGTTCCATAACATGATGTCATTGAAAATGATTAACCCCTCTCCACACATCATATGGTTTTGATGCTTTTCATTTAATCATTCTCCTATGTTATGTCCAGGTTGATGGTGATCCACTTTTGATTTGCATGGATTTGGGATTAAAATTAAACCATTCCATAGACACATATTATGCGATAGACAGATATAATATTATCCCTTTCACTTTGAGCCAGGTTCAGTAAGGGTTTCAATACATCACCAATTGAATATTCATCATTAGAGGAAATGTCTTATTTTGAAATTCCCTCAATTGCATTTGGGCTCCAGGATAATATTAATGGTGCTGGTATTCTTGAGACTGACTTATTGTATGGGTTTCTAAATCCAATGACATGCTTTTCGTAGACTATTTTGTGTTTATCAGTTCATTAGTTTGGGTAAGATTAACCCCATTCTATCCGATTTGATAACTCAAATATTTCCATTGATTATGTTTATAGTTCTTGGCATAGTTGACGATAACACACCCCTAACCTGCATAGTGAGGGTCTTTTGGTTTATTTGCTTAAAAATATTAACATCCTCCACCAATCCTGTTGACACAATGTGATAACTAAATATTTTTCACACGATCACTATATAAAGTGTGAATTGTTGAAACTTTTGCACTCATGAAAAGGTTGGTGTAAGGATTTATAAAATTTATAAAAATAGCTAATCGCTATCGCCAAGGTATGGGTTAAACATCTGCCAATCGTGATCGGCCTCTCGTTGTTTAAATAACAAAGATTACAAACTTGACAATAACATACTATTTACGCAATATGTATGGTTGGTATAAGAACAAAGTCGGTCTATATTTTAATAATCATTCTGTTTATGGCAGTTTTAACAGGTGTGACTATTTTAACAGCAATACCCATCGGGAAGGCCACCCGTGCCTTTAACCCTTTACCCAACAAAACGGCCAAAACCGGCCAAATAAAGCTTCAACAGCCTAAAATATCTTCGGTCTGTCTCAATAGAACCATACAAATATGGATATCATTGGAACCGGCTCCTTGACCACATTGTGATAGTTACAGTTATGCCCTGTGCCAATGCATTCTCTTATATATGCGAGTCGACCATAGGTTGCCTCGCATATATAAGAGAATGCATTGGCCTAAAAAAAATCTTTTTTTAACACTTTTTTACCATTTTTTCTTATATTCTTTAACAATTTTATAATTTTTAATGTGTTAAGCCAATGCATTCTCTTATATATGCGAGGCGACCTATGGTCGACTCGCATATATAAGAGAATGCATTGGCACAGGGCCCTTCTGTTGGGTAAAGGGTTAAAAGAAAATTTCAGTGATGCGGAAGAACATGGTATTTTTATTTTTATGTCCTAACCATTGCAGGAACAGTAAGAAGCATGTAAAACGAGTCAAGGATGAGGTGTGTAACCTCAAGATGCTTCTCGAGAAATCCATGAATGAGAAGGAGATGCTCAACGATTCTTTAATGCAAAAGGTGCGTTATTACACAGTTAATTTAACCCTCAACGATTCATTAATGCAAAAGGTGTGTTATTACACAGTTAATTTAACCCTCAACAATTCTTTAACGCAAAAGGTGTGTTATTACACAGTTAATTTAACCCTCAACGATTCATTAATGCAAATGGTGTGTTATTACACAGTTAATTTAACCCTCAACAATTCATTAACGCAAAAGGTGCTGCCATTACACAGTTAAATTAAAGATATATAATCCAAATTAAAGCTGCTAAATTACTATTTCATTGGCTTTTGTGGTTAATAAATATTTGATTTGGGTTGAGGAACCCACCCATAAAAGCTCAGAGTTATTAGTTATCGATTTTTTTAATCTGTTCATATAGTGCCTTCAACAAACGACCTACTAGTATGTTATTATCTGAACATATCCTACCAATGAATATGAATCATTCTGCTCTTGTATATCTGTTTTTCTGTCTGCTTTTTAGCTCACCTCAGACGAAGTCTCCGGTGGAGCTATAGTCATCACCACTCATTAGTCGTCCGTCTATCCGTCCATCCGTCCGTCCGTCTAGCCGTCCGTCTGTCCGTACATCCGTCAACCATTCGTTGAACATCTTCTTCTTTAAATCCATAGGACCGAATGGGTTCATATTTGGTGTGGATGTTCCCTAGGTGACTCACATTTTTTTTTAAACTTGTTAAAAGATATGAAAAACTATTGCCACTATAACATCCCCAGGGTGTTAAATTTGGTGTTAAATCACTCTAAAATCCAGAACATATATGTACACAGCACATACAGCTATCTGAGATATAGGAGACAGAATGTTTACTTAATAACAGCATAGAAGTCAGAAAGGTGATTATAAAGTCATTATGGCAGATGTGATTGAAATTAAATCTGCTTGTTGTGACAGCTCTGTGTGGAATATCCCTTACTTCTACTGGTAACTGGCATATGCCATGCCTGTGTCACAGTTTGAGCTGTTTGTATATAAATGGCCCAGAATGGCTATGATAACTAGCAATCCACATTCTTAAGTTTGTTGTATTCATGGAGAAAAATGATGCCAAGTGTGATTCTGACATTAAAAATAAATACCTGCGTTCTAACACAATTATATATATGTGAAACTGGATGGAAGAGGGGGGGGGGGGGGCTTTTTATCTCATCTGAGACCAAGTCTCTGGTGGAACTATAGTCTTCTTCTCATGAACCATCAGACCTATTCTACTAATTTGGTATGGAGGCTCCTTGGGTGACTGTGATACATATTTTTTTCAAATGGGGTCACTGGGTCAAATTAGCGCACAGCCAGGGACATAACATGTCCAGGGACATAACATGTCCATCAATTGTAATTCTTCAAAAGTTTTTATCAGGAACCATCAGACCTATTCAGCCTATATTTGGTATTCTGAGTCCTTGGATGACAGGGATTCAGATTTGTTCAAATTTGTTAACCAGGTCAAATAGGGGTAGAGCCAGGGACGCAACTTTTTCCCTCTCTAGTATTTCTTAAAATGCCTTCTTCTCAAGAACCATCAGGCCTATTCAGCATATATTTGGTATGGATGGTCTTTGGGTGATTATGATTCAGATTTGTTCAAATTGGATCACTGGGTCAAATAGGGGCAGACCCAGGGACATAACTCTTTACCTCAATAGTTATTCTTAAAACATCTTCCCAAGAATCATTTAGCATATTTAGCTTATGTTGTATGGAGGGTCCTTAGGTGACTGGGATTCAGATTTGTTCAAATAGGGTCACCAGGTCAAATAGGGGTTAGACCGGGGACATAACTCTTCCCCCATGGTAATTCTTAAAACATCTTCTACTCAAGAGTCATTAGACCTATTTAGCCTTTATAGAGTATGGATGGTCCTCAGGTGACTGTGTTACATTTTAAAAATAGGTTAGATTGGCATTTGGTGTGTAGGGTCCATGGAGAGTTTGGATTCAAATATGTTTGAATGGGGTCAGCCATTAAAAAGGGGGAATGTCAGGTTGGAACTTTGCAACAGTTAGGAAAGCTTGAGATATCAGTTGTAAAATCCAACATGTGCAAAGGAATTTTTACGAACTTGGGAGTGTGTTTGCTTAAGTTAGGAGGCGAAAGACAGGCTATGGACTATATGGGATGGGAGGTATCAGGGGCGTGCAGTTGAAAATTTAAATGTGGACACCCCACTGCTTAACGGAGACCCTGTAGCTATTTTCTTGTTTAGAACTACTTGTTTTTATGTGAATTTGACAAGTACTAACTCTTATGGTCTTCAGAGTCCCAGTCTTCTCAGTCTTTACAGTCTGGTGAGCGACCCACAGTCATTGACTGTCTTGTTTTTTTTTACCTGAACACCCCTCTTAATGAATAATAGACCATTCCATTATATACTTTTATAACTGAATGGGAGAATCCATTTAAAAGTATTAGTCTGTTTCTTCATCCAGCTCAAATGCCATACTCATTCTATTTAAAAAATTGGATAAATATAAATTTCTCAGTTATTCTAATTTTTGTATTTTATTGCCTGCAATCAGTTACTTTTCTTTGTGGGTATTTCTGAAACATTCATGGTTAATATTTGGATCTTTCAGGACTCGGAACTGGAACGAATGCAGAATTATGAGATAAAGAAACTAAATGATCATATTGATAAGGTAGGGTAATCTGTAATTATCCATCAATTATAGGGTATCTAGGTAGGGTAATCTGTAATTATCCAGAATTTTAAGAAATTATGTACGACCAATCCAGGCAAATAATTCCAGATACAACTTCAGATTTGAACATATAAGACTACCCTCGAATATTAACTATGACTATTATATGGAATCTTTCTTACCATCTGCAATTACTGAATGGAACAAACTGCCGGAAACTACAAAGGGCACCAGAACAATCGAAGATTTCAAAAAGAAACTCAACAGTGACAATATACGTCCACCTGCGTATTTTTATCATAGTAAAAGCTGTAAATCTCATATCCTTCATACCCGGTTAAGACTGAACTGCAGCCACCTGAGTTCTGACCTGACAGACAATCATGTAAAACAATTCCCCTTCTGTTTATGTGGGGAACTCGAGACAACTTACCACTATCTCTTTGAGTGTACATTTTATCAAGAGGCCAGACGGGAACTATATGATTCACTACCCAATGTTGTCCTATCTGAGAATACTCTATTACGGGGATCAAGGGAGCTTAGTCTTTGTGAAAACAAACAAATATTTAATGCAGTACAGACATATATTATGAAAACAAAAAGATTCCCATGATTTGAACGAGTAACAAATTCAGGTCGCGTTATGCGGCAGCAAGATATTCCCCAGAATATATGTAGCACTAAATGCCTTCCGATAACGATTCCTTTGTATATTACTTACTTGCTATTAGCCTGCACATACATGAAACGATTCCACATGAGGGATGCTCCGAAATTCACAGTGAACACCCTTGAAATGGGAATTGTCCTGTTTCGGGTTAGTGCTGCTGAATACGTACTTGTTCTCACGAAATATAGTTATTCCACGACATACATTGATTATGAACACTTGTAGCCGTGTGTGTCTGTTCAATTGATTACTTTTTGACGAATGGAACCAGTTAACAGCCAACGTGATTGACCCCCTCCCATGGCTTCTGACGCATGCAACTTACTATAGACGAGCATAATTGTAACCACGCAACAACTCAATTATTCCCCACCACTGTCATCATTTCATGATTCATCTGTCCCCACGTCTTCTGCTCTCTCACCCTCTTGCTCTCTCTCTCTCTCTCTCTCTATTTTTTTCTCTCTCTCTCTCTCTCTCTCTCCCCCTCTCTCCCTACATCATGCTATTCCTAACACTATATTCTTCCTTTTTCCATCCCTAACTCAAATGTAGTTATATATCTCTACTCCTCCTAAACCATTATTTCATTCCCTTCCCGTCTGATCGATACCCTCCCTCACTTATTGAGGAAGGGACATGTCGCCAAAGAGGAGAAGACTTCATATAAGCCCTCGGGCTTGTTGTCTGATCCTCATTTCCAAAATTAACTCTTATATGTTGTATATTTATGTCATCTGTGTATTATGTCAATTATTTGGTTTGGAAATAAAAATATGTTTACACTAATTATCATGAAATGAGAGGGTATCTAGCAGATGTATGTCCATCTGTCTGTCCATCTGTCTGTAACCTTACATATATTTTTCATTGTTGATTATAGAAATCTCATTTGTCATCTTAATGATTACCAAATGTTTATCAACAAAAAATTCGGCCCCAATAAAGTGGTATATATTTACATTTGTGCTCAGTTAAAACATTTTTCATTCTCTGAAATGGTACTGTTGATGTTGTTGGAATTTTTGAAGAGATCTTAGTTGATTGCCATATTATTCCAGTGGAGATAGTGTTTGGATACTAACTTATCGTTTTTTTTTTCACTTAAATAAGTCCATAATATGTCTTTAACAGCTACGAGCCAAGTTATCAAGTGAACAAGAATCACATAAGGCTCACATTGAAGGAATGAAGATAGAGTTGAACTCCAAGATGACTGAGCTCCATCAGCGAGAAAATAATTTTGCTCAACTTACGGAGAAGTCAGCAAACACAGAAAAACAATTACGCGAGACGTCTGGTTCTTTAGAGAAACGGTCTGCTGAGCAACAGGTAAAGTACAAAAGAATAACGTTTCAAGCAAATTTTTGTTCTAAAATCACCCTTAAAACTGTCCCCCAAATGTGACAAGAAATTCAAAATAAAACTTATATTAACCCTTTCATGATGGGAGCTGCGCTGGTGCATCATTAAAGACCCTGTGTCAATGCATTCTTTTATATATGTGAGTTTCCCATAGGGAGTCTTGCATATATGAGAGAATGCAACTGGCTTACAAGGTCAAGGTAAATACTGTCAGGCCAAGGTATTCTCTATGGGCAACATATATATGAGAATGCATTGTCGCAGGGTTTTTGCAAAATTTCAGGAATCTCCAGTCATGAAAGGGTTAATCGTTAGCAACATTTTAGGACAGGTGTTCTCAATTCATATTTACTGGCTTATACCAAGGAATCTATATAAATTTTTTATATAAAACTTTCTGGGAAGAGCCCGACCCAGGTCTGAAAATATGGTGCCGGACATTTGCAGAATGAGGTTCCCAGAGGGTGAATTTAGTGATGCTATCCTGCAGAGTTGGCGTGCGTCACTAAATTAACCCTCTGTGAAGCTCATTCTACATAGGGCAGGGCTCATCTTCTCTGGAAAGTATCTTTGTTATCCAAATTAACAAGTATTTTAGTTTCTTTAGAACCTTTCTTTTGTTTCTCTATATGCCCAAGTTGGCAGATGACACAATGCATAATCGAGGTTCCCAATGGATTCACATCACCATCTTCTGGGAACTTAAATCTGTGTCTAGGTCTCCCATAGCAGATGAGCCATGCAGAATGAGGTCCACAAAGGATGCATTTGGTGACACTAGCATGCTGTGCCGGGTGGCATCACTGAATTCACCCTCTGGGGACTTCATTCTGTAAATGTCCGGCACCATATATTCAGGCCTGGATAGACCATCTTGAAAAGCTTTTTTTAGGTTTCTATTTGGTTTATTAGGTTCTCTGTTTGGTATTTTAGGTTTCTGTGTTGTATTTTAGATTTCTATTTGGTATTTTAGGTTGCTTCATCACAAGTTGATGCTTTAAGAATAGAAAACCGGGAATTGAGACAGTGTATTATTGAGCAGCAGTCAGCGGAGAGTGAAGGGAAGGGGGAGGAGTTACAGAATATACAGGATGCATACACAGATTCCATCTCTAAACTCGAGGTCAGAATCATGTGGGATGTTCCCATCAATTTCTATATGATAGATTTCAAGATCCATGCTAGAAACATATTTATAAATGTTAAATGCTATCTATATATGCAATCAACGTCGTTTTCGATGCATCTGTCGGCGTATAGAAGTGTCGGATGCCGAATTACATACTGTATAATTTCGCTTTTATACAAAGTATGTAGTTCGGCATCCGACACTTCTATACGCCGACAGATGCATTGAAAATGACGTTGATTGCTTATAATTACGACAATCCGCATATTAGTTGGTGATTTAAAAGACAAGTTTTTTTTTTAAACTACCCAAGTGATATTTGTGACTGGACTTCAGCTGCCCTTTTAACTGAAACGGGAAATTGGGTCGAGAATAAATTGGGCGATCGACCGGAAGTTCGAGATGAAAACACACAATTCTATCTCTGTTTCCAACTACACAAAAGCAAGACACCACACCCGTAAACTATTAAACTGTACTTGCTGGTGTAAATTTCACTTATTTAAAACGATTCTAGAACATCTATTGTCATAAAAACAATCCGATTCGATAGCAATTCCGAAGCGGTGTTCCCAAACTTTCCCACCGAATTTGCGGTGTCGGTGACAAAATCGAAAAGTAAACAATCGCTACAAAGGTGCATCCTATGTTCTCATGACCACTGCCATGTCATATTAGTATTGGCACGAAGCTGGATAAATGCTAATACTAATGGTGGAATAGTTATGTAATACATCCCTTTATCCCCAACTAAATTAATGTACTATTTTGCTGTTTAATCAGCGATAATTTGTCGCTGAGAGTTGGCGTCTTAGATTACCACTAGAAACGGAAGTTATTTCTTGCGATTTGAATGGTGGACTAAATAAAATTCCGGGTAAATTCGCCCCATGGATATTCGACTTTGTTTGCGAACTTTTTAAAGTATCACTACACCCAGTGATGCGGGAAATGACACTTCCCTCGGCTGATAGAGATTGTCGCTACCAAGTGTATCTAAGGGCCTTGACCAATCAAATGCACGTATTTAAGTGAAAGCGAAAGTAGTTGTAATTATATATGTTTTAAGCCGTGTTCATTTTTACGAACCTATGCATGTAGACTCATATGGCTTGATAACCACAGCAGAATTATGGGTAACTTTTCAGAATTTAGTTGGAAATATGGCTTGATGCATCAAGCCATATTTCCAACTAAATTCTGAAAAGTTACCCATAATTCTGCTGTGGTTATCAAGCATTCAACAACATCTAATATTTTCATGAGATGATAACCATATGTACATTTGTTTAAAACATGTATAAATGTTCGTCTGATGGGATAAACTTGTACATGATCTGTAGGAAAACACAATGCATATTCAAATATAGTTGATAATTAAAAACTCATAGTTTAATATAACTGAAATTTACAAGGAATATAGGTATCGATTGTGCCCCGATTTTGAACATCAAACACACCTCAAGCATTTAATAGATGTTCGTAAAATGTACATAACCCCTTTCACTCGTAAGTACAGTAACTCATGCAACAAATATCTATCTCACCGTAATCACTCAACCATCAGCCTCATTCTTAGAACATTTTGATACATCGTTTTACGATTGACATTCTATGACAACTATGGGGGGGATTTATTATTACCATATATGTGACCCGCCATATCAAATCCAGTCGGAAGTCGGGATTTTTTTTACCCTGTGCCAATGCATTCTCTTATATATGCGAGTCGACCATAGGTCGCCTCGCATATATAAGAGAATGCATTGGCCTAACAATTTTTTACAATTTTAATAATTTGTTCTTGTATTCTTTAACAATTTTATAATTTCACCCATACAGAGCCCCAGATAAACATGAGCAGACGACACTCTTCTATGTGCTTCTATATATGTGTGGGGCTCCCTGCAGGGTAATGGATGTTTTTTTATTTTATGTCCTAAAAATTGTAAGAAACATTTATTTTAAAAACATGATAAAAAATTGTTAAGTCAATGCATTCTCTTATATATGCGAGGCGACCTATGGTCGACTCGCATATATAAGAGAATGCATTGGCACAGGGTAAAAAAATCCCGACTTCCGACTGGATTTGATATGGCGGGTCACATATGTGCCTTATACTTTTATCGGGTGTTTAAACATTTACATTATGGAAGAATAATCAGCCGATCTACTATCCTAACTATTTTTGTTGACCTGTAGATAGCCAATCAGATCCCATTTCGGTTACCAGTCAACTCTTAATACTGGTCTGTTTTTTGCCAGTCCAGGGAGCCGGTGTGGTGATCATGTACCCTGTCTTAACCCTTTACCCAACAGAACGGCCCTGTGCCAATGCATTCTCTTATATATGCGAGTCGACCATAGGTCGCCTCGCATATATAAGAGAATGCATTGGCTTAACACATTAAAAATTATAAAATTGTTAAAGAATGTAAGAAAAAATGGTAAAATGTGTTAAAAAAAGATTTTTTTTAGGCCAATGCATTCTCTTATATATGCGAGGCGACCTATGGTCGACTCGCATATATAAGAGAATGCATTGGCGCATGGCATAACTGTAACTATCACAATGTGGTCAAGGAGCCGGTTCCAATGATATCCATATTTGTATGGTTCTATTGAGACAGACCGAAGATATTTTAGGCTGTTGAAGCTTTATTTGGCCGGTTTGTTGGGTAAAGGGTTAACCCTTCATGACTGGAACTTCCTGAAATTTTGCGAAAACCCGGTGTCAATACATTCTTTTATATATGCGAGTCTCCTATTGGGAGCCTCACAATTATATGAGAATACATTGGCCTAACAATATTTATCATGACCTTGTAAGCAAATGAATTCTCTTATATACGCGAGACTCCCTATGGGAGACTCATATATAAGAGAATGCATTTGGCACAGGATCTTTAATGCTGCACCAGTGCAGCTCCCGTCGTGAAAGGGTTAAGATATCAGATCAGACATCCGATTTGTCATAATGGCATAAAACATAAAACAATATACAACACACATACACAGATTCCGTCTCTAAAATCGAGGTCAGAATCATGTGGGATGTTCCCATCAATTTCTATATGATAGTATTCATACTCCATAGATCCATACTCAAAACATATGAGTTAATGACGTTATGTGCAAACTTTATATACATCTCAGTGAAAAATGAACCTGGAAATTATATTTGAAGTTTTAAATATTCAGGAAAGCTCTCAAAGTTAAAAGTGATGTTGCCTTGACAACGTGTGCTGCGGTGAAAAAATTACTATTTATAAGTTTCGCTTCAACATTATATGAGTTTATTCTTTGTGATGAAGTCTAATCAGAATGAGATCCCCAGAGGGTGAATTTGGTGATGCTAGCCCGCTATGTGAGATAGCGTCATTAAATTCACCCTCTGGGGACCACATTCTGCAAATATCAGACACACGAAATCCAAGCTTGTCCACTAATGATTGGTTACCGATATCTGATTCAGAATGAAAACCGGTTATTGAGAGCCGACATATCAGCAATGAGGAGTGAGATTACCGGGATGGAATCAACGTATCAAGAGCAAATCAGAAGAACAGCCCTGGATGGGGAAATCGCAATGCACAGTGCCAAAGATGAATATGACAGGCAAGTACAATATATACACAACATGGCTCATAATCTTCATCTTTCAGATCAAACCTAATAACTTGTCACTTTTGTTTGCGAATTCAGGCAAGCTATCACTGAAAAACATCCTCGAAACATTATCAGGGAATTTTGTTATCTTCCGGTTAATTATTAGTGTCACTCGAGAAATTATTACAAGTTTAACTCTTTCTTGATGGGAGCTGCACTGGAGCAACATTAAAGATCCTGTGCCAGTGCATTCTCTTATATATTCAAGTCTCTTATATGGAGTCTCACATATATAAGAGAATGCACTGGCTTACAAGGTCAAGGTAAATATTGTTAGGCCAATGTATTCTCTTATATATGCGAGGCTCCCTATGGGAGACTCGCATATATAAGAGAATACATTGGTACAGGGTTTCCACAAAATTTCAGGAAGCTCCAGCCATGGAAGAGTTAAGCTTCAGGCTAGCCTGTCACTGAAAAATATCCTCGAACATTATCAGGGAATTTTGTTATCTTCCGGTTAATTATTGGTGTCACTCGAGAAATTATTACAGTATTAACCCTTTCATGATGGGAGCTTCCTAAAAATGTTCAGATTAAACACTGGATTAAACCTAATAATTTATCACTTTTGTCTTATTTGCGAATTGTTGATCTTTACTAAAGCTTCAGGCAAGGCTATCACTGAAAAATATCCTCGAACATTATCAGGGAATTTTTTTTATCTTCCGGTTAATTATTGGTGTCTCTCGAGAAATTATTACAGTATTAACCCTTTGAGTGCCAGGGGCCGATCTCATCGGCCCTAAACCTACACAATAAGTCTGTTAAAGAATACAAGAATAAATTATTAAAATTGTAAAAAATAAAAAAAATAAAAAAATTGTTAGGCCAATGCATTCTCTTATATATGCGAGGCGACCTTTGAGTGCCAGGTTGATTTTTGTATCAACCCATATACCCTGTGCCAATGCATTCTCTTATATATGTGAGTCGACCATAGGTCGCCTCGCATATATAAGAGAATGCATTGGCCTAACCATTTTTCATCATTTGTTATTATTTTTTACAATTTTTTACAATTTTAATAATTTTTATTTAATATTCTTTAATTAACTCTTTCAGTGCCCGACTTATTTTGCAGGTTTAGTGCCAGGGAATCTTATGTTTTTCATGTGCATCAAAATTATTACGATGAATACTTGGTTATAGTTTTGAGTTATAACATGCCCCTAAGGTTTTATCCAGTTTGTTTTTAAATTCGCTATAGCATGCTTAAGCATACCCAAAATAAATTCAACCCAAAAAAATATTTTTTAAAAAACATTTTTTTTTTATTTTTTTTTTTTTAGGACCGATTTTACAGACCGTAAATAAGGGCCGATGAGATCGGCCCCTGGCACTGAAAGGGTTAATAATAAATTACAGTTTATTTTGGTATTAAATCACAATTAGTTTATTTTATTCTTTTTTTTTTCAGAAAAGTTCAACATGTCAAAAAAGAAAATTACAGAGAAATTTCAGAAATTCAAAACCGTCATAAATCAGCTCTCAAAAAATATGAGGAAGAAATTAATATACTGATAACAGAGCGGAATAAATTAGAAAGGGACCAACAAGAACGTAAGTGTCATTTTAAAGGCCCACTTAATGTTCGATCCCCCAGATCACATTACATAAAATATATGCCATATTATATACCATTTGAAAGAGGAAACGTCAAAACATTGTATTTTCAACTTATTCGATATAATAAATTCTCAACATGTTGTTTGTGTTGAAAAACCGACGTCTGTTCTGTGATGAAGTTTCTACACAAAGTATTGTTATTTTCAATAGAAGGGGAATAACTCTATATATCTAGATATAGTGTTATTCCCCTTCCATTGAAAATAAATTGTAGTTTGAATTCTGAGAGCCATAATGGAGGAAATGATTTTATGATTTCAGCTATTTTCTATTACTCTATGGGCACCTTATGAGACACAGATGTTCCAAATGGTGATGAATTATAGTATTTTAATCATATTTTATGGCATAGATTGTTATTAAAGCCGTATATCAAGGCACAATAAAAAAATAATCGGTGAATAAAAAATTAAGTGGGCCTTTAAACAGACATGACTTGCCAGACCTTACAATTATGTATTTATGTATCCCTAATTTCAGAAACATACTCAGATGGAATATTTCCAACTAGACTCATTAATTTGACACTCAAAGTCATGCTTTCTTTTTAATAATTACCTTTAAGATTTTCATGCAAAACAACTGGAGCAAAAATCTGCCTTTTTGTCTTCAAGATGGTAATTTTGAATTCAAGGTTTGAAAAAAAGCGACTGTTACTTGATATAATTTGAGGCTCGAATCTACCACATAATACCTAAAAAATGTCACCAAACAAGATGAACAAATTTTGTTGCTATTGAATAAATATCTGCTGTTTTAAAGTTGAATCTGAGCGAGTAGACATGTCATTATTTATATACAATCTTTATAACAAACACGTTACAGGAACCCATGACTCACTGGATTATAGTCAAGACACGTGTTTGAGTGCACGATCAATGTCTATAGTTGATAGCGAACAGCCTGATGATGTAGACTATATCAATGTTCTTGAGGTAAGCTTGAATCTATTTTTTCACATTTTTTAACCCTTCCATGACTGGAGCTTCCTGAAATTTGGCAAAAACCCTGTACCAATGCATTCTCTTATATATGTGAGTCTCCCATAGGGAGCCTCGCATATATACAAGAATACATTGGCCTAACAATATTTCTGACCTTATAATCTAGTGTATTCTCTTATATATGCGAGGCTCCCTATGAGAAACTTGCATATATAGAGAAATATCTCTATATATAGAGAATGCACTGGCATATGATCTGTAATGCTGCACCAGCATAGCACCCACCATGAAAGGGTTAAATATACAAATGGCAGGTATTTTTAGGTTTGTAAAAATGTAGGGAGTTCTGTTGGCCCCCACTGTAGTGTTTGGTTTGCATAGACGTAGGCAAAAGGAAGTAGTCTCGCAAATTTTGTTTCCGTTTTGCAAATTAGTTAGTTTCACTCGAGAAATAATTAGTTTCAGTCGAGAAATTATTAAACTATCAAACAAGTTATAATTGATACCTTATGACAGATAGATCTCTGGCCACTCATAATTTTCAATGTTCTGCCTCCAGTAAGTAACAGCGTCTTTGATTGGTCAGACAGCGGCGCAACATATCCTATGTTTACGTCTAGAGCCATCAACAAAAGGGAAACCAAGACAAAACCTCTTCCATAAATAGAAACAATATTCGCGCAATGCTACAATATACAGCCCTGGTAATAAGGCAATGACATCGACTCGTTGACGTATAGATGTTAATGGAGCAGAATATATTCACTGTATGGCAGTACCGTTGATCATGCATTTAATAGTGATAAATAGTAATAATTAGTTCAAGTTTAACCCTTTACCCAACAAACCGGCCAAAACCGGCCAAATAAAGCTTCAACAGCCTAAAATATCTTCGGTCTGTCTCAATAGAACCATACAAATATGGATATCATTGGAACCGGCTCATTGACCACATTGTGATGGTTACAGTTATGCCCTGTGCCAATGCATTCTCTTATATATGCGAGTCGACCATAGGTCGCCTCGCATATATAAGAGAATGCATTGGCCTAAATAAAATCTGTTTTTAACACTTTTTACCATTTTTTCTTACATTCTTTAACAATTTTGTAATGTGTTAAGCCAATGCATTCTCTTATATATGCGAGGCGACCTATGGTCGACTCGCATATATAAGAGAATGCATTGGCACAGGGCCCTTCTGTTGGGTAAAGGGTTAACAGATGAGTCTCCCAGCCAATAGACGTATTTACCAGTAGTATGCACATTATCACTTCTCCCCTGTTCAGTTTCTATAGTCTCTAAATTGCAGAAGAAAATGCATAATCAAAGTGACTAAATGGTGAATATCACCAAATTTAACTGGGGGAACTTCAATCTGATCCTAGGTCTTCCATAGCAGATGAGACCTAAGTAGAATGATGTCCCCAGAGGGTTAATTTCGTGATGCTAGCCTGCTGTGTGGGATAGCATCACTAAATTCACACTCTGGGGACCTCATTCTGTAAATGGCAGATACACTATTTGCAGCCTTCCTTACATTTGTTTTTCAGCCTAACTATCGTCCCGAGGATGAGATAGCCGAGAGATTTCTACGAGAGGAGGAGGAAAGGGCACTAGAACTAGAGAAACTTATAGACTCACACATAGAAAATTTCAAATCCGGCACCGATGTGTTGATAAGGACTTTCACTGAAGTTGACAGTTGATAGCTTGACAAGCTTCAGGGATTCATATTTCATCCGTCCATTTTATGTGTTCTAGGTATTAGGATACAAGATCTGCAGTCGAATCTACCTACTTAACAGTTCAACGTCGAATCTATCTACATCAACGCAACTCAAGTCTACAGTTGAACACTTGTCTCAAACTTACATTTTAATACTCATGCAGTACGCTCAGGGGCGCTGGAGCAGCATGGCACATACCCCCCTGCCCTCCTCCAAGGGGGACAAAGGGGGCACAACTTACCATTTCATACTTAATAGAATGGCAAGAAAGACCTCCGTTATCAGCTAAAACAGTATTATTGTATTAAAGGTACTCAATCCAATCAAAGAGTCCCCATATCATCAAGATAATACAACAACAACATTTCGTCAAAATGCGCTTTAGTTATCAGAATCGATTAATTGCAACAAAATAATGCTAACCACCTGTAACCACTGTGAATTATGGTATCAAATTTCCCAAAATGTGTTAGTTATCAACATTTTGTTCAATGAAATATCGCTGTATTATCACTTGAGTCTTCACTTGTTTTAAGAGTTATCCATCTTCATCTGCAATTTTGATGGCGTGTTTCTGGGCCACGAACAATTGAAATAGCGAACTTCAAAAATCGATATCTGACCACTCTGAGCGTTGATGGGTAGGTTCCTCGACTCGAATCAAATATTTTGTTTTACCCCCGAAGCCAAAGAAATAGTAATTTATGGGTGTTTAATCAGATTTAGTACCTTTAAACAAAGAGACAGATATACCCATTCTTGCAGGTTAAAGATACATAATACGATTACTATTTATTTGAATTCGGGGGTAAAAAAATTTGATTCGAGTCAGGGAACCCACCTATAGCTATCAAAGCTCAGAGTTATCAGATATCGATTTTTGAAATTATTTTTCTCCATTGAGACTTATTAATGGCCCAGTAAAAAGTCAACGAGCCGACGGTCTAGGACAAAATTGCGGATGAAGATGGATAACTCTAAAATCAAGAGGCTTTGTGTTGATAATAAGGCCAAATTTCGTCGAACAACATGTTGATAAATAACACGTTTCGGCCAATTTTATACTATAGATGACAGTGGTTAGAATTAGTTTTGGGCAATTAATCGATTCTGATAACTGAAGCGGCATTTCTAAAAATTGTTGTTGTTGTTGTTGGAATCTGGGTTGAGTACATTTAATGTGAGCTTGGACCTTGAAAGTGCTTTAAAATGTGGTATTATAAACAAACTTTTGCCATTTTTGCATTTATGCCAATGCATCTGACTGACAAAAGTGCTATTTTCTGGAAGTTGTCCCCCCTTACAATTGGTTGCTTCCAGCACCCCTGGGTTCACCAGTTTAAAAATGTCTCATTCATTTATTATTGCCAAAAATCTAGGGATGGGATGATACACCAATTTCACGATAGGATACGTATTGCGATACTGAGGTCATGGTACGATATATATCACGATACATTGTATACGCTGTATTCAAGTTGTAGCCATTTTTGTAACTGAACATCCTGACTTTTTGTATACTTTATGAACCTACAAAGGGACAGAGGCATGATACAGATAAATTGGGATATTTGGTAACAGGAATGAATTACGTAAGATTCTCATTTCTGTATCTCCTGTCTGTCAAGTTTATCCATCAGAATTTAGAGAAAATTAATCAAACGAAAAGACATTGCTTACAATATTTATGGTCTGAGGGAAAGATAAATTGCCTACTTACCTTCTTCAGGCCTGCAGATTTCAAAATTGTGCATAACCTGTTTTTGTTCTCGATCACCTGGTATGCGCTTAGGTAACCCAGTATTATTATCTACTAATGGGCAAGTCATTGCATTAATAATTTTGAATGCCTCATTTTGGGAATTTATTTTGCATTATTGAGAAATAATTCAGGTGAAAATCACTGATCGCGAGGTCTATAGAAAACTTTTTTTCTTTTTTGTTCGCGGTATTTTCATTTTAGGTAACATTCCCCTCAAATTTGCAGGCCTGTTTCTTAACTTGAAAAGTAGGAAACAAAGATATTTTCAAATGTGGCCAAAGTTACAGTAATGCTCTAAATAATCGACTCCTTAACCACAGCAGAATTATGGGTAATTTTTCAGGATTTAGACGGAAATATGGCTTGTTGCCATTCATTGGAAAGCTCTCAGTGATTATTTAGGGCATTACTGTAGAATTAATTTCTGCAGATTTAATATGTTATTTATTTATTGTTATGCATTTAAACGTGTATATTTATACAAGCATTTGTTTATTGAGTTATTTGTATAGTTAACGTGTGAATAAAATTTCACACACCAAAATCATCAGAGTAGTTAGACTCATGGTCACCCTACTATAAAACAGAGACTGTGTAGAGGGAGATATGGAAGGTATACCAGGGTTTCCGAACAGGCCGGCTGCGGGTCCGTCCCATGGACCCATTCCCCTCGCAGATGATCTGTTTGAATCATACATGTACCAAAAGTCAGTAGCAATATGTCATAAAAAATCCGACTGCAACGGGAGTTCGGGGGGTTAAACAGAATACTGGTGAAAAAGCGGATCACCGGTGTTACCGGTACAGCGTAACCCTTTGAAATCAATGGCCAAAACTACAACGTAATGTTTGGTGTGCATTGAAATAGAGACGTTATATACAGCGTAATAAATGTCGCGGTAACATGTCGGACTGCTGAGTACGGATATTATTTTGCACGGGATTTCTGTGGATGAAACTACTCACGCTCGGAGATCCCGTGCTATCGTGCGATTACATAATTTTATCAAAGAATGCCGAATTGCTGAGTTAGGCAGAGTAGGGATCAACATACGCCAACAGGCGGTTCTCCTACCAAAGGAGGTATCTACCTCCGAGCCCGTGCTATCGTACTATTATAATACGGAACCTGTCCCAAATCAGTCTTTATAGCGGGAATTTATAGTGACAACACCATTCATTTGACCCATATTACATGTATGGAGGATAAACACAAAAAACATACCCCCCCCCCCCCCCAATATGGAGATAAAGTCAAAGTATGGTCAATAATAGTTTCGTTGTCCCGCCCCCCAAACACAAACAACGGCACACATGTTCCCATTTCCCGCCAAAACTCAATTATATTTTATAACATGTTGGCTAAAACTCTATAGCAGCGGTCGTCAGTTGTTGGACTAATACAGACTACATGTATTAGTTTAAACAATATTTTATTTGAACTAAACAGAACATAATTACAAACAATAAATACATAACATATAATCTTAAAGTGTTCAAACGAGGATTGGGCAACAGACTATTGACAAGCTACGCGTTCCGAGTTTGAAATATTTTGCTACCATTCGTATTTCGCCGCTATAAATATCTCCTGCAGACAAACCCTGCAGTATTTATGACATCACAGCGCACAAATAGTTTTACGATTCACAGAATACATGGAATATATCAGTTTCATTTTCACGGAAGCTACTTGAAATTCTAGGAAATACTTAATTCAATTCTCCCAGCTAGGTATTATTGGACAATGCATAGATGCTTTTTAATGTTTAGTTTCATTATACCTGTCGGAATCTTATTGTAAGTTATAAATTTTTAAACACTGTAACTTGTAGCTTGATATAGTCTTCAGTCAGACGGCAGTCTTACGTGCGTAATTACATGATTAATTATCTGGATACCATCAACAGAATTAATGCACCCACGGAAAATGATCGACTTGCGTAATATACGTAGCTTTGGATTGTTTTGTGGGACACTCAGGTGCAAGGAAATGGCTACTTTTTAGTGTCAAATAACAAAATTTTCGCCCCACAGGACGAACCATGGTCGTCCCATCGCGTTATGTGTTTCCCCAATAGGATTCATTAATTTCCCCTTGGCAGAAACCCTGGGTATACCCTCCATGAAATATATCACTTCCGTTTTTGCTTCTTCCAGTATATACATATAAATCATCAATTTATTTAAAGAAATAAAGTGTGTTTTTTTTATTGCAATAGATGATTATTTGGGTTTCCAGGTTATAACTTTAGATATAGTTATCTGATTGTTTTCAAATTTGGTATATGGATTACTCACATGAAAATACAGGTCAAGTTCGAATTTAGGTTTGGTCCCACCTATTTTTGTCCCCCGAAAAAAAAATTCAGGGGACTATTAAAATAGCCGGTGTCCGTCCGTTTGTCCGTCCGTCCGTCCGGAAATGGTTTCCGGATGATAACTTTAGTTTCGGTTATTAGATCAAAAGCAAATTTCATAGGTGAGTTTATCAGACCAAAATACAGGTCAATTTCGAATATGGGTTTGCTCCGCCGGTTTTTGCGAGAGTTATGGCCCTTTTTTTATTTAGAATCTTGTAATTTTCTGGTTTCCGGATGATAACTTCAGTTTGTGTGATCATATCTGAACCAAATTTGGTATGTGAGTTTATCAGCCCTATGTACAGGTCAAGTTCGAATATGGGTATGTTCCGCCCATTTTTGCGAGAGTTGTGGCCCTTTTTCGACTTGTTTTACTTAGAAAATTTCTCACTTTTTCGGTTTCCGGATGATATCTCAAGTTTGGATCCTTTAATTGCAAATACCGTTTTTATGTGGATCAGTCATATCAAGATACAGGTCAATTTCGAGTTTGAGTTTGACCCGATGAGTTTTCTCAGAGTTATGGGCTTTTCAACTTAGAAAATTCAATTTTTCTTGTAATTTTCTTCATTTTGTGCCAATTTGAGGTTATATTTTTTCTTTACAGGTTTTTTTAAGATTTGGTTATTTGTATGCATGTCAGTAATGAGACAATACACAAGTGTCTTATCCATGGAGTATACTTCTACAAAGCCTCCGCTCCAAATGAAGCCGCCGGTTCGGGGGACACTGGCCGAGCGGCCTTTTATTATTATTATAAAACTAGGTGTGTTAAAGATATTAGATGCATAATCCAATTAAACACCCCTAAATTACTATTCTTTTGGCTTTGGGGTGAAAAATATTTGATTCTAGTTGAGGAACCCACCCATCAAAGCTCAGAGTTATTAGATATCAATTTTTGAAATCTGTTATTCTTCACCACCGGGAATATTTGGCGGCCTGGCAAATTTTTTTTTTTTATTATAATACTAGATGTGTTAATTATTCTGGTGTCTGATCAAATATGTTAGCAACATAGAATTCCTTAAGTTTTATTTAAAGGTACTCAATCCGATCAGAGGGTCCTATATTACTATTTCTTTGGCTTTGGGGTTAAAAAATATTTTATTCGAGTCGAGAAACCCACCCATCAAAGCTCAGAGTGATTAGATATCAATTTTTGAAATCTATTAATTTTTGGATATGCAGCCCACAAGTTGGCAGAACATGTGATCAAAACGGACAAATTGCGGGTGTAAGATGGATAACTCTAAAATCAAGTGGCTTATTATTGTTAATAGTGACAATTATTCACTACCCCACTCATTTAACCCTTCTATGGCTGGAGCTTCCTGAAATTTTGCGAAAACCCTGTGCATTGACCTAACAATATTTACCTTCAGCATGTAAGCCATTGCATTCTCTTTAGTGATGCGGACCGGACCGCTTTGGTACTCTCCGGTCCGGTCCACTATTTTACTTCAGTTATTATAAACTATCGCGAATATTATTGCGTATTTGCGTCATATCAATTAGCAACGATGTATTGACACATTCAAGTAGTTAATATCTATTAAACGTTTGATGCCACAAAAACAATTTATAGATGTACTTTGTACCTGTCAATTTCCTTATAATGAAAGACAAGACGGTCACATTAATCCAATACTAGTTGTACTGTATATAACTGTAATTGTCAGGACTATACAATCAGCCATCACAATATCCAAGACTCCAATATTAATGTAGTAGTCATATTAGTACGCATTTGTATAATTGTCATCAGTATAGTTATTTCGTTTAAATTTCAATTTAATGAAAATAAGTATGATACGAATCCTGCATACAATCAGTTGAGTGCCATGTTAGATTTGTTATAACACATTCTGGCCCTAGCTATATATCTGTCCAATACATTTAATTAGTGCATGTTCGCATTACTAGAAATACTATTATCGTGCATCGTTCCCAGTATATCCCACCAGAGACAGACATAATTACTAAATTACTCGGGAACTGGTTTCAACAACAATCTTTCAAGGTGCGTTGGTGTGATCTATTTTCTGCGAGTTTCAAATCAACCAGAGGGGTGAGGCAAGGAAGCATGCTCAGCCCTTACCTATTCAACGTTTATATCGATGAGATAAACCGTAAGTTAAACCAGAGCTATGTCCCTCATACCTCCAAATTCGGATATAAAAACAAATCCTCCGATCTGAGACTCAACGGAAAATTTCAAAATGTTGTATCAGAGGTGAAATACCTTGGTCACATCATCGACAAAAATTTGAAGGACGACGCAGATATAACAAGGCAGTGTCGATCAATATGTGCTCAAAGTAACAGCATTACAAGAAAATTCGCGAGATGCCCACCTGAAGTAAAACGTATACTCTTCCAAAGTTTCGTATCTTCAACATACTGTTTGCCGTTGTGGTGTAAATATAATAAATCCACCCTCCAGAAAATTAATGTATGCTACAACAACGCATACAGAATAATAATGGGTTATGAATTAATGGCGTTGTAGTGCGAGCAATATGTTCGTGAAGGACAACACCTTATCATTCAACATGCTCCGTCGGAAACAGATTCACAGTTTCAGGGATCGCCTTAATTGCTCGAAGAACACAATTGTTGCAGGAATACATAATTCAGACAATCAATGCCAATCAATTTTGTATCAACTGTGGAGTGATCTGCTATACTGAGATGAATAACCTATCGGTCTGGACATTTTATATGGACTTATTGTCTGAGATACATAAATAATAAATAAATGATGCATACAATCGGCAAACAATGTAAGTTTTAACATATATGGACTCATTGCAATGCACTGAACTCAGTAACCTTATAGTTTGTACTATACAGAGTAAAAACCCAAGGTGGTCCGGTCCGGTCTGCATCACTAATTCTCTTATATGTGAGAGGCTCCCTATGGGAGACTTGTTAGAGGATAAGGAGAGGGCCACTCATCCCTTTCGAGAATCTCGGGGGTTAGCCTCCCCGAAACTACTCATTTGGGGAGATTTACATTTATAAGAGAAAGCACTGGCACCAGCATAGCCCCCACCATGAAAGGGTTAAAATCCTTTATCTATGTCCCCGTTCATCAATTTTCTGATATTCATTCTTATGAGGAAATTAGTGTTTGCTACAGAAAGAATCTTGGAAATGATGGGAATAACACTGAAAGATATGTCTGTTCATCTTCTACGCCCAGCACTTGGTTATTTCCTCGATTCTTGTAAACAGACTTCAGAAGATTCACAGAATTAAACACATCAAGTCTCTTACTTTCCATCTCTGCCATGAGGTCACTCAATGGTTCAGGGTCAGAAGCTAGTGTTCCTTCATCTTCATAAGACATATCGTACGAGTTCTTCTTATCATCGTCATTTTCCTCTTTTGTTTTTTCCACCCACTTATTTCTAAATAAGGACATGAAATTTTTCAGAGGTTTTTCTTTATCAACGTTAGCTTTCCATGGATTGAGACGTTTTTGGGAGGCGTGCCAGTTGAATGTATTTTCTGTGGTCGGATTTGGTGGCTCAGTTGATTTATAGGAATCTTCATTTTCTGGATTCTCCATAAACACAGCTGGTATGTTACCATAGTGATGTTTACTTAGTTCATTGATAAATCCCGTGATTTTTTCCGAGAACTGATTCAGTCCATTGATTTTCAGCTGATGAAGTCCTTGTATCTCATTGGGAATGAAATCTACCGGTCCAAGTCGAGGTATCGTGATTCGGTGGATGTTTGAGAGTTTATTTCGCCCCTTATAATTCCTGCCGCCAGTACTATCCAGAAAATTTTCTCTATCCTTTCTCATCATGTATACTGCATTTTCCTGACCCTGAGAGTCTGCAAAATTCAGCATAAATGTAAATTTTGAACAAATTGAGAATATGGTAAATGCAGCACATTCTGGTAGTCAATTATCCACATGGGGTTTCTATATAACCTTCTTCTGATTGTTGCTTGATAGAAAAATTTGTCAATTTAAATAATCACACTTTCGAAAACTTTGGCACTCAACATAATCGGATATTGATGGGATAACTGGGCAATAACTGTTGGTTAAGTGTCACCAGCCTTATTACTGCATAGGATTTTCTTGAAATTGTCACTCTGCATGTGGGAATTTAGGCATGATTTTGAACCACCCCATATATGTTGAATTAATATTATGTTCCACTGCATTCACTCAAAATGTTCCCTGCCCCATATGGTGGACCAAGCAATGGTTATTGCCATAGATTTATTGGATTCAGTCACCTCCGTAACGCATGTTGCTCGAAGAATTGTTTTATTTTCACCAAATGTGATAAGAAAATAAAGCGGTCTTTTGCATAGCCAGTTTCTTGAAATGTGGCAGAGTTTTCTTGTCGCATTCAGTGAAACACATATCCTTCGAGCAACCTGCTATACGGGGTTGTTTGCCTTCAATAAATCAATGGTGATAACCCTTGCTTGGTCCGCCATTCTGGGCAGGGGTTCTTTCAAGTAATATAGTGAACCAGATATGGGGGTGTTTCAAAATCATGCCCCTAAATTTCCACAGAGTAACAACTGGTCAAGTTCAAGAAAATCACACGTAGTAATAAGCCGGTGACACTTAAATACTGATCACCCAGTTAACCTTTCTATGATTTCAGCTGTTTTCTATTTCTCTATGGGCATCTTCTGAGACATAGACGTTTCAAATGGTGATGCATTATTATGTAGTATTTAATCATATTTTATGGTGAAGATTGTCGTTAAAACCATATATCAAGTTACCATAAAACAAATAATTGGTGACTCAACAATTAAGTGGGCCTTTAAGGACTTTGAGTGTGTGATTTTTTTAAATTGCAAATTATCAAATCAAACAATCAGAAGAAGGTTAGAAGACAATCGGGATAATTAACTACCGCTATGTGCTACATTTACCATGTTTTCAATTTGTTCAAGGAGATACAGGGTATTATATGATAATGGTGGGGTGTAAATTGAACTAGTAACAGTGGCTGTAGTTCAATTTACACCCCAAGATCAACATTCTGTGATACAACAAGTATTAAACAACACAGTAGCCAATTTATAAAACCATTATAGTGAGTATGAACACCATTTATAATAATTTTTGTTAGGTGTTTAGTTCTTTGGTTATATTTTCCGTTATAATGGGCCTTTCCAAACGAAATTACACAAACTTTGTTAGTTATTTTGTGTGCTTAATCAGGGCAGCATGTGGCTCTGTTCGCTCATTATATATATTGGTATCGTGGAATTTACAGTGTCTTCACTTCAAATCCCAAATGTTCATTTTAACATTTTCTCACATTTTATTTTTTTTGACAAGATTATACATCTTTTTTTTTCAAGTAATCATCCTAAATACGTTTATATAGTTTCTGGTGTACAAAATAATAATAATGAGTTGAACTCTGGAAATGTTTCTATAAATTAATATTGATTTTATATCGATATTTTTTTTATATATTTCAATAATCAATTTGGACATGTTTTTGTTACTATTTTTAGAACATATCGTCATGAAACTAACACGAAATCTCAGATAGAGTAGAGTTATCCCACTTGCTAAGCTCTGAGTGTTTTGTCGAGCGGTAAAATGTCCCAAATTGCCAGTATATTGTATCAGAAAATTTTAATATTTTATTGCTAGAACTATTTCCGGACCGGGGTCTTCCGTTCATATTTATGATTTTATACCCAGGAAACTATATAAAACTTGTTATAGGAAGAGATGGAACATCTTTAACAGTTCAAAGTGATCACTATATGTAGCTTTAAACTATCTAAGTGACACATGGTATCATATGACTAGGTCTTGGTGCCGGACATTTACAGAATGAGGTCCCCAGAGGGTGAATTTAGTGATGCTACCCCGCACAGCTGGCCAGCATCACTAAATTTACACTCTGGGGACCTCATAGCAGGCTAGCATCAGGGAACCAGCTAAGAAGTTTCAAATTGAGAGAAGTCACTTCTCCATGTTTGGTTATTGTGGAGAAGTGAACTGTAATCCGAGAGAAGTAACAATGTATTTCATGTGCCACTGTCTTCTGGAAAGTCTCTTTATTATCAAATTAACATGTTTGATTAGTTTCTGTAGAAACTTCTTCACAAAGATTCTTTTTCTCTATGCATGTATCACAAAATTGGCAGATACCACATTTAATAATTGAGGTGCCTAATGGGTACACATCACCATCTTCACCATCTGGGAACTTAAATATGTGTCTAGGTCTCCCATAGCAGATGAGACCATACGTAATGAAGTCCCCAGATGATGAATTTGTTGATGCTAGCCTGTTGTGTGGGGTAGCTTCACTAAACTCACCCTCTGGGGACCTCTGCAAATGTCCAGCACCATATTTTCAGGCCTGCATATGATGCAATCTGATAAACCAAATTGTTTTACTTAGATTATTTTTGCATGGACTGGTGAAACAAAGTTACTTTAAGATGGTGGCCAACATTACCAGGTTGACAAAAAAAACAAAAACAACTGGCAGTCTTACCATCATAAAATACACACCTTCCTGAAAGTTTAGCCATTGAAGAAAGTCTAATTGAAATATAGTCGCTAATGAGCTTTCCTGTCACATAATTAAATTTAGTCACCACCCGAGGGGAGGTGGGAGGGTTCAAGATAATGGATAATATTTGTTAGTTTAGAGTGCATGTCAGTGGGTTATATCTTGTGGAATAGAATTGTAATTGGAGTAATTTGAAGCTTAATTTTAAATATATTTCCACAATTATATTTTGACCATTGCTCAAGACAAGTCATAAATTTGAAAATGGAAATAAGACTCAGGTATATGTAACATTCCTTCCATTAATTATATTGGCTCATGGAACCAGCAGAAGAAACACATACAGAAAAACAATTATCACATTTTACTCCAGTTGAGCCCTTTTAATAGCCCAACTTTTCACAAAAAAGGACAATACAGGTACTGATTTGTCTCTTCAGTTTAGCCTCTTTGATTTGGTCCAGATGCGTGATGAGAATCTGTCCTGTGAATTGGTATAATATGTCAAATCAGTATTTTGAAAGGCAGATGTACAACAAACAACCCAGCAATGAACCCACTGGTTCTAGAACGAAGTATCCTTCATGCCAAAAAAATCCCATTTTACTTTTTTAGAATTTAGAAATTATTTTCCAACTTTTGAGATTTGTGGTCGCCCTCATGCTAAAAAATTCCCATATTAATTGTTTAGAATTTAGAAATTATTTTTCCAACTTTTGAGATTTGTGGTCACCCTTGGGGCGAGACAACTGCATACACCACTCCTGCCAGTGGACCACTGAAACCACCACCAATTAATCAAAACTAAAAACCAAATTCAGCACTCAGCATTATATTGGTCGTTTTGAATTTAGCCTTCATAGAAGACATATCGTAGATGAATGTTTCTATAGCTCCTTAAGGCAGGCAGAATGTGATTGTCTGGAACTGTAATTATAATACTGTTCTGGTCTTCTTGTCCACACTTATATATAGGAATGAATAAAACACAAACGACGACAATTTTGTTGTTGTTGCAATGTTGTTTGTTCTAACTGGCGTATCCTCAAATATGTCGGCACTTTCTTTAATAAGTCTTATTTCTAAGTCGCGGCCATATTGGATATAGATCCAGCCCGGTTCCGCGCATTCAGTACTACTTAGTGTTGTTCCTGACGGCAGGCTGTGCCTATTTGTCAGCTGGTCTTCGATCGTCTTAGTTATTAATGGTGCTTTGTAATCAAATCATTTGTCACTTTTGTCAAAAATTTGTCTGTGTTTTTTTAATTCGAACAGGCTTTTAGCAATAACCACTAATGGTAATTTGTGCCAGTTATTTGTCACACTGACTGGAAAACAGTTGCTTCTCACTTTTAGTGCGATGAGGTTGATGGCATAATGTATATGTGTGCCCTCGTCAGTCAGCCCTTTCGATCATATCTGCTCTGAGCGGTAGCAACTTCTCGTCGCTACAGGCCTAAAGTTCTGGATGGAATGCACCTCCAGAACTTTGACCTGTATCACTGAATGCGCGGAACGGGGTTGGCTGGATCCAATATGGCCACGACTTAGAAATAAGGCTTATTCAGTCTCATTTCACAATATTGGACGATGAGTACATTTTCATGCATGCTTCATTGCAATGATCTGGAGAACAGTTATCAACTCTGCAGTTTCTAGTACACCATTCAATCATTTTCGAATTGTCCCGCCAAGGCGCCAACGGCTCACACCGTTCGCTCACCGAACCAACAAAACTATTTGAAATATGAATTTTGTCTACGGGTGGGAACCACGTGTTAACTCTTCGAGCGTTGACTCCACCTGTCGCAGAAGGAACTGAATCAACTCTACTCGAAGCGGTCACGCTGATCGGCGTGACGGCCTCTACCAGTTGATCTGAGATTGGCGATAGCACGTTCAGTATACTTTGAATGTCTTGCTCACTAGGAGCGGGTAACTTTGATTGGCGTCGAAGCCGAGCCACCACTCCGTTCAAATAGTCCACTTCGTTTATTTGTCGCGCACGCGCAGCGTCGGAAATGATACTCCTCAACAGAGTTAGCAGAATGTCTTGCCATTGCACAGGTTCGAATCTTCTCGGGCTCTGTCTTGTCGTCTGCTCTGTTGTTGTAGTTTCCGTTGTTGGTTGTATATTGCGCAGCATCTGTTTCCTGTTAAAGTTACCAAGCCAACCAGGTAGCTGTGGTGACATTTGCGAAACGATCGCGTCCACGCGAATCTCCTCTTGCTGCGCATGCTCCTTGTCTTCCTCCACCGATACGATCTGAATCTCTGTGTCAACTGTAGCTCCATTGACCTTGATCTTGTTGCTGTCATAGAACCACCTCCACCAGTTGTTACTATAGGGACCTTCACCCGGACCTAATATTGGTTTCGGTGTAGTAGTAGTTGTGGTTGTTACAATCGTTGTGGTTGTGGTGGTATAAGACATTTGTACAATGGGTGGTCTGCCGATCCACATGGGAATATTTTGGTTTTTCATGCTCGGATAGAGGAAGAAGTATGATTGGAATGGAATCGCCACGTCAGTAGGTTTAGTCACGAAATTCTTCACCGGGACCTGAGGAGGCAACTGTTGAACGTATATAGGTCCGTTCGCCAACTGACCTGAATCTTTTCTCGGCTTCACAACAATATCCGCGCATGCGTAGAATTGTTCCTGCACTCCACAACCAACACACGATGATCCATCAGAGTTTCTTCCCCACGAATTACCTGGAATTACGAATATTCATCGAGATAAAATTGCGATTTGATCATGCCCGATACACCATTTTGACATTAAAATCGTAGCATGTACATCTCGAAGATCGTGCCATGAATCTCTACTCTACATGCATGGCTAGGCTCGTAGAAGTCATATTCCACCATGCAAAACCTGGGAACATTTTGGTGTTATGACAGGGAACTTATAACATTGAACAAACAAGGCAGAGAATATTTCTCTTTGTTAATATTTGTTCCTTAATGATATACGTCACATTATAAGGAGTGGTACCAGCTCGAGATTGGATGATTTTTTGTGACTTTTTAAAGCCGATATCGCAATAAACATTGAATTAATTACCGTGGAGAAATCCCATGATTGTAAGCGATGCAAAGCAAAACTTGCTCACAAAGTCACTTTAATCGTTCAACTTCGAGTTTGGACCTTCACCTACGGTGAACTACATTATTAAGGATCAGGTATTAACGAAGACCTATATTACCAGCACTGTGTGTTCAATGTTATAAACGTAGCTGGAGTAGAGAATCTTGGCATGACCTCGTGCATCTTGGTCTCAGTGTTTGAATGCATGGATGCATGAACTGATTCTAATACTGTTAGATCGCACTCGGTGCTTGGCACAAGCCTGAGTTTAGTGTGCCTGTTATTTGCAGAATGAGGTCCCTAGAGGGTGAAATTATTGCCGCTAGCTATCCCACATAGCGGCCTGGCATCATCAAATTCACCCTCTGTGGTCCTCATTCTGCACGGCCTCATCAGCTGTGGGAGACATAGACTCAGATTGAAGTTCCCTAATGGTGAATATTGTGATGTAAACCCATTTGGAACCTCGATTATGCAATGTGTCGTCTGCCACTTTGTGGATATAGAGAAACTAAACTAAAAGAAATAGAATATATATGTGAAGTTGTTTCTATCGAAATTTGATAATAAAGAAACTCTCCAGAGAAGATGACGCCTAAGCAGAATGAGGTCAACAGAGTGTGAATTTAGTGATGCTAGCCCGATATGCGGGATAGTGTCACTAAGTTTATGCTCTGGGGGACCTCATTCTGCAAATGACAAGCACACTAAACTCAGGTTTGTTTGGCAGTACAAATTAGATTATTCAGACATTATCAGTCAGCGCCATCATGACATTGATCAATAAAACCTAACATTATCTTAGATATTGGCGTATCCATTAAACGGACAAATTGATGTCCAACGGACAAATTGATGTCTGTCTAACAAACACTTCTATAAAAAGAGAAGAAAAAAACATCAACCATAACAAGCCGCAATGCGACGTTGTGTGTCCATTCGAAAGTGAGCTCTTATGTGTGCCAGCTATATTGCGAGGTGATCCTTCTAGACTATCATGCCTTGTGGGGTGAAATGGTAGTGTGGACTGCACTACAGTATTCCATTTTTCACATTTGTTATATTAAGTCTTGTGTGGTTTAAAACATCCAATTACCCCACAATATATACATTATACTTGACTTTACACCCCACAATAATGTGACAATACAGCTCTATTAAGAACTGTGGTGTCTGGTGGTGGGTAAGTTTTGCAGCCAGCAAGAAAATTAGACATATTGTCCAAACTTGGACATCAATGGACGTCCATCGTGATTACGTGAGATTTCATCAATGTGCCTATTGGATTGACTTTGCTGTTATTTTTCAGAATACTATATAATTCCACATATGTGACCCGCCATATCAAATCCAGTCGTAAGTCGGGATTTTTTTACCCTGTGCCATGCATTCTCTTATATATGCGAGTCGACCATAGGTCGCCTCGCATATATAAGAGAATGCATTGGCCTAACAATTTTTTATCATTTTTTTTAAATAAATGTTTCTTAAATTTTTTAGGACATAAAATAAAAAACATCCATTAGGTACCCTGCAGGGAGCCCCACACATATATAGAAGCATATAGAAGAGTGTCGTCTGCTCATGTTTGTCTGGGGGTCTGTATGGGTGAAATTATAAAATTGTTAAAGAATACAAGAACAAATTATTAAAATTGTAAAAAATTGTTAGGCCAATGCATTCTCTTATATATGCGAGGCGACCTATGGTCGACTCGCATATATAAGAGAATGCATTGGCACATGGTAAAAAAAATCCCGACTTACGACTGGATTTGATATGGCGGGTCACGCACAGGCACCACCACAATTTATTCACATTTAATCATTTGGATATCACTGATTTAAGTCATTGATGTGCTACCCACAATGCTCTTTTGTACTGAACTGACCCTGTGGGGGCGAATTTCGGTAAATTTTGCATCCCACAGCCATGACTGTGGGATAGAGGTCGTATAGTAACTGTGATAGATAGAGCCGTTGAAACCAGAAATCTAAAGTCTAGAAATCAGCATGTATTTTTCCGTGGTCAGTTGTTCTTGTGCGAATTCTTGCATAACAGCAAGCCTTGATATAGTGTGTCTGTCATTTCACCCTCTGGGGACCCCATTCTGCTTACACCTCAGCAGAATGAGGTTCCAAGAGGGTGAATTTGGTGATGCTAGCCCGCCATGCGGGGTAGCGTCACTAAATTCACCCTATGGGAACCTCATTCTGCAAATGACAGACACATGTGCTATTTCAAGGCTTGCATAACAGTGTATTGGTTCAAGTTTCCTTGGACTAAAAACAACTTGAGAAGTCTGTTGGTTCAGACCTATATTTATAGTTTTGAAAACAGCAGGGGGCGTGGCTTGATGGTCTCTGTTGGGGGGGTGTCCACCTTGAAATTTCCAACTGGTACCTCAAACTTTCCAACCGTATGAAATGTTCTACATGACCCTTTATTACAAATGATGGTCATTTCAGACCAAAATTTGACAAAAAGTTGTAAAATATGCTACTGTTGGTCTAAAAACAAACTCCCCATTAATTATATAATTATTGCAAACTCAAAAAATGAAAACAATTTCAACATATATGTGGTGTAAAATTTCTAACTAATGTCGTCTCAGACATGAACTTTCCAACTGTTGAAAATTATTACCATAGATGGGGGTAAACACCCCCCACCCACCCACCCCCTTTGGAAAGACGATAGGGGATCGAGTTATATCCTATATCGAATCTTCTTCAACACGAAAACGTCCGAAATTTTCTGTTCGATCCCAGCTCAAATTGAGATATCAACATGATATCCTGAAAGTTTCAAGATGTGGAAAAAAATCAATCAATTTGAGAGGATTTTTTTCTTTTTTTTATGAAATTAGTGCATAGAATAAATATCTCAATAAGATTCTGCATTGTATATCTATGTTGTGCTTAATGTTTTTGGTCTCGGCCGTAAAAAAAATTCAAACTTTGTCACGCATGTAATCTTTGGGTGAATATTACACACTTCGACCAAAGGGGGCCGGGAACACCTTTCTATCTATATTATACGGAATGTTCCATCATCCCCCGATAACTGCCGCAATACTAACCTGTATTATATTTCCACTGGAACAAACACTGGTTGCATGATAATCCTGGTGGGAGTTTCAAGCGAACTTTATATATTCCCACTTTCCATGGTTTGGGAAGCATGTACCTCGTACCAGAACCGTCTGCGAGACCGAGTTGGTGTTTGTTCAAACATTGCTGCGTTACTTCTACGACATTTCCAGCCGAATCGAACTCCAGGTCACCTGGTCCGGGATTGTCGTATGCGCATAGTCGGAACTCAACCCATCCGCGGTGGTTAGCTGTGAATTCAAACTCCGCTTCTATGATGTCACCTGACTGGTATGTTTCCGTAACCGTTCCCACATAATATTTTCCTCCTCTCTCGTGCGCTCTCGGTCTCGGTTCTGCTGGGTCTCCACACACTCCACATTTGCCACGAAATCGACCCCAAAGTTGCTGAAAATAGTTTTTTTTTATATATATATATTTATTTGCGGAGAGTATATATATGACATATTCACATTATACTCAAAGGCCCACATAATTTTCGAACTCCCAGATTACTTTATATAAAATATATGCCATATTATATACCATTTGAAAAGAGGAAGCTCCAAAACATTGTATTATCAACTTATCCGGTGTAATAAACTGTGGACATGTTGTTGCCAACGCGTTTTGTCATCAAGATTGAAGTAAAAATCAGTATTATTTTCAATGCAGGGGGGATAACTCTATATATTAAAGATAGAGATCTTCCCCTTTCATTGAAAAAGTTTGAATTCTGTTGCATTATGGGTGCCAGAGGGAGGAAGTCTTCAGCAGTTTTCTATTTCTCTGTAGGCATCTTCTGAGACACAGATGTTTCAAATAGTGATGAATTATTGTATTTTAATCATATTTTATGGCATAGATTGTTATTAAAACCGTATATCAAGTCACACACAAAAAAAAATCGGCGACTCTAAAATTAAGTGGGCCTTTCAATATGTATATACCCCATGTGTGTTACATTAAATCATGTTCGACAATTATTGGTGAACTGCCGATTTGGTCATCGTTATTTGTCATATCCCAATAAAACTCCCCATGACACGAACCGACGTCACATCTGCTTGACCCAGATAACTAAAAGCGGTAGATAGAACAGGCGGGCGTGTGTTTTTAAGTGCGCGACCAGAGACAACATCGACGTATAATTCACATGCATGCAATATTGAGTCATAACTTAAGAGTGCTGCATGGTATAATGTCCAAACTGCAGACAGTTTGAAATCAATTCAGCTGAGTTTATAATAATTATTAAGAAAATTGCCATATGTTTGAGTCTGTTTTCGTGAGGAGTATGGTGCTGTGGTCGTTGGAGCATATTATAGTCTGAATCGCTTCGTGTTTTACACAATGTACACAGCGTCACTTTAAAGGCCCACTTAATTTTAGAGTCGCCGATTATTTTTTTATAGTGACTTGATATACGGTTTTAATAACAATATATGCCATAAAATATTATTAAAATACTATAATTCATCACTATTTGAAACATCTGTGTCTCAGAAGATGCCCTCAGAGAAATAGAAAACTGCTGAAGACATCTCCCCTCTGGCACCCATAATGCAACAGAATTCAAACTTTTTCAATGAAAGGGGAAGAACTCTATCTTTAATATATAGTGTTATTCCCCTTGCATTGAAAACAAGCAGTCGCAGACGGCGGTATCCCCCGCCGAATTGTGCAGTTGGGGAAGTGCATTCTCAATAATGTTTGCGTTCTCAGTATGTGCTAAACAAGAGGTGGAATTTTGTCAAAAAGCCTGGCTTGCGAACTCATTTTAGGTACTGGTCATGGGAACGAATATACCAAAATAGTCGGATTCCTTATGTCATTTTGCATTTTTGGTTTGTTAAAAGCGATCTGAAAACGGATTATGTATGCCTAGTAGGTGTGTTTTCAGGATTCACTTGTTTCCATTCTTGAATTTTGGCGGGACGGCCTAAATCGGGGTCAACATAATTTAGAGAGCGTTTCGTATTTACAGAAAACGATAGATGGTGCCATTTGGCGTATGGTGATCGGTACGATTTGAAACTTCTCCAAAATACTAGATATGACCGTTAAATGTATTTTTGAAAATTTTGATGTGATCGGTTCATTCTTGTTGGCTACAGTTGTGATCAAAATGTAACACTGAGCCCTATGGAGATTGTACTACTTTGGATAAATGGCGCCATTTTGCGTATTATGATACGCGCGTACTGATATTCCTAAAAAATACTAAGTATGAAACACAGACGTAGTTTTAAAAAGAATGGATGTGATTAGATGATTCTTGCTGGGTACAGTTGCGATCAAAATTTAACACTTAACCCTATGGAGAATTTCGTGTTATGCTCAAACGTTGATTGTAATATCACTTATTGGCAATCGTGCGCAACTATATATGTAGACTAACACTAGTGTTTGACCCACTGTAACTATCCGTGATTTAATAGATGCAATATATGATATAGTTATGCATCAAGATACAGTATTTGGCAAAAGTAAGTGTCGAATGGTTTTGTAATTTCTATAATATGCAGCCTGTTGAATCAAAAGAAAATATTCACGACAAGACTGTTCACGATGTGATGACATATTATATTATTGTTTTATTTGATACTTGTCTGTCTTGTTTTCCACTGACTAGTTTTTAAAACCACATCGTTGATCATAACGGGGTGTAGTGTCACACATACACAGGTATATATAGTAGTTGTTCGTTGTCATTAACTCAATCGTTGTCATCGGAGTATATCCCACATGCACTGAGAGAATCTGTGTTTTCGCAGGATTTGTGCTACTGATAAATGGACATTTCGGCTCAGCTGAGATCTTTACTATAGCGGTATAGGCTTTGCTTTCACACTTCCCACGCCAGTTACATTTGGCCAACTTCAGTACAGCGACTGAAACCCAACATTCACCATCAATATTCTGACCACAGTTAATCTCCACGCTTCGTGTATAGCTGTAAAATCAAGTAAATTCGAATTTCAGCTAAAGTAGAGCTTAATGAGTAAAATAGATATCAACCATAGTTGAATTTTCCTGTAAATTCCGAGTAGGTGCTTAGTAACCGTTACTAAGGAGCTATCGGGACCGGTGGCAAAGTCTCCCGATCTTATAATGATCAGTAGCCTATTTGCAGAGCATGGCTTCATAGTTTTAGAGATACATGTGCCCAACTTTGAACAAAACCAGCACCGTGTAATTAGACACTGACTAAATTAAGGCAATACCAATGAATGATTAGTACACCATTGTGGCATTTGATTAGCAACCGTTGCTAACCCTAAATAAGACATATGGTTCACTTTGACGGCCTGGTATATCTCAAATTTCACATTTGGGTATTTACTGCATCGGAAAGCAAACGTTGAATTACGACCCTATCAGTTACAATTGCAATTTCCAGTGAATTCCCGGTATTTTCCTAGACTAAGTTTATCGATCGTATAATGATCAATGGCCCATGGGGCACTAACATGTACAGTTTCATATCTGTGTCACCATTTGAACATAACCAATACCATCCGTCTATAGACACTATCTGATTTACGGGAAAATACCACGGCCCATAGTGTTGATCGGTTCAAAGCCAATTGTATTATTGGGGGAGAACGATCCATTAAGCCTAAGTCGATGGTTTGTTCACAACAGGTGGAGTCATGATACATTATGAAGGATGATGGAAGGGTCCCATCAACTATGTTCTTCGACACAGTATTGTCCCCGCACTGTGTCACTTGCATCTTGATTTAAACATATTTTATTGTATATCAATTATATACATGGGGATTGGGACACAAGTTTTGTCAACTTAGTGACGCCCCTCTCCCGCACAAAAGGTATAACATAACATTTAAACAAGATGGCAGGATGAAATTGTGAATATTTAAGCAGAGAAACAGATGTGAATATTTGTACAGAGTGTGCTATGAGTGGAGTTTTATTGTGTCCAGTTTTACCCTCACGTTGTCATAAGTTGTGTCACTTGCATCTTACTGTGTTGTACTATATATAAGACCAAGCACATAATGCACATATATATCTTCTTATAAATAAATTATCTCTTAGAGAGTGTCCAGAGATGTCTTGCCTATTTATACTGACAATTTATTTTTATTCTTGTGGCAAAGGATTTGAGGGAGTGATTTTTTGTTATGATGACTAAGGTGTTAATTTAGTATGTGAAACATGTATCCCGGGGGATGTATCGAGTGGACGGAGAAAGTGTTTTCTTTATCATCAGATGAACATATTTTAAACTCCCAATTTTGATAAACCCGACCAGGACTAATAGAACCATCTATATATGCCCAGCAATATTTAGCAATACATATGGACATGATAACATTGTTTAACATTTTGAAACAATACCACCCTATCCACATGTATGGCTAAACATATCATTGGCATATATGAGTTGTTGTAATTGTTACATTGATGCTGCATGGTCGGGTTTCTCCAAATTTAATACTAAAACAGAATGACCCATAAGCTACGGTGGCTGGTTTAGGACATGGGAAAATGTTTTTTTTTATTTCGTGGCCACGAAATTACTAATTCGTGGCAACGAAATGATCATTCGTGGCGAATTATAACTGATTGACCTTTGCATATATCCAGATACCTTTCCGGTATGGTTACAATTGATGATGTTTTAGAAACAATGTATACGATCGCAGAGAAGCTACTATAAACCCATTATGGCCTGGGACCCGGGCTCTATGGGGATATGGACGTCCGATATAAACTAGCCCAGATAGAATGGGGAGACACGGGTCAGGTGGCTCCAAGACAAACTGAATACTCCTTTGTTTTTACCACAATGCATCGAATGGGAATGACATTTCACTCAGCACATTGGCCGATTTAAGTCAAATAAGGGGTTTTGTAGGGTGGGCCCAAAAACAAACTTATAAATATTCACACCTTTCAACCATACCCGATCCAAAATGGTCGCCGCTCAGAAGTGGTCAAATAGGGTACACATTATTTCTCGGTCGACCGATATAGATCAAATAAAGGGTGTTGAACGGTGGCTCGCAAAGTAAGCTAAATTTTCACACCTTCAGCCCATTCGAGCGAAAATGATAACTGATCAGAGGGGTCCATATATGGTACCATGCAATTGCCCCCCCCCCCCATTTTAGGTCGAAAATATATGATAGTGTGTTGTAGGGTGGCCCCTGATGAGACAAACTAAATATTCACCCGCTTTCACCATCCTGATCCAAAATGGCCGCCCCAGATGGGTTCAAATATGGCACCTATGCAATTTCTCGGCCTCTTAACCGTTTGATGTGGTATAATTGGTGCTGTAGGGTGGCCCCAAGATATACTGAATGTCGTGGGTGCCCCATATGTGACCCACCCCCAGGACGGCGGCAACTTTGGATCGGGTTGGTGAAAGGGGTGATTACTTAATTTGTTTTACGGGCAACCCTACAACACCCTTTATATCAAATCGCCGTGGCTCATGTCAAGATGGTGGACAACTACAACCAGGTCATCTCTATCCGCTTCCATTACAACAATGGGACTGACGATCGTATATCACAATTAGTTATTTCGTGGCCACGAATTAGTTATTTCGTGGCCACGAATTAGTATAAAAAATAAAAAGAATATTGCCATGTCCTAAAAGTTTTGACTGCATGACACTTACATAAATATGACTCGCAGAATTGTTAGCACACAACTCCGTATTATGCGGTACTTCGTCCTGGCAATAAACATTAATTTTGTCAATTGATGAAAAAACAACATCAATCAATTTTACAACGACATCCTGAAACTTTAGTCATGATAAACATTATATTTGTAGAATAGTGGACATTATCACTGAAGCACGTGATTGTGATGTGTATGATTGATGTGAACCACATTTTTATCAACTATTGTATCTGGTGCCCTGACTACGTTGCAAGTTAATTTGGTAAAATCACATGTAGTTACGATATATTACATGTAAGAGCCATGCATACATGTATATGATAGCCATTAAGTTCCACACTGTGAACATTTGAGTAAATTGTCAAACTCTATATAGGGTCCAACGTTAGTTTTGTTCGCAACTGTAGTACACTACCCGCGGAGACTTATCTGACGACACCATTCTCAAAAATACATTTCAGAGTTATACTTGACATATGTGCATAATTTCAACTCGCACAATTCATGAAAAAGCTAATCGTGTTAGTTAATATATGTATAATCAGGAAACGCTCTTTAAATTTTTTAAACCGTCCAAACAATTTGTTTCCACTAAAATGTCAGACTGGAAACAAGTAGACTCTGAAAGTAGACCGCCATATTTGATATGTTTGTTAATTTCAACTCGCACAATCACCAGAAGGTTAGTTATGAGGATTAATATTTGTATAATAAGCAAACGCTCTTTAAATTCTTAAAACAGTCCAAAAAAACTTTTTCCCAATGAAATTTCAACTGGACACAGGTAAACTCTGAAAGTAGACACGCTATTGATATAAATAAACCGTTCGCATGTCGGTTTAGACAATCCGAAATTGCGCGACCGTTGTCTTCGACCAAAGGAATCTGACTTGTGAAATCAGCGAGGATGGGGTAGGGTTAGCTTTTCTGCGATATCTTTACCAAAAATCTATGTATCGAAGTTTTGTTTGTGGCATATGATCAAGATATCCTTGTTGATTGTTCATGTTCGTCTATATGTTATGTAGCTGATTTTAAGAATATACAATACCACAATATTTGGGAAAGAAAATTGAAAATGCAGTCATAAATACAATTCATCTGATGATTTTATGATAAAATACCACATTAAGATATGTAATTAAGTAATTTGTGGCAAGATCTCTCCATGTTTTTCGATTTCTAAGAACAAAGAAAGCCACTTACCGAACATGCTATGCGTAATAGCATGTTTTTATTACCATGTTGACGGGGAAAAAATAGAGGGGTACACAAACAAAAGCCTCACATAAACCTGTTTCCACTAAAATATCAAGCTGGAAACAGGTAGATTCTGAAAATAGACACACTGGTGGTATAGAAACTGTTCTCATATCGCTTTTAACATTCCGAAAACGCGCGACCACTTTTTTCGACATAAGGAATCCGACTATCTTTTTAATCCGTTGACATTCGTGGAAATTAGCCCTGTGACGTCGTCCATTTGCACCAAAAAAAATAAACAAAGTCCAATAACTCTGCTGAAAATATCCGGCCGGACCTGGTTTGCGAACTCGTTCTAGATAGTAGAGGCTCTAAGGTCCCAAAAATGGCCAAAGTGTGCAAAATTGGATAAAAGCATGAAACTTGGTATACACATAGTTGATGATATGGGGGTCAATATAAGAGCGAGACCCAAGCGTGAAAGTGACCTTGATGACCTTGAGGTCAAGGTCAAAGGTCAAATTTTCAATTTTTAACTGGCGGTATGAGTTATAACATTTTTAAGACAACAAATTACTTATACATATCAAAATTACATTAATATGACTTCAAATAGGCCATATTAGTCACCTTTATAACAAAATCTACACAGATCTTGAGAACTTTTCATATTGAAGCTCAAAAAGTCAGTTGTTCATCCGAATAATTGCAAAAATTCCATGAACAATGAATATAAAGTCCCAACTATTTAACATGCTCACTAAATGCCACCACATTCCACATCATTGTATTGCATATATATCAGCGTACATTACAAGAGTGAGACCATGCATTAAATTCACCCAGATGACCTTGAGGTCAATGTCAAAGGTCAAAACTCATTTTTATAAAATTGTTAATGGTGTGAGCTGAGCCTGAATTATTCCTCGATATTGGTCTAAAAATATGTTACTTTTATAAAGTAACATTTTGCTCATTTTAGTCACCCAACGCATTGTACAATACATGTATTACCCAAATGTTTGACACATAAGCACTACATGCGGTGGAAAAAACTTGGCATGATCACATGGTAATCGATTCTCTGGTCAGGATTAAAGGACAGTAAAATCACATATCAGCAATGTATAGACAGATTATATGTTGAATATGTTGAACTAACTAGAGACTAGCATCGTGATATAGCATACCCTTTGATTCACTAACTCCTCAGATATACCCTGTTGGTAACATTTATTGGTTTTCTCTTGAAAAAAGGAAGTTTAGTTTTGAAAGAAGTGTTCAAACAATGCTATAATGATATCTTTTTCGCAGACAATAAGTCATTGCTTGTATAGAGTGTCAAAATGCTATGCCACTGAATCCTGAAGCAAGCCATGCAGGCTGGCTCTCTGGTGTTTACATCTCCGATTTGGTAGACAATGTGTGAAATGGTCATCAGCTAGCTAGGGTGGTCAATATACTAGTATATCTATGTATCAATGGGCCACATAACATGTACAATGACTGGATATTCACATTAGTGGCAGGTTACCCGTATCTCATTATAGTGTCGTTATTCAGAAAGTTGTTGGCCAGATTGCCAGAACTGAACAGCGATGTCGGGGAACTGGATGTCTATAGTCTCCCCATATTATGTTATCCGGTACCTCAATAGTTCCCAAAGTAGTGGTATCTAGGAACTGGGTGCATGTCAATCGTGGTGGTCGAAAGCAGGGGTCAAATAACTGATTCCAGCATTAATTGGTCAGCTAAAGTACCCACCACATATAATAACACATATCCATGCAAACCATACATTTGTTTGGCATCGGATCGTCAGCACCTAGGATAGCCCATGTGTGGCATAGCGATACATAGGACTGATTAGTCAAAGTGCCACAGTTTAGTGGTGACCAGATAACATACACCGGTATATGACTATTCCTCTAGTTTACCTGTGTCGTTGGATTTGAGAGGAATTTGCGATTCATCTGGGGCAGTGTATTCTACGTATCTATCCCGAAATTGGGACACCAGTGCTCTTGTCTCTATTGGTGTCTAGAATATCCATATCATTGTGGTGGTCAATTTCAAGAGAAGTCACTGTACTCTAACAGCTGACAGTCTGCTGTGAAAAGCGTGACCTACACGTATATATAGCAATGACAATATATTCTTATCCTGGGACTGGGCTACCCAAATACAAATTCCAGCAGTGGTCGGCCAAGTTAGCCATATCCAGAACATGCATGGCTGCCATTGGCTGGCCATAGAGTACTTCTGCAGTGGTGACCAGATTACCTATATCTCATATCCTGGAATTATGGTGCAGATCGAGTGCACCAATATCACCCATGCACATCCTGAAACTAGGCAACTAGGTGCCAGTTTCCAGTGATGAAAGATTGCCTGTATTCTGGAATCATGTGATCATTGTGCACATCTTCACTTATGATCAAATTCCCCATGCACCGCTTGACCAGTGTACCCATCTATGAAGGTGGTCCGATATCTCACTCATGGGGACTGAACAATTCTTCAATTTTGAAATTTCAGGACTGTCTGGTAGTACCAACTCTTAAGTATGAAACTTTTTTAATTTTGATAATAAAACCAACACATTATCTTCAGTATATTATGAAGAATATTAGCAAGGTATAGCCAATGTAACTTGTATTGCCATTGCCAAAAAAAGTACCTGATTCATGCCAACATTCCGCCTACATGTACACTTACATGGTCAAGCCATTTGGAAGTTTTGTGTCAAATGTGTAGCAGCGTGAATTTCGTTACTTATTCCTTATTCGTTATTCAAAAAATTTGGGAAAATGTGGCAAATGACCATGGCAACGTCTTAAGTAGGGCGAGACAAAATTTCCTGCGAAAAAAAATTCTGGAAAAAAGTTTTTAAATGCCTCGAAAATAGGCAAAGTCCGAAAATAAACGGAAATAGTCCGAAACAAGTGCAGGGTCGTAAATGGCCACCTCGGCCGAAAATTTTGGGCCGAAAAGATTTTCGGTCGAGTCAGAAAAAGTGGGTCGAATCCCAGTTTTCGCTCTGCTCGGTCGGGAAAATTTCGGAAAATGTGGCAAACTGTCACATATTAAAAAATGGCCACCTGGGCCGAACTTTTTGGGGCGAAAAGTTTTTGGGTCGAGTCCGAAAAAGTGGGTCAAATAGAAATTCCCGCTTTGCTCGGTCAGGAAAATTTGGGAAAATGTGGCAAATGACCATGGCAACGTCTTAAGTAGGGCGAGACAAAATTTCCTGCGAAAAAAAATTCTGGAAAAAAGTTTTAAAATGCCTCGAAAATAGGCAAAGTCCGAAAATAAACGGAAATAGTCCGAAACAAGTGCAGGGTCGTAAATGGCCACCTCGGCCGAAAATTTTGGGCCGAAAAGATTTTGGGTCGAGTCAGAAAAAGTGGGTCGAATCCCAGTTTTCGCTCTGCTCGGTCCGGAAAATTTCGGAAAATGTGGCAAACTGTCACATATTAAAAAATGGCCACCTGGGCCGAACTTTTTGGGCCGAAAAGTTTTTGGGTCGATTCCGAAAAAGTGGGTCAAATATAAATTCCCGCTTTGCTCGGTCAGGAGAATTTGGGGAAATGTGGCAAATGACCATGGCAACGTCTTAAGTAGGGCGAGACAAAATTTCCTGCGAAACAAAATTCTGGAAAAAAGTTTTTAAATGCCTCGAAAATAGGCAAAGTCCGAAAATAAACGGAAATAGTCCGAAACCAGTGCAGGGTCGTAAATGGCCACCTCGGCCGAAAATTTTGGGCCGAAAAGATTTTGGGTCGAGTCAGAAAAAGTGGGTCGAATCCCAGTTTTGTCGCTCTGCTCGGTCGGGAAAATTTCGGAAAATGTGGCAAACTGTCACATATTAAAAAATGGCCACCTGGGCCGAACTTTTTGGGCCGAAAAGTTTTTGGGTCGAGTCCGAAAAAGTGGGTCAAATAGAAATTCCCGCTTTGCTCGGTCAGGAAAATTTGGGAAAATGTGGCAAATGACCATGGCAACGTCTTAAGTAGGGCGAGACAAAATTTCCTGCGAAAAAAAATTCTGGAAAAAAGTTTTTAAATGCCTCGAAAATAGGCAAAGTCCGAAAATAAACGGAAATAGTCCGAAACAAGTGCAGGGTCGTAAATGGCCACCTCGGCCGAAAATTTTGGGCCGAAAAGATTTTGGGTCGAGTCAGAAAAAGTGGGTCGAATCCCAGTTTTCGCTCTGCTCGGTCGGGAAAATTTCGGAAAATGTGGCAAACTGTCACATATTAAAAAATGGCCACCTGGGCCGAATTTTTTGGGCCGAAAAGTTTTTGGGTCGAGTCCGAAAAAGTGGGTCAAATAGAAATTCCCGCTTTGCTCGGTCAGGAAAATTTGGGAAAATGTGGCAAATGACCATGGCAACGTCTTAAATAGGGCGAGACAAAATTTCCTGCGAAAAAAAATTCTGGAAAAAAGTTTTAAAATGCCTCGAAAATAGGCAAAGTCCGAAAATAAACGGAAATAGTCCGAAACAAGTGCAGGGTCGTAAATGGCCACCTCGGCCGAAAATTTTGGGCCGAAAACATTTTGGGTCGAGTCAGAAAAAGTGGGTCGAATCCCAGTTTTCGCTCTGCTCGGTCGGGAAAATTTCGGAAAATGTGGCAAACTGTCACATATTAAAAAATGGCCACCTGGGCCGAACTTTTTGGGGCGAAAAGTTTTTGGGTCGAGTCCGAAAAAGTGGGTCAAATAGAAATTCCCGCTTTGCTCGGTCAGGAAAATTTGGGAAAATGTGGCAAATGACCATGGCAACGTCTTAAGTAGGGCGAGACAAAATTTCCTGCGAAAAAAAATTCTGGAAAAAAGTTTTAAAATGCCTCGAAAATAGGCAAAGTCCGAAAATAAACGGAAATAGTCCGAAACAAGTGCAGGGTCGTAAATGGCCACCTCGGCCGAAAATTTTGGGCCAAAAAGATTTTCGGTCGAGTCAGAAAAAGTGGGTCGAATCCCAGTTTTCGCTCTGCTCGGTCGGGAAAATTTCGGAAAATGTGGCAAACTGTCACATATTAACAAATGGCCACCTGGGCCGAACTTTTTGGGCCGAAAAGTTTTTGGGTCGAGTCCGAAAAAGTGGGTCAAATAGAAATTCCCGCTTTGCTCGGTCAGGAAAATTTGGGAAAATGTGGCAAATGACCATGGCAACGTCTTAAGTAGGGCGAGACAAAATTTCCTGCGAAAAAACATTCTGGAAAAAAGTTTTTAAATGCCTCGAAAATAGGCAAAGTCCGAAAATAAACGGAAATAGTCCGAAACAAGTGTGGTGCCTTAAATGGCCACCTCGGCCGAAAATTTTGGGCCGAAAAGATTTTGGGTCGAGTCCGAAAAAGTGGGTCGAATCCCAGTTTTCGCTCTGCTCGGTCGGGAAAATTTCGGAAAATGTGGCAAACTGTCACATATTAAAAAATGGCCACCTGGGCCGAACTTTTTGGGGCGAAAAGTTTTTGGGTCGAGTCCGAAAAAGTGGGTCAAATAGAAATTCCCGCTTTGCTCGGTCAGGAAAATTTGGGAAAATGTGGCAAATGACCATGGCAACGTCTTAAGTAGGGCGAGACAAAATTTCCTGCGAAAAAAAATTCTGGAAAAAAGTTTTAAAATGCCTCGAAAATAGGCAAAGTCCGAAAATAAACGGAAATAGTCCGAAACAAGTGCAGGGTCGTAAATGGCCACCTCGGCCGAAAATTTTGGGCCGAAAAGATTTTGGGTCGAGTCAGAAAAAGTGGGTCGAATCCCAGTTTTCGCTCTGCTCGGTCCGGAAAATTTCGGAAAATGTGGCAAACTGTCACATATTAAAAAATGGCCACCTGGGCCGAACTTTTTGGGCCGAAAATATTTCGGGCCGAGTCCGAAAAAGTGGGTCAAATAGAAATCCCCCCTCTGCTCGGTCAGAAAAATAGGTAAAATGTGGCAAATGACCATGGCAACGTCTTAAGTAGGTCGAGAAAAAATTTCCTGTCAAAAAATATTCTGGAAAAAAGTTCAAAAATGCCTCGAAAATAGGCAAAGTCTGAAAATGAACGGAAATTGGCCGAAACAAGTGGTGGGTCATTAATGGACACCTCGGCCAAAAATTTCGGGTCTTGAGTAAAGACTCGACTTTAGGCAGCAGGTACTTCTGAAACAGATCAGGATAGGTATGTCGGTATCTGGATATTGGAACGTGTTAGCTCTAAGACAACTTTGGAGTTGAATACTCCACCAGTCCTGTACTTAGCCTCGCTATTAAAGCCGAACGCCTTATTCGTCATTATTATATTGTATACGTGTATACATATAATAGTAGCTTCGCTATAGGTACGTTCATAACACTCACAGATGTCCAAAAAGGCGAGGCGGTGGAACTCCTCCAATGCATTGACAACCGCGGTTGGGATCTACGAGTTGGCCTCCGCTCAATCACTTATACAGTTTGGTGGTACAACATAAACAATGGGGAGTCGTTCTCGTGGAAGAACAGTCGCGGAATTATTAAAGAAATAGACGTTCCTCCGGGGCTGTATAACTTCACACATATATGGGACCTTGTCGAAGAAAACATTGACACCATACTGGCGGTGAGCAAAGTTAATGGTTTGATAATCTAACCGTGGATGATGGGCAGGAGATCTTATTTACAAATGGACTGCTGTCCATCGATCTTTTTTACAGATGGACTGCTGTCCTTACTTGGATTGGACGACGGTTTAAATGGCCAGTGGCTCTCTGCGGGCACATCTACTGGGGACCGCCCGTCAACTTTGCATCCACAAAAATGCCTCATCTGCACTTGGAGCAGATAAACAGATCTAGTCCCGTTGTAGATGAGGATCCATCCAACATCCTGGCAACGAGTGGGTTTGACTGTCTCTGATTTTGTGCCATCGGCACCCTCCAAGTCGAGCATCCTGAGTTCAAACGTCTTCAGTGCTGAACACAGAGTGCATTGAAGATAGAGGTCCGCGATGATAGAGGTGCACGTCTGAATAGTGACCTACCTATCAGTGTGGTACTAGAGATACGATGAGTATCTACGGCCCTATAGAGTTTTCTGCACTCAGTGAGAGTTCCTACGGAACTGGTACTCCGCCGGGTAGTGCCCTGATTACTATCTGGGCATAATTCAATGGCAGCGTCACGTTGGTGGTTTACTCGGAAGGGGCGGCGATCGGCCGTTCACCATGGGGAACTCGGCTACTGGGGATAGGTTGTGTGGATACCCCGTACTAGCGAATGGTAAAATAATACGAATGGGCATGTCCGCGTCTAATGGTGACTTTGCCGCGGTTGAGGTTATAAACGGCAAAAAGACCACGGAGCAAAAATATCTAGTGAGAAACAGAAGAGGACGAGGGTGTTTGCAGATCCATTGAAGCTGCGACGGTGTAATGTAATACCGTTTGACTGGAAAGACGACCATTGTGGACGAAGTCGCAAATTCAACGAGATGAAAACTGAAATCCGGACTAGGGCACGAAAAACGCACGCCGCGGTGATGGATGGCGAGGCAAAAAAGCACTTATTCAGAAAGGCAGAGAAGAAGCCAAGGCGATTATAGAAAAGTTATCAGTTTCGCGGTAGTGTAAACTCGTTCCCGTTCCTAAAGAACTGGCTGAGCCTCCTTATTAGTATACGTAATTTTATTGTGACTGTCAATGTATTACAAAGTAATAATATGTATTACAAAGTAATAATATGAACAGCAAGGTGTCTAGTCGCATCGGGACAATCTACTACAGCCCGAGGGTTACTGGAAGGGGCTTGCAGCAATCAAGAACCTCGCGGCAGCAGCCAATGTTTCTGCCAGATGGCCCAAGAAGCAGGCCATCTGGCAGATATACCTACCCAATCCGCATGTGCCAAGGCCCAAGTTTGACGAGCCAGTGCCAAATGAAGTCCACCAGGCCGACCTGCTTTTTCTGCCTCATGACCGGGTGGTTCGCAAGACATACAAATACGCACTCACCGTCGTCGACGTGGCCTCTCGATACAAATAAGCCGAGCCCCTCGCGGATGCCATTGAACGGATCTACAGTCGAGGCCCTCTTAGATGGCCGAAATTGCGCCAGGTCGACCCGGGGCTCGAGTTCATGGGTGCTGTGAGCCTCCTGCTAAGCAAGCACAGCGTTCAGGTGAGACGGGTCCGTGTGGATGTCCACCGACACCAGGGGGTCGTGGAGCGCTTCAACCAACACGCCCAGCAGATGAAGCTTCCCGCCGGTCAAAGGTCGACTGAATGGGTGGTTCGACTGCCCGCTGTTGTATCGTATCTGAACAATGAAATGACTCGTCTGACCGAAAAAAAGCCCTCTGATGCCATCAAGATCAAGTCAGTGAAAACCCTCTTCTGTTGTTCCAGGTCGTCCAATGGGGCCCAAAAAGCAAAAGCACCCCTCGCGAGTGGGCGTTCGTTACATCTACCAGCTTGGCGAGCTGGAAGGGGGCCGCCGACGCACAACTGACCCTGTGTGGTCCCTACATGTGTACCAACTTGAACGCTTGTCACCAAGCGCCCGACGAGCCTGTGCTCTACCATTTAGTGGATGGGCCAGCGCGCGGATTTGTCCGGAAAGTGTTGCTTGTGGTGCCTCCCGACACCCAGCTGTCACCAGCTAGTTCTGTATGAACTGTTAGAAGGACTAGACACTAGGTGTCTCGTTCCATGAACAATGCTGCAGCCCCTCTTTTTCGGTTGCACTCTAGACAGGTCAGCCTCACATCTCTCTGCAGTGCCCTTTGTTGTTATCCAGCCAGTCGACACTAAATTACTGTGTGTCTTTGGATTGGAAGGCCAGAGCAGCCCAATCTCGCACGCCATGCAGCGGTTCTGTTGGGCTTCACGGAAATCGAGGATATAGTCGACCTTGAGATTGAATCCCTGGCGTCCATTAGCCTGGTCCTGGCGCTTGTATACCACAAGCTTCCTTTGTATTTCCTTGCAGGCCTGGCATCGGAACACTCTTCCGGTGGACAGTTTACCCGTTCGAGCTGTTGCAAATACTCCACGCGGGATACGGCTAAGTAGCACATATTGGACCACTGGAGGTAGTCGTCGATGATCCAGACATTCTGAGCGTCGTGGACCGTAAGTCTCTGGCTCGATTGGACGGTGAAAGCATAGCCCAGGCGCCAATCATCGGTTTTAATAGCACACTCGGCGGCCTCGATATAGACCGCAACGACGTCATTGAGAACAAGCTCTTCTCTGTGCGACGGGTCGCCAGTGCCTGCCATGGGATTGCGACGTCAATGTCCTGCTTTCGGCTGTCCTTGGGTGGTAAAGGATAGACACTGGGTTATCTAGGAAATGCTCCTTATGGCGTCGGAGCAACAGCTCATGTGTCTGGTCGCGGACCTTCTGGCGGCTGGTGATGATTAGGTCACCGGGCCTCCACTGCTCCACAAATCGGTCACCCAGTCAGCTCGGGAGAGCCCTCCGCATTTCCTGGCATTGGACTTTGTCACTATGAAGGCGTATACGCTTTTTCAGGGCTTTGATGGCTTCATCTTTTGCTCTGTTGTCGACACCAAACTCTTCGTAGTAGTCTGCCTTTTTTGCAACCAATGGCGAGGCATTTCACCTGCAATCGGTGGCGGCTGTCCTTGATCCCCGCAGCAAATTACATGGACGCCATGTTGGTCACGTCAGTTTGAGAAAATCTCCAGGATAGGCCGGGGCACAGCGCAGACCTCGCCCCAGATGATGGCGCGCGTGATGAACTTCTGCCCCATGCGGTCGGACATCCAGGCATTCTGACCACTCCATCGGAAGAAGCTGTGGTATGTCTGTGCTTTGACCCCACGGGGCCACATTTCTTTCGCGAGGCAATGGGTCGAGGTAATTACGGGGGTCTCTTACACGGAAGAGCTCAATCGCTCTTGTGGTCTTGCAGCTGCCCCCTCCATCATTAAGGTAGCTCAGCCGGTGCCGGGTCAGTTCGTCGTTGTAGCTGGGCGCCGTTGATTCCGCCATCGCTTTGGCTTGGCTACAGTATTCTGGCTTGGAGAAGAACTCGGCGTGTTCCTGCGGCATGTACAACTGCTCTCCCTTGTAGTGCCACTGAGCGGCATGAACCCTGTCTCGGGCCGGTGGCCTGAGAGTTAGCTCGTATAGTGACTCCTGAGACAGTTGCGGCAGTATCCAGGGAGATACTCCACCTGTGGCACGTACGCCTAGACACCGTCAAGTTTCTGCAACGCGGTCTTCTGGACGTAAATGCTATCAGTGGCCACCCGGACAGCCTAATCGGGTTCAAATCTTGCCAGCATAGCGAGGAGGTTGATGTGGGCAAAGGCCAGCATTGAGGCCCTCACGTGGGTGTACTGGGGCTGCGAGCCATCGTAGTATGTGAGAATGTGGCCAAAGGGACACCGTTGGGGTGCGCCAACAAGACTGCCGCTTTTACGGGTGTCACTTACCAAGAAGTCAAGCTCTCCCTGGTCGACCACAAGCCTCCGTGTCAGTCTTTTGTCGTCGACCTTGCTGCCCTGGGTGAACTTGCCTATGATGCTGCAGCCTTGATCACGATATTCAGGGAGCCAGACCTCGGTTCGTTTCTCAAAGGTGATGATGGCCTCACGGACATTCAGGCTCTTCGGGAGACCGGACTCAACCAGGAAGGCGAGCAGGGGTGCGAGGGGGGGGGGGGGGCAGCACTGATCTGCGGAATGCCTTCCCAACCAGGCGGGATGACTGGATGGCAGTTAGGGGCGAACTCCCATTCCTGGACCTCGGCAAAACCAGTGCCTATATCCCTGAGGACGGGGGCCGTTTATTGCGACCCGGGTCATGTGGTGGCTGGGTGCCATAATCTGTCAAATTGTGGCTTGGCCTCACCATGACCTTGGAATCTGGCCGGGTAGCAGGCTTTCATATCGATGCTGACGACGTCTCTTGTATCGTAGCCCATCGCATTCCAAAGGCTTCCATGCTCGACGCAGGCTTTCTGCATGTCATCTCCGAGGTTAGCCGGGGTCGGTTTCCAGCCGTTGTGGTCTTTGGCCACGATACTGGCTGCGTGGTTCACACCGAAGGCTCGGTCTGCGAGCGACTAATCGCCCAGAACTCTGCATGCTTCCTGTAGGTTTTGATGAGTCTCCCGTGTCCTGTAATTGCGGCCGTCTAGCACAAACTGGTCCACATTGAGCTGTCTGTCTTGGCCCCCACAGCAGTCAGACTGCAATCGGCTCGTCCAGTATTGCCCCTCTGATTACTTGCCAGACGTCGCTTTCGTAGAAGTTGACCTCCCTGGACTATGGGAAGTGCAGGTCCTTGGACCATGCATGGCCGTTGTGGCAGATGAGCTTTATATCTATTTTCGAGGCATTTTTGAACTTTTTTCCCGGATTTCTTTTTCACAGGAAATTATGTCTCGCCCTACCTAAGACGTTGCCATGGTCATTTGCCACATTTTCCCAAATTTTTCTGACCGAGCAGAGCGGGAATTTCTATTTGACCCACTTTTTCGGACTCGACCCAAAAACTTTTCGGCCCAAAAAGTTCGGCCCAGGTGGCCATTTTTTAATATGTGACAGTTTGCCACATTTTCCGAAATTTTCCCGACCGAGCAGAGCGAAAACTGGGATTCGACCAACTTTTTCGGACTCGACCCAAATTTGTTTCGGCTGAAAATTTTTGGCCGAGGTGGCCATTTAGGACCCCGCACTTGTTTCGGCCAATTTCCGTTCATTTTGGAACTTTGCCTAATTTCGTGCATTTTGGAACTTTTTTTCTAACTTTTTTTTTTACAGGAAGTTTTGTCTCGCCCTACTTAAGACGTTGCCATGGTCATTTGCCACATTTTCCCAAATTTTCCTGACCGAGCAGAGCGGGAATTTCTATTTGACCCACTTTTTGGGACTCGACCCAAAAACTTTTCGGCCCAAAAAGTTCGGCCCAGGTGGCCATTTTTTAATATGTGACAGTTTGCCACATTTTCCGAAATTTTCCCGACCGAGCAGAGCGAAAACTGGGATTCGACCAACTTTTTCGGACTCGACCCAAATTTTTTTCGGCCCAAAATTTTTGGCCGAGGTGGCCATTTATGACCCTGCACTTGTTTCGGCCAATTTCCGTTCATTTTCGGACTTTGCCTAATTTCGTGCATTTTGGAACTTTTTTTCGAACTTTTTTTTTCATAGGAAGTTTTGTCTCGCCCTACTTAAGACGTTGCCATGGTCATTTGCCACATTTCCCCAAATTTTCCTGACCGAGCAGAGCGGGAATTTCTATTTGACCCACTTTTTGGGACTCGACCCAAAAACTTTTCGGCCCAAAAAGTTCGACCCAGGTGGCCATTTTTTCATAGGAAGTTTTGTCTCGCCCTACTTAAGACGTTGCCATGGTCATTTGCCACATTTTGCCAAATTTTCCTGACCGAGCAGAGCGGGAATTTCTATTTGACCCACTTTTTGGGACTCGACCCAAAAACTTTTCGGCCCAAAACGTTCGGCCCAGGTGGCCATTTTTTAATATGTGACAGTTTGCCACATTTTCCGAAATTTTCCCGACCGAGCAGAGCGAAAACTGGGATTCGATCCACTTTTTCGGACTCGACCCATATTTTTTTCCGCCCAATTTTTTTGGCCGTGGTGGCCATTTATGACCCCGCACTTGTTTCGGACAATTTCCGTTCATTTTCGGACTTTGCCTAATTTCGTGCATTTTGGAACTTTTTTTCCAAATTGTTTTTTCATAGGAAGTTTTGTCTCGCCCTACTTAAGACGTTGCCATGGTCATTTGCCACATTTTGCCAAATTTTCCTGACCGAGCAGAGCGGGAATTTCTATTTGACCCACTTTTTGGGACTCGACCCAAAAACTTTTCGGCCCAAAACGTTCGGCCCAGGTGGCCATTTTTTAATATGTGACAGTTTGCCACATTTTCCGAAATTTTCCCGACCGAGCAGAGCGAAAACTGGGATTCGACGCACTTTTTCGGACTCGACCCAAATTTGTTTCCGCCCAAAATTTTTGGCCGAGGTGGCCATTTATGACCCCGCACTTGTTTCGGCCAATTTCCGTTCATTTTCGGACTTTGCCTAATTTCGTGCATTTTGGAACTGTTTTTCGAATTTTTTTTTCACAGGAAGTTTTGTCTCGCCCTACTTAAGACGTTGCCATGGTCATTTGCCACATTTTCCCAAATTTTCCTGACCGAGCAGAGCGGGAATTTCTATTTGACCCACTTTTTGGGACTCGACCCAAAAACTTTTCGGCCCAAAACGTTCGGCCCAGGTGGCCATTTTTTAATATGTGACAGTTTGCCACATTTTCCGAAATTTTCCCGACCGAGCAGAGCGAAAACTGGGATTCGACACACTTTTTCGGACTCGACCCAAATTTGTTTCCGCCCAAAATGTTTGGCCGAGGTGGCCATTTATGACCCCGCACTTGTTTCGGCCAATTTCCGTTCATTTTCGGACTTTGCCTAATTTCGTGCATTTTGGAACTTTGTTTCCAAAATTGTTTTTCACATGAAATTTTGTCTCGCCCTACGTAAGACGTTGCCATGGTCATTTGCCACATTTTCCCAAATTTTTTGAATAAGGAATAAGGAATAAGGAATAAGTAACTAAATTCACGCTGCTCAAATGTGTAGCAGCAAAGTGGAATAATCCAATCTTGTGATAAGATTTTTCTATAGTGAGAAACCAACGCTATTCATGCAGTAGGAGAATATAGGAGATTCAAATGTTTCCGTGTGTATTGATTGAAGTCAATTAAGCATATCGGCGGTTGCATTGTGGACATGTCGCTTAATTACCACCAGATTATGTTTACACATTCTGCTACAAATTTGGCCGATATCTCAAAACGTGTAGCTTTGGCGCCGTAAATCACACGACTTCTCCTGCCAAGTGTGTATCCATAGCAAGTATACCACGTAGCACATGTTACAAGTTAAACGAATGTTTGGCTGAACCTGGCCATTATCACCTCCTTCAATGAAATCAGTAGAAATGGTAATTTATTTATCACAGATAGGGTTACCATTCTAATGCCTTCTTTCTTCAAATTGGTATTTTGCCCCAAGGCTTACTGGCTGTGTTATTGGCACTCATGATTGAAAACATCTTCTTTTTTTCTCAAAGCACATTGATGACAGATCTTGAAACATGCTGTTGGGAGTTGAATATGATTTCGATAAATCGCCGACTTTACTTTATTCAGTTTAATTTTCAAAACAGGTATACATTTTGACTACTCTTACCAAAATATCCTAGGATATCCAAGAAATTCCTAGGATATCCTAGGAATAAAACCTTGGAATAGTTAGGAAAATTCCTTGGAATTCCTAGGATATCCTAGGATCGGAGTTTCAAGTTCGGAAAACCTTGGAATACCTCAGCAAATTCAACCGAGCTCATCCAAGGATTTCCAAGCTTTAAAATATCTTAATCATAACTTTTCCGAGCTTTGCCAAGGTTACCAAGCTTTACCAAGGTGTCCAACCAAGCTTTACCAAGGTTGCAGCCTAGCTTTACCAAGGTTTCCAACATATCTTTACCAGGCTTTACCAAGTTTGCAGCCTAGCTTTACCAAGCTTTACTGAGGTTTCCAACCTAGCTTTACCAAGCTTTACCAAGGTTGCAGTCTAGCTTTACCAAGCTTTACCAAGGTTGCAGCACAGCTTTACCAAGCTTTACCAAGCTTTAGCATACAACCTTGACCAATGTTGCAGCTAAGCTTTACTAAGGTTGCAACCAAGCTTTACCAAGGTTGCAGCCTAGCTTTACCAAGCTTTACCAAGGTTGCAATTGTTCTGTATTTAAAAGGTGAAAATCTCTAATGGCACTGAAAAGGCTTCAACTTTTGACAATATCATTATCCTTAATGATACTATCTCTTGAAATTTACACAGTCTTGAACCATGCCATATAATCATTCATGATATTATTCATGAAAAGTTCACTTTTCAATCATGATTTTTTAATTTAATTTAGATTGAGATAAATGGTACCTTATGAAGTTATACCATGTACAATGCATATGATAATATTCACAGGTATATTTTTATGGATCTGATGTATTTGGAGAGTGATAAAACAGTTAAATTAGATAAATTATCTATGAATACATAATGATAGAGACAAGCCTTTGGACTGAAAAGGTAGATAGTGGTCCTTAAGGTCATTCTTGGAAATGGTAAAACAATTGTTAAAATAATATTATAAATTAGGGCCACATAAGCAATAACTTACCTGAAAATTGTTGTGATAAAACATGGATTTAAACTCACTGCCACAGTTGATTCAAAATGTCTGCTACAGACAACAGTGACGTCTGCATAGTCATATGGCCCAGTCATGTGACTTGCGACTAAGCTTTACCAAGCTTTTCGAAGGATTTCCAAGCTTTTCCAAGGTTCCACTTCATGTGACAACCTTGGTAAACCTTGGTAAAGTTAAGATCCAAGATTAACTTAGCTTTACCAAGGTTTGGTCAACACTGAGAGAAGGATTTCCGAGCTTTTCCAAGGTTTCAATTTATGTGACAACCTTGGTAAAACTTGGTAAAATTTAGATCCAAGCTTTACTTAATAGCTTTACCAAGGTTTGGTCAACACTGAGTGTCTGAGTCAAGGATTTCCGAGCTTTTCCAAGGCTTTACTTTATCTGACAACCTTGGTAAACCTTAGATCCAAGCTTTACTTAGCTTTACCAAGGTCCCAACCAAGGATTTCCAAACTTTGTTGAAGGGTACATTTTTTCATTCAAAAAGCTTGGTTCAAACCTTGGAAATCCTATGAATTCCTAGGATTCCCAAACTTCTTTTAAAAAGCTCGGATGTCTTTTCGCAAGGGTAGTACTACATGCAACAAGCGTATGGTCTGAACTGTATTAGCTTATGACAATACAATATTAATGGGATGAAAATAATAATTTAAAAAAATGGTGTATCTTCATTGATATGTGCCGTGTGCTGGTGAGACATGGGTTCCAATTCTGCTCATTGGATCTTTTATTCATCCTAATAAGGTATTTGATGGTGTTAAAATAATCAACACCAGCGAACACCATTCAGTTAGTGGTATGTAAGCGCATCATTCCAATTTAATAAACTGATATTTGTTTGTTTGTTTTATTGGGGTTAATGGTCGTTTTAGCTGCTATATCACATCATGTCATATCAGGTCAGATTTACAGGTGGGGGAGAGGCTGCGCAGAGGATATATCTCACTGAGAATAAATCACTGAACACAGGAAAGCAATTGACAAACTTTCCCAATTACATGTACATGAATCTGTGTGTGTGCCACTGATTCAAATCAGTTTCACCATCACTAATTGGAATGGCTTATGTTTGTCTAATGCAACACATACCTTGCCAACTGAGCCACTTTGTTCCCCCACTTATATTGGATATAATTATAATTGTTGCAATATGTTTGAATAAAACATCTAACCTGATACGCCTAAACCATCCCCTCTCCCAAGTGATAATTGACAACATGGCACAATTTTAAGTTCAAGGTCACCAAAAACATTCCAACTCTCATATAAAGCCCCCATATATTACGATGTTAGTCATATTATGTCTCCCCAGTGTGAAGTAATGAATAATATGCACAATGCATTATTTTTAGCTCCCTTGTGCACATTCCAGACAATCTACAGTGAAAATTCATGTTTTTGACCTTGACCTTGACCTCAAGGTCATATGAGGGGGTCTGCCAATTTGGGTCTCGCTTCGAACTGAACCCCCATGGTCTACTCTATATGTGTACCAATTTTCATGCTTTTATCCAAATTTGCACACCCCATCAGCTTACAGCCCCCACTAAGATACTGGTCATGTGAACTCATATACCAAAAAATCTTTTTAATCCGTTGACATTTGTGGAAATGAGCCCTGTGACGTCGTCCATTAATTTGCACACACAAAAATAAACAAAGTCCAATAACTCTGCTGAAAATATCTGGGCGGACCTGGTTTGCGAACTGGTTCTATATACTGGTCATGTGAACTCATATACCAAAAATATTTGAAATCCGTTGACATTTGTGGAAATGAGCCCTGGGACGTCGTCTATTTGCTATTTGGTAAATTTGACAAAAATAATAAACAAAGTCCAATAACTCCGGTAAATATATCCGGCCAGACCTGGCTTGCGAACTCATTCTAGGTAATGGCCAGGTGAACTCATATACCAAATATCTTTGAAATCCATTTACATTTGTTCAAGTTATGACTCTTACAAATGCGGGACGGACGGACGGAACCCATTACTATATCCCCCGCAAATTTTAAATTTGGCGGGGGGTAATAATACTGATTTTTACTTCAATCTTGATGACAACACGCGTACGTTGGCAACAACATGTCCACAGTTTATTACACCGGATCAGTTGATAATAGAATGTTTTGGAGCTTCCTCTTTCAAATGGTATATAATATGGCATATATTTTATATAAAGTAATCTGGGGGTTCGAAAATTAAGTGGGCCTTTAATTAGCTAATGTTTCAACAACAAAATGACATGCTTTGATATATGCATACGCAGCTCTATATATGTATAGCGCATCTATATATGTATAGCGTATATGTTACATTTGGTTTTTAAAGTAAAAACAAAAAGAAGATTGTTGCTATTGTAACTTTTGGTATGGAACCCTGAATACATCTTTAAACGATCATGTGTTACCATGTGAGTAATAATAGTCCCAAGTTCTGATCATGCTTGTAATATTCAGTTTCAATTCATGTAAATGGCATGAAATATAGACTTGATAAACATATTTCATACCGCTTGGTTGGTATATCATCAATATTCTTTATTAAAGCTAACCATACATAATGGTGTCTCCTTAAAACAATAATCATTTAAAGGTACTCAACCCGTAAAGAGGGTCCCCATCTCAACAGATTCCAACAACAACAATCCGATCGGAGGGTCCTATATTACTATTTCTTTGGCTTTGGGGGTAAAAAATATTTGATTCGAGTCGAGGAACCCATCAAACAAAGCTCATAGTTATTAGATATTGATTTTTGAAATTTGTTATAAACTCGAGATGAGTACTGCTAACTGCCGTAATCTGCTCTGGATGTGTTCTCCAAATCTATTCAAACAGACAAGGATGGATAACTCTAAAATCAAGTGGTAATTTTAATGCAATTTTGACTGAGTTCTGGGCCAGATAGTATTCCCGATAATGAAAAATAATAGATTTCTAAAATCGATATCTAACAAATCTGAGCTTTGATGGGTGACTTCCTCGACTCGAATCAAATATTTTTGACCCCCGAAGCCATTGAAATAGTAATTGAGAGGAGTTTTATCGGGTTGAGTACCTTTAAACACATAAATAATAACATGGTGTTGGAAGGTGAAATAATAAAATTAAAGTATGCATATATATATTGACATTGAAGTGAATGTGCATTACGGTATAGTTATCTATTTACAGTTATATAGGATAGCATATATATATATTGACATTGAAGTGAATGTGCATTACGGTATAGTTATCTATTTACAGTTATATAGGATAGCATATATATATATTGACATTGAAGTGAATGTGCATTACGGTATAGTTATCTATTTACAGTTATATAGGATAGCATATATATATATTGACATTGAAGTGAATGTGCATTACGGTATAGTTATCTATTTATATATTGACATTGAAGTGAATGTGCATTACGGTATAGTTATCTATTTATATATTGACATTGAGGTGAATGTGCATTACGGTATAGTTATCTATTTATATATTGACATTGAAGTGAATGTGCATTACGGTATAGTTATCTATTTATATATTGACATTGAGGTGAATGTGCATTACGGTATAGTTATCTATTTATATATTGACATTGAGGTGAATGTGCATTACGGTATAGTTATCTATTTATATATTGACATTGAAGTGAATGTGCATTACGGTATAGTTATCTATTTATATATTGACATTGAAGTGAATGTGCATTACGGTATAGTTATCTATTTATATATTGACATTGAAGTGAATGTGCATAGTTATGTGCATTACGGTATAGTTATGTGCATTACGGTATAGTTATCTGTATTACGGTATAGTTATGTGCATTACGGTATAGTTATGTGCATTACGGTATAGTTATGTGCATTACGGTATAGTTATGTGCATTACGGTATAGTTATCTGTATTACGGTATAGTTATCTGTATTACGGTATAGTTATCTGTATTACGGTATAGTTATCTGTATTACGGTATAGTTATCTGTATTACGGTATAGTTATCTGCATTACGGTATAGTTATCTGCATTACGGTATAGTTATCTATTTACAGTTATATAGGATAGCGCTAGCTTGGAGGTCTGAACTCTGACTCAATATGAGAATAAATCATATATTTAAAGGGGTACTGTACGCCATTTTCAATAAATTCCCGGTGATAACAACGATCTATTATCGATACTATATAGAAATATAAGTAATTTGAGTCGAAGATGTATTCTGTAAACGCTCAGGTTAATAGGCTATCTTAAAATTTAATAATTTAAAAGTTAATAATTTAATATAAATTGATTTTATGGCTCCAGCCATAAAATGGCGTCTCTTAAAATTGGAATTTCCGTGTACAAAACGTAATCAAATTATAATTGAGGGATACTGGATTAATAAAACAATTGCACACACGATCGTTTGAAACATTATGCAGCAATGCTTATACGGGTAGAAAACCCAAGCCACTCATTGACTAGTGACCATACACTAACTTAAATGAGTATATGGGACTGCTAAGCATATAATATAATGTTTATTTGATTCATTTGGTTGAAAACTGTACAAAAATTACTCGACAACGACAATTTGTATTTTTGCATTCCGGTAAATTTGCCATCCGTAACAATACTTCGTACTCAACAGACTTTCAAAAAATGGAAAAGTTGTTACCTTATTCTCCGACTCGGGGATTATAGAAACCAACAACAACATCTTGGGTACAGTACCCCTTTAAACTATTCTAGTTTCCATCCATGACTGAATATTTTCACATATACATCTTGCGTATCTTGTGTTGTTTGGGTTGAGATGATTTCCGAGTAGCTCAAAAGGTTTAATTGTCATATTAGTAAGGTTTATATTTAACTTTTCCACCAACATTTTACGCTTGTCATCATGTTTTGAGCAATAGACAAAAATGTTTTTCATCTTCCATTACATTGCGATTTGTACATTTTCTGTCGATGTTATGTATTTCTATTTCTATGGCGAGTGCTTGTGCACTTAAAGTGATATGAAACACTCCAGTATGGTGATCAAATATAAATGGAGAATAATCTTGTTCAAAGTAGTAATTTTTACAAATATTATATCCAAACTGACAACAAACACCGTCATTCTTATATATTAATTAAATGCAGTGACTCTCGATGGCGAAATCGTTTTCGTTAGTTTATCGCCAATAGATGCGTCCCGAATCGAGTAGTAAATATTTACAATTGAGCGTAGTTCAGACGATGTATTATATGGAGTGGTACGGTCGACTTGCTTCAGATTTTCGGCAATGTTAATAGAATGCTACATTCCTCCAATTGACATAGCGCCTGTATACTAACTCATCAGTTTTACGCACCAGAACAAGTACATAATGTCTTTAACATGTTGTGTATGTCGTCAAATGTCTGATCTGGCATTTTGGGAGGCCAAAACTGAAGATAATTTTGACAAACGAATTCATCATATTTTATTCATGTGTAGTTGCAGTTTGGTATCATAAATATACTCATATATACCTCCCTTCCTCCACAGTATCCTTGGTTGTCGTCGTAGTCATTCGTAGGCATGTCAAATCCAAACCTCCACATGGAGGCCCGGGATGGAGGAATTAGCAATCGTCCATGCCCGCTTACTAGGCGAAATGTCCAGCTACACGAAATAAACCAAATTATAGCACGCGACAAGAAGCTAACAGCTAACATCACAACGATCTTACAGAGCTTTCAAGGCATATGAACAATAACTGAGGAGAAGAGACCGTCGGTCCACGAAAGAAAACGATAGCGAATCTCATTGCCACCCTCCCCTTTCCTGTTGAGTTATCGTTTCCTTGTTATCCTCATATGCCTGTTACATTTGTCACATGCCAGTGGGATTACCTATATAAAGTCGCGACAAAAGTGTCACCCACTAGTGCCCATCAGTGATATAACATAGGATTGGAAGAGACCAACAAAGACCTTGTTATATTGTATTGTCACGTACCAAAATCCATGTTGTTTATTCGGTAAATATGCGTCTTGTCAGTTGCAGGAAATCGTGTCTGTTTTGATCACGTGATGTGACAGGTAATATAGAAAGGAGCGTCCGCGATATGGCCAATCATATTCCGGTCTAGACGCAATCCGCATACAAATTTTGTTTTTCATGTATTTCGAACTTTGGTTGCAATTTTTCTTTCATGACATACATTGTCGTTGAGAAAAACGGACAAAACATAATAATACGAACTTAGACTGTTTGTGCAATAGATCATCTACAATAACTTGAAGAGAGTAAACTAGAATATCCATGCAACTCATTTTCGTCATGCATAATGTATTTACTGCAATGGCAGATGTGAAGAGATGAGTGATGGATGGGTGTAACGTGCATGCTTCCATCCTTTCACATGTCTTCGGCAAATTTCGTCAGTCCCCGTAGATCATATATGTTGTGTCATTCTGTGAAGTCCTTTGGTTGTATACGGATCTGAACCGGTCGCTTGCTGCATTACACATTCTTCGTTCATTCTAATTTATAGAACAACGCATACTTTCAGTGTTAAATAGGCTATATTCGAAAAAAAAAATGTTAATTGTCAAATCATAATTTACTGAAATTTCTATTTGCGCCATGATGTTGAAAATGCATCCATGATTACAACACTGTTTTCCATTTTGCGTGCATGACACTTGTTGTAATTTTCACAATTAAAGACGAAAATAATGTATGTTCTCCTGTGTATTGTAGCACAAAGACAAGCGCTGTTAAACTAATTAAGCTATTTCTGCAGACGCCTTGGCTCATATCAGGACAAATCAGGACAACCGATATCGAATAGAATTGATAAACTGTTTGTTATACCGATTAAAGGTACTCAATCCGACTAAGCTAGCACCCCTATATTATTATTTCTTTTGGCTTCGGAAGTAAAAAAAAAATTTGATTCGAGTCGAGGAACCCACCCATCAAAGCTCAGAGTGATCAGATATCGATTTTTGAAGTTTGTTAATTTTTGGAGATGTGGACCAGAACCACGTGCTCAAACAGACAAATTGCGGGTGTAAGTTGGATAACTCTAAAATCAAGTAGTTATTATTGTTAATAGTAACCACCCTGAGCTTTAATCTGATTGAGTACTTTAACTGCATGAGTACCACCTAAATATGAGTCCCATGAATGAAGAATTAGAAATTCCATTCTGTGCTTTTAAATATACGGTTGTGCCTGGTTGTCCTGAAGCGGAACAATTCGGGAACGGTTAAATCACTATGAATGGTGTCGTTTGAAGGGCATTATACTAGAAATTGTCGGATTCTAACACGTCCTTATTAGAGTTTATATAAAGCCCCGGTTCCATATCCCCGATTTCCCACCCCGAATGTTCCCGAATGACTCCCGAATCATATTTTTGCAAAAATCGTGGAGTAAGTTCGGGACGAGTCGGGACAGTGAATTTTTACCCCCGAACATGATCGGGGATATCGGTGCTATCGGGGTCGATTCGGGACAATTCTGGACTCGCTCCCGACAGTTTTGAAATGTTCAAAACTATCGGGAACCAAGCCGAATCGCTCCCGATTTGTAAATCATCGGGAGAAATTCGGGAGCAATTCGGCAACTATTCGGGAGTAGTCGGCAGTATTCGGCAATATTCGGGTAGATATTCTGGAGTAGTCGGCAGTATTCGGTAGGTTATTCCCGAATTCGCCATGTGTGGCTGCTTTTATACTGAGATCCGGTGTATCTGCAAAATTCGGCATCGATTCGGGACGTTCGACAGCAATTGAATACCAATTCGGTATCTATTCGGCATCAATTCGGTACCAGTTCGGCATTGATTCGGGGTAAGTCGGTAGTAATCTGTCAATTTGGCAGCCACTCGCACGAAAGTTCGGGATAATTCTTGATCATTCGGGAAGATATTCGGAAGCATTCTGGAATACTCGGCAATGTTCGAGACGATTAAATTTTGTCATAATTCGGCATCAGTTCGGCGGCTTTTTGGAATAAAACTCGTCCAGAATTATCTCGAATGCTGCCGATTTGGTCTGGTCCCGAATTTGTGCCGAATATACTAATTCGGGACAGAAAATCGGGAATATGGAACCGGGGCTTAAGGGTCAGGGGTCCCCAACATTTGTATCGAAATTGGGTAACTTTTTATTTAGCTCAACTTACTTTGTAAAGTTTGAGCTATTGCCATTGCTTGGTATCCGTCATCCATGTGTGCGTATGTGCGTGTATGACGCTTCAACAATACAGGCTACATGTCATTCCATTGGTCGGATCATTATGAAATTTGTCATAGCTGTTAGATTGGAACGAGTCATTTTGGGGGCATTCGGCCAAAAAACATAGCCGCCAGCAGCGATCTTGGATTTTACTCTTTGCATGACTAAATCCTTTGGCATGGGCTACTGGTCGTACCTTTGGTGGGATCATCATGAAATTTGTCATGGGTGTTAACAATGACATGCAGATGGGAACAAGTCATCTTGGGGTCATTCGGCAAAAAAACATGGCTGCCAGCGGCCATCTTGTATTTCAAATTCAATCCATTAACACGGGCTACAGGCCATACTATTTGTCTGATCATCATGAAATTTGTCATGGATGTTAATATAGACATGTAGATGAGAACGCGTCATTTTGTGGTCATTCGGCCAAAAAACATGGCCGTCAGCAGCCATCATGATTTTAATCTTTGCATGACTAGATCCTTTGGTACGGGCTACAGGTCGTACCTTTGGTCGGATCATTATGAAATTTGTCATGGCTGTTGACATTGACATGTATATGGGAACGAGTCATTTTGGGGTCATTGGGCAAAAAAAAACATGGCCGCCAGCGGCCATCTTGGATTTCAAAATTCAATCCATTAGCATGGGCTACAGGCCATACTGTTTGTCTGATTATCATGAAATTTGTCATGGATGTTGACATGTAGATGGGATCGAGTCATTTTGGGGTAATTCGGCCAAAAACATGGCCGCCAGCAGCCATCTTGGATTTTACTCTTTGCATGACTAAATCCTTTGGCACAGGCTACAGGTCGTACCTTTGGTCGGATCTTTATGAAATTTATCATGGCTGTTGACATTGACATGTAGTTGGGAACGAGTCATTTTTGGGGTCATTCGGCTAAAAAAACATGGCCGCCAGTGGTCATCTTGGATTTCAAAATAAAATCCATTAGCACAGACTACAGGCCGGAGTGTTTGTCTTATCATCATGAAATTTGTCGTGGAAGTTAATATTGACAAGTAGATGGGAACGAGTCATTTTGGGGTCATTCGGCAAAAAAACATGGCTGCCAGTGGCCATCTTGGATTTTACTCTTTGCATGACTAGACCTTTCAACTTTCCACATTCCTGATCACTCCATTGACTGTAACACATGAAATTATTCCCTTTCCAATTTGAGCTACAGTGTCATTGACACTTTCTTTGTGGTTAATTTGTGTTGTGAATGATTTATTTTTGGCCAACATTGCATTCATCAGTCTACAACTGCAAAATGTGATGAATATTCCATGATGTTAATTCCTATGAAAATAATGTGGTCCCCATGCAACCACATAAATCACCAAGACTGTACAGAGCTGCCATTACATGGCATCTTGAAACCTTTAATTATTTACTGAGCGGGGATCGACCATTTTAGAACAATTCAACTTTGACAGAAAATCTATGTCTTAAAACTGTTTAACACTAATGTATAATACCATATGTTTTGTATGCGGTATAATAATGAAGGTTGAAATGGCCTCCAGTCTACACTCCCAACGGGTATTTTCCTATTTTGAGAGCAAAAAATTAAAACAAGAAATATTATCTTAAGAGTATACTTAGAAAAATGTCTTTCGTCAGATTGTCTTTATAGTTAGAAATAAAATTTCTTATAAAAATTTTAATTCTAATCATGAGAATATTTTTCTTAATATTTTCTAAGAAAGGATCAATTATTTTTCTCACGATTTCTTAATATTAAGAAATCATTTCTTAAATCCTAATAAGACTTTTTCTCATTGTCTAGAAAAAGGTAAGAAATAATTTCTCAATTGTCAAACAAATATTTTATAACAAGACTAAAAAACTAGAAAAGACTAGCAAATTTGGGAGTATACTTAGAAAATGTTCTTGTTCTTATATCTAGAAAATATATTTATTAATACTAGAAATTATTTCCAATATGTTAAGAAATGCACTTTCTTACTTTCTAGATAAAATTAAGAAAAACAATTCTCAAATTTCTAGAAATATAAGAAAATGTGTTTCTTGCAATTTCTAACAAACTCCAGGCAGAGTTATCTCCCATTGCTCTGCTGAGATACCACTGCCATGAGGACATTTGGTATGGATTTCTTAAGTGTTCTTAGTTCTTATGTTTTATGATTAAAATTGTCGATGTCTGGCTCAGTTCATATTGTTCTTATCAATATCGAAATAATTACCATTATTGTAAACTTTTGGTGGTCAAAATAAGACAATTAGGTACTAAAATTAGTTCCGACTATATGTACAAATAGATTTATCGGTCCGCAAAGTACCATCCTTGTGGCAGTGCTATATCGCAGTGTAACGTAGAGGGCGCTGCATGAAGTTTGGAAGATTGCGTGTCCATTTCACCCAATCCGAAGACATGTAAGTAAGTTAACTCCAGCCCACGATTCCCGGCGTAAAGTCTGTAGAAGAGTAACATGGTGTATATACCCCACCCCCCCCCCGCCCACACTCGGTCATATCTCGACCCATTTGGGGTGTTTTATCCCCCCCCCCCCCCCACACACACACACACTCGGTCATATCTCGACCCATCTGGAGTGTTTTATACCCCCCCCCCCCCCACACACACACACACACTCGGTCATATCTCGACCCATCTGGAGTGTTTTCAAAAATGGTTAAGACAATGGTTCGAAAATTAAAAACTTTATTGATACATAATATATGCAATCATTTTATTTACAAAATACTGACAATTTTGGACAAAATATATACTTGGAAACCCACCTCCCGAACATAGCGTTTATTTCGTCTTCCCCCGCTATACACGCTTGCAAATATTCATTTTTAAACTTTCCGATATTGCGAATCAGTAGACAGTGCACGGTACTCCAATCTAGATCGGTCATCTGTCAGAGCACAAACCTGGGCCGAGTATGTTAACACTTTTCGATACTTTGATGAGTATGCACTTCAGATAATAAGTTCAGCAGCCGACCACGTTAAAGGCACGGACGGCGTTCGTTGCAGAAATATTCAAATTTCATATCAGGAAACAGTAACAAATAACGCTCTTTATGTTTACCATATCCGGATCTAAACAAAAGCCAGGTTCTGTAACGTTTTTTGCTTTCGTTTACATAACAAAGGAAAAACATTTGACAATAACATACTGTTTAGGCCATGTTTCTGATTGGTATAAGAACATAGTCTGTCTATATTTTACTATTCTTTCTGTTTATGGCGGTTTATGACGGAGCTGAATATTTTAACAGCATACACACCGCCAACGCCGCCCGTATCTTTAATCTTATTATCTGAACATTTCCCAACAACGAATATCAATCACTCTGCTCTTGTATTATCTGCTTTCTGAGTGTTGTCCCGCCAAATGAAAAACATCTTTCATCTAACGTGAACTGAAGTCTGAGTTTAGTCTGCCTGTCATTTGCAGAATGAGGTACCAAGACGGCGAATTTAGTGACGCTACCACCCAGCAGAGCGGACTAACATCACAGTCAGGGGTGATAGGAAGACAGTCAGCCATGACTATATTACCCTAACAATATAAATATATAGTCTATTAATATATATATATATATTTGTAATTGTACTTTCCATGTGTGTACATTGTAAATAAAATTATCCTATCACTAAATTCACCCTCTGGGAACCTCATTCTACATGGTTTCATCTGCTATGGGAGACATAGACTCAGATTGAAGTTTCCAAATGGTGAATATTGTATACCTCGATTATTATAGCAATTATATTATATTATATTATAGTTTCTATAGCAATTTGATAATAAAGACACCTTCCAGAGAAGATGAGACCTAAGCAGAATGAGGTCACCAGATGGTGAATTTAGTGATGCTAGCCCGCTATGCGGGATAGCGACTAAATTCACCCTCTGGGACCTCATTCTGCAAATGACAGGCACACTAAACTCATGCTTGAGTGAACTGAATCATTTGAAAACATTAAATCTCGATAGCTTGACAAAATTATGCTGGGAGGTATGGGCTGGTTGTTAAATTAAGCTATGTGTATCTGATTTTGTCCTTAAATGTTTCACGACAGTCTCTATTGCATAACTTCTCCGGACATATTCCCTGAAAACACATTTTGATGCACCATAAATTATATTTGTTGTTGGTTGGATTGACTTTCGATCTACATTGTCCAAACTGCTCATCAACTTCGTTCAACCAATCTGGAATTTCTTTCGTGGGAAACTTGGTTGTTGGTTTCTGTGTGGGTGGGACCCACGGCCTCCTTGTTGGTGGCTGCCATGGTCTTGGAGTTTCTGGTGCTCTTGTATTTTGTGGTTTCCATGGTGACCAAGCTTGCGGACTTTCCGTTGGTCTTGATGTTGGGGGCTGCCACGGGCTCCATGGTTTCTGTGTTCCTGGTGCTCTTGTATTTTGTGGTTCCCATGGTGACCAAGATTGTGGACTTTCCGTTGGTCTTGCTGTTGGTGGCTGCCACGGGCTCCATGGTTTCTGTGTTCCTGGTGCTCTTGTATTTTGTGGTTCCCATGGTGACCAAGATTGTGGACTTTCCGTTGGTCTTGCTGTTGGTGGCTGCCACGGGCTCCATGGTTTTGGTGTCCCCGCCCCTGTTCCAATGCTAATATCAGCACAGTTATACCACTGTTCTTGATGGCCACACCCAACGCAACATCCAGCATCTGAACAACCCCAGCTATTTCCTGTAGGGAAATGACATAGCAATTAGAGGCCTGGCGAACATCCGACACATTGCATTATACAGAAAGAGCATATGCGATTTTGTCAATATATTTCACGTATCGTTAGTATTTGCTTCTTTGTCGAACAAAATGCGTATACTGGTTGTGAAATAGTTCCAAAACTCCCACAATGCATAGCATCGGTGAATATCAACAAGGTGTTCAATGGAAGATCGGCCCATCCAGCGACGTAGCTGTCAATATAGTTGCACAGTAATTAGCGCTTTCGGGAATTGTGATGTTACTTGTGTCAATGTGTGTCATGACTTCCATAAAGCTTGGAGTCATTAATATGGCAGTTATAACTGAAGAGGGGATCGTGCTAAATTATTCAAAACTTTGACCTTATGGTTTCAAAGAATACACTTTTAATTAACTAGCTTTCTTTTGGCAGTTTCAACTCGGTATGGGTGAGAGTGAACGGGTAACATTTTGACATAATAATAAATCCCACAGCGGTTCAGTGCCAATGTAATCGATTACGATTACAATTACTTTTGATTTAATTTATTACGATTACGATTACTGATTACATTTTTTTCAATGAAACCGATTACGATTACAATTACTTTGGTAAATGTAATCGATTACTTTTTGAGCTAAATTATTGCCATTCTTTTTTTTTTTTTATTCTTGTGAGCGTCTAAACGGTCATCGACTGTCTTGTGGTATCTCATTATCTTGTATACACGGGGAGATTGGTTAACGGCGGTTACGTCACATATTGAAACATTCAGACCTGCATACTTACAATATTTATTGGATTGAGTGATGGCCAAAAATTCCTAAACATAACACAGGTCCCCAGAAGACAAAAATTACCCCACCCCAACATGTGCATGATACATAAAGCAAAACAACGAGCCACATAATCTGCCACATGGTCCTGCGTGGTCCGGACATTTTTCAAAGAAAGGTCAAATGCTATTGATATGATTATGAAATAGTTACTGGTATATATAGTATGTTGAATAATTGTTAGCATTGTTATATATAATTATTATTTTGATATCGGTCTCGTGTGGACGTTTTATGTCATGAAACTGTTACTGTTACTTATGCTAAAATTATCACGCACATGGAAACCAAAATGATGACCAGAAATCGTAAAAATTGTCATAATTCCACGGTCTCGGTCTGTTTGGTAAACTGGTGGAAAATTGTGACTTGATGAGTATTAATTTCCATTGACAGGGCATCATCTAACAGAATGAACAATACGTTGGTCCCCAGAACCCATGCAATCGCATCGACCCTCTCAGAAATGTGATTTGAATCCAGGGACGTGGTGACTCTGCAGCAGGGGGTGGGGGTCAAAATGTTCTCAACAGTTTGAGCTGTCATGCCTGGTACAACATTAGTTGGAAATATTACACAATGTAGGTTGAAATTGTTGTCATTGCTTGACATTCCAACAAGTAATTTCTGGGGAATTTGTTGTTTTTAGACCAACAGTCATATATACCAAACCCATCCCACCCCAACGGAAACCCTCTAGCCACGTCCCTGTTTGAATCATAGTAAACGCGGTTAGAAAGTTGGTCACCAGTTGATTTTTCTGAGGATAGCTGCCAATATGGTGGCCATAATACAAAGCAACAACAAGCTGAACATGTTTGTTTTGATATATATCTTATCTTTATTCTTATGTAAACAATTAAATAAAGTTGATATGGAGCCAGCAGGCCATGATTAGTCTGAAGCGGTCTCCACTCTGTAGTTGATTGTAGGTTTTTTAATTAATTTGAGCTAAATTTCAGAAACATATATTCACGATCAGTCTCTCAGCATAGCCAGTAATTACAATGTGGCATACAAGGTATACTGTGTCTGTGTACAAGATGAAAATGAAAAGTATAGGGGAAAGTTTGTGTACTTACCCGCGTTGTGAAACCATTGCAAAACGCACTGTGAACACGTGACGTCAGGTGGGAGTACCAATGTCGTGGTAACGTTTAGTGGGTTGTAGCTCGTGATATAGTGTCTGGTTTTGCCACTGGGCGTTGCCAAAAGGTTCCTGTCGAAACAATCCTGGGTTGCCTTCTCCATGTAGTTGTTGACTGGACACAATCTGTACTCGAAATATCCTTGGTGATTTGCCGTTATCCAAGCTGTGATGTCAATCGTCTCGCCCTGACGATAGGTGCCCGTTATAATTCCATTGGCGAATCTACCACCCGCCTCATGTTTTCTTGTGCCATCGAATGGGTCTCCACACACGCCACATTTTCCGCCATTTTGTATCCACTGACGCTGAAGAGGAAAAGTTGAGTGATCAGCATTTATGGCCGGGATGGGTTTATTGGTGCATTGGAAAACTCCCCATATATAACAAGCAACATGGTATACTACGATGGTAAAATACCATTGTAGAATGGCCACTTTGCCATGGTAACACCACGGTAGTATACCGTGGTACTACGGTGGCAGTATAGTTGTGCTGTTTCACACATTGGTATATAAAGTAGCATGGTAGAATGACAAATATATATATGACATGGTAGTACCATTGTGCTTTTTATATATGGGCCATAACCTAACAAATTATATTCAATGTTGAAGCCACAACATTTATCAAGTTGGGATTGAAAAAACTTCTATAACTTCGCCCGCTGAACACCAACACACTATATTATCCCATAAGATGTGGTGGCAGACCAATTCCAATGTTAATTGAACTACAATATGTTGATAAGCTCCACAGAGACACAAAACTTTTGCCAAATGTGAATTATTTTTGCCATTGGCAAATCTGGCAAGTGGCAGCGCGAACCCTGATGACCACTCAAGAACATGGTCCGCGCTGGACCAAAATGTACTTTTTGCTAAATGAAAATATATTTTACCAAATTATTTTAGAAATTGCCAAATTCTATCACTGATAGTATCAGTTTCTGCAACATTGAGACTTATATTTCGACAACCGCTGTTTGAACGACTTTTGATATAGATATATAGGAGAGTCGTTAGTTATTAATTATTCTCGCCTCCCTATCGTGGTCTATCAGATAATAACTGCTAAACTGCACAATACAATAGAATCTACAAGGATTGCTTCACCAGAAGGACATCAAAAGAGGATTAGCCATGTAAACACCACCACAATAAACTATGGAATCATGTGCATGCCACCCCGACTGCGCGTGTAAACCACTGCATATTGCATGGCCAAACAATCGATGAAATTCGTTTGATAATTTCCGTTCCTTCGCCTGTTTCGTTGTTATTGTTTGCCTTTTCCTCGGCGACAAAATACAACCCATGCACATGGTTTCCATCAGAAAAATGTAACACTGCACGTATATATGTTGTAATGCGTGAAATTGTAATTTGGCTTGCTATAGTCGTTTTGCGTAGTATATATGGAATATGCCTTGAAGTGCTGGAAAATATAGCGAAAACTTAGATAAAAAGCATACAGTTGACGTTTTGTCTCTTTCAACTATTCTCAGGTCACATAGAATATTGTGAGTAAATACAGCGAAACAACCGAAAAAATCAAACGAAATCATGGTTGTGTTATTTGGTCTTATTTCGGTTCTATCGCTTTCTTCGGTTATTTTGCCTGGCAGATCGCGTGTGCGTTTGAACTACATGTAATTACGCGTTCGTCCGTTGTACGTTGTATAATATCCATTCATTCGCATATTTCGGGTTCGGATAATTACACACGTGTTCTACATATTTCGCCATGCAATATACAGTGGTTTACACACGCATCTGGAGTGGCACAAACAGGATTCCATAATAAACACCAGTAATCCCTGCACCCGCCGATACTAATCCCAGCAGATTAACTGCATCTTGATAGAGGTGTTAACATTTCTGAATGCTAAAAACGCCACTAATACTTAGTATATTGTAAGAGATTCCTGAAATGAATGGTATTGATTAACCAATATTTTTCAAATTTCTTGATGAATAAAAAAGTGACTTGCCAAATGAAAATATTTTTTTTAACAAATGTGAATTACTTTTGTCAAATTTGGCAAGTGGCAACGCGAACCCTGCTCAAGAAAAAACCGCCGCGAAATGTTGCAAAGAATTCATTTGGAGCATACCTTCTCACTATACTGGATAATATTACCACCGCGGACATAGTGTTATAGTCTGCATGTGCGTGCTGCAGAGTTAGAAGTTTATCAATATAATTATATATACCTCGCAATTATTAAGCGGTATATATAATCTTTAAACATGAAACTGCTCCTGTATTAATTAGACAGGGTCAGGTTCAGGATCGTTCAGCTGTCGAAGAGGGTTAGCACCCCGTCGGGAAGATCTATAATGGCCAGCACTGTAGTTATACCCCACCCCTGTCGTGGGATGGTAGCTATACCCCACCCTGTCGTGTGATGGTAGCTAGCACCTGCGTCGCGGGGAAATTCTGGCGCGACCCTTCGTGCGCGGGACTTTAAAATATGTCGATAAATAGGACTGCTTAAAATATAAGGACTTCATGAATTCATGCATGACTGGTGCTACACTGTTGACAATTTTGAGCAAAGCCGGTTTCTCAACCCCCTATATACCCCTTTGTCACAAAGTTCTCATCCCCTCCACTTAACCACGTGATTCATCTGTAAATGATTTTCAATTAAACACACTGCTAAATATAGTACTTCACGGAGACATAATATTCAGGCAACATTGTCACTGAAAAAATCGTATATGAGATAACATATGGTATAAGGTGACCATTGGATGTTTTTGCTAGGCTAAAAAAAAAAAATTCTTTCACAACCGTCAAATCGAAAGTCGATATTTGGCCAACATATTGGTCCGATCTAATAAATTCGTGGTATATAACACGTATATAAGGTGGCTTTATTGTATCTAAGCAGATTAATTAGTCTAAAAATAATTGTTGTCTACGTTTCTTATTGTTTCAACGGTATGCTTTCTATATTTAAGAAACCAATTAATTGAAGAAATATTTTCTCGTCCGCGAGAAATACTTATACTCATATTTTAGAAATATATTCTTATACTTAAGAAATTAAAAAAATATGCACATAAATATTGTTCACCCTAGAAATATTTTCTTAATAATTAGAAATAATTTCTTGTTATTAGATTACTCCACCCTAATTCTCTGTGAGGTAGTGTTTTAAGATATATTTTCTATATAAGATGATTCTTTTTTGGCAGTGTACACTGGAGCATCATACTACTACATGGAGTTACAATGCAAACCGGCTGCATGCGTGCACAGGGTGAAATCTTAATATATTTCAACAAGGTCCAACCGTCCAAGAAGGGCAATAGCTCTGATAAAAATGAATGGACGAAGCCCGTAGTATATGTGGGTTCCTATCCTTTTCCACAACATATGATATCTCCGTACCAAAAGCACAACAAATCCGATGATCCAAGCCTGAGTTACAAACTCAAATGTTTGTGCGGACACAAAATGGTTATACATAATGAATCAGGTATGGATGAATCAGATTGGATTAAGTGGCTTTATATGTGTGACCCAGAGTTCTCACGCACATAATAACATACCTGTCGGTTACAGAGTCAGTGCAATGCTCTGTCGGTATATGTAGAGAGTTCGAATTTATCCCCTCCAGATTTTCGTTTTTCAAGTTGGTAGAATTTCGCTATATAGAGTGTAACACAAGCCATAATTATATAAAAGGGTGCGTTCATATGCTAGCAAGTTTACATGATATGTTTAGCAGGCATTTCCTCATAGAAAACCACATGCGCCAGAATATGAACGGAAATTTCTCGTGCATAACATGTATCTTTACCAAAGCGAACGCCTTATGAAAAGTAACAATTCTGTAGTTCCATGCACTTGTAACGGTGCTATACTGGCATTTGTCTTCAAATATACCTTGTATGGTTGGTTCTTGCGAGATAATTGCATGATATTTACAGGCAAATTCCGGTATATAGCATCGCTACAGGTCGACCTGCGGAAATTATATAATTCGCACATAGTTAGCTGTAGTACAGATGCATTTTAAATGCTTGTTTGCGTTCATATTCTGGATCATTCTGGCACCATATCGTTTTCTACGACCAAATGCATGGCTGCAAACCATACAGTGAAAACTTGCCATGCAGTGTATGGACGTATCATATAAACACCATACATTACCTCTAATGAATCTTACCGAATATCCTCCACAATAAAGTTCGTTATCATTAAAGTTTGAGGGATTTTCGTATCCAAATCTCCACATAGTGTTGCGGGCTGCAGGAACGATCACCATACCGTGGCCATCTACACAACTCAGTCGTACAACCACAGTCATAAGCACAGAATTCAAAACCAAAGCCATACCATCTACACCACTCAGTCGTATAACCACAGTCAAAAGCACAGAATTCAAAATCAAAGCCATACTGTGGAGACTCATTGATCGGGGTATATGTGAGTAGAATGGAAATAAAGGGTCGAAGGATAACGCTGTTTCAATTCGCACAATTTATACGAATTCAGATGCCAAGAAGTTTGCCTTATTAGCGGCATCTCAATGGCGCGGAATGCCTCGATAATCCCGCGGGATATTAGAGAATTAGACTATAATACGACGTTACGTAGACATCCGTTTGATGATTTTTGTGTATATTTGTCGTCCCAAGTTGTGAATGACAAACCGCCAGACACGATGCACAACAATTTGACTTTTAATTGAAGTTTTATTCAAGGTTGCATGTCCAAAAATCAGTCTGTTTGTTACTTAAGTTTGCAGATTAAAATTATTCGTGCCAACGATAAATTAAAATTTAATTTGTTCTTTGTGTGATTTATTGTTGTAAAATAACAAACATGAAAATGTAAAATGGAGATGGTGTTTCTCTTCTCCGAACTTCACACAGAGAGCTCTGTGTCATAATATAGGGCTTCCGTTAACATGTCGTATGTGGTGGGGAAAACACTTTTTGCCGAATTTTGAATCTACCTTTTCGATTACACATTATATACAAGTTCCAGAGATAACTTGTCGATATTTCAAGTATAAACAGGGGCGACGTTGGGTTTCTAAACCAATACATTTGAGCCAGAGAGACCAGTTAACAGGATCTTATATATCAGTAGGAAATCATTTGTTTTCCAAATCATTTTTCCACGAATTGGGACAGAAACTGTTACTATTTTAATAACATTGCCGATATTTTATTATAAATCTATCTATTTAAAGCAGTTTTTAATTAGTTGAAATATTTTTAACACCTGATATTTGTCGTGTTTTTGTTTTTCGGAAAAACAATGCAAACATCTCTTCCAAATGAGTTTCATAGAAAGTCTCAGGGGGGGGGGGGGGGGGGCTCAAAATAATAATTTGGCCAAAATTCAACAGTTGGATAATGATGCAACATTATTTGGAAATTACAGACCGAAATTAGGTTGAATTTGTTCTTGTTTGATATTCCTACCAGTATTTAGTGTGAAAAATGTTATATATAGACCGAGAGTCGAACGATTTTTTCATGGCTTTCGATAATTTAAAAAAAACTGAAATTGACCTACAGTAATGCCCTAAGTAATGGACTCGGTGAGAGCTTTCCGATGATTGGCAACAAGCCATATTTCCGACTAAATCCTGAAAAGTTACCCATAATTCTGCTATGTTTAAGGAGTCCATTACTTAGGACATTACTGTACCAGCCACCTCCCTACCTGCATGACCGGGACCGTTGAGTACCGATATCATTTCCGGTGTCCTTGTGCACGTGCACTTGATTAGCTGGATAAGTTTACCCCCCATCGCCCCTCGTCAATTAAAAGTACTCAATCCGAGTCGATGGTCCCAAGTATCATCAGATTCCATCAATTACAACATTTTTTTAAATGCCGATTCAGTTATCAGAATCGATTAATTTCGTTAAAATAATGCTAACCAGTCAACTATGGTTCACCAAAAACAAAAACAACATTTCTTTAAATGCCGCTTCAGTTATCAGGTTCCTGTGGATTTCCATTGGGTTCCTATGGATTTCCCTTGGATTCCTGTGGATTTCCCTTGAGTTCCTGTGGATTTCCCTTGGATTACTGTGGATTTCCCTTGAGTTCCTGTGGATTTCCCTTGGATTCCTGTGGATTTCCCTTGAGTTCCTGTGGATTTCCATTGGGTTCCTGTGGATTTCCCTTGGGTGAGAGCTTTCCGATGAATGGCAACAAGCCATATTTCCGACTAAATCCTGAAAAGTTACCCATAATTCTGCTATGTTTAAGGAGTCCATTACTTAGGACATTACTGTACCAGCCACCTCCCTACCTGCATGACCGGGACCGTTGAGTACCGATATCATTTCCGGTGTCCTTGTGCATGTGCACTTGATTAGCTGGATAAGTTTACCCCCCCCATCGCCCCTCGTCAATTAAAAGTACTCAATCCGAGTCGATGGTCCCAAGTATCATCAGATTCCATCAATTACAACATTTTTTTAAATGCCGATTCAGTTATCACAATCGATTAATTTCGTTAAAATAATGCTAACTAGTCAACTATGGTTCATCAAAAACAAAAACAACATTTCTTTAAATGCCGCTTCAGTTATCAGGTTCCTGTGGATTTCCCTTGAGTTCCTGTGGATTTCCATTGGGTTCCTGTGGATTTCCATTGGGTTCCTGTGGATTTCCCTTGGATTCCTGTGGATTTCACTTGAGTTCCTGTGGATTTCCCTTGGATTACTGTGGATTTCCATTGAGTTCCTGTGGATTTCCCTTGGATTACTGTGGATTTCCCTTGAGTTCCTGTGAATTTCCATTGGGTTCCTGTGGATTTCCCTTGAGTTCCTGTGGATTTCCATTGGGTTCCTATGGATTTCCCTTGGATTCCTGTGGATTTCCCTTGAGTTCCTGTGGATTTCCCTTGAGTTCCTGTGTATTTCCATTGGGTTCCTGTGGATTTCCCTTGGGTTCCTGTTTATTTCCATTGGATGCCTGTGGTTTTTCATTGGGGTTCTGTTTATTTCCCTTGAGTTCCTGTGGATTTCCATTGGGTTCATGTGGATATCCCTTGGATTAATGTTGATTTCCCTTGAGTTCCTGTGGATTTCCCTTGAGTTCCTGTGGATTTCCCTTGGATTCCTGTTGATTTCCATTGGGTTTCTGTGGATTTCCCTTGAGTTCCTGTGGATTTCCCTTGGGTTCCTGTGGATTTCCATTGGGTTTCTGTGGATTTCCCTTGAGTTCCTGTGGATTTCCCTTGAGTTCCTGTGTATTTCCATTGAGTTCCTGTGGATTTCCATTGGGTTCCTGTGGATTTCCATTGGGTTCCTGTGGATTTCCATTGGGTTCCTGTGGGTTTCCATTGGGTTCCTGTGGATTTCCATTGGGTTCCTGTGGATTTCCATTGGGTTCCTGTGGATTTCCATTGGGTTCCTGTGGATTTCCATTGGGTTCCTGTGGATTTCCATTGGGTTCCTGTGGATTTCCATTGGGTTCCTGTGGATTTCCATTGGGTTCCTGTGGATTTCCATTGGGTTCCTGTGGATTTCCATTGGGTTCCTGTGGATTTCCATTGGGTTCCTGTGGATTTCCCTTGGATTCCTGTGGATTTCCCTTGGGTTCCTGTGGATTTCCATTGGGTTCCTGTGGATTTCCCTTGGGTACCTGTGGATTTCCCTTGAGTTCCTGTGGATTTCCATTGGGTTCATGTGGATATCCCTTGGATTAATGTTGATTTCCCTTGAGTTCCTGTGTATTTCCCTTGAGTTACTGTGGATTTCCATTGGGTTCATGTGGATATCCCTTGGATTAATGTTGATTTCCCTTGAGTTCCTGTGTATTTCCCTTGGATTCCTGTGTATTTCCATTGCGTTCCTGTGGATTTCCATTGCGTTCCTGTGGATTTCCCTTGGATTCCTGTGGATTTCCCTTGGATTAATGTTGATTTCCCTTGAGTTCCTGTGGATTTCCCTTGGATTCCTGTGGATTTCCTCTGAGTTTCTGTGGATTCCATTGGGTTCCTGTGGATTTCCCTTGAGTTCATGTGGATTTCCATTGGGTTCCTGTGGAATTCCATTGGATTCCTGTGGATTTCCCTTGTGTTCCTGTGGATTTCCCTTGGATTCCTGTGGATTTCCTTGAGTTCCTGTGGATTTCTATTGGGTTCATGTGGATTTCCATTCGGTTCATGTGGATTTCCGTTGCGTTCCTGTGGATTTCCATTGGGTTTCTGTGGATTTTCGTTGCGTTCCTTTGGATTTCCCTTGAGTTCCTGTGGATTTCCATTGAGTTCCTGTGGATGTTCATTGCGTTCCTGTGGATTTCCAATGGAATCCTGTGGAATTCCTTGAGTTCCTGTGGATTTCCGTTGCGTTTCTGTGGATTTCCGTTGCGTTCCTTTGGATTTCCCTTGAGTTCCTGTTGATTTCCATTGAGTTCCTGTGGATTTCCCTTGAGTTCCTGTGTATTTCCCTTGAGTTCCTGTGGATTTTCATTGCGTTCATGTGGATTTCCATTGGGTTCCTGTGGATTTTCATTGCGTTCCTGTGGATTTATCATGGATTCCTGTGGATTTCCCTTGGGTTCTTGTGGATTTCCATTGGGTTCCTGTGGATTTCCCTTGAGTTCCTGTGGATTTACCTTGAGATCCTGTGGATTTCCCTTGAGATCCTGTGGATTTCCCTTGAGTTCCTGTGGATTTCCCTTGAGATCCTGTTGATTTCCATTGAGTTCCTGTGGATTTCCCTTGAGTTCCTGTGGATTTCCCTTGAGTTCCTGTGGATTTCCCTTGAGTTCCTGTGAATTTCTCATGGATTCCTGTGGATTTCCCTTGGGTTCTTGTGGATTTCCATTGGGTTCCTGTGGATTTCCCTTGGATTCCTGTGAATTTTCATTGGGTTCCTGTTGATATCCCTTGGATTCCTGTGGATTTCCCTTGGATTCCTGTGAATTTCCATTGGGTTCCTGTTGATATCCATTGGGTTCCTGTTGATTTCCCTTGAGTTCCTGTGGATTTCCCTTGGATTCCTGTGAATTTCCATTGGGTTCCTGTTGATATCCATTGGGTTCCTGTGGATTTCCATTGGGTTCCTGTGGATTTCCATTGGATTCCTGTGGATTTCCTTTGAGTTCATGTGGATTTCCCTTGAGTTCATGTGGATTTCCCTTGGGTTCATGTGGATTTCCCTTGGATTACTGTGGATTTACCTTGGGTTCCTGTGGATTTCCCTTGGGTTCCTGTGGATTTCCTTTGAGATCCTGTGGATTTCCATTGGGTATCTGTGGATTTCCTTTGAGATCCTGTGGATTTCCCTTGGGTTCCTGTGGATTTCCCTTGGGTTCCTGTGGATTTCCTTTGAGATCCTGTGGATTTCCATTGGGTTTCTGTGGATTTCCTTTGAGATCCTGTGGATTTCCCTTGGGTTCCTGTGGATTTACCTTGAGTTCCTGCGGATTTCCATTGGGTTTCTGTGGATTTACCTTGGATTCATGTGGATTTCCTTGAGTTCCTGTGGATTTCCTTTGAGATCCTGTGGATTTCCCTTGAGTTCCTGTGGATTTTCATTGCGTTCATGTGGATTTCCATTGGGTTTCTGTGGATTTTCGTTGCGTTCCTTTGGATTTCCCTTGAGTTCCTGTTGATTTCCATTGAGTTCCTGTGGATTTCCATTGAGTTCCTGTGGATATCCCTTGAGTTCCTGTGGATTTTCATTGCGTTCATGTGGATTTCCATTGGGATCCTGTGGATTTTCATTGAGTTCCTGTGGATTTCTCATGGATTCCTGTGGATTTCCCTTGGGTTCTTGTGGATTTCCATTGGGTTCCTGTGGATTTCCCTTGGATTCCTGTGGATTTCCATTGGGTTCCTGTTGATATCCATTTGGTTCCTGTGGATTTCCCTTGGATTCCTGTGAATTTCCATTGGGTTCCTGTTGATATCCATTGGGTTCCTGTTGATTTCCCTTGAGTTCCTGTGGATTTCCCTTGGATTCCTGTGAATTTCCATTGGGTTCCTGTTGATATCCATTGGGTTCCTGTGGATTTCCATTGGGTTCCTGTGGATTTCCCTTCGATTCCTGTGGATTTCCATTGGGTTCCTGTGGATTTCCATTGGATTCCTGTGGATTTCCTTTGAGTTCCTGTGGATTTCCATTGGGTTCCTGTGGATTTCCCTTGAGTTCCTGTGGATTTCCATTGGGTTCCTGTGGATTTCCATTGGGTTCCTGTGGATTTCCCTTGGATTCCTGTGGATTTCACTTGAGTTCCTGTGGATTTCCCTTGGATTACTGTGGATTTCCCTTGAGTTCCTGTGGATTTCCCTTGGATTACTGTGGATTTCCCTTGAGTTCCTGTGAATTTCCATTGGGTTCCTGTGGATTTCCCTTGAGTTCCTGTGGATTTCCATTTGGTTCCTATGGATTTCCCTTGGATTCCTGTGGATTTCCCTTGAGTTCCTGTGGATTTCCCTTGAGTTCCTGTGTATTTCCATTGGGTTCCTGTGGATTTCCCTTGGGTTCCTGTTTATTTCCCTTGGATGCCTGTGGTTTTTCATTGGGGTTCTGTTTATTTCCCTTGAGTTCCTGTGGATTTCCATTGGGTTCATGTGGATATCCCTTGGATTAATGTTGATTTCCCTTGAGTTCCTGTGGATTTCCCTTGAGTTCCTGTGGATTTCCCTTGGGTTCCTGTTGATTTCCATTGGATTTCTGTGGATTTCCCTTGAGTTCCTGTGGATTTCCCTTGGGTTCCTGTTGATTTCCATTGGGTTTCTGTGGATTTCCCTTGAGTTCCTGTGGATTTCCATTGGGTTTCTGTAGATTTCCCTTGAGTTCCTGTAGATTTCCCTTGAGTTCCTGTGGATTTCCGTTGAGTTCCTGTGGATTTCCATTGGGTTCCTGTGGATTTCCATTGGGTTCCTGTGGATTTCCATTGGGTTCCTGTGGATTTCCCTTGAGTTCCTGTGGATTTCCGTTGAGTTCCTGTGGATTTCCCTTGAGTTCCTGTGGATTTCCATTGGGTTCCTGTGGATTTCCATTGGGTTCCTGTGGATTTCCATTGGGTTCCTGTGGATTTCCATTGGGTTCCTGTGGATTTCCATTGGGTTCCTGTGGATTTCCATTGGGTTCCTGTGGATTTCCATTGGGTTCCTGTGGATTTCCATTTGGTTCCTGTGGATTTCCATTGGGTTCCTGTGGATTTCCATTGGGTTCCTGTGGATTTCCATTTGGTTTCTGTGGATTTCCATTGGGTTCCTGTGGATTTCCATTGGGTTCCTGTGGATTTCCCTTGGATTCCTGTGGATTTCCCTTGGGTTCCTGTGGATTTCCATTGGGTTCCTGTGGATTTCCCTTGGGTACCTGTGGATTTCCCTTGAGTTCCTGTAGATTTCCATTGGGTTCATGTGGATATCCCTTGGATTAATGTTGATTTCCCTTGAGTTCCTGTGTATTTCCCTTGGATTCCTGTGTATTTCCATTGCGTTCCTGTGGATTTCCATTGGGTTCCTGTGGATTTCCCTTGGATTCCTGTGGATTTCCCTTGGATTAATGTTGATTTCCCTTGAGTTCCTGTGGATTTCCCTTGGATTCCTGTGGATTTCCTCTGAGTTTCTGTGGATTCCATTGGGTTCCTGTGGATTTCCCTTGAGTTCATGTGGATTTCCATTGGGTTCCTGTGGAATTCCATTGGATTCCTGTGGATTTCCCTTGTGTTCCTGTGGATTTCCCTTGGATTCCTGTGGATTTCCTTGAGTTCCTGTGGATTTCTATTGGGTTCATGTGGATTTCCATTCGGTTCATGTGGATTTCCGTTGCGTTCCTGTGGATTTCCATTGGGTTTCTGTGGATTTTCGTTGCGTTCCTTTGGATTTCCCTTGAGTTCCTGTGGATTTCCATTGAGTTCCTGTGGATTTTCATTGCGTTCCTGTGGATTTCCAATGGAATCCTGTGGAATTCCTTGAGTTCCTGTGGATTTCCGTTGCGTTTCTGTGGATTTCCGTTGCGTTCCTTTGGATTTCCCTTGAGTTCCTGTTGATTTCCATTGAGTTCCTGTGGATTTCCCTTGAGTTCCTGTGTATTTCCCTTGAGTTCCTGTGGATTTTCATTGCGTTCATGTGGATTTCCATTGGGTTCCTGTTGATATCCATTGGGTTCCTGTGGATTTCCATTGGGTTCCTGTGGATTTCCATTGGATTCCTGTGGATTTCCTTTGAGTTCATGTGGATTTCCCTTGAGTTCATGTGGATTTCCCTTGGGTTCATGTGGATTTCCCTTGGATTACTGTGGATTTACCTTGGGTTCCTGTGGATTTCCCTTGGGTTCCTGTGGATTTCCTTTGAGATCCTGTGGATTTCCATTGGGTATCTGTGGATTTCCTTTGAGATCCTGTGGATTTCCCTTGGGTTCCTGTGGATTTCCCTTGGGTTCCTGTGGATTTCCTTTGAGATCCTGTGGATTTCCATTGGGTTTCTGTGGATTTCCTTTGAGATCCTGTGGATTTCCCTTGGGTTCCTGTGGATTTACCTTGAGTTCCTGCGGATTTCCATTGGGTTTCTGTGGATTTACCTTGGATTCATGTGGATTTCCTTGAGTTCCTGTGGATTTCCTTTGAGATCCTGTGGATTTCCCTTGAGTTCCTGTGGATTTTCATTGCGTTCATGTGGATTTCCATTGGGTTTCTGTGGATTTTCGTTGCGTTCCTTTGGATTTCCCTTGAGTTCCTGTTGATTTCCATTGAGTTCCTGTGGATTTCCATTGAGTTCCTGTGGATATCCCTTGAGTTCCTGTGGATTTTCATTGCGTTCATGTGGATTTCCATTGGGATCCTGTGGATTTTCATTGAGTTCCTGTGGATTTCTCATGGATTCCTGTGGATTTCCCTTGGGTTCTTGTGGATTTCCATTGGGTTCCTGTGGATTTCCCTTGGATTCCTGTGGATTTCCATTGGGTTCCTGTTGATATCCATTTGGTTCCTGTGGATTTCCCTTGGATTCCTGTGAATTTCCATTGGGTTCCTGTTGATATCCATTGGGTTCCTGTTGATTTCCCTTGAGTTCCTGTGGATTTCCCTTGGATTCCTGTGAATTTCCATTGGGTTCCTGTTGATATCCATTGGGTTCCTGTGGATTTCCATTGGGTTCCTGTGGATTTCCCTTCGATTCCTGTGGATTTCCATTGGGTTCCTGTGGATTTCCATTGGATTCCTGTGGATTTCCTTTGAGTTCCTGTGGATTTCCATTGGGTTCCTGTGGATTTCCCTTGAGTTCCTGTGGATTTCCATTGGGTTCCTGTGGATTTCCATTGGGTTCCTGTGGATTTCCCTTGGATTCCTGTGGATTTCACTTGAGTTCCTGTGGATTTCCCTTGGATTACTGTGGATTTCCCTTGAGTTCCTGTGGATTTCCCTTGGATTACTGTGGATTTCCCTTGAGTTCCTGTGAATTTCCATTGGGTTCCTGTGGATTTCCCTTGAGTTCCTGTGGATTTCCATTTGGTTCCTATGGATTTCCCTTGGATTCCTGTGGATTTCCCTTGAGTTCCTGTGGATTTCCCTTGAGTTCCTGTGTATTTCCATTGGGTTCCTGTGGATTTCCCTTGGGTTCCTGTTTATTTCCCTTGGATGCCTGTGGTTTTTCATTGGGGTTCTGTTTATTTCCCTTGAGTTCCTGTGGATTTCCATTGGGTTCATGTGGATATCCCTTGGATTAATGTTGATTTCCCTTGAGTTCCTGTGGATTTCCCTTGAGTTCCTGTGGATTTCCCTTGGGTTCCTGTTGATTTCCATTGGATTTCTGTGGATTTCCCTTGAGTTCCTGTGGATTTCCCTTGGGTTCCTGTTGATTTCCATTGGGTTTCTGTGGATTTCCCTTGAGTTCCTGTTGATTTCCATTGGGTTTCTGTGGATTTCCCTTGAGTTCCTGTGGATTTCCATTGGGTTTCTGTAGATTTCCCTTGAGTTCCTGTAGATTTCCCTTGAGTTCCTGTGGATTTCCGTTGAGTTCCTGTGGATTTCCATTGGGTTCCTGTGGATTTCCATTGGGTTCCTGTGGATTTCCATTGGGTTCCTGTGGATTTCCCTTGAGTTCCTGTGGATTTCCGTTGAGTTCCTGTGGATTTCCCTTGAGTTCCTGTGGATTTCCATTGGGTTCCTGTGGATTTCCATTGGGTTCCTGTGGATTTCCATTGGGTTCCTGTGGATTTCCATTGGGTTCCTGTGGATTTCCATTGGGTTCCTGTGGATTTCCATTGGGTTCCTGTGGATTTCCATTGGGTTCCTGTGGATTTCCATTTGGTTCCTGTGGATTTCCATTGGGTTCCTGTGGATTTCCATTGGGTTCCTGTGGATTTCCATTTGGTTCCTGTGGATTTCCATTGGGTTCCTGTGGATTTCCATTGGGTTCCTGTGGATTTCCCTTGGATTCCTGTGGATTTCCCTTGGGTTCCTGTGGATTTCCATTGGGTTCCTGTGGATTTCCCTTGGGTACCTGTGGATTTCCCTTGAGTTCCTGTAGATTTCCATTGGGTTCATGTGGATATCCCTTGGATTAATGTTGATTTCCCTTGAGTTCCTGTGTATTTCCCTTGGATTCCTGTGTATTTCCATTGCGTTCCTGTGGATTTCCATTGGGTTCCTGTGGATTTCCCTTGGATTCCTGTGGATTTCCCTTGGATTAATGTTGATTTCCCTTGAGTTCCTGTGGATTTCCCTTGGATTCCTGTGGATTTCCTCTGAGTTCATGTGGATTTCCATTGGGTTCCTGTGGATTTCCCTTGAGTTCATGTGGATTTCCATTGGGTTCCTGTGGAATTCCATTGGATTCCTGTGGATTTCCCTTGTGTTCCTGTGGATTTCCCTTGGATTCCTGTGGATTTCCTTGAGTTCCTGTGGATTTCTATTGGGTTCATGTGGATTTCCATTCGGTTCATGTGGATTTCCGTTGCGTTCCTGTGGATTTCCATTGGGTTTCTGTGGATTTTCGTTGCGTTCCTTTGGATTTCCCTTGAGTTCCTGTGGATTTCCATTGAGTTCCTGTGGATTTTCATTGCGTTCCTGTGGATTTCCAATGGAATCCTGTGGAATTCCTTGAGTTCCTGTGGATTTCCGTTGCGTTTCTGTGGATTTCCGTTGCGTTCCTTTGGATTTCCCTTGAGTTCCTGTTGATTTCCATTGAGTTCCTGTGGATTTCCCTTGAGTTCCTGTGTATTTCCCTTGAGTTCCTGTGGATTTTCATTGCGTTCATGTGGATTTCCATTGGGTTCCTGTGGATTTTCATTGCGTTCCTGTGGATTTATCATGGATTCCTGTGGATTTCCCTTGGGTTCTTGTGGATTTCCATTGGGTTCCTGTGTATTTCCCTTGAGTTCCTGTGGATTTACCTTGAGATCCTGTGGATTTCCCTTGAGATCCTGTGGATTTCCCTTGAGTTCCTGTGGATTTCCCTTGAGATCCTGTTGATTTCCATTGAGTTCCTGTGGATTTCCCTTGAGTTCCTGTGGATTTCCCTTGAGTTCCTGTGGATTTCCCTTGAGTTCCTGTGGATTTCTCATGGATTCCTGTGGATTTCCCTTGGGTTCTTGTGGATTTCCATTGGGTTCCTGTGGATTTCCCTTGGATTCCTGTGAATTTTCATTGGGTTCCTGTTGATATCCCTTGGATTCCTGTGGATTTCCCTTGGATTCCTGTGAATTTCCATTGGGTTCCTGTTGATATCCATTGGGTTCCTGTTGATTTCCCTTGAGTTCCTGTGGATTTCCCTTGGATTCCTGTGAATTTCCATTGGGTTCCTGTTGATATCCATTGGGTTCCTGTGGATTTCCATTGGGTTCCTGTGGATTTCCATTGGATTCCTGTGGATTTCCTTTGAGTTCATGTGGATTTCCCTTGAGTTCATGTGGATTTCCCTTGGGTTCATGTGGATTTCCCTTGGATTACTGTGGATTTACCTTGGGTTCCTGTGGATTTCCCTTGGGTTCCTGTGGATTTCCTTTGAGATCCTGTGGATTTCCATTGGGTATCTGTGGATTTCCTTTGAGATCCTGTGGATTTCCCTTGGGTTCCTGTGGATTTCCCTTGGGTTCCTGTGGATTTCCTTTGAGATCCTGTGGATTTCCATTGGGTTTCTGTGGATTTCCTTTGAGATCCTGTGGATTTCCCTTGGGTTCCTGTGGATTTACCTTGAGTTCCTGCGGATTTCCATTGGGTTTCTGTGGATTTACCTTGGATTCATGTGGATTTCCTTGAGTTCCTGTGGATTTCCTTTGAGATCCTGTGGATTTCCCTTGAGTTCCTGTGGATTTTCATTGCGTTCATGTGGATTTCCATTGGGTTTCTGTGGATTTTCGTTGCGTTCCTTTGGATTTCCCTTGAGTTCCTGTTGATTTCCATTGAGTTCCTGTGGATTTCCATTGAGTTCCTGTGGATTTCCCTTGAGTTCCTGTGGATTTTCATTGCGTTCATGTGGATTTCCATTGGGATCCTGTGGATTTTCATTGAGTTCCTGTGGATTTCTCATGGATTCCTGTGGATTTCCCTTGGGTTCTTGTGGATTTCCATTGGGTTCCTGTGGATTTCCATTGGGTTCCTGTGAATTTCCCTTGGATTCCTGTGGATTTCCATTGGGTTCCTGTTGATATCCATTTGGTTCCTGTGGATTTCCCTTGGATTCCTGTGAATTTCCATTGGGTTCCTGTTGATATCCATTGGGTTCCTGTTGATTTCCCTTGAGTTCCTGTGGATTTCCCTTGGATTCCTGTGAATTTCTATTGGGTTCCTGTTGATATCCATTGGGTTCCTGTGGATTTCCATTGGGTTCCTGTGGATTTCCCTTCGATTCCTGTGGATTTCCATTGGGTTCCTGTGGATTTCCATTGGGTTCCTGTGGATTTCCATTGGATTCCTGTGGATTTCCTTTGAGTTCCTGTGGATTTCCATTGGGTTCCTGTAGATTTCCCTTGGATTCCCGTGAATTTCCCTTGAGTTCCTGTAGATTTCCATTGGGTTTCTGTGGATTTACCTTGGATTCATGTGGATTTCCTTGAGTTCCTGTGGATTTCCTTTGAGATCCTGTGGATTTCCTTGAGTTCCTGTGGATTTTCATTGCGTTCATGTGGATTTCCATTGGGTTTCTGTGGATTTTCGTTGCGTTCCTTTGGATTTCCCTTGAGTTCCTGTTGATTTCCATTGAGTTCCTGTGGATTTCCATTGAGTTCCTGTGGATTTCCCTTGAGTTCCTGTGGATTTTCATTGCGTTCATGTGGATTTCCATTGGGTTCCTGTGGATTTTCATTGCGTTCCTGTGGATTTCTCATGGATTCCTGTGGATTTCCCTTGGGTTCTTGTGGATTTCCATTGGGTTCCTGTGGATTTCCCTTGGATTCCTGTGAATTTCCATTTGGTTCCTGTTGATATCCATTTGGTTCCTGTGGATTTCCCTTGGATTCCTGTGAATTTCCATTGGGTTCCTGTTGATATCCATTGGGTTCCTGTTGATTTCCCTTGAGTTCCTGTGGATTTCCCTTGGATTCCTGTGAATTTCCATTGGTTCCTGTGGATTTCCTTTGAGTTCCTGTGGATTTCCATTGGGTTCCTGTGGAATTCCATTGGGTTCCTGTGGATTTCCATTGGGTTCATGTGGATTTCCTTTGAGTTCCTGTGGATTTCCCTTGGATTCCTGTGGATTTCCCTTAAGTTCATGTGGATTTCCGTTGGGTTCCTGTGGATTTCCATTGGGTTCCTGTGGATTTCCCTTGGATTCCTGTGGATTTCCCTTGGGTTCCTGTGGATTTCCTTTGAGTTCCTGTGGATTTCCCTTGAGTTCCTGTGGATTTCCCTTGGATTTCTGTGGATTTCCATTGGGTTCCTCTGGATTTCCCTTGGGTTCATGTGGATTTCCATAGGGTTCATGTGGATTTCCCTTGGATTCCTGTGGATTTCCCTTGGGTTCCTGTGGATTTCCCTTGGATTCCTGTGGATTTCCATTGGATTCCTGTGGATTTCCATTGGGTTCATGTGGATTTCCCTTGAGTTCCTGTGTATTTCCATTGGGTTCCTATGGATTTCCCTTGGATTCCTGTGGATTTCCCTTGAGTTCCTGTGGATTTCCCTTGGATTACTGTGTATTTCCCTTGAGTTCCTGTGGATTTCCCTTGGATTCCTGTGGATTTCCCTTGAGTTCCTGTGGATTTCCATTGGGTTCCTGTGGATTTCCCTTGGGTGAGAGCTTTCCGATGAATGGCAACAAGCCATATTTCCGACTAAATCCTGAAAAGTTACCCATAATTCTGCTATGTTTAAGGAGTCCATTACTTAGGACATTACTGTACCAGCCACCTCCCTACCTGCATGACCGGGACCGTTGAGTACCGATATCATTTCCGGTGTCCTTGTGCATGTGCACTTGATTAGCTGGATAAGTTTACCCCCCATCGCCCCTCGTCAATTAAAAGTACTCAATCCGAGTCGATGGTCCCAAGTATCATCAGATTCCATCAATTACAACATTTTTTTAAATGCCGATTCAGTTATCACAATCGATTAATTTCGTTAAAATAATGCTAACCAGTCAACTATGGTTCATCAAAAACAAAAACAACATTTCTTTAAATGCCGCTTCAGTTATCAGGTTCCTGTGGATTTCCCTTGAGTTCCTGTGGATTTCCCTTGAGTTCCTGTGGATTTCCATTGGGTTCCTGTGGATTTCCATTGGGTTCATGTGGATTTCCCTTGGATTCCTGTGGATTTCACTTGAGTTCCTGTGGATTTCCCTTGGATTACTGTGGATTTCCATTGAGTTCCTGTGGATTTCCCTTGGATTACTGTGGATTTCCCTTGAGTTCCTGTGAATTTCCATTGGGTTCCTGTGGATTTCCCTTGAGTTCCTGTGGATTTCCATTGGGTTCCTATGGATTTCCCTTGGATTCCTGTGGATTTCACTTGAGTTCCTGTGGATTTCCCTTGAGTTCCTGTGTATTTCCATTGGGTTCCTGTGGATTTCCCTTGGGTTCCTGTTTATTTCCCTTGGATGCCTGTGGTTTTTCATTGGGGTTCTGTTTATTTCCCATGAGTTCCTGTGGATTTCCATTGGGTTCATGTGGATATCCCTTGGATTAATGTTGATTTCCCTTGAGTTCCTGTGGATTTCCCTTGAGTTCCTGTGGATTTCCCTTGGGTTCCTGTTGATTTCCATTGGGTTTCTGTGGATTTCCCTTGAGTTCCTGTGGATTTCCCTTGGGTTCCTGTGGATTTCCATTGGGTTCCTGTGGATTTCCCTTCGATTCCTGTGGATTTCCATTGGGTTCCTGTGGATTTCCATTGGGTTCCTGTGGATTTCCATTGGATTCCTGTGGATTTCCTTTGAGTTCCTGTGGATTTCCATTGGGTTCCTGTAGATTTCCCTTGGATTCCCGTGAATTTCCCTTGAGTTCCTGTAGATTTCCATTGGGTTTCTGTGGATTTACCTTGGATTCATGTGGATTTCCTTGAGTTCCTGTGGATTTCCTTTGAGATCCTGTGGATTTCCTTGAGTTCCTGTGGATTTTCATTGCGTTCATGTGGATTTCCATTGGGTTTCTGTGGATTTTCGTTGCGTTCCTTTGGATTTCCCTTGAGTTCCTGTTGATTTCCATTGAGTTCCTGTGGATTTCCATTGAGTTCCTGTGGATTTCCCTTGAGTTCCTGTGGATTTTCATTGCGTTCATGTGGATTTCCATTGGGTTCCTGTGGATTTTCATTGCGTTCCTGTGGATTTCTCATGGATTCCTGTGGATTTCCCTTGGGTTCTTGTGGATTTCCATTGGGTTCCTGTGGATTTCCCTTGGATTCCTGTGAATTTCCATTTGGTTCCTGTTGATATCCATTTGGTTCCTGTGGATTTCCCTTGGATTCCTGTGAATTTCCATTGGGTTCCTGTTGATATCCATTGGGTTCCTGTTGATTTCCCTTGAGTTCCTGTGGATTTCCCTTGGATTCCTGTGAATTTCCATTGGTTCCTGTGGATTTCCTTTGAGTTCCTGTGGATTTCCATTGGGTTCCTGTGGAATTCCATTGGGTTCCTGTGGATTTCCATTGGGTTCATGTGGATTTCCTTTGAGTTCCTGTGGATTTCCCTTGGATTCCTGTGGATTTCCCTTAAGTTCATGTGGATTTCCGTTGGGTTCCTGTGGATTTCCATTGGGTTCCTGTGGATTTCCCTTGGATTCCTGTGGATTTCCCTTGGGTTCCTGTGGATTTCCTTTGAGTTCCTGTGGATTTCCCTTGAGTTCCTGTGGATTTCCCTTGGATTTCTGTGGATTTCCATTGGGTTCCTCTGGATTTCCCTTGGGTTCATGTGGATTTCCATAGGGTTCATGTGGATTTCCCTTGGATTCCTGTGGATTTCCCTTGGGTTCCTGTGGATTTCCCTTGGATTCCTGTGGATTTCCATTGGATTCCTGTGGATTTCCATTGGGTTCATGTGGATTTCCCTTGAGTTCCTGTGTATTTCCATTGGGTTCCTATGGATTTCCCTTGGATTCCTGTGGATTTCCCTTGAGTTCCTGTGGATTTCCCTTGGATTACTGTGTATTTCCCTTGAGTTCCTGTGGATTTCCCTTGGATTCCTGTGGATTTCCCTTGAGTTCCTGTGGATTTCCATTGGGTTCCTGTGGATTTCCCTTGGGTGAGAGCTTTCCGATGAATGGCAACAAGCCATATTTCCGACTAAATCCTGAAAAGTTACCCATAATTCTGCTATGTTTAAGGAGTCCATTACTTAGGACATTACTGTACCAGCCACCTCCCTACCTGCATGACCGGGACCGTTGAGTACCGATATCATTTCCGGTGTCCTTGTGCATGTGCACTTGATTAGCTGGATAAGTTTACCCCCCATCGCCCCTCGTCAATTAAAAGTACTCAATCCGAGTCGATGGTCCCAAGTATCATCAGATTCCATCAATTACAACATTTTTTTAAATGCCGATTCAGTTATCACAATCGATTAATTTCGTTAAAATAATGCTAACCAGTCAACTATGGTTCATCAAAAACAAAAACAACATTTCTTTAAATGCCGCTTCAGTTATCAGGTTCCTGTGGATTTCCCTTGAGTTCCTGTGGATTTCCCTTGAGTTCCTGTGGATTTCCATTGGGTTCCTGTGGATTTCCATTGGGTTCATGTGGATTTCCCTTGGATTCCTGTGGATTTCACTTGAGTTCCTGTGGATTTCCCTTGGATTACTGTGGATTTCCATTGAGTTCCTGTGGATTTCCCTTGGATTACTGTGGATTTCCCTTGAGTTCCTGTGAATTTCCATTGGGTTCCTGTGGATTTCCCTTGAGTTCCTGTGGATTTCCATTGGGTTCCTATGGATTTCCCTTGGATTCCTGTGGATTTCCCTTGAGTTCCTGTGGATTTCCCTTGAGTTCCTGTGTATTTCCATTGGGTTCCTGTGGATTTCCCTTGGGTTCCTGTTTATTTCCCTTGGATGCCTGTGGTTTTTCATTGGGGTTCTGTTTATTTCCCATGAGTTCCTGTGGATTTCCATTGGGTTCATGTGGATATCCCTTGGATTAATGTTGATTTCCCTTGAGTTCCTGTGGATTTCCCTTGAGTTCCTGTGGATTTCCCTTGGGTTCCTGTTGATTTCCATTGGGTTTCTGTGGATTTCCCTTGAGTTCCTGTGGATTTCCCTTGGGTTCCTGTGGATTTCCATTGGGTTTCTGTGGATTTCCCTTGAGTTCCTGTGGATTTCCCTTGAGTTCCTGTGTATTTCCATTGAGTTCCTGTGGATTTCCATTGGGTTCCTGTGGATTTCCATTGGGTTCCTGTGGATTTCCATTGGGTTCCTGTGGATTTCCATTGGGTTCCTGTGGATTTCCATTGGGTTCCTGTGGATTTCCATTGGGTTCCTGTGGATTTCCATTGGGTTCCTGTGGATTTCCATTGGGTTCCTGTGGATTTCCATTGGGTTCCTGTGGATTTCCATTGGGTTCCTGTGGATTTCCATTGGGTTCCTGTGGATTTCCATTGGGTTCCTGTGGATTTCCATTGGGTTCCTGTGGATTTCCCTTGGATTCCTGTGGATTTCCCTTGGGTTCCTGTGGATTTCCTTTGGGTTCCTGTGGATTTCCCTTGGGTACCTGTGGATTTCCCTTGAGTTCCTGTGGATTTCCATTGGGTTCATGTGGATATCCCTTGGATTAATGTTGATTTCCCTTGAGTTCCTGTGTATTTCCCTTGAGTTACTGTGGATTTCCATTGGGTTCATGTGGATATCCCTTGGATTAATGTTGATTTCCCTTGAGTTCCTGTGTATTTCCCTTGGATTCCTGTGTATTTCCATTGCGTTCCTGTGGATTTCCATTGGGTTCCTGTGGATTTCCCTTGGATTCCTGTGGATTTCCCTTGGATTAATGTTGATTTCCCTTGAGTTCCTGTGGATTTCCCTTGGATTCCTGTGGATTTCCTCTGAGTTTCTGTGGATTCCATTGGGTTCCTGTGGATTTCCCTTGAGTTCATGTGGATTTCCATTGGGTTCCTGTGGAATTCCATTGGATTCCTGTGGATTTCCCTTGTGTTCCTGTGGATTTCCCTTGGATTCCTGTGGATTTCCTTGAGTTCCTGTGGATTTCTATTGGGTTCATGTGGATTTCCATTCGGTTCATGTGGATTTCCGTTGCGTTCCTGTGGATTTCCATTGGGTTTCTGTGGATTTTCGTTGCGTTCCTTTGGATTTCCCTTGAGTTCCTGTGGATTTCCATTGAGTTCCTGTGGATGTTCATTGCGTTCCTGTGGATTTCCAATGGAATCCTGTGGAATTCCTTGAGTTCCTGTGGATTTCCGTTGCGTTTCTGTGGATTTCCGTTGCGTTCCTTTGGATTTCCCTTGAGTTCCTGTTGATTTCCATTGAGTTCCTGTGGATTTCCCTTGAGTTCCTGTGTATTTCCCTTGAGTTCCTGTGGATTTTCATTGCGTTCATGTGGATTTCCATTGGGTTCCTGTGGATTTTCATTGCGTTCCTGTGGATTTATCATGGATTCCTGTGGATTTCCCTTGGGTTCTTGTGGATTTCCATTGGGTTCCTGTGGATTTCCCTTGAGTTCCTGTGGATTTACCTTGAGTTCCTGTGGATTTCCCTTGAGATCCTGTGGATTTCCCTAGAGTTCCTGTGGATTTCCCTTGAGATCCTGTTGATTTCCATTGAGTTCCTGTGGATTTCCCTTGAGTTCCTGTGGATTTCCATTGAGTTCCTGTGGATTTCCCTTGAGTTCCTGTGGATTTCTCATGGATTCCTGTGGATTTCCCTTGGGTTCTTGTGGATTTCCATTGGGTTCCTGTGGATTTCCCTTGGATTCCTGTGAATTTTCATTGGGTTCCTGTTGATATCCCTTGGATTCCTGTGGATTTCCCTTGGATTCCTGTGAATTTCCATTGGGTTCCTGTTGATATCCATTGGGTTCCTGTTGATTTCCCTTGAGTTCCTGTGGATTTCCCTTGGATTCCTGTGAATTTCCATTGGGTTCCTGTTGATATCCATTGGGTTCCTGTGGATTTCCATTGGGTTCCTGTGGATTTCCATTGGATTCCTGTGGATTTCCTTTGAGTTCATGTGGATTTCCCTTGAGTTCATGTGGATTTCCCTTGGGTTCATGTGGATTTCCCTTGGATTACTGTGGATTTACCTTGGGTTCCTGTGGATTTCCCTTGGGTTCCTGTGGATTTCCTTTGAGATCCTGTGGATTTCCATTGGGTATCTGTGGATTTCCTTTGAGATCCTGTGGATTTCCCTTGGGTTCCTGTGGATTTCCCTTGGGTTCCTGTGGATTTCCTTTGAGATCCTGTGGATTTCCATTGGGTTTCTGTGGATTTCCTTTGAGATCCTGTGGATTTCCCTTGGGTTCCTGTGGATTTACCTTGAGTTCCTGCGGATTTCCATTGGGTTTCTGTGGATTTACCTTGGATTCATGTGGATTTCCTTGAGTTCCTGTGGATTTCCTTTGAGATCCTGTGGATTTCCCTTGAGTTCCTGTGGATTTTCATTGCGTTCATGTGGATTTCCATTGGGTTTCTGTGGATTTTCGTTGCGTTCCTTTGGATTTCCCTTGAGTTCCTGTTGATTTCCATTGAGTTCCTGTGGATTTCCATTGAGTTCCTGTGGATTTCCCTTGAGTTCCTGTGGATTTTCATTGCGTTCATGTGGATTTCCATTGGGATCCTGTGGATTTTCATTGAGTTCCTGTGGATTTCTCATGGATTCCTGTGGATTTCCCTTGGGTTCTTGTGGATTTCCATTGGGTTCCTGTGGATTTCCCTTGGATTCCTGTGGATTTCCATTGGGTTCCTGTTGATATCCATTTGGTTCCTGTGGATTTCCCTTGGATTCCTGTGAATTTCCATTGGGTTCCTGTTGATATCCATTGGGTTCCTGTTGATTTCCCTTGAGTTCCTGTGGATTTCCCTTGGATTCCTGTGAATTTCCATTGGGTTCCTGTTGATATCCATTGGGTTCCTGTGGATTTCCATTGGGTTCCTGTGGATTTCCCTTCGATTCCTGTGGATTTCCATTGGGTTCCTGTGGATTTCCATTGGATTCCTGTGGATTTCCTTTGAGTTCCTGTGGATTTCCATTGGGTTCCTGTGGATTTTCCTTGAGTTCCTGTGGATTTCCATTGGGTTCCTGTGGATTTCCATTGGGTTCCTGTGGATTTCCCTTGGATTCCTGTGGATTTCACTTGAGTTCCTGTGGATTTCCCTTGGATTACTGTGGATTTCCCTTGAGTTCCTGTGGATTTCCCTTGGATTACTGTGGATTTCCCTTGAGTTCCTGTGAATTTCCATTGGGTTCCTGTGGATTTCCCTTGAGTTCCTGTGGATTTCCATTTGGTTCCTATGGATTTTCCTTGGATTCCTGTGGATTTCCCTTGAGTTCCTGTGGATTTCCCTTGAGTTCCTGTGTATTTCCATTGGGTTCCTGTGGATTTCCCTTGGGTTCCTGTTTATTTCCCTTGGATGCCTGTGGTTTTTCATTGGGGTTCTGTTTATTTCCCTTGAGTTCCTGTGGATTTCCATTGGGTTCATGTGGATATCCCTTGGATTAATGTTGATTTCCCTTGAGTTCCTGTGGATTTCCCTTGAGTTCCTGTGGATTTCCCTTGGGTTCCTGTTGATTTCCATTGGGTTTCTGTGGATTTCCCTTGAGTTCCTGTGGATTTCCCTTGGGTTCCTGTGGATTTCCATTGGGTTTCTGTGGATTTCCCTTGAGTTCCTGTGGATTTCCATTGGGTTTCTGTAGATTTCCCTTGAGTTCCTGTAGATTTCCCTTGAGTTCCTGTGGATTTCCGTTGAGTTCCTGTGGATTTCCCTTGAGTTCCTGTGGATTTCCATTGGGTTCCTGTGGATTTCCATTGGGTTCCTGTGGATTTCCATTGGGTTCCTGTGGATTTCCATTGGGTTCCTGTGGATTTCCATTGGGTTCCTGTGGATTTCCATTGGGTTCCTGTGGATTTCCATTGGGTTCCTGTGGATTTCCATTGGGTTCCTGTGGATTTCCATTGGGTTCCTGTGGATTTCCATTGGGTTCCTGTGGATTTCCATTGGGTTCCTGTGGATTTCCATTGGGTTCTTGTGGATTTCCATTGGGTTCCTGTGTATTTCCATTGGGTTCCTGTGGATTTCCATTGGGTTCCTGTGGATTTCCCTTGGATTCCTGTGGATTTCCCTTGGGTTCCTGTGGATTTCCATTGGGTTCCTGTGGATTTCCCTTGGGTACCTGTGGATTTCCCTTGAGTTCCTGTAGATTTCCATTGGGTTCATGTGGATATCCCTTGGATTAATGTTGATTTCCCTTGAGTTCCTGTGTATTTCCCTTGGATTCCTGTGTATTTCCATTGCGTTCCTGTGGATTTCCATTGGGTTCCTGTGGATTTCCCTTGGATTCCTGTGGATTTCCCTTGGATTAATGTTGATTTCCCTTGAGTTCCTGTGGATTTCCCTTGGATTCCTGTGGATTTCCTCTGAGTTTCTGTGGATTCCATTGGGTTCCTGTGGATTTCCCTTGAGTTCATGTGGATTTCCATTGGGTTCCTGTGGAATTCCATTTGATTCCTGTGGATTTCCCTTGTGTTCCTGTGGATTTCCCTTGGATTCCTGTGGATTTCCTTGAGTTCCTGTGGATTTCTATTGGGTTCATGTGGATTTCCATTCGGTTCATGTGGATTTCCGTTGCGTTCCTGTGGATTTCCATTGGGTTTCTGTGGATTTTCGTTTCGTTCCTTTGGATTTCCCTTGAGTTCCTGTGGATTTCCATTGAGTTCCTGTGGATTTTCATTGCGTTCCTGTGGATTTCCAATGGAATCCTGTGGAATTCCTTGAGTTCCTGTGGATTTCCGTTGCGTTTCTGTGGATTTCCGTTGCGTTCCTTTGGATTTCCCTTGAGTTCCTGTTGATTTCCATTGAGTTCCTGTGGATTTCCCTTGAGTTCCTGTGTATCTCCCTTGAGTTCCTGTGGATTTTCATTGCGTTCATGTGGATTTCCATTGGGTTCCTGTGGATTTTCATTGCGTTCCTGTGGATTTATCATGGATTCCTGTGGATTTCCATTGAGTTCCTGTGGATTTTCATTGGGTTCTTGTGGATTTCCATTGGGTTCCTGTGGATTTCCCTTGAGTTCCTGTGGATTTCCATTGAGTTCCTGTGGATTTTCATTGGGTTCTTGTGGATTTCCATTGGGTTCCTGTGGATTTCCCTTGAGTTCCTGTGGATTTACCTTGAGATCCTGTGGATTTCCCTTGAGATCCTGTGGATTTCCCTTGAGTTCCTGTGGATTTCCCTTGAGATCCTGTTGATTTCCATTGAGTTCCTGTGGATTTCCCTTGAGTTCCTGTGGATTTCCCTTGAGTTCCTGTGGATTTCCCTTGAGTTCCTGTGGATTTCTCATGGATTCCTGTGGATTTCCCTTGGGTTCTTGTGGATTTCCATTGGGTTCCTGTGGATTTCCCTTCGATTCCTGTGAATTTTCATTGGGTTCCTGTTGATATCCCTTGGATTCCTGTGGATTTCCCTTGGATTCCTGTGAATTTCCATTGGGTTCCTGTTGATATCCATTGGGTTCCTGTTGATTTCCCTTGAGTTCCTGTGGATTTCCCTTGGATTCCTGTGAATTTCCATTGGGTTCCTGTTGATATCCATTGGGTTCCTGTGGATTTCCATTGGGTTCCTGTGGATTTCCATTGGATTCCTGTGGATTTCCTTTGAGTTCATGTGGATTTCCCTTGAGTTCATGTGGATTTCCCTTGGGTTCATGTGGATTTCCCTTGGATTACTGTGGATTTACCTTGGGTTCCTGTGGATTTCCCTTGGGTTCCTGTGGATTTCCTTTGAGATCCTGTGGATTTCCATTGGGTATCTGTGGATTTCCTTTGAGATCCTGTGGATTTCCCTTGGGTTCCTGTGGATTTCCCTTGGGTTCCTGTGGATTTCCTTTGAGATCCTGTGGATTTCCATTGGGTTTCTGTGGATTTCCTTTGAGATCCTGTGGATTTCCCTTGGGTTCCTGTGGATTTACCTTGAGTTCCTGCGGATTTCCATTGGGTTTCTGTGGATTTACCTTGGATTCATGTGGATTTCCTTGAGTTCCTGTGGATTTCCTTTGAGATCCTGTGGATTTCCCTTGAGTTCCTGTGGATTTTCATTGCGTTCATGTGGATTTCCATTGGGTTTCTGTGGATTTTCGTTGCGTTCCTTTGGATTTCCCTTGAGTTCCTGTTGATTTCCATTGAGTTCCTGTGGATTTCCATTGAGTTCCTGTGGATTTCCCTTGAGTTCCTGTGGATTTTCATTGCGTTCATGTGGATTTCCATTGGGATCCTGTGGATTTTCATTGAGTTCCTGTGGATTTCTCATGGATTCCTGTGGATTTCCCTTGGGTTCTTGTGGATTTCCATTGGGTTCCTGTGGATTTCCATTGGGTTCCTGTGGATTTCCCTTGGATTCCTGTGGATTTCCATTGGGTTCCTGTTGATATCTATTTGGTTCCTGTGGATTTCCCTTGGATTCCTGTGAATTTCCATTGGGTTCCTGTTGATATCCATTGGGTTCCTGTTGATTTCCCTTGAGTTCCTGTGGATTTCCCTTGGATTCCTGTGAATTTCCATTGGGTTCCTGTTGATATCCATTGGGTTCCTGTGGATTTCCATTGGGTTCCTGTGGATTTCCCTTCGATTCCTGTGGATTTCCATTGGGTTCCTGTGGATTTCCATTGGATTCCTGTGGATTTCCTTTGAGTTCCTGTGGATTTCCATTGGGTTCCTGTAGATTTCCCTTGGATTCCCGTGAATTTCCCTTGAGTTCCTGTAGATTTCCATTGGGTTTCTGTGGATTTACCTTGGATTCATGTGGATTTCCTTGAGTTCCTGTGGATTTCCTTTGAGATCCTGTGGATTTCCTTGAGTTCCTGTGGATTTTCATTGCGTTCATGTGGATTTCCATTGGGTTTCTGTGGATTTTCGTTGCGTTCCTTTGGATTTCCCTTGAGTTCCTGTTGATTTCCATTGAGTTCCTGTGGATTTCCATTGAGTTCCTGTGGATTTCCCTTGAGTTCCTGTGGATTTTCATTGCGTTCATGTGGATTTCCATTGGGTTCCTGTGGATTTTCATTGCGTTCCTGTGGATTTCTCATGGATTCCTGTGGATTTCCCTTGGGTTCTTGTGGATTTCCATTGGGTTCCTGTAGATTTCCCTTGGATTCCTGTGAATTTCCATTGGGTTCCTGTTGATATCCATTTGGTTCCTGTGGATTTCCCTTGGATTCCTGTGAATTTCCATTGGGTTCCTGTTGATATCCATTGGGTTCCTGTTGATTTCCCTTGAGTTCCTGTGGATTTCCCTTGGATTCCTGTGAATTTCCATTGGTTCCTGTGGATTTCCTTTGAGTTCCTGTGGATTTCCATTGGGTTCCTGTGGAATTCCATTGGGTTCCTGTGGATTTCCATTGGGTTCATGTGGATTTCCTTTGAGTTCCTGTGGATTTCCCTTGGATTCCTGTGGATTTCCCTTAAGTTCATGTGGATTTCCGTTGGGTTCCTGTGGATTTCCATTGGGTTCCTGTGGATTTCCCTTGGATTCCTGTGGATTTCCCTTGGGTTCCTGTGGATTTCCTTTGAGTTCCTGTGGATTTCCCTTGAGTTCCTGTGGATTTCCCTTGGATTTCTGTGGATTTCCATTGGGTTCCTCTGGATTTCCCTTGGGTTCATGTGGATTTCCATTGGGTTCATGTGGATTTCCCTTGGATTCCTGTGGATTTCCCTTGGGTTCCTGTGGATTTCCCTTGGATTCCTGTGGATTTCCATTGGATTCCTGTGGATTTCCATTGAGTTCCTGTGGATTTCCATTGGCTTCCTGTGGATTTCCCTTGGATTCCCGTGAATTTCCCTTGAGTTCCTGTGGATTTCCATTGGATTCATGTGGATTTCCATTGGGTTCCTGTTGATTTCCATTGGGTTCCTGTGGATTTCCCTTGGATTACTGTGGATTTCCCTTGAGTTCCTGTGGATTTCCCAGGGATTCCTGGATTTCCATTGGGTTCATGTGGATTTCCATTGGATTCCTGTGGATTTCCCTTGGATTCCTGTGGTTTTCCCTTTGGATTCATGTGGATTTCCCTTGGATTCCTGTGGATTTCCATTGGGTTCCTGTGGATTTCCCTTGAGTTCATGTGGATTTCCCTTGGGTTCATGTGGATTTCCCTTGGGTTACTGTGGATTTACCTTGGGTTCCTGTGGACTTCCATTGGTTCCTGTGGACTTCCATTGGTTCCTGTGGATTTCCTTTGAGTTCCTGTGGATTTCTCATGGATTCCTGTGGATTTCCCCTGGGTTCTTGTGGATTTCCATTGGGTTCCTGTGGATTTCCCTTGGATTCCTGTGAATTTCCATTGGGTTCCTGTTGATATCCATTTGGTTCCTGTGGATTTCCCTTGGATTCCTGTGAATTTCCATTGGGTTCCTGTTGATATCCATTGGGTTCCTGTGGATTTCCATTGGATTCCTGTGAATTTCCATTGGGTTCCTGTTGATTTCCCTTGAGTTCCTGTGGATTTCCCTTGGATTCCTGTGAATTTCCATTGGGTTCCTGTTGATATCCATTGGGTTCCTGTGGATTTCCATTGGGTTCCTGTGGATTTCCCTTGGGTTCCTGTGGATTTCCTTTGAGATCCTGTGGATTTCCATTGGGTTTCTGTGGATTTCCTTTGAGATCATGTGGATTTCCCTTGGGTTCCTGTGGATTTCCCTTGGGTTCCTGTGGATTTCCTTTGAGATCCTGTGGATTTCCATTGGGTTTCTGTGGATTTCCCTTGGGTTCCTGTGGATTTACCTTGAGTTCCTGTGGATTTCCTTGAGTTCCTGTGGATTTACCTTGGAGTCATGTGGATTTCCTTGAGTTCCTGTGGATTTCCTTTGAGATCCTGTGGATTTCCCTTGAGTTCCTGTGGATTTTCATTGCGTTTATGTGGATTTCCATTGGGTTTCTGTGGTTTTTCGTTGCGTTCCTTTGGATTTCCCTTGAGTTCTTGTTGATTTCCATTGAGTTCCTGTGGATTTCCATTGAGTTCCTGTGGATTTCCCTTGAGTTCCTGTGGATTTTCATTGCGTTCATGTGGATTTCCATTGGGTTCCTGTGGATTTTCATTGCGTTCCTGTGGATTTCTCATGGATTCCTGTGGATTTCCCTTGGGTTCTTGTGGATTTCCATTGGGTTCCTGTGGATTTCCCTTGGATTCCTGTGAATTTCCATTGGGTTCCTGTTGATATCCATTTCGTTCCTGTGGATTTCCCTTGGATTCCTGTGAATTTCCATTGGGTTCCTGTTGATATCCATTGGGTTCCTGTTGATTTCCCTTGAGATCCTGTGGATTTCCCTTGGATTCCTGTGAATTTCCATTGGGTTCCTGTTGATATCCATTGGGTTCCTGTGGATTTCCATTGGGTTCCTGTGGATTTCCATTGGATTCCTGTGGATTTCCTTTGAGTTCCTGTGGATTTCCATTGGGTTCCTGTGGATTTCCCTTGGATTCCCGTGAATTTCCCTTGAGTTCCTTTGGATTTCTCTTGAGTTCCTGTTGATTTCCATTGAGCTCCTGTGGATTTCCATTGAGTTCCTGTGGATTTCCCTTGAGTTCCTGTGGATTTTCATTGCGTTCCTGTGGATTTCTCATGGATTCCTGTGGATTTCCCTTGGGTTCTTGTGGATTTCCATTGGGTTCCTGTGGATTTCCCTTGGATTCCTGTGAATTTCCATTGGGTTCCTGTGGATTTCCCTTGGATTCCTGTGAATTTCCATTGGGTTCCTGTTGATATCCATTGGGTTCCTGTTGATTTCCCTTGAGTTCCTGTGGATTTCCCTTGGATTCCTGTGAATTTCCATTGGGTTCCTGTTGATATCCATTGGGTTCCTGTGGATTTCCATTGGGTTCCTGTGGATTTCCCTTCGATTCCTGTGGATTTCCATTGGGTTCCTGTGGATTTCCATTGGATTCCTGTGGATTTCCTTTGAGTTCCTGGTGATTTCCATTGGGTTCCTGTGGATTTCCCTTGGATTCCCGTGAATTTCCCTTGAGTTCCTGTGTATTTCCATTGGATTCATGTGGATTTCCATTGGGTTCCTGTTGATTTCCATTTAGTTCCTGTGGATTTCCCTTGGATTACTGTGGTTTTCCCTTGAGTTCCTGTGGATTTCCCTGGGATTCCTGGATTTCCATTGGGTTCATGTGGATTTCCCTTGGATTCCTGTGGTTTTCCCTTTGGATTCCTGTGGATTTCCCTTGGGTTCCTGTGGATTTCCATTGGGTTCCTGTGGATTTCCATTGGGTTCATGTGGATTTCCCTTGAGTTCCTGTGGATTTCCCTTGGGTTCATGTGGATTTCCCTTGGGTTACTGTGGATTTCCCTTGGATTCCCGTGAATTTCCCTTGAGTTCCTGTGGATTTCCATTGGATTCATGTGGATTTCCATTGGGTTCCTGTTGATTTCCATTTGGTTCCTGTGGATTTCCCTTGGATTATTGTGGATTTCCCTTGAGTTCCTGTGGATTTCCCTGGGATTCCTGGATTTCCATTGGGTTCATGTGGATTTCGATTGTATTCCTGTGGATTTCCCCTGAATTCCTGTGGTTTTCCCTTTGGATTCATGTGGATTTCCCTTGGGTTCCTGTGGATTTCCATTGGGTTCATGTGGATTTCCATTGGGTACATGTGGATTTCCCTTGAGTTCCTGTGGATTTCCCATGGGTTCATGTGGATTTCCCTTGGGTTACTGTGGATTTACCTTGGGTTCCTGTGGACTTCCATTGGTTCCTGTGGATTTCCTTTGAGTTCCTGTGGATTTCCATTGGGTTCCTGTGGATTTCCATTGGGTTCCTGTGGATTTCCATTGGGTTCATGTGGATTTCCTTTGAGTTCCTGTGGATTTCCCTTGGGTTCCTGTAGATTTCCCTTGGGTTCCTGTGGATTTCCCTTGGGTTCCTGTGGATTTCCATTGGGTTCCTGTTGATATCCATTTGGTTCATGTGGATTTCTATTGGGTTCCTGTGGATTTCCCTTGGATTCCTGTGGATTTCCTTTGAGTTCCTGTGTATTTCCATTGGGTTCCTGTGTATTTCCATTGGGTTCCTGTGGATTTCCATTGGGTTCATGTGGATTTCCTTTGAGTTCCTGTGGATTTCCCTTGGATTCCTGTGGATTTCCTTGGATTCCTGTGGATTTCCATTGGGTTTCTGTGGATTTCCATTGGGTTCCTCTGGATTTCCCTTGGATTCCTGTGGATTTCCCTTGGGTTCCTGTGGATTTCCCTTGGATTCCTGTGGATTTCCCTTGGATTCCTGTGGATTTCCCTTGGGTTCCTGTGGATTTCCCTTGGGTTCCTGTGGATTTCCCTTGGATTCCTGTGGATTTCCCTTGGATTTATGTGGATTTCCCTTGGATTTATGTGGATTTCCCTTGGATTCCTGTGCATTTTCCTTGGGTTCCTGTGGATTTCCCTTGGGTTCCTGTGGATTTCCCTTGGATTCCTGTGGATTTCCCTTGGATTTCTGTGGATTTCCCTTGGATTTCCATTGGGTTTCTGTGGATTTCCATTGGGTTCCTCTGGATTTCCCTTTGTTATATAGCATTGTTAAAAAGAATATTGAGCCCCTCAGACTCAGAAGGAAACTAGATATATCTGTAATTTTTATAAAGAAAAAAATTATCACAGTACTGTGAGAAAATGAAATCAGTTCAATTCGTTGTGATATTATCGTCTAAACTATCGCCGGCCCTGCTATACATACAGTTACATATATATTGCAGCTATTGCAGCTATATCCAGGGTCGTGGTAACAGGTGGGGTGGGGCGTCTCATCCCAAATTTGGTCATGTGTTGAAATTGTTCTATAATAGTTTGATTTTGGAACAATTTAATAGTGGGGAATTTGTAGTTTTTATACCAATATTTGCATTATATATTTCCTATGTTAGGTCAAATGTTTTGATTGAAATGACCATCAGTTGGAAATATTCCAACCTTAGTGGATGTGAGGCCAGTCTTGATGATAGGATTTTTTTATTTTCAGGTTTAAAAACAATTCTCAAACCGGGCATATATAACCATGGTCAGACCGGTGTGTCCTCGTCCCTCCCTGTATACGGAAGAACTGTTTTCTTGCCCACAAGAAAGTCTGTATTCATATTTTAGATATATTTTTCTTATATTTGAGAAATTAAAAAAATATGCACATAAATATTGTTCACCCTAGAAATATGTTCTTAATTGTTAGAAATAATTTCTGATTATAAGAATAATCCATCCAAATGTTCTCGATATAGAATATTTTGCTTAAAGGCCCACTTAATTTTCGAGTCACCGGTTATTTTTTTTATAGTGACTTGATATACGGTTTTAATAACAATATATGCCATAAAATTATGATTAAAATGCTATAATTCATCACTATTTGAAACATCTGTGTCTCAGAAGATGCCCACAGAGAAATAGCAGACTTCCCCCTCTGTCACCCAAAATGCAACAGAATTCAAACTTTTTCAATGGAAGGGGGAGAACTCTATCTTTAATATATAGAGTTATTCCTCCTGCATTGAAAATAATACTGATTTTTACTTCAATCTTGATGACAAAACGCTTTGGCATCTCAACGAAAAACAACATGTCCACAGTTTATTACACTGGATAAGTTGATAATTCAATGTTTTGGAGCTTCCTCTTTCAAATGGTATATAATATGGCGTATATTTTATATAATGTAATCTGGGGGTTCGAAAATTAAGTGGGCCTTTAATACCAAGAAATATTTTCTAATTAATAAATCCTTTTTGGCAGTGTAGGCAATCAAAAACTGCTGATCAATTGAAGAAAGACAAACCGGAGTCTGAATTTGCTATAGGATTTTGTAATTTTCAGGTTCCGATCTCACAATTTACTCCCATTGTGCCGAACCATGGTCAACCCAGTGGATCCTGTAACGTTCCCGGTGGGCCGAACCATGGTCAACCCAGTGGATCCTGTAACGTCCCTGGCTATATCATTTGAATGCATAACACTTAGCTACAGTAATTCACACGTATAATTAAGGCAGACATCATTTAAAGGCCCACTTAACTTTCGAGTCACCTATTATTTTCTATTGTGCCTTGATATATGGTTTTAATAACAATCTATGTCATAAAATATGATTAGAATACTATAATTCATCATCATTTGAAATGGCTGTGTCTCAGAAGATGCCCATAGAGAGATAGAAAACAGCTAAAATCATAAAAATATTCCCCAGTTTTGGCTCCCAGAATGCAACAAAATTCAAACTAAAAATGTATGTTCAGTCTAAGGGGAATAACTCTATCTTTAAAATATAGTTATTCCCACTCCATGAAAATAATACACTTTGCACAACAAACCCAGATGAAATTTAAGTACAAAAACACATCGGTAACTCAAGAAAACCAACATGTTCACAGTTTATTACAACGGATAAGTTGATAATACAATGTTCTGGAGCTTCCTCTTTCAAATGGTAGGCTGTATAATCATATTTCAAGGACATTTTCCGGATTCCGTTTTTCCCGTCCTTCCAGGTCCGATTCGTTCTGTTCTGATCCGCGTTTTTGCAGAATCTTGTAGCCACGCCTCTTATTATATTTAGTTACGAAATTGTTTGGGTTTGGTCCTGTGTGCTCTCTCATTCAGCTGTCACTGGGGTACAAAGAGGAAGACCCATGTTTCTGATGGAATAATTATTTAGATCGTTTCATATTATTCGCGCTCTTTGTTGACTGTCAAACAAGTTCATTATTTGGAATCTAACTCCAAGTAAGCTCGTAATTTATCAAAGTTTCACTGTCATACGAGGAACATGCACAAATACCGAATCGAGTTTTCAGTGAACAGGTGAATACAGAAGTCGGCCCCGTGCGAAGTCGTCCCCCAGAGAAGTCGGCCACATTTATAACAAAAACATTGTTTAAAATCATTCTTTATTTATTTGATGATATGAAATGTGAAACTAATAATAATAATGAGAAAATATTCATGATAATACAATAACAATAAATTCAAACAGCGTCGTCATCAAGCCTGTCGATCATCGTCAGTTGTGGGTGCTGAAATCTCTGAATATTTGACCCTGCACCTTCTGTATCTGTAGGTATCTCAGCGCAGGAGCCTTGCTACTGTAGGTGCACCTTCATTCAATTTTTTTGCTGAATTACAAATATAACACCATCTGACTCATTTTAATAGGGGGATTCTTTGCATATAAACTTTTATATGCTAATGATTTGCTCTTTGCACATCCTGTTTCAGCGCAAATGTTTACGACTTTACGCTTTAGCCTGAATCTCAAATGCATCATATTTATACAGAATAAATATGATGCATTTGCGATTCAGCATACTAGTAAATGATTTGCTAAAGTCGGAAATGCTTTATGCTTCAGTGTAATTATAATTTGCTAAAGTAGGAGTAAATGTGAAAACTCCTCCCATATTTACACAATACATTGCGCATCTTTTTTAGTAATTTTTATTGTGTGTGTCAGGCACTCTTGTCAGATGTAAAAAAAAAGCCTTCAAAAAACATAAATGAATCTTGGAACTTGGAGATATTTTTAAAGATACATGAATGCAATTTTCCAACATCCACAGAATAAGCTACAGCTATCCTTTTTTAAAAGTAGTTGACCACATATATTCTCACCCTGGTATTAAACCACAAACACTGCGTTTTGGTTACTGCTTCAAAACTGCGATGCATCTTGGGATTTAAAGCAATTAAAAGCAAAATTTCAAACAGAAATATCACTACAACAGTAAACATGTGCAACATGATTGGATTTCATTTTAATCTTTCAGCTGAGTACCCTACAATGTAGCATGCCATGAAATTAACTGTTAATAACACGACTTTGAAGTTGCCGACATTATTTCAGCTGTCAAATTATAAACTCCACCCATCGTCTGGTGTTAGACCGCATATACATGTATTGGCATTACACATGCAAGTGTGACGTGGTATATCTGTGTAACATAACAAGTTGTTTCAACTTTTGGTGTGATGACCCGCTAATAGACTGCACTATCATAACCTCATAATACCGCGGTCATTACTGGAATATTATCACCCCGTTTTTCAAGTCAATTACTTTGAGGATAGCGGTAGGTGATAACCTCAATCTGTCTCTAACCACCTGTGCCACTAATGGCAAAATGAGCATAGCCTATTAAGGCTGAAATGTTCACTGTCACCCCCTTATTTCAGTTCGGTACCTAGTTTTTATTAATTTTTAGTTGTGTACCCAGCTTTTGTATAATTTACATTTGGCTACCCAGCTTTATGAAAGCAGTCTGCAGGACCTATTCTAAAATTCTTCTCCACTAATATTTTCAAGCATAGTGAGGAATATATCTATAAACATGCTAGTATTCACAAATTTAACAGGTTCATTTCGAAAACAACTGATGGCAATCACTGATTAAATAATGTTCTGTGTGAGGTTTCATAAAGCTGGGTACCCAAATGTAAATTTTATAAAAGCTGGGTACCCAACTGAAAATTAAAAAGACCTGTGAAGGGTGTACCCAACTGATTTGAAGGGGGTGATAGTGACCATTTCAGCCCTATTAAGAATATATTCCTTGTAAAGGCAAGTACATCTCCACAAGCACATGCCTTTTTCTATCTGGAGCACAAAATTTGTTTTGGAAATGCTTTGTTACAGTGTTGCACTGATTACTCATAAAATACCTAGGCCTAGGTCATTATAGCTTCCGCGCATACATGTAGTTTTTTCCAGACAATCATGAGATATTTTGGTATTCAAAAAACAAACTGTAGGTATTCAGCTGGGTATTCTCTATGAATTCCCCATGAAAGTGCCCTTGCAGTCGATTTTAAAATTGTGTATGCTTCCAACATCAACTTCTGTAATTCTGTCATAGTGGAATTCATTGCATGAAAAGAACCACTGTCTCTGGCACAGAATTTTGGGAATTCATTGGTCAACAGGGAGTTAAATAACCGTTACAGCACAGCATTGTTTTTTTATAATGGGGAGTAATATAAAAGGACGATCAACCACAATAAATAAAAATGTGTCATAAATTCCATATTTACAACAAGTCAACAACCTGAAAGCAAGTGAGAGTTATTCCAACCAGCCATTATGCGCATGATCAAATTTGCTTACTACTCCAAGTATGGCAGAAAGGGTGAGATTACTACGAATCGGGCAGCTGTTTCTATTGGTGCAAGGACCTGCTAATGCGTGAAATTCAGCAACAACTGTCTCTAATTGACGAAATTAAAAGTACAAGTTATTTAATAACAGATTTTGTTCTCAAAGTTGATATCATTACTTAATTAGTAAATGAAAATTGCTATCTAGCTGTCATCTGTCATTGTTTCTGTAACTCTTGTGTCTGTTTATTTGTGCCCACTCAATGTCTCTTGTTGAATAGACTAGTTACTGATCCAAAACTTCAAAAGTCTGAAAACGAAGTAGACCCAGTATGTCTTTATAAATTCCGATCCTGATCGGAACCATCATCATCCAACACATCAGTATAAAAAATAGCATGCATGATAAGATTAAACAATTCTAGCATCTGACACTGTGACACGCAGATTAGGGACATGTTAACCTTTGAGTATTCGATTTGATTTTAAATCGCCCCAAAGCTTCGATTCGATTTTATTTTTGTGGATTCAAAATTTTCGAATGGTAGGTTATAATGATTAATGAACAAACGACATTGCAGATGGTCTCACGTCACTGAGTGAAAACGCTCGTTGAGTAACTGAGTACTATTGTTCCACGGATTCAAAGTTAGAGCACTGTCTTCTGTAATTGCCGTTAAATTTTCCATTTTCTTGTGATCGAAACAAAAATTAATTTGCATTGGATAATAGTCACAACACATCCACTCATTACAGTGATAATTTGAATGGGAATCGTGATCACATCAAGAAATATATTACACAACAGAAAGCTGAATGTTGATTCGGAATTATGTCGGTATATTATGTGATTTATGTCGGTATATTATGTGATTTATGTCGGTATATTATGTGAATTATGTCGGTATATTATGTGAAGTATAATGACTGAGTGAAGTGTCTGAGGCTAAATAATCACGACCGTGGTTGACTATTTGTGTCTCAGATAATTCACGAGGTTCAATTATGCAAGGAATTTCTGAAGCGAGTATGCAAATTTTAAGCCCAAACTAAAACGAATACCGGTACTAACCAATCTCAACATATACCGGTATTATTAAACTGATATTAATTTTTTTTTTAGCATATTCTGAAAATTCCCATTTAAATTTGGGTTCTCTCATGCCCATGTTTTTAATTTTCAATTTTCAATTTGGCACCTTGGGGGTATGCCAGCACTCATGATGCAACCTCTGGTTTTCGGTTACTTGTACCTTAGGTGATAATCTCAGCAGTATTAGCGGTTTACACTGGTGTAAATATGTTTCAGAGTGACACCTCTTCCCTATGATTTCCCATAGGTAAAATAGCCATTGGCACAGGAATTAACCCTTTGTCGTGAAGTTTGAATTTTGTGGTGTGGTCTAAAATCTGACATTATTTGTTTAGTCCAGTTCTGACACTAGTTACGAAAAATAAGTCTTAAAGGTGAATTCCCTGCTAGACGGACATGATATTTTTGCATAAAAAGTTTCTGCTAATGTCAATCTTACAGATTTCAAGAAAATTTTGGACCTAGGATTTATATTGTAAACACTATATGCTAAATCATTTGCACAGAGGACTACGGAAAACATCTACACCAGTGTAACCTAGCTGTCTTGTTCACCACATGACTGACCATAGAGAATATAGAGTTAACTTTTTGTCAATAATTACCTTATCTGTGACAATTAGAACTGGCAATTTAGAATGTCAAAAACCTAGCAACGATTTTTGTATTGTGTGGAGAAATTAATAACTGTGGTGCATCAACAGCCGATAGATTGTTCAGAAGCCTTGAAATAGTGTGTCTGTCATTTGCAGAATGAGGTCCCCAGAGGGTGAATTCATTGACGCTACCATGCATGGTGGTCTAGCATCACCAAATTCACCATCTGGGGACCTCATTCTGCTTAGGCTTCAACTGCTATGGGAGATCTAGGATCAGATTGAAGTTCACCAGTTGAAGTTGGTGATGTTCACCCATTAGGCCAACAAAAAAAACATCTGTGTTTCCGGTTAACCGACCGACCTGCCGAAATTGGGCCGACCTGGACTTTTTTTCTTCAAATTTCAACCCAAATCAAAAAAATTCAACCCAAAAAAAAAAAAATTTAATTTTTTTTTTTTAATTTTTAATTTTTTTTTAATGCATGTCATTGGCATGTAAACACATCAAAATCGTTAAATATATACTATATACTATGTTTACATTAAGCAGCAATAATTTTAGATGGAATTTTCAAAAACAATTTACTTCTATTAAAATACATGTCCATTTGTGGTTGCAGATGAATCCCAATCTCACCAATAAATCTGCAGTCTTTAAAACCTGCCTGTGGTAATCTTGTTTGTTCAACTCCCATGTCTTATGGGAAGAAGTCTTATCTGCTAGAGAGCAATATACATGTAGAAGACTTTCAATATCAGAATTTAAAGTTCCTCTCCCCAGTCAATCAAGGATTCATAGTGTTCAGCCATAGTTACTAGTATGTATACAGACAGTATAAAGATGACTGCATGTCTACCATATCAAACACCCTTCTGGAATGGGCACTAAAAAGCACATGAAATTATCTACTGGTTTGTTTGGGTATATAAAACTTACAAGCATGCATATGCCAATTTGAATGCTGAGGTGTGGTACCTCAGTCAAGGTGTGGCCTGTGGTACCATTTTCAGTGTGGTGTGGGACTTTATATTTCAGTGCAGTTGAGGGATGTCTGAGGAACATTTACACCCTGTGCAATGTGTCTGAGGTGCATGTGAGATATGTGTCTTAGGTCCTGAGGTGTATGACCAAATATTTAAGTGAGGTTTGAATTCATATCATACAAGTTATGTTATTATAAAGTAATAGTGTATGTCTTGGGCCTGTTGATATGTCAATATTGTGCTCTGAGAAAGATGTGCCACCACAATCTAAACTGAGAGAATAATTACAAGAGAGCTGCATAATTGAGTGCCTGGGTGGCATTTGTTTGTTCACATTGACAATACTTATCATATTATTGTGCTACATTAACTGTTTACTTGCAATATACATGGACAGCCTTAACACAAGTATAAAGAGTAAGCATTAATGTACTTCTTAACTGTTCGGGGAAAAAATAAAAAAATATTACCAAAAAAAAAAAAATCCCTACCTACCTACCTGGAATTTTTTGGCACCGTAATAGGAAACACATAATTTTTTTTTTTGGCCTTAGTCACCTCAATTATGAATTTTATCTTCTGCAAATTAGGGAAGAGAAAAGTAACTAAAAAAACAATGTTAATTTGAGACTATAGATACTTACCAGAAGATGAGGCCTGAGCAGAATGAGGATGAAATTGTTGATGCTAGCCCAGTTTGTGGGATAGCATCACTAAATTCACCCTCTGGGGGGACCTCATTCTGCAAATGACAGACACACTATTTGCAGGCTTGATTGTTCAGAGATATTGGGCTTCAGAACACAAATCAGCTGTCACACTTGAAAGCTCCCGCCACTCGCTGCATTGATTATTGGCGAATGTCTATTGTCAAATTATTTGGAATAAAAATCACAGATAAGCACTTATTTACTGTTTGCCAGCGCCAGAGACATCTCTCCAATGATACAAAATATATTGGAAAATCAAGCTCATTTTCTTCACTACAAGTGGTTCCCTTAGGAAATGTTCAGATTGCTTACATTTCCTTACATGCCCTTCAGATGAATAGTAGACGATTCCAATGTATAATTTTATAACAGATGGAGAATCCATTTAGTAAAGAGAGGGTTAAACCTTTCATAACTGGAGCTTCCGTAATTTTTGCGAAATACAGTTTCGATGTGTTAACCCTTTCAGTGCCAAGTCCGATTTTTGTATCAACCCATATTTCCTTGATCATTTTTCAAATTTATTGATTATAATAATGTGATACATTGATGGAAAGAGCTAAATGATCAAGGAAATATGGGTTGATACAAAAATCGAACTTGGCACTGAAAGGGTTAAAGGGACACCAAAAATATTTTGTTAACTTTTCAATAAAATGATATTCTTTGATATTTATAGGTCCAGTTTAAAGTCATAGTTTGTTTCCAAAAATTTTCAACAGAACAAAACGCAGAACATTGTTAACCCTTCCATGACTGGAGCTTTCTGAAATTTTGCCAAAACCTTGGGCCAATGCATTTTCTCATATATACGAGTCGCCCATAGGGCGCCTCGCATATATAAGAGAATACATTAGCCTAACAATATTTACATTTGTCTTGTAAGCCAGTGAATTCTCTTATATATGCGAGGCTCCCTATTGGGATACTAGCATATTTAACAGAATGCACTGGTACAGGGTATTTAATGCTTCACCAGCACAGCTCCCGTCATGAAAGGGTTAAAATAAATATGTTATGTTTTTGTTCCAAATGGAACCGTGAATGCATCTTTAACCCTGTCCATACTGGTTAACCCTTTACCCAACAAAACGGCCAAAAACGCCCAAATAAAGCTTCAACAGCCTAAAATATCTTGGGTCTGTCTCAATAACACCATACAAATATGGATATCATTGGAACCGGTTCATTGACCACATTGTGATGGTTACAGTTATGCCCTGTGCCAATGCATTCTCTTATATATGCGAGTCGACCATAGGTCGCCTCGCATATATAAGAGAATGCATTGGCCTAAAAAAAATCTTTTTTTAACACTTTTTACCATTTTTCTTACATTTTTTAACAATTTTTATAATACTTTTCTACATTCTTTGACAATTTTGTCATTTTTAATATGTGTTAAGCCAATGCATTCTCTTATATATGCGAGGCGACCTATGGTCGACTCGCATATATAAGAGAATGCATTGGCACAGGGCCGTTCTGTTGGGTAAAGGGTTAACACTCATTGATAAGAAGTTGTCTTAGGATATGTACAGATTCGTTTGTTGAACTTATTATCTGAACATTTTTCTGTTCTAGAGTTATTCATCTTTGTATCTCTTATAATGTTGATTTTTTTTCCCCTGTCCAAATGTCCAAACAGATAACTCAACCACAGGTTGTCGGATCTCAATGAAATTTGGTATAGATGTTCACCGCTGTGAATACATTCAGAGGAGTATTCAATCGTTTTGTTTGTATTTTCCATTCTAGAGTTATTCATCTTTGATTTTTTTGGAAATGTTGATTTTTGTTCCATCTACCTGAGCCTCTCAGCCAAGGACCATAGGTATACCCACATCAGGCGGTATGCCACAGGGGTACTAGTATGCACTGGGCGGTATGCCACATGGGGGGGTATGCACTGGGTGGTATGCTACATAGGGGGGATATGCACCATGCAGTATGCCACATAGGGGTATGCACTGGGTGGTATTCCACATGGGGGTATGCACCGGGCGGTATGTCATATGGGGGTATGCGCTGGGTGGTATGCCAAATGGGTGTATGCACCAGGTGGTATGTCACATGGGGGTATGCACCGCTTGACAGCCCAGCTCTTGTTTTCTCTCTAAAGTCTTTCTTCCAAGTCCAGATTTTGATTAACTCTCGTAACATGCCAGAAGGGCTACATAATTATTACTTTGGCGCTAATGATGCCTCGGTGGGTGGAACTCTCAGACTACTAATACTGATCTAAATTATCATTGCTCAAGGCGGCCTTAATTTCGTGAAGAAAACTCTAGTTTTAGCTGAACTTGGTCCCTGAAGTATGGCCTCCAATTGCCTGAAGACTCTGTCAATGAATTCTTACTTTGTCGCTCGCCAATTTGTGGATTCTGTAATTGTTGAGGGCTGACATGACCACCCCGAGGGAAACTGCTTATTGATAAACAAGGTTTCCATTTGACCTGTTTCTATAACTTGGTCCAGGTTAATACCTACATGATCACCTGTGTAAACCTCCCACTAAATAAAACCAACAGGCAACCCAGCTGAGGCAACAGTGAACGTTAAAAGGCAATAATTCTACTGGCCAACATTGGTTAACCATTTTGATGGAAAAATAATGACTTACATTATACCTTTATTGTATTGTTTCGAGGTTGACATGAGGATTTAGGCCAAAATAAAAAGACCTATGTTTCTGGTGACCAGTGGTGAACAGTATTTATTTTGCAAAATTAGTCCGATTTTATTTCCGTGTCCAAACCGATTCATTTCCTTGTAAAACTGACACATCGCGTGTACTTATAAACTGGAAACACTTCAATTAGGTCACAGCCGAATGAAACTTATATTTTCATGTTTTATTCAATAAAACAATAAATTACATTATATTCTAATATTATGTAATTAGTTTTATTATTTTATTGTACATTAAAAACAAGGAGAAGCAGTCTGAGGGGTATTCATATTTATTTTGAGCGAAGTTGAAAATAAAATGAAAAAATAAAATAATATGAAAAGCCACCCCCTCGCCTCTATTGTTTTCTTGTATGTCACCAGAAATACAGGTATATTTGTTTGTCCTTATCAACCCAAGGAAGTTAATATTGCGGCCTCGGTTTATATTAACTTCCAAGGGTTGATAAAAACTTCATGTCAACCTCGAAATACCTGTTATTAAATGTGTATTTACTTCATAATATTGTTCTCTTTATTGATTGTTTCATATAATATTAAAATATTTGTAATACCATTGTCAGACCGTAAAGCACTCGCTTTTGAAACGTTTTATGTCACCCATTTTCGATCTAATACGATTGTCTGCGGTTTCTTGACATAAACTATAATATTTTGGATGAAATACCTTCAACTAAGTTCTAGAATGCACGAAAATACCGACTTTCGGAGCACATTTTTGTGAATATTCTATTCTATTAAGCGATAGTCCGCTTGGGAGTCTATTCGAATAAGCAATTAAAAAATACAGATGTACTATTAAAATGGTTTTGGAATCCGAAATATTATTATAATAAACGAATTATTTGATTAACCATTATTCGATTAATTGGAATTGACTGTATATGTACAACAATGTGATTCAGCAAGTCAAAATTTAACCCAGGGAGATATATCAACCTATAATTCCTTTTATTAACTCATGACGTCTCGTGAGCTTGTTATTAACCCATCATTCCTATTTATAGGAAAATCCAGTAGATATCGTGATTTATCAAATCCTTTTCCATATGATTTAGTATGGGATTTTTAGAAGAAAATTTATGATCATATACAGTAATGCTCTAAGTAATCGACTCCTTAACCACAGCAGAATTATGGGTAACTTTTCAGGATTTAGTCAGAAATATGGCTTGTTGCCATTCATCGGAAAGCTCTTCCCGAGCCTACTCCAACATTTGTTTGAAATTAACATTAATGTCAACCCATGGTGTTTGTACTTGTGGGCAGCTCAGTAGGCATATGCTATGATGCTTACAAGACTTGAAAAAATCCAGTTCCGATAGATTTACTATCATATAGTCTGCTCATAATGCAGGTCATCGGGGGTCATCACACATCATTTACTCTCTACCTCGAGTTAGTTACTCATGATTTACTGCTATCGTCATAATCATGGTCTTATAAAGACTTGTGACCAAACATTGAAATAGTGTGACCGACATTTGAAAAATGATGTCCCCAGAGGATGAATTTAGTTACTATCCCACACAGCGGGGTAGCCTTACCAAAATAGTCAGAAATATGGCTTGTTGCCATTGATCGGAAAGCTCTCCCCGAGAGCTTTCCGATGAATGGCAACAAGCCATATTTCCGACTAAATCCTGAAAAGTTACCCATAATTCTGCTGTGGTTAAGAAGTCGATTACTTAGAGCATTACTGTATTTCTGTTTGACACAATGAAATGTTAGTAACCCAATGAACTTATTTTACCTAGGCAATAGAATTGTCTTGGCAAACTAATTTTTCCTCTGGTTTTACCTAGACATTGCCTATTGCCTAGACTAATTCCCAGAGCTGTTATAGGGATGGGACATAAAGTCGGGACACCAGTCAATCGAGATACAGATTGCTGAGATAATTGTATTGCATCGGGCCATAAAATATTGCAAAATGCCCAAATAATGTTTTTAACTGTGATCAATTTCAACACTCTTCACTTTCCTTGTGGTGTGTATGCATTTCTTTATTGGTTGGAAAGAATTTCAGTATTTGATCTATAACACTATGGCAAGATACGGTACATATTCGTATTTAGACCATATCTATCGAGATACACATCGTATCAAGATACACACCATATCTCATATCCCAACTAATTTGGCGAGGCTGTGTAGGTCCGGTCGTCCATCTGTTTGCGTCTGATTTCCGTGTGATAACTTCATAGGTCTCAGCTGGATGCCATTACATTTTGTATATGTACATTTAACCCTTTACCCAACAGAACGGCCCTGTGCCAATGCATTCTCTTATATATGCGAGTCGACCATAGGTCGCCTCGCATATATAAGAGAATGCATTGGCTTAACACATTAAAAATTATAAAATTGTTAAAGAATGTAAGAAAAAATGGTAAAAAGTGTTAAAAAAAGATTTTTTTTTAGGCCAATGCATTCTCTTATATATGCGAGGCGATCTATGGTCGACTCGCATATATAAGAGAATGCATTGGCACAGGGCATAACTGTAACCATCACAATGTGGTCAATGAGCCGGCTCCAATGATATCCATATTTGTATGGTTCTATTGAGACAGACCGAAGATATTTTAGGCTGTTGAAGCTTTATTTGGCCGGTTTTGGCCTGTTTGTTGGGTAAAGGGTTAATATGACAAAATACAAGTTAAGTTAGAATTTGGGTTTCCGCCCGCCAATGTTCACGAGAGTAATAGCCCTTTGATTTAATTACCACGGTCAGTTTTGCCAAGCCCTAGTGACGCGTTGTTGGAAGTCATTCACTTACATTTGTCTGGTGGATTACATTGTTTTAATTTATATATCTCCATTCTGACTGGTCATAAACTGACATTGCTTACAATGGACATGGGTGTCCTTGAACCCAAACACATTCACATAAAGGGGATTAACCCTTTCAGTACGATTTCTGTATCAACCCATATACCCTGTGCCAATGTATTCTCTTATATATGCGAGTCGACCATAGGTCGCCTCGCATATATAAGAGAATGCATTGGCCTAACAATTTTTCATCATTTGTTATTATTTTTTACAATTTTTTTACAATTTTACTAATTTATGATAATTTTTTCTTATATTCTTTAACAGACTTATTTTGTAGGTTTAGTGCTAGGGAATCTTACGTTTTTCATGGGCATCAAAATTATTACTATGAATACTTGGTGATAGTTTTGAGTTATAACATGCCCCTAAGGTTTTAACCAGTTTGTTTTTAAATTCGCTAGAGCATGCTTAAGCATACCCAAAAAAAATTCAACCAAAAAACAAATCTAAAAAAAAAAAAAAGGACGATTTTACAGACCGTAAATTAGGGCCGATGAGATCGGCCCCTGGCACTGAAAGGGTTAATACAAGGTGTTCTAGGCTGTTATATTCTAGTGTTTGTTACCTTTATCTTGACTTCTGTAAACTGCTCTGGACATCATTAGTGAAGGATCCCCCTGCTCATATATTATGGGTATCACAATACAATTTGGTGAGGCTGTCAGTGCAGTTTTGCATTTTGTAGAGCAATTCATCAATAAAATGTCTGAGCATATACTCCAACATTTGTTTGAAATTAACATTACTGTCCCCCGGGGTGTTTGTAGTGTGAGTGGCTCAGTGGGTGTGTATGATGTGAGTGGCTCAGTGGGTGTGTATGATGTGAGTGGCTCAGTGGGTGTGTATGATGCATACAAGCCTTGAAATAGTGTGTCTGACATTTGCAGAATGAGGTCTCTAGAGGGTGAATCTATCCCACACAGTGGGCTATAGAATCACCAAATTCACCCTCAGGGAACCTCATTCTGTTTAGGCCTCATCTTCTGGGAAGTATCTATAGTCTCAAATTAATATTGTTTTTATTTACTTTTTCCCTTGTTCAGTTTGTAATCCCCTAATTTTCAGAAGATAAAATGCAAAATTAAGGTGACTAATGGGTGAATTTTCACGAACTTCAACTGAGGAACTTGAATCTGATCCTAGGTTTCCCATAGCAAGTTAGGTCTAAGCAGAATGCAGTTCCCAGAGAGTGAATTTGGTGATGCTAGCCCACCATGCTGCTATGATGCAGGATCGCGTCACTAAATTCAGCCTCTGGGGACCTCATACTGCAAATGTCTGACACCCTACATCCTGGATTTCATCCATGCTAATGTTTATTGGTAACCCTTCCATGACTGGAGCTTCCTGAAATTTTGTGAAACCCTGTGCCAATGCATTCTCTTATATACAATAATGCCCTAAATAATCGACTCCTTAACCACAGCAGAATTATGGGTAACTTTTCAGGATTTAGTCGGAAATATGGCTTGTTGCCATTCATCGGAAAGCTCTCAGTGAGAGCTTTCCGATGAATGGCAACAAGCCATATTTCCGAATAAATCCTGAAAAGTTACTCATAGTTCTGCTGTGGTTAAGGAGTCGATTATTTAGGGCATTACTGTATCACAGTATGTGAGTCTCACATAGGTAGCCTCTCATATATAGTGAGTCTGGAGTATTTGGGGTATATCTATTACCACCAGCAAGAGTTAGCTCTGTGTGGCTAATAATTTCTACATTGAATGCATGCAGTGTGACAGTATGACAGTATGGCAGACAATGTTTAAGTACTATTTTTAGCAATGTGAAGAATCTAGCACTGTATTAAAGGCATTCCAACAATCACCTCATAGGATACATTGCTTTCCTGATGATGTTGTGATTGGGTGCACGAGACTGACGTAATTATGCTGGTGGTAATAGAAATCCCCCCCAAATACTCCAGACTCACTACTGCATAGGAGTCTGTGTTTTAACTACAACTGATGCTGCACCAGCGTACAGTAATGCTCTAATTAATCAACCTCCTAACCACAGCAGAATTATGGGTAACTTTTCAGGATTTAGTCGGAAATATGGCTTTTTGCCATTCATCGGAAAGCTCTCGCCGAGAGCTTTCCGATGAATGCCAACAAGCCATATTTCCGACTAAATCCTGAAAAGTTACCCATAATTCTGCTGTGGTTAAGATGTCGATTAATTAGACCATTACTGTAGCTCCCTTTATGAAAGTGTTGACAGAATGAGTGAGTCCATTTAGGAGTATTTGGGTTAACCCTTTCATGACAGGAGCTGTGCTTGTGCATCATTAAAAATCCTGTGCCAGAGACTCTGATAAATGGGAGTCTCTGATAGGGAGCCTTGTATATATAGGAGAATGCGCTGGCTTACAAGGTCAAGCTAAATATTGTTGGACCAATGCATTCTCTTTTATATGCGAGGCTCCCTATATGGGAGACTCGCATATATAAGAGAATGCATTAGCACAGGGATTTCGCAAATTTCAGGAAGCTCCTGTCATGAAAATGTTAACAGAATGAGTGAGTCCATTTAGGAGTGTATGTGTTAAATTCCGTATGAATTTACCGGTATCTAATGCTGTCTTCTATACTTTTCTCTTTGAATGTAATTTATATCTCTTGTGATACTGGCAGAGTAGTCAATCAATCAATCAGAATAATCAGACTGTTACTTCATATTTACTTCTGAGACATCAAAGATTACTGGGTAGTTTATAATATACATAACTAGAATACTTGGGGAAATGAGTGGATTCAAATATGCGATTGATTTGGGTAGATTAGTGTTATTTCTGTTGATACATGTTATATGCTGAAATTTTGTACAAAAGGTTGCTCACCTTTGAGAACATGCAGGTCATCGTCGTTTGAGTCAAATTTTGCCAGAATTTGAATTGTTTGTTCTTAAAAAAAAGGCCAACATCCCAAAAAATCACCTTGATTCAGGGGATGTGGGGTCTGCAACCTTTTTGAAATTACCATGGACGTATTTTGTTACGCCCTAGTATACATTAAGCCATCGACAGTGTTCGCGCTGTCGGTAGCCAAATTAGCCAATGGCTAATCTTTTTCGAATTTGGCTAATAAAAATTTCATTTGGCTAAACTTTTGGCTAAACTTTTTTTTACCCCAAATAGAGACAGGAAGCATGAATTTTTGGCAAGTGGGTTTTTAATTCTGTGATGTGAACGATCTAGTCCGAAAACATCGTATACGTAAGTGGGAACCCGATCGCGGACAGTAGAAAGGGAAACCCGTCACGAAACAGCAAAAGGTCATATCATTATTTTACATTTAATCCGCTAATCCCCCATTGTCTGTCTGGTCACTCACGGGGCTCCTGCACAATGCATGTTTATTTTGACATTGTATTTATGACGGCCAAGGTTTATGAGCACCAAGTGTAAGACAATAGCTTAATCAGCCAAATGTGAATCACGACAGATATTTAGTCATTAATTGTGAACCGACCATAAAACGATGATTTTTTTCATTTGGCTAATAAAATTTTCATTTGGCTAAACTTTTGGCTAAAAATAATTTCGGTCCAGCGCGAACACTGGCCATCGACCTGCCCACATCTGCATATCCACCTTAATTATACTCAACAGTAATTCCATATTCAACAGGCAGGATGGGCACCACATCCTTCCCCACTTACATGACACATATACAGTTCACAGCACATGACTAAATGTGTGTATATATTACATATAAACCCATTCTGAATGACAAAATGTGACATCCGCATGTCAACAACATAAAATTATAGCAAAAATATCTTCAATTATCTGCTTTCCCTCTGAAACGTTTGCACCAGCCAGTGGTTACTAAAACGATTTTCTTTTATTGAGGATGGTTGCCCACTCCTGAGCAATCACCGATACAACCCTGGTCAAGTGGCCTTGCTGATATGCTACAGTAATGCTCTAAGTAACTGACTTCTTAACCACAGCAGAATTATGTGTAACTTTTCAGGATTTAGTCGGAAATATGGCTTGTTGCCATTCGTCGGAAAGCTCTCGGGGAGAGCTTTCCGACGAATGGCAACAAGCCATATTTCCGACTAAATCCTGAAAAGTTACCCATAATTCTTCTGTGGTTAAGAAGTCGATTACTTAGAGCATTACTGTATGATACTGGTGGTCCTGCTGATGCTGTTACAGCTGTTACAAAAAAGTACCGTTATTTGTCATTTTCACGGTGTTTGGCTAATCCGAGCGATTTTAGAAAAAAAAACAATGTGTGTATGAAACATTCAAGAACATATATATTTTTAAACGCCCATTGTGAAAAATTATGTATTATGTTATTGATCCGTCCGTCTGTCCGTCCGTCCATTTGCTTTTTTCATTTCCACATTTTGAGTGAACAATGGTGACTTCACAGATAATACAGCGCTGACACTATGTTTTTACATCAATCACTGAACTGAATATGACCACTGTCCAAACTAAATACTAATTAGCTAAAAGTAGACGATGGTAGTGTATTGTCAACAATAAAGTTTTAATAAACCTGTCACAATGAATGAGCCGTCACAACCACTCAGAGTTGAAGTATAGACCAGAAATTTAAACTTCTAAAGGATCCCCAGTCTACACTTGTTTATGTGTCTGCAAATTATTTCAAGACCCCCCCCCCCCCCCCCCCCCCCCCCCTATATGTCACAAATTAATTTCCGACTCCCCTCTGAATACATCATAAATTTTTTTTTTTTTTATTTCAGACTAAAGCTTGTGAGATCCCGGCTTGAATAGCAAACCAACAGTAAGTAATAATAATAATAATAATGATAGTTTTTATATAGCGCTTAAAGGTACTCAATCCGATCAAATGCTCCTAAATTACTATTTCTTTGGCTTCGGGGTTAAAAATATCTGATTGGAGTCGAGGAACCCACCCGTCAAAGCACTGAGTGATGAGATATTGATTTTTGAAGTTGGTTATTTCTCAAGATGTGTTCTAATAATTGGCACAGAAACACGGACAAATTGCGGATCAAGATGGATAACACTAAAATCAAGTGGTAATAATAACCACTTGATTTTAGAGTTATCCATCTTCATCCCAAATTTGACCAAGACCACCCTTTTGATGGCGTGTTATTGGGCCATAAACAATAGAAATAATAAACTTCAAAAATTTATATCTGGTAGGTTCCTCGACTCGAATCAAATATATTTTACCCCCGAAGCCAAAGAAATAGTAATTTAGGAGCGTCTGATCGGATTGCGTACCTTTAACCAATCACTTGCTCTAAGATGCTAATGACAAATATTCAACACTCAGTAACCATCTACTGCTCTCTGGGGACAGGGGGTTGTACAATCATACTAACTAGATCTTTCACTGCTCATAATCAGGTTCCCTTTCAACGCATGGGTGGTGCAAAGCAGACAAAGTACAAGCGACCTTGCTCAAGGTTCAAAACTTGGCACAAAATTTGAACGTCACATATATAAGAGAATGCACTGGCTTACAAGGTCAAGGTAAATATTGTTAGGCCAATGCATTCTTTTATATATGTGAGGCGCCCTGTGGGCGACTCGCATATGTAAGAGAATGCATTGGCACAGGGTTTTTGCAAAATTTCAGGAAGCTCAAGTCATGAAAGGGTAAAAAACCCCCTATAAATATCAATGACGAGAATATTATATGGACTTGGTACAAAGAGCTCAAATATTGTATTTGGTGCTGGTGGAATTGACATATTTATTTTTTTTTTTTCACAGTTGGATCAATTGAATAACATTTTGGGAGCTACCTGCTTACACAATTTTATTCAAACTAAATGCTTATATATCTTCTTAAAAATCTGTCGGAATTACAACAATAATTTTTTTTTATATTTTATAATTATTCTGGCAAAAAGTCCTTGACATACATATTTTCTTGAACTAATTGAAACAGGCTCCCTTTGGGATCTGTTATCCAGCGTCGGAAGGTTCTGTGGCTCCTTCACAAAACTACGTGTGTTTTATGGGGCCCTGTGTGCGCTTTTCACACATTTTGAACTTATACAGAGCCTTTATTTAGTGGCAGCCTCTTTGTGAGCTTTGCACACATTTCGATCATTTAAACATTTCGATTTAAAAATAAACATTTTTTAGATTGAACAAACCAATTTTTATTTATTTTTTATAAATTATATTAATTTAATTTAAAAAAAATCTAAATTAAAAAAAAACGAACGCCATTATAACATCCGTCATCCGCCACACCAAATTAGGTAAAAAAATCAGTCCAGGGGTCCGAGAGAGAAAAATCCGGGCAGACAGACAGATCCTACTCATTTATTTATATAGATACTGGTTACTTTAATTACCAATGACATTATATAAGTTGGAAGCCCTGAATGCTTCTAATATTCTCCACAGAAAACTGGTAGTCGCTGAATAAATATTTCAATTCATAGATTTTTCTGGACACACACTGGAGTAATGTAAAGCGTTTTAATTGGTTCTTTGTGTTCTGATGTTAGGAAGCAAAACATCACTGTGTTTTAATTGATTAACTGTCCATCTTGTTTAAACTTATTCTAATGTTTCCAATGCTTCTAGACTGGTGAGTGGCCACCAGCTGGTCATCCTCTCACCAAAAATAGACTAGTGAGTGGCCACCAGCTGGTCAGACTCTCATCTCCTAATGATTTTCTGAGTGATAAAATCATTGTACTTCTGACCTCTTCAGGGTAGAGGTTAGGGCTGCAATTATATGGTTTTCCACGATACATATCCTGATACAATGCTGACGATACGATATGTATCACGAATTGTTCCACTGCAGAAAGTTAGAAAGGCAAGATACAAATCGCAACATATAAATGGAGGGAGTGAGTGGAAGATTCACTATAGAAATTGTTTGTGTGGTCTGTATCCCTTAAATGCTATGCCCATAGCTGCATCAATATTGAAATCACCCAAAAATTACCTGAAGAATAATTACCTATGTACATGGGCTTGAATTTATATGTGTATTCAGAAACAGGTCAGTTCTTGTTAAAATACAAATTAATAGGTTGGCAGAATTGTTGAGCTACTTGAATAGCAGTCAAGTAGGGCCGCGCCATTGTCAAGGGACAGAGCTTCAAATAGCCTATGGCTTGTTGCCTAATCCCATTTTTGTCCCCGAAAAATTTATTTTCGGGGGACTATAGAAACGGGGTCCGTCCGTCCGTCCGTTCGTCCGTCCGTCACACTTTTGAGTACCTTCATGGTGTAATCATCTCCTCCTACAGATTTCAACCCAGAGATTTGAAACTTCAGAATATTGTTGCCCATATATTGAAGATGTGCAACATGTATATAGATGACTGAACAAATATTTTTTGACAGAGTTATTAACCCTTTTCGATTTAGAATATTTCAACATTTTTTATAATTTTCAGTATGAGGGTACCTTCATGGTGTAATCAACTCCTCCCACAGTTTTCATCCTAGAGATTTGAAACTTCAGAATATTGTTGCCCATATATTGAAGATGTGCAACATGTATATAGATGACGGAAAAATTATTTTTTGACAGAGTTATTAACCCTTTTCGACTTAGAATATTTCAACATTTTTTATAATTTTCTGTATGAGGGTACCTTCATGGTGTAATCAACTCCTTTTGATTGTAGATATTTGTAACTTCAGAGTATTGTTATCCACATATTGGAGATGTGCAACATGTATATAGAGGACGGATTTTTTTTTTTTTTACGGAGTTATTAACCCTTTTCGACTTAGAAAATTTCAACATTTAAAAATATTTCTTTAACAAAGCGGTATCGACTTGCCACTTTTTCGGGGGACACTGTGGTCAGCTGACCTTTTATTCTTCTAAATTTGTACCTATTGTAATTATTTATCTGAATGTCCATAGAGGGAAAAATAAATACTGTTTAAACTAATTGTTGAGCTGTACACAGTACACCATAGAAATCTATGCATTCTGTTTGACTTCCACCTTAACAATTGTACACTGGGGGCCTTCAAAGCTTCAAGATTTGATTCAGTTTGTGAATCAGGCTGCATATTCGATTCAATTAAATGGTTAAAGATTTCTTGGAGATTCACACGGGATATTCTACATGCCTGTGTTATTTCTGGGTGGTATGCCATTAATACCATTCCCTATATTAATTGCTGACTTTACCAGTATCTGGGGTTTAGAGCACATTTAATATTTTATTTTATAGTACCTCATCTGTGTGGTAGCCATCACCGTTCCCTGTATTATGTACTTCTGAACTTTTGTTGGGGCACGTCCCACTGATTTTAATCCCTGGTTAGCAATTTCATATGCAAGCCTGCAAATAGTATGTCTGTCATTTGCAGAATGAGGTCCTTACAGGGTGAATTTAGTGACGCTATCCTGTACAGGGGCTAGCATCACCAAATTCACCCTCTGTGGACCTCATTCTGCAAATGACATTGTTTTTAGTTTACTTTTCCCCTTCTGGGAAGATTCTATATCACCTAATTTGCAGAAGATAAATTGCATGAACAAGATGACTAATGGGTGAACATCACCAACTTCAACTGGTGAACTTCAATCTTATCCTAGGTCTCCCATAGCAGTTGAGGCCTAAGCAGAATGAGGTCTCCAGAGGGTGTATTTGGTGATGCTAGCCTGCTATGCGGGATAGCATCACTAAATTTACCCTCTGGGGACCTCATTCTGCAAATGACAGACACACTATTTTCAGGTTTGTTCATGTGGAGCATTTAATGGTACCTCACACTAACACGATTGTTTCTCCTATCAACATAAATTTTAACATTACAAAATACTTCATGTTTATCTGGTTACCATATCTTGTTGGGCACCATGGGTTTTAACAGCCATCCACAGGACATCTGCTATACTGCTTTTATAACTACATGTATATAATTTCCAGTTTAACCCTTGCATGGCTGGAGCTTCCTGAAATTTTGTGAAAACCATAGGGAGCCTGGTATATTTAAGAGAATACAAATTTTACCTTGACCTTATAAGCCAGTGCTTTCTCTTATACAGTAATGCCCTAAGTAATTGACTCATTAACCACAGCTGAATTATGGGTAACTTTTCAGGGAGAGCTTTCCGATGAATGGCAACAAGCCATATTTCCGACTAAATCTTGAAAAGTTACCCATAATTCAGCTGTGGTTAAGGAGTCGATTACTTAGGGCATTGCTGTATATGCAAGGCTCTCTATAGGAGAATGCACTGGCACATGCGTGGCTCCCATCATGAAAGGGTCAATTCCTGATTCATATTACCTGATTCATATCTCGCCCACAAGATCAATAGGAGTACACCTTAGTGTGTTTTTTGTGTGTATTCTGGCATGGTCAGGTGCCATGTATCACACCCATGACATACCAACCATATGCCTGTAATCCCCATATGCTTAAAACTCTACACACAGGCCAGATTTCATAACATCTCACAACCCAGCCTTGAAATAGTTTGTCTGTCATTTGCAGAATGAGGTCCCCAGAGGGTGAATTTAGTGACACTATCCCACATAGCAGGCTACCATCACTAAATTCACCCTCTGGGGATCTCATTCTGCTTAGGCCTCATCTTCTGGGAAGTATCTATAATCTCAAATTAACATTGTTTTAGTTACTTTTTCCCTTATGTTCAGTTTCTATATCCCCTAATTCGCAGAAGATAAAATGCATAATCGAGGTGACATATGGGTGAATATCACCAACTTCAACTGAGGAACTTCATTCTGTTCCTAGGTCTCTGATAGCAGTTGAGGCCTCAGCAGAATGAGGTTCCCAGAGAATTTGGTGATGCTAGCCCACTGTGGAGGATAGTGTCACTAAGTTCACCCTCTAACTCTCAGTGCTTGTGTCGCACATTTTGAATGCATTTGAAGCAATGTGCTTTAAGTGCAGTTGAAACAATGTGCATACCAGTCTGACACTGTTGAGATGAACACACATACTTTATTTTACAAAGTTCATGCACTCAATATTCAGACTTGAACATATAATAAGATGTACTGTATACAGTGTATATACATCTGTATTGAGCTATGTGTCATTTTTGAATTCAATAAAAAATATTTTAAAAAAAACAGTTAAACCAAAAATGAGCTGGGCTGTCTGCTGTTGCAAACACACATGAGGCATACATTTGTACTTCCAAGATTAGCATTTGTATACCTAAATATTAAAAAATTTAGGTAACTCTAGGATTGATGGCTTGAAACATAATTTAAATTAAATATTCAATCCATGTAAAAAAAATAATCACCCTCTGGGGACCTCATTCTGCAGATGACAGACACACTATTTCAAGGCTTGACTCATAACCATGTGATAAGGTTCCAAGAAGAATTATGTCAATTTGCTGTAATTAAGGAGATGTAACTTGGCCTGAGCTGTGTAATTATAGAGGTTTGATGGTGGAGGAGTGGTATGCATACAATTCATGGTACTTGAACTGTTTGGTTCACCTGACTAATTGGGGCTTATTGTGGGGGTGATTGGGACTCGCTTATCCTAATCATCATATTTGTGATAACTGTTGCATCAATAAGCTGGATAAATAATTGATTGCTTGCAACGGCTCGATTCCGTTTATAACGTGAGTACCTCAATCAAATTTATCTTGCGTTTTATTTGTTTACAATTTGATTACGATTGAAGACATTTTGATTTTTACTCTCTTAGGCAACAGAGAGCACATTCAACATTCGTTCAACATTCGTGTGAATTTGGCTCAACATTCAATATTCAACACTCGTTACCATCACCCATTTGATATTTGTTTACGCAACAATACACTCTAACAACAAAAGTCAATTAGCAAATGATGATGTTTTACTTTAACTTAAAGCACTTTATTATTTTTCCACAGAGTTGTTCCCCTTTCTTGACTCTGACATTTTTATTTTATAAAAGTTTTACTTCTTAAAAAAGCCAACCTCCAAAGAAAACCATGTGTGGGTTGGCGACCTTTTATTCATGTGGAAGCCGGGAGCATAAGATACACATTATTTTGTTTGTAGGGAATCTCCTGTTGTTGAATTTAGTATGGGAAGTACTTGACAGTATGTATTAAATTCAACAAATGACCATAATTTTATTTTATTATCTTCTCATCGACTTTTAACCAGGCCACTGAAAAGTGCCGGTGGTGAAATGTAATAGATTTCAAAAATCAATATCTGTATGGGTGGGTTCTTCGACTCAAATAAAATATTTTTAACCCCGAAGCCAACAAAATAGTAACTTGCGAGCGTTAATTCAGATTATGCATCTTTAAAGGGTAAAAACATTCAGGAATTGGGCCAAAGAAAAAAGGGTTTTGATTCTCAGACATAGCCTCATCGAAAAAAATGGCCCTAATTGGACCATTTTATTTCGATTTTGGATTTCACCGTAGTTGTATTATAATCAATAAATTTGAAAAATGATCAAGGAAATATGGGTTGATACAAAAATCGGACTTGGCACTGAAAGGGTAAAAACAGGCAAAACTCTCACATGGTTTCCTCTAGTGGAGCAGAGTATCCCATTTAAGTTCCCCGGGCCCCCAGCCCCCAGCCCCCCAGCCCATATTTTCTCTCAGACACAATCCCCTAGAAAGGCCACGTTATAACACCTACATCAAATAACACCCACACAGTCTACATTTATCCCACTAAATAAAACCAATGGGGTGATAAACGAAGATAATCATGACTGAATGTATTGTGTCTGACATTTTTTGCAGAATGAGGTTCCCAGAAGATGAATTTAGTGATGCTATCTCGCACAGCGGGTTAGCATAAAAAAAAATTCACCCTCTGGGAACCTCATTCTGCTTAGGCCTCAACTTCTATGGGAGACTTAGGATCAGATTGATGTTCCACAGTTGATGTTCACCCATTAGTCACCTCGATTATGCATTTTATCTTCTGCAAATTAGGGGATATAGAAACTGAGAGAAGGTAAAAAATAAATAAAACAATGTTAATTTGAGACTTTAGATACTTACCAGAAGATGAGGTCTAATCTGAGTGAGGTCCCCAGAGGGTGAATTTGGTGATGCTCGCCCACTGTTAGTGGTAGCATTACTAAATTCACCCTCTGGGGACCTCATTCTGGACAGACACACTATATTCAGACTTTAAGATAATTCTAATTCAATGCCAGCTAATGTCAGCCAATAGTAACTTAGTAAGCCATTTTACTAGACTCCCTGAAAAGTAATTTTATTCAAGGACACACGCATCGACAGTGCATGTATTTGATTATGTGTGGTCACGTCGTGATCACTTTACCAATCACGATTTACATGTAATGATAATGTACTGATGATGAAGCTGTCATTTGGCTTAAATTGGGGCTCCTTTTAATCACTAGATATTCAGTTCGTTGCATGGCAGACTGCAATTTTCCTCCACGCCTCATTGACTGGTCCCATTTCCTAACACCTAGTGGAAACCTGCGACACTCATTATATCCCCATCCCAAAAGATGGGGGGGGGGGGTATACTGGATTACATTGCGTCCATCCATCTGTCCGTCCGTCTGTCTGTCCGCCCGCCCGCTCATATATCTCAACCATGGGTGATTGGATCTCAGTGAAATTTGGTATGCATGTTTGGCATCAGGAGGGCTTTCAAAAGAGAGTTGAGTTGTTCACATTTTCTGTTCAAGAGTTACTAGTATTCCTCATTTTATCTGAAATTGTTGGATTTCTGTCTGTCCGCTCATATATCTCAACCATGGGTTATTGGATCTCGATGAAATTTGGTATGCAGCTTTGGCATTATGAGAGCTTTCAAAAGAGAGTTCATTGACGTTGTTCACATTTAACATTCAAGAGTTATCCCTCTTTGTTTATCTGAAAATGTTGGACTTCTGTCCTTCGCTCATATATCTCAACCATGGTTAATCGGATCTCAATGAAATTTGGTGTTCAGGTCTGGCATCAGAAGGGCTTTCAAAAGAGAGTTCGTTGACATTGTTTACATTTTCCATTCAAGAGTTATCCCTCTTTGTTTATCTAAAAATGTTGGATTTCTGTCTGTCCGCTCATATATCTTAACCATTGGTTTTCGGATCTCGATGAAATTTGTTGTTCAGGTTTGGCATCAGGAGTGCTTTCAAAAGAGGATTCATTCACATTATCCATTCAAGAGTTATTACTCTTTCTTTCTCTGAAAATGTCAGATTTCTGTCTGTCATTCGTTAGAATTGTCAAGTAATTTGTTCGTTGATCAGCCCATATCTCAATTTTCATCATGGGGGTATCCCAGCACCCATGGTGCAACCTCTTGTTCTTGTTCTTGTATGTAGGTATTTTCCGAGAAAAAAATAATCCTATATACTTTTGAAGAAAATAGCTCGGACATGCTTTTATAAATTCTGACCTCACATCTATCACTGCATGAGAAGTGAAAATGAGTCTCATTATTAAATTCATCCTGTGAATAATTTGGCACCATATGCAAGCCTTGAAATAGTGAGCCTGTCATTTGCAGAATGAGGTCCCCAGAGGGTGAATTTAGTGATGCTATCCCGCACAGCGGGCTAGCATCACCAAATTCACCCTCTGGGGACCTCATTCTGCTTAGGCCTTAGAGGGTGAATTCCCAGAGGGTGAATTTGGTGATGCTAGCCCGCTGTGCAGGATAGCATCACTAAATTCACCCTCTGGGAACCTCATTCTGCAAATGACAGGCTCACTATTTCAAGGCTTGAGTCCACATGCAGGCCATGGTTTAACCCTTCCAAGAATGGAGCTTCGTGAAATTTTTCCAAAACCTGGTGCCAAATTGGTACTGCCAATGCATATGCGAGTCTCCCATAGGGAGCCTTGCATATGTAAGAGAATATATTGGCCTAACAATATCTACCTTCATCTTGTAAGCCAGTGCATTCTCTTATATATTTGAGGCTCCCTATGGGAGAATCACATATATGAGAGAATGCACTGGCACAGGATATTTATTGCTCCACCAGTGCAGCTCCCGACATGAAAGGATTAAAAATTCTGACCTTACTTCTATGACTGCATGAGAAGTGAAAATGAGTCTGATTTTGTAAAATGTGTGATTGCCACCTCATTAATTCATCTTGTGAATAATTTAGCACCACATGCAGGCCATGATTTGGTTAGATCAATAGAGAGATAATTTATTTACAAATTGCTCATCATGTTAAAGGGGTACTCTACACTAAATCTGGCCTTTTATGGTACATTCAACAGAATTTTTGCAACAAATGAATGAATTTGAGCTGCAGATTAGTGAAAAATAGACTCATGTGCAATATCATGTGCAATATCATATCATATAAGTCAGGAAGCAAATTACTTTTGAAATTTTGATTAGCAAATAACTTCACATTGTGACATGATTAGATAGCATTGTTCTCAAATCATATAAAATTCATAACAAATTGCATAGCTTTTATCCAAATTTGGGTAATCTTAGGGATAACTACTCGTCAATGAGTATTTAGTAAAGAAAGGGTTAAACAAACCATTACTTGGTACAGTAATGCCCTAAGTAATCGACTCCTTAACCACAGCAGAATTATGGGAAACTTTTCAGGATTTAGTCGGAAATATGGCTTGTTGCCATTCATCGGAAAGCTCTCGAGAGCTTTCCGATGAATGGCAACAAGCCATATTTCCAACTAAATCCTGAAAAGTTTCCCATAATTCTGCTGTGGTTAAGGAGTCGATTACTTAGGGCATTACTTGGTAAGTGGCATGAAGGTAATCACAAGTGAGATGATACCAGGGCCAGAATTAATTCCATTTTCATTTTTGCAGATATTTCCATTGTATGGTATGCATTTGCAACAAATAGTGTTAAAGTGATGTGAAACACTCCGGTAGGGTGATCAAATAGAAATGGAGAATAATCTTGCTCGAAGTAGTTATTATTACAAATATTATATCCAATTAACTACACACATCGTCATTCTTATATATTGCCGATAGATGCATCCCGAATCGAGAAGTAAATATTTACAATTGAGCGTAGTTCACACGATGTTTTCTATGGAGTGGTATGGTCGATTTGCTTGAGATTTTCGGCAATGTTACTAGAATGGTACAATTCCTCCAGTTGGCATAGCGCCTGTATACCAACATCAGTTTCATGCACACAAACAAGTCTATAATATGTCTTTAATGTCCTATTTATTTTAATCATAACTAGTCCCAGTAATTCATGAATATGGAGTAAAATTATTAAGTTTAGTGCTCTGATGAAACACATTCAAGTCTGGATTTAGTGTGTCTGACATTTACAGAATGAGGTCCCCAGAGGGTGAATTTAGTGACGCTATCCCACATTGTGGGCTAGCATCACCAAATTCACCCTCCCCATTTGAAGTTGGTGATATTCGTTCACCTTTTAGTCGCCTCGATATAGAAACTAAACAGAAGGGGAAAAGTAACTAAACTCATTGTTAATTTGAGACTACAGATTCTTCACAGAAGATGAGGCCTATGCAGAATGAGGTCACCAGAGCGTGAATTTGGTGATGCTAGCCCACTGACAAGGATAGCGTCACTAAATACACCCTCTGGGGACCTCATTCTGTAAATGTCAGACACACTAAATTCAGGCTTTACCCATTCAATAAGTCTGTTTAAACTTCCAAGTCAATGACTCCTATTTTAACGATTTTCTCTCTCAAAGATCATCAAAGTTCAAAAGAGAATCTTCATATTCTTTGACTCTTTGTCAAGCGATATAAGAAGTTATTTGTGAAATGCCATTATCGTTGACTCCACGGTCTTCTTATATTCCTCCGTCAAGATGAATGACGACAATTTCCATAATTTGCACAAATTTAATTTTCACTTCATCATCTCTTCAATACGACGCGTAAATTCAATAATCATTGAAATTGTAGCAGAATGAAATTTGTCAATTGAGAAATTCAACACTTTGTATACAGTAATGCTCTAATTAATCGACTCCTTAACCACAGCAGAATTATGGGTAACTTTTTAGGATTTAGTCGGAAATATGGCTTGTTGCCATTCATCAGAAAGCTCTCAACAAGCCATATTTCCGACTAAATCCTGAAAAGTTGCCCATAATTCTGCTGTGGTTATGAAGTCGATTAATTAGGGCATTACTGTAGATTTGCAATTCACACCCAAAATTGGATTTAATTTTAATTCTTTAAATGCGCATTGCTCATTTGAAAATTTGTATTATATATAGAAAATATTATAAGACATGAACATTATTGGGCAGAGTGAATATCATAACAAAAGTGAAAATTTTAAACTCATATCAGTTGATATTTTCTGAATTACTTATAAATTAAAGGTACATGTACTCAATCCGATCAGATGGTCCCCATATAATCAAGATACAACAACAACAACAACAACAAAAATTTTTCAAAATACACTTTAGTTATCAGAATCGATTAACCCTTTACCCAACAGAACGGCCCTGTGCCAATGCATTCTCTTATATATGCGAGTCGACCATAGGTCGCCTCGAATATATAAGAGAATGCATTGGCTTAACACATTAAAAATTATAAAATTGTTAAAGAATGTAAGTAAAAATGGTAAAAAGTGTTAAAAAAAGATTTTTTTTAGGCCAATGCATTCTCTTATATATGCGAGGCGACCTATGTTTGACTCGCATATATAAGAGAATGCATTGGCACAGGGCTAACTGTAACTATCACAATGTGGTCAAGGAGCCGGTTTCAATGATATCCATATTTGTATGGTTATATTGAGACAGACCGAAGATATTTTAGGCTGTTGAAGCTTTACTTGGCCGGTTTTGGCCGGTTTGTTGGGTAAAGGGTTAATTGCAACAAAATGATGCTAACCATAAAATGTGTTATTTATCAACATTTTGGCCATATTACCACTTGATTTTAGAGTTATCCTCTTCATCCGCAATTTTGTCCGAGACCGTCCATTTGACAATGTGTTTCTGGGCCACAAATAATTGCACATCTTGAGAAAGAAGAAACTTCAAAAATCAATCTCTGAGCTTTGATGGGTGGGTTCCTCGACTCGAATCAAATATTTTTTAACGTAGACGCCAAAGAAATAGTAATTTGGGAGCGTTAATTCAGGTAATGCATCTTTAAGAATGACAGTTTTAATATATTTCCTGTTAGTCGCGGTGTCCAAACATTTTATTATAACTCAAGTTATGATTATCCAATTGCTTTCAAATTTGACGATTACACCAAAAAATTTAGGGTATAATTGCAACAATTATGCCAAAATCTAAATATCACTGCAACAATTGAATTCAAATTAAGATGGAACCCATGTAAGTTCTGAAGTTCCCACCATTTTGTATATACTTTCTAGATCATCAACTATGCATGTAGCTGAAGTATATAACAAGCAACAAGCCATATTTCTGACTAAATCCTGAAAAGTTACCCATAATTCTGCTGTGGTTTAGGAGTCGATTATTTAGAGCATTACTGTATATTTATTTCTACCTTGTTCTCAAGTTTGAAATAATACCATGAACAACTTTGGTTCAAAACTGCTATTTGACTTTAACCCTTTCATTAAGGGAGCTGCGCTGGTGAAGCATTAAAGATCCTGTGCCAGGGCTTTCTCTTATACTGTGATTGGCTTTAATTTCGTCGGCCTCAAATTTCGTGGTTTCTTATAAAATGCCTATTTCGATGGGACGTGAATTCGTTGTTCAGGTGTCATTAATCAAATATATGTTAAATGTTCTGAATGTAAATATTGTTTAAGATCATGACTGATATATTAATAAAATTAATTTCGTTTCATCTGGTCTTCCGCATTTTTTGTCAACCCATTTAACGACATGTCGAAAACAAACTTCATGCCCGGTATTCATTCCGATCTCTGGTATTGTGATTTTCTCTGGTTTATTCTGAGTAAACTATTGGGTTTTGATTTCGTAGTTGGGTCGAACCACGAAATCAACAAATAATGAACCCCCACGAATAAAAAGGATTTTACAGTATATGAGAGTCTCCTCACAGGGAGCCTCGCATATATATGATAATTCACTGGCTTACAAGGTAAATATTGTGGTTGGGTCGAACCACGAAATCAACGAATAATGAACCCCCACAAATAAAATGGATTTTACAGTATATGAGAGTCTCCCACAGGGAGCTACGCATATATAAGATAATGCACTGGCTTACAAGGTAAATATTGTAAAGCCATTTTATTATCTGATATATGCAGAAATAGGAGAATGCATTGGCACAGGGTTTTCACAAAATTCCAGGAAGCTCCAGTCATGGAAGGGTTTAATTGTACAATGATGTGGATTTTTTTCTAATCGATTAGTTTTCGGATTATCTTCTGTGTTCATGGACACTGTAAGCAGGGCTTTTATGATCAATCGTATAGTTGATTTGTTGCAAAGTCAACTACAGTTTCCCCAGTCGACTATAATCAATTATCCGTGTATTGTATGGTAATGCGTCATCAATCATTGGAAGCGCTAACCCCATCATAAGTGAGAGCAGTAGTTACACTATGTCTGTAGGGACACTTTGAAAATGGTTGAAGTGTCAATGATAGTTAGAAACTATAGATTAATACCTATTATGAGATATATACTATTATATAGATAATGAATGGCTTGGAGTTGACTATGCCAAAATAATAGTTCGAGAGGAGGAATAGTCCACGAGCTGCAGGCGAGTGGACTATTCCTCCTCGAGGACCACTATTTTGACATAGTCAATGACAAGACATTCATTATTTATTATATTATATCGAACATTGGTGCCAATTCTCACACAATATCTGTATCTGATTTTTTCACATTATTATTTACCGTGAATTTTGGAAATCTGTCTCAGATTTTACAATTTATGGCAATCTGTTGACGATGGCAGGGGGCATAACTATGTTATTACTTACATCTAACAGCACCTCTTCATGATTCATGCATTTATTGCTATAAATACGTCATTAGCAAGGATATTTTTGCGAAATTGTAGAAGTTAACTGGCTTAACTTCGATTAAAACGGAAATGGAAGTTATAAATAACTTCCGCTGGCATTACAAAATGAGGACTGGCTGCTTGCCAATCAAACGGACAAACTATTAAATACATTGGCTAGCTATGATTGGACATATGTAAGATCATTACAATTCACCAATAAATCTAATGATATGCCTATATTGCAACAAGTATCGTACGTGGTATAGTTTAAGATTGGCCCTATCTTCAGGTGGCAAACCGATTTTGCGAAATGAGTTTGTTACTATAAATAGAAAAAGAATAGTAGGCATGTAGGAATCCTACTGGGTTACTATCGTAAAATAGTATAGCAGTTTGCAGCCAATCAGAATGCGAGAAAGTCACGTGAGATATAATATTATGTGATATGTACTATTATGCTTATACATGTATCATAAATGATAAACATACTCTGTTGAGTTGGTTATTCAGTGATTCGAGCATGAAAACAGTTTCTGAACGTACCAGCATGCTCGAATATCCGAATATCCAACAATACAGGGTATGTTTATCTCCGCTGTAATTCAATCCTCCAAAAAGTATTAAAGAAACTGCATGAAGTTAAAAACTGTTATCGACATTACATGAAATGAGATTTTTTTTTTTTAAACCTACCATGGGGTTACTCGGAACAGCGGCAGAAAAACTTCCTGTTAACATAAATAATGTTCCAGTTACATTGGCCTGACAATATTGACCTTGTAAGCCAGTTTATTCTCTTATATATGCAACGCTCACTATGTGATCGAGACTCACATATATATATATAAGAGAATGCACTGGCACAATATCTTTAATGCTACACCAGCTCAGCTCCCGTCATGAAAGGGTTACATGTAATGAATAGAAGCTTTTGTGGACAATTGTCCTCGATTCATATCTATTATTTTTTACCCTGGAAACTATATAAAACTTGTTGGGATGAGAATAGACCATCTTTAAATGAAAGAGATAAACCATCTTTAAGACACTTGAGTGCCAGGGGCCGATGAGATCGGCCCTAAACCTACAATATAAGTCTGTTAACCCTTTACCCAACAGAAGGGCCCTGTGCCAATGCATTCTCTTATATATGCGAGTCGACCATAGGTCGCCTCGCATATATAAGAGAATGCATTGGCTTAACACATTAAAAATTATAAAATTGTTAAAGAATGTAAGAAAAAATGGTAAAAAGTGTTAAAAAGTTTTTTAGGCCAATGCATTCTCTTATATATATGCGAGGCGACCTATGGTCGACTCGCATATATAAGAGAATGCATTGGCACAGGGCATAACTGTAACTATCACAATGTGGTCAAGGAGCTGGTTCCAATGATATCCATATTTGTATGGTTCTATTGAGACAGACGAAGATATTTTAGGCTGTTGAAGCTTTATTTGGTCGGTTTTGGCCGTTTTGTTGGGTAAAGGGTTAAAGAATATAAGAATAAATTATTAAAATTGTCAACAAAAAAAAATAAAAAAATTGTTAGGCCCATGCATTCTCTTATATATGCGAGGCGACCTATGGTCGACTCGCATATATAAGAGAATGCATTGGCACAGGGTATATGGGTTGATACAAAAATCGACCTGGCACTCAAACGGGTTAAGACACTTGAGTCTGCATGGGCTCAGGTGTTACCAAGCCTTGAATAGAGTGTTTGTCATTTGAAGATTGAGGTCCCCAGAGGGTGAATTTAGTGATGTTACCTACACAGCGGCTAGCATCAACAAATTCACCCTCTGGGGACCTCATTCTGATTAGGCCTCATCTTCTGGGAAGTATCTATAGTGTCATATTAACATTGTTTTTAGATACTTCCCTTTCCCTTCTGTTCAGATTCTATTTCCCCTAATATGCAGAAGATAACTTGCATAATCGAGGTGACTAATGTCCCAGACAGTGAATTTGGTGATCCTAGCCTACTGTGTGGGATACCGTCACTAAATTCACCCTCTGGGGACCTCATTCTGCAAATGTCGGACACACTATTTCAAGGCTTGCTTGTGACCGTCAGGAAAAAAAACCCCAGGAATGTGTTCAAGCCAGACGGGATCACCAGCCATTACAAGTTATCACCCAGGTGTCAGTCGGGATCACCAGCCATTACAAGTTATCACCCAGGTGTCAGTCGGGATCACCCGCCATTACAAGTTATCACCCAGGTGTCAGTCGGGATCACCCGCCATTACAAGTTATCACCCAGGTGTCAGTCGGGATCACCCGCCATTCCAAGTTATCACCCAGGTGTCAGTCGGGATCACCCGCCATTCCAAGTTATCACCCAGGTGTCAGTCGGGATCACCCGCCATTCCAAGTTATCACCCAGGTGTCAGTCGGGATCACCCGCCATTACAAGTTATCACCCAGGTGTCAGTCGGGATCACCCGCCATTCCAAGTTATCACCCAGGTGTCAGTCGGGATCACCCGCCATTCCAAGTTATCACCCAGGTGTCAGTCGGGATCACCCGCCATTCCAAGTTATCACCCAGGTGTCAGTCGGGATCACCCGCCATTACAAGTTATCACCCAGGTGTCAGTCGGGATCACCCGCCATTCCAAGTTATCACCCAGGTGTCAGTCGGGATCACCCGCCATTCCAAGTTATCACCCAGGTGTCAGTCGGGATCACCCGCCATTACAAGTTATCACCCAGGTGTCAGTCGGGATCACCCGCCATTCCAAGTTATCACCCAGGTGTCAGTCGGGATCACCCGCCATTACAAGTTATCACCCAGGTGTCAGTCGGGATCACCCGCCATTCCAAGTTATCACCCAGGTGTCAGTCGGGATCACCCGCCATTACAAGTTATCACCCAGGTGTCAGTCGGGATCACCCGCCATTCCAAGTTATCACCCAGGTGTCAGTCGGGATCACCCGCCATTCCAAGTTATCACCCAGGTGTCAGTCGGGATCACCCGCCATTCCAAGTTATCACCCAGGTGCCAGTCGGGATCACCCGCCATTCCAAGTTATCACCCAGGTGTCAGTCGGGATCACCCGCCATTACAAGTTATCACCCAGATGTCAGTCGGGATCACCCGCCATTACAAGTTATCACCCAGGTGTCAGTCGGGATCACCCGCCATTACAAGTTATCACCCAGGTGTCAGTCGGGATCACCCGCCATTCCAAGTTATCACCCAGGTGTCAGTCGGGATCACCCGCCATTCCAAGTTATCACCCAGGTGTCAGTCGGGATCACCCGCCATTCCAAGTTATCACCCAGGTGTCAGTCGGGATCACCCGCCATTCCAAGTTATCACCCAGGTGTCAGTCGGGATCACCCGCCATTCCAAGTTATCACCCAGGTGTCAGTCGGGATCACCCGCCATTCCAAGTTATCACCCAGGTGCCAGTCGGGATCACCCGCCATTCCAAGTTATCACCCAGGTGTCAGTCGGGATCACCCGCCATTCCAAGTTATCACCCAGGTGCCAGTCGGGATCACCCGCCATTCCAAGTTATCACCCAGGTGTCACGCCATTTTCAAACAGAAATATCCAGAACAATTTCTTTCCATAATGGTAACTACTTAGTAAATTTATACTACAGTAATGCCCTAATTAATCGACTCCTTAACCACAGAAGAATTATGGGTAACTTTTCAGGATTTTGTCGGAAATATGGCTTGTTGCCATTCATTGGAAAGCTCTCAGTACGAGCTTTCCGATGAATGGCAACAAGCAGTGAGAGCTTTCCGATGAATGGCAACAAGCCATATTTCCGACTAAATCCTGAAAAGTTACCCATAATTCTGCTGTGGTTAAGGAGTCGATTATTTAGGGCATTACTGTAGTTGTAAATAAAATTAACACTGCCTGTGGTGACAACTTGTAAGCAGCTATGGCAACTTTAATGACCTCCATAAAGCCTTGGGTGCTACTTTCAGTTTGAGAATAATGAGATGACTTGTAGCGACGTAGGAGATGATCTCATCGCGGGGATTGTGACGTACATTTGGTGAGAACTTATTGATTGATGGTCAGAGTGAGACCTGGGGATCTGTAATGAGGCGCGGGCTGCAGCAGCCAGTTCCGATAGATTTACTCTCATACAGTCTGCTCATAATGCAGGTCATCGGGGGTCATCACACATCATTTACTCTCTACCTCGAGTTACTTACTCATGATTTACTGCTATCGTCATAAACATGGAGTTATAAGACTTGTGACCAAACGTTGAAATAGTGTGGCCAACATTTGCAACATGATGTCCCCAGAGGGCAGGGTTCGCGCTGCCACTTGCCAAATTTGCCAATGGTTAAAATAATTCACATTTGGCAAAAAAATATTTACATTTGGCAAAAGTTTTGGCAAGTCACTTTTTAATTCCTCAAGTAATTTGAAAAAATATTGGTCAATCATTACCATTAATTTCAGGAAACTCTTACAACATAATTATATTAGTGGTGTATTATAAGGTTTAGGGAAATTTAACACCTCTATTACTACTTAGGGTGTTGTGGGGGGGGGCTAACCCCGGGAATCTCAAAGGAATGGGCCTCTCCTTAACCCCTCACACCTCTGTTAAGTTAATCTCATAGCATTAGTACTGATGGCTGGAGGGATTATTAATCCTCATGTGATGTGCCCTTCTGATGAAGCAACCCTTCTACCATTGTATTGTTCAGTGATTGGCTTATTGTTGTATGATAAACTACAACATAGACTATTAATTAATTATTAACTAACTGCTTTTCTATCGATATCAAAAGTCGTTCAAACCACATTTGGCAAGTGCTAAAATAACTTGGCAAAAAATATTTTCATTTGGCAAATTATTTGGCAAAAGTAAATTTTGGCCCAGCGCAGACCCTGCCAGAGGGTGAATTTAATGACGCTATCCCGTATGGTGGCTAGCATCACCAAATTCACCCCCTGGGAACCTCATTCTGATTAGGCCTCAACTGCTATGAGAGACCTAGGATCAGATTGAAGTTCCCCAGTTGAAGATGGTTCTGTTCACCCATTAATCACTTCGATTAAAATGCATTTTTACTTCTGAAAATTAGCCTTTTTTATTAGGGGATATAGAAACTGACCAGTAGGGGAAAAGTTACTAAAAGCAATATCAATTTGTTACTATAGATACTTCCCAGAAGATGGGGACCTCATTCTGCAAATGTCAGGCACACTATCTCAAGGTGCTTGTGACCATCAGTGTATATACCCATGAATGTGCTCATGCCAGACCGGAGCCCCCACCACTCCCAGTTATCAACCAATTTTCCAGAACACCTTACATTATGTCGAGATTCTTGAAGCAATATTGAACTCAATTAAATTGCCATTCCACCCTTTTACTAGTTCAAATCATGTCATTTTTATGGCAGTTATTCATTTCCACTCAAATTTGTATACATGCTGAGAATGCTCTTCCCAAAATTTCCCCACTAAAACTATTATTAAAGTCATCTTTTCAACATTGTGATTGTTATATACAGTAATGCTCTACTTAATCGACTCCTTAACAACAGCAGAATTATGGGTAACTTTTCAGGATTTAGCAACAAGCCATATTTCTGACTAAATCCTGAAAAGTTGCCCATAATTCAGCTTTGGTTAAGGAGTCGATTACTTAGAGCATTACTGTACTATGGTTGATGTGGTCTTCATTTTGCATGTATTCCTTCATGAGGTGATCAATCTTAAAAATTAAAGTGATGTGAAACACTCCGGTTGAGTGATCAAATAGAAATGGAGAATAATCTTGCTCAAAGTAGTTATTTTTAAGAATGTTAATCCAAATTTACAGCATACACACCTTCATTCTTATGTATTAATTCTATGTAATGACTCCCGATGGCGAAATCATTTGCGTTAATTTACCGCCGATTGTTGCGTCCCGAATCGAGATGTAAATATTTACAATTAAGAGTAGTTCAGACAGTGATATCTATGGAATGGTATGGTCGATTTCTTTGAGATTTTCGGTGAAGTCATTAGAATGCTACATTCCCACAGTTGACATAGCGCATGATTACTAACTTATCAGTTTCACGCACCCGTTCAAGTCCATAATATGTCTTTAAGTAGTACTCTGTGTAGGTCTGTCTAAATAAACTCTCGACCTCCTGACATATCTCAGGTGTGGAAACCTCTTAACCCGTTCAGTGCCAAGTCCGATTTTTGTATCAACCCATATTTCCTTGATCATTTTTCAAATTTATTGATTATAATAATGTGATGCATTGATGGAAAGAGCTCTTACAAGTGCATAATAATTCATATTCAGTGATCGTTTGTTGAACTTATTATCGGAACATTTCCTAAGGGAATTACTCATCAATGAGTATTTAGTGCAGAAAGGGTTAATAAGGGAACTACTCATCAATGAGTATTTAGAATAGAAAGGGTAAACCTGATGTCAATAGTCAATTTGTTACAAAAGTGTTTTATGAAACAGTAAATAAAAAGATTCCATTCTTTAATGAATGTCGTAACCTACGACAACTAAACAGATGCTTATGATTAACCCTTTACCCAACAAACCGGCCAAAACCGGCCAAATAAAGCTTCAACAGCCTAAAATATCTTCGGTCTGTCTCAATAGAACCATACACATATGGATATCATTGGAACCGGCTCCTTGACAACATTGTGATATATAAGAGAATGCATTGGCACAGGGCCATTCTGTTGGGTAAAGGGTTAACCCATTCAATAATGAGTGGGTTCTCCCGCCCAGTTGAATTGTATATATATTTGATGGTCTATTATTTCAGGGTTTCCGCCAGGTGAAAATAAATGAGGCCGTATTGGTGAAACACACATTGCAATGGGGCGACATGTTTCGCCCCCATGTTGCCCCGTCAGGAGAACATTTGGATTTTTGTCACTGAAAGTAGCCATTTACTTGCACCTGAGACAAAAAGCCAGAACATTGAAGCTTTGTAGAGATAGGCAAATAAATTGAGATAAGACTCCAGAGAAAAGCTTCAACACTCAGATAACCTGCTGTATTCTGTAGGTTATCTGAGCGTTGAAGCTTTTCTCTGGAGTTTTATCTAAATTTTTTGCCTTCCTCGCCCACTTTTAACACTCAGATGTGGCCTCGAGTTTTTCACTCTCCGATGTCACCTGAGTGACACAGCTTAATCACAGTGGAATTTCACTCTACGAACCCTCCAACCACTGGGGATGAACAAGAAGGACATATGGCTTGTTGCCATTCATCGGAAAGCACTCATTACCCATAATTCTGCTGTGGTTAAAGAGTCGATTATTTAGGGCATTACTGTAGCTCAGGCATGGAAACCCCTTAACCCTTTGAGTGCCAGGTCGATTTTTGTATCAACCAATATACCCTGTGCCAATGCATTCTCTTATATATGCGAGTCGACCATAGGTCGCCTCGCATATATAAGAGAATGCATTGGCCTAACAATTGTTTTGTTTTTGTTTTTACAATAGTTATATTCTTTAACAAACTTATTTTGTAGGTTTAGGGCCGATGAGATCGGCCCCTGGCACTCAAAGGGTAAACAGATACTTATACTTAAAGTGTAACTGACACGAATTAATAAATCTAAACAATATACAATGTAAATGATGCATCTATCATCCCTCAATGACAATACAATCGTTGCCAGTCGTGACTACAACCGAATCGACTACCCGAGACCGATAACTGTAAAGCGCTATGTTTTTGTTATGATTTTGCACGAAACACGTGGCCTTATTGCGTGACGTCATAGGCAGAGAACCGGCGTGTCATTTACATAATACATTAGTTCATGACGCAATTCTCTAATTAAATAAACTGATATTCTGGTCTTCAGATATTCGCAATCTTTCTAATTTGTGATGTGTTTTAAGTTATCTGACTGATATAGTATTCACTGTCAGACATGTTTATGTCGTGCTTAGACTAAGGAATTTGGAAATTCACGCAAATTTGTCACTATGGAAAATCTCGCTGGATAATCAGCTGCCGATTAGTTTTATTAATATTTTAATAGATGACAGATATGCATAGAATAAATCAAATTCTGGTGATCTGATTGACACTTTCACTTAGAGAAACATTCCTTTCTGAATAATAGCTATATTTCTTCTGGTCACGTCTTCACAAACAATGTCATTATTCTGGGTGAAAAATAAAAACAATAACGATTCACCGACCGGGAATGGCGAATCTTGAATGACAATTGATTCTCTTACAAGAGTGGGGAAGCCGATCGCTCGGAATCGTAGTACTGTTATAACTTTACACATAACTGCATGGTTACCGATACTAAATACACCAAACTTTTATTTATACGGACAATTTTAGGCCTATACCGGTATGTGCACTTTTAAGAATACCGGTACCAATTTCTCATCAACTATCACAATTTTTGTTAATCTAATATATAAAAGGCTATCAGAAACGCAGGTAATATGACTATTAATTTGTTATATGACCTCAAATATGGTATTTCATCACGTGATTTCTGTTTCATCGACAAATTTGTCCATACACTGGGACGTACACATTTTGTTCGAGAATAGTTTTGTCATTTTTTTGTGTATAATCTAGTGGAAAATAATACTATTTTAATAAGAAATTTCAACACATACTTTAATAAGGAAATATATCACTTGAAGTTGATTATAACATATATTTATTCCTTTGTTAGGAACTCTTTGTAGATAACATATATTAAACCTGAGGACCATTGTGGAAATAAGTCTGCCCAGTTATTAAAAATAGATATTTTCTTTTCTGTTTCAATAACTGCTGTATACAATCTAAACTGCATGTAACATTCAAATGTAGGACCTTTTGTAATATGTATTTACATCGCACCAAATAAATCTATCTATATATCTATCTATCTATACACAACAATGAAAAGGCTATTAAGTTTTCTCTACTTTTTAAACTACTTGACAATAAAATATGGAAATGAGACAGGCAATCTTATGTCACAATATAATGTTTATAAATAACTCGCCAGATAACCACGCCCAAAATAGTATATACTTCAGTGTCAGTGACAGCCGATGTGCATTCGGAACAAACGCAACACAATATAGATCCTGTGTCAGACATGAACTACGTATCTATGTCGGTCTTATTTTTCCACAATGCGCAAAAATAAAACAACAAGAACACAGTGTTCTTAAGATAAAATATGTTCCACTGTTAAAAAAAACAAACGTGAAACCATTTTGTTGGGTATCGGTACCTTTGGCGGAGTGATACAAATTACAAGGCCAGTACACGTGGGTGCTTTGTTGTGTGAAGTTTATTGCAACACGAGTTTCAAAATATCATGTATTCGTTGTACTGCATCGCCAGTTTTGCAGAAATAGAACTTCGTGATTCGACTGTACATCTCAGTCAATATCGGGAGGAATTTTCAGATACAACTTCATAGAGGATAAGTGATTTAAGTGTATGTTTTGGAAGGAATATTTTCATTTCGACACGTCGTGTTGGCTATTGTATCGCCAGTGTTTCATGTGACCTCATTATATTTTATATACAGAATCGCTTGTTTCATGCTCGGTTTATCTGGATATACATTGTGGCAAAGAATTACAATACATTATGAAACTTCGTGGAATCTTCGTATGGTGATAGAGTTGATGGTGATACTACAAGTTGATAATTAATATGTAGTTCAAAATAAACGTAAATATTTACTGCGTAAATATGTCGTCAACTTGAACGAGGGCTTGAACCAGTTAATATGCTGGTGACGTGAGTACAACACTTTTCTAATTTGAATTCAATTTCGCACATATCTTATTTTAAGTCATTTGTCTACGATGAACAGTGTCCCCATCCATAATGTATGCACAATATTATAGTTAAGACTATATAATTTGGTAGAGTTATACAGAAATTATTAAAAAATGAAACAATTTTAATACTAACATGGCTGGACTATATATGTATATATACCAGTCAAATTATTAACCCAACATATCAAGGCCGCCAAGTCTAAACATCTTGTTTGGTATATATAAGTGGACGTGGGCACACATTTAGCCCATGTTTGACCACCCTCTCCTTTATTTTGTGTATGTAATTTGTTTCTTTTTTGCACATTCGCTCACAATATTATAGGATCACGTTTTATTTGTAATTGTCATTATTTTGTACTTTCATTAAAATAATCAGTGTTCAGCCCACATGCCTACTGTTTCACAGCTAGATAATTAACGCAATTAAAACACCAATGTATATTGTAGTAGTACAAGTACGAGTTCTCAATCCGGGGTGGGGGAGGGGGGTGGGGTCACCGCTCGATCAGAAAACCCATTCGAACTTCGTATAGTTCTCGAAATAGCCAGCTAATTTAGCTAAATGTTTATGGCATCATTGGCATGATAGACTTGACAGTTTAAAATACTTTCGTTTTGTGGACACAAATCTTCTCCACTGTCGGGCAATGCTTGCATCTCTTTGGTCACTTGAAGAGAAGATTCTTCTCTTGCTCACAATTTTGGGCAACCCACGTCGCTAGCATATCACAGATAACAATAAAAACAACAAATTTGCAAAATGAAAACTTCGAAACAAGCCGTGAGCCAAGCACTCGGCCGATGTGTTTACGTCCGCATTCTCTGTCTATGACGTCGTGTGTCACGTGACCGCCGCCATGAGACTTTCTAAAGTCTCTCGAAAATGAAAAAAACTAATGTTTTTCCGAGGCGTATATCTCACTAATTAGGCGGTTTCGTGTCAGATTTTTAACTGATTATGATATAATAGGTAATAGTGGTTTAAATAATCGTATTTTCTGCCCGGTTTGAGCTACTTTTTGATCTCTGACAGCTCCACTTTAAGACTAGGGTTAAACCCCTTAACAGATACTTATACATAAGACTAGGGTTAAATAAGACCTTCAATAAGACTTAAGGTTTGCAGCCAATTTGTTAGAAAACACTATTATGAAACAATAGCATATGATATGCAAAAGAGAAGGTTTGAATAAACCTATGGTTTGCAGCAAGCCTGTAAATAGTGTGTCTGTTATTTGCAGAAAGAAGTTCCCAGAGGGTGAATTTTGTGATGCTATCCCATGCAGCATCACCAAATTAACCCTCTGCGACCTAATTCTGCTTAGGCCTCAACTGTTATTGGAGACCTAGGATCAGATTGAAGTTTCTGAGTTGAATTTGGTGATGTTCACCTATTAGTCACCTCGATTATCCATTTTATCTTCTGCAAATTAGGGGATATAGAAACTTCACAGAAGGAGAAAAGTAACTGGACCAATGTTAATTTGAGACAATAGATACTTCCCAGAAGATGGGGCCTAAGCAGAATGAGGTCCCTAGTGGGTGAATTTGGTGATGCAAGACTGCTGTGCGGGATCGCATCACTAAATTCACCCTCTGGGGACCTCATTCTGCAAATGACAGACACACTATTTCAAGGCTTTGTTTGTAGCCAATTTGTTACAATACTATTTTATAAAACAAGAATAGCATATGAATCAAGTCTGAGTTTAGTGTGCCTGTCATTTGCAGAATGAGGACCCCCCAGAGGGTGAATTTATTGACACTAATTCACACTAGTATTTCCAAATTCACTCTCTTGGAACCTCATTCTGCATGGCCTCATCTGTTCCCAAATGGTGAATATTGTGATGTACACTCATTGGGAACCTCGATTATGCAATGTGTCCTCTGGCAATTTGGGGATATAGAGAAACTAAACTGAAAAAGAAATAGAATCTATGTGAAGAAGTTTCTATAGAAATTTGATAATAAAGAAACTTTCCAGAGAAGATGAGGCCTAAGGTATAAGCAGATGAGGTCCCCAGAGGGTGAATTTAGTGATGCTAGCCCACTATGAGGATCATTCTCTAAATTCACCCTCTGGGGACCTCATTCTGCATATGACAGGCACACTAAACTCAGACGTGATATGAAAAGGGAAATGTTATGGCATTGTGCGTTATATAGACTATAGAAATGGAAAAGAACGGCTAACAATAAGGTGTCTATGCGGCCAATTGTCCATAAATCAGTTTATTGAACACGATCATGTCCCGCACCGATATGTTCGACAACAAGCCATCTATTGTCATCCACAATTACAGTACGATGGACAATGCAATTTCAAGAAGTTAGCAATCGATCCGTGGAGCTATAAATAGTGCAATATATTGCCGACTCGGGATTAATGACGGGAAGTCATTGTTATCTCTCATGGGGACTGACAGACTCATCAGAATACTGGGAAAGTCAGTCGGCACACGACGATGCAACAATGGATGAAGCAGCCTTAAACAAATGAGGCAATTTCCCCTGGAGATAAAGAAGGGATCTTGGACGGACAGTGAACAACCGCTTTTGTTAGTAAATATAGATAATCTTATGACTTATTGATAGACATATAATCACTTATTGCAGATTAATTAACGGTCATCATTCAACGACAAATAATTCACAATCAATCATTTCTGAGGAATTATTGCATGTTTTGTCCAATTTTCCTTTGACGAAAACCAGCTGTCATATCAGTTTGTCGGCGCTGGGCTGGCATCACCAAAATCACCCTCTGGGGACCTCATTCTACTTAGCCTCATCTTCTGGGAAGTATCTACAGTCTCAAATTAACATTGTTTTCATTTACTTTTTCCCTTTCTGGGAAGTTTCTATATCCCCTAATTTGCAGAAGATAAAATGCATAATCGATGTGACTAATGTGTGAATATTACCAACTTTAAAGGGGAACTTCAACCTGATCCTAGGTCTCCCGTAGCAATTGAGGCCTAAGAAGTATGAGGTTCGCAGTGGGGTGAATTTGGTGATGCTACCCACCGTGCAGGATAGCGTCACAAAATACACCTCCTAGGGACCTCATTCTACAAGTGACAAGAAACTATTTGCAGGCTTGTTTCCGCTAAAGTGGCAGTTCCCTTTTAGAGCCCCGTTCCAATTTTTCCTCTCGGAAACATTCCCCGATACACAAATAAACACAATTATGATTACTTTACTTTTCCAGTTACTGTATATGTTCAAGATTTGGCTTAAAGCTTGTTTACGAGTACTAGATATTCACAGTTTGTTACATTGAATTGGTCATTGTCGCATGGTATTGTGCAAAATGATACCCAGGATCTCCCAAACTGTGCAAAAAGACACACATGATCTCCAAAATGTCACCTTGCGACATTCAAACTGAACGCAGGTATTCAAACTGAACGCAGGTATTCAAACTGAACGCAGGTATTCAAACTGAACGCAGGTGGATTATCCATTCATATTCCATTGAAATTTCACTCAAAAATTACAAATAATCAGACAGAAGTTCCAAAATATATATTAGATTATATACAGGACATAGGTATCCTGGAATGGAATAGGTTATTCCTTGCATCCACAACCGTTGTAGTTGTTGGGGGGGGGCAGTGCCTGTGCGATAAGGTGCATAGCGTAATTTGCCGTCATGAGCTTTCAAGCATTTGATTCCCTATAAGCGCAGAAAGGTTTTGCATGTGATGGAATTGATTTTAGTGCAATTTGTTTGTCGGTTACTTAAGGGGTTTCCATGTCTGAGCTACGTCAGGAGGTGGAAAGTTTAGATGGACCTACACAGAAAACTACTTAATTGTTAAGCTAGTACTCCACATGAAGGAATTTATACTATCTGAAGACCGCATCAGGTATATTATATAACAATAAAATGTCAAAAAGATCACTTTAATCATAGTGTTAGAAGTGAAATTTTGGGAAGAGCGTTCTCAGCAAATATACAAATTGAGTGGAAATGAATAACTGCCTTTATTAGCCACATCAGAAAATTAATAAGCCTCAGCTGAGAGCCACCTTTGTCTGGGATACTCTGTGCGGGGATACTCTGTGCGGGGATACTCTGTGTGGGGATACTCTGTGCAGGGATACTCTGTGCAGGGATACTCTGTGCAGGGATACTCTGTGCAGGGATACTCTGTGCGGGGATACTCTGTGCGGGGATACTCTGTGCAGGGATACTCTGTGTGGGGATACTCTGTGCAGGGATACTCTGTGCAGGGATACTCTGTGCAGGGATACTCTGTGCAGGGATACTCTGTGCGGGGATACTCTGTGCGGGGATACTCTGTGCGGGGATACTCTGTGCGGGGATACTCTGTGCAGGGATACTCTGTGCAGGGATACTCTGTGCAGGGATACTCTGTGCAGGGATACTCTGTGCGGGGATACTCTGTGCGGGGATACTCTGTGCGGGGATGCTCTGGGTGATGCACGTGTTATTATCATCATTAATAAACCTCAGCGTAATGCCACAGTTGTCTGGGATACTCTTTGCAGGGATACTCTGGGTGATGCACGTGTTAATATCATCATTAATAAACCTCAGCGTAATGCCACAGTTGTCTGGGATACTCTTTGCAGGGATACTCTGCGATGCACTTGTTATTATCATTATAATTTCACTCTGATTGTATCCCACCTATATTGCTCCCGTCCTTCTCTAGAAATTTCAATGTTTTTGACATTGATGATGAATACATTTGTATAAAATCAATAACCGGATTAGCATCGATCTCTCGATTGCAGGAAAACATCTTCTTCAGCAGCTGATAATTGAATTGAATGACATTTTTGCTGTTTTGCATACTCTTTATCACGCGACTGAATATTCGCATATCCATTTACACTGGTTTTAAATAATGCCATTATTTCTTCATTCCCATCCAAAACCCTGCATTTTTAAGGCTCACACATTTAGATCATTGTATACTACTATGTGGCATACTGCCATAAATAATTGACTCCTTAACCACAGCAGAATTATGGGTAACTTTTCAGGATTTAGTTGGAAATATGGCTTGTTGCCATTCATTGGAAAGTTCTCACTGTGGTTAAGGAGTCGATTATTTAGGACATTACTGTATGTACCCATTGACAGCCCAGCACGTGTTATATTCAATTATGAATATATTGCTTGTATTATAAAATTTGTCATTTTACACTATGCATGGGGAAACTGTCAACTCGTCACTGACCTCCAATTTCGCAATTTAAATATAACCTCATAAAACCTCATGAAACTGTGTATTTGTAATCAGGTATTTGATGAGATCACTTAGGTCAGTCTCTGATTACATACAGTAATACCCTAAGTAATTGACTCCTTAACCGCAGCAGAATTATGGGTAACTTTTCAGGATTTAGTCGGAAATATGGCTTGTTGCCATTCATTGGAAAGCTCTCACTGAGAGCTTTCCAATGAATGGCAACAAGCCATATTTCTCTCACTGAGAGCTTTCCAATGACTGGCAACAAGCCATATTTCCGACTAAAAGTTACCCATAATTCTGCTGCGGCTAAGGAGTCGATTACTTAGTGCATTACTGTATACTGTATACACCCATCAGTAAGCCCGGGTGGGGGGGCTGTGAATTTTTTGACTCATAAACTTGGGACTGGGCAGATCTTCGAGGAACCCCCACATGCAAAATCTGAGTTTTTGTGCATAAATTTTTGACATCTTCATTCAGAGTTAAATTGATATCAATATATACAGTAATGCTCTAAGTAATCGACTTCTTAACCACAGCAGAATTATGGGTAACTTTTCAGGATTTAGTCGGAAATATGGCTTGTTGCCATTCATCGGAAAGCTCTCGGGCAGAGCTTTCCGATGAATGGCAACAAGCCATATTTCCGACTAAATCCTGAAACGTTACCCATAATTCTGCTGTGGTTAAGAAGTCGATTACTTAGAGCATTACTGTACTCGCCTTCTAAGTTCTAAAATTGGGGGTGGGCTTTTCTACGAGTATACATCCCATGATTTTTTGGGAGCAAAAATATAGACTGGTTTTATCCTGAGGGATGGGCTTACTGACGGGTGTATACAGTATAACATAGACTGGGATTATCCTCAGGGATGGGCTTACTGACGGGTGTATACAGTATAACATAGACTGGGCTTATCCTCAGGGATGGGCTTACTGATGGGTGTATACAGTATATATTAAGCAATTATCTCCCGTCTTCCAGGGTTCGCGCTGTCACTTGCCAAATTTGCCAAACGGCAAAAATAATTCATATTTGGCAAAAAATATTTTCATTTGGCAAAACTTTTGGCAAGTCACTTTTTAATTCCTCAAGAAAGTTGAAAAATATTGGTCAATCAATATCATTCATTTCAGGAAACTCTTACAACATAATTATATTAGTTATGTTTTATAAGGTTTAGAAAAAGATACAGTTAATCTCATAGAATTAGTACCGATGGTTGGAGGGATTACTAGTATTTAGCGTGGTGGTAGTGTTTGCATAGCTAATCCTCCTGTGATGTTCCCTTCTGATGAAGCAACCCTTCTACAATTGTATTATTCGGTGAATGGCTTATTGTTATATGATACACCACAATAGAGATGCGAGTATAGTTAATAATTAACTGACTGCATTTCTATCGATATCAAAATTCGTTCAAACCACGAGTGTCGAAACATAAGACTTAAGGTTGCAGAAAATGATACTATCGGGGATAGCATTTGGCAAATGCTAAAATAATTTGGCAAAAAATATCTTCATTTGGCAAATTATTTGGCAAAAGTAAAGTCCAGCACGGACCCTGCCGTCTTCTAAAAGTACTAAATCATTCCCCCGTCCCGTCACATGATCTCCACTAGGAATGAATTATAAAACAGATCAGCACAAATCTTAATTTGGCCAGCTTTCCCAACTATTACGGACTCAATGATTGACGAATATTGATTTTGTCAATCTCCCGCAAAGTTTCTGTCGTCTCACCAAAAATTGACTCCACCAGGCACCAATTACATTAGTCTCTTTTCATTCACGAAAATAAATTGATTACGAGGAAGAAATAGCGTTAAAGCTTGTATTGAGTTGCCCGAAGCCCAAGGAATGGGCAGAGACAGTTCATAATGGAAGTCTGTTGTTTTCAGGCCAGGTCGCCACGATGGAATGCAGCCCCTACTTAGTTCCAATTAAATCATTCCAAATTCCACCTGCCATATTTGTAATTTCATTCTTGCCTCATATCCAACAGCCAAGCTTTAAGCTTAAAGTCATTAAGGCGGCAAAGGCCATTTTTAGCTCAGCTTGATGAAGTACAGTAATGCCCTAAATAATCGACTCCTTAACCCTTTACCCAACAGAAGGGCCCTGTGCCAATGCATTCTCTTATATATGCGAGTCGACCATAGGTCACCTCGCATATATAAGAGAATGCATTGGCTTAACACATTAAAAATTATAAAATTGTTAAAGAATGTAAGAAAAAATGGTAAAAAGTGTTAAAAAAAGATTTTTTTTAGGCCAATGCATTCTCTTATATATGCGAGGCGACCTATGGTCGACTCGCATATATAAGAGAATGCATTGGCACAGGGTATAACTGTAACTATCACAATGTGGTCAAGGAGCCGGTTCCAATGATATCCATATTTGTATGGTTCTATTGAGACAGACTGAAGATATTTTAGGCTGTTGAAGCTTTATTTGGCCGGTTTTGGCCGGTTTGTTGGGTAAAGGGTTAACCACAGCAGAATTATGGGTAAATTTTCAGGATTTAGTCGGAAATATGGCTTGTTGCCATTCATTGGAAAGCTCTGAGCATTCCAATGAATGGCAACAAGCCATATTTCTCAGCAAGCTGGGACAACACGGTTTGCCATATGGTCCTGTCTTATGTGCTTTCTCACTAAAAATATGGTGTGATGTTACATGAGCCAGCCCAACTGTGCAAACCGAGTTGCCATGTCTCGCCGGGACAACTCGGTTAACTGGGACAACTTTTCTCACATAACAGCTTGTTACACGATTCGTCGTGACTTGACATGACATTAGCCAATAGAACAATAGAATGCTCCCAAGTCCATTGACGCATCCTACAAGCCACATCCCACTACGATCATCACCAAACTTCATATCTTTGGGGTAGCCTTTAGATGGGAGCCATCACTTTTTTCCGAAATTTGTTAAAAAACATGGCTGCCAGTAGCCATCTTGGATTTCAGATTTCCATCCATCAGCACACCCTGCAGCATGCAGTTATTGGAGAATTGTTTTGAAAATTAATAGGCATGTTTGGGATCACCTCTAAATGGGAGTTATCAAATTTGAACTATTTTTAATGAAAAACATTGCCGCCGGCAGCCATCTTGGATTTTACTCATCGTCAGAAAACTGCATATGGAAGTATTCGCCAACTATCACAAGCTACCTTAATTTCTGTTGCTGGTGAAACTTTTCATCGTCTTATATTTTGCAAATAATTTGTGATCACAATGCAATTTACCGTGAACCATGACCTTGCATGACCTCTCAAACTCTTGTGATGCACATGTCCATATATTTCTAGAAGAAGTAAGGTTCCTTGACTCAAATCAAATATTTTTTTACCCCCGAAGCCAAAGAAATATTAATTTACGGGTGATAACTCAATAGTGCATCTTGCACCCTTTCTATACTAAATACAGTAATGCCCTAAGTAATCGACTCCTTAACCACAGCAGAATTATGGGTAACTTTTCAGGATTTAGTCCTGAAAAGTTGCCCATAATTCTGCTGTGGTTAAGGAGTCAATTACTTAGCAGAATTATGGGTAACTTTTCAGGATTTAGTCCTGAACAGTTGCCCATAATTCTGCTGTGGTTAAGGAGTCGATTACTTAGGGCATTACTGTACCCAATTGACAAGTAGTTCAATTAGGAAAGGTTCAGAAGATGAGTTCAATAAACGAAGAACTTATTATCTGAACATTTCCCAACAATGAATATGAATCATTCTGCTCTTGTATTATCTATTTTATGTCTGTTGTCTGCTTTTATTACCAGAACACCCCTCTAAATGAATAATAGATCATTCCAATGTATACTTTTGTAACTGAGTGGGATATTCCATTTAGTATAGGAAGGGTTAATTCATGACTGGAGTGAAAACCCTGTGCCAGTGCATTCTCTTATATATGCGAGTCTCCCATATGGAGCCTCACATGTGTAAGAGAATGCATTGGCCTAACAATATTTACCTTGACCGTGTAAGCCGGTTCATTCTCTTATATATGCTAGGCTCCCAATGGGATCTTTAACCCTTTACCCAACAAACCGGCCAAAACCGGCCAAATAAAGCTTCAACAGCCTAAAATATCTTCGGTCTGTCTCAATAAAACCATACAAATATGGATATCATTGGAATAGGCTCCTTGACCACATTGTGATAGTTACAGTTATGCCCTGTGCCAATGCATTCTCTTATATATGCGAGTCGACCATAGGTCGCCTCGCATATATAAGAGAATGCATTGGCCTAAAAAAAATCTTTTTTTAACACTTTTTACCATTTTTTCTTACATTCTTTCACAATTTTATAATTTTTAATGGTTAAGCCAATGCATTCTCTTATATATGCGAGGCGACCTATGGTCGACTCGCATATATAAGAGAATGCATTGGCACAGGGCCGTTCTGTTGGGTAAAGGGTTAATGCTATACCAGCATAGCTCCAGTCATAAAAGGGTTAAGGCTTCTCCCGTCACAAAAATAAGGCCAAGTGGTTTTATTTTCATGCTAAATGTGCACTCATTTCAGTTCCAATGTGTTCACATTGGCTCAATTTTCAAGCGAGGTACAGTAATGCCCTAAGTAATCGACTCCTTAACCACAGCAGAATTATGGGTAACTTTTCAGGATTTGGTCGGAAATATGGCTTGTTGCCATTCATTGGAAAGCTCTCGGGTCGATTACTTAGGGCATTACTGTAGCTCCTCCTCGTCTTCAAAAAATAAGGCGAAGTGGTCTTTGTCAGGACAAAGTAGATTTTAGAAAGTTTAAATAAATCGGAAGTTCGCAAAAGCATTGTGTTCTCCTCTGTCATCTTTCATTGGATATGCATGTAGAAAGCAATCATGAGGAAATCTCTTTGTCGTGGATTCCATGGTGAAAGGACTATATTTAGACAAAAATATTTCTTCGCGCATCTGCTAACAGACGCGTAAGTGCATTTGAAAACATTACTCGGATGCGTAAAGAAAGCAGACATATGTGAACGCAGCTTTATTTGGACATGTTAGACATCAGACCAGTCAATAATTTTAAAGTCACGGATGACCTTCACAGCCGGTATTGCTGTTAAAATATCAACACCCATTAAAACTGCCATAAACAGAAAGAATATTAAAATTATATAGACATATTTTGTTCTTCAACCAAACATAAATATCATGTAAATAATATGTTATTATTGTCAAATTTGTATGTTGAGCTACAGTATAATGCTCTAAATAATCGTCTCCTTAACCACAGCAGAATTATGGGTAACTTTTCAGGATTTAGTTGGAAATATGACTTGTTGCCATTCATCGGAAAGCTCTTGGGGAGAGCTTTCCGATGAATGTCAACAAGCCATATTTCTGACTAATCCTGAAAAATTACCCATAATTCTGCTGTGGTTAAGGAGTCAATTATTTAGAGCATTACTGTATGTAAACAAAATCCAGGTTCTCTTAGCAGTTTTGTTTACATAACAAAGTGTACATATTAACATCCTATTTACACGATATTTATGATTGGTATAAGAACAAATTCTGTCTATATTTTAATATTCTTTCTGTTTATGGTGGTTTTAATGGATGTGACTATTTTCACTTGACCTTCCCCTTAAGGTTGTGGTCACATGGACAATATTTTCACCTACGCGGAAATCTAATTTGGAAGGTTTTCATCTTCTATTGGCTACTTTCTAGTGTCCCACTAGTTCTGACAGTATTATTAAAATAAATAAATGGTCACGGACCATACAAACCCCTGAAAAAAGATGGTTTTCTTATAAGAGGTTGGCTTTTTCAGAACAAAATAAATAAAATTTTGCCATCCGTGCATTTAAAGGTGTATTCAGGTCCCCAATTCCTTTTATTGTACCCCTATAAAAATCACCACTGTCCTAACTTCTCTCTGTCCGTCCCAAATGGTTTCTGGATGATAACTTTATAGTTACATGTATAGTTACCTGATCATTTTTACAATTATTTTGGATTCCTGGTGATACATGTAATTTCATAGATTTGGAATTAACTGATTATTCTGTTGTCTTGTCAAATAAAACTAGGTGTTTTAACAACATAGAGAGTTGGTAGCAAAGTTTGATTCAATGGTTGTTCCCAGAATCAAATTTCTAAAAAAAAAAGAGAAAAAAGGCCACCTTATTTGGGGGACATGTGGCCAAGCAGCCTTTTATTTCAAAATTTTATTTATTTTGTTCTGAAAAACCCAACCTCTTTTAAGAAAACCATCTTTTTTCAAGGGTTTGTATGGTCCGTGACCATTTATTTATTTTAATAATACTGTCAGAACTAGTGGGACACTAGAAAGTATCCAATATATGATGAAAACCTTCCAAATTAGATTTCCGCATACAGTGTAGGTGAAAATATTGTCCATGTGACCACAACCTTAAGGGGAAGGTCAAGGGATCAATTTTGAATTAGGATTTCGATGCTAATCTTCGCAGCAGTAGTTATATATGAAGCAGTTGTCCGGAACTAAAGCAGCCATATCATTAAACAGACATAACATTTAACTGGCGGATGGGCTATAGGTAAATTGTCAATTTTTGCTATAATTTTATTTTTTAGAATTTTTTCGGGTATTACAACACTTTATCTACTTTGGAAAAATCAATATAAAATTCAAAAATAAATACACCAACCTTCTAAAGGAACAAATTGCAAGCCGACCCACCAGATAAATATGTATTGTTTCCATACAGCACAATTAAAGTCACACCCAGAAATATTTGCAACCCAACTTTTGCTGCGGAGATTTGGATGGAAATGCAAAATTGGTCACTTGACCTCCTCCTTAATGATGCTGTTCTAATGGGGTGTCATGTAATTAACAGAAGGAAAGCAATGATTTAATATTATTATTCTCTGCTAAAAGTATGAGATTTTTATAGTTAAAATATAAGTTTATGGGCTCCGTTAATAGAATCAATATATATAATTTTTCATGATTTAGTCAGATATATGGCTTGTTGCCATTCATCGGAAAGCTCTCAGTGAGAGCTTTCCGATGAATGGCAACAAGCCATATTTCCGACTAAATCCTGAAAAGTTACCCATAATTCTGCTGTGGTTAAGGAGTCTATTATTTAGGGCATTACTGTATATGCCCAATAGTTTCACAACACATTCATACACTACAGGGTTAAATGTGTGCAATATAAATTATAGAGTTTGTTTAGTGAGGAATGGCACATTTTGCTATATTGAGGGAGAGATGTTCATCAGGGTCACGACTACTTGCCGATATTTATTGATCGTTGTCAGAGAATATAACGTGTAATTCTGAGCACTCCCTCTCACGATCAGCCAGCATGTAATTTAGTGTATCGCTACCGCCATCAATAGTTTCGGAAAACCCACAGAAGTGGAAAGCAAGCAAATATGACGACGATCTGAGAATGTATGGATTGGACCGTTTACTGCTATAAACAAAAGCTGTGCCTCCGTTCTCTTAAGTACAGCTCGTCTGCATCTATTGTGCCGTTATTGGAATAGTGTGTTCAGAATTGTGTTGATTCTACATAATTTCCACATGGGCCCAGGAATGTATTTAATCTACTGCTTTGTTGGACATTCATTCCCATGCTGTTTACATAGTCGGTCCACTGCGGACTGAGTTGTCAGGGGTGTAATTCATTGGTGTAGAATTTCGTTCTCTGTTTTTTCAAGAAGAATGTGTTCTAATTAATTCACTCTTATATGGATCTTTATCATCACAATTGTAAGTACAATTTGTAGATATGTATACAGACAGATTATCATGTTCATCATGTTGCACTGTTAGTTGGTTATTTCTACTTTTTCTCTCAGAATTCTGAGGTTATTAGGTTAAATTCGGTATAAATCCAGAGGAATATCCTTAGGCCTACAGTAATGCCCTAAGTAATCGACCCCTTAACCACAGCAGAATTATGGGTAACTTTTCAGGATTTAGTCTGAAATATGGCTTGTTACCATTCATCGGAAAGCTCTCACTTAGAACTTTCCGATGAATGGCAACAAGCCATATTTCCAACTAAATCCTGAAAAGTTACCCATAATTCTGCTGTGGTTAAGGGGTGGATTATTTAGGGCATTATTGTAATTTCAAGTCCCAATGTACGTACACATGATACTTTTGAATACTTCATATCAAAATGGATATTGTAATACAGCAGTTACTGTTAAATGTTTTGCTAAAAATTCATGAGGATGTCACACCTCCTCCTCCTCTTTTGGCACGCGGGATTCATACCCCTTTTTAGTCATTCTGTCATTTGCAGGCTAGGGTCACCAAATTCACCATCTGGGGACCTCATTCTGGTTAGGCCACATATTGTCTGGAAAGTTACTTTTTTGTCAAATTTCTATAGAAACTTCTTCACATAGATTCCATTTCTTTATTAGTTTACTTTCTCTGTATCCCCAAATTGGCAGACGACAGATGGCATAATCGAGGTTCCCAATCGGTGTACATCACAATATTCACCACTTGGGAACTTCAATATGAGTCTATATGTCTCCAATAGCAGATTAGGCCATGCAGAATGAGGTCCCCAGAGGGTGAATTTGGTGATGCTAGCCCACTATGCAGGATAGCATCACTAAATCCCCCCTCTGGGGACCTCATTCTGCAAATAACAGGCACACTAAATTCAGGCACAAAGGACATATTTTGTTGTAATTCAGTCTATAATACCTCTTGATATGTTGAAGTTATGGTGTCTACTTCAGCAAATATGTGAAAACTATGTATTAGTGTAAAATCACTAAGTATTTATCCATATTTTCTTAACTTGTATGCTGATAATGCAGGATTCACCCCTCTCTTTTAACTGGTATTCAGGATTCAGGGGGGAGGGTAGGGGGTGTGACACCCTCATTATTATACCTCATACCTGTGATACAAGGAATACAAATTGGAAGAAAACAAATACTTGAAGACATAATTTCAAAGCCATTGGTATAGAAAGATCGAAAACTCTACTTCCTTCTCTTGATTTACTGAGAAGTGGAGTGTTATTACTGAGTCATAAAGTGATAAAGTCTGTAGTATATCATACCTGAACGTCAGTCTTCTCTTATTTGATAACTGATATTCAGTCCTGTTAAATAGCATCGGCTATCGGCTGAGTCGAGACAAAAATAATTTTTGTCGTCTATTTTTTAGCCGCCGCAAATTTCTGAGCATGCCAATATTTGGTGCAGATTGTCTTATTATCACAGTGGAAGTTTGCAGACAGGAAGAATTCATTTTGTTGAATGCCAAGCTCCACTTACAGTAATGTCCAAAGTAATTGACCACTTAACCACAGCAGAATTATGGGTAATTTTTCAGGATTTAGTCGGAAATATGGCTTGTTGCCATTCATCGGAAAGCTCGCGGGGCACAAGCCATATTTCCGACTAAATCCTGAAAAGTTACCCATAATTCCTCTGTGGTTAAGGAGTCGATTATTTAGAGCGTTACTGTATATTTGTAGAGCATTCATCCTAGGCTTTTAACCCTTTCATGGAATTTTCATTAGACTGTTTTAACCCTTTCATGACGGGAGCTGCGCTGGTGCAGTACTAAAGATCCTGTGCCAGTGCATTCTCTTATATATGCGAGTCTCCCATAATGTCAATATTGTTAGACCTTTGTATTCTCGTATATATGCGAGGCTCCCTATGTGAGACTTGCATATATAAGAGAATGCATTGCCACAGGGTTTTTTGCAAAATTTCAGAAAGCTCCAGTCATGGAAGGGTTAAAACCACATAAAGGATGCGCTGGTGCAGCATTAACCCTTTCAGTGCCAGGTCCTTTTTTGTATCAACCCATATACCCTGTGCCAATGCATTCTCTTATATATGCGAGTCGACCATAGGTCGCCTCGCATATATAAGAGAATGCATTGGCCTAACAATTTTTCATCATTTGTTATTATTTTTTACAATTTTAAATTTTTTTTTCTTATATTCTTTAACAGACTTATTTTGTAGGTTTAGTGCCAGGGAATCTTACGTTTTTCATGGGCATCAAAATTATTACTATGAATACTTGGTGATATTTTTGAGTTATAACATGCCCCTAAGGTTTTATCCAGTTTGTTTTTAAATTCTCTATAGCATGCTTAAGCATACCCAAAAAACATTCAACCCAAAAAAATATATAATTTTTTTTACAGACCGTAAATTAGGGCCGATGAGACTGGCCCCTGGCACTGAAAGGGTTAAAGATCATGTGCCAGTGCATTCTCTTATATGTGGGAGTCTCTCATAAGGAGCCTCACACATATAAGAGAATGCACTGTCATACAAGGTCAAGGTAAATATTGTTAGGCCAATGTATTCTCTTATATATGTGAGGCTCCCTATGGGAGACTCGCGTATATAAGAGAATGCATCGGCACATTGTTTTCCAAAATTTCAGGAAGCTCCAGTCATGGAAGGGTCAACTGAGGAAAATGTTCTGGCCACGGCAATTATTAGCGTGGACCAGTTTATGCTGATTAACAGGAATGGATATTAATCTATCCAAAATCTTCTAAAAATAATTTAACATGTACAGCTTAAATCACTTCAATCATAAAAAAAATTATTGCTTTTTATACCCCCACTTTTCGAAGAAATATGAGGGCTATGCTGGATTTACCCGTCCTGTCCAGGGACCAGCCTAGAGGTCAAATTGGGAGAAGTCACTTCTCCCTGTTTTGTTATTAGGGAGAAGATGACTGTAGGGAGAAGTAACAATGGCTGAAGGTCAATTCACAACCCTCACATCATCCTTCTATGGTCCAATAAGTGTTATGCAACACAAGAGCCCATTTATAAAACCATTACAGTGAGTAAGAACACCATTACAATCAGTAAATATACTTTCATTATGCTTTTGGGACATAGAGGATCTCACATGAGTTTCTATTTTATACGGAATTTATCAACCGAGTTCACTAAATTCGATTTGAGCCGACGTTTACCGAGGCTCAAATAGAATTTAGAGGACGAGGTTGATAAATTACATATAAAATAGGACGAGTGTGAGATACCTTTTATCACATGATCAAATAAACCCGAAGCAACGCGAAATATTCATCGAAAACAACAATCATAAACTACAGCGATCGCAAGTTATTTGAAGAACGCCGTGACGTCATCGCACGCGCTGATATTAAACGTGTCTATTACCGATAATTATGAAACTGTTTTTATGGCCAAATTATGTGATAAATATGCATCCTGGTATATGAGAGAAGTCATTTCTACCCGAGACAAAAATAGGGAGAAGTGGCATATTCTTGGGAGAAGATGTCTGTCAATCCGGATGAAAATACATGTATCAGCCATGGGTTATGAAATTTTGTATGGATTAGTTCGCCATGAAGTTGTTTGCATTCTCGTTCTGGATCTATCCAGGTTCTTTGTATATCCGTTGACATAACAAAGCACGAGCGATTTGTTATGGCTCAATTCCACTGTGAAATACTCCCCCCTGAGAGACTGTTAGAAGGCAAGGGGAGGACCTCGATGATAGAATATGTGTGTTCTGTGAATATAACTCTGTTGAAGATGAGCTTCATTTCCTGCTCCTGTATGACGCCTATGCTAATGACTTCCATATCAATGGAGTGAACTCACTTTTATGACTGAATTATTGGTCAATAATTTCCCTCGACAGACATCAAAATTTCTCCACATCCTGTCTGTCTGTTCGCTTTTGGTTTCCAGTAGTCCAAGTCTTCTCGTACTAAAACCAGCTAAGATATTGGGATGGCGAGATGCTGGTATTTAGTCCGAGTTCGCCGCCATAGGCTTCTTATAACACGAGTTAAGCGTTAGTGACCCGCTCAAATAAAACCACAATTATATGAAATAAAATATCACAATTGCGACAATAAACAGATTTTTTCGGCAAAAGACATGACATTTGATTTGAAACCCACATCAGTTGTGAATTGAAAGCGGTAATTTAATGTGTAAAGAGACATTTACCGCAGTGGTGACATATTTTTAAAAGTATGCGAACTCAGTTGACCTCGCGAACTGTGTTCGGCATTTTCCGGTGAAAATATTCCGTAGATTTTCGACTAACCATGACATGGCGATGAATTCTCCATTGTAATTGTAATTATGTGTGTCAATAAATAGATTAAGTAAACATTGAAGATATAAATGTAATACATTAAATAAATTAATGGAATTACAACCCTCTCACAGTTTAAAACAGTGTAAACACAACGAGCATTAGAATAAATATGGCGGCTGATAAATGGCAACAAGCCATATACTTCCAACTAAATCCTGAAAAGTTACCTATAATTCTGCTGTGGTTAAGGAGTCGATTATTTAGGGCTTTACTGTAAGTCAGGAGGTGGAAAGTTTAGATAGACCTACACAGAAAATTACTTAATTGTTAAGAATCTCAACATTATGTTAGGTTTTTGCTAGAAAATTGTGAGAAGCCATTGCCATGAACTGTAACATAAAGGAACAAACCCAATGTTAAGCTGGTCAGTCCACTCAAGCTGAGAGGAATCAACTGTATACAGGCCACAGTGTTAGAGAATCAAGCCTGCAAATAGCGTGCCTGTCCCCAGAGGGTGAATTTAGTGATGCTATCCCGCACAGCGGGCTAGCATCACCAAATTCACCCTCTGGAGACCTCATTCTGCTTAGGCCTCATCTTCTGGGAAGTATCTACAGTATCAAATTAACGTTGTTTTTAGTTTTCCCTTCTGGGAAGTTTCTATATCACCTAATTTGCAGCAGATAAAATGCATAATCGAGGTGCCCAATGGGTGAACATCACCAACTTCAACTAGGGAACTTCAATCTGATCCTAGGTCTACCATAGCAGTTGAGGGCCTAAGCAGAATGAGGTCCCCAGAGGGTGAATTTAGTGATGCTAGCCCGCTATGCAGGATAGTGTCACTAAATTCACCCTCTGGGGACCTCATTCTGCAAATGACAGACACGCTATTTGCAGGCTTGTTAGAGATACAGTAACACTCTAAGTAATCAACTTCTTAACCACAGCAGAATTATGGGTAACTTTTCAGGATTTAGTCGGAAATATGGCTTGTTGCCATTCATCTGAAAGCTCTCGCCGAGAGCTTTCCGATGAATGGCAACAAGCCATATTTCCGACTAAATCCTGAAAAGTTACCCATAATTCTGCTGTGGTTAAGAAGTCGATTAATTAGAGCATTACTGTAGCTGGGAATTTGGCTGTGGAGTGTGGACATATGACCTAAAAGTGAAGTTAACCCTTTACCCAACAAAACGGTCAAAACCGGCCAAATAAAGCTTGAACAGCCTAAAATATCTTCGGTCTGTCTCAATAGAACCATACAAATATGGATATCATTGGAACCGGCTCCTTGACCACATTGTGATAGTTACAGTTATGCCCTTTGCCAATGCATTCTCTTATATATGCGAGTCGACCATAGGTCGCCTCGCATATACAAGAGAATGCATTGGCCTAAAAAAAAATCTTTTTTTAACACTTTTTACCATTTTTTCTTACATTCTTTAACAATTTTATAATTTTGAATGTGTTAAGCCAATGCATTCTCTTATATATGCGAGGCGACCTATGGTCGACTCGCATATATAAGAGAATGCATTGGCACAGGGCCCTTCTGTTGGGTAAAGGGTTAAGTTTTACATCAATTCTTAGTGCACAATCCCATTGTTACAATCGTTCCCTGATTTTGGTAAAGCACACCAATTCCCAAGGCTGGCAAAGGAATAGCCCATTGTTAGGCACACGCAACTCATAACAGACAAATTGCAACGGGCGCTTCAAAGTGGGACCATTACATGTTGTTTCGGACATTTCTATTGACATTCAACGGTGATCAGTTCATGTTAATCATGTTGTTGGGCATGGCTAACTGGCTATTGTGTCCAATCGCGGCCAGCGCAAGGATTGTGCGTCGTGGTCAAAACACACTCAACGGCACATTTCCATTTGATTGCATTATGTGGGATCAATTGTGGTCTAAGTTAGGCTTGCCGCGATTATGGGGAACAATCGTCAGTGGTGCCGATTAATCGATTTTCATTTTTCATTTTGAAAATCGACTTTTTTAGTTCAAATAACAATGCATATTATACAACTTCACAAGAACGCTGGCATACAGCGTATTTGCAAAGAACTTATCTCAACTTAAGCGGCAATATTTTGCACCGTATTTACAGCACTAATCTAACCCAGAAACCCACCCACGCAAACATTTGTGACAATGTAACTTTCAGTTGCGGCGTCTTTTGAGGTCGGGCCGACAGACGGACAGAGTAATCTAGTTCGTCTTGGTTTCACGTCACGGCGGTTTTTCTTTTAATGTGCCGACGCATGTGTATACTCTGCGGCACGCGTGGTAGCAGATGTTCAGCGGTCACGTGCTATTCCGCTTTTGAAGTTTTCAATTGGTTATGGCGAATTTCTCAGTCAAAATGGGCATGTCAATTGGAAACTGACAGAATAATTTGATATATTTTCCCATCAAACTGGCACCCGGTGCAAAGCCACCAAAAAGACCAAGTCCATCCTAGAAATCGACAACAACGACAGACCCATCTAGATCCCATACAACCGTCAACCAAGCCAACCAACAGCCCAATCACCAGCCAGCCAATAACCTCACCAGCCAACGCCAATACAGCCCCCAACCACTCCAGCACTTCGCCAGCCACACCACCAACCAAGCATCCAAGACGCATCAGCCTTAAAGCCAGCCAACCAACAGCCACACCAACCAGACATCCAGCCTAAACCCAAGCCTCACATCCCAACAGCCTCGACTCCTCCACCACGCTTCCACCGCTTTGCCTCCAAATACAACAGCCTCAACAATCGATTTTCATCGAAGAATTAAAGAAAGGGTGAAGGGAACTGCACAATGCGTTCCGACCATCCTACCCGGCCTGTGGCCGGAAAACTACACAACAACCCGGTGCAAATCTTCACGATGTCCCAACAAAACAAGTCAGACGTATGGAAGCATTTTACGAAGATAGACGAAAAAAGCGTTTCATGTAATACATGCAAAAATACATTTGCATACCACGGATCGACAACGACGATGTTCACACATTTACGAGAATTGAGAGATTCCCGACTTTGAATTAAGGCACGATCCCGAACTTCAAATTAAATTAATGCACGATCCCAAATTCACGAACAGTCTCACGAAGCACGTGGCCCGACGAGAGTTGGGAGTATTTTTCCGATTTTTTCCTTCAATTTGTTTAATAAAAATGATTTCTGAATCTGCTTAGTCCCTTACATAAAGTTCATAAACTACTAGTAATTATTTTGTTTTTATTGTTTAATAGAGGCATTTGAATTTATATGGGAGCAAATTCTCAGAACTAATGCCCTTCATTTCCGACGTGCGGTGCCCGTAAAACGGGAGTTCCCGTTATACTTAATTACCATCTTACACTTACCAGACGCACCTCTTAATAGTCTCTTTTTTTGGCATCTATTTACTACAAATTAAATCTCTATTTGAGATTTAATTTCATGGGTTGAAAAATCAATTAAATGTCGATTATAGCCACTGATTAATCCCAAATCGCGGCAAGCCTAGTCTAAGTTGATCAGAGCATGCGAATAGTTCTTTACAAGAATAAATCTCGTCTTCGACTCGATTGATTCTGGTAACGAACAATTCTTGTGCTCTAACCCTTACTTACAAAACGGAAGTTCACCAATTTCCAGCACACACCTAACATAATGTTGAGATTCTTAAAGCAGTATTGAACTCAATTAAATTGCCATTCCACCCTTTTACTAGTTCAGATCATGTCATTTTTATGGCAGTTTATATTCATTTCCACTCAATTTGAATACCTTCTAAGAACGTCTTCACACAATTTCCTTTCTAAAACTATGATTAAAGTCATCTTTTTGACATTTTTATTTTTATATAATATGTTCTAATGTGGTCTTCAGATAACTATAGATTCCTTCATGTGGTGTACTATAGCTTAACAATTAAGTAGTTTTCTGTATTTTTCCATCTAAACTTTCCACCTCATGACGTAGCTCAGGCATTGAAACCCCTTTATTTTATTATGGCAATGTTGAAGACGCCCCACATCAGCACCACCTTAAGTGCAGTCGCCGGCAGATTTACAGGTTTTGTTCATTGTAATTTACAGGAGATTTTCTTCTGAAACAAATCAATAATCCCCAAATCAGCGAGGCGATGGTGTGCATTGTGTACGTCACGATTCTTTTCTGATGGAATTTAGTTGTGCTGTTACTTTATCCTTCCCATTGGTGACGACAATTGAAGCATGTATATGTATCGAAGCATGAATCTTTGTTCAGAGTTAAGATTCCTCAGCTGATCAAGTCTGAGTTTAGTGCGCCTGTTATTTGCAGAATGAGGTCCCCAGAGGGTATTTTAGTGAAGCTATCTCGCATAGCGGGCTAGCATCACTAAATTTGCCCTCTTGGGACCTCATTCTGCATAGGCCTCATCTTCTCTGGAAAGTTTCTTTATTATCAAATTTCTATAGAAACTTCTTTGCATAGATTCTATTTCTTTTTTAGTTTCTCTATAGCCCCATTTCTCTATATTCAGCATTTGGGAACCTTTTTTTTTTAGAATCTGAGTCTATGTCTCCCATAGCAGATAAGGCCATGAAAAATGAGGTCCCCAGAGGGTGAATTTGGTGATGCTAACCTGCTATGTGGGATAGCGTCACTAAATTCACCCTCTGAGGACCTCATTCTGCCAATGATTCCTCAGCTAATTAGCTGATATAAAAGGGATAATAAATTTTTTGTATTCCCATCCACCCCTTCACATCACTATTCTGTACAGGTACAATTGTCCCTATATGTTGTAACAGCACATTACTATAAGTATAACATGATTGTTGTTATACAGTAATGCAGAATTATGGGTAACTTTTCAGGATTTATTCGGAAATATGGCTTGTTGCCATTCATCGGAAAGCTCTCAGTGAGAGCTTTCCGATAAATGGCAACAAGCCAGATTTCCGACTAAATCCTGAAAAATTACCCATAATTCTGCTGTGGTTAAGGAGTCTATTATTTAGGGCATTACAGTATATTACTATAAGGGCCCTGCACTACACGCTATGTTTTGGTGGGGTCCTCCTGTTGTATTTATAATATATATTCTTTATTATCAAATAAATTATATTGAATTAAATTGAATTGGTATCAAGCCTTGAAATAGTGTCTGTCATGTTGCATGAAAGGTTAAAGTTTGTAGAATATTGTTATGATCTGTATAAAAGGACACCACTGTCTTGCTTCTAATGTTAATATTACCATGAGCCATATTTAGATCGTAATTATTTTTGCATCTGCCGACAATGGTACTGACATTGGTATGTGCTAATATCCTATGTTCCATGAAAGGTTAGAGATCGTAGAATATTGTTATGAACTGTATAAAAGTACGCCACTGTCTTGCTTCTAATGATAATATTACCATGAGCCTTATTTAGATCGTAATTATTTTTGCATCTGCCGACAATGGTACTGACATTGGTATGTGCTAATATCCCATGTTCTATCAAAGGTTACAGATTGTAGAATATTGTTATGATCTGTATAAAAGGACACCAGTGTCTTACAGTAATGCCCTAAGTAATCGACTCCTTAACCACAGCAGAATTATGGTAACTATTCAGGATTTAGTTGGAAATATGGCTTGTTGCCATTCATCGGAAAGCTCTCGGTGAGAACTTTCTGATGAATGGTAACAAGCCATATATATTTCCGACTAAATCCTGAAAAGTTATCCATAATTCTGCTGTGGTTAAGGAGTTGATTATTTAGAGCATTACTGTACTTCTAATGATAATATTACCATGATATTTAGATCGTAATTATTTTCCATCTGCCGACAATGGTACTGACATTGGTATGTGCTAATATCCCATGTTCTATTAAAGACTAGAGATTGTATAATATTGTTATGATCTGTATAAAAGGACACCACTAAATTCACCCTCTGGGGACCTCATTCTGCAAATGACAGACACACTATTTGCAATATTACTGAATCTACTGCTGTCTTTGTGTCCACTAATGTTAATATAACCATGATCGTTATTTAGTTCAGAAAAAAAGGCCTTCATATAAACATAAGTTACATGAAAGGTTAAAGGTTATAGAATATTGTTATGAACTGTATAACAGTACGCCACTGTCTTGCTTCTAATGTTAATATTACCATGATCCTTATTTAGATGAAATTATTTTTCAATCTGCCCGCAATGGTACTGACATTGGTATGTGCTAATATCACATGTTCTACAGTAATGCTCTAAATAATCGACTCCTTAACCACAGCAGAATAATGGGTAATTTTTCAGGATTTAGTCGGAAATATGGCTTGTTGCCATTCATCGGAAAGCTCTCATTGAGAGCTTTCCAATGAATGGCAACAAGCCATATTTCCAACTAAATCCTGAAAAATTCTGCTGTGGTTAAGGAGTCGATTATTTAGAGCATTACTGTATGAAAGGTTAGAGATTGTAGAATATTGTTATGATCTGTGTAAAAGAACACCACTAAATTCACCCTCTGGGGACCTCATTCTGCAAATGACAGACACACTATTTGCAATATTACTGAATCTACTGCTGTCTTTGTGTCCACTAATGTTAATATTAACATGATCGTTATTTAGTTCAGAAAAAAAGGCCTTCATATAAACATAAGTTACATGAAAGGTTAAAGGTTATAGAATATTGTTATGAACTGTATAACAGTACGCCACTGTCTTGCTTCTAATGTTAATATTACCATGATCCTTATTTAGATGCAATTATTTTTCCATCTGCCCGCAATGGTACTGACATTGGTATGTGCTAATATCACCAAGGTTTCTCTTCACAGATTATGGATGGTGTGACGACAAACGCTGAGTATTCTGCACGGTGCTGTGACATTTGTTCCTCATGATGACAGACTCCGTAGCAATTTCACCATTATCACGATAATTGCAGCTGATTCATATATTGCTCGGATTATTTTCAACTGAGCAGTCAAGATGTCGGACACGGACAACGTTATTATGTCTCCTGTGAACATGCTGCAGTTTGCACTCATATCCATGTATCCTATCTTCATTTCATTCATCTACATACCAAATGGTGAGTTGATACTTTATTTCATTTTAACCCTTTACCCAACAGAAGGGCCCTGTGCCAATGCATTCTCTTATATATGCGAGTCGACCATAGGTCGCCTCGCATATATAAGAGAATGCATTGGCTTAACACATTAAAAATTATAAAATTGTTAAAGAATGTAAGAAAAAATGGTAAAAAGTGTTAAAACAAAGATTTTTTTTAGGCCAATGCATTCTCTTATATATGCGAGGCGACCTATGGTCGACTCGCATATATAAGAGAATGCATTGGCACAGGGCATAACTGTAACTATCACAATGTGGTCAAGGAGCCGGTTTCAATGATGTCCATATTTGCATGGTGTTATTGAGACAGACCGAAGATATTTTAGGCTGTTGAAGCTTTATTTGGCCGGTTTTGGTCGGTTTGTTGGGTAAAGGGTTAAAGATGCTCTATGAATCTCTACACTGCAGCTGATTCATATAGTGCTCGGATTATTTTCAACTGAGCAGTCAATTCTTAATTCTCAGTAATTTCACAAACTAACTCTACAATCATGGACTATGTGTCAAATAAAATTTCTCCTAATCTAACCATTTGATTAGGCTGACTAACAACTGCATAATTATGTGATATTCATACTACATGTGCTTCTTCTACTGTGTTAGACACTTCTGATATATACCAGAAACTGATTGGTGCTTCAATAGAAGATCACAACATACCTGTTTCTACAGGGTTCTCTGAAGACAACGGAGGAAGCTACTTGAACCAACCAACCAACCATGGCTATGCATGTAGAGATCATATTCCATCAGTACAAAACCATGGAAATTGTTTATGTTCTGACCTGTTCTGACAGGGAACTTTATCACATTGAACAAACAATGCAGGGACCATATTTCTTTGTTAATACTTGTTCCTCAATAATCTACTTAATAGTAGGAGGTGGACCCAGCATGAGATTGCATGCTTTTTGTGACTTTTGTGAGTCGACATCGCAATAAACTTTGAATTATTTACCCAGTAAGAAGCCATGATTGTATCCAATATCACACACAAAGTCACTTAACTCGTGCAATTTTTTAGTTGGAACCTTCACCTACAGTTAAGTGTATTATTAATGAACATGCATTAACCCTTTCAGTGCCAGGGGCCGATCTCATCGGCCCTAATTTACGGTCTGTAAAATCGGCCCTAAAAAAAGTTTTGTTTAAATGTTTTTTTTTTTTAGATTTTATTTTTTTTTTAATTCTTTTTGGGCATGCTATAGCGAATTTAAAAACAAACTGGTTAAAACCTTAGGGGCATGTTATAACTCAAAACTATCACCAAGTATTCATAGTAATAATTTTGATGCCCATGAAAAACGTAAGATTCCCTGGCACTAAACCTATAAGTCTGACACTGAAAGAGAGTAGAATATAAGAAAAAATTATTAAAATTGTAAAACATTGTAAAAAATAATAACAAATGATGAAAATTTGTTAGGCCAATGCATTCTCTTATATATGCGAGGCGACCTATGGTCGACTCGCATATATAAGAGAATGCATTGGCACAGGGTATATGGGTTGATACAAAAATCGGACTTGGCACTGAAAGGGTTATATAAGAAATATATTAACTGCACTGTTTTTTCAATGTTATAAAGTTCCCTCTCACAACATCAAAAAGTTCTGAGGTTTTGTACTGGTAGAGTATAATCTATGAGTGTACATGTAACTATAGATGAGAGATTCATGGCATGATCTACTCGATCTCATATAACAAAATATTTTGTATGAAACTATTATTGAAGGCACGTTTCCATTGTAATATATTCTCAACAAAAAAAACCCAGGAGAAGCATCTGGTATTTCATTAAATTTTCAATAAAAGCAGCTTAAAGGCACTCGCAGTGTGTAAATGTGCAAAAAATATATGTATGTAAAACATCACCATTAAACAGACCCAAGGCACTCACAGTGGGTAAATGTGCAAAAAATATATGTATGTAAAACATCACCATTAAACAGACCCAAGGCACTCACAGTGGGCAAATGTGCAAAAAATATAAAAATCTGTAAAAACATCACCACTAAAGGGACCCAGGGCACTCGCAGTGCATTAATGTGCAAACAATTTAAAAGTCTGTAAAAACATCAATAAAGGGACCCAAGGAACTCACAGTGGATGAATGTGCAAAAATATAAAAGTCTATGAAAATTACATTTAAGGGACCCAAGACACTTGCAATGGGTAAATGTGAAAAAATTAAACACTTCACTCTACGAAATTTTACCAATAATACTTGTGACTAAGAGAGGGATATTTTTCCCTGAAAGAAGTCTTGTATGACCCATGGTTGTATATATTTTCTCAGTTGTGACTTGTATTAACCCTTTCTATACTAAATGGATTCTCCCACCCAGTTATAAAAGTATTCATTGGAACGGTCTATTATTCATTTGGAGGGGTGTTGATGTAATTAAAAGCAGATGACAGTCAGAAAAACAGATAATACAAGAGCAGAATTATTCATATTCATTGGTGGGGAATGTTCAAACCTATGGTCGATTGTTGGCATCACTAAACATTATGAATCCAAAAACTAAAATAAGATATGACGTAATATTTTGGTCAGAAGTTCTGAACTGTAACCTATAACTTAATTATAATATGACATAACTTTAACTTTGATTCAGTCATCGCGGCACCATTGCGGAGTGTGTAACAAGGTTGTAATCATTTTTGGAATGCAAAGTTCTGTGAACTTGATGCTGACTGTCACATACCGTTATAGATCAGTTGTTTGCAAGCACGAGTTTAGCATGCCTGTCATTTGCAGAATGAGGTCCCCATGAGGTGAATTTAGAGACTACCCCACATAGCGGGCTAGCATCACTAAATTTACCCTCTAGGAACCTCAATCTGCATGGCCTCATCTTTGGAATTTATTCTTTATAAAATTTCTATAGAAACTTCTTCACATACATTCTATTTCTTTTTATACCCCCCACTTTCGAAGAAAATGGGGGTATACTGGATTGACTGCGTCCATCCGTCCGTCACACTTTCTCCCTCCGTGTGTCCGTCCGTCCGTCCGACCTCATAACTCGAACAACTATGAACCGCCTCCTCTCCGCATGATGCTAATTGCGTTCCGACTTTCTTTTTTTAAGTTACGCCTTACTTTTCGACTTATTTTGACTTAGAAAATTCTGTCCGACTTAATAACTTTAACAAATATGAACCGATTTCAATCATTTTTGGTATACATGCTTCTCACAAACCCTCTCTACATGATGCGGCTCAGGGTTGGCTTGGACTGTTTTTCCTAACATTACACTTCATTTTCGTCTTATTTTGGGATTTATTTTTTTAGGATACTTTTTTCCCTGGAGTTGTGTGCCTTCTTAGCAGAAATTTGGTTTGACTGACGAAACACTCAACAAAAGCCATCTTAGATGTTAAGGTTGCGTTTCATTTTCTACCCTTTTTTGGGTTTCTGCAATCATTCGAACAAATATGAACCAATTTGAATATTTTTTTTCTGTACAAGCTTCTTGCGACACCATATCAATATTATTAATCCAAATTTTTCTTTAAAGTTAAAAATCTTTTTGTTGGGTTTACGGATAATGTGGGTTGAATTTGCCACGGTGGGGGTATGCTAGCATACGAGTGCACACCTCTTGTTTAGTTTAGTTTCTCTATATCCAAAATTGGCAGATGACACATTGCATAATCAAGGTTCCCAATGGGTGTAAATCACAATATTCACCATTTGGGAACTTCAATATGAGTGTATGCCTCCCATTGCAGAGGAGGCCATGCAAAATTCTTTGTATGCTGGTAGTAACAGACCTGGAAAAAAGCATCCGGTCACCGAATGTTAGTTTGTGCTGTAAATTGGTAAGCATCCATTTTGCAATTGCTGTTACCTTGAAGAACCAGCCCAATTAATACACATGTTGATATGCAGGTCATTCACTCAAGCAGGGAGCAATCAACTTTAAATAGACCACAGTGTTAGAGATAGCTGGTCAGCTGGGGATTTGGCTGGGAACATATGTCCAAAAACTCATCTCGGCCCAAAGGTTTATATTAGTTCTTGCAAAATGGATGCTTACACATTTCCAGCACAAACTAACATTCTGTTAACAGTCTTGAAGCACTATTGCTCTCTATTAAATACTCATTCAAGCCTTGTAATAGTTAAGCTCATGTACTTTTTATGGCAGTTAATCATTTCCAATATCTTTTTATAATCCCTCAGAATTACCAAAATTTCCCTTCTAAAAATATGATTAAAGTCACCTTTTTGGTATTTTTATGTTTAGTATGGTAGACATATATATAGTGTCGACGTCTGGATTGACCACTCATCATTCATCTGTCCATCGTCTGTCTGCCCGTTAATAGACACTTTACGCATAATGCGATAACTCAAACATTTTCTATCCGATTGGAACCAAATCGTATATGGGTTTCTCATCCCAAAATACAGATCGAGTTTGAATATGGGTTTGATCCGATTTATTTTAAAGGAGATATGGCCCTTTTTCGGAAGAAAAAAAAAATTTGGAAGGACCCTGTGCCAATGCATTCTCTTATATATGCGAGTCGACCATAGGTCGCCTCGCATATATAAGAGAATGCATTGGCTTAACACATTAAAAATTATAAAATTGTTAAAGAATGTAAGAAAAAATGGTAAAAAGTGTTAAAAAAAAGTTTTTTTATGCCAATGCATTCTCTTATATATGCGAGGCGACCTATGGTCGACTCGCATATATAAGAGAATGCATTGGCACAGGGCATAACTGTAACCATCACAATGTGGTCAATGAGCCGGTTCCAATGATATCCATATTTGTATGGTTTTATTGAGACAGACCCAAGATAATTTAGGCTGTTGCAGCTTTATTTGGCCGTTTTTGGCCGGTTTGTTGGGTAAAGGGTTAAATCATTCACGACTTTACACAAGGAAAAACTTTATTTTAAAATCACACAAGACCTTAAGAAATTCTTAAACCTGAAGGGTGGGGGGGGGGGGGGGTACCTGAGTTGTAAATTCATTCCAAATGGGAAGGGTGCAGTTCAAAATTTGAAATTAGGTATCTCTGCCGAAAAGAAGTCCCTAGCAACAAGTTACAATTCTGTCCGAATGTTACCAATTTCATTACAAAATCATGTTAGCCTCCTAAAAGATTTTTCCAATTTCACAAAGAGCCAAATATTAAATTAACTCAAATCCAATATTGAGAATCTGTCACGATCAGTCTGCCCATTTTTGTGTTCAATCTTTTCATTAATATTCCTCATCATTTTGAAGCTCTGGTCTGCTCCAGTGATTAATATCGAACAAGTATAAAATTGCGTCATACAGATTGACCCTAAAGTTGTGTGTCTGTGTACTAATCGTAGTGCAGGTCTCAAAATATGGTGCTGGACATTTGCAGAATGAGGAAGAATTTAGTGATGCTACCCGAGCTCCACATCAGGCTAGCATCACCACATTCATCTTTGGGGACCTCATTCTGCATTGTCTCATCCGATGTGGGAGACCTAGACTCAGATTTAGGTTCCCAGATGATGAAGATGTTGATGTGCAGCCATTGGGCACCTCGATTATACATTGTGTCTTCTGCCAATTTGGGGATGTAGAGAAAAAGTAATTTCTAAAGAAACAAAATAATTTTTTATATTGATAATAAAGATACTTTCCATTGAAGATGAGGCCTAAGCAGAATGAGGTCCCCAGGGGGTGAATTTAGTATGCTGGCCCACTGTGCGGGGTATCAACACTAAATTCACCCTCTGGGGACCTCATTCTGCACATGTCGGCACCGTATTTTCAGGCCTGGCAGCTATACAATGAATCCATGTCTGTTGCCTTTAAAAAAAAAAAAACGGGACATACATTATTGGTCCGTCTGTCCGTTTGCTACATGTAGGTTCGTTTCTGGATGATAAATTTAGTAAAATTTAACTGAATGGTATGAATTTTGGTACATGGGTTTACTAGCACAAATTGCAGGTAAAGTTTAATTTAACGCATTCCAATTGTCACCAGAGTTATGGCCCTTTTTGTTGGAATTTGCACTCAATATTCATTTCCGGATGATAACTTTAGAAATCTGAACTGAATGAAATGAAATATAGTATGTGAATTTACTAGCCCAAAATACAGGTGAAGTTCAAATTTGGGTTCCGCCCACCAATTTTCACCAGAGTTATGGCCCTATGTTAAAATCACCACCTGCATATTTTGTCACGCTATAATAGCGATGCTCTTGTTATATCCTCACTTTGAAGAAAAATTGTGGTATCCTGAATTGACTCGATGCTTCTGTCTGTCCATCTGTCCTGTCCGTCTGTCAGTTCGAGAAATATATCTCAGCCATGGGATGAAATTTGTAATATATGTTTGTCAAGTGGAGTATTTTCAATAGATGGAAGTTGTTCATTCATGATTTTCCTTTCTAGTTTATATGGAAATAATGGTATTTTGTCTGTCCGCGCAGTTATCTGAGCCATGATTTGTCAAAGGTCAATGAAATTTAACGTAGGTTAACCTTTCCATGACTGGAACTTCCTGAAATTTTGCGAAAACCCTGTGACTTTCAAAATGTTACTCAATGACTTATCCTACTTTGTTTATCTGAAATATTTTATATAGAATATCAAAATCACCACGAATGAAGAATGAGCCATTCCAAAGCATACTTTTAGTACTGAATGGGAAAGTCCATTCAGAATCAAAGGTTTAACCCTTCCTATACTAAAACTCATTGACGAATAAGTTCCCTTAGTAAATGTTCAGTAGGTCATTTGTTGAACTAAATACAGTAATGCCCTAACTAATCGACTCCTTTAACCACAGCAGAATTATGGGTATCTTTTCAGGATTTAGTCGGAAATATGGCTTGTTGCCATTCATCGGAAAGCTCTCGGGGGAGAGCTCTCGGGGGAGAGCTTTCCGATGAATGGCAACAAGCCATATTTCCGACTAAATCCTGAAAAGATACCCATAATTCTGCTTTGGTTAAAGGAGTCGATTACTTTGGGCATTACTGTAGCTGAACATTTCCCCACCACTGAATATGAATCCTACTGCTCTTATATTATCTGTTCATCTGTCTGAATGTCTGCTTATATATCCTGAACATCCCAACAAATTAATAGTGGATCATTCTAATGTATACTTTTATAACTGGGTGGGAGAATCCATTTTGTATAATAAGGGTTAACTTCAGTCATTGAACCTGGCAACATTTCACACTAAGCCAATCATCTCACATTTCTGCTGATGTGGGACTTTAGTGATGTGTCTCTAACGCTCACAAGTCTTGAAATAGTGTGTCTGTCATTTGCATAATGAGGTCCCCAGAGGGTGAAATTAGTTAGGCTATCCCGCACAACTGGCTAGCCTCAGGAAACTCTGTGAGCCTCTGGGGACCTCAAACTGCTTAGACCGCATCTTTTGGGAAGTATCTATAGTCTCAAATTAACATTGTTTTAGTTACTTTTTCTCTTCTGCGAAGTTTCTATATCCCCTAATTTGCAGAAGATAAAATGCATAATTGAGGTGACTAATGGGTGAATATCACCAACTTCAACTGGGGAACTTCAATCTGATCCTAGGTCTCCCATAGCAGTTGAGGACTCAGCAAAATGAGGTCCCCAGAGGGTGAATTTGGTGACACTAGGATGTGGGATGTGGGATAGCACAACTAAATTCTCCCTCTGGGGGACCTCATTCTGCAAATGACAGACACAATATTTCAACGCTCTCGCACTCAAGTTTCATATATTCCATTGGATAAATATAAAGCCTCAGATGTCCTTTATTTGTGCCGTATGCTTTGAACTGGTATCCGATATCAACACTGAGCCTCGAGGGATAAAATATAATAACTTGTTGAAAAGTGATCAGGGATCAGAGGTGTCAATAATCCATACTCCATTAGCGATGAAGAGGTCTGTGTCACTTTACACCAGTATTGACTCATATTACCATCGGAACCGACCAGGTATACTCTCATACTAGTATCATGTAGACGTAATGCATGGGTAAATTTTACTGCTGGAACTGACCAGGTACAGGTTTGGCCTCATAACACTCTATTTGAACCAACCAACTATGCCCTCATATCATGTAGACGTAATGCATGGGTAAATTTTACTACCGTGACTGACCAGGTATGGGTATGCCCTCATATCATGTAGACGTAATGCTTGGGTAAATTTTACTGCGGTGACTGACCAGGTACGGGTATGCCCTCATATCATGTAGACGTAATGCTTGGGTAAATTTTACTGCCGGAACTGATGTAATCATAAAGCAAATCTTACGGCCAGAACCAAGCCTGGAAATATGGCGTCTTACATTCGCGGAATGAGGTCCTCTGAGGGTGAATTTAGTGACACTATCCAGCACAGTGGAAATATTGTTATGACAATTGCAGAATGAGGTCCTCAGAGGGTGAATCATGTGGGCTAGCATCACCAAATTCACCCTCTGGGGATCTTATTCTGCTTAGGACTCATCTTATGGGAAGTATCTGTAGTCTCAAATTAAAAAAGTTTAGTTACTTTTTCCCCTTCTGTTCAGTTTCTATATCCCCTAATTTGCAGAAGATACATTGTATCTGGGGAACCAGTCGACATAAATTTCGACTCAGTATATCATATAAATTCATATTATAATTATCTGGGGAACCAGTCGACATAAATTTCGACTCAGTATATCATATAAATTCATATTATAATTATTACGGAGATGTTTACGTCGACTGCTGGGGAACGAACTTCAATCACCCACTCATTTTCTTCCTTATTATGTCCCTCAACATTAAAGCAATGTTAACATGAAACACGGTGGGTAGTGGTATATTGTCTATTAACAATGGTGGGATTAAAGAAGTTTAGACACGGTATTTGAAGGTATGGATATAATTATGTAGAATGTTACATAAAACTAAAATATTTATTAATTGTGAAACTGGCAAATGAGGATATAATTTGGCCAAAGTTCTTTTAATTTGGCCAAAAGAAATCAGAATTTGCCAAAATATTTTTCCACCCAGTGTGAACACTGGATGCTAGCCCGCTGTTCACTCTCTGGGGACCTTATTATGCAAATGTCAGACACACAACTTCAAAAACACAGGACCAAGGTTTTCCAAGTTTTTTCTAAATCCTGTTTTCATGGTTAACCCTTTCAGTGTCAGGTCCGATTTTTGTATCAACCGATATACCCTGTGCCAATACATTCTCTTATATATGCGAGTCGACCATAGGTCGCCTAGCATATATAAGAGAATGCATTGGCCTAACAATTTTTCATCATTTGTTATTATTTTTTACAATTTTAATAATTTTTTCTTATATTCTTTAACACTTATTTTGTAGGTTTAGTGCCAGGGAATCTTAAGTTTTTCATGGGCATCAAAATTATTACTATGAATACTTGGTGATAGTTTTGAGTTATAACATGCCCCTAAGGTTTTATCCAGTTTGTTTTTAAATTCGCTATAGCATGCTTAAGCATACCCAAAACAAATTCAACCCAAAACAATCTAAAAATAAATTATTTTTTTATTTTTTTTATTTTTTTAGGGCCGATTTTACAGACCGTAAATTAGGTCCGATGAGATCAGCCCCTGGCACTGAAAGGGTTAAAGCTCAAGGATATCAGAACTTTGATGATATGTGACATTTTTCATTTGAAAAACATGTCCTCAGGGCCGGCTGCTCAGAAATCCTTTTATTTGCTAGGATTTCCTAATGAATGAAAGATTGCATTTCTTTTTGCAACGACTGTGATATCTTTGTTGAACCAATTATCAAAGGAAGAGCATTCGGTTCTTCAGCTGCAGAAACCTGTTCTGTTACAGTATCTGGGCTGGGGAACTATGTCATATCAATTTGCCCGAAAATGACAGCAAGATATAATGCACAGCGGGATAGCATCACCAAATTCTTCCTCTGGGAACCTCATTCTGCTTAGGCCTCAACTGCTATGGGAGACCTATGACCAGAAGTTCCCCAGTTGAAATTAGTGATGTTCACCAATTACTAGTAGTCATTAGTCACTACCTCATTCTGGTTAGGCCTCATCTTCTGGAAAATATCTATAGTCTCAAATTAACATTGTTTTTAGTTACTTTTCCACTTCTGTTCAGTTTCTACATCCCCTAATTTGCAGAAGATAAATTGCATTATCGAGGTGACTAATGTGTGAACATCACCAAGTTCAACTTGCAAACTTCAATCTGATCCTTGGTCTCCCATAGAAGTTGAGGCCTAAGCAGAATGAGGTTCCCAGTGGGTGAATTTGGTGATGCTATCTCACTGTGCGGGATAGCGTCACTAAATTCACTGTCTGGGGACCTCATTCTGCAAATGTCAGACACATATCCAGACTTGATTCAACAACTAATTTTGGATATAGATTCGCTTTTAATGAGATTTTGGCATTAAATTTCACAACCTTGCAAACAAAATGGTGACCAATGTCACTTGAACACATCTTTTGAACAGTCTTATTTATATGGGGACGGGATGACTATTATGCAAATCTGGAAATAAGCATCCGGTCAAGGTCAATGACCAGCCGAAAAGCCCAAAATAACCAGTGCTTTTTTGTTTGTACCTGTCGTTATCACTGGTGCTCATTTATTTATTATGCACTGATCAAAATTACGGAATTTTTTGTTGATTTAATGTGTATAAGATAATTAATTGGTTACTTGTAAGTTGTTGTAACTACATGTTTTAAGCCTTTCATGACTGAAGCTTCTGAAATTTTATGAAAACCCTGTGCCAATGCATTCTCTTAAACATGCAAGTCTCCCACAGGGAGCCTCGCATATATAAGAGAATACATTGGCCTAACAATATTTAACCTGACCTTGTAAGCCAGTGTATCCTCTTATATATGTGAGGCTACATGTACCTGGATAATGCACTGGCACAGGATCTTCAATGCTGCCCATCATGAAAACTACTTATTCTCAATATGGCTTAATAACAGTGTATTTCCTTATGTCTGTCGCTTGTGTATTAAAAAATGAAAACAAGCAACATTCCATTGTCACTTTTGACAAAACGCCCAATAAACATAAACATACAGCATATATTTTGTGAAAATTTATGTGACAAAATTATTAATGACCGGCAGAAACCAATACAGTAGTGCCCTAATTAATCGACTCCTTAACCACAGCAGAATTATGGGTAACTTTTCAGGATTTAGTGGGAAATATGGCTTGTTGCCATTCATCGGAAAGCTCTCGGAGAGATCTTTCCGATGAATGGCAACAAGCCATATTTCCCACTAAATCCTGAAAAGTTACCCATAATTCTGCTGTGGTTAAGTAGTCGATCAATTAGGGCATTACGTAGGTGCCTGTCTTTTTGAGTTATTTCCAGGCTTGTGAGTATGGCAGGAATATTTCACTCATGTCAAACAATTGCTGTGATAGGGAGTTCAATGAATGCAACAGTTCACAGGTTCATGTTTTAATATTACCACAAGCCTATCTATTTGAAAAATGCACGAGAGCTACAAAGGCTGTCCTTAACTCTTTCATGACGGGAGTTTTTTGAAATTTTACGAAAACCCTGTGCCAATGCATTCTCTTATATATGCGGGTCTCCTATAGGGAGCCTCGCATATATAAGAGAATATGTTGGCCTAACAATATTTACCTTGACCTTGTAAGCTATTGCATTCTCTTATATATGTGAGGCTCCCTATGGGAGACTCACATATACATGTATAAGAGAATGCCTGGCACAGGATATATACTACTGCACCAGCACAGCTCCCTTCGCGAAAAGGTTAACATTGTCCAATACAGCAACAGGGAAAGCCCCACCCCAGACATAACCAGAGAACACCTCAACGAGATCCTGTATGATTGTATTAAGGAGATAGTTATTGTCATTATAGACTCATTACATCTCGGCTACAAACATGACATACAACACTTGTCGCATTGGACTGCATGCAATCATGTCGGCCACAGCAGGGACCAGCCGAGAGGGCGACGTGGGCGACTTCTTCGTCCTAGCGCCGTCCGCTTCGCCTTATTTTTGCAGTCGGGCGAAGTTCAAGTCGCCCTGAAAATTCCAAAGTTGACTGACGAAAATCGGCAAAATTCCCCAAATAATTTATGATAATTTACAACTGACAACAGTGATTGCACACAATACTCCACTATCATGGTGTTGTAAAACAATTAACACCTGTATTGCTCCAATCCGGAAGCATGTTGGCAACAGAGTCTGATTACTGGCAGCTGTGAAAACATCGTCGGGCCTCAAGTGTTAATCTGGTTGTTGTGATTTTTAGATTACCGTCATTACCACACCTTACTATGAAGATTACAACTCACAGCTCTCACAATGTGTCAGTTCATCACTCCCTCTATGGAGTTTGGTTAAAGAAATTTTAAAACAAATTCATTTGTGAAGCATATTAAATTTTCAAACGGGATTACTAATAGAGCGCAGTGAAAGTGTTCATGATTTCGTTTCGTTTCGGTTTGATAAATATTGTTGGCATTTTTAAAAACCCGAAAAATATGAAATAAAATCTTGTCATTCTCCCACAATTACGATATAAAATGCTGCTATCCTCTCACAATTATGTTTGGGTATTATTAATAGTCATTAGGGTCATGAAGTGAACATAAAGACTCCATATTTCAACCATTGTTTCATAAGTTTAATTGACATATTACATCTCTCCTATTTTCGTTCTATAGCGACTCCTGTCGTAGTAGGCCTACTGTTCAATTTAAGTTTTGTAGACTCACTTCGCCCTATAGAACGGCCACTTCGCCTTATTTTTATAGTAGGGCGAAGTCATTTCGCCCTGAAAATATGGTCTAGGCTGGTCCCTGGGCCACAGTATATCCAACCTTTCATACCAAATCATTGATATACTGCCCGGGGACTCAGTTAATGACTCAAACACCAAAGTCTGCGAAATTAGGGAATCATACTTTACATTTTAAACAGAATACTGTTTCCTTATACAGTAATGCCCTAAATAAACGACTCCTTAACTACAGCAGAATTATGGTTAATTTTTCAGGATTTACTGAGAGCTTTCCGATGAATGGCATCAAGCCATATTTCCGACTAAATCCTGAAAAATTACCCATAATTCTGCTGTGGTTAAGGAGTCGATTATTTAGGGCATTACTGTAGCTTGAATAGGAAGGACTTTTTAGTCACCTCTCTTCTTAACCCTTTGAGTGCCAGGCCGATTTTTGTATCAACCCATATACCCTGTGCCAATGCATTCTCTTATATATGCGAGTCGACCATAGGTCGCCTCGCATATATAAGAGAATGCATTGGCCTAACATTTTTTTTGTTTTTTTTGTTTTTTTTTACAATTTTTTACAATTTTAATATATTTTATTATATTCTTTAACAGACTTATTGTGTAGGTTTAGGGCCGATGAGATCGGCCCCTGGCACTCAAAGGGTTAACACTAGCTGTCTGTTCCAAGAAGATAATATTTTCAGAAGGGCCTCCCTGCTGCACGCTAATTTATATTTTGATTAGAATTATATTTGCATCATATGTTTCCCAAGAGCCCGCTAAAAACATAAACTAACAAATACTTCGTTTCAGTTGGGTTCAGAGTAGAATTACGGAAATAAATAAAAACAATGTAACAACCGCTAATGTTGACTGTAGAGAGATATAGCGTGAACTCTATTCTTGCCAATAACTTCCCCAGGACATGGAAAATTGCAATCATATATGGTATACATGTAGGTCAGGATTCTATTTGTCACTATTATTATTGGCCTGTTTACTTGTTGTGTTGTTATTATTATTATTATTGTTTATTGATACAGGCAAGCCTTGAAATAGTGTGTCTGACATTAGCAGAATGAGGTCCCCAGAGGGGGAATTTAGTGATGGTACCACGCAGTCTTGGCTCACTGTTATAGCACCACTCAAGCCTGAGTTTAGTGGCCTGTCATTTGCAGAATGATGTCCCCAGAAGGTGAATTTAGTGATGCTAGCCCGCTATGCGGGATATCATCACTAAATTCATCCTCTGGGGACCTCATTCTGCAAATGACAGGCACACTAAACTCAGACTTGGGTGTACACGAACGACACTGTTTGTCAGTCCGGGCATATAACTCAGTCTTGGGTTATTGTATCTGACTGACATTTTGCTTGGATGTTCACCATCATGACTGCTTTCAAAAGAGGGGCAAATGACATTCCCATTTTTCGATCTAGACTTATCTTTCTTTATTTTCTTTTGCAGGAACATCGATTTTAGCCGTCTACCTCTGCCTTGTCTTACTCGCCACCCCAGCGTTGTTTATACAGCTCAAACTTGGGGCTCACGCACAAGTGGGAATCGTTGCGCTCTTCGCAAAATATTTTCCTGTCTGGAAAGGTAAGATATTTCTTAGACATTGAAGTGGTACTGTATAATAAATCTGGCCATTTTCATTATAATTACCATGTTGTTTGTGATATTCATGAGTGTATTTTGCACTAATTCATGGCTCCAATTCATTCATTTGTTGCATATATTCTGTTGAGTATAAAAGCAGATGGTCCCACATTCCCCTTTAAACGGCCAACAAACAATAGTTTACTGTGTTTTCTATTATCATTTAAAACTGGGTTATATCACTTGAAAAACACTCAGCCCTTGGAAATGGCTTAGGCAATAAGCAAACCTACCAGTTTGTGAAAGCAGACACAAAATCAGTTTGCCTAGGCTATGCTATTGCCTAGATAAGCATTGCCTAGGTAAATTATGTTTATTATACCCCCCGCAACGAAGTTAGGGGGGGTATACTGGAGTCAGCTTGTCGGTCCGTCCGTCGTCCGTCCGTCGTCCGTCCGTCCGTGGACACAAATTTGTCCGGAGTTTTTCTCAGTCGTTTTTTGATCAATTTCCGTGAAACTTGGCACAGACATCAACCACCATGGGAACCTGTGCACCTGCGATTATGACGTCTGTTGGACATTGTTTTTTGGAGTTATCCCCCCTTTTTCGACTTAGAAAATTTTCGCAGCATGTATACTTTTGTCCGAGCTTTTATTCCTACATTTTTTGGTCAATTTTTTTAAAACGTGGCACAGATATTTAGTACCATTGGAACTTGTGCATCTGCGATTATGACATCTGTCCGACATTTTTTGGTGGAGTTATCCCCCTTATTCAACTTAGAAACTTTTTTTGCAACATGCATAATTTTGTCCGAGCTTTTATTCCTACATTTTTCGGTCAATGTTTTTTAATCTTGGCACTGATATTTAGTACCATGGGAACCTGTGCACCTGCAATTATGACGTCTGTCCGACATTTTTTGTGTGGAGTTATTCCCCATTTTCGACTTAGAATTTTTTTCGCAACATACATAATTTTGTCCAAGCTTTTATTCCTACAATTTTCGGTCAATAGGTTTAAGATTAGGGTTATGGTTGTACACCTGCAATGGGAACTGTTATTTCATTATTATACCCCCCGCAACGAAGTTAGGGGGGGTATACTGGAGTCAGCTTCTCCGTCCGTCCGTCGTCCGTCCGTCCGTGGACACAAATTTGTCCGGAGTTTTTCTCAGTCGTTTTTTGATCAATTTCCGTGAAACTTGGCACAGACATCAACCACCATGGGAACCTGTGCACCTGCGATTATGACGTCTGTCGGACTTTATTTTTTGGAGTTATCCCCCCTTTTTCGACTTAGAAATTTTTCGCAGCATGTATACTTTTGTCCGAGCTTTTATTCCTACATTTTTTGGTCAATTTTTTTAAAACGTGGCACAGATATTTAGTACCATTGGAACTTGTGCATCTGCGATTATGACATCTGTCCGACATTATTTGGTGGAGTTATCCCCCTTTTTCAACTTAGAAACTTTTTTTGCAACATGCATAATTTTGTCCGAGCTTTTATTCCTACATTTTTCGGTCAATGTTTTTTAATCTTGGCACTGATATTTAGTACCATGGGAACCTGTGCACCTGCAATTATGACGTCTGTCCGACATTTTTTGTGTGGAGTTATTCCCCATTTTCGACTTAGAATTTTTTTCGCAACATACATAATTTTGTCCAAGCTTTTATTCCTACAATTTTCGGTCAATAGGTTTAAGATTAGGGTTATGGTTGTACACCTGCAATGGGAACTGTTATTTTATTATTTTAACTAAATGTTTACTGACATGTCAAACATCTTAGTATTTTTTAAAAAGGGGGGTATCCGTAGTCCCATTGGGACAGTCACACCTCTAGTTTTAACTAAATGTTTACTGACATGTCAAACATCTTAGTATTTTTAAAAAAGGGGGGTATCCGTAGTCCCATTGGGACAGTCACACCTCTAGTTGGTTACTAAAATTTTGTGTCAATCAGAAGATAAAATGCACAATCAAGGTGACTAATGGGTGAACATCACCAATCAAGATGACTAATGGGTGAACATCACCAATCGATAATAACTAATGGATGAACATCACCAACTTGATGAGGGGAATTTCAATATGATCCCATAGCAATTGATGCCTAAGCAGAATGAGGATCCCAGAGGGTTAATTTGGTGATGCTAGCCCGCTATGCGGGATAGCATCACTAAGTTGACCCTCTGGGGATCTTGGGGAAGCACTGATTCAAGGCTCGCACCTAGCCATATATTAACATCCTCGGAAATAATATGTGTAACTGATATCTGAGAGAAACTTGACCTTTATATGCTCTGAGCATTTATAAAATAGCCTTTACTCCACTACATCTGAACCGTTTACGAAAATAACTAATTTAACCCCTGAAATTTTGTAAGAACCCTGTGCCAATGCACTCAGAGAGATGCCAACGTGCGCAAAAATGTAATAAAAAATAATTAAAAAAATAATTTCACTGTATTTTACTTAATTTATTTAATTTAATTTAATGTTAGCAAAAAAAGACAATTACAATCTTCAATAATTTGATTTAGGGGATAACAGTGTGGTGTTTCATAGCATACAACATCTGAACCGTTTACAAAAATAACTAATTTAACCCTTCCTTGACTGTAGCTTCCTGAAATTTTGCAAAAACCCTGTGCCAATGCATTCTCTTATATATACGAGTCTCCCATAGGGAGCCACGCATATATAAGAGAATACATCGGCCTAACAATATACACCTTGACCTTGTACGCCATTGCTTTCTCTTATATATGTGTTCTCTTACCGGTATATATGTGAGGATTTGCATATATTAGAGAATGTACTGGCACAGTGTCTTTAATGCTGCACCAGTGCACTCCCATCTTGAAAGGGTTAAGCAAGATTATTGCTGCTCGGTTCTGGACACCCCAACATCACTATAAAGCAAGCACCATAAGCAGAATGAGGTCCCCAGAAGGTGAATTTAGTGAATCTAGCCTGCTGTGGTGTGTGGCATTACTAAATTCACCCTCTGGGGACCTCATTCTACAAATGACAGGCATCCTATTTGCAGGTTTGACTATGATAAAGAAGGCACCATTATATGAAGCCTTGTCTCTGTGTGTTATCTTTATGGTGTGGGTGTGTGGTCCCATTACTAGGTGCCAATCTCAATGGCTCCACCATTTCCCCTCTCCCATAAATAGACACCATATTCTCATAAGGCTACAATGCATGGCCCAAACTCCAGGCAGAGTTATCTCCCATCGCTCCACTGAGATATCACTGCCTTAATGACATTTGGTAAGGATTTCTTACCTGTTCTTAGTTCTTATGTTTTAGGATTAAAATTTCTTTGTTGTTCTTATCAATACCGAAAGAATTACCATTATTGCAAACTTTTGGTGGTCATAATAAGATATTAGGTGACTAAATATAGTTCCGACGATAGATAAAAATATATGTATCCGTCCGCAGGACCATCCTTGTGGCAGTGCTATATCGTAGTGATAACGTAGAGGGCGCTGCATGGCCCTGGTAATAAGGTGATGACCTTGACTCATTATTATATTGCGCAGTTTAGGATAATGCAGATGTTTAAAGGTACTCAATCCGATTAAGCACCCCTCATTTACTATTTATTTGGCTTCGGGGGGGGGGGGGGGGGGGGTAAAAAATATCTGATTTGAATCAAGGAACCCATTCGTCAAAGCTCAGAGTGAGCAGATATCAATTTTTTAAATCTATTAATTTTCACCACCTGGAATATTTAGTGGCCCAGTAAAAGTCAATGAGAAGACCAAATAGTAGATGAAATCAAGTGGCCTTTTTGTGTTAGATATTTGAAAAACCGGCAAAATTTCATTGTCCAAAATGTTGATAAATAACAGGTTTTGGGCAATTTTATACTCTAGTGGACTGTGGTTAGCTTTATTTTTGGGCAATTAGTCGATTCTGATAACTGAAGTGGCATTTCAAAAAAATTGTTGTTGTTGGAATCTGATAATATGGGGACCATCGAATCGGATTTAGTACCTTTAAATAAATAAACATCTACATCTATATCTATATTTACGACTGTCTGTCTGTCTGTCTGTCTGCCTGTCTGTCTGTGTTCTATAGAAATTCACAGGGGACCACCTAGATGGCACAAAATGGGTATAATAGGGTTAAGAAAGTGACGCCATTGTTGTCAGGGCAGAAAATGGGGAGGGGTAGAAAAAAAATTTGTCGCCGATTGCCACCAAACTTATATATAATCATCCCCATAATATGAGTAATCTAATGGTGTGGTTTAAATATGCCAAAAAAAAGAATTGGTTTAGTCGCGATTGCCACGAAACTTATACAAATTCATCCCCATGGTATGAGGTATCTAATGACGTGGCTTAAAGCTGTCAAAAGTGGCGTCATTCGAGTCAGGGGTGCACTGAAAGGGAGAGGGGCACCAAAATTGATACACAATTATTTTTAGCGCCAATTTCCACCAAATTGATAAACATTCTTATCCATGATATGGGGAATCTAATCGTGTGATTTTAAAGACGTCATATTGGTGCTGCTTTGGTGAGAGATTGGGGTGGGCACTAAATTTGATAAAAAATTGTTTAGTCGCGGATTAGCACCAAACTTACAAATAATAATCTCCATGATATCAGGAGTCTAATTGTGTGGTTTAAAGATGTCAAAAGTGGGGCCATTCGATTCAGGGGTGCCTAGAGGGTGAGAGGGACACAAACATTGTTAAACAATATGTTTAGCGCCGATTTCCACCTGGTTGATACATATTCTTCTCCGTGATACAAATAATCTAATCGTGTGGTTTAAATGCGCCAAATTGGTGCCTTTTGGGTGAGAGATATGCAATGGTGGCCCTAAATTTGATACGAATTTGTATACTTTATAATGAGTCTAAGTGTGTGGTTTAATGATGTCACAAGTGGTGCCGCTTGAGTCCGAAATAGGGACGGGAGGATCACCAGAAACTTATAAAAATATGTTTAGTGCCAATTACCATCAAACTCATACACGTTCTTCTCAAATGATACAATGAATCAAATATTTGCGAATATCTGTCTGTTTTCTATATATAACTTTAAGGGTACAATCGAGATGGCACCAAGGCGGTCTAACAGCGGTAACTTTTTAGGAGTAAGATAATGGTGTGGGTTAAAATTTTCTAAAGCGACGTTGGTGTCAGTGGAGGGGCTATTTTTAGCACAGATTTCGACCAAATTGATATATTCTTCTTCTCCGTGATACGAGGAATATAAACGTGTGATACAAATATATTTAGCACTGATTCTACCAAATTCATGCACGTTCTACTCTAATGATATGATGAATTAAATCACACTTGGAATCGTTTGGGTCATGGATGGCGAGGGGAGATTCACTAGCATTTATAAGATTGTTCAATTCGCCGATATCCAACAAAGTTATATATAGTCATCTCACAGGCCATCTCCGTGTCTTCTAAGGAGTTTTTGGCACTCCAATTTAACAATCTCGACAAATGGTGACCGAATTAAGTCACTTGAACAATTATATCTACTCAACTGTCATATTTATATGGGGATGGAAATCAGGGCATTCCTATAATGATCTAGCAACACAGATACATAGAAGAAAGCATTAAAAGTATATTTATATAAATCTATTTAAGAGATACATATATTCATTCAAACTGAGGGACCTTGAATCGTCAAAGGATTGCATATTAGAATGGCTAATGTATATATTATAACACGATTGAGTCTGTCCCATTCAATATAGTTTCCACACAAAAAGTTACAATTGCCAAGAGATATGGAAATGTAGAGCAGGCCTGTTTAAAAATAGTGGTCACAGTGTGCAGTCAAATATGGTTACTTCTGAGATAAAGGAAAACGCAGTGTAGCACATGACTTTTCAGGATCCTCCAATATTGACATCTGACAAGGGTATATCTGCCCGATAGAGAGGATTTCTTTCATTTTTTTAAACAGACTCATCGCCTAACATAAACAACTATAAATCTCGCTGTGTCAGGCACATGAAGCTGCTATACATGCATAACATCAATTCTTTTAAACTGAAAATGATTAGCCAGTATATAGCACCAGAACAGAGGAGCACCTGGACATATCTTTAAAACATCTGTATCTTCATGAAGATATGATAAACTAGATTGATTGATTGATTGATACATCTCTATGTAACACACAATTGTCGTCTTTTATTTTTTTCGAACTAATGTGTTTATGATGTTCATGTTTCATGCTATAACGTCTGAAGTATACACAGTTGTAAATAAATAAATACTTCTTTATTGGTGGGACGGATTAAACGCGATAAACAAAATGATAATCGTTCCGACCTTACAAGGTGAGCCACTGCTTATATTCCATGTGTAAGAATCATGTTCTGCGATGCCATTTGGATATAAAATTTATGAGAATACGTGTAATACTTTGAGAGCAAGAGTATTCTCTATTCCCACCAAATATCCACAGAGGGTTTCACATCACTTTAACATGGGCAACGCCGGGTAACCCTGCTAGTATAGCAATAAATGGTGATAAATAGCTGATAAATAGTAATAATTAGTTCAAGTTCGACAGACGAGTTTCCAGGTCAACATACAAATTTCCTGTTAGCATGCACATGATCAATTACACGATTGAAATATTGCGGCAGATATGGTGTCTATTAATGGTTATTTCCATGTGAAAGAGGAAATGGCCAAGTCATGAGTGTGTATCGTAGGCGTGTGGTCCTCCGTTACTAGGTGAATATGTCTCCATGAAGCCATTAGCCACATCTTAACAGTCTAGGAATAATATGTGTAACCGATATCCGAGAGGTAATTGACCTTTATATGGAAAGGACCTTTTAGCAGATTGTAGTGTGTCTGTGGTAAGAGATAAGTCTGTGATCTTATAGTGCTATTGGTACACATGCCTACACAAGGGAGATCTAGATATGCCCTAAGCATTCATAAAATAGCCTTCACTACAGTTATAGAGTGTTAGATCATTGATAATTATGTCTGGAATACAAACATGTTAGTCTTATGTTCTTCTTATTGGCTCGCTGCCTTATTTGAAACATTAAGGGATTTCCATGCCTGAGCTTTGGAGCTTTGTCAGGGGTGGTGCAGCATTAAAGATCCTGTGCCAGTGCATTCTCTTATATATGTGAGTCTCCCATAGGGAGAGTAATTAAACAAAGTGTATGAATCCCAAATGGATTCACACACTTTGTTTATTTACTCCCGAAGGGATTTGTTTAATTCCTCCCAAATGGATTCACACACTTTGTTTATTTACTCCCGAAGGGATTTGTTTAATTCCTCCCAATGGGATTCACACGAACTTTGTTTAATTACTCTGCGGGCCATAACCCAAATGACCCCAATAGATCTGCCAGTCATTTCATATAAGGATTAACTGTCATGTGGACTGTTTTTATGGAGATGTAACCGTGAGGTAAGTGGGCATAACTTGTGTAAAACCCGAAGGGTTTTACATACAAGTTATGACCACTTACCTCACGGTTACATCTCCATAAAAATAGTCCACATGACAGTTAATCCTTATATGTATATACATTTAGCGAAAAAGCCACTTTTGTAAATGTATTTAAATCGAAAAGTGTATCGTGACAAAAACAGCCCAAAATACCCAATAGCACCCTTGGCAAAAGTTAATAGGAACAATTTCTCTTCATATTGAAACCCGATGATGTATTAAGTCAATCCTGCGCGAGTCCAAATGCGCCCAAAACATTACGCTTTCGTCTTTCCAAACCCAATGACATATCGATGGTGTTATGAGCTTGGTGTTATGAGCCATTGCGCATTCACCGAGAAATAACTGCAACTAGCCACGTGGGCGCCGACCAATCAGAATGCTGGATTTAGTGATGACAACACTTAGTATGTAAATATATAATCATATACTAGTATATTCACTGGCATTATGCAAATAAAACTAGACAATTCCTGAAATACAGTAATGCCCTAAGTGAGAGCTTTCCGATAAATGGCAACAAGCCATATTTCCGACTAAATCCTGAAAAATTACCCATAATTCTGCTGTGGTTAAGGAGTCGATTATTTAGGGCATTACTGTATCTCTATGATTTTTTCCAGCCTCAACCGAGTTAATTCATATCGCAACGCAAATGAGCCCAAAACGTGAATACGTGTTCAATCACAAACATAAACAAACCATCATCATAACAGCTGACTCGAAAATCTCAACAACTGGAGTCGAAAGTGCACCCAATTTAACAACATGCGACAACCGCGTGTTTGTATGGAAGAGGCGGGCATGGTTCATTGCTTTTTATGAATTGCCGAGTCTGGCGACTTCAGTTATTGCCTAATCAGCCCTAATGAACGTCGGAAACGTTCGTTTAACCCTATCGCCATTTGGACTGATTCTTACAGAAGCTAATTGTGTGAATGCAGCTAGAGGTTGTATGATTATATAAATTTATGTTGATTTCTGTTTTCAGGTGTTGGTATAGCGATTCTAGTTAATGTTTTATGTATATTAATTAGGCCCCTGCGAAGCTTCGAGATTCGATTCGCGAATCGGTCGTCCTGATTTGATTTGATTCGATTCGACTGTCCGATTCGAGTATTTTCGAATCATTCATGATCAGACATCATATATAGGCAATCAACTCATTCAACTGTCATAACCCGATGAAAACAACCCAATTGTTATGCCCTATAAACAAAGAAATAATCGTGCGGCTCGAGACATCCAAATCAAACGGATCGCCGCGTCGACCAATAATCTATAAATAGAACCAAAGTAGGTAATGTCGTAATGACTTTTGAAGTGATGTAATTGGGAATTCCTGAGGCGCGTGTTTACAAAATAATACAAAACCAAAATGGCTGAGTTTCGTTGCCTGTTCAATTTATTAAAAGGTGAGAACAAATATGCGTGTAAGCACTGCACCACGCTTTTGTCTGTTCAACCCACGGGTACAACAACACACCTTAGGCTGCATGTCCAGCAGAAGCACCCCGCTCTGTTCAAGAGAACGACACAGACGGAAAATTCAAAAAAGCCTAAAGTTGAACTTCCAGAAAATTCGCAATTAGGTGATCATGATTCTGCACCCAAGAAACAGTCCACGATGGGCCAACATTTCGTCCCCAAACGCATAATTATGCCAGACACAAAAAAAAGTTTGATACAGCCCTTCTAACATTTGTTGTCGTTGATGGGAGACCTTTTGAGTCTGTATCGTAACGTTGTTGATTTTTTGATCGAAACGCATGACTGTTTTGCGCGATGGTTAACGCCGATGTTTGAACCCGAGCCATGTAAATGACTAAAATAGTACATTATATTCTTAATTTCTTACGCAGAAAAATGAAAATAATACACACGTCGAGTTGTTTATGATTTACACGAATCTAATGGTGTTTGTTCAACTTTTCTTCGGTACAATCATGTTAAATTTCGATGTCCGCGAAAGGTGTAGATTTGATTCGAGATTCGATTCGCGAATCATTCTCGTGATTCGATTCGAGATTCGATTCGAAAGGAAATCCCCGATTCGCAGGGCCCTAATATTAATGTTGATTTCTGTTTTCAGGTGTTGGTATAGCGATTCTAGTTAATATTTTATGTATATTAATGTTGATTTCTGTTTTCAGGTGTTGGTATAGCGAATCTAGTTAATATTTTATGTATATTAATGTTGATTTCTGTTTTCAGGTGTTGGTATAGCGATTCTAGTTAATGTTTTATGTATATTTATGTTGATTTCTGTTTTCAGGTGTTGGTATAGCGATTCTAGTTAATGTTTTATTCCATTGTATCTGCTTCGGGACCATCCTGACACATATTGGATCATACGCTTTCATCTCCATTTCCGAGACGCCGTACCCATGGGCATACTGTGACCACAAATGGAATACTCCGGAATGTGTTCACAAAAAGTGAGTTTTCTGCATGTTTTTGTTTATTCTTACAATGGATAAATAAGTATTCAGGGTTTCAGACATCTACTGACATCCACAACATACAGTAATGCTCTAATTAATCGACTGCTTAACCACAGCAGAATTATGGGTAACTTTTCAGGATTTAGTCGGAAATATGGCTTGTTGCCATTCATCGGAAAGTTCTCCCTGAGAGCTTTCCGATAAATGGCAACAAGCCATATTTCCGACTAAATCCTGAAAAGTTACCCATAATTCTGCTGTGGTTAAGATCATCTTATCTATCTATTATATATTTTGAAAGATCTGTGTGTGTGTTTGTGTGTTTGAAATCGATGGACTCGAAAACGACTAAGCCAATTTCGATGAAATTTGGTATTTTAGGGTATTTTCGGCCGGAGACGAACATAGGCATATTTATTTGTCCGTGCGACGTCAACTTTTCACGTGCGGAGGTCAAATCTGTTTTTACGCCGTTTTGCGCTAATATATTTCATTTCGGTGCTCACAAATCGATACGATATAGCGCGAATAATAAATTGCCAGTCATATAATTTGCACGGTTAGAATCTGTGTGGCTTCATCTTTCCAACGATATATAATATGTATGTATCCGTTTTAGTTATCTGCCTCAATTATTAGGTACAAGTGGTGCGATCTTTTATCAGGATAAAACCAATGCGTAAATTCTATGACGTCGTCAGAGGTCATAAAGTTAGATTACGTTAACTCTCACCCTGCCGATGCATTTGACTGTGTCGCGTTAACTCATCACCGGCCGAGGTATCCGCAAATGACATTGGGCTATATATCTCGGAAACGGGTGTAGCTATCGACTTGAAATTTGGTATGTGAATGTATCTTGCCCCGGATACGAATTTTATCGGGTCGCCGAGCACGTGCGACGCCAGCTTCGCGCATGCGCAGACGAGATCTCGGAAACGGGTTGAGATATTGACTTTAAATTTGGTATGTGAATGTATCTTGCCCCGGATACGAATTTTATCGGGTCGCCGAGCACGTGCGACACCAGCTTCGCGCATGCGCAGACCAGATCTAGGAAACGGGTGGAGCAATCGACTTGAAATTTGGTTTTTTAATAGCCCGGACGAAGTCGGGTCACCTTCTAGTACTATATATTTTGAGACTTCCGTATATATATACCGGTATGTGTGTACTTCATAGAATCGAAAACGGCTGCGCGGATCGAGCTCAAATTTCGTATATAATTGTAAAAACCCACGGGGATCGTCGACTTCGCATTTTGGAGAAACTCAGAGCACCCGTTCTCCACTCTCAGTCACAAAAAACGGCACTGTGGTGGTTAATCAAGTGATAATTTAATGAGCGTTTGTAAATGATGCGTCGCTATAAAAGAGCATTTGTTTACAATTCAACGCAACGTCATCGCTTGAAATTTAGCATCGAAAAAATTTAATTTCCAGGGTTATTATTTTCGATACACTGTTAAAAATTCTATGGATGCAAAATGGTCCAGTCGGGACGGGTCAACCGATTGAGGTCAATCTTGCTACCTATGGGTACATTTGTCCCGAAAGTGTCACGGACGGGTCAAATCGTGACCCCTATGTGACATTGACCTTCAAACTGGTCAATTCAAGGTCAAATTGGGTAAAACTGGCGGATTTCTGTACTTTTGTCCGGGGAGTGTTTTGGACGGGTCAAATCATGACCACGACCTGACCTTGACCTACAAAATTGTCAATTCAAGGTCAAATCGGGTAAAACTTGCTGATTTCGACGAAATTTGGTACAAATGCAGCACAAGTGTCTCGGAACCTGTTGCAATTGCTTTTTCGAACAAAGCCATGGGACGAATCCCGCCAGTGGTGGGCTAACCTGCTAGTCTAATATATATTTTGAGAACTCCGTATATATATATGTGTGTATATATGTACTTTATAGAATCGAAAACGGGTTGACCGATCGAGACCAAACGTCCTATCTAAAGGTAAAATCCCACGGGAATTGTTGTCGCGGCGTTTTGGAGAAGCTCTGAGCACTCATTCTCCACTCCCAATCACAAAAACGGCACTTCGGGGGTTAATCATGTGATAATTTCGCTATAAAAGAGCGTTTGTTTACAATTCAACGCAACGTTATCGCTCGAAATTTAGCATCGAAAAAATTTAATTTCTTTCATCAAGAACATAATTACGTGTTGGGCTCTGTCATTTTAAGAATATGTAAGTATTACACCCAGACTCACCAAGTCTCAGCTTAAAATTTTGAAAAATAAGAGTTTTATCGACATAAATCGATTTTAATGGGAAATACTATGTTAAAATTTAGCATCGAAAAAATTTAATTTCTTCCATCTAAAACATAATTACGTGTTGGACTGTGTCATTTTAAGAACATATAAGTATTACACACAGACACACGAAGTTTCAGCTTGAAATTTTGAAAAATAACAGTTTTATCGACATAAATCGATTTGAATGCAAAATCCTATGTTAAAATTTAAATATTACGCCACTGGCGGCATTTGTCCCATGAAAATTCTATGGAAGCAAAATGGTCAACTCGGGACGGGTCAACCGATTGATCCCAAACTTGTTACCTATGGGTACTTTTGTCCCGAAACTGTCACGGACGGGTCAAATCGTGACCCCGACGTGACATTGACCTTCAAACTGGTCAATTCAAGGTCAAATGGGGTAAAACTGGCGGATTTCTGTAATTTTGGACGGGTCAAATCATGACCACGACCTGACCTTGACCTACAAAATTGTCAATTCAAGGTCAAATCGGGTAAAACTTGCTGATTTCAGAGAAATTTGGTGCAAATGCAACACAAGTGTCTCGGAACCTGTTGCAATTGCTTTTTCGAACAAAGTCATGGGACGAATGCCGCCAGTGGCGGGCTAACCTGCTAGTCTTCTATATATTTTGGAACTTCTGTATGTATGTGTGTATATGTGTGTTATAGCCTTGAAAACTGCTTGACCAATCTGACTCAAATTTGGTATGTAGGCCTACTTTGATCCCGTGAACAATATGGGCTGGTCTAAATTCATGTGCGACCATGTCCTTGACCTTGACCATATATGCTCATATAGGCATGTTTCTGGACCTCCGACCTCGACCGATCCAACTCAAGTTTGATATGTGGGCCTACTTTGATCCCGGGAACAATATGGGTGGGTCCAATTTCACATGCGACCGTGTCCTTGACCTTGAACTTGCTCATATACGCTCATATAGGCGTGTTTCTGGACCAATCAAACAAAGAAATCGCTAAATAGCCCGGACGAAGTCGGGCACATCAGCTAGTATATTATAATACAGAATTTTGTGAATCACAATGGGGCAGGTAGTATTAATTAGTTTGCAATGGCAATTAGCTGGAGTAATGCTATTTTTGTGCATAAATTTTTGTCATATCTTGATTCAAATTTAACATGACATCAATGTATACTCACCCTCTAAGTTCTAAAAATGGGGGTGGGCTTATCTTCGAGGACCACCCCATGATTTGTTTGGTAGCAAAAACATAGACTGGGCTTATCCTCTGGGATGGGCTTACTGACGGGTGCATACAGTATAACAGAGGCTTATCCTCAGGGATGGACTTACTGATGGGTGTATACAGTATAACATAGACTGGGCTTATCCCCAGGGATGGGCTTACTGATGGGTGTATACAGTATAACATAGACTGGGCTTATCCTCAGGGATGGGCTTACTGACGGGTGTATACAGTATAACATAGACTGGGCTTATCCCCAGGGATGGGCTGAGGCCCAAAAAAACCTCTTTGTTTCCGATACCCTGCCTGGCTGAGATTTTCTTGCCTGCCTCAATTTTTTTTCAATTTTCTCCAGAAAGCTAGTCTATGTATTTACCTGTTAGAGTGTCAATGTGAATATTTATCATTTTCCCAAACCCAAAAGCAAAAAAAGTGGGTTATTAAGCTCAACGTTGGTTGAGATCTTACTGCAGAGTGAATGAATTCAAGGGACAACATGTTTTTATCCAATGCTTCATGCTTGGCTTATTTTCAATACACATGAATCTACCATATTCCATGGGACCATGACTACACTATTATATCGCTCACAGCTGATAGGTTTAAAAACCAAAAATTTCCAAAAACCCTGCCTGTCTGGAAAATTTTCACAATGAAACTGTGTATACAGTCAGTAGTCCATTCTCATATACATAGTCCCTACTGAGACAGACTGAAACATCAGTGAGCGATACTACAGTTAGATGCAATGGCTCTTCTCTCATATTGATTATGGGACTCTAGGGGGATCTGAGACATTATTATCCAATCCAGCAAAGTTTGTTTGAATTAATATGCATATAGATAAATGGATTTATTCTATCGTAACGGAGGTCGATCTACTTTCTCATCAACTAATGTGCTCTTGTTGACATATATTGGCCATTTTCCTTCTTTTTACCGAATTATGCTTCCGATTTTACAATTTGCTCCGCATTCTGATCTGGCTCTGAGCCAAGCTCGCAGTGTTCTTGTCTCGTCATTCCCATCTGTAGAGTCCTTGTGCCGATTTCTAATGCCGAACGTACTCCTACTCACTGTCACAGATAAAGATTTTATGTCATTGATTTTAAGTTTTATGATATGCAATATCTCCCAACGCTCATTATATACAGTGATTATTTGTTTGCAAAGAATAGATAACTCACCCCTTTTATTGCACCGGTGGGAATTCTGGGTAATTTGTGTTGGCAGTGGTGTCAAAAACTTAAATATTCAATGATTACACCAACAATCAGCCTCTTGATATCAAGTCTGGATATAGTGTGTCTGACATTTGCAGAATGAGATCTTAGCAGGCTAGCATCACCAAATTCACCCTCTGGGTACCTCATTCTGCTTAGGCCTCAACTGCTATGGGAGACCTAGGATCAGATTGAAGTTTCCCAGTTGAAGTTGGTGATGTTCAACCATTAATCACCTTGGTTATGCATTTCATCTTCTGCAAATTGGGGACATAGAAACTGAATAGAAAGGAAAAAGTAACTAAAAACAATGTTAATTTGAGACTAAAGATACTTCCCAGAAGATGAAGCCTAAGTAGAATGAGGTACCCAGAGGGTGAATTTGTTGACGCAAGCCCGATGTGTGGGATAGCATCACTAAATTCACCCTCTGGGTACCTCATTCTTCAAATGACAGACACACTATTTGCAAGCTTGGATTCTCGATTAATTTGCATCTGAATTCATTTCCCTATATAATTGCATAATCTCTTTGCTGCAGATACAGTAATGCCCTAAGTAATCGACTCCTTAACCACAGCAGAATTATGGGTAACTTTTCAGGATTTAGTTGAAAATATGGCTTGTTGCCATTCATAGGAAAGCTCTCCCCGAGAGCTTTCCGATGAATGGCAACAAGTCATATTTTCAACTAAATCCTGAAAAGTTACCCATAATTCTGCTGTGGTTAAGGAGTCGATTACTAATTCTTAGGTCATTACTGTATGTAAAATTTCATTTGAAACAGTTTTATGGTTCCCCACATTATATACCATGAACCCCCAGATCACATTATATAAAATATATGCCACATTATATACCATGAACCCCCAGATCACATTATATAAAATATATGCCACATTATATACCATGAACCCCCAGATTACTTTATATAAAATACATGCCACATTATATACCATGAACCCCCAGATCACATTATATAAAATATATGCCACATTATATACCATGAACCCCCAGATTACTTTATATAAAATATATGCCATATTATATACCATCGAACCCCCAGATTACTTTATATAAAATATATGCCATATTATATATACCATCGAACCCCCAGATTACTTTATATAAAATATATGCCATATTATATACCATCGAACCCCCAGATTACTTTATATAAAATATATGCCATATTATATACCATGAACCCCCAGATTACTTTATATAAAATATATGCCACATTATATACCATGAACCCCCAGATTACTTTATATAAAATATATGCCATATTATATACCATCGAACCCCCAGATTACTTTATATAAAATATATGCCATATTATATATACCATCGAACCCCCAGATTACTTTATATAAAATATATGCCATATTATATACCATGAACACCCAGATTACTTTATATAAAATATATGCCATATTATATACCATCGAACCCCCAGATTACTTTATATAAAATATATGCCATATTATATACCATGAACCCCCAGATTACTTTATATAAAATATATGCCATATTATATACCATCGAACCCCCAGATTACTTTATATAAAATATATGCCATATTATATACCATCGAACCCCCAGATTACTTTATATAAAATATATGCCATATTATATACCATGAACCCCCAGATTACTTTATATAAAATATATGCCACATTATATACCATGAACCCCCAGATTACTTTATATAAAATATATGCCACATTATATACCATGAACCCCCAGATTACTTTATATAAAATATATGCCACATTATATACCATGAACCCCCAGATCACATTATATAAAATATATGCCACATTATATACCATGAACCCCCAGATTACTTTATATAAAATATATGCCACATTATATACCATGAACCCCCAGATTACTTTATATAAAATATATGCCACATTATATACCATGAACCGCCAGATCACATTATATAAAATATATGCCACATTATATACCATGAACCCCCAGATTACTTTATATAAAATATATGCCACATTATATACCATGAACCCCCAGATTACTTTATATAAAATATATGCCACATTATATACCATGAACCCCCAGATTACTTTATATAAAATATATGCCACATTATATACCATGAACCCCCAGATTACTTTATATAAAATATATGCCACATTATATACCATGAACCCCCAATATTACTTTATATAAACCCCCAGATTACTTTATATAAAATATATGCCACATTATATACCATGAACCCCCAGATTACTTTATATAAAATATATGCCACATTATATACCATGAACCCCCAGATTACTTTATATAAAATATATGCCACATTATATACCATGAACCCCCAATATTACTTTATATAAACCCCCAGATTACTTTATATAAAAAATATGCCACATTATATACCATGAACCCCCAGATTACTTTATATAAAATATATGCCACATTATATACCATGAACCCCCAGATTACTTTATATAAAATATATGCCACATTATATACCATGAACCCCCAATATTACTTTATATAAACCCCCAGATTACTTTATATAAAATATATGCCACATTATATACCATGAACCCCCAGATTACTTTATATAAAATATATGCCACATTATATACCATGAACCCCCAGATTACTTTATATAAAATATATGCCACATTATATACCATGAACCCCCAATATTACTTTATATAAACCCCCAGATTACTTTATATAAAATATATGCCACATTATATACCATGAACCCCCAGATTACTTTATATAAAATATATGCCACATTATATACCATGAACCCCCAGATTACTTTATATAAAATATATGCCACATTATATACCATGAACCCCCAATATTACTTTATATAAACCCCCAGATTACTTTATATAAAATATCTGCCATATTATATACCATTTGAAAGAGGTAGCTCCAAAACATTGTATTATCAACTTATCTGGTGTAATAAACTGTGGACATGTTGTTTTTGTTGAGTTGCCTATGCGTTTTGTCATCAAGATTGAAGTAAATATCAGTATTATTTTCAATGCAGGGGGAATAACTCTATATATTAAAGATAGAGTTCTTCCCGTTTCATTCTGTTGCATTCTGGGTTTCGGAGGGGGGAAGTCTTCAGCAGTTTTCTATTTCTCTGTGGGCATCTTCTGAGACACAGATGTTTCAAATAGTGATGAATTATAGTATTTTAATCATATTTTATGGCATAGATTGTTGTTAAAACCGTATATCAAGTCACTATACAAAAAATAATTAGAGACTCGAAAATTAATTGGACGTTTAATTTATTTTCTGTATCTCATTTCAGCTCACCACCAAAGTTATCGAATCAGCCATCAAAATCGGCAGAGTTGGAATTTTTCAGGTATAGCACATATATATTATTCAGTTTTTTTAACACAAATTTCCAACTACAGTGCTACCCATGTACCTGGACTCTGACTTAGCATTTTCTACCTTTTAACCAGCCAGTGTGTGGGCTATCAGTAGTTCTGTCAATTTATCATACACTGTCACAAATAGATAATAAAAATTAGCTTCAATGTTCACATAGTTACTATGTAGAGCTGTCCGCCATTAATTATTCTGGGGTGACAATTCTCAGGTTCACCAAATTAAGTCTGAATCATAATTGATGCGCATCATGATTGATGGGCATCACATCTTGGGGACAAAATTGTGATGCACATCGAATTGTGAACCCCTCTGCGGGTTTCATGCTGTAATTGCCAATTTTTTTTTCAAAAATGGCCAAAAAAAATTCATTTGTCTAAAGTTTTTTTTACCCCAAAATTGGAAATCTAATTTCAAAAACCCACATTTATTTTGTAACTGGAGCGACATGAGAATCAAATTTATAATATGATCATCTGATAATTGATTAGGTGATACAGCTTAATGGGTAACAAAAGGCACTGTGGCAGTGAACTTCAAACATTGCCCACCAAATGCAATAAAACAGTAATGAGGATTAACCCTAATGAATCGTTTGTCTGTCATAATGCTGAATGGTAGATGGTGGGGGGGGGGGGGGGGGGGGGGGGGGGGGGGGGGGGGGTAGTTGTATATTCTCAAGTAACAATGGTGGGATTAAAGAAGTATAGACACGGTATTTGAAGGTTTGGTCATAATTATATAGAAAGTTAGATGTTAAATAAAACAAACATATTCATTAATTGTGAGTCCAGAAAATGAGGATTTACGCATATATAAGAGAATGCTTTGGCCTAACAATTTTTATCATTTTCTAGAAATTTTTCTTACATTCTTTAACAATTTTTATCATATTTTTTTAATTTTGTCTTACATTCATTAATAATTTTTATCATTTTTTATTTTTTTTTCTTACATTCTATAACAATTTTAACTATTTTTCTTATATTCTTTAACAATTTTATAAAAAAATTTCTTGCATTCTTTATCAATTTTTATCATTTTTTCTTACATTTTTTTAACAATTTTTATCATTATTTCTTACATTTTTTGACAATTTTTTATCATTTTTTTCAATTTTTCCTTACATTTTTCAACAATTATAAAAAATAATATATAATTTGTCAGGCCAATGCATTCTCTTATATATGTGAGGCTACCTATGGTCGACTCGCATATATAAGAGAATGCATTGGCACAGGGTTTTCGCAAAAATTCAGGAAGCTCAAGTCATGAAAGGGTTTACACCATTGTTTTATAATTTCAGCTCTGCTTATCTGGGACTTAGTGATAACATCGATCAGATTGGAGGATTTCCTCGATGGGAATTTTCATCTGTTCTTAATGAGAATGAAGTGGATTTTTCTGTGATGCCAATAGCGTTGGCCGTCGTCTGGATAAAAGTGTACTTGGTTGTTGCTTTCGGAGGACGTGTTTGTGGAGTAATTCTCTCTATTCTAACTCCAATAGCCCTGGGATTTATGCTCGCGGTTCTTGGTTATGGATATGCAAATCTCCCGTCGGAATCAACAAGAAGCTATTTAGACTTACGAGTTTTCAACATAGATCTCGGTGATACCGCCAGAGACCAAATCAAACAGCGAGTTCTCGTAAGTTTACTCATCTCATTATTTATTCTATAACCATTTCTGTACTAAAGACTCATTGAGAACTTATCCCATAGGGAATGTTCAGATAATAAGTTTAATTAACCCTTTCAGTGCTAAGTCCAATTTTTGTATCAACCCATATTTCCTTGATCATTTTTCAAATTTATTGATTATAATAATGTGATACATTGATGGAAAGAGCTCTTAGAGCTCATTCCATCAATGTATCACATTATTATAATCAATAAATTTGAAAAATGGTCAAGGAAATATGGGTTGATTCAAAAATCGGACTTGGCACTGAACGGGTTAACAAACAAGCCTGCAAATAGTGTTCAGCAGAGGCGGACTGACCGATCGGGAGACCGGGAAAATTCCTGATGGGCCGGAGGCCTGACGTGGGCCGCCACATGTGTTGTTTAACCAGCCTAATTGGCTAATCGTAATTTTGTCATTAAATGAACTTGTCAGCATCATATAACACCATGTAAAGACCCCGTTAATCTCGAGATTTTAACCGTAACTCCTAGCTGTAAATCCCAAAAATATTTCTCACGCACCCCTCCCGGATCCTCCCCCAATTGAAAATTTCAACACAATAGGAACGCTTCAGTTGAGGCCAGTCTAGATGCTAGGATTAGCGATTTTCTTGTATAGTTTTCAAAATTTTCTCAACCCGGGTCGTAACAACCATGGACACCCGGGTCGTAACAACCATGGACAGCCCGGTGTGTCCTGGTCTCTTGTCCATAGCCGTGTGCATTTGTCTGGAGTTAGACCGCCAGATGTTAGAATTTATGCAATTTTTCAGGTAAAATTATCTGAATGGTCTCATACCGGGAATATATAGAACCATGGTTTAGGAATATATAGGATATTAGGCCAGAGCACTGAGGTGCAAGGGGGTGGAAATGGAATTATGCAATAACATGTATTTGGTCTGATTCTGATTCAAGGGGGGAGGGGTGCAAATGGAATTATGCAAAAGCATGTATTTGGTCTGATTCTGATTCAAGGGGGGGGTGCAGTTGGAACCCAAGGTGGACACCCCCCAAACAGAGACCCTCCCCCACTTGGCGCTCTGCACCTCAGCAACTGCCTTTGGCAGATGGGCCGGTATTATATTCATTTCCCGGGCCGTTTTTTTGGCCCAGTCCGCCTCTGGTGTTCAGGGTTTCCGTTAGGCCGACTGAGAGTCCGTAAACAGGACGCATTCCCCTCCCAGACGAACACATGTGTATAGACCATATTAAACCGATGTCACTTATCATGAGACCACATGCAATTCAAATCCTTTGATCTTCCGATATCAAAGGCAGGAAGATACCATGTATATTTTGTTATATTTGTCATCCACTGAATATCTTTATTCATAGGAAATATTTGAATTTAAGGCCCATTCACTACTTCGTAAGGGTGGTTTATAATTATACTCAACAGAATATATGCAACAAATAAGTGAATTTGAGCCATGGATGAGTGCAAAATACACTCATGTGCTCTATTAACAATGTAAACAACATGGTAATTATAATTAAAAAATTAGTTTATGGCTCAGCTCGAGCCATTTATTAATTTTCGTTATAATTATCAGGTTGTTATTTGTGGTTCTTCGTGTATGGGAGTTTATTTAACTCTCATTTTGACTCATATTAATTCTTTTATTGCATATGTTATGTTTAGTATAATAGGAGATGGTCCTATAGATGACCAAATTTATGGTCCAGTACCCCTTTAAGGCAATGTTATACTGTTGTAATGACATTTTTCATCATAATTAAATTTTTTCTTCCCAAGGAATTCTCTGTCTATATTAACAAACATACGCATGATTTGGGTGGATAGTACCCTTTTTCATGTGGATTGTGTTGCTATGGAATCAAATATTTACAGGAAATTAAAGGGGTACCCTACGCCATTTTCATCAAATTTCCGGTGACAACAACGATCTAATATCGATAATATATAGAAACATAAGTAATTTGAGTCGAAGATGTATTCTGTAAACGCTCAGTTTAATAGGCTATCTTAAAATTTAATAATTTAAAAGTTAATAATTTGATATAAATTGAATTTATGACTGGAGCCATAAAATGGCGTCAATTAAATTACGAATTTCCGTAATCAAACAAAGTAATTGAGGGATACGGGATTGTTAAACCGATCGCACACTTGATCGCTTAAAATATTATGATGATACGGGGAGAACACTCAAGCCACTCACTGACTAGCGACGATACAATAACTTAAATGATTATATGGGACTAGTATGCCTATAATATAACTTTTATTTGATTCATTTGGTTGAAAACTGTACAAAAATTACTCGACAACGACAATTTGTATTTTTGCATTCCGGTAAATTTGTCATCCGTAACACTACTTCGTACTCAACAGACTTTCAAATAATGAAAAAATTGTTACCTTATTCTCCGACTCGGAGACTATAGAAACCAACAACAACATTTGGCGTACAGTACCCCTTTAACTCTTTTTGTCAATTAATCGTATATCGGTGAGTACAATGGTGTAAATTTTATTTCGGTTGGATTTTGTGATTTCACTCTATAAATGGCAAAAGAAGAAATATATTTGTACCACAGTATGTGACCACGCATTTCATGTTGTATATCGGTTTGATAATAAGTTGATCATATACTGGTAGCTTAAGTTTGTCATCGTAAATCACTCCGTAATCAGACTATTTCTGTTAGAAATTTTACCAAAACCAACTATATCGTTGCATTAACCCTTTCAGTGCCAGGGGCCGATCTCATCGGCCCTAATTTACGGTCTGTAAAATCGGCCTTAAAAATAAAAATTTTTAGATTTTTTTGGGTTAATTTTTTTTGGGTATGCTTAAGCATGCTATAGCGAATTTAAAAACAAACTGGATAAAACCTTATGGGCTTGTTATAACTCAAAACTATCACCAAGTATTGATAGTAATAATTTTGATGCCCATGAAAAACATAAGATTCCCTGGCACTAAACCTACAAAATAAGTCTGTTAAAGAATATAAGAAAACAATATTAAAATTGTGAAAAATGTAAAAAATAATAACAAATGATGAAAAATTGTTAGGCCAATGCATTCTCTTATATATGCGAGTCGACCATAGGTCACCTCGCATATATAAGAGAATGCATTGGCACAGGGTATATGGGTTGATACAAAAATCGGACTTGGCACTGAAAGGGTTAACACATGTACCTCTGTGATGATATAATGCTACACAAGCAAGCCTGAGTTTAGTGGGCCAGTCATTTGCAGAATGAGGTCCCCCTTCTTAGGCCTCATCTTCTCTGGAAAGTTTCTTTATACTATAGAAACTTCTTCACACAAGCCTTGAAATAGTGAGCCTGTCATTTGCAGAATGAGGTTCCCAGAGGGTGAATTTGGTGATGCTAGCCCACTGTATGGGATAGCATCACTAAATTCACCCTCTGGGGACCTCATTCTGCAAATGACAGGCTCACTATTTCAAGACTTGTCTTCACATAGATTCTATTTCATTTATAGTTTAGTTTCTCTATATCCCCAAATTGGCAGATGACACATTGCATAATCGAGGTTCCCAATGGGTGTACATCACAATATTCACCATATGGGAACTTCAATCTGAGCCTATGTCTCCCATAGGAGATGAGGCCATGCAGAATGAGGTACCCTGCACAATGATCTTGCGTCATCAAATTCATACCTCTGGTGATCTTTCCTCTGGGGATCTATCTCTGCATGGCCTTGTATGCTATGGGAGACCTAGACACAGATTTAAGTTCCCAGCAGACCTGTTAACTCTCCCAGATTATACAGGAGACTCCCAGATTTGATCACGATCTCCCGCTCTCCCGGACAGGCATGACAATCTTCCGGATTCAGCTGCTTTAGAAATCACAAAAATTAGTCTCTTTATTTTATCTGTTTGACTAGCAGACAGGCTATGAAACACATTGGGGATATAGTAATGCTCTAAATAATCAACACCTTAACCACAGCAGAATTATGGGTAATTTTTCAGGAAAGCTCTCACTCCATAATTGTAAGAAACGCAAAGCAAAATCGCTCACAAAGTTACTTAAATTGTGAAATTTCAAGTTGGGACTGTCACCTACAGTGAAGTACATTAATTAAGAAAGAGATAATAGCAAAGAAATATATTCCCTTTGTTATTTTTTCGATTATATAAGGTTCCCTGTCAAAACTTCAATAAGTTCCCAGGTTTTGTACTGGTGGAATATGATCTCTAGGGGCATTAGCCATAGTAGAGATTCATGGCATGATCTGAGATGAATCATGCTGTGACGGCTGTGATCTAGAAACATTGGAATAGGTAAGAACACCATGGGCAATGGCTGATCAGTTTAACCCTTTACCCAACAGAACGGCCCTGTGCCAATGCATTCTCTTATATATGCCAGTCGACCATAGGTCGCCTCGCATATATAAGAGAATGCATTGGCTTAACACATTAAAAATTATAAAATTGTTCAAGAATGTAAGAAAAAATGGTAAAAAGTGTTAAAAAAAGATTTTTTTTTAGGCCAATGCATTCTCTTATATATGCGAGGCGACCTATGGTCGACTCGCATATATAAGAGAATGCATTGGCACAGGGCATATCTGTAACTATCACAATGTGGTCAAGGAGCCGGTTCCAATGATATCCATATTTGTATGGTTCTATTGAGACAGACCGAAGATATTTTAGGCTGATGAAGCTTTATTTGGCCGGTTTTGGCCGGTTTGTTGGGTAAAGGGTTAAGCTGGCGTCAAGATAGGATTTTATCCCATAATTAGGCCCTTAACCAGGCCTCATATTTTTTTAGTAAGACACACGTGTATTATCGTCATGCAGTGACGTAAGATCTTAGCGCAATGATGTCATTGTCAATGCCGGAACTTTATTGTTATATTAATTAGAATATAATTATGATTATTATTCAATTTGTGTTGGGTTATATTGTGTTGACTGTGATATAAACATGGGTGATAAGGGTTGTTGAACAATTTTGTCAATATTAAAATAACATTTAAAATGGAAATATATTATTTCTTGAAGGTGTCTTTACTTCCTCTTTGGCTGTCGTTAGGAAATCAATATTAATTTGTTTTAATCCCAGTCGTTTCAAGATCGTTTTTCCTTTCTAAAATGTGATTACAAATTTGCTCTACAAATGCCAAATGAAGAAACACAACATTAACTTGAGTCTGATAAGAATCTGAGCAAAGTACTAAACATTTTACTATTCATTCAGTAATATAGTGTGACCGCAGGCGCTGCTATTTTAAATCGTAGGTGGGGGATCACTGGTAGAGCACACACTGTGCATGCTCACGGCAAGACCGTAGGCATATTGTATCATATCGATTAAGCAATGTTTGATTTTTACGAGAAAAATCTTGGCGTGTCCTTGGCAACACACGCAAACATCAAATTTGGACTTCTTCAAAGATGACACTTTAATTAAGTTGAGGCAGGAAGGGGAACTTTATATAATGTTTCTGCCCGCTGCTATGCCGACAGATAAAAGAGGGCCATGGTCCCGGTCAGCACAATTGCTGACATTGCGAAAGATGTGCAGAAATTGACAGGAACAAAATAAAAATAAATTTAGTTTATTGTTCAAGTTCAAATAAAAAAATAGCCTATGTTTAGTTTAGAAGCTTGAGATACATGCCATATACAGTAATGCCCTAAGTAATCAACTCCTTAAACACAGCAGAATTATGGGTGACTTTTCAGGATTTAGTCGGAAATATGGCTTGTTGCCATTCATCGGAAAGCTCTCCCCGAGAGCTTTCCGATGAATGGCAACAAGCCATATTTCCGATTAAATCCTGAAAAGTCACCCATAATTCTGCTGTGTTTAAGGAGTCGATTACTTAGGGCATTACTGTATCTATAATGGTATAATGAGGAGAATGAAATATAAGCCTTTGTCTTTTTGGCTTTGTTTTCTTACTATATAGCTAGAGACCTATACAACATTTCAACTAGTCACAGTAGAGGTGTTTAACATCGCAGCACCACAGCTCCTGTGGGCTTGCCACTTTTCTCCACCTGCGATTTTTTCCCCATTAGTCCAGTCAATCTGGCTAAAAAAATAGGCCAACCTCACACTAATTGCAACATAATTTTTCTCTTCATTTATGTATAGAGTAGTGTCCAGACATCACTATACAAAAAGTCCCAAAAAAAAGAGGTCGCCTACCTGGGTTTTGGCCTAGTTTTTTAGATAGAGAGCGTTTCGTTTTTCTGAAATATATGATTTCGCCATTCGGTCAATTTATGTTATTTTAGGGGCCTAATGTTTGATAAAAACCGTTTATAGTTTATGTTAGCTACCATTTAGATTGTATATATAAAGGTTTAAACACATTACATGGTATTTAAAACAAAAAGACGTCTTAGTTTTTTTTATAGAGAGCGTTTAGTTTTTCTGAAATATCTTATTTCACCATTTGGTCAATTTAAGTCATTTTAGGGGGCTAATGGTTGATAAAATCTCTAACATTTTGTGTTGGCTACTATTGAGATTGTTTATATGAAGGTTTTTAACACATCACGTGATATTTTTGAACAAAATGGTAGCTTAGACTTAGTCAAATTGAACGGCAATCATAAACAAAGGGTTCTATAAGTTGTGCATGTTGACTAGATAGTCACTATATTGTCAGCTAAACTATATACTTTAAAAGTCGTCATCATCACTGTCTATTTGTGCTGCCGAATTTGTACATGAAGATCCTTTACAGTGACCACATGTTGCGGAACAGTTCAATCCGTTCTTCTTGCAAGAACATCGCTTGTTACTGCAATCTTTGACACAATTACAGCGAATAATCTTCAACAGATTTTCAGGAGCAGGTGGCATGTCCATTCGAATTGGTGAAACAATATCATCTTCAATAGTCCAACCCCAATCCTGAATGTCTAAATCATTTGATAAACCCTTCCAGTGTTGGATCTGGCAATATACTCGGAGGCTGTGTTATTTTGCAGCTCCTGACGTTGGTGGAAGTTGTCGCGGCTCTATGTGCGAAGATCCCGTACCAATCCTTTTGCAAAAAACAAGAAATCTGAGTTCGTTGAGATCATTGTCAGCATCACCATTGTACAGAAGTACCAGGGCCTTTTCGCCTGCATCTGTGATTTCATCACAAGTGGCATGTACGTTGTTTAATGAACACAGCGGCATATTGGCGGAAATCGTCATTGGAAATAAATTTGTTCAAGGAGGACCCTTTTCCTATTCCAAATAGTCTTGATGTTGTGTCGCAACCTAAAGCAGCATGTATAAAAAGTATATTGTCACATATGGGTGCCGAGACTGCCGACAGCTGTTTCTTAACTTCATTAATATCCCAATTTTTTGGCTGTTTCTTGGCAATCGCCTTTGGTTCCGATCGAAAGAAAATATTGTGACAATTAGCTTCAGCATAATAGCAGAGTAGAACTAGGATATCTGTATCCTCTTCAATCACGATGGTGTCATTAGTTAATGAGGCATCAATGGCAGTCTGTGCGATTAGCAAATCAGCATCGGATTCAGCGTGTTTTGTGTCACAACCCAACTTCATGAGCTGTTCTCCGAGTAGATTGATGAACTTCCGCTTGTTGGTATTGTTACTTAAGAACACTTCCTTCTTGACTGTAGCCTTCATCGTTTCATCAAACTTGACCATGCCACTGACCTTTCCTTACCCCCTTCTCTGGTGTGTCATATCCTTGGTCGACGAAGAACCATATAGCCATCAAATATACCGCTGTTACTGATGATTTCGTGTATTTCTTCTGCACATAGTGACAATAAGCTGACAAAATATCGCCATATGTAGCATTACCATATGACCATGGTATCCGATGAAGAAGTGCACCACCATCAAGTACATACATGTAGGAGACATTTGGACGATCAGGAATAGTTTCCACTTTATCTGGCAGAAGGGTCCAAATTGCGTCTGCGAGAACAGGCTTCTGTGGTTCTAGAAGAATCAGCGATCTGTTGAACAGTGATGTGGGATAACTTGTAAGTTCATACTTGAAGAGATCTGCCCTCTCTTCTTCGTTTGGCGCAGCAATGACAAGTCGCTGGAAAAGGAGTTGTTGATCAACCTGAACTACATCCCCTTCGATATTGATAGCAGATTTGTAAGCAAGAGTTTTTGCTTGGAATGCACGCTTGAATCCATGAGTCAAGTTAAATATCCATGCATAACAATTTCCCCTCGTATCTTCCAAGCTGATAATTGACGCTCTTTATTGATTGTTAATATATTTTATTAATCCCCCTTTAAGTCATCAGTTGCCAAACCTATACCATGACATTCCTCTGGTCATTTTAAACCTGTTTAACAATTTTCAACCCATGTGTCCAACCATTTTAGGTATGCCTGTAATTAATTATTTAACTAAATTAATCAACCATGAATGCCCCTTTAAATCATCTGACGCAAAGGGCACCTATCTCATAACATTCCCCGTGTCAATTTACTAATGTCTACCAATTTTCAGCTCCCATGGTCAAACTATTTGTATAGAATAAGATATACGGTACGGTGCCCATGCGTCGTAATTGCGGTGAATCGGCTTTCCATACACCGATCGCCACGTGTGCTAATCGATTGAAAATCTCGAATCAACAGTAACTAAAACTGTCATTTGAAACATCGTTTTTATTGGTGTTTTTATCACACATACATGGTAATATATATGATTATCTTTAATAGTAGTCGATCTGAATGGAATAAACCTATATCGTGATATTTAATACGATCTTTATTTTTATGAGTAAAACACTTGGAGTAAAAACGAAAAATATTTGAAACGGGACGTCTTACACTCTATTTATTTAAAAAAAAAAAAAAAAAAGGCTTTTTGGGTTATTGCAGATGGGGACGATTGTGTGTACTTTACACTGCCCATTATTGGGAACAAGTGAATTGTAATGTTTATCGAGTTGCTGGCTTGTCAACTTGCCAATTAGCTTTGCACAGCGTGTTGTGTTTACATTCAAACGTGTCAAGGTCGTTTCTCACCTCAAGCGGTGGGGAACCGATTGGTGCACAATTTTCATTAGCAATTCTGAGAAATTACGAAATTTTTAGTCATCAAAAATCACAAGTTTGCAAAGTGGGACTTTTTGGGACTTTTTATATGTTGTTTGATGACCATTTCTATACATCATGGCGGTGACAGAAATTCTGTTGCAATTAGTGTGAGGTTGAATCACTATATTGACTGGACTACATCTGCGATATAAAATCGCAGCGTCTATGGTGGCACTTACAGATGTGAAGAGAGATAATTTCAGCGCTGTTAATTCAGATGATTGCAGGTGCAGACAGGTGTGAGTGCAATCGCACCCATCTGTTGGAAAGGACTGAAAAGCCAATTAAGTAATTAACATTAGGCGATAAGTAATACCATAAATAGCATGCAATTGTCACCACGTGTGTGCAAAGTAATCTCCACGATTTTATAATATACAGGCACTCAGTGCAGAACTATGGGAATATTAACTGATTATTGTTAATTGCCTGCCATCATAACTGATTAAGTTGCTTGATTTGAGCAGTCTAAGCTTCACATGATTAGTGATGGCAGAAACTTTGTATGTCATCTTACACAGTCTGGATTAATTTGCATCTGAACACTTTCAGTGCCAAGTCCGATTTTTTTATCAACCCATATTTCCTTGATATCATTTTTCAAATTTATAGATTAAAATAATGTGATACATTGACGGAAAGAGCTCTAAGATTATTAGAATCAAATTTGAAAAATGATCAAGGAAATATGGGTTGATACAAAAATCGGACTTGGCCCTGAAAGGGTTAATTTCCCTATACAATTTGAAATTCTCTTGGCTGCAGATAAATAGGATAATTATGGTAACCACTTAGGGGATCATAAATCGAACGCTGGCAACTGATGACGTTTTGTGACATTTCGATCTGTTCTAAAATATGAGTAATTTAGTAATGCTAGCCCACTATGCGGGATGGCGTCACTAAATTCACCCTCTGGGACCTCATTCTGCAAATGACAGACACGCTATTTGCAGGCTTGCTTCTTTCTTATCCAAAAAAAGCCATGTATCGATTGGAGTGACACATTGAAATCCCTCAACTGAGATCAAGTGACCAATGGACGATTTTCGCCCATGTCGGACTTACGCCAACCTCATCTAGCCCAGACAGCAATGATCGTATCTTCAACATGATAGAATTATGTGTTGCTTTGAAGTTGGGCTAACCTGACATACCAGTAGTTTTATAATATGTTATTTAAATATGTTTTTTTCCAGTTCTAAGACTTGACAACACTTTTATAACCCTTTTATGATGGGAGATAAGCTGGTGCAGCATTAAAGACCCTGTGCCAGTGCATTCCCTTATATATGAACCTCCTATAGGAAGCCTCACATACATGTACTAGTATATAGGAGAATACATTGGCTTATAAGGTCAAGGTAATTATTGTTAGACTGATGTATTCTCTCATATATGCAAGGCTCAATTTGGGACACTCGCATTGGCACATGGTTTTCGCAATATTTCAGGAAGCTCCAATCATGGAAGGGTTAATGCTGCACCAGAGCAGCTCCCGTCTTTAAAGGCCCACTTAATTTTCGAGTTGCCGATTATTTTTTTTATATTGACTTGATATACGGTTTTAATAACAATCTATGCCATAAAATATGATTAAAATACTATAATTCATCACTATTTGAAACTTCTGCGTCTCAGAAGATGCCGACAGAGAAATAGAAAAGTGCTGAAATCATAGAATGACTTCCCCCCCTCTGGATCCCAGAATGCAACATAATTCAAATTTTTTCAATGGAGGGGGAAGAACTCTATCTTTAATATATAGAGTTATTCCACCTGCATTGAAAATAATACTGATTTTTACTGCAATCTAGATGACAAAACGCGTTGGCAACTCAACAAAAACAATATGTCCACAGTTTATCACACCGGATAAGTTGATAATACAATGTTTTGGAGCTTCCTCTTTCAACTGGTATATAATATGGCAGATATTTTATATAATGTAATCTGGGGGTTCGAAAATTAAGTGGGTCTTTAACCCTTTACCCAACAAACCGGCCAAAACCGGCCAAATAAAGCTTCAACAGCCTAAAATATCTTCGTTCTGTCTCAATAGAACCATACACATATGGATATCATTGGAACCGGCTCCTTGACCACATTGTGATAGTTACAGTTATGCCCTGTGCCAATGCATTCTCTTATATATGCGAGTCGACCATAGGTCGCCTCGCATATATAAGAGAATACATTGGCCTAAAAAAAATCTTTTTTTAACACTTTTTACCATTTTTTCTTACATTCTTTAACAATTTTATAATTTTTAATGTGTTAAGCCAATGCATTCTCTTATATATGCGAGGCGACCTATGGTCGACTCGCATATATAAGAGAATGCATTGGCACAGGGCCCTTCTGTCGGGTAAAGGGTTAAAGGGTTAAATATAAGAACAGCAGAATGATGTTGTGTATCTTCTCATCAACAGGAGTTTCTGCATGGCTTCCAGGCTGTTATGACGGCCCTGCCAGTGTGGTCAGCTGTCGCACCAACCATGGGCAAGTTTACAGGAGAGGGCCAGTGCACAAGAAACACGTAAGTCTGTCCTACCAGCGGCCAGATGCCAGTAGCATGTGTATTTTACACATGGTCATATGCGATATACAGTGATGCCCTAAGTAATCGAATCCTTAACCACAGCAGAATTATGGGTAACTTTTCAGGATTTAGTCGGAAATCGGCGACAGCTTTCCGATGAATGGCAACAAGCCATATTTCCGACTAAATCCTGAAAAGTTACCCATAATCCTGCTGTAGTTAAGCCATGTGTTTTATTTTTTCCAAAATTTGTTACAAAAACATGGCCATCAACAGCTGTTTTGGACTCATCTTGGATTTTACTCTTTGCATGACTAAATTCATTGGCACCCCATACAGACCACATCCCTTATCCGAATGTCACAATATCTTCAGGGGGGACCTCTAGATGGGAGCCACAAATTATTCCCCATATTTGATAAAAAACATGGCAATCTTGGATTTCACATTTGAATCCATCGGCACATTCTGCTGCTCCACCTTATAAAGTGTTGATATATGCAAGCCTTTAAATAGTGTGTCTGTCATTTGCAGAATGAAGACCCCAGAGGGTGAATTTAGTGATGCTACCCTGCATAGCTGGCTAGCATCACCAAATTCACCCCCTGTGGACCTCATTCTGCTTACATCTCAGCAGAATGAGGTTCCCAGAGGGTGAATTTGGTGATGCTAGCCCGCTATGCGGGGTAGCATCACTAAATTCACCCTCTGGGGACCTCATTCTGCAAATGACAGACACACTATTTCAAGGCTTGGATATATGGCCTATCATCTTAAATAACAATAACATTTTAAGAAATTATCTTGGTTTCTTAATATAATTACATAGTTTAGCCATTTGTAGGGCAAATACTCATTGGTGAGTACAGTAATGCCCTAAATAATCGACTCCTTAACCACAGCAGAATTATGAGTAACTTTTCAGGATTTAGTCGGAAATATGGGTTGTTGCCATTCACTGGAATGCTCTCGCTGAGAGATTTCCGATGAATTTTCTTCAAGCCATATTTCCGACTAAATCCTGAAAAGTTACTCATAATTCTGCTGTGGTTAAGGAGTCGATTATTTAGGGCATTACTGCAGTTCCCTTATCAGATAATAAGTTCAACAAATGATACATTTCCCACCAATGATTATGAGATCATCTGCACTTGTATTATCATTTTATCTGGCTGTCTTCTCATATATCCTTCACATCCCTCCAAATCAATAATGGACCATTCTAATGTATACTTTTATAACTGAATGGGAGAATCCATTTAGTATAAAAAGGGTTAAAGGCATCATGCTGGCACAAACTTATAAAATATAAATGGTTAGTGATTCAACATGATGCCGTTAAACTGTGATTATCCACCTCCTACCCCTCTCTACTATACATATAAAGCATCCTCTACTATACATATCCACCTCCTACCCCTCTCTACTATACATATCCACCTCCTACCCCTCTCTACTATACATATAAAGCATCCTCTACTATACATATAAAGCATCCTCTACTATACATATCCACCTCCTACCCCTCTCTACTATACATATCCACCTCCTACCCCTCTCTACTATACATATCCACCTCCTACCCCTCTCTACTATACATATAAAGCATCCTCTACTATACATATAAAGCATCCTCTACTATACATATTCACCTCCTACCCCTCTCTACTATACATATCCACCTCCTACCCCTCTCTACTATACATATCCACCTCCTACCCCTCTCTACTATACATATCCACCTCCTACCCCTCTCTACTATACATATCCACCTCCTACCCCTCTCTACTATACATATAAAGCATCCTCTACTATACATGTCCACCTCCTACCCCTCTCTACTATACATATCCACCTCCTACCCCTCTCTACTATACATATCCACCTCCTACCCCTCTCTACTATACATATAAACTCCTACCCCTCTCTACCCCTCTCTACTATACATATAAAGCATCCTCTACTATACATATAAAGCTCATCAGATAAACCACGCCTCTATCTCTCTACTATACATATAACCTCCTACCCCTCTCTACTATACATATAAACTCCTACCCCTCTCTACTATACATATAAAGCTACCCCTCTCTACTATACATATAAAGCACCTCCTACCCCTCTCTACTATACATATAAACTCCTACCCCTCTCTACTATACATATAAAGCACCTCCTACCCCTCTCTACTATACATATAAAGCTACCCCTCTCTACTATACATATAAAGCTACCCCTCTCTACTATACATATAAAGCTACCCCTCTCTACTATACATATAAAGCTACCCCTCTCTACTATACATATAAAGCACCTCCTACCCCTCTCTACTATACATATAAAGCTACCCCTGTCTACTATACATATAAAGCCCATCAGATAAGCCACGCATCCACCTCCTACCCCTCTCTACTATACATATAAACTCCTACCCCTCTCTACTATACATATAAAGCTACCCCTCTCTACTATACATATAAAGCACCTCCTACTCCTCTCTACTATACATATAAAGCTACCCCTCTCTACTATACATATAAAGCACCTCCTACCCCTCTCTACTATACATATAAACTCCTACCCCTCTCTACTATACATATAAACTCCTACCCCTCTCTACTATACATATAAAGCACCTCCTACCCCTCTCTACTATACATATAAAGCTACCCCTCTCTACTATACATATAAAGCACCTCCTACCCCTCTCTACTATACATATAAAGCTACCCCTGTCTACTATACATATAAAGCCCATCAGATAAGCCACGCATCCACCTCCTACCCCTCTCTACTATACATATAAAGCCCATCAGATAAGCCACTACCCCTCTCTACTATACATATAAAGCCCATCAGATAAGCCACTACCCCTCTCTACTAGACAGATAAAGCCCATCAGATAAGCCAAGCCTCTATCTGTCTACAATACAGATAAAGCATCCTCTACTATACATATAAAGCCCATCAGATAAGCCACGCCTCTATCTGTCTACAATACAGATAAAGCATCCTCTACTATACATATAAAGCCCATCAGATAAGCCACGCCTCTATCTGTCTACAATACAGATAAAGCATCCTCTACTATACATATAAAGCCCATCAGATAAGCCACGCCTCTATCTGTCTACAATACAGATAAAGCATCCTCTACTATACATATAAAGCCCATCAGATAAGCCACGCCTCTATCTGTCTACAATACAGATAAAGCATCCTCTACTATACATATAAAGCCCATCAGATAAGCCACGCCTCTATCTGTCTACAATACAGATAAAGCATCCTCTACTATACATATAAAGCCCATCAGATAAACCACGCATCCACCTCCTACCCCTCTCTACTATACATATAAAGCCCATCAGATAGGCCACGCCTCTATCTGTCTACAAGACAGATAAAGCATCCTCTACTAGACAGATAAACTTAATAATATGCGAGGAAGAAAGGTTACAAGAACTTGGACCAGTTAACCTCCAGCAGTTAGTGAGTGATGTCACTGGGTCGTAACAAAGTTTTGGAGCATCATTAGAACGGACCATGCTGGTTTCCATTGTTAGCGACAGCGTCCTTAGAAACGTCAACATACACAACTTATTTTCGTGCAATCGGTGGCGACACCTTTCTAAAAGATCAAGCGATGCGCCCCAAAACGCACTCAAATAGAATGTTTCAATGTTCAGTTGGTGAAGTCTATAAATTGATTAAGCAATTGGCAGTTTCGTTACTATAAACTATACCATATTCTTCCGTGAGCTGGTGCATTTGAGCTGGTGCATTTGCACTGTCGATCTTGGTGCTGGTGCTACCGTTAAAGTTCAGATTTTCAATTCATTAATAAGTTTCAAGCACAATCATCCAAATTCACATGACTGATATACTCGAACATTTCAGTTTTAGATTTGACAGTAACGCGAATCATTTTGATTTTATTACAAATTACACCATGCTATGATATTTTTCCGGCATAATTTAGAAATTATAAAGCGGACTATTTCCCGGTGCAGTCGCATGAATACAAAACTGATTCATAATTTATTAGTCTCTACCATACAGATAAAGTCGCTAAGTAGGTCATCTATATCTCAGTGTATTAATTTTGAATTTGAAATATTGTTAAATATTGGGAACTTTATATTTGATGTTGCAGTTGCTTGTTGCCATGACAAAATTCCAACACTCACATTCACTTCTGCCTTGAAGGGGTACTGTATACTTAATCTGCCCATTTGTTTGTTTATTGGGAATTTGGGATTCAACCCAGGAGGATTTGGGAGGGGCGGGACCTCTCCCCTACAACCAACTTTGAAATGATATTGGGGTTTATGATATGGTGAGACATACACATAACGATGAAGGATGAAAAATGATCTAGACATTGATTTTTTTCTTTTTTGGTTACTTTTTTTCCCTATCGGTTGGTGCTGTTGTTGTTGTTGCAGATGATGATGCTGCCGCTAACGCTTCTTTTGTTTCTTTGTTCGATTTTTCTAAAATTTCTTTGGCCCATTGTTTTACATTTTCGCTGTAGTTCTTTATTTCTGCGATGCTGGAAGCGGCAGAAATGCTGGTGGTGTTACCGGTGTTGTTGTTGTCGCTGGTGGAGATGGAGGACACCGGGATGTGATGGTATTCATGTGTCCAAGGTGTCGATGTGTCCATCTCCACCCCAAAGTCAGCCGCTGACCTCGGTGACGATAGCAGGGATAACCGGGGTGACATCGGCGTCCCTGCTCCTGGTGTTGATATCGTCGGGGGAGGCCAAGTGGGGGGGAGCTGGGCATCTTTCAGCTCGCCCCTGTTTCCACTTGGCCCTCCTGTCTGCATCTCTTCTTTTGCGGAGGGGGTCTTCTTACTTCTCCGCCTCCTCTTCCTCGCTCCTCCGTCCCCAGGTAGCTGGTGGTCTCCAGCTACCGGGTTACGGCCGGCAGAGGGTCCTGATAAGGACCGTGTCGGTGTAACCCGGTAAGTCAAAAACAAATCAACCTGGCTGCCTGTAAATTCCAGGTCAGGCAGTGATCCAGGTTGAATGAGCTCAGCACGAGCCTGACTTCAGCGGGGATTATAGATGAATCCATTGTCCAGCTGAAGTCAGTAATCCGATCGCCAGGTGGTCGATGTCCGGGAACGCTCAGCCACCGGCGGTCGGGTAACTTTTCAGGATTTATTCGGAAATATGGCTTGTTGCCATACATCAGAAAGCTCTCGGGGAGAGCTTTCCGATGAATGGCAACAAGCCATATTTCCGATTAAATCCTGAAAAGTTACCCATAATTCTGTTGTGGTTAAGGAGTCAATTACTTAGGGCATTACTGTACATTAGAAAATGTAGTGGATGTAATTATAGCACAATATTCAATAAACCAACCTGGTATCTAATAATACTCAGGCCTGAGAATATATGGTGCCGGAAATTTGCAGAATGAGGTCCACAGAGGGTAAATTTAGTGATGCTACCCCACACAGCGGGCTAGCATCACCAAATTCATCCTATGGGGACCTCATTCTGCATGGCCTCATCTGATATGGGAGACCTAGACACAGAATTAGTTCCCAGATGGTGAATATTGTGATGTGCCCCCATTTGGCACCTCAATTATGCAATGTGTTGTCTGCCAATTTGGGGATATAGAGAAACCAAACTAAAAATTTAAAAGAATCTTTGTGAAAAGTTTCTATAAAAAGTTCTAAGAAACTAAAAAAAACTGTTTAATTTGATAATAAAGATACTTTCCAGAGAAGATGAGGTCTAAGCAGAATGAGGTCCCCAGAGGTTTAATTTAGAGGTGCTGTGTAGGGTCACTGAATTCACCCTCTGGGGACCTCATTCTGCTAATATATGTACCATACTCTCAGGCATGTTGATACTGGATCCTCCAATTATCTGATATCATGTGATATGAAGATTGTGTAACATGTAATCATAGCTTGTTAATCATAAGTGGGAAGAGATTCAAGATTACGTAAATACATCATTGAAAGATGATTTTATAAATGACAGTCTCTTGTGAGTAATTATTGAATTGGCCACTTTGATATGGGATCGATATTCACCCTTTCATAACTGGAGATGCGCTGGTTCTGCATTAAAGATCCTGTGCCAGTCCATTCTTTATATATTTTCATTAAATTAAGTCTTGTTTCTGATGAAAGTTTCAATTCTTAGTCGTTTCTGAACACATATGTTTATTAAACACGATCATGGCAGATTTACATCCTGTAGACCATAATTGTATCATCATTTTATTGCGTTGATGGGTGTTTATATGCTCATAATTATTATATTGAAATAGTTATGAACTTGGACATCAATGAAATGAACTTGAAACGGAAAACCACAACCGCGAAGGCAACTGACTTCAGAAAAATCAACACTTGGCTTTGGGTTACCATAATTTATACGTCGCTTGTCTTTACAATGGTTTTGAATGTTGTATATTGGTTGATGTAATATAAATATAGGCCTACATGTATAGGCCTAATTGTCTATTCAGTGCCTAACCTTTCATAATGTGTAACTCATCAACATAACGGGTGTGCAAAAAATAGTACTGCACGAATTTAAATACGAGTAAGGTATATATATTTTCCTACTTCAGGTAGAATCTGTTGGACAGAAATGTCCCCATTTAGATTAATTAAATCTCAACCACTTTATAACTGCTTCAAGTAATTAGATCTCAACTTCTTCAAGTAATTGTCCCCAAAAAACATTGTGGGGCTATAAAAATGAACAGTGTTCACCAGTCTACATGCAGGGGCCCGCGCTGGACCAAAATTTGCTTTTGCCAAATAATAATATTTTTTGCCAAATGCTATCCCTGATAGTATCATTTTCTGCAACCTTAAGTCTCATATTTCGACACTGGTGGTTTGAACAACTTTTGATATCGATAGAAAAAGCTGTTAGTTAATAATTAATTATACTCGCATCTCTTCTGTGGTGTATCATAAAATAATAAGCCAAACACTGAACAAAACAATGGTAGAAGGGTTCCTTCATCAGAAGGGCTCATCACAGGAGGATTAGCTATGTAAACACTACCACCACACTAAATACTAGTAATCCCTCCAACCATCAGTACTAATGCAATGATATTAACTGCATCTTAATAGAGGTGTTAACTTTTCCTAAACCTTATAAAACACCACTAATATAATTATGTTGTAAGAGTTTCCTGAAATGAATGATATTGATTGACCAATATTTTTCAAATTTCTTGAGGAATTCAAAAGTGACTTGCCAAAACTTTTGCCAAATGAAAATATTTTTTGCCAAATGTGAATTATTTTTGCAATTGGCAAGTGGCAGTGCGAACCCTGTCTACATGTCCGTCCATCTATCTGAAATTTTTGTTGTCCAGATGATAACTTGAATAGTATTTGACAGAATTTGATGAAACTTGACATGTGGCCTTCATATGAGAAATTCAAAGATAAAGTTTCAATTTTGATTTGGTCCGACCATTTCTGGCAGAGTTATTCCCCTTATCGACTTAGAATTTGCTGATTATTTTGTTTTCCGGATGATAACTCAAGTTATCATTTTCTGATAGCTTTCAAATTTAGTATGTGGTTTAACCACTTTTTATACTAAATGAATTCTCACAGTCAGTTATAAAAGTATACATTGGAATGGTCTATTATTCATCTAGAGGGATCAGGACAAATAAGCAGATGACAGATAATGCAAGTGCAGAAGGAGTCCTAATTATTGGAGGGAAATGTTCAGATAATAAGGTCTACAATCAACACTCAGGTGTGATTAGGCTCCCATAAACAGATGTTAATAGTAACTATGGTGTTATCTAAGACAGTGTCAATGGACAACTTGGTTCCATCAATGTTGGCAGTAAATTAGGATGAATATTTCGCTGATTATGTCCGATTGTACATACGATAGTTATGTGTTGTTATATGTGTTCCTGGAATCTAGGATAAACTTCCTTTCCTCAGTGATTGTAACTGCTAGGGTTAATTGTATAGATAAGCACAATACATAGAAGACAGATTATATAGTGTAGAAACACACACGCATAATTAACAAGATCACATTCTTAAGTGGTTATGACTGGTAGCAACCCATGTATAAGTTAGGGTGGATAAAGGCAGTATCATTCTATAAGACAGTATAGTAATACACGTCATATCCAAGTGTATCATGTATCTCGGACCTTATTTAGAGGCATGATACACCAGAGGTTGGAATAACTACCCGTGCTCTGAAGCGGGGGTCTCACTTATCCGACAACCTTGCTACTATACCAATACCTCTGTTCTTCCGCCTATGTACTGTGCTTATCGAGAAAGACTTATACATATATAAAGTATGAAGATCTATGAACCAGTTATTGTTATCAATGTTCCCGACACGGCCAATTCAACATCTAAACCCTAGACACCGGGACAATTATCGTCGGTCAACTTCGGAAATTTCAGGGTGACTTAAACTTCGCCCGGCTGCAAAATTAGGGCGAAGTGAGCAAGAATAGGAAAACTTCTTTGCCCATGTCGCCCTCTCGGCTGGTCCCTGGTATCGAAAATGGTATAGTTCACAAAATAATGGATTCGCACCAGAATCGTGAAAATTCTGGCTTCGTGCCAAATTCTCGCCTTGTGCAGGAAATAGTTCAAAGGCTCTAGCCTGGGCAACAGTTTGCTCGCCGGGCAATGGTATCAAATCTACTCTCTGACATGTGATGGTGCTTCATCCAATCAAATGACAGTACGACCCTCTGTGGGCTCAAGGTATATAATAATTTGATCTATTTATAGGACCTGGATACTCATGATGCTTGTGTTTACAATGTTGTGTCTGATTCCGACCATAACAATGGCCCCATATTTGGGCAACGCATCTGACCTTGCAGACGGAGCCACTGTCTGCAACACAGGTATTTAGTATTTATTCTCCTGGTGATGGACTCACATCGTGCATACCTAAGCCTGCAAATAACGTGTCTGTCATTTGCAGAAAGAGGTCCTCAGAGGGTGAATTTAGTGACGCTATCCGGCATAGCGCTCTAGCATCACTAAATTCACCCTCCGGGGACCTCATTCTGCTTAGGCCCTCAACTAATATGGCAGACCTAGGATCAGATTGAAGTTCTCCGGTTGAAGTTGGTGATGTTCACCCATTGGGCACCTCAATTATGAATTTTATCTTCTGCAAATTAGGGGATATAGAAACTTCCTAGAAGGGAAATGTAACTAAAAACAATCTTAATTTGATACTATAGATACTTCTCAGAAGATGAAGCCTAAGCAGAATGAGGTCTCCAGAGGGTGAATTTGGTGATGCTAGCCTGCTATGCGGGATAGCGTCACTAAATTCACCCTGTGGGGACCTCATTCTGCAAATGACAGACACGCTATTTGCAGGCTTGTGCATACATCACTTACTAACAACATGGGCGTAGCTAGTTTTCCTCTAAGGCGGGTTCGTCAGCTCACACCATGACCTGGTGACGGACGCATCACACAACAAATCGTTCAGACTTCTTGATGACGAACGAACATTTTGAATCATTAACTTTAATTTCCCCAACATAAGTTATGATCGAACCACTGCATTGGTAGTTCGTGTAACACATATGGGTACACTATACAAATATTGTCTCAGTGGATTAACTCCAATAGTTTTGTACGATAGATTCTTAATGCTGTTTCGAGAATGGAGGGTATTCAGGTCACAACATTAATAATTAAAATAGCGCGATTCACTATTAAGCATAAGCGTCATAACAGTAAAATCTAACTGTTTCGAACTTTGGATAATTGGTTTGTCTCTTCTGTAAATCGAAAAGATGTCTTTGGTACCTTCTTAAATTAATGTCTTTTTGACAACACAGTGTCTTGTATGTTTCGAGAACATGCATAATGTAGACATTGCATGGTCGGGGCATTGTCCTTCCCAGGTCGGGTTCATCGAACCCATTCGAACCTTAGCTGGTTACGCCCATCCTTGACTAACAAAATATGTGACCCGCCATATCAAATCCAGTCGTAAGTCGGGATTTTTTTACCCTGTGCCAATGCATTCTCTTATATATGCGAGTCGACCATAGGTCGCCTCGCATATATAAGAGAATGCATTGGGCTAACAATTTTTTATCATTTTTTTAAAATAAATGTTTCTTACAATTTTTAGGACATCAAATAAAAAACATCCATTACCCTGCAGGAAGCCCGACACATATATAGAAGCATATAGATGAGTGTCGTCTGCTCATGTTTGTCTGGGGCTCTGTATGGGTGAAATTATAAAATTGTTAAAGAATACAAGAAAAAATTATTAAAATTGTAAAAAATTGTTAGGCCAATGCATTCTCTTATATATGCAAGGCGACCTATGGTTGACTCGCATATATAAGAGACTGCATTGGCACAGGGTAAAAAAAATCCCGACTTACGACTGGATTTGATATGGTGGGTCACATATAACAAAGGTCAGATAAACAAAATAGCCCCATTCTCAAAGAAGTTTTTTTTAATTAAACATGTAATGGCAGAATATATTTATATCCTGGAGATGGGTGCAATATTGTGACAAATATACTGAACAAAGAAATGCCCTCTTAAAACTTGCCATTATTTCTAACGTCAATGAACTCATGGACTCCCCTTTAAACTTTCTAATAAATCCACAGCCAGTGAATTCAACAAGAGTCTTATCTGAGTTTATAAGACAATTCTGATGAAGGTTTTGTGGCAGAACTTTAATTAACAGCAAGCTTGAATTTAGTGTGTCTGTCATTTGCAGAATGAGGTCCCCAGAGGGTGAATTTAGTGGTGCTACCATGCATGGTGGTCTAGCATCACTAAATTCACCCTCTGTGACCTCTTTCTGCTTAGTCTGGAAAGATTCTATTTCTTTTTTAGTTTAGTTTCTCTATATCCCCAAATTGGCAGACGACACATTGCATAATCGAGGTTCCCAATGGGTGTACATCACAATATTCACCATTTGGGAACTTCAATCTGAGTCTATGTCTCCCATAGCAGATGAGGCCATGCAGAATGAGGTCCCCAGAGGGTGAATTTAGTGTAAACATATTTTTATTTCCAAATCCAACATAACATAATATACAGATGATACAAATATGCAAATATAAGAGATAAGAGATAATGTATGGAAATGAGGATCAGACAACAAGCCTGAGGGCTTATATGAAGTCTTCTCCTCTTTGGCGACATGCCCCTTCCCCAATAAGTGAGGGAGGGGTATCGATCAGACGGGAAAGGATTGAAATAATGTTTTTTTGGAGAAATTGAGATATCTAACTAAGTTTGAGTTAGGGATGGAAACAGGGAGAAGATAGTGTTAGGGATAGCAAGAGGCAGGGAAAGAGAGAGAGAGAGAGAGAGAGAGAGGGGGTGAATTTGGTGATGCTAGCCCACTATGTGGGATAGTGTCTCTGAATTCACCCTCTGGGGACCTCAATTTGCAAATTACAGGCACACTAAACTCAGACTTGATTAACAGCCTGATTGCTTTGATGCCAAATCAGTGATGTCATATGTTCCCAATTCTTATCTCTGGGGAATTTTAAATTCCTGCATTTAGTATTAAAACAGGTCATTGTGTGAGCGTCACAATAAATGAACTTAAATACTGAATTGTCTGTGTGATGAGTTTATAGGTCATGGCTACAGTTCATTACCCGCGTGATGAGTTTATAGGTCATGGCTACAGTTCATTACCCGCGTGATGAGATGGCTACGGCAATCTCGACAGATGTTGAAAAAAAATCAGAAGTTAATCTCGGAAGTGTCAGTGGTGAACTGTTGACGATTTGACACATTTCCTATAAGATCAATCCCATGATGCCACTGAAGCATATTCACAAAAGCAGTTCTGAACATGATTTTTCCCCTGGCAATTTTCTACGAACGACTACAGGAAATTGTATTTCTAAAGAGTTCATAGAATAAAATTTTAACCCTATTTAAAACAAAGCAGTGGGCGTAAGATAGAATCAAGTTTGGAAATAGTGTGTCTGACAATTGCAGATTGAGGTCTGCAGAAGATGAATTTTGTGATGCTACTCCGCACAGCTGGCTACCATCAACAACTACACCTTCTAGTGACCTCATTCTGCTGAGGTCTCATCTTCTGTAGTCTCCAATTAACATTGTTTTAGTTACTTTTTCCCTTCTGTTCACCAACTTCAACTGGGGAACTGTAATATTATTATTATTATTATTATATTTAGATTTAAAAACGCATTAGACAGTAAATTAGTTTCAATGCGCTTTACAATAGAAATACAGTTTAAAACAAAGAGATAACACAATATGGATACTAAAAGATATGTGAGTTTAAAAGAGGCCAAGGAGAATTAAAATACTACCTAAATACAGATACGTACACAGCTAAAAAAAAAAAGTAACGAATCTGGAATATATGAAAAAATTAGTGAATCGAAAATAAGTGCGAATAATGTCAATTTGGCAACTGAAAACATTGACGAAACAGATATGTTTTCAGCAACTTTTTAATACTTTGAACAGAGTGACAGTGCCTAGGTCTCCCATAGTAGTTGAGGCATAAGCAGAATGAGGTCCCCAGAGGATGAATTTGGTGATGCTAGCTGCCGTGCGGGATAGCGTCACTAAATTCACTCCCTGGGGACCTCATTTTGCAAATGTCAAGACACACAATATCCAAACTTGTAGAATGAGAAGGTTTATTGACAGCAGTACAGTGCTATATAGGTTCAAATCGGTAGCATTACATAATAGAGATATGATCAACATTGTGTGTATAATAAGTAAGGGTATATATATAGAATATCCATATATTATGACAAGATGCAAGGTTTATTTTCGCGAGTATGATTCAGCAAATGGGGGACCGAGCTTTACCGAGGTCCCTCAATTGCTGAATCATATGAGCGAACATAAGCCTTGTATCTCATCAAACTATATGGATATTATTTTTATCCATCGCCCAAGTTTAAAGGTTGTTAGAGCTATAACAGTTGTTATTAACAGTTGGAAATTAATTGGGAAGTTCTTTAGGAAACATTTAAATCGATTTTAATATGGATTTATCTATATAGTAGATGACAAAAGTTATGGATAAATAACGATTTTGTATCTAGATATATGGAGATATAAATTTCAACATTTCCCAACAAATGTATTTGGGGTCAGGTATTTCTGTATGGGATCATCCCATTGGGATGGCGTAACTATATAGACATACAAGAGCTGTCTTCCCGCCGATCTTTTGTAAAAGTAATTCATAATGTATCCTGACTTGTTCGTGGGGGGGGGGTCCTTATTCATGGGGGGGGGTCCTTTACTTGATCCAAATCCAAATCCCCTGTGGCGAGACTCCTTTATCTGTGTCGAAGAGAACCATTTTCATCCAAGCCTGCAAATATTATGTCTGTCATTTGCAGAATGAGGTCCCCAGAGGGTGAATTTAGTGATGCTATCCCGCATAGCGGGCTAGCATCACTAAATTCACCCTCTGGGGACCTCATTCTGCTTAGGCCGTCAACTGCTATGGTAGACCTAGGATCAGAATGAAGTTCCCCAGTTGAAGTTGGTGATGTTGGGCGCCTCGATTATGCATTTTATCTGCTGCAAATTAGGGGATATGGAAACTTCCCAGAAGGGAAAATGTAACTAAAAACAATGTTAATTTGATACCATAGATACTTCCCAGAAGATGAGGCCTAAGCAGAATGAGGTCTCCAGAGGGTGAATTTAGTGATGCTAGCCCGCTATGCAGGATAGCGTCACTAAATTCATCCTCTGGGGACCTCATTCTGCAAATGACAGGCACGCTATTTGCAGGCTTGTTTTCATCAAGTAGAGTGTGAAATAATACAAACTCAAGCAGTGAAAATAAACTTATTATGCTCCAACCCCTGAAGATGGTTAGGGGGATATAGTCGACAGCTCCATCCGTCTGTCTGTCAGTCCATTGATTTGTCCATACAAACTACCGGTAACATATAACCTTGTAACTTAGGTGTTAATTATCCAATTTATTACCTATCTTGGGCGTGGTGATATGAAAGCTTGGGGAGGATACACACATACTACGGGTTTGGGGGAGGATACACACATACTACGGGTTTGGGGGAGGATACACACATACTACGGGTTTGGGGGAGGATACACACATACTACGGGTTTCTTCCATACATTTTTATCCGAGTTATTGCAATTGTTTGACTTGGAAATTTGTGAATTTTGTGTCTCTACAAACATTTGTACTTGTTATTCGGGCATGGATCATTGGATTTTGGTATGTTGATAGCCCATTTTAGATGCAAGGGTTCCCCACTTGCTATTGGGTTTGTCCATTCGTTGTTATGAACTGTGTCTGTTAACCCTTTCAGTGCCAGCGGCCGATCTCATCGGCCCTAATTTACGGTCTGTAAAATCGGCCCTAGATTATAAAAAAATTATTAAAATTGTAAAAAATCATAACAAATGATGAAAAATTGTTAGGCCAATGCATTCTCTTATATATGCGAGGCGACCTGTGGTCGACTCGCATATATAAGAGAATGCATTGGCACAGGGTATATGGGTTGATACAAAAATCGGACCTGGCACTCAAAGGGTTAAGGGGAGTCCAGCATACTGTGAAATTAAACACATTTTATATCAATCTAGAGAAATTCGCTGCATTAATATTAATTGTCAGCAACATCCTGTGCAGAAAGGCTCGTAGCTTTTAACGTTTCTCCTATACCGTACTAGTAGGTTATTAACTGTCATATTTCCTACATTATTGATCTTTGTAACATTTTGTGTTGAAAGGAGCATAGTATATTTTGTTTCCCCGATATTATAGGTTATTAACTGTCATTATTCTGACGTGATAAATTATTAAAGGCCCACTTAGTTTTCGAACCCCAGATCACATTATATAAAATATATGCCATATTATATACCATTTGAAAGAGGAAGCTCCAAAAGTTTGTATTTTCAACTTATTCGATGTAATAAATTGTGAACATGTTTTTGTTGAGATATCGAGGTCTTTTATATGCTGAAGTTTCTGCACAAAGTCGATTATTTTCAATAGAAGTGGAATAACTCTATATATTTAGATATAGAGTTATTCTCCTTCCATTGAAAATAAGCTTGTTTGAATTCTGTTCTATTCTGGGAGCCATAATGGGGGGGGGGAAATGATTTTATGATTTCAGCTATTTTCTATTACTCTATGGGCACCTTCTGAGACACTGACGTTCCAAATGGTGATGAATTATAGTATTTTAATCATATTTTATAGATTGTTATTAAATCCGTATATCAAGGCACTATAAAAAAAATAATCTGTGACTCGAAAATTAAGTGGGCCTTTAAATAAAATTTTCCTACATTTATAGATTACTAACAAACATTTTTCATACATTTATATAGGTCTTGGTAACATCCTGTGCAGAATGGCTCATGCCTTCGCTGAGCTCGAGGTTCCACATATTTATGCATTCATGTTCTTCCTTTGTGTCTACTTATTTGGTTTTACTTTCTTGGTGAGTATATATACACTGAAAGAAATTACTTCTGATAAATCAGTGTTAATCCTAGTACCGGTAAACCTTGCTTTCGACACTCAGACCCTTTGTGTGGTCTTTGACATATTGTTGTTGTTGTTCTGTTGGACATCCCTCCTTTATTTATGAGGAGCACCCCACGTGTGGGTTAAAATAAATATAAAACCTAATCTTGGTTGCGAGACAGTAATATGTAAGGTTAAAATGTAATGGTTAAGATAGTGTTATGTACACTTTTTTTAATTTTTTTTATTTGGTATGATTTTTATGTACATAACCTATTGCTTACTGTATATGATGTCACCCTACATGGTGTGACCATAAGCTTTCTAACCATATTTTGTTTGAAGGCTCATTGTGAGTTTTGTCCATATTCAACATTTGTTGTCTCTTGGGGTTACCAGTATAGATGATGAAACACAATTAAGTTATTATGCAGAGAAGAATCAAGTATCTTGTCCCTACATTGTATAATGAAAACCAAAGTAGAGTTCATCCACAAGCCTTGAAATAGGGTGTCTGTCATTTGCAGAATGAGGTCCCCAGAGGGTGAATTTAGTGATGCTACCCCACATAGCGGGCTAGCATCACCAAATTCACCCTCTGGGAACATCATTCTGCTGAGGTGTAAGCAGAATGAGGTCCCCAGAAGGTGAATTTGGTGATGCTAGCCCACTATGCGGGGTAGCATCACTAAATTCACCCTCTGGGGACCTCATTCTGCAAATGACAGACACCCTATTTCAAGGCTTGTTCATCCAAATGTTCAATTATTCTTTTAAAGGTACTCAATCCGATCAGACCCTCATAAATTACTATTTCTTTGGCTTCGGGGGTAAAAAATATTTGATTCGAGTCGATGAACCTACCCATCAACGCTCAGAGTGATCCGTTATAAATTTTTGAAGTTTTGTTATTTCTATTGTTTGTGGCCCAGAAACACGCCGTCAAAAGGATGGTCTCAGTCAAAATTGCGTTATTATTACCATTTGATTTTAGAGTTATCGATCTTCGTCCGTTTGAATAAGTGTTTCTGGGGCAATTATTAGTACACATCTCGAGAAATAACAAACTTCAAAAATCAATATCTGATCACTCTGAGCTTTGATGGGTGGGTGCCTTGACTCGAATCAAATATTTTTTACCCCTGAAGAAGTGATAGTAATTTAGGGGTGCTTAATCGGATTGAGTACCTTTAACCATGATTTGAATACGTGTTGTACCTTTTAATAATGCTGGGTAGTCTATAGTCCATGTTTCCTTCTATGTGAATCAGCTAGTGAAATCGATGGGGATAATGCTGGGTAGTCTATAGTTCATGTTTCCTTCTATGTGAATCAGCTAGTGAAATCGGTGAGGATAATGCTGTTTTACATCAAACACCTGTGTACAGTACTGCCCTAAGTAATCGACTCCTTAACCACAGCAGAATTATGGGTAACTTTTCAGGATTTAGTCGGTAATATGGCTTGTTGCCATTCATCGGAAAGCTCTCGGGGAGAGCTTTCCGATGAATGGCAACAAGCCATATTTCCGACTAAATCCTGAAAAGTTACCCATAATTCTGCTGTGGTTAAGGAGTCAATTAATTAGGGCATTACTGTATATGTCTTTCTATATCGTTCTATAGCGTTGTTGACCCGCTCACCTAAAATTCTCAAAACTGTAAATAATATCAACCGGTTTATTCCATAGAAAATGTTATATTTGTTCTGAGCCACACAAGAGTTGCCAACTGAAAGTAGTAATTTAATGTGAAAAATAAAATTTGTCACAATGTTTACATAAATACGAACTCATTTGACCTCAGGAAGTGACAGTGTAAATTAGATGTAAACAAACCGAGGTTGCTCGTAATTACGTGGCATATTCTATGCTCAATTTAACTTGAGATTATAATACATCATTATGGCTTTAAGTGAATGTTCAGACGACCACGATTCAAGCATAAGTGGAGGAATCGGGCCCAACAAAATCGTGGATAGTTTGTTCGATTGCGATGTCGTCGTAGATGATGATATCGTCGGTTGTTCGTAAGCATGTGATTGACTACCCTACGATCATTACCAGCTACGATTTTTACGTACACACGACTGCGATTACGTCGCAAGTGGAGGTAACAAAGGATACGCCACAATTTCGCATCTAAAATCAAACAGTGCTTGATATTATTTTTTTACTTGCGACTTTGTCGTGAGCATGAGCAGTCCAACTACCGGTAACGTCCTACGACGGAAATCTTTCCACTTACGATTGAATCATGGTCATCTGAATGTTCACTTAGATGTCACTCATTCCGATGTATAAAGCATCATGTACTCGTGACTTTTAAGTCATTTGGTGTTCAAATCTTGTGCCTAGTTGTGACCCTTGAGGAAGGTCACTTGTAATGTGACTGTTTCGCACCACTCATTCACTGCAGAGAATAAGTCATACAGTAATGTCCTAAATAATCGACTCCTTAACCACAGCAGAATTATGGGTAACTTTTCAGGATTTAGTCGGAAATATGGCTTGTTGCCATTCATCCATTTCCAATGAATGGCAACAAGCCATATTTCCGACTAAATCCTGAAAAGTTACCCATAATTCTGCTGTGGTTAACCCTTTACCCAACAGAAGGGCCATGTGCCAATGCATTCTCTTATATATGCGAGTCGACCATAGGTCGCCTCGCATATATAAGAGAATGCATTGGCTTAACACATTAAAAATTATAAAATTGTTAAAGAATGTAAGAAAAAACGGTAAAAAGTGTTAAAAAAAGTTTTTTTTAGGCCAATGCATTCTCTTATATATGCGAGGCGACCTATGGTCGACTCGCATATATAAGAGAATGCATTGGCACAGGGCATAACTGTAACTATCACAATGTGGTCAAGGAGCCGGTTCCAATGATATCCATATTTGTATGGTTTTATTGAGACAGACCGAACATATTTTAGGCTGTTGAAGCTTTATTTGGCCGGTTTGTTGGGTAAAGGGTTAAGGAGTCGATAATTTAGGGCATTACTGAATACAAATGACTAGGATAACAGTGTAATGTTTAAAAGCATCTTAGAGCAAGTAATTAGTTAAGCGCTACTGGTATATAAAACCGTCATTATTATAATCTTGCAGTGCATCTGTATATTGGCTGTTAAAGGTACTCAATCCGATAAAACTCCTCTCAATTACTATTTCAATGGCTTCGGGGGTCAAAAATATTTGATTCGAGTCGAAGAAGCCACCCATCAAAGCTCAGATTTTTTTAGATATCGATTTTAGAAATCTATTATTTTTCATTATCGGGAATACTTTCTGTCCCAGAACACAGTCAAAATTGCGTTATTATTACCACTTGATTTTAGAGTTATCCATCCTTGTCTGTTTGAATAGTGTTTTGGTGTACACATCTCGAGCAGATTACGCAATTGAAGGCAATTATTAGAGTACTCATCTCGAAAAAATAACAAATTTCAAAAATCAATATCTAATAACTCTGAGCTTTGTTTGATGGGTTCCTCGACTCGAATCAAATATTTTTTACCCCAAAAGCCAAAGAAATAGTAATATAGGACCCTCTGATCGGATTATTGTTGTTGGAATCTGTTGAGATGGGGACCCTCTGATCGGATTGAGTACCTTTAAGCGCTATATAAAACCGTCATTATTATAATCTTGCAGTGCATTTGTATATTGGCTGTTAAACGTTATATAAAACCGTCATTATTATAATGTTGCAGTGCATTTGTATGTTGGCTGTTATCGACAACATAATGGACAGTTTGAATCCTTGGATTAAAGAAAAATCTTGCAGCAAAACAGCCGTCAATGTACTAGTGGCCCTCGTAGTTGTGTCCGTAGCTTGCCTTCTCAGCATTCCACAAACAACGCGGGTGAGTAAACTTAATCAAATTTAACCTTTTCTATACTGAATGGATTCTCCTAATCAGCTAAAAAAAAAGTATACATTTATGCAGTCTATTATTCATCTGAAGGGGTGTATAGGTAATAAATGCTGATGACAAACATACAAAAAGATAATGAAAGAGGAGAATGATTTTAGATTATATTATTTATGTCACATGTGTACAAATTGAACGAGCAATGTTATATGATTATGGATGGAACCTTGGTCGACATTAAAATATAGCTGTAAGTGAGTGATAAAAAGAGCTCACTATTTAGATGAATAATCAAAAAGGGATTTAACCAATAAAGTTTTAAAAGATGGTTAGTCGGAGATATTTCATATTAATAAATTTTATTATTAATACTGTTCAGCCTCTATACTGAAATATATCATTACCAGGGATAACACGGAAAGAAGGACAAAAAAATCTGTCTTATTTCCATATTGGTCCCTAATACTAATGTCTTGTCTTAAAACTCATATTCATTGGTGGAAAATTTTCAGTTAATGTGTCATTTGTTGAACTTATGATCTGAACATTTCCTTAACCCTTTCAGTGCCAAGTACGATTTTTGTATCAACCCATATTTCCTTGATCATTTTTCAAATTTATTGATTATAATAATGTGATACATTGATGGAAAGAGCTCTAAGAGCTCTTTTCATCAATGTATCACATTATTATAATCAATAAATTTGAAAAATGATCAAGAAAATATGGGTTGATACAAAAATCGGACTTGGCACTGAAAGAGTTAATTATTCATTAATGAGTATTTAGTACAGAAAGGGTTAACCTGTCCTTCAGGCCTCAGAATATGGTGTTGGACATTTGCAGAATGAGGTCCCAGAGGGTGAATTAATTATGCTTCCCTGCCCAATTGTCTAGCATCACTAAATTCACCCTCTGGGGACTTCATTCTAAAAATGTCCAGCATCATATTTTGAGGCCTGCTACCATTATAAAAATGTTGAAGAGATTAGATCTAACTTTTCATCCCCTCATGGCTCAGTCAGTTATGTACCTAGTCACCACAATAAATTTGGTTGAAATCGGTGAAGGGGTCTGGGAGAAAAATCACGAACAGACAGACAGATCGTACTCTTGTATATAGATAATTACCACTGATATTTTTATGGTGTCAGATAGGACTGTCTATCTCATTTCTCAAAAATTCATCACTAATTCAAGATTGACTATTCAAAATTATTGTTATTTTTTCAGGCAGGGATGTATTTCCTGTTGTTGGTTGACAGGTCGGTCATCCGACTCAGGTTCATAGAGATCTTGCTTCTTGCCATCGGATTGATTGTAGTTTATGGTACGTACGACATGCTGTAAACAAACAAAATTGCGTCATTCCAATGATCTGATCTATATATATATGCTGAATTACTCAATGGCATAGCTTCAGGTTATTTCCAAGAATTGTTGCATTGCTCTGTATAAGGTGCATTAGAATTGGAATAATAACTGATCCTATATCATTGCAACAAACAAGCCATGTGGGCAATTTGGATGGAACAGAAAGTTAAATCTAGACAGACTGACTGGGGTGAAATATATATATAAAATTACCAAAAAAAATACGAAATTACAAGACTTCCAATTCCAAATTAATCGCAATATCATATTTACAAATATTTTTCTAGAAAAATGCAAGATTACAACATATAACTTAAGAAATAAAGAGCACAGAACATATACTAGCTAACTGTCCCAAAATAAAACCACTATGGGAACTTTTTTTCAAATGTACTAAATCTGTACTGTGATCTGGAGTACCCACTAAAACAGAAGATATCATATTTGGAATTAAAACTATGACAAACCCTTTGCCAATAAACAATATCATATTATTGATAAAGTGTTACATATATGTAGCCAGATGTATGAAAAAAGTCTAAAGTATTGAATCTGCATGTCAATTCTTAAAACAAGTGTACCAAACAGAAACACTAGCAACCAAATAGAATTTGGCATTGAATAGAAACCTTGGGTAAAATGGGACAGTGTCACAGTAATGTCCTTACAGTAAATTTCTAATTAACCCTTTGAGTGCCAGGGGCCGATCTCATCGGCCCTAAACCTACAAAATAAGTCTGTTAAAGAATATAAGAATAAATTATTAAAATTGTAAAAAATTGTAAAAACAAAACTAAACAAACAAAATTGTTAAGCCAATGCATTCTCTTATATATGCGAGGCGACCTATGGTCGACTCGCATATATAAGAGAATGCATTGGCACAGGGTATATGGGTTGATACAAAAATCGACCTGGCACTCAAAGGGTTAAATAAACATAAAAAAAAAAAGAGAATGAGAAAAAGGATTGCCAAAATGGATTACCAAAAAGGATTTCTCGAGAATAGAATTCACAATTTCTTTTACAAAAAGTCAGAACTCCATAATGACCATATCCTTCTCACCTAAAACAGAATTATACAGTCGAAAATAACAAAAATATAACAGAATTATACAGTCGAAAATAACAAAAATATAACAGAATTATACAGTCGAAAATAACAAAAATATATGAATCATGCGACTGAGGATTCACCTAAAACAGAATTATACAGTCGAAAATAACAAAAATATATGAATCATGCGACTGAGGATTCACATTTTACTGTCTTCCAAATGATCTAATACTATCAACCCAAATGATCTAATACTATCAACCCAAATGATCTAATACTATCAACCCAAATGATCTAATACTATCAACCCAAATGATCTAATACTATCAACCTAAATGATCTAATACTATCAACCTAAATGATCTAATACTATCAACCTAAATGATCTAATACTATCAACCCAAATGATATAATACTATCAACCTAAATGATCTAATACTATCAACCTGGCATTGATAAGTAGTGATAATAGGAAACATACATATGATCCATATATCATTGAATTTCATTTTCAAGACTTCTTCAGATTTACACTAGCTGATGTCGCGATTGATTCATAGTACTTTGATATCAATTTAACACAAACCTATAGATTAATTGCAATTGTGAGGAGAAAAGTTGTAAACTGATTATCTAAATTGACAAATTTTGTTTGGTCATAATTTGTCTAATATAACAATTGAAGTGTCTATAATGTAACACAGAAAGTATTTGAAATAGCCTTTGCCAAAGTATAAGAATCAATTTTACAAAAATTTCTATCTAATATCTAAGAGAATTTGCCAAAAGTAAATTTTGGGCCAGTGTGGACCCTTGATATATGATCGAAAATCGTTGTTAATCAGCTTCAAAATCAACAATGAATTAGCTCTAATTTATTCTTTAGCGACTATTTAGTCATCTTACAGGGTTACAATCATTTTGTAGTTTATTGTCAAGGTGAACTTGAATACAATTAAGCACCATGATATCGCTGAAAGTTGCCTATTTGATGAGGAAAGTAAACTCCTTGTTTAGTAGTACATAATCAAGTTTTTAAACTTGTTGTGTATTTTTACAGTGAAACAGAATTTTCACCTGATTGAGAGAATAGTGTTTGGGATTTGGTGTGGACTTTCAGCCGTCAACTGCATAGTAAGTATTATCTCAGTATTAGGCCTTTATCACACGTTCACACTGTCATGCGTTTAGCTATCTGGATATCTGTTTTGTGTTGTCCAAATTAATATTGGTGGAAACTGGCCATTCGGTCACATCACTGCCCAGATCTTGTGTGCGTATTGTTTATTCCTCTGTCTATACCTATACAGGCTAATACAATGTTCATGCATTATCCAATAAATAATGTTATTCCTTATTATACCCCCCCCCCCCCCCATAACTAAGTTATTGTGGGGTATATCATATAGGAATCAGCTTTTCTGTATCGCTGTCCATCTGTCCATCCATCTGTGTCGTACCGTCTGTGGACACAAATAGTGCTCAAATTTCAAGGAAATTTATTATGGATGTTCACCACTATGAGGACATTCAATTGCGTGTTTTGTTTAGGTATTTCGTTCTATAGTTATTCATCTTTGTTTATCTGTCCTTCTGTCTGAGTGTATTAGCCATAGGTTATAGGTATACCCACACTAGGTGGTATGCCACAAGGGGGTATGCACCGGGCGACAGTCCATCTCTTGTTGAGAATGACATGTTTTAATTTGTTTTGCAGTGTACATGGTTGTGTATGATATATTTTTTATTTTATTTTTTTTGTGGGTACATGGTTGTGTATGATATTTTTTATTTTTGTTTGGAGGGTACATGGTTGTGTATGATATCTTTTTATTATGTTTACCCATACCATAGTATGGTAAACATAGTGTCGTTGTCCGGATTGACGACTCGTCGTTAGTCCGTCTGTCTGTCTGTCTGTAGACACTTTACGCATGGTGCGATAACTCAAACATTTTATATCTGATCGGAACCAAATTTTGTATATGAATTTGTCAGCACCAAATACAGATCGAGTTCGAATATGGGTTCGATCCAAGTTTTTTTCACGGAGTTATGGCCCTTTTTCGACTTAGAATTCATGCATGCTACCATAACTAAAAAAAAATTTATCTGATCAGAATCAAATTTGGTATGCAAGTTTCTCGGACCAAAATACAGATCGAGTTCGAATATGGGTTTGATCCGATATTTTTCAATGGAGTTATGGCCCTTTGACACAGAATTTCTGCATATTTTGATAAATCAACCATTTTTCAACTGATAAGAACCAAATTTGGTATGCGAGTTTCTCAACTCAAAATACAAATCGAGATTGAATATGGGTTAGATCCAACATTTTATACCAGAGTTATGGCCCTTGTTCAACTAAGAATTGAACAGATAACCATAGCAGTCAACAAATAATTGATTACCAGCACCAGCAGTAAAACATTAGCTCTGTAAGAGACAAGCAGTATCTGAGTTATTGATAATTAGAGTTATTTTTAGACATTAGTGTGAGGAGAAATAGCTATCTGTTGTTTATTGAATTTCCATAGTGTGTGGACAGTGACTTCTCAGGATTTATCAACTCCAACATAGCTCTCTGGTCTTGCATGGATTTTGGGATTAATATTAACCCATTCCATAGTCACATGATATCTGATAGGCAGATATTAAATTATATCTTTCACTTTGAGCCAGGTTCAGTAAGGATTTCTAAAAACATTAGAGGAAATGTCTTATTTTGAAATTCCCTCTATTGCATTTGGGGTGCAGGATAATAATTATGTTGCTTGTATTCTTGAGACGGACTTATTGTGTGGGCTTCTAAATCCATATACATGCATTTATAGACTATTTTGATCAGTTCATTAGTGTGATTAAGATCAACCCCTTGCTATCTCATTTAATAACTCAAATATTTGTCATTGATTATATTATATTTCAAGTCATAGTTTATGATAACACACCCCTAACCTGTACAGAGAGGGTCATTTGGTTTAATTGCTTTAAAATATTATCAAAATTAACCCACCCATTCCATAGACATACAGTATGCTATCCAATGTAATAAATCTAATATCTTCAATCTCATATCCCTGGTGACCTCTAGTTATCTCATAATTATGCATTAAAGTATGTTATATCCAATCATTATCAATCATATTTTACGAAATTTTTAAAATAGTTTATCTTTAACTGTTATGTATGGTTCTTCTGCCTGACTATGGACTGAGCTCTATAAGACTATATATCTATTTTAAACTGACTTAATAGGTTGGAATCAAATGCCATATCCATGTTCATATGGACGGTGCCCAATAAGTCTTATGCCACTTGTGAACTTAAAGGTACTCAATCCGATTTGATGGTCCCCATATCATCAGATTCCAACAACAACAGTTTTTTTGAAATTCCGCTTCTGTTTTCAGAGTCAATTAATTGCCCAAAAATAATGCTAACCACAGTCCACTAGTATAAAATTGCCCAAAATCTGTTATTTATCAACATTTTGTACAATGAAATTTTGCTACTTTGTCATATATCTCACACAAAAAAAACACTTGATTTTAGAGTTATCCATCTTCATCAACTTTCATACGGCCACTAAATATTCCAGGTGGTTAAAGATAATAGATTTTAAAAATTGATATCTGCTTATTCTGAGCTTTGAGGAATGGGTTCCTCGATTTGAATAAAATATTTTTTACCCCCGAAGCCAAATAAAACATAACTGAGGGGTGCTTAATCGGATCGAGTAGCTTTAATAGTAAGATGTGAATTGTTGAAAAGGTTGGTGTAAGGATTTATGAAAATAGCTAATCGTTATTGCCAAGGTATGGGTTAAACATCTGCCGATCGTGATCGGCCTCTCGTTTTTGTTTGGAGGGTACATGGTTTTGTATGATATATATATATATTTTGGCAGCATACATGGTTGTGTATGATATATATTTTATTTTTTTTGGAGGGTACATGGTTGTGTATGAGATGTTTTAATATTATTGCTGCGTACATGATATATTTTTTTTTAATTTGCAGAGTACATGGTTGTGTATGATATATATATATATATATATTTTGGCAGGGTACATGGTTTTGTATGATATATATATGTTTTTTTTGGTGGGTACATGGTTGTGTATGATATATATATATATTTTGGCAGGGTACATGGTTGTGTATGATATATATATGTTTTTTTTGGTGGGTACATGGTTGTGTATGATATATATATATATTTTGGCAGGGTACATGGTTTTGTATGATATATTTTTGTTTAGTTTTGGAGGGTACATGGTTGTGTATGATATGTGTTCATTTTATTCTGGGTACATGTTATATTTTTAATTTGTTTTGCAGAGTACATGGTTGTGTATGATATATATATATATATATATTTTTAGGGTACATGTTTGTGTATGATATGTTTTAATTTTATTGCTGTGTACATGATATATTTTTTATTTGTTTTGCAGGGTACATGGTTGTGTATGATATGTTTTAATTTTATTGCCGGGTACATGATATATTTTTTATTTGTTTTGCAGGGTACATGGTTGTACACGTTCATCACCAGTCGAGGGCTCACACTTCAGGTGGAGAGCGATATTAAAGGCTTCCATTATTCTGATGACTGGGTCATTGTTAGTTGGTGTATCTCCCTGTTTCCGTTCCTATTTGTGATCATTGGTGCAGCGCACAGTTATATGCAGACTAAAGGCTCCGTGGCAAAGGTACGGCACAATCGCCATTACATTATAAAGATCTATTAAAGGTTCCAGACATCCATTACAATAACAGCAACATACAGTAATGCCCTAAGTAATCGACTCCTTAAACACAGCAGAATTATGGGTAACTTTTCAAGATTTAGTCGGAAATATGGCTTGTTGCCATTCATTGGAAAGCTCTCGGGGAGAGCTTTCCGATGAATGGCAACAAGCCATATTTCCGACTAAAACCTGAAAAGTTACCCATAATTCTGCTGTGTTTAAGGAGTCGATTACTTAGGGCATTACTGTACACAATCTAATTCAACCCTTAGTGTACTGAATGGATTCTCCCACTCAGTTATAATAGTATACATTGGAGTGGCCTATAGTTCAACTCGATGGGTTTTCATGAAATATAAGCAGACGCAGATAATAAAAATTCAGAAGGATTCCAATTTATTGGAGGGAAATGTTCAGATAATAAGTTCAACAAATGACATGTCGAATTTTTTTTTTTGGCCAAATTTCAAAATGATTTGCCAAATTTAATTCAGGGTACATATAATTGGGGAAATTGAAGAAAATTCTTATTTGTTTTATCTTTGTTATATAATGTAGATACTAATCATATACATAGGTAAAATGAGCTAGTTAAGCAAGCTAGTTTTATTAAAGGTACTCAATCCTATCAGACGCTCCTAAATTACTATTTCTTTGGCTTCAGGGGTAAAAAATATTTGATTCGAGTTGAGGAACCGACCCATCAAAGCTCAGAGTGATCAGATATTGATTTTTGAAGTTTGTTATTTCTCGAGATGTGTACTAATAATTGGTCCAGAAACATGTGGTCAAATGGACAAATTACGGATGAAGATGGATAACTCTAAAATTTAACCACTTGATTTTAGCGTTATCCATCTTCATCCGCAATTTTGACCGAGACCATCCTTTTGATGGCTTGTTTCTGGGCCACAAACAATAGAAATAACAAACTTCAAAATTCGACATCTGATCACTCTGAGCTTTGATGGGTGGGTTCCTCGACTCGAATCAAATATTTTTTACCCCCGGAGCCAAAGAAATAGTAATTTAGGAGCATCTGATCGGATTGAGTACCTTTAATAGTAGTAATATAATATCTAAGCGACACCGTGAATTTACATTTAATATTTCTAGACAGATATCAAACTACAATTATATGTAATTAAAGCATACATATTGCATACATATTATTTCATCCTGTATTTCAGTTGGCAACAAAGCCAAGCCACCAATAAATCTGTTGCTCGCCATTCATATTCAACATATTAACCCTTTACCCAACAAACCGGCCAAAACCGGCCAAGTAAAGCTTCAACAGCCTAAAATATCTTCGGTCTGTCTCAATAGAACCATACAAATATGGATATCATTGGAATCGGCTCCTTGACCACATTGTGATAGTTACAGTTATGCCCTGTGCCAATGCATTCTCTTATATATGCGAGTCGACCATAGGTCGCCTCGCATATATAAGAGAATGCATTGGCCTAAAAAAAATCTTTTTTTAACACTTTTTACCATTTTTTCTTACATTCTTTAACAATTTTATAATTTTTAATGTGTTAAGCCAATGCATTCTCTTATATATGCGAGGCGACCTATGGTCGACTCGCATATATAAGAGAATGCATTGGCACAGGGCCCTTCTGTTGGGTAAAGGGTTAACCTATTGTCTTATATCTTATACTCGCTGTTTATAAAACACGGATACCATAAATACGTTGTGCACAATGTCTCCATTAATTTGCATATGAAGGGGATTAACTGTCAAGCCTGCAAATAGCGTGTCTGTCATTTGCAGAACGAGGTCCCCAGGGGGTGAATTTAGTGACGCTATCCCGCATAGCCCATTGGGCACCTCAATTATGAATTTTATTTTCTGCAAATTAGGGGATATTGAAACTTCCTAGAAGGTAAATGTAACTAAAAACAATATTAATTTGATACTATAGATACTTCCCAGAAGATGAGGCCTAAGCAGAATGAGGTCTCCAGAGGGTGAATTTGGTGATGCTAGCTCGCTGTGCGGGAGAGCATCACTAAATTGTCCCTCTGGGGACCTCAATCTGCAAATGACAGACACGCTATTTGCAGGCTTGTTAACTGTAACAAACAATTTTATAATTACCTTTTGCTGTTTTGTGCAAAGTGACGTAACATACCTTGCGAGCCTATTACAAACAAATTACTTATAAAAACCTCAATGACATATTGTCAGAATTCAATGCACCTTTTGCTAGTCCAGCATTATCAACATACGTTCCCATTACCACTCGCCTTTTATCATGTTCAGGTGTGCGTTCATTCAGGCAGAGTGGTTAATTGACATTTTCTATTTTTATTCCAGCGCGTGTCAAAATGTTGTTGTGGTAAGAAAACAGACGATTATCGGCATGAGAACTCAACATGTGGGTATCAATGTGGTGAGCTTGAACCTACAGCACCACCTTACCTGTACATGGACCACTCGTATCAAATGGACGAGGTTGTGCCTTACAAACCCCATTACGAGCCTGAGGCAGAACCTCTAAATATGGAGTCGCACATGAGTCAAGTGTGACGACGATAGAGTGTGTATTCATTATGGCGACTTAAATAAACATCTCATTCATACACAGATTGCCATGGTTACGTGGGAGACATCATCGTATTTACATGGGAGGCATGACCATATATGGTAAATTACCATAGTTACATCAGAAGCATCACCATATATGTTAAAATCACCATAATTACATGTGAGGTGTGACCTTATATGGCACAATCATGGATATATGGAAGGTATCAGCACATGGTAAATTCACCATAGTTACATGGAAGTCAATACCATATATGGTAAAATCACCATGACTACATGGGACACATCACTGGATATATAGACAGCATCACCATATATGGTATAATCACCATAGTTACATGGAACACATCACCATGGATACAAGAGACATCACCATGGATACATGGCAGATATCACCATGGAGATATGGGAGACATCACCATAGTTACATGGATCAAATAACTTGAAGCTCACTTCTATACCAACGATGTAGTTGTTTCATTCATCCAAGGATTTGTCTACATTTTAACCCATTTTATACTAAATGGATTCTCCCACTCAGTTATAAAAGTATACAATGAAATGCTCTATTATTCATTTGGAGGGATTTAAGGATATATGAGCAGACGACGGCGAGACGAAATTATAATATAAGTGCAGAAGAATCCATATTCATTTGGGAAATGTTTAGATAATTGTTGAACTTATTATCTGAACATTTCCTAAGGGTACAACTCGTCAATGAGTATTTAGTATAGAAAGGGTTAAAAAACACAGATGTTTGAGTGGTAGCGCCAGTTTATTTCTGGAGCAGTGCACAGATATCATCATCTCTCGACATATATTAAACATGTCAGCAGTTTGGATGTGTTGTTTGTGTCTGGCCAGTCAACAGAAATGCACAACAATAAAACTTATGTTAAAAATGTCATGGAACTTTGGTAGGTGGTGGTTAATTTCTGTTAAAATCATTGCATCACATAACTGTAGGGAGAAATATCTCAAAGCAATAAGTAAGATGGGGAGATGGGGAACTAATGTAATTGTCGAAAACGAAAACGATTGCCATCTCTGGGGTTAGTAGGTGGTAGATATACAGTAATGCTCTTAATAATCGACTCCTTAACCACGGCAGAATTATGGGTAATTTTTCAGGATTTAGTCGGAAATATGGCTTGTTGCCATTCATTGGAAAGCTCTCGCCGAGAGCGTTCTGATGAATGGCAACAAGCCATATTTCCGACTAAATCCTGAAAAATTACCCATAATTCTGCTGTGGAGTCAATTATTTAGGGCATTACTGTAATTGTGGAAGTGAAAATGATTGCCATCTCTGGGGTGAGAAGGTGGTAGATATATGATTGACATTGACTTCACAGCTGCAATTTGAAGAATAATGATTATTGATTGTCATTAAATTTGATACCAGTGTCATTAAATGCTGCTTATAGACGGTCTGTCTCTTCTCGTCCACAATTACAACAACAACATAATTTTTATAAATCCCGATTACAACACTTTAAATAACTAATGTGTGAATACAAAATTATTTGTCTATAAAGTCAACATAAAGTGGTTTATTTTTATCATAATTCTCGCAATTTTCCTTGATTGAGGGTGCTAACAAGATAAGAGTGCTCTCTCTTGGTACAATTCGAATGTTTTCACGCAGATATCTGTCTAAAACAGTCCCATGAATGACATAAGAATTTCTAAATAAAATTATATTAATTGACTGAGGCATTAATTGACTAATTTATATTAATTGACACCTGGGCAGGTGTCCTTGTTTAACCCTTTCAGTGCCAGGTCCGATTTTTATATCAACCCATATTTCCTTGATCATTTTTCAGATTTATTGATTATAATAATGTGATACATTGATGGAAAGAGCTTCAAGAGTTCTTTCCACCAATGTATCACATTATTATAATCAATAAATTTGAAAAATGATCAAGGAAATATGGGTTGATATAAAAATCGGACTTGGCACTGAAAGGGTTAATATCTATTATTTTATACCCTGGAATCGATATAAAACCTGCTGGAAAAGTTAGACCATCTTTAGTTATAAAAATTGTTTCTGTTAACCCTTTCATGGGGTTCATGATAGGAGCAGCGCTGGTGCAGCATTAAAGTTCAATTGTCAGTGCATTCCCTTATATATGCGAGCCTCCCATAGGGAGCCTCGCATTTATAAGAGAATGCACTGGCACTCACAATTATATAAATATTGTTAGGCCAATGTAGAGCATTACTGTAAATGCGAGGCTCCATATGGCACATGGTTTTCACAAAATTTCAGAAAGCTCCATTCTTGGACGGGTTAACCTGACGACTGCGTCTAGGACCACTGACTGTTAAAACTTGATTGGGCCTCTGACTTCATGTGCAGTGGTTTCAATGACCCCATCCATATATAACTTCCAGAATATGACATGCATGGGAAGAAAGACAACTTAATTTATATTGAGCTGCAGTGAGCATAAGGGAGGTAATTCTACTCAATAATTTTCAACACTGGAGATCCAGAGATTGTGGTGTCTGCCAAATCTTAAAGTTGTTAGCAAAACATGGCATTTGCACTGATTTTTGTATCAAATTTAGGGTACACTCAGGTACACTACCATTATAAAGTCAAATGAATGCTTATTATCTCTCTGTCTTTCCAAATTATTACTGCAAATATTTGTTTAGTAAGACCTGGAGCTTCACACAGTAAAGCAGAAAAAATGTGCATATAAAATATCTGTGCATGAACCAACCCAGAGGGCGACTTGGGAGACATTTTCTCCCTAAAATGTGCTACGTCTCTCTAATTTTGGCCCAGGGAGAAGTGACTTATCTGTTATAGGCCACTATGCATATGTCAAAACTGCATATCTAAAGCATATTTAGTGATTATAACAAGGGCGATTTTTTCCGGGCACGTATGCCGTGGTGGGTGGGTGGTCGATGGGACCAACAAACAATTTTTTTCCGCAACTCAAAATTGTTTTTCTGCAAGTCTTTTTGACTGTACACCTTAGAATAAGAGAAATAATGTAATTGTATCTTCTAAACAGGCAGTTATCGTGTTGTATTTTGTTGCAAATTTTGAAATCCAAGATGGCCACTGGCAATCATGTTTTTTTGGCCAAATGACCCGTTCCTATTTACATGTCAATGTAAACATCCATGACAAATAGTATGCATAGAAATTCATATACAGCTGTTTACAGTGAATTTCCCCCCCCCCCCCCCCCCCCCCCCCCCCGCAAATCTCTGTTTTAGTGTTAAAAGGGGGGGTGGGTGTCCAAAAATGGTCGGAAAAGACTGCCGAAAATGGAAAAAAAATTGGATGCGGGGTTGGGTGGGTCCCAACAAGGGTCGAAAGTAAAAAAATCATCATATGTGCCTGAAATTTTTTCTGACCCCCCCCCCCCCCCCCCCCCCCACTGATTATAATAGTATTTATTGCCACCTAACAATGTTCTGATGACATATCAGACCAGGTTTTAAAGATGCTCTATCTCTTCCTGTAACAATTTTTATATAGTTTCCTGGATATAAAATAATAGATATGAATCGAAGACCGCTGTCTGGAAACACTTCTATCGATTAATATTGATTTTATTTAGAATTTTCTGGTATAATACATATAATCAATTGTGACATTTTTAACCCTTTACCCAACAGAACGGCCCTGTGCCAATGCATTCTCTTCTATATGCGAGTCGACCATAGGTCGCCTCGCATATATAAGAGAATGCATTGGCTTAACACATTAAAAATTATAAAATTGTTAAAGAATGTAAGAAAAAATGGTAAAAAGTGTTAAAAAAAATATTTTTTTTAGGCCAATGCATTCTCTTATATATGTGAGGCGACCTATGGTCGACTCGCATATATAAGAGAATGCATTGGCACAGGGCATAACTGTAACCATCACAATGTGGTCAATGAGCTGGTTTCAGTGATATCCATATTTGTATGGTTTTATTGAGACAGACCCAAGATAATTTAGGCTGTTGCAGCTTTATTTGGCCGTTTTTGGCCGGTTTGTTGGGTAAAGGGGAGGCTATAGTTAGAACTGATCTGGCGTGAAACTTCAGGCGATCTCAGATAGAGGTAAGAGTTCTCCCATTTGCTATACTCCGAATATTTCTCCGAGTCACGAGGAAATTTTCAGAGCGTAGTAAGCCAGAGAAATCTATTTCTATCTGAGATTGCATGAAGTCCCAATTGATTGTATGTATTATGACAGGAAATAAGATAAATAGTAATCGAAAGAAGCATTTCCTGACAGGGGTCATCGGTTCATATTTATTATTTTATGCCCAGGAAACTAGATAAAATTTGTTATAGGAAGAGATAGTCCATCTTATATTGCTGTATACATAACTTGACTGGTTTTTTTGGCAAACTTTTTTTGCTGTTATATGTGTCATCAAATTAGGATATTTTTACACATACCATTCAATCCAAAACACGTGACAAAGCAATGCATTTAGCTTCACTAAGGATATTTTTACACATACCATTCAATCAAAAACACTTGACAAAGCAATGCATTTAGCTTCACTAAGGATCAGTTTCATCGAAGTCATAATTTGTTTTGAATTAATTTGTTTATATTATCGAGTGAATGAATTGCGAGGATTTTGCTGCGAATGTAGGAGTGGATATGCGGTATATGTTATAGTTATTTATGTACTTTGTAAATGTGAACAGGAGTACTTCCTGTTTAAATTGAAATATTTTGAATTGCATTTAGCGTGTTTGAAGGAAATAAGTGTACACAATATGTGGCACTAATGCTAATTAACTGGACTGGTCTATTGCAGACACCTTCAGTAGAACACTAAAATTCCAAACTCATTATCTTCTCCACATATTCTTAGAGCCACAGGTACCAGTGTTCAAACATTTGCTGTACCAATTTATAGCTTAAATATCTTTTGTTGTGTTATGATCTGCAGATAAAATCATGATTGAAAATGCATATGTGACCCGCCATATCAAATCCAGTTGTAAGTCGGGATTTTTTTAGCCTGTGCCAATGCATTATCTTATATATGCGAGTCGACCATAGGTCGCCTCGCATATATAAGAGAATGCATTGGCCTAACAATTTTTTACAATTTTAATAATTTTTTCTTGTATTCTTTAACAATTTTATAATTTCACCCATACAGAGCCCCAGAGAAACATGAGCAGACGACACTCTTCTATATGCTTCTATATATGTGTGGGGCTCCCTGCAGGGTAATGGATGTTTTTTTATTTTATGTCCTAAACATTTTAAGAAACATTTATTTTAAAAAAATGATAAAAAATTGTTAGGCCAATGCATTCTCTTATATATGCGAGGCGACCTATGGTCGACTCGCATATATAAGAGAATGCATTGGCACAGGGTAAAAAAAATCCCGACTTACGACTGGATTTGATATGGCGGGTCACATATTTCTTTACAATGTAGAAATGATCACTTCTACAACAAATGGGTGTGCTGTTTTCTGGCATAATTATTCATTCACCAGTCATCGCTGTTTGAATCATGGTGAGCCGATTGGACGAGTGTTGTGATAGAGTAGCTTTAAATTGAATCCTAATTTTAGAGGTACTCAATCCGATCAGAGGGTCCCCATATCATCAAGATACAACAACAACAACATTTCTTCAAAATACGCTTTAGTTATCAGAATTGTTTATTGCAACAAAATAAACTTCAAAAATTGATATCTGATCACTCTGAGCTTTGATGGGTAGGTTCCTCAACTCGAATCAAATATTTTTTACCCCGAAGCCAAAGAAATAGTAAGTTTAGGGGTGTTTAATCGGATTGAGTACCTTTAAACAAAATTTGTCTGTTATCCACCAAAAGCTCATGCTATGCTCAGGTATTTTGTACATTTTCACAGTGGAATTTCGAACTTTATCTCAGGCCAACAAAATGTCAAGAATGAATGTTTTTAATAAATAAAATCTAATAGTGCTGTGCATTGGGGAGGGACTACCATGACTCAAATTTAATGTTTTTCCCCCTAAAACCAAAGAATTGGTATAAAGCTATCGGTGTTAAATTTAAACTAGTATCTTTAAATTCAATCTTCCAGTTTGAGATTTTGAGTTTGAGAGATGACATAACATCTCTTCCTATGTCTTATCGATTCATAAGTTAAAAATTAATTACATGCCACAGGTTAGGCATAGAATGCCAAAGTTGTTGTTTTTTTTTCCTTTTGTTAACCCTTTCACATTAATAACATTATTATAATCAATAAATTTGAAATATGATCAAGGAAATATTGGTTGATACAAAAATCGGAATTGGCAGTGAAAGGGTTATTGTTCATTCTGTTCATATATTTTGTGTTTATTTGTGACATAGATTCATTTGTTGAACAAATTGATGTTTAATCATACTTCCTATTTTACATGTAAACTGGATGAAACTTTTTATTGAAACAATTATTCCTTGTTATATTCCATGATTCACTTATGAAAATTATTTTTGACATTCTGATATCATCTGTTGTTTATTGTTTCAAAAAAGAAGAAATTTTCTGTCCAATATAAATGCTATACTTGATTTGCTGCAGGGCTAACAAATATTTCATTTTCGCGGTGCAAGAAAAACATTACTGTATTATCCTTATTAACCGTATTTATCTTTATCTTACATTAGCTTCTTTTTCCACGAATACATTCGTTGGTGTGCTTCTGAAATGTCATACCTGTTATCTTGGCGCAAAACTTTTTATTGCATTTTCGCAATCTATGGGTTTAATTACATATGTTCATCTGATAACTTGTCAATATTTCAAGTATAAATGCCATATTACGCTGTTTTTCTTGGAAATTTGTGCTCTCAAATGTCGTATCTGGGTTTCCCATGAAAAGTATTCGCTAATTTTAAAATGACATAATTTTTATTTTCGAAAACTGTTCCCGGTAGGATAATTATGATAGGAGTGTTTTGAAGAGGAATTGCCAGAGGACGTTTCCGCCTTATCCTGAGTGGCAGACTAATCGAACCCACAAAATTCGTCAAAACTAAATACAACTTTTATCTCAAGATATGATAAATTTTACTTCTAAATGTTGTATAAAAGCAACACCATATTTTTCCTCATCAACTGCGAAAGATATGAATATGAAAGTTTATCTTTTATAACAACTTCGATATAAAGGATTTCCATGCAATGTTGTTGGCAAATACAGTAATGCCCTAAATAATCGACTCCTTAACCACAGTAGAATTATGGGTAATTTTTCAGGATTTATTCGAAGTGAGAGCTTTCCGATGAATGGCAACAAGCCATTTTTCCGACTAAATCCTGAAAAATTACCCTAATTCTGCTGTGGTTAAGGAGTCGATTATTTAGGGCATTACTATATGCTACTTTATTATTGTTTATATTATTATTTAAATTATCTCATTGACCCTGCTTTATTAACACCCCCCCCCCCCCCCCCCCCCCCCCCGTATAAGTGGTCCTGCTATTTGCTACGATGCTGGTGGGTCCTGCTGTTGTAGCTATGCTGTTAATGGGTTTGTTGGTTAGGCAAATGTCTTTAAACTGTAATTACATTAGTGAACAGAGATTATTTCTTAATTATTCACCACTGCTGTTGTGTTTAGGGTGATTGATGGCACAGGGGCATGTTGTTAAAAAGAGTAAAACTCTAAATTAAACACAAGCATGTCACTTTATCAAAAGCATCGCTATTGATATAAACACATCAATAGCATTGTGTTTGTTAAAGTGGCATGCTTGTTTAAATTAATATTTTTATTTTATTTAGATTTTTTACTCGTTCTTAAGACACGCCCCCGTGTCCATGGTTGCCACTGCTAACACTTTCATAACTTTAATTCTATCTATGTCTACCTACCATGTCAAAAATTTTATTAAAGGCCCACTTAATTTTCAAACCCCCAGACCACATTATATAAAATATGCCATATTATATACCATGAACCCCCAGACCACATTATATAAAATATGCCATATTATTAACCATTTGAAAGAGGAAGCTGCAAAACATTATATTATCAACTTATCCGGTGTAATAAGCTGTGAAGATGTTGTTTTTGTTGAGATATTGACGTCTGTTCTGTGCTAAAGTTTCTGCTCAAAGTTGATTATTTTCAATGGAAGGGGATTAACCTTTATTTAGATGTAGAGTTATTCCCCTTCCATTAAAAATAAACTACAGTTTGAATTCTGTTGCATTCTGGAAGCCATAACGGGAGAAATTATTTTATGATTTCAGCTAATGGCACGTTCTGTGACAGATGTTACAAATGGCGATCACATTGGGATCAAATCATATTTTATGGCTTAGACTGTTATTAAAACCGTATATCAAGGCACTATAAAAAAAAGTAATTGGTGACTCGAAAATTAAGTGGGCCTTTAATTATCTTCAAGTTATTGCATTATGGGTAATGTTTATTTATATCATAATGTTTATACAGTAAAACCTCTGCAAACTGAATCCTCCTCATACCAAACAAACTGCCCGGTCCCGAATTCCAAAGTGCATTGTCACAAAGAATGACCTCTATAATCTGAAACCTCTCCATTTTGGCTTATTGTTTCGTGATGGCAGGATTTGCTATAAAACTAAACTGGACAGAAAGGTCAGTCCGAAGGTTGTTTGGTTTGGAGAGCTTTTACTGTATAATGAATGGACCAAGAAGGAGTTGATCTTCTTTACATATTACCATTTACTGTCCTTTAGATTGTTATATATTTTGCAGAGGTCATTGGATATGAATATAGTGATCACAGCTTCTGCAATTCAAATTTAATGAGATTCAAGGCCATTTCTTGGAAATTTATATTAATTTTTAAGATCTTGAGAGCACTGCTTATATCACCAAAATATAATGCTATTCAAGGTAGAGTAATGCCCTAAATAATCGACTCCTTAACCCTTTACCCAACAGAACGGCCCTGTGCCAATGCATTCTTTTATATATGCGAGTCGACCATAGTTCGCCTCGCATATATAAGAGAATGCATTGGCTTAACACATTAAAAATTATAAAATTGTTAAAGAATGTAAGAAAAAATGGTAAAAAGTGTTAAAAAAAGATTTTTTTTAGGCCAATGCATTCTCTTATATATGCGAGGCGACCTATGGTCGACTCGCATATATAAGAGAATGCATTGGCACAGGGTATAACTGTAACCATCACAATGTGGTCAATGAGCCGGTTCCAATGATATATATATTTGTATGGTTTTATTGAGACAGACCCAAGATAATTTAGGCTGTTGCAGCTTTTTTTGGCCGGTTTGTTGGGTAAAGGGTTAACCACCACAGAATTATGGGTAATTTTTCAGGATTTAGTCGGAAATATGGCTTGTTGCCATTCATTGGAAAGCTCTCTGCAAATGACAGACACCCTATATCAAGGCTTGGCTCTAACTATTCAGAAAATAATCCTAAGGGAGAAATATAAAGATGGTCTATCTTTTCCTATAACAAGTTTTATTCCTCACCCATTGACGTGAGTCACATGTATTCAACGGAATCCCAGCCATTGAATACATATTAGTGTATACCTCTAGTGGAATACAAGACGGAACTATTCTTGTTGATGTTGTCGCCAAGAATGATGACGTACATTACGTCAATCATCCGCTTCCAGTGATCCCCCCATAATTACTGGTTATTTGTCAGACTTAAATCACATTAAAGATAGCTATAGTAACAATGGAGGTGACATTCATGGATTGAACTTATCTGACTTAACGGTGTAGAATAAATACAGAACACAACTTGCATCATAATCTCGAATATTTTATCGAACTCGTTGCGGACGGCGCAAAGTTATATTTCGCTCGAGCTACGCTCTCGCGAAATATATCCTTGCGCCATCCGCAACTCATTCGATAAAAGAGTCTCGATTAAGATGCGCGTTGTGTTCTGTCTATTTATATAATTTCCTGGACAAATTAAAATGGCAGATTTTGAACTTATACAGAAAATTGAGGTAACATTTCATAATTAATGCAATGACATCAAAATATTTTTTAATAGCACTTAGGAGGGGGTAGGTGGATGTTCAAGAGGACCAAAAAGTTATTTTTTCTGCAGCTAAAATAAAAATTTCCTCCATACATTGTTTCTTGTTGTAATCACATACAAAAACCTGGAAACAGACAGTAAGTGGTAAAAATTCTAATATTTTTCCAAAATGTTTTGATTTTTTGTTTCTGGGGAGGGCTAGCTGGTGTCGAAAAATGGACGGAAAAAAAACTTGCAAAAACAGAAGAAAAATAATTGGGTGGGTGGGTCCCAAAAAATTGTCAAAGGCAAAAAACATGTTAATATGTGAAATATTTGGTTATTTTTTTTAAATTTTTTTTATTGGAAACTTTGGTAAGACATTTTGAGAAAACTACTAGAGAAAACTATTATTTTTACACAAACGTGTTATCAACATATTTGAAATATAATTAGCTGTACGCTTGTTGTTATATATATATTGTGGCAACATGCAATGCCATGGGCCTTTATATGAAATGAACTTTTTTTTTTGTGTGCATATTTTTCAAAATCTGCAGTTTTTGTTTGAACTTTAGATCATGGGATTCCTGACAGATATAGCCTATGAAAAACACCATTAACCCTTTACCCAACAGAAGGGCCCTGTGCCAATGCATTCTCTTATATATGCGAGTCGCCTCACATATATAAGAGAATGCATTGGCTTAACACATTAAAAATTATAAAATTGTTAAAGAATGTAAGAAAAAATGGTAAAAAGTGTTAAAAAAAAGATTTTTTTTAGGCCAATGCATTCTCTTATATATGCGAGGCGACCTATGGTCGACTCGCATATATAAGAGAATGCATTGGCACAGGGCATAACTGTAACTATCACAATGTGGTCAAGGAGCCGGTTCCAATGATATCCATATTTGTATGGTTATATTGAGACAGACCGAAGATATTTTAGGCTGTTGAAGCTTTATTTGGCCGGTTTTGGCCGGTTTGTTGGGTAAAGGGTTAATGTTATAGGGACATTGATGTAAAACTCCCATATGTAACTTCATGGCTTAGTCCATGCCTGTTTGTTTATATACACAATGTTAGGGTACATTTTATACATTCTGGTTTACAATATGTTGCACTAATCTAAATATACATTTTTGAAGTATGATGTTTTGTTTATACGAGTTGTCACCATTGTGTTTGGTTATGCATGCTATCCTACAATGCGACTCTTATGTTGCTTTAATTTCAATCAAAACAACTATATATGGTGCAATAAAATATGTTCTCTATAGCTTTCTTGTTTCACTATATCCTGATATGAACATTTACTGTGCTGTCCTACACCATGGTGTGTTAACCCTTTACCCAACAAACCGGCCAAAACCGGCCAAATAAAGCTTCAACAGCCTAAAATATCTTCGGTCTGTCTCAATAGAACCATACAAATATGGATATCATTGGAACCGGCTCCTTGACCACATTGTGATAGTTACAGTTAGCCCTGTGCCAATGCATTCTCTTATATATGCGAGTCGACCATAGGTCGCCTCGCATATATAAGAGAATGCATTGGCCTAAAAAAAATCTTTTTTTAACACTTTTTACCATTTTTTCTTACATTCTTTAACAATTTTATAATTTTTAATGTGTTAAGCCAATGCATTCTCTTATATATGCGAGGCGACCTATGGTCGACTCGCATATATAAGAGAATGCATTGGCACAGGGCCGTTCTGTTGGGTAAAGGGTTAAGTCCATGTCTGCCAGTCAGTCTGCCTGCTGTCAGTTTACGTCTGATTTACGTCTGATTTCCATGTGATAACTTTATAGGTCTCAACTGGATGCCATTACATTTTGTATATCAATCAGAGTATTTTCGTTGGTTACGAAATGTTCCTAATCCCTGGTACTGACCCCGTTTGCATTAGCGTTTGTGGTGAACCCGTAGAATTCCAGACCACACGTAATCTTTTGATGTTGGGCTTTTCCACCATGGCGAAAATACATGAAGGACTGGCATGGATATACTATGTAGTTTCCCATCTAATCGGTTTAAGTTACATTGGGACTTCTGTCGACTTCAGACTGCTATCACCACTGGCATCTTCAGATATATGCATGCATTATTGCATGATGAATTCGATAGTAATGATATATAATATTTCAAACTATTTTCTATTCTCTTCTACAGATTATATGCATATATTGACAAATGCCAGCGATGTCTGAGACTGGGTCGTGTCGATATAAACAATTTATACTTTAACCCTCGCAATACCGAATGGATGCTCCCATTCAGTTGTATGAAAGCATGCATTGGGATAGTCTATTCCACATTAAGGGGCCCGGTGTTCTGATAATATAATAACCATGCCGTGTCCATGCACGTATGCCAATATTAGGCAATGCGGTTTAGTTCTTTGCGATTCACAGTGCAGTTGTGCTTGACATATAAGCCCATGCACATGGCTCAGCATTTTACAATTCCGGCCGCAGAGATTTTTTCATGTGGCTGGCGTTCGAAATAATATGGCTGGCGGCGTGCGATGGCAGCTTCGGGCTCTAACAAGAGTTATGGCCCATTTATTTAATTACCATGTTCGGTTTTGCCAAACCCTGGTGACGTGATGTTGGAAGTAGTTGACTAACATTTTGTCTGGTGGGTTAGCTCTATTTTAATTATATATCTCCTTTCTGACTGGCCTATAACTGATATTGCTTACAGCGGATAAGGGCACGATGAACCCAAACAAATTCACATAAAGGGGGTTAATCCAAAGTGTTCTAGGCTATTATATTCTATTATTTTTGTTTCCATTATCTTGACTTCTGTAAACTGCTGCAAGGTAGACTGCTCTGGACATCATTAATGAAGTTTCTTCAACAAACGAAGTCCAAGACGGGGGTGCCTCTACTGTAGGACCGGGATACGAGCATTCGGCATTATCGGCATCACAAAACAAGTATGATGTTTTGTTTATACCATTAATATCCTACAATACCAGAGTTTAGTGTGCCTGTCATTTGCAGAATGAGGTCCCCACAGGGTAAATCATAGCAGGCTAGCATCACTAAATTCACCTTCTGGGGACCTCATTCTGCATTTGCCTCATCTTCTCTGGAAAGTATCTTTATAATCAAATTTCTATACAAACTTCCTTCACATATATTCTATTTATTTTTGTCCCCCCCCGGGGACTATAGAAATGGGCTCCGTCCGTCTGTCTGTTTGTCACACTTTTGAGTACCTTCATGGTGTAATCATCTCCTACATATTTCATCCCAGAGATTTGAAACTTTAGAATATTGTTGCCCATATGTGCAACATTTATATAGATGACGGAAAAAAAAAATTTTAACGGAGTTATTAACCCTTTTCGACTTAGAATATTTCAACATTTTTTTTAATTTCTTTAACAAAGCGGCATCGACTTGCCACGTTTTCGGGGGACACTGTGGTCTGCTGACCTTTTATTTAGTTTATTTTCTCTATATCCCCAAATTGGCAGACGACACATTGCATAATCGAGGTTCCCAATGGGTGTACATCACGATATTCACCATTTGGAAACTTCAATCTGAATCTATGTCTCCTATAGCAGATGAGGCCATGCAGAATGAGGTTCCCAGAGGGTGTGAATTTAGTAATGCTAAATGCGGGATAGCATCACTAAATTCAACCTCAGCTTTGATGGATGGGTTCCTTGACTCGAATCAAATAGTTTTTACCCCAAGGACAAGGAAATAGTAATTTAGGAGCATCTGATTTCATTGAGTTCCTTTAACCACACAGTCCTCTATAAGTATATTCCTTATTGCGCTTATATTCCTAATTGATCTTATTGCGCTTAAGCACAACAAGGAATATCTAATGGAACTTAAGCACAATAAGAAATTTCTTATTGCTCTTAAGCATGATAAGGAATATCTGATTTCGCTTATGCGCAATAAGGAAAATTCTTATTGAGCTGAAGCTCAATTATTTATTAAATGTCAATTTGGCTTCTCATATGTGTCACCACTGAAGGGGTGGAAAGATAATTAACCTGTGGGAGCATCTAGTGTAGAAAATAATCTATAATGATACCAGTGGAGAAACCTATGGGGGGAGGTTGAGGGAGCAATGGCGGCTGAAAGTTTTAGGGTATACAAATGGCAAGATGTTGGAAATTCAAAGCATGAATATACTACAAATTTCATGAGAATTTAGTAATTATACTTTGACCGCCTGTCCATCTGCTTGTCAGTCCATCCATTTTTCTGTCCAGGCATACATCTCAGCCATGGGTTATCATCAAATCTGGATGAAATTTGTAACTCAATGCGGGTGGAATACCCATTCAAATTCTATTGAAGTATCATTTATTTCAATTTAAATGAGCCATGTGTTTGTTCTATGCAGTTGTATACCTGACAGATTTTATAATATTATTTATATATGCTGTTAACTCGTTTTCGTCTATGCTAATGATATGACTTATTTATTACGCTGATAACTCAAGTAACAATTATCAGTGCACAATGCTGATAACTAATAATTTTGTAACTAATTTTGAGGAAAACTAATTCACTTCAGCTTCTAACATATACCCTTTGAAATATACTAGATCAATGGGTCTCATAGATTGGGTTTTACATTTGGTTCATATAGGGACAGATATAGGCCATTTACCCCATATAATTATATGGACTGTTAATCTCATGGGTTAATGAGTTTAGAACCACTAGACCAACACATATTTCTAACTTTATGAGGGATGTCATGTTGGAAATTTCTAACAGTTGGAGAGCTTGAAGTACCAGTTGTAAAATGTATAGTTTGGTCCAGTTGGGAGTCGACTGGCTATAAGTCAGTGGTTTGCAGTTGGAAATTTCAAGTTGCCTTGAACCCCCTGTGCCCCCTGTATGTCAACGAATACCATATAGCTATGTCCATGTTTACAACTACTTGTTTAATGATTTGACAAGTACTGACTATCGTAGTCTTCAGAATCCCAGTCGGTTCAGTCTTTAAAGTCGTATGAGCACTCCACAGTCATTGACGGTCTTGTACGTTTAAGAGATCCTGGGTGTGTTTTTGTACGTACGTTTAGGAGATCCTGGGTGTGTTTTTGCACGAAGTCATGCAACAAATCCAGCACCACCATAGGCTGATTGTTCTCATGTCTATACGCCCTGTCACTAACTCGCGGCCATATTGGATCCACCAGGTCCGGTTCCGTGGTTTTAGTGTTACAGGGCAAAGTTTTGGAGTAGCATTTATATATGGAAGTCATGAATAATTCAAAAGCTCCACATATGGAAATGCTATTCTAAAACTTTTTAAGTGTAGCACGAAAACCACGGAACCGGAGCTGGAAGAATCTCTGAAACGGAGCTGGATGAATCTTTGAAATAACGGAACGGAGCTGGATGAATCCAATACGGCCGCGACCCAGTGATCTCGCTTATGGCATTGGCGCGAACTGGAAGATCATGAAGACTCCTTGGACGGTCGGTATTAATATCTGTTTTCCATATGGGGTTTGTGAGTCAAGAAGGAGAGTAAGGGGATTTAAAGGTCCATGTTTGAGTCCCCAATTATTTATATAAATGTATCAGTAGTATTGACTATTGTTGGCATGAAATAAAACCAACAAAAAAAATAGTCAACATACAGAACATGCAGGTGTGGGCTGTAGGTGTGTCCCCAAGTAATAAAGATTCACACAAGAATCACCTTTTATTTGCCCAGAATGCATCAAAATTAAAAACTAGGAGACAGGGTGATTCCCCTTACATCGAAAATAATAGACTGGCAGTACAGTCCAAACCAAAATTAATCACAGAACCATGCACTGAGATCACATGTCGGTACCTCGACAAAAACGTGTTCAGAGTTTATTCGACATGACAATGTTTTGGAGCTTCCTCTTTCAGATGGTATGTTGTATATAATGGTATATAAAGCCCCGGTTCCATATCCCCGATTTTCCACCCCGAATGTTCCCGAATGACTCCCGAATCATAATTTTGCAAAAATCGTGGAGTAAGTTCGGGACGAGTCGGGACAGTGATTTTTTACCCCCGAACATGATCGGCGATATCGGTGCTATCGGGGTCGATTCGGGACGATTCTGGACTCGCTCCCGACAATTTTGAAATGTTCAAAACTATCGGGAACCAAGCCGAATCGCTCCCGATTTGTCAATCATCGGGAGAAATTCGGGAGCAATTCGGCACCTATTCGGGAGTAGTCGGCAGTATTCGGCAATATTCGGGTGGATATTCTTGAGTAGTCGGCAGTATTCGGTATAGGTTATTCCCAAATTCGCCATGTGTGGCTGCTTTTATTCTGAGATCCGGTGTATCTGCAAAATTCGGCATCGATTCGGGACGTTCGGCAGCAATTGGATACCAATTCGGTATTTATTCGGCATCAATTCGGTACCAGTTCGGCATTGATTCGGGGTATATATTCGGCAACAACTCGGTGTAAGTCGGTAGTAATCCGGGAAATTCGGCAGCTACTCGCACGAAATTTCGGTATCAGTTCGGGGTAATTCTTTATCATTCGGGAAGAAATTCGGAAGCATTCTGGAATACTCGGCAATGTTCGGGACGATTAAATTTTGTCATCAGTTCGGCGGCTTTTGGAATAAAACTCGTCCAGAATTCTCTCGAATGCTGCCGATTTGGTCTGGTCCCGAATTGGTGCCGAATATACTAATTCGGGACAAAAAATCGGGAATATGGAACCGGGGCTTAATATAGAATATATTGTACATAATTTGATCTGGAGATTCGAACAGTGTGTGGGCATTTAACACTTTGCTTCCAAATATTTCATTCAAATACCTCCGCTCTCCATGCCAACCTCATCTACATATGCCAGACTACGATGATGGTATATCATAGACCGTCCGGACGTGGCTAGAGTAGAGCTTCGTGTCATGATCTAGGTATATCCTTAATATATGATATGTTTTATGGTCACATGCATATTCTATATCTTGGGAGTTGAATCATATAGTGTTCGACTCTGAGCATACACTTAAACACTTTCGCCGCGTTGCTAAACAATCTGCACTCGAAAATACTTCGTTGCTATAAAATCGTTCTTCACTGTCTTGTCAATCTTATGAAATTACAAAATATCCCCCAGGCTCAAGGGAGCATTCTTCAATCTTCAACTGCAAGGAGAAATTTGCTATTTACACAAGACCAGGTTACAATATACTCAAGTGCCCATTTTATGTTGCATCAATTGAACTATAGACCCCTGTATTCACAATCTTATAACCATTAAGACGCAGACTACGACAAGAACTATTGACAATGACGCGAATATCTATTGTGGGGGGGATACCTGCGGGGAATGTTTTCAAAATCTCCTCTTTCTTTTGATAGACATGTCATTTCTTATATCTATTGATAAGCCAGACGACAAACACGGACAATGAAACAGGCATTATACTAAAAACAAGGATTGAGTTGCGTTCGGGTTGTTGGACATGTTGGTGTTCTGTGTCGCTTTCACAACTATTGCGCGAAAAAGCGCCGTCGCCAATTTTTCAGACACAGGGGGCGAGATGTATCAATAGTATTAAACATTATTGATTGGCAAAGAAACCAAAGAGAAAGAATAGTCAAACATCTCTTTACATATATCGCTGTTATCGGTGGGAACCAAGTAACTACTCATACAGTCGTCAGATACTCCGATATTCCTACGATATCCGAATCCGCACGTGTCCTCTTCTTCGTGCTGTCCCCTGATTTCATATCATGGATGAAGTCCCACGTACAACATTCCGTCTGACGCACATTTACCCGGAGAAGGCGCAGCATATTTCCCATTTTCATCTCCAAACTCGTGTGAAGTAACAGAAGTGCATAAAAATGAGAATAGACTTGAAAAATAAATAATATTTAAAAATGCATTCATGGGCTCCGGACCTCTAGTTACAACAACAACATCTTAAATATAATCTATCGTCGTTTTCTTCTTTTTCTGTCGAAAAAAAAATGTTGAAAACCAAACATGACATGTAAATTAGACCGGCTAACAGCTGTAAATACCAAAGATTATTATCTTGTTTTGAAAAATTAAACAAATAATTATTGCTGTTCCTCTAAAACATCGTATGAATTAATTAATGCACAGAAAATTCAATATAAAACAAAATAGCGCTTCCTTCTGGTGGCACTTCGTGTTCAAAACATGTTATTTTATACACTAGAATCTAAATATAAAGTAAAATAGGTTCCATAAATATTAGCCTGGAATCCTGGATACATCTTTAATAGAATTAAATAAAAACAAATGGCGAAACGAAATCTTTACCATAATTATAAAAACAACGGCGAAACGAAAACTTGACCATACTCAGTCGCCTTTAAAGATGCATAATCCGTATTAACGCTCGCAAATTACTATTTCCTTGGTTTCAGGGGTAAATTAACTCAGAGTGATCATATATCGATGTTTGAAATATATCATCACCGATAATTTTATGTGGCCCAGATAACAGTCGAATAGAATACGGTATCGGAGCAAATTGCGGATGAAGATACTTAAAATCAAGCGGCTTTTTGTGTCAGATATTTGACAAACCGGCAAAATTTCGTTGAACAAAATGTTGATAAAAATAATAGGTTTTGGCAATTTTATACTATAGTTGACAGTGGTTAGCATTATTTTTGGGCAATTACTCGATTCTGATAACTGAAGCGGCATTTAAAAAAATGCATAGTGTTGTTGTTGGAATCTGATGATATGGGGACCATCGAATCGGATTGAGAACCTTTAAAATATCCATCGTAAAAACTAAAACTGTAAAATGCTCACCCGCCTCTAAAATATACATCGTAAAACGAAACATAAAATAAAACAAAAAACTTTGTTTCATGAGCTCCTATTTAAAACTGGTCACTTGGCATCGATTCCTGTTAAAGGTGCTATTCTAAGCGAAAGGGTTAACCCTTTACCCAACAGAAGGGCCCTGTGCCAATGCATTCTCTTATATATGCGAGTCGACCATAGGTCGCCTCGCATATATAAGAGAATGCATTGGCTTAACACATTAAAAATTATAAAATTGTTAAAGAATGTAAGAAAAATGGTAAAAAGTGTTAAAAAAAAGTTTTTTTTTAGGCCAATGCATTCTCTTATATATGCGAGGCGACCTATGGTCGACTCGCATATATAAGAGAATGCATTGGCACAGGGTATAACTGTAACTATCACAATGTGGTCAAGGAGCCGGTTCCAATGATATCCATATTTGTATGGTTCTATTGAGACAGACCGAAGATATTTTAGGCTGTTGAAGCTTTATTTGGCCGGGTTTGGCCGGTTTGTTGGGTAAAGGGTTAAAGCTGTCTGGACAGCCATGCTGCAAACCTTGATAATATGGCGGCCTCTGTCCACCTAACAGCATGTTGGTCTTTCTATACACAATGGTCCACTGAAGTAGCTCACGCCGATCTTTATATTTATCTAATTTATTGTGTAATACGTAAGACCCCGCCTCAGTAAACAACCAAATGCATGTCCTGGAATACGACATTGCCATGTAAAGTTTAACTGTACTGTCCACAGTATGCATGGAGTATATTTACAGTCTGCTTTTGATTGATAGCACACCTATAGAGTGACTCGTCACGTATGACCCGCTTACCTGAGCAAGACTTTCCTTTGGTTGACAATAAAGCTATTGGTCTGTGACATCCGCAAACTGTACTTTCGACGTGCTCTTCTCCGGTGGAGATATCATATTTCGTTTTCTGGACCAAAAGTATAATCTTTTGGTGGACGTATAGTCCAAAATGGGCGACGCAATGGAACTGTAAGTACATCAAAAATCGGATAATATCAGTTTGGTTTTACAAAGAAAACCGTAGTTGATATAAGTTCAAAAGTTCTTGCATTCATTTCTGTTTCAAGATGGCGTCTTGAACAAACTATTGATATTGACTTATTTCTTTTGTTCAATTTATCCGAATGTGGATGTGTTCTATGGAAACGAATTTTTATTATATACCTTTACTGTACGTTTCTAAAGACGAAACTCAGACCGATCAGTAAAGAATTTTTTTAAGGATGCAAAACTTTAAATATGATACGTGCTTGGTCGCACACCGTGACAGAGCTTTGTCTTCTTGGCGTGGGTTGTTATTTATTCTGAAGACTTGAATGCATTTGACTCATCCATTATTAGTATACCGAATACGCCTTTAATTAATTGTCTGAATATGACTGTTTGCATGGTGCATGCATTGTACATCATTCTTGAACAAGAAAGGCAATATTAATATAAGATGAACACCCGATACATGTTATGTAACAGCTGCCTTATATGTGACGCGCTCCCAATATAATGTATATCGGTTGCTAATATATGTATATCGTTTGTCAATATATGTATATAATTTGCCAATATATCTATATATACATCGTTTGTCAATATATTATTATCTTTGTCATGTATATATTATTTGCCAATATATGTATATCATTTGCCAATATATGTATATCATTTGCCAATATATGCATATCGTTTGTCAATATCTGTATATCGTTTGTCAATATATCATTTGTTGACATACAATATACATATATTGACATACGATATACATATATTGACATAATTATGATATACATATATTGACGAAGGATATACATATAATGGCAAACGATATGCATATATTGGAAGAACGTCACATATAAGGCAGCTGTGGCGTTCCATATGGTATCGTGCACGCTGTGCATTACGTAATAACAAAACTCCCACAGATCCGGGATAGGTGTTAAAGATGGTCTATCTCTTCCTGGTACCAGTTTCTACCACAACAACAACAATAACAGCAACAACAACAATAACAACAACAAATATTCTATGAAACTTGTTTAGACAGATCATTAAATCACACATGAGAAACACCTGGTGTTACAAATATTTCACATTAAAGTGTTTTAAAAGATATATTTTCAATAAAAATATACTAATGTTCTAAAAATAGCCGGGTACATAAACTGTCCTGATTCAATGAAAATAATTCATAGAAAAATTAATTTGTATACAGTGACAGAAGCTACAGTTGACTGTTCGTCTCACACTTAATTAGTATTTAACCCTTTACCCAACAAACCTGCCAAAACCGGCCAAATAAAGCTTCAACAGCCTAAAATATCTTCGGTCTGTCTCAATAGAACCATACAAATATGGATATCATTGGAACCGGCTCCTTGACCACATTGTGATAGTTACAGTTATGCCCTGTGCCAATGCATTCTCTTATATATGCGAGTCGACCATAGGTCGCCTCGCATATATAAGAGAATGCATTGGCCTAAAAAAAATCTTTTTTTAACACTTTTTACCATTTTTTCTTACATTCTTTAACAATTTTATAATTTTTAATGTGTTAAGCCAATGCATTCTCTTATATATGCGAGGCGACCTATGGTCGACTCGCATATATAAGAGAATGCATTGGCACAGGGCCGTTCTGTTGGGTAAAGGGTTAAACCGCCGAATTTATACAAACTGTTCCATGAAGAGAAAGCCCATCCTTAATCAGCCTTAATCACAAACAATTTCGAGTCATTAAAGTGGTCTATCTCTTTCCGGAAGCACTGTCCAACAGCAACAACAACAACATTTCTATGAGAAACCAATGAAACCCTTTTTCAAGGCACGTGTCAACCAAAACTCACAAATTAAACATGTGGATAAATCAATAAAATATTTCAATTTATAACAGTTTTTAAAAGATGTAGATTTCCAATATAAAAAATGTTGTGGTGTTTAATAATAGCCACACATTCTGCCCAGCTTCGTATGTATATGTAAAACTCATTGTAGCTGGAGACAGCATGCAGCTTCTGTTCATTGGTTAATTCTCCGACTCAGAATGATTACTTTATACCCGGAATCATAATCGTACAGGCCGAAAGGGGGGATGGGAGGGCTTCAGTCCCCAAACGTTTTAAATGCAAAAAAAAATTTGGAGATATTTTCGGTCAAATTCGGGAAACTTTCGGGCAAATTGAATGGTATTTCAGGGGGGAAATGTGGCAAATTACAGTATTTTTCAAATTTCTGCACAAATCATACTTATTTAAGGTTAATTTGTATCTAGTTTGTTCTACTTCTGTGTATATACAAGTATATATTCTACGAACCTGCATTACAACCATGAATATATCATATAAACAAATTCGGGCAATAAGTATCACCCCCCCCCCCTTAAAAAATTCGTACGCCGGTACGGCTATGCCGGGAATCTATACAAAGATACACCATCTGTAATCCTATCTGTACTAAATGGATTCTCCCATTCAGTTATGACAGGATTAATAGAAATATTCTATTATTCATCTGGATATTGTTCGGGAAATGCCAGACAGATGAAAAGATAATACAAATGCAGAAGGATTTCCATGCATTGGTGGGAAATGTTCAGATAATAAGTTCAACAAACGACCGATGACCGTCTGCTGAACTTATCATCTGAACATTTGCTAAGCCAACTACTCGTGGGTCATTATTTAGCACAAAAATGTTAACATATAGGGCCACTGTCTTTATATTTCGCTCATGCATATACACAGTCTATGTAAACATACACTCAGATTCATACTGATACTGATATTTTGTATATGTGGGTATGTAGTTTACTCCAGACTGGCATATACATAGCTTCAAACTCATCATATTAACTGTAAAGTCACCGAAGCATGAACGAATCAATATTTTGTCATGTCATGTATATATGTGTCCCATATTTAGTATATTATGTTATATAATACCCCCGGGCGCCATGCAGGTCGGGTCACAGTCATTGCTTGACGTAATTTGTGACTTAATTGGACCTGCTCGCCCGTATAATGAGAGTAATTACAATATATATAATAAGACCCGTCTTGGCCGCCCACACATGCAATCCGCAAATGTAATTAGGAATTACATTTAATGCTCTTTGTAGACATTCGGGTAAACGTTCACGATAATGTCGCAAGTTTAACTTTATTATATCTAAAAGGAAACATTATTGATACATGTATTCCGACTTTCAGAGATAAGTCATAAGTAAATTCTTTAAAAGACATTAAAGTGATGACAAACACTCCGGTAGGGTGATCATATATTGAATGGAAAATAATCTTGCTCAAAGTGTTGACAACACACGCCGTCATTCTTGTATATTAAAGGTAGTCAATCCGATCAGAGGGTCCCCATATCATCAAGAAACAACAACAACATTTCTTCAAAATACGATTCAGTTATCAGGATCGATTAATTTCCAACAAAATAATGCTAACCACTGTCAACTATGGTATAAAATTTCCCAAAACGTGTTATTTATCAACATTTTACCACTCGAGTATTCAAGAAATTTGGCCGTATTACCGCTTGTTTTTAGAGTTATTCATCTTCATCCGCAATTTTGACCGAGATCTTCCTTTTGACGGCGTGTTTCTGGGCCACAAAAAATTGAAATCACAAACTCCAGAAATCGATATCTGATCACCTGAGCGTTGATGGGTAGGTTCCTCGACTCCAATCAAATATTTTTTACCGACGAAATAGTAATTTATGGGTGTTTAATCGGATTGAGTAACTTTAATAAACTTTAATAAACACAGAGACTCTCAATGTTAGTTTATTGCCGACAGTTGCGTCCCGAATCTAGAAGTAAATATTTACGATTGAGCGTTATTCAGATGATGTTTTCTATGGAGTCGATTGTTTGAGATTTTCGACGCTGTTAGTAGAATGTGCTACATTCCTCCAGTTGACATATATATAGCGCCTGGATACTTACTTATACTCTAGTAGCTGAGGGCGTTTTGTATGCACTTTTATGTCCAGAGCAAAACTCTTCACGAATCCACTAATTGAAGGTACACGAACAATATTTGGTTGGTGACACATTTCCCATTGAGGGCGAAATGGGTCAAATGGCCACGCTCCTTTTTGCGCGAAGTACTACCACCCGCCGTGACTATATCTCCAGAACCGTTGGCCAAAGGGGGTCGTGTGACCACTCAAAATGTGCAGAATGGCCACATTATGGGGGCTCAGTAATACATTTTCATATCCAAAAGTCAATGGTTTTGAAGATAATTGCCAAAAACCAAAAACAATCCATTTTTAAGGGCCCAATTTTGGGGTTCAGCACTTTTGTCTCAAAGCAGAGCCCCCAATTAGAATTTTATTGACCTATATCCATCGGTGCCACATACAGGTATCATTTCTGATATTTTCTGTACCATTATCGGATGGGATTGACCTTCAAGGAGCTCTTGACCCTGAAAATAAGGTTTTTGGATGGAATATATTGGTTGTAGAATGAAAAACAGACATTTTCCCAATAACAAAGATGTTGGGGAAATCATCAATTATGGGGTATTTGATCAGTAACCTAAAACTCCTACAAAAAGGTTACCTGGTGATATAATTTGAATGTAGTTCATCTTTTGTTATCTAGATTTCATGGCCTTTGATGTGAGATGGCTGCCAAAATGGTTATAAATGGAATGACATATATCACATTAGCAATATACTTGTAAATGAGTTCAATGTGTTATTTTCTTTAAACTTATGGGAGAACAGGGTGTTTTTATGGTATTCTAATGTTGAATTATACTCAGTCCACAAGTAGGTTTAGTAAATGTTGAGTTACTACAATTTGATCAATCAGTATGATTCGGTAGTCGAGCAGATTGTGTCTTTATCAGTCCCACATCAATTTTGATTGGCTGCATCACCATTTTGTATAAAGGTTCTACAATTTCCTTAACACGTACATTATTTTAGAACAAATAATGGCTAGCCTGGCATGATTGCCTATATTTATGTCCTGATATATGTATACATACACGTAGATGAATATTTGCTCTAAATTGTTTCTGGTTCAAATTTGGGAGTTTGTAAGAAAATAAGTCATAAGAAAGATTCAATAATATTAAAATATATTGTCCTGTTCAAAATCGTTCATTGTGTTCAACTGAGTGAGTTCATGTGAGGTTCATGGAAATTTATTTGGCAAGCTTGATTCTAAAGTGTCTAGCTTTATGGGCTTGAAATTCCGAATGCAATCCTGTTGCGTTGTGAGCTCAGAGAGAGTTAGAAGAAAAATACAAGATCAGTTGATATGCAGATATAAATACATACAAATCTACATTCTGCAGGTAGACATGCTATGCAATCCTCCCTCATGTTTCAACTTATGAAGGAAAAATGATCACATTACCAATGACTATGATAGTCAGATGGTTTTGTAGATTTGTGGATGTTGTAGATTATGTAGATTTCTGGATGTTGTAATGCAATATAGATCTGCATTATAGTTGCACAAATTTTTTTTTCATTTCGTCCCTTTAAATTGACTTTTATTGTTTATGTATGTATATGTGCCACTCCAAAAATGTCAGTAAAAGTACTGTAAACCGTTTGGTTTGATGTTATAGGCACAGAAGATATATATATATACTTTACATGTCAAATATTGTGAACCATGCAGGTACGTGTATGTGTGTCAGTCGCCTTATGTGTGTGATGTACATACAGTAACTACATGCATATTCTAGTGAAATTTATGGTCTGCACTCTGCAGTATTTCAAAAACATGCTATGGCCATGCCTACGTATACGTATGTACACTGATTCTAACACAATGATTGTCAGGTTATAATCTATGTTTGAGGAAAGTTACTATGTATTTTTCATTTGTGTTGCATTTGTCAATATTAATGGGTCCCAGGAGCCCAGATGTTACTAGTGCAGAGCCCATTTAATTTTCATGAGACTGGTGGACTTCATGTCTATACTCCTAAACAAACATGACTCTGAGTCTTATCAGACCAAGACGGTATTGTGTAGGTTTTACTAGAATTATATTTAGAAAAGACTCAACCATTATTTTTCTACTGCCCTATATATCACAATATATTCATTTGGCAGTATTCATCCCAAGTTTAGTGGTGATGCTAATAAATTTGGTATGATATTCAGGTAGAGCAAAGCGATCTGAACAAATCGAGGATAAGCCACTATGTGTAGAAAACATTAAAAAACATGTATGTTGTGAAATATTTCAATAATGGGTGCTGGTTTTTACAAACTGGCCATAATTGAGATGACTATTCCTGTTGTTTACCAAACATCAGCGTACACATTAAATATTTTGAAGTATATATGTTCTTGAATGTTTCATACAGACACTGACTTTTGCACAAATTGCTCGGATTAGCCAAACAATGCAAAAATAACCAACTTGAAAAATGATGGTACTTAACAGAATCGCTTTGACCTACAAACATCATAGCAATCCAGCAGTACCCATCAGCATAATATAAAATTAGCAGGACCACTTAACCTGGGGTGGTATTGAAAATGAAAATATCTTTAAAATGGTAAGTTATGAGGGCTATTACCTATTATGAAGAATTATGTTAGTGAAATTATAGACCCTCATCTTCTCCAACATGCAAGTGCTGCAACTATCATGGCCAATCAAAACTAATTCCATCATTTCCTAAAACGTTTTGTGAGATGAGGTGTCCTTTTGGAAGAATTGATTACTTCTGAAATATATACTGGTATATATGGTCATCTCTCATCTGATTACAACATGTTTTTACTATGCCCAGATGCAATACCCATTTTAGGATCGCAACATGTGGCTGCTGCATGAAGCAAACAGCTGGTCATTCCATTTAGTAAAAGTGTTCAGCATGTTTCATAGCTTGGTCACTTAAATCAGATCAGCTGTTAAATGTTGATAACAAATTTTGAAAACCTGTTTTGTTCAATCTGTACATTTTTGTTGATTAGAGCACAATTGTTACCTGATTTTTGGCAAAGCACACCAGTTTCCAAGGCATGTTCAGTCGTGAAGAGCTCATGTTGTGTGTCGGGGTCAACACATCCTCAGCAGCAATTTCTCGCTAATCCCATTGTGTGTGGTCAATTGTGCTCTTAAGTCGATCAGAGAATTCGGATAGTTCTTTAAAAAGTGTCATACATATGCTGTGGCCTTGGTGGTATTGTATACGTGTAGTGCGTAACATGCTGAAATCGTTTTTTTGCAATTATCTTAAAAACCATTGACTTTTGGACATGAAAATGTATTACTGACCCCCCCCCCCCCCCATAATATGGTTTTTTAGGGTCAAGAGCTCCTTGAAGGTCAATCCCATCCGATAATGGTACAGAAAGTATACCTATATGTGGTACCGATGGATATAGATCAATAAAATTTGAATTGGGGGCTCAGCTTTGAGATAAAAGTGCTGAACCCCAAAATTGGGCCCTTAAAAATGGATTTGTTTTTGTTTTTGGCAATTATCTTCAAAACCATTGACTTTTGGATATGAAAATGTATTACTGACTCCCCATAATGTGGCCATTCCGCACATTTTGAGTGGTCACACGACCCCCTTTGGCCAACGGTTCTGGAGATATAGTCATGGCGGGTGGGAAATGTGTCACCAACCAAATATTGTTCGTGTACCTTCAATTAGTGGATTCGTGAAGAGTTTTGCTCTGGACATAAAAGTGCATACAAAACGCCCTCAGCTACTAGAGTATTATCAGTTTCAAGCATCCGAATAAGTCCATATATAATATGTCTTTATAAATTATACTCATGGCGACCAGCCATACCATGCACCCATGACTAGACAGTTGGTGTTTGATTGAATGTCCCCATATTCCTGGAATTTCATATTTTCGTCAAGCGTAATTACACACCCGTAGAGACAACTACCAGAATATTTCCCCGCCCACTTAATCCGCGAGAGAGCGTTGGTGTTTGTCGAGAAGACTTCGCAACATTTTCGGAATGGGATGGGGGCAATCGGCAAACCTCGTCAGATTCCGTACCGTTTCAGCTGGGCCTAAGACGTCATAGGTTGAGGAGTCCAGAATGGGGATGGGTCATTCTGGACTCCTCGCCTATGACCTCATTAAGCGGTACGGAATCTGACAAGGTTTGCCGATTTTTGGGATTGGGGTCACTCTCGACGACTCGGCCATTTCCGATTCGCTCGTGCGAAGCGGAAATGGCCGAGTCGTTGAGAATGGGGTTGGGTATGGTACAAAATGATAAATTTTGGAACAGGAACAGACCATGGAACGGTGGATTTCTCAAGTAGTATATGAATGTATATATGCTATGCGCGTAGAGGCCTCGTGTTTGAATTCAAGCAAAACTTAAGATATTCAGCCCAAACAGAAGACATTAATTTCGTCATTGCAAATTTTTCTGTTTCATACACATGCTGTAATACTCTCGAAAATAGTTTTTGGAACGGACATGAAACGAAAAGTGACAAAAACACAATTGCTACATTTTTTTGCGTCAACAATACATGTTGAGGTATGAAATTGTCACGTCGAAACTTTCAGTAATAGTTAATTTTTTTGTGTTCCAGGATCGTTGCCGCCCTGAGCGGGCAGACTGTCCAGAGATACTTCAACGATGATCATGTAGATCGCATGAACCATCTATGGACCGTGTTCTTTCTGGTCAGCATGGCTATTCTGACACTCACGCGAAACTTCGTTGGGTTAACGATCAAATGCTGGACTCCAGCCCAATTTACAGGCGCATACGACGACTACACCAACAACGTCTGCTGGATAAAGAACACATATCACATTCCAATGCACGAAGCCATCCCAGTTGACATCGACAGCAGATCAGAGAGGGAGATCCAGTACTACCAATGGGTGCCCATCATCCTTCTTTTCGTCGCATTCTGCTTCAAAGTTCCCAACCTTCTTTGGAACACCCTAAACGATTACATAGGAATCGATATAGATAAGTTGGTCAAGATGGGTTCCGACACTCAATGGGTGGCGCCAGAAAAGAAGAAAGAGACCGTGGAAAATCTTATAGAGTTTATGAAGATGTGGCTGGATACCTACCGGCCATACAGAAGCGGAAGAACCGACGCAGCCCGACGCATTCTGTCCAAAGCAGGATGTTTCATCTTCGCCAAGAGAACCGGAAATTATCTTACATCACTGTATCTCTTTATAAAAATAGTGTATTTCGTCAACTGCATCGCTGTGTTCTATATTCTGAACGCTTTGATGGCATTTGAGTTCAACCTTTACGGATTCGAGGTCTTGGACTACGCAATGCGAGAAGGAGAGTTAAAAGAAGTACCAATGTTCCCAAGAGTCACGCTCTGCGATTTTCAGATCCGACAATTGCAGAACATCCAGAGGTTCTCTGTCCAGTGCGTCTTGCCCATCAACCTTTTCAATGAGAAAATCTTTTTGATCATCTGGTTCTGGCTGTTGATCGTAGCTTGCTTTACGTTCTGTAATTTGTTGGTATGGTGCTATCGTAATCTCAGCCCAACCAGTGGTACGCAGTACATAAAAAAGCATCTGAAAATTGGTGGCTCACTCCAATCGCAGGAAGACAAGGAGAAGTGTAGGAAGTTCGTGCACAATTATCTTCGTGAAGATGGCGTGTTTGTTCTGAGAATGCTCGACAAGAATGCATCGGATATTGTCACGTGTGATATCATCAACGGACTGTTTGAAAAGTTTGAGCCTTATGGGCAATCCAATGGACGTAACCCTAACTCCCCGTACAACGACGTGCCGATGAAACCAATTAGCGAGAAAGAGAGCATGGCGTTGGATTGAAATCTTTAACATTGGACAGAATTTGTCAGAGATTCGGAATCTGTTCAGTCGTCTCACACTGATTCTAGTAATGTTAACCGTGGTTGACCGCAAAATTAGCTACTTTATTAAAGGCCCACTTAATTTTCTAGTCGCCGATTATTTTTTTATAGTGACTTGATATACGGTTTTAATAACAATCTATGGCATAAAATATGATTAAAATACTATAATTGATCACTATTTGAAACATCTGTGTCGCAGAAGATGCCCACAGAGAAATAGATAACTGCTGAAGACACCCCCCCCCCCCTCTGGAACCCATAATGCAACAGAATGAAAACTTTTTCAATAAAAGGGGAAGAACACTATCTTTAATATATAGAGTTATTCCCCCTGCATTGAAATTAATACTGATTTTTACTTCAATCTTGATGACAAAACGCGTTGGCAACAACATGTCCACAGTTTATTACACCGGATAAGTTGATAATACAATGTTTTGGAGCTTCCTCTTTCAAATGGTATATAATATGGCATTTATTTTATATAAAGTAATCTGGGGGTTCGAAAATTAAGTGGGCCTTTAAAAAAATAGAGATAAAACTGAAGATTGGTTATATTATTTGTATATAAAGGAATAACAGAGTTATTTATTTCGATCATAAATTCGAGGTAAATCTCTTTGCCGATCTGCAATTTTATACTTGATTAAGGGTGCTAACAAGATAGAGTGCTCTCTCTTTGTACGCTTTTGGTATGCTCCGAAAGTTTTCGCGCCGATTTCTGTTCTAAAAATAGCCCCTAGAACTGTCCCAATAAAATAGTTATTAATCGATACAAGCTTTCCCGGACAGGTGTCCTCGATTGATATCTATTATTTTATTACCATGTATAATCACTGATGTAATCTAAATAAAACTTGCTGGGAAGAGATATACCATCTTTAATGACTTGGGCACAGGTAAACCTGCGTGGCTATCTGCTTAATTTGTGGCGATTAGTTAATTAATTTGCTTCTGTCTTCCACTGTCGCTAACTGTGATTTAAAGATACACTGTCCGATTACATGGTCCCCGTATCATCGAATTACAACAACAACGACAACAACAACAACAACAACAACGGCATTTCATCACAATAGCTATCAAAATTAGTTTATTTCGAATAAATACTCACAACACACCATACCAAAGCGATATCATATATTTAAAGGTGTTACATCGGACAGGGTATCTTTAATGAAAATGTTTTCAGAAAACACATTATATAAGTTTAGATCTATCCCATGTGGGCATTAAGGTGATTTATTGTCACATAAATTATTGTTTTATTTATGTATAGGGGAAGTCCTAGCTTATTCTTCTGAAACGATATTTGCATCAAGTTAGGTATGGCGATCTTGGTATTACGTTATGGTATTATCATAATTTTGTTTTACAGTTACTACTGTAAACGGTGTAGTCAATTGGCTTCTGTCTCAGACAGAAACACAAGTGGACACACGGCCATTACAAACGCAGATCACTACGGGAGCAATATGAAGTAAAAACATGAATTCTGAAAATACCTTGCTGTGTATATATATACAGTATCGTCACACGATTTCAAGCTTTTGACTTTCTTAACATAAATTATGGATTGCTCATTGCGTTTTTAGGATAGTTCTCTTTATTCTGGGGGGGGGGGTAAAAATATAAACGCATATCGTCATATAATGGTCACATTGTATATGACCTGTCACTAACTCGCGGCCATATTGGATCCACCAGGTCCGGTTCCGTGGTTTTAGTGCTACAGGTCAAAGTTCTGGAGTATATAGCATTCCATATGGAAGTCATGAATAATTCAAAAGCTCCATATTTGACATGTAGCACTAAAACCACGTAACCGGGGCTGGATGAATCCAATACGGCCGCGACCCAGTGATCTCGCAGTTATTGTGGTCATCACATCAGTCTTGTCCTTTTTTCATTATGATACTTCATTAACGTCGGTTAGCATCATAGTTATAGCGAAGTCTTTTTATGTAAATAGATTCATCACATGTCTTCCCTATTTGTATTGCGTCTCACGCTCTATTTTTATATCATTGCTGGATTAAATTTTGTTCTTTCAAACATGATTGTGTTCATATCCAAACGCCATCGGGCAATTATGTTTCAACAATACAGACGAACAATAATGCACTGGGATGTATATACAGTACTGCACGGGTACACGCATACTTCATGCACGTGCAGTGTTATCAGACGTGGTGTGAATAAATGAATGTATGCGTGCAAGGACGCACTTAGGCTGGGGTGGTTGTGTTTTTACCACTCCCAGTATTGGTCCTTTCTTTTTCTCGAAATTTCAGTATGGAAAATAGTTTGACATTGTCAAATAGTTTGAATTTCTAATAAATGAGCCTATTACGCGTGTTATTTTACTACTTTCATTAAAACTTTAGATGGAATTGTTTGAATCGCCATATATGTTGTTAAAGGTACTCAATCCGTAAAGAGGGTCCCCATCTCAACAGATTCCAACAACAACAATCCGATCAGAGGGTCCTATATTACTATTTCTTTGGCTTTGGGGGTAAAAAATATTTGATTCGAGTCGAGGAACCCATCAAACAAAGCTCAGAGTTATTAGATATTGATTTTTGAAATTTTTTAATTGCTCGAGATGAGTACTAATAACTGCCGTCAATTTGGTAACCTGCTCGAGATTTTACGCCAAAACTCTATTCAAACAGACAAGGATGGATAACTCTATAATCAAGTGGTAATAATAACGAAATTTTGACTGTCTTCTGGGCCAGAAAGAATTCCCGATAATGAAAAATAATAGATTTCTAAAATCGATATCTAACAAATCTGAGCTTTGATGGGTGACTTCCTCGACTCGAATCAAATATTTTTGACCCCCGAAGCCATTGAAATAGTAATTGAGAGGAGTTTTATCGGTTTGAGTACCTTTTTCAAACCGTATACGAGTGGAATGTTAGGTCGAAATTTCAGTTGGAAAGCTTAAGCTGATATTTGAGGCAAGAGGTTGCTGCCATATCCCATGCAAGGTACCAAATTAAAATACGGATATTTTTTTTATTGATTGTTTATTTGTATAATATTTACGCGTATGAAAATGGTGATAATAAACAAACAAAAATTATATTATACACCGAGGAGCGACATGGCCCAGATATGGGCCGTCTTCCTGTCGCCCCAATGTATACAAACATGAAGTGACAACTAATGAAGTGAAATGATGATGGAAAGGATAGAATGTAGTTCATAATAGACAAATACGGATAGGACGGAATCCAAGTATAAAATAAAGAGGAATAATCCTAAAAAGGGAAGGTGCAAACATCGCCAACACTTCATTGAGTGTCATTGTGGTAGTGAACATTCATACAAAATTTCATTGAGATGCTTATTAATAGTAATTTCTTATATAGTGCTCGAACGTGGTATTTGGATTCACCACACAATGTGTAAGTAATAACGATGTATCCATGTAAAAACTATTCAAAATATGTCCACATAATTAATAAAAGATACAATTAAACATTCTTTATTATAAACATAAAATAATTTCATAAAATATGTCCAAAAAAACAAACAAACAAACAAAACAACCAACCACAAAAATTTCCTCCCCAAAATAGGTCTAAACCTGGGAAGATTCGGCCGATACAACCAGCCGAATCACCTCAGCCGAATCTTCCCTCGGCCGAATCTTCACGGACCCTATTCTCGATGGAAGGGGAATAACTCTATCTCATAGTTTAAAATTTTGACTATTCCTAATTCTTTATTCGAAATTTTTTATATTTGCGTCAAACAAAATGGGTTGCATGGTGGCCCCATGCAATGTAGTTGGACTACATGCAAGGCACTCTTTCCACACACCCAACACGATCAAAAAATGACCACCATCCAGAGTGGTTCAAATAGGGCACCATGCAATTTCTCGGCCCCTCGACGATTTAGGTCAAATAAAGGGTGTTGTAGGGTGACTCCCTATTGAACACCTCGGTAGTTTCCGTCGATTCCTCGGAATGTTATAGGAGGGTATCACCCCCCCCCCTCCCCCCCTGAATCCTGAATACGAGTTAATTTTGGGGGGTGAATCCTGAATACGAGTTAATTTTGGGGGGTGAATCCTGAATACATGTTAAGAAACGGTTCTACTATACGCAGCAAGTCCCTGGATATGCAGCAAGTCCCCGGTAAATGCAGCAAGTCCCTGGTAAATGCAGCAAGTCCCTCACACCTAGGATGGATTACGGCGAATTAGCCATGCGTGTTTACACAACGATGTGTTTAATCAGTGGAGGTGCTGATTACAAAGGGCTTTAATCAAAGGGCTTTAATTTGATCGTAATACTGCTAGATTATTGAAGGGAATTGGACTGAATTGTGGGATTTTTTTGTGGGAATTGTGGGATTTTTTTTTAGATGTTTTTATTGGTAAATGCGAACAAGTAACATGAGAATAGTAGAATAGCAACAAAAGAAAAATAGAGCACAGTTTTATAAATATACATATATATATAACAGTGAGCTGAAAGAAAAGTTTATTAGAATAAATTGTATATATATGTGGCCAGTAAGGAAAGGGAAAAACCAAGGTATTGAGACATTCGTTTGGGAAGATTTTATTGAATACAAAAATATTTGGATACATGTTATCTCTATGTTGTTTAATTTCACTCTCCTGTCCTGGGAACTTTGCTTTGGGGGATTGTGGTTGTCTTTGCCGTTCTGATGTAGGCGTTGGTGTTGGTGCCGCTATTGCGATGTGGAACATATGTCCCGGGTAGGTGCCGATATACTCTATATATACAAACAACGTTACTGACGTCCACAGTCAACCATGAAATCCGTCGTTGATATACACGATTGTTAACTAGTTTTGAATATCGCCGATGAAGAATCACTAAATCGTCTGTGTTTGGTTGCGGTTCGAGAACATTGTACACAGTCTTTTTATCCTTTCGTCGCTTCAAACAAAACTTGCCGCCATTTCTAACAACTTCTGTCATGCTTTCACGAATGAAGAAAGAGGTCTGACTCGAAGATTTCGACTCCCAGGCACCACAGTCATCCCACCACGAACTTTTCAATCCACGAATAGTCCTATCCACATTGTCAGAATTATCTACCTTAAAAGCAACATTCTCCTTCTTTCCAATCGGAATATTGGATAAAAGTTCTTCCGTGGAAGATAGGAAATCTATGATTTGAGCCACGCTCAAGAACTTACCAGTATGTAACAACATACCACTGTCTACTAAAGGAACATTGTTTTCGGATATATTATGTCGTTGTCAGTAGAATAAAAGAAATAGCAACTTAATAAAACTTAGAAAAACTATTTTATTTTATATATAAAAATCTACAAATACACATCTTAAATAATTATAAAGGGATAACGATTTCCAATCAATTCTAATCAACTGCCACAGATCATAAATCAAATGGATAATAAAACACTGATTAAACTCATCAACAACTCCACTAATCCACCCTAGGTGTGAGGGACTTGCTGCATTTACCAGGGACTTGCTGCATTTACCGGGGACTTGCTGCATATCCAGGGACTTGCTGCGTATAGTAGGATCCTTAAGAAATAATACATAGAAGTTACATATACACATTATGATGCCGGTCGCGTTATGAGGCCGTTATGATACCATTAATGATACTTTATGACCAGGGACGTGGCTAGAGGGTTTCCGTTGGGGGGTGTCCACCTTGGGAAATTCCAACTGCACCCCCCTCCTTGAGTCAGAATCAGACCGAACACAAGTTTTGCATAATTCCATTTGCACCCCCTCCTTGCACCTCAGTGTTTAGGCCTAATATCCTATATCTTCATAAACCATGATTCTATATTCCCGGTATGAGAAAATTCAGATATTTTAACCTGAAACATTGCATAAATCCTAACATCTAGTGGTCTAACTCCATACACATGCACACGGCTACGGGCAAGAGACCACGACACACCGAGCTGACCATCGTTGTTCGGCCGGTGTGATCAAATTTTGAAATTTGAACAAGAAAATCGCAAATCCTAGCATCCAGACTGGCCTCAACTAAAGCTTTCCTATAGTGTTGGAAACCTCATACTCCCCTTCAGGTTGGAAAATTCTCCAAATGATGACCACAAGTTTGACCAAATGTAGTAAAATATTGTTAAACTTATTAGCATTTTTGTATTGGCCACAGGGGAGAGACAATGACACACCGGGCCGACCATGCATGTGCGAACATTTTGTAATCTGAACAAGAAAATCGCAAAATCCTAGCATCTAGACTGGCGTCAAGCATTTTTAGCATGTTTATGATGGCACGGTGGTCGAATATGCCCAAGAAGCTATTATACCCACCCATTCACACAGATAACTAGCACAAAATATTACTTTGCGCCATCAAAACCTGCGTCCAAGATGTTTTGCTTGAACCCGAATACCAGTTAATTCGGGGGTATGAATCCCGCGTACGGCTTCAAAACACCCTGAATCCCGCGTACCGAAAAGGGGGGGGGGGTGATACCCTCTTATAGGTAAGCCGATTCGACGAGGGTGACCCCAAGCCAATCTAAATATTCACCCTTCCCGATCCAAAATATCCACCGTCCAGACTGGATCAAATAGGGCACCCATGCCATTTTGCTGACCCTTGGCTGATTTAGGTCAAATAAAGGGTGTTGTTGTGTGGCCACCAAGCCAATCTAAATATTTATCCCACTCACCCCACCACAATCCAAAATGGCCACCATCCAGAAGGGTTAAATATGGCATCCATGCAATTTCTCGGCCCCTTGACTGATTAGGTCAAACAAAGGGTGTTGTTGGGTGCCCACCCCCCCCAAGCCAATTTAAATATTGACCCCACCCCGATCCAAAATGGCCACCATCCAGAATGGCCACCGTCCAGAAGGGTTCAAATAGGTCAAACAAAGGTCAACTCCAAGCCATATGCTCTAGTTATTAAATAGCTCACCATGGTTAAAGGCCCACTTAATTTACGAACCCCCAGATAATGTTATACGAAAGTGTCATTGCCACTGTAGCTCAACTTGGAAAGGAAATAATTTCATGTGTTACAGTCAATGGAGTGATTGGGAATGTGGAAAGTTGAAAGGTCTAGAATTACCCCAAAATGACTCGTTCCCATCTACATGTCATTGTCAACATCATTGACAGATTTCATGATGATCTGACCAAAGGTACGACCTGTAGCGCCCGCCCGTGCCAAAGGATGTAGCCATGCAAAGAGTAAAATCCAAGATGACTGCTGGTGCCCATTTTTTTTGGTCAAACGACCCAAAATTTACTCGTTCCCATCTACATGTCAATATTAACATCCATGACAAATTTCATGATGATCAGACGAACAGTACGATCTGTAGCCCGTGCTAATGGATTGAAATTTTAAATCCAAGATGGCCACTGGCGGCCATGTTTTTGGCCGAATGACCCCAAAATGACTCGTTTCCATCTACATGTCAATGTCAACAGCCATGACAAATTTCATAATGATCTGATCAAAGGTACGACCGACCTGTAGCCCATGCCAAAGGATTTAGTCATGCAAAGAGTAAAATCCAAGATGGCTGCTGGCGGCCATGTGTTTTGGCCGAATGACCCCAAAATGACTCGTTCCCATCTACATGTCATTGTTAACATCCATGACAAATGTGATGATGATCCGATCAAAGGTACGACCTGTAGCCCGTGCCAAAGGATTTAGTCATGCAAAGAGTAAAATCCAAGATGGCTGCTAGCGGCAATGTTTTTTGGCCGAATGACCCCAAAATGACTCGTTCCCATCTACATTTCAATATTAACATCCATGACAAATTTCATGATAATCAGACGAACAGTACGACCTGTGATGGCCACTGGCAGCCATGTTTTTTGCCCGAATGATCCTAAAATGACTCGTTCCCATCTACATGTCAATGTCAACAGCTATGACAAATTTCATAATGATCCGACCAAAGGTACGACCTGTAGCCCATGCTAAAGGAAATAGTTGACGAATCACGCACACACAGACGACAAAGCCATGGCAATAGCTCAAACTTTACAAAGTAAAGTTGAGCTAATAAGGCATTTTATTTTTTATTACTTGGTTTAGAGATTTCTTTGGCTCAAAGGTAGGGGAGGTGGGAGGAAAATTTTTAAAATAAAATCTGTATTTTTTTTTATATTTAAATTGTCAAAAGATAATGTCGGGAGAAATAAAATATTTGCTATATAATAATAATCTAAACATGCACTGGCAAATATATTTTTAAATTTTGATGTTTCTTTAAAGCATGATACGGATGATGAAAAAATATTTGCCAATATCAGCATTCGCCATTTTGTCGTTGACATTCAATACCAAAAACATCACCAGGAGGCTTCGCTGTTCAATCGATATTGTACATTTTACGTAAACTTATACTTTTTTATAATTTTTGTTATATGTCTGGATTAATATTCTCATTGGCGGATATAAAAAATCTAAAAACTAAAATTTTATTTTTATTGACAAACAGCTTTTTTTGGGGTAGGGAAATCTGTAAACCAAGTAATAAAATATAAAATGCCAAAAATATATGCCATGTTACATACCATTTGAAAATGGAAGCTCCAAAACATTGTATTATCAAGTTATTCGGTGTAATAAACTGTGATCAACTGATCATGTATGTTTTTGTTGAGATACCGACATGTGTTCGGTGCTCAAGTTTCATTATTTTCAATAGAAGGGGAATAACTCTAGATCTTAAAGATAGAGTTATTCTCCTTCCATTGAAAATAAACTTCCAGATTAAATTCTGTTGCATTCTGGGAGCCACAATGGGGGAAATGTTTCAGCTATTTTTTATTATCGGCACCTTCTGAGACACAGACGTTCCAAATGGTGATGAATTATAGTAATTTAATCATATTTTATGGCATAGATTGTTATTAAAACGGTATATCAAGGCACTATAAATGAAACTGTAGCTCAATTTGGAAAGGGAATACTTTCATGTGTTACAGTCAATGGAGCGATTAGGAATGCGGAAAGTTGAAATGTCTAATACTAGATTATAAATAATTATAATAATGAATATCAAAAACATTTGATAGCTCCCATCTAGTAGGTTAATATCAAGGTCAGTGTGAAGTTTGGTGATGATCGGATGAGGGAAGTGGACTGTAGGGTGTGCCAAACAAGCCTTGAAATAGTGTGTCCGTCATTTGCAGAATGAGGTCCCCAGAGGGTGAATTTAGTGATGCTACCCCGCATAGCGGGCTAGCATCACCAAATTCTCCCTATGGGGACCTCATTCTGCTGAGATGTAAGCAGAATGAGGTCCCCAGAGGGTGAATTTGGTGATGCTAGCCCGCTATGCGTGGTAGCATCACTAAATTCACCCTCTGGGGACCTCATTCTGCAAATGACAGACACTATTTCAAGGCTTGGTGCCAAAGGATTTAGTCATGCAAAGAGTAAAATCCAAGATGGCTGCTAGATGCCATGTTTTATGGCCGAATGACACCAAATGACTTTTCCCATCTACATGTCAATATTAACATCCATGACAAATTGCATGATGATCAGATGAACAGTTCGGCCTGTAGCCCGTGCTAATGGATTGAATTTTGAAATCCAAGATGGCCACTGGCGGCCATGTTTATTTGGCGAATGACCCCAACATGACTCGTTTCCCATCTTCATGTCAATGTCAACAACCATGACAAATTTCATAATGATCCGACCAAAGGTACGACCTGTAGCCCATGCCAAAGGATTTAGTAATGCCAAGAGTAAAATCCAACATGGCTGCCAGCAGCCACGTTTTATGACTGAATGACCCCAAAATAACTCGTTCCCATCTACATGTCAATGTCAACAGCTGTGACAGATTCCATGATGATCTGACCACAGGTACGACCTATAGCCCATGCTAAAGGAAATTGTTGACAGACGCACACACACATGGATGACGGATACCAAGCCATGGCAATAGCTCAAACTTTACAAAGTAAGGCGACACCAATTTTTAAGTCTGGTTTACGAACATGTGGGGAGAAAAAAAGTAGATGCAGGAGGGAAAAAAATAAAAATAAAAAAAATTGTCCCCCTAATTTATATCAAGTAAATTGTGGAATTTTACAAACATTTTACAAAAATTGTTTTTGAATGAAATTCTGAACCAAACAAGACATTTCTTGTCATGAAATACATGAAACTATGGATCTGTAAATGATTATAAGCAGAACTGGAAGCGACAGCACATGAAAATCAGTATGCGTGTAAAACATTTTGGGAGAATTTTTTTTTTTTTTGTTCATGTCAGAAATGGAAAAAAAGTTGTAGGAGGTGTTCGTAAACCAGACTTAAAAATTGGTGTCGCCTAAAGTTGAGCTAAAAAAAAAAAACGGCGACGCGAAAATTAAATGGGCCTTTAAGACCACTGGCATCACTCGTGGCCACATTTGAGTTTGTCTGAGGTTGGCTTCACATATAACCCGTGACCAATGTCAGCAATTATGGAGATGATGTAAGACATGTTGACAGATGGAGCCTCACATATAAGAGGATACATTAGCCTGACAATAGTTACCTTGTCGTTTGCAAGCCAGTGCATTCTCTTATATATGCGAGGCTCCCTATGGGAGACTCGCATATATAAGAGAATGCATGGCATAGGATGGATCTTTAATGCTGCCCCAGCGCTGCTCCCATTATGAAAGGGTTAGGCTCGACATGAGGGGAATAAAGAAAATACATGGCTAACTTTACTGTCTTTATTTCATATTTTCAACTGAATCATGGACAATTTACTGGCTGATAAGATAATATGAATTGCATCTAAGCAGCCTATAACTATACTGAAACTTGTTCAGGTTTCAACCGTATGCCTCCAATGTACAAATATATACACTGACTTCCAGTGTTTTGCGGAGTTCATGCACACAAATAAAATTATAACAGGGAACATAAAATTTTAAAGTTCACACAATCCATTTTATAAGTTCACACAATCCATTTTATATGCAGTGTTCATGCTGTCAATTGCTCTTAAAGGTACTCAATCTGATCAGACAGTCCCCATATCGTCAAGATAAAATAACAACATTTCTTTAAAATATGCTTTAGTTATCAGAATCGATTAATTACAACAAAATAATGCTAACCACTGTCAACTATGCTATCAAATTTCCCAAAACGTGTTATTTATCAATATTTTGTTCGATATATGGCCGTATTATCACATAAGTATCACAAAATTTGACCGTATTACCACTTGATTTTAGACTTATCCATCTTCATCTGCAATTTTGTCCGAAACCGTCCATTTGACTACGTTTTTCTAGGCCTCAAATAATTGCACATATCGAGAAATAACAAACTTCAAAAATCGATATCTGATTATTCTGAGCTTTGATGGGTGGCTTCCTCGACTTGAATCAAATATTTTTTACCCCCAAAGACAAAGAAATAGTAATTTAGGAGCATTAATTCAGATAATGCATCTTTAAGATGCACAGGTTGTTTTAAAACATCCCTGGGATAGAGTTCTCAAAAGGTCGCCCATGGTAAAGTAGCGTAGATGAATCCGCTGCGCACAATGCATTGGCCCGTACGTTGCGTGGACACAATCCATTGTCTGCATTAAACCATTCACACGGGTGCTTACATTGCATTATAATTCAGTGCTTCCGATTAATATTAATTTGCAGCTAATAAGGTTGATATTGGAATAAATGCAATATTGTGAATGAATCTATCTGTAATAAATTAATTATACAATCATGTCAAATCCCAACAACTAACACTTTATTGACATAAATACAGCAATGCTCTAATTAATCGACTCCTTAACCACAGCAGAATTATGGGTAACTTTTCAGGATTTAGTCGGACATATGGCTTGTTGCCATTCATTGGAAAGCTCTCCCCGAGAGCTTTCCGATGAATGGCGACAAGCCATATTTCCGACTAAATCCTGAAAAGTTACCCATAATTCTGCTGTGGTTGTTAAGGAGTCGATTAATTATAGCATTACTGTACATGTCGATTTTCCTTTACTTCGAAGACAGCCACCATCTTTTATTGATTGAAAAAAGAAAAGTCATAATGCATACCATATAAGGTATGCATTAGAAACCTATTTGGATTCATTTGTAGGGATGTTCAGCAAATAAGTTCAACAAATAACAGCATAATTTAACACGTTGACTGCCCATTCAATAACATTGGAAAAGTATGGGATAACTCGTAGTTGGCAGTCAACATGTTAAGGCCGTTTTTTGTTTAACTTTTACACCTATTGCCTGAGCAATCCTACAAATGAATCATTGGGAATCATGGAAGTAACGTATTAGAGAAGAAACTCACTGAACACTGGTATATATGAGGATAGTTTATACTCTTAGCTGAACCGAACAAGAATGGAGCCAGACCAATTTAATCGGTTAATTTACAAACTTTCTGGACAAAAATATCTACAGTAATGCCCTAAATAATCGACTCCTTAACCACAGCAGAATTATGGGTAATTTTTCAGGATTTAGTCGAAAATATGGCTTGTTGACCTTCATCAGAAAGCTCTCACAGAGAGCTTCTCGGTGGATGGCAACAAGCCATATTTCCGACTAAATCCTGAAAAGTTACCCATAATTCTGCTGTGGTTAAGGAGTCAATTATTTAGAGCATTACTGTAGATGGACGAGGCAATAAAAACAGAATTTAATGAAAACTCACAAATCCTGGTTTTTAAGAATTCTTAGCAAGAAATACATGAATTTGCAAAACTTGAGACTATGTTACATTCTATTGTAACATATTGTGTTAGAACTGTGTCTCTGTAAATCATCCATAAATTTATAGATAAATCTGGATAAATGGACAGAAACTTATATATCTAATATAACAAAATATTTTCTCTCTCAGTGGCACTTAGCAATGAAGACATGCTACTTTAACCCTTCCATGACTGGAGCTTCCTGAAATTTTTTTAAAACCATGGGCCAATGCATTCACTCCCATAGGGAGACTCGCATATAAGAGAATGCACTTGCACAGGGTCTTTGATGCAGCACCAGCACAGCTCCCATTATGAAAGGGTTTAAATTTGAAAAGTAAAATAGGATTGGCGAAAAAACATTCATGGATACATCTTTACTAATAAAAATTTAAATCAACAAATAAAATTGGTCTGGCTTAACACAGGTTAAAATTAATCTGCCGTAAAAATATGACCACGGGTCTGGCCTAACACAGGCCAAAATTAGTCTGCAGTAAAATATGATGTAGAGTGTAAGATAAAATACAAAATGATTCAACCTATTTTAAGAACAACACAATTTCATGTGAATTGGGTAAAATCTGAAGAAAAAAACTAATAACGTTTTACAACTCTAAAACAATTAAGGCGCGCTGATGATTGCAGCTGTTGATAATTGTAACCTTATTTTTATGAAACTTTGCCCATAAAACAATCAGTCTATAAAATTCATTCATTAATATATACAATGATAAATTATTTGCGTAAAAAAGAATGTACATATTGTAAACTCTAAGTGCATGAATGGTCACTCAAGCAGAATAAAAACGAGCGGCCAACTATGTCAGCTGATGTGCGACCCCTGTGACAAGGTAGAACCTATTAACATTTGGCATCATTAATTTGCAAGATTAATAAATTAATATGAAATCGATTCATCCTGTTCCATTGTTCAAAAAAAGCATTATCAACCTGGTTTCATTTCTCTATATTTTTCTTCAAGTCGAGGAGGGTAAATATTAAAGTAAGGGAGGCAGAATCAGTATATGATCTCATAATAAACATTTAGTTACTTGCAATATTATATATATTATAAAGTTTTAAAATCAAAATCATGAATGCTTGCTATAAGTTATTATTAGCACATACATCTATTTTGAAAGCTTTGAAAATTTAACTTTGAATATAAACCTAATATTTTAAGCAGATTTTTCAATTTACATTTTATTTCTCATGACTTCAATTTTGTAGTTCATAGTCAAATATTCTCCATGTAGTGATGTAGTGTCACTAAATTCACCCTCTGGGGGCCCCATTCTGCAAATGACAGACACACTATTTCAAGGCTTGATTGCAATATTGATAGCTTGCCACGTTATCCACCTATCCCGTACATATTTTGTTAACCATGTGGTTGACATCAACAAATGTTTGGGTTTTCGTCACAAAATCAGGTGAGTTTTACTCCTAGATGTATCTCTATAGCACTATAATAGTAACATATGTTACAAGTTACATGCATGAAAGGCTTAATCTGTCTATTGATTCTTTAAACTAGTCTAAATTGTCTAATTCAAAAAGTTAATGTAGACACAACCGGGACAAAAATTCAGAACAGATGCCAGATCAAGATGTTGGAATTATTAATACTTAAATACATATGGGTGCAAACTGGACATTTTCCTACAATAGTGTTTCTCTTCCTAGCAAAATTTGTATAGACTCCAGAGTATAACAAGAAAATAATAGATATGAATTGAGTAACCCTGTCCAGAAATGCTTGTAATTTAATTAAACAATTAATATCAATTTTATTTAGAATTTTCACTGTCTAATCGCAGGAAAAATCATGCAAAAACATTTGGAGCGTACCAAGAAGGACAACTCTATTGTTAGCACCCAATCAGGCCAAATAAGAGATTTCACAACAATGCAGCGGAGATTTTTTCATGTGGCTGGCGTTGGAGATAATATGGCTGGTGGAGACTTGTGGCCAATATGGCTGGCGGAGGCGGCGTGCGATGGCGGCTTCGGGCTCTACCCGGAAGAGACAGTTTCTTTAAATCATAAGACTAATCTTTCTCTATCAAACCACTAAACATTACTGTTCACTTATCATTACCCACTACCAACTAACAATAACCCTCTCGTGTAACAACACACATCAACAACTCTGTCATGTAAAACACACATTCAAATTCCTTACTAATCAAATGAACACATTGACAGTCGTAAAAAAGAGATGAATATTTGTGGCCTAAATGGAATACTATTTATTATTCTCCCAAGGATGAGAATCACGAGATATATAGAGAAATTTGTTGGAAGATAGAAGCTAATCTCCCACTGATCATAGATATAGAAAAATATACTATCACTTCGGCCGATGGGGGTCATTGTCACAAGGCACCGATCACATTCGTAGCCAGCTTTTCACCGGCAATCACATTTGTAGCGAGCTTTTCACGGGCAATCACATTCGTAGTGAGCTTTTCACGGCAATCACATTCGTAGCCAGCTTTTCACTGGCAATCACATTCGTAGCCTGCTTTTCACCAGCGTGATCACATTCATAGCCAGCTTTTCACCAGCGATCACATTCGTAGCCTGCTTTTCATAATCCATCGTTTTATGACCCGATATTTGACATCGCTTTCGCGACTAAAATGGCAAATATCAATTTTGCAATATTGATTGAAAACCTTAGGTTTTTAAATAATAAACTAATATATAATTTATTTATTTCCTTAATATGTAAACTGTTTTTCATTCATCTACTCAAAAATGTGATTAGCATCTATAATTCTCGTTCATTAGGCCAACATAAATAACTGGCTACATTTGTGACTTATTTGAAAAGCTAGCTACGAATGCGATCGCCATTGAAAAGCTGGCTGCATTTGTGACCGATTTGAAAAGCTGGCTACAATTGTGACCGATTTGAAAAGCTGGCTACAATTGCGACCAATTTGAAAAGCTGGCTATGCACGAATGCGATCGATGCCTTGTGACAATGACCCCATTAGCATCACTTTGGCGGAACATTTATTTTAAGCGAACAAACAGAAAGTGTAGTAAAATAGAAGGAAAGTTAAGTATCTGTATCATACAAAATTACCCCAAGTCACTCGCAATGGGTAAATGTGCAAAAATAAAATAAAAACTGTAAAAACATCACCACTGAGAAGAACATGGAGAAATAGATGAACTTTTCTTCTTAAATCCATTATTGATAGATCTCCAATAACGAAATTTCATGTGTTGAAACCATTGTTGTGTAAACATAACTATTACAGTACACTAATCATGTATTAAGTTCAAACATTTTAGTCTGAATACGATTTTCAGAATATTTTTCAATGCTTAACCCTTTACCCAACAAACCGGCCAAATAAAGCTTCAACAGCCTAAAATATCTTCGGTCTGTCTCAATAGAACCATACAAATATGGATATCATTGGAACCGGCTCCTTGACCACATTGTGATAGCTACAGTTATGCCCTGTGCCAATGCATTCTCTTATATATGCGAGTCGACCATAGGTCGCCTCGCATATATAAGAGAATGCATTGGCCTAAAAAATATCTTTTTTTAACATTTTTTACCATTTTTTCTTACATTCTTTAACAATTTTATAATTTTTAATGTGTTAAGCCAATGCATTCTCTTATATATGCGAGGCGACCTATGGTCGACTCGCATATATAAGAGAATGCATTGGCACAGGGCCCTTCTGTTGGGTAAAGGGTTAAGACATTTTCCAACAAGTTTTGATTAGAACGTGGTATATTATTTGACTTTTATCGACATTTCCACTGTGGCAGTCTGTAAAGCTGCTTAACGTCTGCTTTCACATAAATGCTTTTAACGCATGCGTTTAGGTCACATATAGGTTAGGTCAAATAATTGCATTGAACTATCCGTTAACTGTCCATTTAACACAAGCGTTTGACACTCATGCAATACATTTATCTCCATTTGCTACTTCAAAATGGATTCATCAAAAGATGTAACCTTGTTTGTAGAGTCAATATCCCAAGCTGTTGTGGACCGAGAAGACTTGGACTACATATATAGTAGAATAATCTAGTCTATTGTGACAAAAGACCATTTACAATGGCATCAATTGTAACATGGTAGAGTACCCCATAGTATAGGACCATGTTACATAGCAACATGGTAGCACCACAGTACTTATGGTAGTACCATGGTGCTTTTTTATATGGGAGTCTTTATCTTGTCCCATGAATTTGTGCATTTCTGGGCATCACGCAATGCTTTGACGCATAAATTTACTTATTTTTTAGTAAAGTTGTCCCGTTAAAATTAGCGGACGTATTTTTACGCAGTTATGTGAATGGTCCAGTGCTGACTATGCAGTCTGAACCAATGTGTTATATGTCCGCCTAACACATCTGTAAAATGCATGTGCTGAACGCATTTATGTGAAAGCAACTTTAGATTGGGGAGAATGTAGCCATGGGATAAAAGTGTGATCAAGGATTCGTGAGGATCGTGACTCCTGATGGCAGCATGTTAGCAATCTCTGCCAGAGCGCACCAGTCATAATTCCTTTCTGACTCGTGTCAGCGGCTGGGTACTAGTCTGCCGTTTCTTGATTTAGTGCTGGGTTTTCCAAACAAAATGGCGAAAATGGAGGTTCAGAGCGGTAGTTTTGTTGACGATTTTCGCAAGAAACTCGTCAAAATTGGAGCAAATTAGAACTCTTGTGTCTGACTTGCCATGCGTGTTATCGGGACACTGTCGTCCATGTGCGTTTAGACTTTTGAGTTGATAAAATAATCAGTGAACCAAATCACACCATTTCGAAATATAGTTCTTTGGTTCTGGTGGGACTTTGCAAACTTAAGGTACGAAACCACAATTTTTTTCTTGATATTTTGTGTGCTTAATAAGGGTAGCATTTTGTTCTGCTCGCTATGTATATTATTAATATCACGGAAGTCCACCTAATGTGGGTAAAATGTCGCCGATAGCAGCATTTTACCAAGTCACCATGGGAGGTAAACCCTGCATGGAGTTTGGCATGTTAGCTGAATCCGGGAGTCTCAGTTCGGTCGTCTCCAACAGGGTGTGACAGGGTGTATGCCACCAAGTCTGCCTGTCATTTGCAGAATGAGGTCCCCAGAGGGTTAATTTAGTGATGCTGCCTCGCAGTGGGCTAGCATCACCAATTCACCCTCTTGAGACCTCATTCTGCTTAGGCCTCATCTTCTGGGAAGTATCTATAATCTCAAATTAACACTGTTTTTAGATACTTTTTCCCTTCGGGGAAGTTTCTATATCATTTAATTTGCAGAAGATGAGAGTTTAGTGTGCCTGTCATTTGCAGAATGAGGTCCCCAGAGGGTGAATTTAGTAATGCTATCCCGCATAGCAGGCTAGCCTAGCATAACCAATTCACCGTCTGGGGACCTCATTCTGCTTAGGCCTCATCTTCTGGGAAGTATCTATAATCTCAAATTAACATTGTTTTTAGTTACTTTTTCCCTTCCGGGAACTTTCTATATCATTTAATTTGTAGAAGATAAAATGCATAAACAAGGTTCCCAATGGGTGTACATCACAGTATTCACCATTTGGGAACTTCAATCTAAGTCTATGTCTCCCATAGCAGATGAGGCCATGGAGAATGAGGTCCCCAGAGGGTGAATTTGGTGACGCTAGTGCACAATGTGGGATAGCATCACTAAATTCACCCTCTGGAAACCTTATTCTGCAAATGACAGACACACAAAACTAAGACTTGGGTTCATGCGACAGGGACTGGTGAGTTAATGACTTGATCCGTCCTGTCCGGATTCATCCTTGGGATGTTCAGTGGTCAGATACACATGTATGATGAGGCCGGCAAACACGTGCGGCAATTAGATATAAAGATGAACAGTTTATGTTTTAACATATGAAATATCATTATTAGAGAGTTATTAATAATGAAAATAAGAACAAAGTCAACCTATTATTTCATGTACTTGTTGATGATAATTTTTTTACAGACTTTTACGTTAATTTGTACGAACCCACTTTGAAGGCATTGAGTCTCTTTAAGCATGTGCTGCACACTGTAATACCTAGTGAATTTTATAAGAATAAGATACAGGTAAAATCAATATGTCCAGTTTACCGTTAATGACAATTAATTTTCTGATCTCACGGCAAGATGACCAAGAGGTGTCATATCATGGAGAAGATTGAAATACATATGTATAATGTAGATTGTTTAAATGGGTTTAACTAGAATGTTAGATTGGAAACCTTTTGTGATTAAATTATGAGGATTTGTTCCTTTTACTACCAGTATAGAGAATGTTTTCTGCAAAGAGTGCATAACTGAATTCAAATGCGAATAAATGAGCATATTTCTGTATTTTTCGCGACATCAACTTTCAAGTTTAAATTTGCAAAACAATCAATCATGTGCAAACACCAGTTATCACGTCCTTAAAGATAGTCCAACACTTCCTAGAAAGGTTTATATAGATTACAGGGTGTAAACTAATACATATTAATCAAGAACACTTTTCCGGAAAAGTTTCTATCAATTAATATAAATCAGCTAAGAGATTTGCCATGAATTATGATCGAAACAAACCACATTATTATGCCTTTCGAGATAAATATACCCAATCTTAAGTTTTATCTAAAATATCATATTTGCTGTCTTGAAATCGCGATTTATAAAAATATATGTTGCTGTAATTGTGGCCAGGAAGAGATACAGTAATGCTCTAATTAATCGACTCCTTAACCCCAGCAGAATTATGGGTAATTTATCAGGATTTAGTCGGAAATATGGCTTGTTGCCATTCATCGGAAAGCTCTCACTGAGAGCTTTCCGATGAATGGCAACAAGCCATATTTCCGACTAATTCTGAAAAATTACCCATAAATCTGCTGTGGTTATGGAGTCGATTATTTAGGGCATTACTGCAGACCATCTTTAAGAATTTCAAATTGTCAGAACAGTATGGGTACCTTTAACATATTTGAGTTTACACTGCCTCAAAATTCATAATCATTTACGATTGACTAACCAATGATGCTCACATGACATCACAACTTTATTCTTACATACAAAGTTAATGTCAGTGAGGTATCACTGAATGACGTCATTCATTGCATTTCATGTACGCAAAATCGGTCACTATAGTCCAGCATTTCTCAGTATCAGAGGAACTCATTTTAGATTTTTGCTCATGACAAGCAGGTTGTCATTAGCGACATTAATTAAATCTTAACAATTTTATTTGGGTATCAAAGACTGGGATAAATTTAAACTGTATATCAGATATGTTAAGTGATGAACTAATGTCTTGATTTATACCAGTACATTGTATTACCAAAATGACACGCAATTTTTTTTACAAATATAGTGTCATATCCAATGGAGGTCATTTAACAATTTCTAAACTAAAGCATCATTGATGAGAAGTTACCCCATGGGAAATGTTCAGATAATAAGTTTAACCCTTTTTATAGTAAAAAATCATTGATGAGAAGTTATCACACAGGAAATGTTCAGATAATAAGTTCAACAGACCATAGATCATTTGTTGAACTTATTATCTAAACATTTCCCTCAATAAATAGGGCTCCTTTTGTACTTATATTTATCTGCTGTCTGCTTTTATCACCTTAGCATCCATCTTAATGAATAATAGACCATTCCGAGTTAAACTTTTTAACTGAATCAATTTAGGATAGAAAGGGTTAAAGCTATTTAATGAAGCGTTGCATGCAGTGCCTGTATTTCTTTATGTGTTTATCAATGCCAAGGTCTATGATAACTACAGCATACAGTAATGCCCTAAATAATCGACTCCTTAACCACACCCATAATTCTGCTGTGGTTAAGGAGTCGATTATTTAGGGCATTACTGTAGGTAATTGTTGCACATTGAAAAAAAAAGAGTAAAACAGAGATATGTGCTTCAATATTCAGATGCTGATGGGATCGTTGTCTTGGCAACAGCTGAGCAAATTTAAAGGCCCACTTAATTTCAGAAAACAGCTGAAATCATAAAAAGATTATCCCCTTTTTGGCTCCCAGAATGCAACAGAATGCAACAGAATTCAAACTAAATTGTATTTTCAATGGAAGGAGAATAACTATATCTTTAAAATAGTTATTCCCCCTCCATTTAAAATAATACACTTTGCACAACAAAACCAGACGAAACTTAAGAATAAAACATGTCGGTAACTCAACAAAAACAACATGTTCACAGTTTATTACACCGGATAAGTTGATAACACAATGTTTTGGAGCTTCCTCTTTCAAATGGTATATAATATGGCATATATTTTATATAAAGCGATGGTTTGTTGCTTAAACTCTCAATCACCGAGTACATAACTGACGACGATTCCAGTGATATTTTGTGTTTAATACTACAGACCTACACTTATACTTACACATATACAACTGCTTACTCATGTACATAACTCGACGCCTCACGGCCTAAACGTTCTGAATTTCTAAATTGGTAAAACCCAACTATGTACCACGGTCCCATCTTTTACTGAAACTACCGGTATGGGACAATCATGAAACTTAAAAGTTTTAACTTTATATGTATATGCATTTTCCTTATGATGGTGCATGATTCTACGATACTGGCACGCTTTCAAAACACCAAGCAGTACTTCGGTTATGCTCCTGTTTTTCATTTATCTGACTACCAAATTGTCCAAGTGGCGCTTCGGAATATGTACCTAGATTCTATATACCTTTGTCCATGTTACCGAAGACAGGTGTACCCCTGTATTCTGTGGTGTTCCCAGCCCCCCTGGATCTCTATATCTTTACAACAGATCTGGGGGTTCGAAAATTAAGTGGGCCTTTAACTTGAAAACATGGGCATTATTAAAAAATATTTCTCACCATTTTATTAACCATGAAATTTGGAGGAATATTGCCACAAATGTGAAAACAGGCCAGATGAAAGACAAATACAGTAGTGCTCTAATTGATCGACTCCTTAACCACAGCATAATTATGGGTAACTTTTCAGGATTTAGTCGGAAATATGGCTTGTTGCCATTCATTGGAAAGCTCTCGGCAAGAGCTTTCCGATGAATGGCAACAAGCCATATCTCCGACTAAATCCTGAAAAGTTACCCATAATTCTGCTGTGGTTATGGAGTTGATTAAATAGAGCATTACTGTACCAATAATGTTCTCATCACGTCCTATTCGATAAAATATGACAAGCTCAAATAATCTCACAACATTGACCAGACACTGACTGCCAACGTAAAAGTTAACAACATTTTAAAGCTCACAAGTGCAGGCCTAGTGTGCCTGCAGTTGCAAAATTATTGCTGAAATAAGCAACGATGCAATAACACAACTGGCATTAATCAATATGCATTTTCAATGACCACTCAATTAATGAAGTCATCATCACCCTCGCTAATCGCTAGCTGTATTTATGAAGTCATCATCTCCCTCGCTAATCGCTAGCTGTATTTCAAAGTAAAAAAATAGTTATAATACTTTGTGATGATGGAACGATCTTAAAATCTGGAGCTATTCAAATTTTACTATATGTAAGTTAATTTAATCTTCATTAACCCTCCCATGACTGGAGCTTCCAGAAATTATGTGAAAACCCTGTGCCACTGCATTGTCTTATATATGCGAGTCTCCCATACGGAGCCTCGCATATATAAGAGAATACATTGGTGGAATAATATTTACTTTGACATTGTAAGCCAGTGCATTCTCTTATATATGCGACGCTTCCTATGGGAGACTCGCGTATATAAGAGAATGCACTGGCACAGGATCTTCAATAACAGCTAGCTCCCGTCATGAAAGGGTTAAAGAGGTGAGGTAAATATAGATTTATTAGTCTCCAAAAAATTTACTGTGAAAACTTGGACAATTCTTTTGTTTTCAATGTTATTTTATTAAAAGCTAAGAGTTATATACAATTCAAAAAATTAAATTAAAAAAATTAACTTAAAATTTGTAGAAATGCTTTTTAAATTACTCTTTGCTGTGTTAAGATAGATCTGGATAAAATTCAATGTACATGTTCATGTTTAAAACCCATGCAGAAGAATTCATGAGCGGCGTGTCATCCACAATATCTGTGTTGCTGATGAATTAAAACAAACATAATTTCAAGCATTGAAATAGCGTGTCTGTCACTTGCAGAAAGAGGTCCCCAGAGGGTTAAAATTAGTGACGATATACCACACAGAGGCTAGCATCACTAAATTCACTCTCTATGAACCTCATTCTGATTAGGCCTCAACTGCCATGTGAGACCAAGGATCAAATTTAAGTTCCCGAGTTGATATTGGTGACGTTCACCCATCGATTATGCATTTTATCTTCTGAAAATTATGGGATATGGAAACTGAACAGAAGGGAAAATGTAACTAACAACAATGTTAATTTGGGACTGTAGATAATTCCCAGAAGATGAGGCCTAAGCAGAATGAGGCCCCCCAGAGGATGAATTTGGGGATGCTAGCCCATCACTAACTTCACCCTCTGGTGACCCCATTCTGCAAATGACAGACACACTATTTCAAAAATTGCGTAATTCCATGAACAATAGTTCTGCAGGTCCGTATAGGTGAGATATATAACATGTGTTCTGTAATTAAATATAAAAATCTCAACAACCTCCCTCATAAAACAACAAACAGACAAAAATTACATTTGCACTTTGAACTGTTCAATCTGCCGTGAGGAAGAAGCGAAGGGATTATTAGGTTCATGTTTATTTCCTGATTTTGCCGCCCACGCAACGTCAAACGGATCAACGGAAGGTCGTGGCGAGAATGATGAACTAACTGTACTAGAAGCTGGAACAGATGTTGTGGTATTACTGGAAACATGCGACGTGAACACAGATCCATTTCGTTGGAAATTATTTGAAGTGTTTATGTGTGCCGCATGTTTATATCCTTGATTCAGTGCTGACAATTCACTAGTATCAATGGAATGACTTCTAGAGTTTTGGATTAAGTTTGGTGCCCGGTTAATTTGGCCCATTGAAGCAGGGGTCTGGGAATTGAAAGGCACAGAACTAGCAGCTGGTGAATCTGTTACTCCCATGGAAATGAAGGGGTTTTTAGATGCCGTGTTTGCAGTCCACGGATTTGTATCTGTTGCTGGCAGCACTGATCCATTTGTATTACTGGAAATGCCAGGACCTAAAAAATAAAAATAAAAATCATCAAACAGAGATACTCAGGTGGACGGATTTAAAAACTATTATTTCCAGATAAACAAAGACACCGAACATCATTATGCCCTTTTTTGAAAGCACTCCTAGAAAATATGTTAATTCACAAAAAGTTCTTTTTATGGCATATCCTTAATAATAATTGAAGAAGAGAGGTGACCAAACAGTCCTTCCTATTCAAGCCATAAGGAAATAGGATTGAGTAAAAAATTTCCCTAATTTCAGATACTTTGGTGTTTGCATCATTATCTGAGTCCCCGGGCAGTATTTCAATGATATAGTGTGTAAGGTTGGATATATTGTGACCGACTTGGTTGCAGTCCAATGCGACAAGTGTTGTCTGCCATGTTTGCATCAGAGATATAATGAGTCTATAATGACATTAACGATCTCCTTACAATCGTACAGGATTCCTTAATAATAATAGTGCTGGCACAGGTCAATAGCATTGAAATTAGATGCTGCACAGATATGTGGAACTAACAGAAAGTAGATTGAGTCCGGGATCTCTTGAAATTTTCAATTCACTATAGCACGGTGGGGAATCACGTGGTTTTGAGTTGATGAGTACCATGCATTCAAAATAGCCAAGGCAGTCGCAAACATGACCAGAAACGAGGAAAAAGGTCATAAACTAGGATAATGATACAGCAATGCCCTAAGTAATCGACCCCTTAACCACAGCAGAATTATGGGTAACTTTTCAGGATTTAGTCGGAAATATGGCCTGTTGCCATTCATCGGAAAGCTTGTATATTACGTAGTATTTTGGCAGCTACGATAATATGCTATACTATTTTTCAAACAAGCTTATACCTCCTTTGTGCCAACCTCACAGTTGTTTGTTCTAACAGTATGACCAAAGTTGTCAGTCGAAGGATTCTCCTAGATGTATGGACTTGTGTATTCCATGAACCCCCGCCTGGCAACTTTGGTCAGAATGTTATAGAAAACCATTGAGTATTTCCGAACAAATAAGGTATCAACTTGTTATAAAATTAAAAATAAAAAATAAACAAGCATACCTTACTCGTATTTAAATTCGCATAGTACTATTTTTCGGGCACCCATGGGTACGCGAATTTAAAACTGAGCGAAAAATAGTACGACTCCAAAGTCCATAAGATATAAAAGATTGCTATGTTGCTGAGTTTACATATATTATGAACGGTTGAATACACAATTACGCCTATACATGTATGCATATATTTACATTCGGCTAACCGCTATCAATACCATAGCTCACGATTCTGACGACAAATCATGGTAACGTAGATATTGTTGAAATGCTTGTCTAAGAAATATTAATAGTCCAGGTCGCCACAAAAGTATGATGTATGTAGTTACTAGTGTATTGTCTGGACGATGTAAATCTGCCGCGATGGTGTTTAATATATGCATATACTATCTCCAGCAATGACTAAGAGCCGAAACCTTCATCAGCTCCAAAATATACGAAAATATCACAGAATTATTACGAAAATAGTTTTCTCAGTTTTGAATTCGCGCAGCTAGGTCAAAATGCTATGTGTCAGTTTGTCATATATTAAGTTTTTTTACATTTTGAATGTGTAGTACTCACCAACCTCGAAACTACGTGATTCCACACAGTGTATAGGCCTATTCAGATACGAACCTTGTGTCCGTGAAGTTGCTGCTGATATATGTTCTGGTGTGTGAACCTGTGCACTGTGAACATTTGAGGCTGATCTACCGAAATTGTCACCACCGCTCATTGCACCTAGATCCCGCGACATCTGCTGACACATCTGCGATATACACGAATCGTCTTCTTCCTCCTCCATCACAGGAACAGCATCTGTTTTTAAATATCAAATTCATTTTAACCCTGTCAATACTAAATGAATTCCCCCATTCAGTTATAAAAGTATACTTTGGAACAGTCTATTATTCATCTGGAGGGTTGTTCAGGTAATATGAGCAGAAGACAGACAATAGAAGTGTGGACATTTGCACAATGAGGTCCCCAGAGGGTGAATTTAGTGAAGCTACCCCACACAATGTGTTAAAGTCACAAATTCCTCCTCTGGGGACCTCATTCTGCATGGTGAATATGTGATGTGTGCCCATTGGGCAGCTCGAGTGTGCATTGTCATCTGCCATCTGCCAAACTTAAATAGAAACAATATTTTTCAAAATAAGTAAAATATATCTCTCCTAGAAGTATCTTGCCCACTGAACTCTGAGCTCCCTCCCAGGGTTTCGCACCCACCCCGCTCACGAGGAATGTCCTAATGGGGGAAAAGAGAGGATGAGTCAACCTGGTGATTGGTTAAATGTGGAATCGGAGATCACGTGGCCGGATATTACAGGTCGTCATGAACCATGATAAAATGTACAATAGAATTTTCAGACCGTTTTCAACTCAGGGGTTGTTAACCCTTCCTAGTTAAATTGGGAATATACAATATAGTTCAGTGGGCAAGATAACTTTGACGGAGATAAAGCAACTTTCTAAAGAAACAAAAAGCTTTTTATTTTGATAATAAAGATACTTCCCAGAGATGAGACCTGAGCAGGATGTAGTTCCAGAGGATAAATTTAGTGATGCTAGCCCATTTTGCGGGGTAGCATCACTAAATTCACCCTCTGGGAAAATTTTCAAATGTCCGGCACCTTATTTTGGGGCATGCTGATCTGTTAGGCGAGGCTCTGAAACACTGTAATTTACAAAGCATATACAGTAATGCTCTAAATAATCAACTCCTTAACCACAGCAGAAGCCATATTTCCGACTAAATCCTTAAAAGTTACCCATAATTCTGCTGTGGTTAAGGAGTCGATTATTTAGAGCATTACTGTATATCAATAGTGTGGACTGCTAGTATATTTTAGAGTTGTCTCTCATGATACAATTTGTGTTATATGCACCGATATTTTATTAGAGTTGTCTTCCATGATAGATATGGTATGCACACAGAATATACATGGATTATTGTATCACGATACGAGACATGCTGACTCACTCTGTGACTAGTTACTATGTAAAAGGATTGTGTATTTAAACCTTTCTATACTAAATAATCATTGATGAGTAGTTCCCAAAGGAAATGTTCAGATAAATACGTTCCTACAAACAAGGTTGTTTGTTGAACTTATTATCTGAATATTTCCCACCAATGAATATGAATCCTTTTGCGCTTCTATTTTTATTTCGCCTTATGTCATCTGCATTTATATCATGAACATCCCTCCAAATGAATAATAGACCCTTTCAATGTATACTTATCTAACTCAAAGGGAGAATCCATTTAGTATAGAAAGGGTTAACACACTGTGCATAGAACATGTTACTCTACAATTTATTCTTTGCAAATATGCTTCAAAACGGTTGAATTCTTAGTTTGGGCTGGTTTACATTTCCTCAGATAGTAGATCATGCCATGAATCTTTACTATGGCTAACGTCCGTAGAGATCATATTCCACCAGTACAAAACCTGGGAACTTTTTGAAGTTTTGACAGGGAACCTTATAAAGTCAAAATAATAACACGGGGAATATATTTATTAATGATTATCTGTTCCTTAATAGTGTACTTCACTATATGTGAAGGTCCCAACTCGAAATTGCATGTTTTTCTGTGACTTTTGTAAGTCGATATCACAATAAACATTGAATTAATTACCCAGGAAAAGTTCCATAATTGTAAGAAACGCAAAGCAAAATCGCCCACAAAGTCACTTAAATTGTGATATTTCGAGTTGGGACCTTCACCTACAGTGAAGTACATTATTAAGAAAGAGATAATAACAAAGAAATATATTCCCTTTGTTATTTTTTCGATTTTATAAGGTTCCCTCTTAAAACTTCAAAAAGTTCCAAGGTTTTGTCCTCCTGGAATATGATCTCTACAGGCATTAGCCATAGTAGAGCTTCATGGCATGATCTACTCAGATAGGAGAATATTTCAGCTTCAGAGAATGCCTAACATGTAATAGTCAACAAGAATAAAATAATTTGTGTATGTACATAAATATGGGAGGACAAATTCAATTTTTATAATTATTAGTGCTTAAGCTCAATTATTTGCGCTTAAGCACAAGTGCAAATAATATAATTACGCTTAAGCACAAATAAGCTATTTATGCTTAAGCACAATTATTTGCACTTAAGCGCAAAAAGGGAATTAAAAACCATTACCTAACACACCACACATTAGAAGTTCAAACATGGGGAATGAAATGTACATATTTGAGTGCTAAAATGCAAATAACTATTAAAAGTTAATTTGACCCTTTGAGTGCCAGGTCGATTTTTGTATCAACCCATATACCCTGTGCCAATGCATTCTCGTATATTTGCGAGTCGACCATAGGTCGCCTCGCATATATAAGAGAATGCATTGGCCTAACAATTGTTTTTTTTTTTTTTTTTTTTTTTTTTTTTTTACAATATTTTACAATTTTAATAATTTATTCTTATATTCTTTAACAGACTTATTTTGTAGGTTTAGGGCCGATGAGATCGGCCCCTGGCACTCAAAGGGTTAACCATTTCTTTCTTTTATAGACTCGGTTATAAAAGTATACACTGGAATGGTCTATTATTCATCTGGAGGGATGTTCAGGATATATATAAGCAGATGACAGACAATACAAGTACAGAGGGGTTCCTATTAATTTATGGGAAACGTAGTTCCCTTAGGAAATGTTCAGATATTAACCCTTTACCCAACAAACCGGCCAAAACCGGTCAAATAAAGCTTCAACAGCCTAAAATATCTTCGGTCTGTCTCAATAGAACCATACAAATATGGATATCATTGGAACCGGCTCCTTGACCACATTGTGATAGTTACAGTTATGCCCTGTGCCAATGCATTCTCTTATATATGCGAGTCGACCATAGGTCGCCTCGCATATATAAGAGAATGCATTTACCATTTTTTCTTACATTCTTTAACAATTTTATAATTTTTAATGTGTTAAGCCAATGCATTCTCTTATATAATAATAATAATAGAGAACATTTATATAGCGCTTTTCCCAAAAGGCCCAAAGCGCTCGGCCACAACACAAGTTCACGCACAAATATGCAATATACAAGTGGGTCACGTAATAAACATGTGCAGAACTAAGAGGCATCACTCTCAGGGACGACGTTTCCATAGTAGAATTTGAAAAGTTCCGATTTAAGTAATGTTTTAAAAGTGTCCATGGTATCGGCTTTCTTTGTGTCGGCCTGTATGGTCGACTCGCATATATAAGAGAATGCATTGGCACAGGGCCCTTCTGTTGGGTAAAGGGTTAAATGGGCCTTTTGTTGAACTTATGATGAGAACACTTCCTAAGGGAACTACGAACTAAAGAAAAGGTTAAATTTTCCAGCCATTCAAATTCCAGACTCATGGCAACTTACTATTAATTACTTGTTCATGATTTGGTGACTGATATAACATCATGACAACTTACTATTAATATCATGTTCCCCAATCAGTGATTCCAGATTCATGGCAACTTAATATTAATAACTTGTTCAATATTCGGTGACTGATATACCATCATGATCACTTACTATTAATAACTTGTTCACCATTTGGGGACTCCAGTATAGCATCTTGCCTCTGGAGCGTTGAGGGCAGTTCATTGAGCCGTAAAGACATTGTTTTTTTGAATGGTGACGATCCTTCATGTAGCTTCTCAAAACCTCTAAATGAGCCTTGTCTCATGAGTAGTGAATCTGTGGCTTTCGGTCGCTGTACAGCGTAAGGGTTATATACATTCTTGACTGGAACAGGTTCTGCAAGCACAATTAAAACATTTCTTAAAAGTGTTAATAGGGCCCCGGCAAATGTCAAATCAACTTGGCACTGTGGTTAACAACCAATACTGACAGCATTTAAAGAATTCAGGAGTTCTCAAGAGTAAATTCACTTCAGTACATGATAACTCTTAATTAAATATCATCGGATTCATTGGATAAAATAAAAACAAGAGATTCATGAGTGGAAACCTTGATTCAAATTTGGTTTAAATTGGATTACAGTTATAAAAGTAATCAGGCTTATGTTGCGATTTAGACAGCCGTAAACAATCCAAGATGCATAACTCCTGAAAAAACATTCAGGCAAGACTAATATTCGAACTCATGAGATATAAATAAGAAGAAGCCATGATTCCAATTTGGTCCAAATCGAGTTTGTTATTGTGAATTCGCCCGGATTTAGTTTGTTATCGCGAATCCGTCTGGATTGAGTCTGTTATCGCGAATCCGTCGCAACATGGATAAAGCCTGAGTTTAGTGTGCCTGTCATTTGCAGAATGAGGTCCCCAGAGGGTGAATTTAGTTAAGCTATCACGCATAGCAGGCTAGCATCACTAAATTTGGTGATGCTAGCCATCAATGCGGAATAGCATCACTAAATTCACCCTATGGGGACCTCATTCTGCAAATGACAGACACACTAAACTCATGACATCCCAGTTTTGAGTATGAAACCTACCTACCACCAGTGCCACCTAATTATTACAAGTTTATTGTGCCTGTCATTTGCAGAATGAGGTCCCCAGAGGGTGAATTTAGTTATACTATACCGCATAGCGGGTTGGCATCACTAAATTCACCCTCTAGGGACCTCATTCTGCTGAGGCCTCATCTTCTCTGAAAAGTTTCTTTATTATCAAATTTCTATAGAAACTTCTTCCCATAGATTCTATTTCTTTTTTGGTTTAGTTTTTCTTTATCCCCAAAATTGGCAGACGACACATTACACAATCGAGGTTCCCAATGGGTGTACATCACAATATTCACCATTTGGGAACTTCAATCTGAGTCTATGTCTCCCAAAGCAGATGAGGCCTAAGCAGAATGAGGTCCCCAGAGAGTGAATTTGGTGATGCTAGCCTGCTATGCAGGACAGCGTCACTAAATTCACCGTCTGGGGACCTCATTCTGTAAATGAGTAAGAAACCTACCTGCCACCAGTGCACTTTGGGGATCAACAATCCTCTCTGTAAGTGTTGTCTGTCGAAATGATCCCGTTCTTGTGAAACTGGTTTTATCCTGACTAAATGTTACCGTCACGCCAGTTTCTTTATCACGTTTCTGCTTCCGCTCCAGACAAATAGCGAAAGCGCAGCCCACTGCATGACTCAGTCTCTCCCCCTGTAATTATATAAAATAGATCATGTGATACACAGCAAATATAGGAATTGCGAGGCTTTTTCAACTTTTTTTAGAATAGTTCGACGTAGGCCCGTTCAATTAGAAATATTTTCATTATATAGTCTTATAATCAGAACTTTCTTGTAAATAGGTGATAAAGAACATTTAGGAACAAGGATTGCCCACAGGCCCCTGGGAAAAATTACTAAAATACCAATATAGACTATACCAGTCGTATAGTCTATATTGTTATTTTAGTAATTTTCCTCAGGGGTCTGTGGGATTGCCATGATCAAACATCAGTGTAATATGAATCCATGCTGATACATATAGAAAGAACCAATATATTAAGCTTATATGTGTATTTGAAATAAAAAACATGATGAAATAAATACTACGATTTAAGCCATTAAAATAAAATATCTATGTTCTTAGGCAATAGATCTCAAATTTTGAGATGAGGGATGCAGGCTATTTATTTTTATTTATTCCCCCAAAATCTGAAGAAAAAAATATACTCCATAATAAATAAAACATACTCCACAAACAAATACAAATTTATTCAAATGCAATATTTCATAACAGAAAATATTGGGAAAAATGTTTGCTGAGGGTTTTAACCCTTTACCCAACAGAAGGGCCCTGTGCCAATGCATTCTCTTATATATGCGAGTCGACCATAGGTCGCCTCGCATATATAAGAGAATGCATTGGCTTAACACATTAAAAATTATAAAATTGTTAAAGAATGTAAGAAAAAATGGTAAAAAAAGATTTTGTTTAGGCCAATGCATTCTCTTATATATGCGAGGCGACCTATGGTCGACTCGCATATATAAGAGAATGCATTGGCACAGGGCATAACTGTAACTATCACAATGTGGTCAAGGAGCCGGTTCCAATGATATCCATATGTGTATGGTTCTATTGAGACAGACCGAAGATATTTTAGGCTGTTGAAGCTTTATTTGGCCGGTTGTGGCCGGTTTGTTGGGTAAAGGGTTAAGAAGAACATATCCAATCTATGCAGGGTGTGCTGAAGGATTCACATTTGAAATCCAAGATGGCTGTTGCTTTTTTTTATTTTGGGAATATAGGGAGGCTCCCATCTTGAGGTCACACGAAGATCCATACGATTTTTGGTGATGATTGGATGAGAAATGTGACCTGTAGTTGGAAATTCCAAGTTGGACATCTCACCCACAAAGGAGACCCTCTAGCTACATGTATGTCCCAGCCAGGGGCCAGCCTAGAGGTTTCAAATCGGAGAAGTCACTTCTCCCTGTTTGGTTATTATGGAGAAGTTGATTGGTATTATATGGAGAAGTAAAACTGGCTGAAGTTAAATTTACGGTAGATGCCAACATCACCCTTCTACAATCCAATAATTATTATGCAACACAATCACCCATTTTTAAACCATTATAGTGAGTAAGAACCCCATTATATTAAATAAATATGCTTTTAACATGCTTTTGGGAAATATGCATAATTGTTTATGAGAGAGAAATCACTTCTCCCTGGGACAATGCTAAAAAGAAGTGACACATTTTATGGAAAAGATGTCTCCCAAGTCGCCCTCTAGTCTGATCCTCTCCCACATCACCCTCCAGGCTGGTCCCAGCCCTGTTACATCCCTATCCTTCCAATATAGTCTGGGCCCTGATTACTAGTGACTTGAGGGAGAAATATATTAGAAAACAGAGCAGCCAGACTGTGACAAAGCCGAAGACCGGATAAGCGTAAAACTGTCACTCAAGAGATGTAAATATTGATCAAAAGTATTGATCAGAATTGAACTGGGAAGGAAAGGCGAGCCTTCTGGCTGCATGAGCCAATGACCAATTATCTGCTAAACGCTTTGTTACATAAAGATTAAACACATAAGTCACCAATGAATATATTGCTCAAATCCACAGCAGGACTGAAAATATGGTGCCTGTCATGTGCCGAATGAGGTCCCCAGAGGGTGAATTTAGTGACGCTATCCTGAGGACCTCATTCTGGTTAGCAGATTAGGCTTCATCTGGACAGATTTCTTTATTATCATATTTCCATAGAAACTTCTTCACACAGATTCTATTTTTTAATTTACTTTCTCTATGTCCCCAAATTGACAGAGGACACATTGCATAATTGAGGTTCCCAATGGGTGTACATCACAATATTCACCATTTGAGAACTTCAATATCAGTCTGTCTCCCATAGCAGATGAGGCCATGCAGAATGAGGTCCCAAGATGGTGAATTTGGTTATTCTAGCCCGCTATGAGGGGTAGCATCACTAAATTCACCCTCTGGGGACCTCATTCTGCAAATGTCAGGCACACTAAACTCAGGTTTGCTCCATATGTTTAAGTAACTAAATACATTAAAGCAGCCAACCATGTTCAAGGTCACAATAAGAATATTCCAATCTCACTAAAGGTCACAAGGTCCTGCTGAATTGCTATGACGTTGGTAGTGCAAATTGATGCTGTTAACCCTTCCATGACTGGAGCTTCCTGAAATTTTGCGAAAACCCTGTGCCAATGCATTCTCTTATATATACGACTCAGGCTTAGGGAGCCTCGCATATGTAAGAGAATACATTGGCCTAACAATATTTACATTGACCTTGTAAGCCAGTGCATTCTCTTATATATGTGAGGCTCCCTATGAGAGACTCGCATATATAAGAGAATGGGCACATGATCGTTTATATTGAACTAGCTCCCAACATGAAAGGGTTAATAAAAAATAATTTTTCTAGAAGTTGTCATTTACGCAGTGTTTGGCTGATATGAAGAATTCAAAGAAAACCATTATCTGAATGAAACATTCAAGAACCGTTATACTTAAAAATATTTCAAAAATAGCTGCCCTGGTGCTTGCAAAATGACACTATTAAGATATTTTATAACATACATACTTTTGAATGTATTATGAACATAACGGCTTTTCCTTGATTCGTTCATATTAGCCAAACACCATGAAAATTAGCATCAGTTCAGCCTACCAACATCGTAACAAATTTGCAGGACCCACTATCATCATAGCAAAACAGTAGGACCACTTAAACCAGAGGTGAATCTGGAAGTCTCTCAGTGACAGGCAAGTCTGCAAATAGTGTGTCTGTCATTTGCAGAATGAGGTCCCCAGAGGGTGAGTTTAGTGATTCTACTCCACACAATGGGCTACCATTGCAAACTTCATCCTCTGAGAACCTCATTCTGCTTAGGTCTCATTTTCAGGGAAGTATCTATAGTCTTAAATTAACATTGTTTTTAGTGGAAGCTTCTATATCCCATAATGCAGAAGATAAATTGAATAATTAAGATGACTAATGGGTGAACATCACCAACTTCAACTGGGGAACATTATTTGCAACCCCCCCCCCCCTCGGCTGTAACTCAAGCTTTCTAACTGTTAGAAACTTCTAATCTAACACCCCCCCCCCCCCCCCCCCCCCCCGGCTATCATTGTAATTGTCCAACTGATTGCAATTTCGATACAAAAATAATAAGAGAATATTTAACTTTTGGCTTAAAAACAACAAACAAGATATGAAATATCAAAATATCTGAAAAATCAAGCTCTGTTTGGTCTGAAATTGTTGTCAGGCACGAACTTTCCAAGTGTTGAACATTTTAACCAAAGTTGGGGGGGGGGGGGGGGGTGAACAATGATCCAACACGACCACTGTTGCCACGTCTCTGGCAACAGCAGATGCTACTGAAAAATGGGATGGGAATATAGATATTTTAGTAGAATGTATTTCAGGATTCACATAAATTTTTATAAAACCTATTTTTCTCTATTTTATTTAGAATCTAGTGCAATAAAATAGTAAGTTTAGAACAAGAACACCACATAAAGACACCATATTGTCTGATGTCATTATCAGCCATATTTGGTAGTCAGTTGGTCATCTACATGTACAGAAATGCCCTAAATAATCGACTCATTAACCACAGCAGAATTATGGGTAATTTTTCAGGATGATTGGCAACAAGCCATATTTCCGACTAAATCCTGAAAAATTATCCATAATTCTGCTGCGGTTAAGGAGTCGATTATTTAGGGCATTACTGTTTGTTAATTTTTATATCTGTGCATACTTTCAGTGTTATATAAGCGAGATCACCGAGTCGCTGCCATATTTGATTTATCCAGCTCCTTTCTTTGGTTTCAGAGATTCATTCAGCCCGGTTCCATGGTTTTAGTGCTACAGGTCAAAATTCTGGAGTAGCATTTCAATATATGGAGCTTTTGAATATTCATGACTTCAATATATGGAAATGCTACTCCAGAACTTTGACCTGTAGCACTAAAAACACGGAACCAGGCCTGTGGATCCAATTTAGCCGCGAGTTAGTGACAGGGCATATTGCCTGTGTTCGAACAACTGTTTTATTATCAAAACATAATACATGTATACTGAATATTTGAAATTCATCAATGGTTATAACACTGGTTTTCAATTTACAGTAATGCCCTAAATAATTGACTCCTCAACGACAGCAGAATTATGGGTCATTTTTCAGGATATAGTCGGAAATATGGCTTGTTGCCATTCATTGGAAAGCTCTCACAGAGCTTTCCGATGAATGGCAATAAGCCATATTTCCGTAACCACAGCAGAATTATGGGTCATTTTTCAGGATTTAGTAGGAAATATGGCTTGTTACTATTCATCGGAAAGCTCTCACTGAGAGCCATATTTCCGACTAAATCCTGAAAAATTACCCATAATTCTGCTTTGGTTAAAGAGTCGATTATTTAGGGCATTACTGTACTGACAAACCAAGTCATGCAACAACACATGGGGCATTAGTGGCAACTACAAAGCACAATGAAACCATTAACAATTAACAATTAACATGTGTCATGCACAGTGTCTAATTTGATATAAAGGGTCCCAATTGTTATAATAGGATTATTGGAAAAAATTATATTGATCATCAATCTTAATTTTAGTTTTGTTTTTTGCCAAGAAAATCAATCTCCATATTCAAATTTATTAATGCCAGAAATTATATCCTAGTATGCTATCTATACAAATTTATGACCATGTAAAGACTTCTTAACACATGATTGAATTTTTAAATTATGATCTAAAATTTCTCTTTTTGATTTGTATCAGATCTATGACTGAGTATGAAAATACCAATTTAAGTTTTTGAATTCTAATACTAATTCGTGAGTCTGAGTACTAAATACTCAAAACCATAATGACTAATGACGAACAGAGTATAGGTAAGGCGGTCAGGGTGCTTATAGTGCATGAATAGAAGGTTGGGGGTCAAGGGGTTAAAGGGGACCCAAGGCACTCACAGTGGGTAAATGTGCAAAACAACTATCACCGACAAGTACATGAAAACATAGATTGAAATGTTTTTATTTAAATAAAAGGTCAGCCAACCACAGTGTCCCCCAACAATGTGACAAGTCGATGCAGCTTTGTTAAAGAAATTTTTAAAAATGTCAAAAATGGTTAATAACTCCATCAAATTTTTTTTTTTCCGTCATCTATATACATGTTGCACATCTTCAATATATGGGCAACAATATTCGAAATTTTCAAATCTCTGGGATGAAATCTGTAGGAGGAGATGACTACACCATGAAGGTACTCAAAAGTGTGATGGACGGACGAACGGACGGACGGACAGACGGATCCCATCTCTATAGTCCCCCGAAAATAAAATTTTCGGGGGACAATAATTATTATTTACTTTCAAATCATATTTCACAAGTCAAAACCATTGTTTGTGTGAATTTAACATTAATGTTATAGTAGAATTTCCAATAAAAGTCCAATTGGTCCAATAAGATTAACAAAATAGCTATTTGTATTACTGAAATCTGGATTTATCGGAAATTATGTTGTTGTTGTCGTAATTGTGACCCAGAAGAGATAGACCATCTTTAACATCTCTACAAATGTTTAATGGATCATAACCATTCAGTTATAAAAGTATACATTGGAATGGTCTATTATTCATTTTGAGGGGTGTTCAGGTAAGAAAGGCAGATGGCAGACAGAAAAACATATAATACAAGAGCAGAAGGATTCACATTCATTGGTGGGAAATGTTCATATAATAAGTTCAACATTTGTTGAACTTATTACCTGAACACACTTCTAAAGGGAAACTACTCCTAAGAGAACTACAGTAATGCTCTAAATAATAGACTCCTTAACCACAGCAGAATTATGGGTAATTTTTCAGGATTTAGACGGAAATATGGCTTGTTGCCATTCATTGGAAAGCTCTCACCGAGAGCATTCCGATGAATGGCAACAAGCCATATTTCCGACCAAATCCTGAAAAATTACCCATAATTCTGCTGTGGTTAAGGAGTGGATTATTTAGAGCATTACTGTACATGCCAATTAATATTTAGTACAGAGAGGGCTAAGAGGGACACAGATTTTTTTTAGTAAATTAGTATAAAGTTACTGACACTCACGGATTCCTTGACCGCTAAGAAACCATGACACATCCACCGCCTAGTCGTCCCATCCCGACATATGTATGCAAAACCTTTCTCATGGTTGCGGTCAGGAGCGCAGAATGACACTTTCTCAATAGTTTGGTCAACAATCATACTCTGAAAAAGAACAATCAGTAACGCTGTAGCGGCACATACCAACTCTGGTTCACATCAAATAATCCAAACTGGAGTTATCTGTTGGAAACCGAAATGTTATGAAATCAGTCAAATTCTTAGTCGAAATAGGGCCTTAAGTCATGTAAAAAAAATATTGGATGCAATCAATATTCGAACTGGCCTGTATTGTTCGCTAGGAAATACACATACCAACTTTGGTTCAGATTAAATAATCCACACTGGAGTTTGGTCAGAAACTCAAATTTAAAGTCCCAAAAATAATGTTCATCAATGGTAACATATACTACTCCAGAGAGCTAGCATATTGGATAACATTGTATGGGAGGTAACTCTACCATCGTAATTTTGGTGATATGATTAGTGTCTATGTGAGATAATTACTATTTTGCCATTTTTTTATCCACTTTTCAGAGATTCTTTTAAAATTATATCATTGGCAGTTGGTTTGTTATGTAAATGGTATAGACCAATTAGATTACAGCTTCAACTTTGAAATTCCCTGAAGGTCTGTGGCCTCACTGATCTCAATGAGCTGAAAATAGGTTGAATCACAAAATTACAGTAATGCCTTAAATAATCGACTCCTTACCCACAGCAGAATTATGGGGTAATTTTTCAGGATTTAGTCAGAAATATGGCTTGTTGCCATTCATCGAAAAACTCTCACTGAGAATTTTCCGATAAATGGCAACAAGCCATATTTCCGACTAAATCCTGAAAAATTACCCATAATTCTGCTGTCGATTATTTAGAGCATTACTGTTGGTTGAATCACTGTATTACTAACCTTACTGATTTCATCGACCACCCTCAGAGCACTACCAGACACATACAAAATTGCTCGCTGATATTTTCCTTTGGCATTCTGTAAATATTAAAACAAATTGAATTCGTCATACTGATCTCACCTTCGTTTATATATGTAAATATGAAACATGAAACAATTCTCTCAAGAGCTTTTGGTGACGATAGTCCATATATGATGTAAATATCTATTTAAAAAAATACAAGATGGCTGCCGGCGACCATGTTTTTCAATGAAAATTGTTCAAATTCAATAGCTCCCATCTATAGGTGATAGTAAATGTCTGCAATTTTAAAAACATTTCTCCACTAAATGTGGGTTGCAGAGTGTGCCGTGGATTTAAATGTAAAATCCAGGATAGCTGCCGGCGGCCAATTTTTTAACTAACTTTGAAAAATATGGCGGTTTCAATCTAGAGACCACCCTGAATATCCATATAACATTTTTTGACTATCGGATGAAGCCTGTAGGGAATGCCAAAGTATTTAATCATGTCAAGCATAAAATCAATTTTCATGCTGCCCCATAACTCAACAAATACTGAATGGACAAAACCGGTTTTATTTATATATCCCTTCTCCCTTGGTCGTTCATCAGCATACCAAAGATCATTTAAATCCAAAGTCGGACAAACTGACGGACGGATGGCTAAACGGAACCACAAATGGACAGAATCCATTTCTATATCCCCTGCCAAACTTTGTTTGCAGGGGATAATTAAAGCCATATATTTTGTTCAAGATCCAAGTTATATTATACTAGCCGATGAGCCCGACGTTGTCCGGGCTATTCAAAAACCAAATTTCAAGTCGATAGCTCCACCCGTTGCCGAGATCTCGTCTGCGCATGCGCGAAGCTGGCGTCGCACGGCGACCCGATAAAATTCGTATCCGGGGCAAGATACATTCACATACCAAATTTCAAGTCGATAGCTCCACCCGTTTCCGAGATCTTGTCTGCGCATGAGCGAAGCGGGCGCCGCACGGGCTCGCCAATACGACAACGTTCACCGCCTGGTCAAACTACACACACGTACCAAGTTTCGTCCCGATCGGTCGAGAATCGTAGATTTGTATAAATGACAGACAGACAGACAGACAGACAAACAAACAAACATACATACAGACAGAGGTCTTCAAAATATATATGAGATATTGTCTACGCCTTAATATGATTTCCAGGGAGGGGGGCTTAACCTCAACCTTTAAACCTGAGATATCAACGAGAAACCTGAGGAATATTGCAATTAAACATTGATGATCTTGTCACATACTGAGAGACCACAACTTAAAGATGGTCTATCTCTGCCGGGCCATAATTTCATCAATGCCCTAAGTATATGACCCTTTAACCACAGCAGAATTATAGGAAATATTTCAGGATTTAGTCAGAAATATGGCTTGCTCCATTCATCTGAAAGTTCTCGGCGAATGGCAACAAGCCATATTTCCAACTAAATCCTGAAAAATTTCCCATAATTCTGCTGTGGTTTAGGGGTCGATTATTTAGGACAGTACTGTACAACAACAAAAGTTTCATAAAAATCTGATTTCAAGACTGCAAATAGCTATATTGTGAATAAAATACAAATAAAACTGAAGATTGTGTATATTATTTGTCTATAAAGGAATAATAAAGCGGTTTATTTGGATCTTAGAGCTCTTTACATCAATGCATCACATTATTATAATCAATAAATTTGAAAAATGATCAAGGAAATATGGGTTGATACACAAATCGGACTTGGCACTGAAAGGGTTAAGAACAGTTAGACTGACATAATCTACTTACAACTTTGAGTGTTTTCACAGCCTCTTCACATATATTCATCCCCCTCGACTCATAAACTTCAATGCAACCAAGGTACTGTAAAATAAAAGATCGAATGAGATATTTAGAATTGATATCATTCGGGTTGATAGCAAAAATTCAAATGATACATTTCATACACTTTACGATTTGCATCTTTTAAATTGGTTTAACTTCATATGTAATAACAAAGAGTAAATATATATGTATAATATGTAGCTAGTGTCGTCCCTTAAACTGTTTATGTCCGTGAGGGCGATTTGAGCATCTATTGGGCAATGTTCTGCCGAGTCCATTAGATGCCAAATCCCCTGAGCGGACATGAACAGTTTAAGCAACAGAAATAAGAAGCCAAAGTTTAATGAAAACTTGACTGTAAACATGTGAAATGGTCAAAGCACTGAAATGTATTCAGAAAAATCATATTCAGACTAAATTATTTGAACTTAACTAACAATTAGCATTATTATACTTCATATTAAAAGCCAATGTTAATTTCCCATAGGGTGTGATTTTACAATTTGCAATGTTTCCGGCCCATGAAGCATTGCCGGTCACCATTTTTTGCAATGTTTACCGCTCCGACCGAAAGAGCCCGGATATGTTCACGGAAGCATCCAAACGAAATTTTATGACATATTTTGACCGTGACATTCAAACCGGAAACCCCAAATCGTCACGATTCAGACGACTTCCGCATTCTTCAAAGTAAACATCATGGATGCCGGTGTCAAATCGAAGATATTCGCGCATGTTTCACCATGCTGACATGGTTATTCGGTATAATAAAAACAATGGTGACCTGGCCGCCTCGGGAGACATTGGTTCCAAGGGGAGACTATCCGCAATGTTGCCCTCGAGCCAGGTCACCATTTTTATAATGTTTATTGACAAATCACTGTAGCAGATAGGTTATGGTATCAACACGCAATATTTCATTATTGACGAACTATTGATAATATATATAATAATAAAGTTTATATCTATCTCAATGTTCTTCTTATTGGTGATGTTTTACAGACTTTTATATTGTTTGTACATTTACCCACTGTGAGTGCCATGGGTCCCTTTAATAGTGGTGATGTTTTTATAGACTTATATATATGTTGGACATTTACCCACTGTGAGTGCCTTGGGTCCCTTTAACAGTGGTGATGTTTTTATAGACTTATATATATGTTGGACATTTACCCACTGTGAGTGCCATGGGCCCCTTTAATAGTGGTGATTTTCTTATAGACTTATATATTTTTGGCACATTTACCCACTGTGAGTGCCTTGTGTCCCTTTAATAGTGGTGATGTTCTTATAGACTTATATATTTTTGGCACATTTACCCACTGTGAGTGCCTTGGGTCCCTTTAATAGTGGTGATGTTCTTATAGACTTTTATATTGTTTGTACATTTACCCACTGTGAGTGCCTTGGGTCCCTTTAATAGTGGTGATGTTTTTACAGGCTTTTATATTGTTTGTACATTTACCCACTGTGAGTGCCTTGGGTCCCTTTAATATTGGTGTTGTTTTTACAGACATATATTTTTTTCCACATTTACCCACTGTGAGTGCCTTGGGTCCCTTTAGTGGTAATGTTTTTACAAACATAAATATTTTTTGCACATTTACCCACTGTGAGTGTCTTGGGTCCCTTTAATAGTGGTGATGTTCTTATAGACATATATATTTTTTGCACATTTACCCACTTGTGAGTGCCTTGGGTCCCTTTAATAGTGGTGATGTTTTTACAGACTTTTATATTGTTTGTACATTTACCCACTGTGAGCGCCTTGGGTCCCTTTAATAGTGGTGATGTTCTTATAGACTTATATATTTTTGGCACATTTACCCACTGTGAGTGCCTTGGGTCCCTTTAATAGTGGTGATGTTTTTACAGACTTTTATATTGTTTGTACATTTACCCACTGTGGGTGCCTTGGGTCCCTTTAATAGTGGTGATGTTTTTATAGACTTATATATATGTTGGACATTTACCCACTGTGAGTGCCTTGGGTCCCTTTAATAGTGGTGATGTTTTTATAGACTTATATATATGTTGCACATTTACACACTGTGAGTGCCTTGGGTCCCTTTAATAGTGGTGATGTTTTTACAGACTTTTATATTGTTTGCACATTTACACACTGTGAGTGCCTCGGGTCCGTTTAATAGTGGTGATGTTTTTATAGACTTATATATTGTTTGTACATTTACCCACTGTGAGTGCCTTGGGTCCCTTTAATAGTGGTGATGTTTTTACACACTTTTATATTGTTTGTACATTTACCCACTGTGAGTGCCTTGGGTCCCTTTAATAGTGGTGATGTTTTTACAGACTTTTATATTGTTTGTACATTTACCCACTGTGGGTGCCTTGGGTCCCTTTAATAGTGGTGATGTATTTACACACTTTTATATTGTTTGCACATTTACACACTGTGAGTGCCTTGGGTCCCTTTAATAGTGGTGATGTTTTTACACACTTTTATATTGTTTGTACATTTACCCACTGTGAGTGCCTTGGGTCCCTTTAGTAGTGGTGATGTTTTTACAGACATTTATATTGTTTGGACATTTACACACTGTGAGTTCCTTGGGTCCCTTTAATAGTGGTGATGTTTTTACAGACTTTTATATTGTTTGTACATTTACCCACTGTGAGTGCCTTGGGTCCCTTTAATAGTGGTGATGTATTTACAGACTTTTATATTGTTTGTACATTTACCCACTGTGAGTGCCTTGGGTCCCTTTAATAGTGGTGATGTATTTACAGACTTTTATATTGTTTGTACATTTACCCACTGTGAGTACCTTGGGTCCCTTTAATAGTGGTGATGTATTTACAGACTTTTATATTGTTTGTACATTTACCCACTGTGAGTGCCTTGGGTCCCTGTAACAGTTGTGATGTTTTTACAGACTTTTATACTTTTTGCACATCACCTACTTTGAGTGCCTTGGGTCCCTTTAAAACATTTATGTTATGTTGAAGGAACACATAAACTTGTAATCAATCAAATTTGTAACAAAATCGTTGGTACAGGTTACTGCTTCATAGTGTACATAGGACTATTATAATGACAAATTTAAGCTTGGACCAGATAAATACAGTACAGTAATGTCCTAAATAATCAACTCCTTAACCAAAGCAGAATTATGGGAAATTTTTCAGGATTTAGTCAGAAATATAGCTTGCTGCCATTCATCGGAAAACTGTCGGTGAGAGCTTTCCAATGAATGGTAACAAGCCATATTTCCAACTAAATCCAGAAAATCTTCCCATAATTCTGCTTGGTTTTAAAGTGTCATATATTTCGGGCATTGCTGTAGTTCAATTTTCAGGGAAAGCCTCGTCACCAAAAAACCAGCTCCTACAGCATATATAAACCCATAGAGAGCCCCAAATAGACTGGAGCCGATGACACTCAGTAGTGCATGCTTCCATCTATGTGAGGATCCCTGTGGGTTACATATAAAACCTGCTCCTAAGGCATGTTTATGACCTGTTATACATAAGTAAATATATAAATACTGCTCATCCATATTCATCTGACAGAAATCTTCATTGCAAACGTTGACAACACACAATAAGAACTAATACCTTATTTCCATAAAATTAAATCACCATGCATGTAACAAGTCATTTTATATAGCAAGTCATGTATAATGCATATAAACACCAACACTGTTGAATCAAGTTTCATGCTGGTGTTCATTTAGAGACCAAGGTTAGATCGAATATGAAGTTTCAATGTCTTAACCCTTTACCTAACAGAAAGGCCCTGTACCAATGCATTCTCTTATATATGCGAGTCGACCATAGGTCGCCTCGCATATATAAGAGAATGCATTGGCTTAACACATTAAAAATTATAAAATTGTTAAAGAATGTAAGAAAAAATGGTAAAAAGTGTTAAAAAAAATTTTTTTTAGGCCAATGCATTCTCTTACATATGCGAGGCGACCTATGGTCGACTCACATATATAAGAGAATGCATTGGCACAGGGCATAACTGTAACTATCACAATGTGGTCAAGGAGCCGGTTCCAATGATATCCATATTTGTATGGTTCTATAAGCCTTTTTGCTGGGTCGCGATTTTCAAGATGGCCGATGGTTCTATATGGTCCGATTCCTAGCTTTTTATCCAACCCACCGGTAAAAGCCGGTAAAAGGTCAAAGTTGAGAAGTAGCATCCATTTGTTTACATTCGACAGCTGAGTGGGAGAATTTTTTATCAACATTTTATGGCTTAATTTCATTTATTCTGAGTGCAACTACGTGTTTAAGAATTGTTTTGTGGCCATGTCATCTATAGAGTTAGGATCTGGTGACGATGCAGACATTCAGACGCCCTTGTTTTGTCAACGAACTTCCCACAAGTAAAGTTACTGATAAATAGCGAGTTCTTGCGTTAAAAAAATAACCCAAAAACATACGTGATACATCCAATCCATCTACTGTGCGAAACCTACGTATTGTATGTATCCAGGGTGAGTGTTTAATTAGTTTTATGAAGTTCTCGCACCTGCGATTCGGTAACGACCTGTTGCTATTTTATTTTGGGAATTCCCAGACTGGAGCCGTATGCTAAAAATAGATGCTACTTGTTAACTTTGACCTCCGGAGACCAAATGGCGGATTCACCGCGACTAAGTGAAGTCACTTATTGAGAGAGACCGAAGATATTTTAGGCTGTTGAAGCTTTATTTGGCCGGTTTTGGCCGTTTTGTTGGGTAAAGGGTTAAAGTGATGTGAAACACTCCGGTAGGGTGATCAAATGGAAATGGGGAATAATATTGTTCAAAGTAGATATTTTTACACATAGTATTTCTAAATTGATGACACACATCATTCATATATATTAATTAAATGCAGTGACTCTCGATGGTAAAATCGCTTTTGTTAGTTTATGGCAGATAGATGTGTCCCGAACTTGAGTAGTAAATATTTACAATTGAGTGTAGTTCAGACGATGTTTTCTGTGGAGTGGTGCAGTCGATTTGCTTCAGATTTTCGGAGGTGTTAGTGGAATGCTACATTCCTCCAATTGACATAGCGCCTGAATACTAACATATCAGTTTCAAGCAAGTACATAATATGTCTTTAATGAGTAATATTGTTCCCACACAACTTGTATTATAACTCTGTGGGTTTGAAAAAAAGGTCAAATTCAATAGACATTAATTAGTCCTGATACAGTTCATTGTCATGTTTAGTGTTTTAGATGAATATGGGACTAAAATAAATATTTTATATACAAATAACTGCCTCTTCACAAAAATAATGTAAAATAATAAATAAATAGCAATAGCTGCATCCCTCGTCACTTTGAAAAAATATTCCCTGAGAGAAGAGATATTTAGTTTTTCTGGCCTTGGAATTGTTATGTTACAGCTCTGTGAGTTTAATTTTCATTCTCATGGGTGCATTCCATGCTGACAGTTTTATGTTTCCCAGAGTTGCAACCTGACGATCAAATGACACCTAATTCAATGAACTGATGTTTTTTATGACTTTATTTGGATTAACAAGAACAGTGGCAGGCCATTTATTGATTTTGCACACCGAAATTTATATATGTCCGTAGCACCTCTAACAGTTCCAGGGAAGTAACATCATTAAAGGCACGTGCGGCCTTAATTGTCGAAAATATTCATATTTTTTCCAAACACCGTAAAGAGAAAAAACAGTAAAACGCATACAGTTCCGTTCATATATAACACGACCATCGCGTAAACAGCATGCTATCATAAGACCAACTATATTTTACCTAAGCAAGAGACTGATTGTGTTACAGAAGACAGCACAATGCTACTGGCTAATCACACACAAATGGCATAAATGCTCTTTATTAGTTCCATATCAGGTATTCACCAACAAAGAACGCTCTTTATGTTTACCATCATAATATAAACAAACACCAGAAAAGTAACTTTTTACGCTTTTATTTACATAACAATGGTCAAACATATGACCATAACATACTATTTATGCGATATTTCTTATTTGTATACGGACAAAGTCTATCTACATTTTGATGTTCTTTATGTTTGTGGCGATTTTTGACGGGTGGAGATATTTTCACAGGATATCCACCGCCAAGGCCAACCGTGTCTTTAAGAGAACGCCCTGCATTAACCCACTGAGAGCTTTCTGATGAATGGCAACAAGCCATTTTTACAACTAAATCCTGAAAAGTAACCCATAATGCTGCTGTGGTTAAGGAGTCGATTATTTAGAGCATTACTGAACATGTTTATTAAATATGAAACTTGTACTACATTTAGTTTATTTTCCTTCTGTTGGATTTTTTCGGTCATTGCGTCCAACAGCTGTGTTATTCACAATAAACAGAGTGACCAATAAAATTAAAGACATATTATTTCAATACAATAAACTGATATTTATGACCCGGCCACTACACCCCTTTGAAGAATTCATAATTAAACTATTGCATGTACTGTCAAAATATTCAACAACTTTGGCTGAGCCATTCCATAAAACAAAACGACCTTAACTATACAGAAATGTATACATACTGTCCTTCATTTGCCCCGAGCAAATGACTGATAAACGAGAAGGATTTTGCCAATGAGTCACTTTATTTAATTTATACGAAAGAATGGCATTACACGCTGGCAATTTTGATACAAAATTTATTTAAATACCTGTGTTAAGGAAGATTAATTGCTGTAAGTAAGTTGTAACAGAGTGGTTCAAATCAGTTAAAGGCCACAGTAATTTTATTAGTTGATAATTATTCCACACGATACGTGTGAAAGCAAATCTCGTAAATTAAATTTTTTTTTTTCTTCGAATAAAAATAAATAAAACCAACCCATTAAAGAATATAAGAAAAAATTATTAAAATTGTAAAAAATTGTAAAAAATTGTAAAAAATAATAACAAATGAAAAATTGTTAGGCCAATGCATTCTCTTATATATGTGAGGTGACCTATGGTCGACTCGCATATATAAGAGAATGCATTGGCACAGGGTATATGGGTTGATAATAAATCGGACCTGGCACTCAAAGGGTTAAAGTAAAAGTGATGTGTAACACTCCGGTAGGGTGATCAAATAGAAATGGAGAATAATCTTCTTCAAAGTAGTTATGTTTAGAAATATTATATTCCAATTGACAACACACAACGTCATTCTTTTATATTAATTAAAAGCAGCGATAATCGATGCAAAATGGGTTTCGTTAGTTTATCGCCGATAGATGCGTCCCGAATAGAGTAGTAAATATTTACAATTGAGCGTAGTTTAGACGATGTTTTCTATGGACGGGTGTGGATGATTTGCTTGTGATTTTCTGCGATGTTGGTAGAATGCTAAATTCTCCAGTTGACATAGCACCTAAACACTAACTTATCAATTTCACGCACCCGAACAAGTACATAATATGTCTTAAACATCTCAATTATTCTCATTTTCCCATGGTATTATGACTGATAGAATTGTTTGGTTAGAATTCTTACATACAGTAATACTCAAAGTAATCGACTCCTTAACGAGAGCAGAATTATGAGTAACTTTTCAGGATTTAGTCGGAAATATGGCTTGTTGCCATTCATCGGAAAGCTCTCCCCGAGCGCTTTCCGATGAATGGCAACAAGCCATATATCCGACTAGATCTGAAAAGTTACCCATAATTCTGCTGTGGTTAAGGAGTCGATTAATACTTAGAGCATTACTGTAATTGAATACCACTGGCCAAAAACATTTTGTTGCAATTCTGATAAAACAATTGTTGACTGGTTCGAAAACCAACAAATTCAATTGATGTTGCCTAAGATGGAGATTCTTGTTTCTACTGAACAAACTGAGTGGGAGCAAATTAGCATAATTAGATTTGTTTTCTTGAATAATGGTATAGCTAAACATTCAATTTACTATTGACAACCACCAAATTATTCAATTTGCATCAATCAAAATTCTCATTCAAAGGACAAGAAAATTACATACATTATATCATAGTGAATTACAGGAAATATTTTTGGGAAAATCAAACAGGAAAGGGGGGGGTATTATTTTCTTTTTATTCCTGACGACGGGGGCAGGCTGCACATCAGAGTTCAAACTGCCACTTGCCAAATTTGGCAATGACCAAAAATAATTTCATTTGGCAAAAAATGAAAGTGTCAATGACACTGTAGCTCAACATAGAAAGGGAATAATTTCATGTGTTACAGTCAATGGAGCGATTAGGAATGCGGAAAGTTGAAAGATCTAAGTAATACTAGATTATCAACATGAAGAGATATAAAAAGTAAAATCCAAGATGGTTGCTGATGGCTATGTTTTCCAATGGAATTCAAAAACACTTGATAACTTCCATCTAGTAGATCAATATCAAGATTAGTTTGGTGATGAACAGATGAGGGAAGTGGGCTGTATGGTGTGCCAAAGGATTTAGTCATACAAAGAATAAAATCCAAGATGGCTGCTGGCGGCCATGTTTTATGGCCGAATCACCCCAAAATTACTTGTTCCCATCTACATCTCAATATTAACATCCATGACAAATTTCATGATGATCAGACAAATAGTATGGTCTGTAGCCTGTGTTAATGGATTGAATTTTGAAATCCAACATGGCCACTGGCGGCTATGTTTTTTGCCAAATGACCCCAAAATAACTCGTTCCCATCTACATGTCAATATTAACTTCCACAACAAATTTCATGATGATCAGACGAACACTCCGGCCTGTAGTCTGTGCTAATGGATTGAATTTTGAAATCCAAGATGGCCATTGGCAGCCATGTTTTTTGGCCGAATGACCCCAAAATGACTCGTTCCCATCTAAACAGCCATGACAAATTTCATAATGATCCGACCAAAGGTACGACCTGTAGCCCGTGCAAAATGATTTAGTCATGCAAAGAGTAAAATCCAAGATGGCCACTGACGGCCATGGTTTTTGGCTGAATGACCCCAAAATGACTCGTTCACATCTACATGTCAATGTCAACGCCCATGACAAATTTCATATTGATCCGACCAAAGGTACGACCTGTAGCCGTGTAAAGGAAATGGTTGACGAGTCACACATACACGCACCAACACACGGAAGACGGATACCAAGCCATGGCAATAGCTCAAACTTTACAAAGTAAAGTTGAGCTAAAAATGTTGGCAAGCAGATTTTCTTTTTGACAGAATTGACAAAACACACATTCAAAGATGATGGTCGCTGTTTTGCGACCAAGGATTATACCTCATCAAAAAGTTGGAATGAGAAAACAGGGTTTAAAAGTGTATCTAACGTCTGCTCTCTATTCACATAATCATATAATGATAATTTAAATATTTAGACTGTTTATGATCAAAGTATTAGTATGGTAGTGACTTCTATGAGGTCGCAATGAATTTATATAATGATAATTTTAATATTTAGACTGTTTACGATCAAAGTATTAGTTTGGTAGTGACTTCTATGAGGTCGCAATGAATTTTACATGAGTATTCTCAAGCCTTGAATTAGTGTGCCTGTCATTTGCAGAATGAGGTCCCCAAAGGGTGAATTAAGTGAAACTACCCCACACAGTGGGATAGAATCACTAAATTCACCCTCTGGGGACCTAATTCAGCTTAGGCATCGTATTCTGTGAAGTATCTATAGTCTCAAATTAACATGGTTTTTAGTTTCTTCCCCCCCCCCATCTCCTCAGTTTCTATATCCCCTAATTTGCAGACGATAACTGCATAATCGAGGTGACTAATGGGTGAACATCACCAACTTCAACTCAAGAACTTCAATCTGATCCTAAATCTCCTGTAGCAGTTGAGGCCTTAGCATAATGAGGTTCCCAGAGGGTTAATTTGGTGATGCTCGCACATGGTGTTGGATAGAATAAGTAAATTCACACTCTGGGGACCTCAATCTGCAAATGACTGACAATATGTCAAGGCTAGAGTATACTTCACACCATTCCCAGAGCAGATGTCAATTTGAAGGCGAAATACAATCATGTATACAAGCCTTGAAATAGTGTGTCTTTCATTTGCAGAATGAGGTCCCCAGAGGGTGAATATAGTGACGATATCATGCATGGCGGGCTAGCATCACCAATTTGACACTCTGGGAACCTCATTCTGCTGATGCCTCAACTGCAATGGGAGACCTAGGATCAGATTGATGTTCCCAATGTTAAATTTGGCAATGTTCACCCGTAAGTCACCTCGATTATGAAATTTATCTTCTGCACAAATTAGGAGATATAGAAACTGAACAGAAGGGGGGAAAATTAATTAAAAACAATGTTAATTTGAGACTATAGATACTTCCCAGAAGATGAGGCCTAAACATAATGAGGTCCCTAGGGGGTGAATTTAGTTATGCTAGCCTGCTGTGCGGAGTAGCATCACTAAATTCACCCTCTGATGGCCCTCATTCTGCAAATGACAGACACATTATTTCAAGGCTTTCATGTATATCCACTATATCCACTTTGCCAAAGACCTTGTCACCACTTTCTGCAAAGCTTCTGTAAACATTCCAATTTTTTTACTGGTGAGAGTGACCCTTCAGCCCAGTTGACTACAGACCCGCATAAATAGTTGGTCTGATATTTCTTGTCGTGGACTTTCTACAGGTGTATTTCCCAAACTGAGGGATTCCACGTGAGTAGCGCCAATCAGAACTCACTATTACTAGAAGTGGCACCAAGATAAATGCGTCCAATCAAAACAATTAATGTCTCGCGATGTGATGTAGATTGGGGAAGACTGCAAGTGTTCCGAGAAATTAAAAGCGGGAATGCGATAGACTGATTATCAGTATTAATCTGAGTGTATATTAACCCTTTCTACACTAAGTACTCATTGACAAGTACAGTAAAGCCCTATGGCAACAAGCCATATTTCCGACTAAATCCTGAAAAATTACTCATAATTCTGCTGTGGTTAAGGAGTCGATTATTTAGGGCATTACTGTAGTACCCTTAGGAAATATTCAGATAATATTAAAGTACAACAAACGATCATAGGTTGTTTGTTGTACTTATTATCTGAACATTTCCCTCCAATAAATAGGACTCCTTCTGCACTTTTATTATCTGTTGTCTGCTTATTTTTCCGGAACACCCCTCCAGATTAATAATATACTATTCAAAGGTATGTTTTTATAACTGAGTGGAAGAATCCATTCAGTATAGAAAGAGATAGTTAACACAAGACTGCTCTCAGCCCTAATATGAACTAAACTATATTAATGTCAAACTGAATCTCACTCTGACTTTGAAACTGAATGGACCCTAACTTTGATTTCATCTTCTTGCCACCGATGTGCTTTATAACATTATTTCATCTTCTTGCCACCAATGTGCTTTATAACATTATTTCATCTTCTTGCCACCGATGTGCTTTATAACATTATTTCATCTTCTTGCCCCCAATGTGCTTTATAACATTATTTCATCTTCTTGCCACCGATGTGCTTTATAACATTTCATCTTCTTGCCACCGATGTGCTTTATAACATTATTTCATCTTATTGCCACCGATGTGCTTTATAACATTTCATCTTCTTGCCACCGATGTGCTTTATAACATTATTTCATCTTCTTGCCACCGATGTGCTTTATAACATTTCATCTTCTTGCCACCGATGTGCTTTATAACATTATTTCATCTTATTGCCACCGATGTGCTTTATAACATTATTTCATCTTATTGCCACCGATGTGCTTTATAACATTATTTCATCTTCTTGCCACCGATGTGCTTTATAACATGATTTCATCTTCTTGCCACCGATGTGCTTTATAACATTATTTCATCTTATTGCCACCGATGTGCTTTATAACATTATTTCATCTTCTTGCCCCCGATGTGCTTTATAACATTATTTCATCTTATTGCCACCGATGTGCTTTATAACATTATTTCATCTTATTGCCACCGATGTGCTTTATAACATGATTTCATCTTCTTGCCACCGATGTGCTTTATAACATTATTTCATCTTATTGCCACCGATGTGCTTTATAACATTTCATCTTCTTGCCGCCGATGTGCTTTATAACATTATTTCATCTTCTTGCCACCGATGTGCTTTATAACATTTCATCTTCTTGCCACCGATGTGCTTTATAACATTATTTCATCTTATTGCCACCGATGTGCTTTATAACATTATTTCATCTTATTGCCACCGATGTGCTTTATAACATTATTTCATCTTCTTGCCACCGATGTGCTTTATAACATGATTTCATCTTCTTGCCACCGATGTGCTTTATAACATTATTTCATCTTATTGCCACCGATGTGCTTTATAACATTATTTCATCTTCTTGCCCCCGATGTGCTTTATAACATGATTTCATCTTATTGCCACCGATGTGCTTTATAACATTATTTCATCTTATTGCCACCGATGTGCTTTATAACATTATTTCATCTTATTGCCACCGATGTGCTTTATAACATTATTTCATCTTATTGCCACCGATGTGCTTTATAACATGATTTCATCTTCTTGCCACCGATGTGCTTTATAACATTATTTCATCTTCTTGCCACCGATGTGCTTTATAAGATACTCACTCTGACTTGGAAACTGCACGAATTATCTCTCACTTTGATTTCATCTTCTTGCCACTGATGTGGTTTAGAACATTCTGGAACAGGATCTTTCTTTTTTCGGAAGCTCAGCCTCCGTTTAAGATTTTCCATCTTTGACCTGAAATGAATACCGGTAAATATAAACTCAATGAAAGACAAATATTTCATTTATGAATTCAGTGCCAGAAATGACGATGTAAGCTTTCTATTGAATGGTTCAGGGAAGATAATCGTCGTCAATTTACAATATTTTCAAACAAATACAGTAATGCCCTATATAATAATCGACTCCTTAACCACAGCAGAATTTTGTGTAATTTTTCAGGATTTAGTCGGAAATATGGCTTGTTGCCATTCATCGGAAAGTTCTAAGTGAGGGCTTTCCGATGAATGGCAACAAGCCATACATGTATTTCCGACTAAACCCAGAAAAATTACCCATAATTCTTCTGTGGTTAAGGAGTAGATACGTTAGGTGCCAGCATACATATGGCAACACCCTTGTCTGATTGTTAACCCCTACATGATTGGAGTTGAGCTGGTGGAGCATTAAAGACCCTGTGCCAGTGCATTCAATTATATATTCGGCTTCCATATAGGGAGCCTCGCATATACATGTTTTGAGCGTTTCGTAGATTAGCCCAAAACTATTGTCTGTAGCGTATCGTGTGAATACAACTGAGTTGTCTAGAGTATCAGTAGGTAATTGGCTACGATAATTGGAGTTCACGGAGTGAGTGAGTAATTTCGTTAGCGCATCATAAAGTTGGGTCACTTTAGCCAGTTTTTCGCTAGGAGTGACAACTTAAATTCCTAGTACAATGAACAGCAACGACTTAGGCAAACGCATCGAAGTGGCAGTTAGGAAATCTCAGGACAGTTTATTGACACAATTTAATGGAATGTTAACCACTCAGTTGACCAGTCTTAAAGCTGGAATCGTCGAGAGCCAACGAGAAATTTCCAAAACACAAATTCTTAGTTCGAAAGAAAAGGATGTACATGTGTTCAAACGATCCAGAAACGGAGCACATTTCAAATTCAACGAAGTTCAGCCTGTTCAGGACAATATCACAGAGGCCAAATGGCATATCGACCATGGACAGCAGAACACATCGAAAGCCGCGGACTGTTTGTCAGAAGGTTTGAACAATAATAAAGTTAGACAGAAAATGGTTAAGCTGTCCGGCCCGTCCGAGCTCGGTTGGAGTGTAGTTCCAGAATACCAGAAGCACAGCCTGGCAAGCGGAGATCCGTCACATTGGAAATACGCCCGCCCCAAGTAAACAGAATACCACTTCACTCAAAGCAAAGCTAAGTATTCCTTCTTATTATCCCCAGATCGGGGTTAAATTTAATGAGAGGGACGAGGGTGAATGTCGTATTGGCGATAAAAGCGCAACAAATAACGAACACGCAGGCGAAATGCACGTAGAAGAAATACACGTTGATAAATGCGCGTTCACGATCGTATCAGTAGGCTCTCTAAAGGAGAGTATTTCATGTTGGAAAGAAGCCGGGGCTTCAAATTACATCATTTCAGTAATAGAACACGGTTATCGTTTGCCATTTGTAGAAATTCCCATACCAATTGAATTAAAAAACAACAAATCTTCCAATGACAATAGTGAGTTTGTAAACAAAGAAATAACCAAACTTTTGTCAAAAAATCATGTGACAGCGGTCAAAGAACCGCCTATGGTGATTAACCCATTGACGGTGGCAACGAATCGAAATGGCAAGCGTAGACTTGTTTTAGACTGTAGGCATTTGAACGATAACCTCGCAAAATACAAATTCAGGTTTGAAGACAGCTCTGTCGCAAGACAGATTTTCGAAATCGGTGATTTTGCCGTAGATTTTGACCTTGAAGGCGCGTTCCATCATATTTGTATCGCGGACGCTAGCAAAACCTATTTAGGTTTCAAATGGACACACAACGGGACCGATACGTATTTCGTTTTCAACGTTTTACCGTTTGGAATTTCCACGGCTGGCCAAATATTCACAAAGCTGACTAGAGTCATGGTGAAATATTGGAGAAACGACGGTATCAAAGTCGTTATGTATTTGGACGACGGTTTGGCGGGCGCGCGCGGAAAAGACGCGACGCAAGAGGTCAGTGACAGAATACGCGGCGACTTAACCAAATTCGGTTTCATAATATCAAATGAGAAAAGTCACTGGGAGCCTACTCAAGTTACGAAATGGCTCGGTTTAGAGTGGGATTTCGAAGTCGGACGCGTTTGCGTGAGTGAAGACCGACTAGACGCATTTCTAGTCGGGCTGCAGCGTTTGCAGCTTATCATGGCTTCCGCCCACCATATGGTGCCAGCAAGATTGCTTGCAGGCATTTTGGGGCAATTAGCCTCAATGAACGAAGGGATCGACGCGCCAACCAGTTTGCACACGCGATATTTACATATGTGTTTAAACCAGAAAGTGTGCTGGAACGCACCAGTTCTTATCTCCCCAGAAGCTCGGGAGGAGTTAACATATTGGGCCGCGAATATACAGCGGGCAAATGGGCAAGATCTAGTTAGATCAGAGCCAGATGTGTACACCGGAAGCGCATATACAGACGCATCCGACACAGGGTACGGAGGTTACCTGGTGTTAGCGCAGGGGGCCTCTGATCCCAGGCGTATAGCACGCCCGGTGGAGGCCCTAGGGGGCTCGGATCCCAGACGTATAGCACGCCTGGTGGAGACCTCAGAGGTCTCAACATCAAGGTGCAGTGTTCACCCAGTTGAGACCCAGGGCGCAGGGGCGACAGCCGCCTACCCCATAGTGGGAAGAGGTCCCGTAGCAATCGGGACCTGGTCGGCTACAGAAGCCGGAAGTAGCTCCACATGGAGAGAGCTAGAAGCTGTGAATAGAGTTTGTAAATCAAATTCAGCGGCCATGTCGGGAGGAAGGTTCATGTTATACACCGACAATAAAGCCGTCGTGAGCGTGATTACGAAGGGCAGTAGTAAAGAGCATTTACAAAAAGTCGCGCTTGATATAGAATCAACGCGCGTTGAAAATAATTTCACGCTGGTACCCACATGGATACCGAGAGAACTCAATATGAGTGCAGATGCATTGAGCAGGTGTTTCGATCCCGATGACTGGTGTATCGACGTCGAAATATTTCACAAATTAAACAATTTATGGGGACCACACTCAATCGACAGATTCGCAACAGATTACAATTCTCAACTAGATAGATTTAATTCTAGATGGTGGTGCCCGGGAACCGAAGCGGTATAGACGCAATGAAGCAATGTTGGTGGGGCGAGAATAACTGGATCGTTCCTCCCCCTAGAATATTGACAGCAGTCATAAGAAAAATTCAAAATGAGCAATGTGAGAGCACCTTAATTTTTCCCATATGGAAATCTGCGCCTTTTTGGCCCTTAATCCGAGAAGCAGACGCGATATCGGATGGGAATAACGGGTTGAAAACCCTCGGGTCTGAACACATCGTTCACCCCGGAATAGGACATAACGGCATGTTTGCACACAGTATATTGAGTTTCCAATTAGGAGCTATCCATTTCACATATAATGTCATGTGATTAAAAACAAAATTGACTAATCTTTCGTCTTTTAGGGCTATCACAACAGATACGAACGGCGCTAGATGACACTGGCGTGTCAGAATCAAACAAAACCGACGTATTGAGAAGTAAGATGGCCGCATTGTTGTTGCGATCCCGAGCGGACAGTACAGTGTCGAAATATTATTCACAATTCCGGCGGTGGACTGACTTTGTTCGCGGTATAGGAGGAACGGTTATGCCAGCGGATTCTGTACACGTGGCGCTATTTCTAACCAGCCTCGTGGACAACGGAAGTTTGCATAACGTGGTGTCTTCAGCAAAATACGCAATAAAATGGATTCACGAGTTACATGGACATTTGGATCCGACATCAAACGGATTCGTTACCGGAATCGTCGAGGCAGCAAAGAGATTATGTACAAAGAAAATCCAAAAGAAGGACCCTGTTTACTTTGACGACGTCATTAACATTTGTACAAAATATGCCGATTCAACAGATTTGACAGTAATTAGAGATCTATCTATGATAGTTCTCGGATTCAGTGGATTTTTAAGGTTTTCGGAACTTCAAGCACTAAAATGCAGTAATATTGAAATATTGCCAGATCATTTGAAATTGATTATTGAAAAGAGTAAAACAGATCAATATAGACAGGGCAACGAAATCGTGATTGCCAAAGGAAACTCAGTAGCATGTCCTTTAACAATTATTTCTAAATATATTAATGTGGCCATCTTAGATATTAAATCAGACATGTATTTCTTCAGGCCCATGTTCGGTTCAAAGGGGTCAAGCAAATTAGTATATAAGAATAAGCCCTTAAGTTATACTAGGGCTAGAGAATGTATCACAACCCGAATGAAAGAGGTTTGTGGAAAAGACGCCAATTTAGGGCTTCATTCAATGAGAGCAGGCGGCGCTACAGAAGCCGCCAGGTCTGGCGTCAACGACAGATGTTGGAAACGCCACGGTAGATGGCAATCTGAGTCCGCCAAGGACGGTTATGTAGTGGATTCGTTAGAATCAAGGTTACATGTATCCAGAAGCCTCAATTTATAAAACTTAAAATTGCATGTGTACTGTCAGATAGACAGGATATACCATTGTTACTTGATATACTTTGTCATGGCCGAAATATGCATAATTGTCATTCAGAGTGAAACAAACATTTCTCAATTCGTCTTATAAGAAATATATTAATAGATCAACCATAACCGAGCTCAAAAGAAATCTTTTGGGCAGCCGCACTTATTCTTTTGAACGTTAATTTAGCAGACACTGGCTATCTGCTCAAACATGTGTTTAGTTGTTATTTAGTTTAGTGTAGACTACATGTTTTGAGCGTTTCGTAGATTAGCCCAAAACTATTGTCTGTAGCGTATCGTGTGAATACAACTGAGTTGTCTAGAGTATCAGTAGGTAATTGGCTAACGATAATTGGAGTTCACGGAGTGAGTGAGTAATTTCGTTAGCGCATCATAAAGTTGGGTCACTTTAGCCAGTTTTTCGCTAGGAGTGACAACTTAAATTCCACATATCTGAGTAAAAATAATTTTATATGAGTATAGTTACTAGTTACATTAGCACCATTATGGTAATATAATTGTACAAATTAATAATTACACATCGAATAAGATTTATTACATACATATGTATAACACATTAATTAATTAAACGTTATATATAATCGCGAAGCGGACGGAAACGTCTCGTACACGCACATAAACATACGTTTCGAATGTGACATGTTACATATATATGACAACATAAAAATTATGTTCACTGGGCATGCAGCATCCAATGCTTCCAGAGTTTTCCCCACAAAATGTGGTTTTATCTCTGGTTTATCGCAGGAATTCTAACCGGAAACTGCTGGAGATTTGTGTAGGATTCTTGTGCATAGAATGACATGTTAATTATTACAGTATAATTATCGGAATTACAATATGTGAATATACTATTGAAATGAGATGCTCACACATATTAATTTGTAACGAATGTTGTATATGTTGTACATCCAGCGGTTTTTGGTGTGCCCATCTGGTGTCAACTACTGCGAATAAAGACACTGGCTATCTGCTCAAACATGTGTTTAGTTGTTATTTAGTTTAGTGTAGACTATATATATATCACTGGCTTACAATGTCAAGGTAAATATTGTTAGGCCAATGTATTTTCTTATATATGTCAGGCTCCCTATGGGAAACTCACATAAAAAAGAGAATGCATTGGCACAGGGTTTTTACAAAATTTCAGGAAGCTCCAGTCATTGAAGAGTTAAGTAAATTTTAAAGCAGACTAGGTACAGTAATGCTCTAAATAATCGACCCCTTAACCACAACATAATTATGGGTAATTTTTCAGGATTTAGTCGGAAATATGGCTTGTTGCCATTCATCGGATAGCTCTCAGTCGATGAATGGCAGGCAACAAGCCATATTTCCAACTAAATTCTGAAAAGTTAACCATAATTCTGCTGTGGTTAAGGAGTTGATTATTTAGGACATTACTTTAGTTTTGTTAATTGGGCTCTAGTTTGCCCGTGACAGGTTGTATAATTATTCAAGGGTTGCTAGGAAAGCCGCTAGAGTGAGGGTAAGTCCTAAAACCACTGGTATGCATTCAGACAATGACATTTCCTGGATACATATTGTGGAGTATGTCACAAGGACTCTACAGGTATGTCAAACAAATATAAAGAAGAGAATCAGTGGCATATCGGCGGAATACCCAACTTAATATATTGTCTTATTATCACAGTGGAAGTTTGTAGACAGGAACAATTCATTGTTGAATGACAAGCTCCACTTACAGTATAATGTCCAAAGTAATTGACCACTTAACCACAGCAGAATTATGGGTAATTTTTCAGGATTTAGTCGGAAATATGGCTTGTTGCCATTCATCGGAAAGCTCTCAGTCGATGAATGGCAGGCAACAAGCCATATTTCCAACTAAATTCTGAAAAGTTAACCATAATTCTGCTGTGGTTAAGGAGTTTATTATTTAGGACATTACTTTAGTTTTGTTAATTGGGCTCTAGTTTGCCCGTGACAGGCATTCACAGATCAACCGTGTCGCATCCAGTCATCAATGTGTCGGAAAATAGAGTAATATGAAGCTATCAGGACTTGTTCTCTTAACCTCTTCGCTGCTATGATGTCCGTAACTATTACGAGCATAAAAGTGCACGTCGTGTGCTATATGGTCCATAGTACCTAGGGACCTACATCAGCAAACTCCCCGAGAGCTTTCCGATTAATGGCAACAAGCCATATTTCCGACTAAATCCTGAAAAATTACCCATAATTCTGCTGTGGTTAAGGGGTCGATTATTTAGAGGATTACTGTAGTCAACCTAAATAACAATAACACTTTTGTACAGGTTTATTAACAATTAAAGAAATCACTCGACTTACATATAGTCCGTAACACAGGTCCCCAGAACAAAATTTGACCCCACCCCCTATGATACTTAATCAATACAATACATACAGAGGTTTTCACCAAATGCAGGGTTTTTATCGATAAATTCTGTGTTTGGAATTGACGGTGTGTTTTCTCCAGTTGTTAAAATATAATTCTCCTTGGAATAACGGCAATAATCAACTAAAAATGTCTAATCAGAGGGAATTGACTGATTTATTGGTGTTATTCCCCATGAGAATTGCATTCTCATATCCTCCTTTTTTCATAATCTACAAACTAATAATCAACAATGGCTTCCTTAGTACCAAACGTGAGTGTAAAGATAGTGTATCGGTTAGCACACCAAACACTGCATCAAACTCTACACAATCATATAACCTGACTAACCCTTTCATGACGGGAGCTACGCTGGTGCAGCATTAAAGATCCTGTGCCAGTGCATTCTCTTATATATGCAAGTCTCCCATGGAGAGCCTCGAATATATAAGAGAAGGACTGGCTTACACGGTCAAGGTAAATATTGTTAGGCCAATGTATTCTCTATATATGCGAGGCTCCCTATGGGAGACTTGCATATATAAGAGAATGCATTGGCACAGAGTTTTCGCAAAATTTCAGGAAGCTCCAGTCACGGACGATTTAAAAGGATTAAAAAGACCAATTAATACTCAAGGATACCTGAGATACACATGTATGCCGCATTTAAACCATATACACCCACAATTCATGTATACATGTAATGTCAATGCTTGCAATGCACTGGGGGGGGGGGTCTGTATGTGGTGCTGAATGGCATCAAATGAGTTGAGGAACTCAAACACAAAGGTAACTGCATTCTCCCTACAACAGGAGTTCCTCAAATCAGGTATTTACTATGGGTTAACCCTTTACCCAACAGAAGAGCCCTATGCCAATGCATTCTCTTATATATGCGAGTCGACCATAGGTCGCCTCGCATATATAAGAGAATGCATTGGCTTAACACATTAAAAATTATAAAATTGTTAAAGAATGTAAGAAAAAATGGTAAAAAGTGTTAAAAAAAGATTTTTTTTAGGCCAATGCATTCTCTTATATATGCGAGGCGACCTATGGTCGACTCGCATATATAAGAGAATGCATTGGCACAGGGTATAACTGTAACTATCACAATGTGGTCAAGGAGCCGGTTCCAATGATATCCATATTTGTATGGTTTTATTGAGACAGACCAAAGATATTTTAGGCTGTTGAAGCTTTATTTGGCCGGTTTTGGCCGGTTTGTTGGGTAAAGGGTTAAACCCAAAAGGACTATCCATAATCTTGCCCAAATCGAAAGGGTCACTACTGATCAGACATTCATAAAGTACAGTAATGCTCTAATTAATCGACTTCTTAACCACAGCAGAATTATTGGTAACTTTTCAAGATTTAGTCGGAAATATTACTTGTTGCCATTCATCGGAAAGCTCTCCACGAGAGCTTTCCGATGAATAGCAACAAGCCATATTTCCGACTAAATCCTGAAAAGTTACCCATAATTCTGCTGTGGTTAAGAAGTCGATTAATTAGAGCATTACTGTATACTTGGAAAATATATTGCCAGTTATGACAGAAACCCCCCCCCCCAAGAGCATTCCACATGAATACATGTGACCATAATAGGAACAACTTGTCACACTATGTCGCAGAAAATATAAATATTGACCCAGTGAGCGTTTTGAAACCATATTCCGAAAACCAGAGATCCCTATCATTTTCAGCTTCCAAACACTGGCTCCATTTGGTGTGAACAGGAAGGACTTTCAGTCATATCCTTAAATTCTTATAAAATCGTTGAAATTCTGAAAAATTCCTTTCAATTCCACTCAAACTACTTTTTGTGCTGATGAACATTAATATATATCTGCTATAATTTAAATACATGTCAATTGTGTTCTGAGAAATCCTCTGGGTATCGCATGTTTCAATATTAATGAAATTAGTCATCAACCTAATGGTGTTATCTCCCCTGCATCACATTAACTGCTGACCTAATCCACCCTAATGTATCATACTGTTATGTAGCCATATAATTTAACGAGAAAACTAATGTCAGAAATGGTAACGTGCTCAAGATCATATACCCATGATTGTAATTATAGATTATAAAATATATTGGTTTCATGAATGACCAACTCATAATTCCGTTAAAACAACTAATCCTTCAGATTATTACAACAACTATATACGGCTTATCACTGAAGGTTTCTCATGCATCTCACCAGAATTCCCAACTACACCTTTTACCGGACTCGGCCTCCCGGTCGCAGTTCGACTTTTAATCCGATCCAAAAATTCCCATTTCTATAAATAAAACACCCATGGCCAATGTATACAAATAATCAGCGAACATTATACACGTGGTGTGCGAAATGAGCCTCATAGTAAAGCTACATGTACATATACCTATGAATAAAATCAAACATATTCCAGTCTGAGATAACCCAGGCTGAGGGTGTCACCTACCCCCCAAATCATGAGTACCATTTAACAGAGGGGGATGGGGGGGGGGGGTGACTACTGAATGCCAGTTAACCCTTCCATGCTGGGAGCTTCCTGAATTTTTTTGGCAAAAATCATGCACCAATGCATTCTCTTATATATGCGAGTCTTCCATAGGGAGAATCTCATATATAAGAGAACTCATTGTCCTAACAATATTTACCTTGATGTTGTAAGCCAGTGCATTCTCTTATATATGCGAGGCTCCCTATTGGAGACTCTCATATATAAGAAAATTCAGTGGCACAGGAACTTTAATGCTGCACCAGTGCAGCTCCAATCATGAAAGGGTTAACAGAGGAGATGGGGTTGACTGCTGAATGCTAGTTAACAGATGGGGGTGAAAACTGAATACCAGTTAACCCTTTACCCAACAAACCGGCCAAAACCGGCCAAATAAAGCTTCAACAGCCTAAAATATCTTCGGTCTGTCTCAATAGAACCATACAAATATGGGTATCATTGGAACTGGCTCATTGACCACATTGTGATGGTTACAGTTATGCCCTGTGCCAATGCATTCTCTTATATATGCGAGTCGACCATAGGTCGCCTCGCATATATAAGAGAATGCATTGGCCTAAAAAAAATCTTTTTTTAACACTTTTTACCATTTTTTCTTACATTCTTTAACAATTTTATAATTTTTAATGTGTTAAGCCAATGCATTCTCTTATATAATGCGAGGCGACCTATGGTCGACTCGCATATATAAGAGAATGCATTGGCACAGGGCCCTTCTGTTGGGTAAAGGGTTAATACAATATATGATGAAGGACATACTATTAGATTTCACACTTGAATATAATCTATTTTGACTATTTTCATCACTTTTCTCAATGATAATCAGCCAAATGATAGCACCATAACCCCTCAAATTCAATGATAAACGACGTTATGACATCTTGTGCTGGGGTGTTGACCTTATAACGGGAATATCACAATAACCATAAAACTGACTCAGTTGAAAGGCTATTTGAGATACAGTTATCCCGACACATTGATGACTGGATGCGACACGGTTGATCTGTGAATGCCTGTCACGGGCAAACTAGAGCCCAATTAACAAAACTAAAGTAATGTCCTAAATAATCAACTCCTTAACCACAGCAGAATTATGGGAAATTTTTCAGGATTTAGTTGGAAATATGGCTCGCTGCCATTCATCGGAAAGCTCTCACTGTGACAAGAAACAAGCCATATTTCCGACTATATCCTGAAAAATTTCCCATAATTCTGCTGTGGTTAAAGGGTCATATACTTCGGGCATTAATGTAGACCCGAAAAAGGATAACAAGGGATAAAAAAGGCCCATTCTAGCGATCAATTACCACAATTTGTTACCATCAAATTCGCATACCAGCCTTTTAAATGAATCATGAATACCATTTAAAATGGAGGATATGAATCCTGAATAATGACTATTAACAGCGGGGTATGAATCCAAGTATCACATGAAAATAGTTTGAATCGAGTTAACCAAGAGGATTTGGGGCATGACACAAAAGAAATTTATGTCAGTGTAAACCAACCACATCACAGCAGGGATCAGCCAATCAGATGTTAGTCGCATGGAATGGTCCTCAAAGGGTGCATTTAGTGACATGGTCAAGGACAGCAGGCTTCCATCACTAAATTCACCCTCTGAGGACCTCATTCTGCTTAGGCCACTTCTTCTGGGAAGTATCTAACATCTAAAATTAACATTGTTTTAGTTGCCGTTTCCCTACTGTTTCCTTTCTGTTCAGTTTAAATATCCACTAATTTGCAAAAGATCAATTGTATAATCGAGATGACATCACCAACTTCAACTGGGTAACTACAGTAATGCTGTAAGTAATCGACTTCTTAACCACAGCAGAATTATGGGTAACTTTTCAGGATTTAGTAGGAAATATGGCTGTTGCCATTCATCGAAAAGCTCTCCCCAAGCTCTCGGGGAGAGCTTTCCGATGAATGGCAACAAGCCATATTTCCGACTAAATCCTGAAAAGTTACCAATAATTCTGCTGTGGTTAAGAAGTCGATTACTTACAGCATTACTAGTACTGTAAATCTGATTAGGTCTCCCAAAGCAGTTGAGTGCAGAATAGCATTACTAAATTCACCACCCTCTGGGGGACCTTATTTTGCAATTGTCAGACACACTATATCCAGGCTTGGTCCATTTATAGTGCCATCAAAACAGCTGTGAGTGTTACATCTTCTCCGCGACGGCATTCCATGTTACTTGATGACATATTACACAAAAAGGCAATTCTAGAATTGAGTAGCTTTCTCTGTTCAGTGAAAATTATAAAATCAATTAATTAGTATCCAACCCATGCCTGAGTTTAGCATGCTTGTCATTTGCAGAATGAGGTCCCCAGAGGGTGATTTTAGTGATCCTATCCAGCATAGTGGGCTAGCATAACTAAATTCACCATCTGTGGACCTCATTCTACTTAGGCCTCATCTTCTCTGGAAAGTTTCTTAATTATCAAATTTCAAAAGAAACTTCTTCACAAAGATCTATTACTTTTTTAGTTTAGTTTCTCTATATCCCCAAACTGGCAGAAGAGACATTGCATAATCAAGGTTCCCAATGGGTGTACATCAAAATATTCACCATTTGGGAACTTCAATCTGAGTCTATGTCTCCCATAGCAGATGAGGCCAAAGCTCCCCAAAGGGTGAATTTGGATATCATCGCTAAATTCACCCTCTGGGAACCTTATTCTGCAAATTACAGGCACACTAAACTCAGGCTTGATCCAAACTCTATCTCCACTGGCAGAATATAGTAATCAACTAAGATTGTGGAACATTCCAACCACATGAACTTTAAGAGAATACAGTGTTCACCACAAAATGTCAGAAGAACATACTTGCATCCATAGTCTATAGAACGCAAGCCAATCAACTTCCATTTCTTAAATGAATACATCATATTGAATTTAAAAATGTGCTTCACACATTCTCAGTTTCACAAATACCTGTGCTAAATTTCACAAAATTTCCGAAACAAAATTCTGAAATAAAAGGTCTGGCAGAGTTGTGTCCATCCATGGGCAGACAAGCGAGTCCAGTAATCGAGAGGTACATTAATGTCCTAAATAATAGACTCCTTAACCACAGCAGAATTATGGGTAATTTTTCAGGATTTAGTTGGAAATATGGCTTGTTGCCATTCATCGGAAAGCTCTCAATGAGAGCTCTCACAAAGCTTTCTGATGAATGGCAACAAGCCATATTTCCGACTAAATCCTGAAAAATTACGCATAATTCTGCTGTGGTTAAGGAGTCGATTATTTAGGGCATTACTGCATTACTGTATAACAATTAACAAAAACAAGCATACCTGTGGTGTTTTGTACCAGCGGATTCTAATTCTGACGGAGGCTGGTTCTCTGAATCTTTCTTCTTCCTCCACCTGAAATCACAGATAAGATAAGATGTATACTTTCGTAAATGAATTAGAGATTCCCTCTAGTATAGAAAGTTTATATAACAATAGGTTCATCAATACTAATTACCAACAAAGCCTGAGTTTAGTGTGCCTATAATTTGCAGAATGAGGTCCCCAGAGGGTGAATTTAATGACGCTATCTCGCATAGCGGGGGTACCATCACCAAATGGTGAATATTGTGATGTAAACCCAATGGGAACCTCAATTATGCAATGTGTCGTCTGCCAATTTGAGAAACTAAACTAAAAAAGAAATAGAATTTAAGTTTCTATAGAAATTTGATGATAAAGAAACTTTCCAGAGAAGATGAGGCCAAAGCAGAATGAGGTCCCCAGAGGGTGAATTTAGTGACGCCAGCCCGCTATGCAGGATAGCATCACTGAATTCACCGTCTGGGAACCTCATTCTTATTAACCCTTTACCCAACAAACCGGCCAAAACCGGCCAAATAAAGCTTCAACAGCCTAAAATATCTTCGGTATGTCTCAATAGAACCATACAAATATGGATATCATTGGAACCGGCTCCTTGACCACATTGTGATAGTTAGTTATGCCCTGTGCCAATGCATTCTCTTATATATGCGAGTCGACCATAGGTCGCCTCGCATATATAAGAGAATGCATTGGCCTAAAAAAATCTTTTTTTAACACTTTTTACCATTTTTTTCTTACATTCTTTAACAATTTTATAATTTTTAATGTGTTAAGCCAATGCATTCTCTTATGTCGACTCGCATATATAAGAGAATGCATTGGCACAGGGCCCTTCTGTTGGGTAAAGGGTTAACATGACAGGCAGGCTATAATCAGGCTTGTTTACCAACCCAATGTTTGGTATCGTGGGAGTCGGCACTAATGATCTATATTAATATTATATTCATGTGCAGTTACAGAACAGTTGAACCCAGAAATGACATGACTGATGACAGATAACATAACAACCAAATGTCATCAAATGTGTGATGAGCTAGTGAGATTGGTGCAATGTTCCAAGTGCAAACTGTAAAACTGTAAATTTGAGATATGCATTTTAACATGTTGAAAAGTATGAGATAACTCATAGTTAGCACTCAACATGTTAAAGACATATTGTGGGCTTATTCCTAGAATAAAGCCAATAAGTTAGTATCAATATAAACACTCTCTTCACCGGAAGAATGCAGCAATCAACTAAGATTGTAAAAAATTCCAATCACACAACTGTACCATTTCATAGAACACACCCTCGAGATGAATAATAGACCATTACAATGTATACCTATCTTACTGAATGGGAGAATCCATTAGTAAATTAGTAAAGAAAGGGTTAAATACCATTGGAAAGAGGACCCTCAGAAACATGTGTGGTTTACAGCAATGCCCTAAATAATCGACTCCTTAACCACAGCAGAATTATGGGGAATTTTTCAGGATTTAGTCGAAAATATGGCTTGTTGCCATTCATCGGAAAGCTCTCAATGAGAGCTTTCCGATGAATGGCAACAAGCCACATTTCTGACTAAATCCTGAAAAATTATCCATAATTCTGCTGTGGTTAAGGAGTCGATTATTTAGGGCATTACTGCACTGTCATTCAGCTACTCGAGCTTCCTGAATTTTGCAAAACCAGTGTATTCTCTTATATATGCGTGTCTCCCTATGATGTTGGTATAGGGCGAATTGATGCCGTTAACTCTTCCATGACTGGAGCTTCCTGATATTTTGCAAAAACTCTGTGCCAATTCATTCTCTTATATATGCAAGTCTCCCACAGGGAGCTTCGCATATATAAGAGAATACATTGGCCTAACAATATTTACCTTGGCCTTGTAAGCCAGGGTGCATTCTCTTATATATGAAAGGCTCTATATAAGAGAATGCATATATAAGAGAATGCACTGCACCAGCGCAGCTCCCGTCATGAAAGGGTTAAGTGATAAAAACAAACGACAGATAAATAAAAGTGCAGAAGGAGTCCTATTTATTTATTGAAGGAAATATTTAGATAATAAGTTCACCAAATGATCAGGGCCATATTATATGTCAGTTTCACTTGAAATCACACCATTGCAGTCTGTGATGTTCATAGTAGCATATTAGCAGTGTCAGACCCAGGAGGCCAGGGGGCACTAGACCCCCACTTTTTTCCCACTCTATAGTAAATCATCTCTTTTGGTAATTACCTTTTACCAGACACTGTAATTGGGGCATCTCTGCTGGCAGATCATGGTATTTTACACCCATATGAAAGCCAAAATGTCCATTATTATTCCATAATAAACCTAGTCTATTAACCCTTTCTATATTAAGTGGATTCTCCCAGTCAGTTATAAAAGTGTACACTGGAATTGTCTATTATCCATATGGAGGGGTGTTCAAGACATTAAACCTTAAAGTTGGATTATCTCTTTATATAACAATTTTGCAATAGATTTGTGGGTATAAAATAATAAATATGACTTGAAGACCCATCTCCGGAAATGATTCTATATAGAGGATCTCACATGAGTTTCTATTTTATACGGAATTTATCAACCGAGTTCACTAAATTCGATTTGACCAAGGCTCAAATAGAATTTAGAGGACGAGGTTGATAAATTACGTATAAAATAGGACGAGTGTGAGATACCTTTTATCACATGATCAAATAAACCCGAAGCAACGCGAATATTCATCGAAAACAACAATCATAAACTACAGCGATCCCAAGTTATTTGAGGAACGCTGTGACGTCATCGCACGCGCCGATATTAAACGTGTCTATTACCGATAATTATGAAACTGCTTTTATGGTCAAATTATGTGATAAAAATTAATATTGATTTTATTTTGAATATTTTATTATGAAATGAGATGATTAAGTGGGACACTTTATTGTTCTATTTTTAGAACAGACCATTCAGGTGATACCATATATAGCGATATAGATCATTAAGGTGTTCCCATAGCTATGGGACAAACGTCAAATATCCCAGATTGATTGTTTGCATTGTTGTATTACATAGTTAATATAAGCGATAATGAGTTTAATTAACGTTAATTTGTGACAAAATTACGAAATAAAAATTCTGGTCTCTGTTAACAGTAACCACTATTGTTTGTTAGCTAAAGAACCACACATTTTTAGACCAGAAAATATTTGAAATATAATCAATACTAATCGATAGAAGCATATCCGGCAGGGGTCTTCAATTCATATCTAATATTTTATACCACGGGAACTGTATAACACATGTTTACAAAGAGATATCTTTAAGGAGTCCTATTTATTGTAAGGAAATGCTCAGATAATAAGTTCAACAGACAACCTTGTTTTATTATTTATACCCTATTACTGCCTGTAATGACGGACGCTATTAACCCTTTGAGTGCCAGGTCGATTGTTGTATCAACCCATATACCCTGTGCCAATGCATTCTCTTATATATGCGAGTCGACCATAGGTCGCCTCGCATATATAATAGAATGCATTGGCCTAACATTTTTTTATTTTTACAATTTTTTACAATTTTAATAATTTATTCTTATATTCTTTAACAGACTTATTTTGTAGGTTTAGGGCCGATGAGATCGGCCCCTGGCACTCAAAGGGTTAATCACAACCACTTTTGTTTTATCACAAATATATTTCTCTATCATTTTGCACATGGCCAGACCGCCATTTCTATATACGGTATCAATGATTAAAGACTATATATCATATTGGTCATATCATTACAGACCTATGGTTGTTTGTTGAACTTATTACCTGAACATTTCCTATGGGATAAGGCCAAAACAAAAAACTTCTCTGTTTCCGATAACATTGGGATAATTTTCCATACAGGGAGGCAGGGATTTTTTTTTATATAATTAAAAAAAAAAAAAACCTTTCAGCTGTGAGCAATATAATAGTGTAGTCAAGGTCCCATGGAATATGGTAGATCAAATTAAGTATATTGAATATGAGCCAAGCATTTGATAAAAACATGCTGTCCCTTCAATTCATTCACTCTGCAGTAAGATTTCTACCAACGTTGAGCTTAATAACCAACTTTTTTTTCTTTTGGGATTGAGAAAAACGATAAATATTAACATTGACAATCTAACAGGTAACTATAGACTAGCCTTCTGGAGAAAATTGAAAAAAAAATTGAGGCAGGCAAGAAAATTTCAGCCAGGCAGGGTATCGGAAACAAAGAGGTTTTTCTTTTTTGGCCTAACTACTCATCAATGAGCATTTAGTATAGAAATGGTTAAGTGAATGGTGCATATGCTTCAATATACACATGTGAAAGATTGCCTGTTCCAATTATATGAACCAATACCCTATGCCTGGATCCACTCAATAATCACATACACATATTAACATGGAATTATGTAATGCCATAATTACTCAATATATATTTACTTCTATCACAGTGATAGGAATCAGTGATTATAAAATTAATTAATATATACAAGGTATTTATAAGATAATGCTTAGTTGTTGCATTTAATTAGTTTTATAATCAATTATTCCAATGACTGTGCAGCCAAGTGAACGACAATTGGAATCCTATACATGTACCGTACATGTACCTACACAACAATTCAGGGACCAGCCTAGAGGGAGATTTGGGAGACAGGGACCAGTCTAGAGGGTGACTTGGGAGACAGGGACCAGCCTAGAGGGAGATTTGGGAGACATCTTCTCCCTAAATTGTGTCACTTCTCACTATTTATGTCCAAGGGAGAAGTCACTTCTCTCTCATATACAGTAATGCCCTAAATAATCGACTTCTTAACCACAGCAGAATTATGGGTAATTTTTCAGGATTTAGTCGGAAATATGGCTTGTTGCCATTCATCGGAAACTCTCAGTGAGAGCTTTCCGATGAATGGCAACAAGCCATATTACCGACTAAATCCTGAAAAATTACCCATAATTCTGCTGTGGTTAACCCTTTACCCAACAGAAGGGCCCTGTGCCAATGCATTCTCTTATATATGCGAGTCGACCATAGGTCGCCTCGCATATATAAGAGAATGCATTGGCTTAACACATTAAAAATTATAAAATTGTTAAAGAATGTAAGAAAAAATGGTAAAAAGTGTCAAAAAAAGATTTTTTTTAGGCCAATGCATTCTCTTATATATGCGAGGCGACCTGTGGTCGACTCGCATATATAAGAGAATGCATTGGCACAAGGCTAATTATAACTGTAACTATCACAATGCGGTCAAGGAGCCGGTTCCAATGATATCCATATTTGTATGGTTCTATTGAGACAGACCGAAGATATTTTAGGCTGTTGAAGCTTTATTTGGCCGGTTTTGGCCGGTTTGTTGGGTAAAGGGTTAAGGAGTCGATTATTTAGGGAATTTCTGTACCAGATTACATGTGCCCTAAAGCCTGTTTAACAGTATTATGTGATTGTAATAGTGTCCTTACTCATTATAACATGTTATAAATGGGCTATTATATTGCATAATACTTAATGGATCATAGAAGTGTGATGTTGGAGAGTAAATTGAAATTGAACAATTATGACTTCTCATTGATAACTGTCCACTTCTTCATGATAATCATATAGGGAGAATTTACTTATTCCCAATTAGAAACATCAAGACTGGTGCCAGTCCCTGCATTACATACATGCCGTTTCCATACTATTGAGCAATTTTGCTGGCAAGGGTTGTACATGTAAGTTACATGTACATGAAAGCCATCTATAAAAGTCAACATTAGTTGGATGAAACATGCTTATGGATCATAGCAAATTATGCAAAATTAAAGAGCGGGTTAACTTCGATAAAAATGTTTGGAAAACAGTTGTGTAAATTTAAATGCCTGACACAACATTAGTTTGAAATTTTACACCACATACAGGGTATATACATGTAGGTACAAATGGAATTCTGCAAAATTGGGAGCTGGTTAAAGGGGGTGGGGTATGTGCAGTTGGAAAATTTCAAGGTGGACACCCCCTAAGAGGGACCTTCTAGCCACATCCCTGCTAGATCATGCCATGAATCTCTACTCTGGCTAATGCCTGTAGAGATCATATTCCACCAGTGCAAAACCTGGGAACTTTTTGAAGTTTTGACAGGGACCTTATAAAGTTGAAAATATTAACGCGGGGAATATATTTCTTAGTGATTATCTGTTTTATAATGTACTTCGCTTTAGGTGAAGGTCCAAACTTGTAATTGAATGCTTTTCTGTGACTTTTGTGAGCCGATATCACAATAAACATTTATTTAATTACCCAGGATAAGCAACACTAAGCAAAATCGCCCACAAAGTCACTTAAATCATGAAATTTCGAGCTGGGACCTTCATCTACAGTGAAGTACATTATTAAGGAACAGATTCTAACTTAGAAATATATTCCCCACATTATTTTTTCGACTTTATAATGTTCCCTGTCAAAACTTCAAAAAGTTCCCATGTTTTGTGCTGGTGGAATATGATCTCTACAGGCGTTAGTCAGAGTAGAGATTTATGGCATGATCTTTGTCCCTGTCTGAGCACAAACACAACAGAAACAGAAACTCATGACAATATCTGCTCTTGATCATGGAATCAAATCGTTAACACCTGTTAAATACATGTGTATACACATGTACAGTAATGCCCTAATTAATCGACTCCTTAACCACATCAGAATTATGGGTAACTTTTCACGATTTAGTCTGAAATATGACTTGTTGCCATTCCGATGAATGGCAACAAGCCATATTTCCGTCTAAATCCTGAAAAGTTACCCATAATTCTGCTGTGGTTAAGGAGTTGATTAATTAGGGCATTACTGTACATGAGAGGTGGAATATGACCCTTGACATATATATGTATGCCATATGTCCTGACTGGGTAAACATAAAATTGTTTGATTTTCCAACCAGTAATTAGTGGGAAATTTGTTGTTTTTGGAGAACCAGTAGCATATTTTTCTGCTTTTGGTCATACTTTTTGCTGAAATGGAAATTAACCAACCCTTAGTTTCAGGTGGGAAATTTCCAACATTTGGATAGCTTAGTACCAGTTGGAAAGTTCCAAACCAAGGTGGGGGGGGGGGGCAAATGGCAAATTCTGCAAAACTGGGAGTTTGTTTTGGTTTGGAAAATTCTAAGTTGGACACCGGCCCCCTAAAAGGGACCATCTATCCACGTCACTGCCTGAGCACAAACACCGGAAACAGAAACTCATGACAATATCTGCTCTTGATCACGGAATCAAATCAGTAACACCTGTTAAATATATGTATATACACGTGTACATGAGAGGAGGAATATGACCCTTGACATATATATGTATGCCACATGCCCTGACTGGCTAAACGTAAAACAAAGCTACAATTGATAGAACAGGTCTGCTTCATATAAATAAAGCGATCATGCTTCATAGAAGAATGTGCTATTTGGAATGTCAACTCAGGGGAAAATCAATATCTAGTCGCGAAACAGGCCATTATACTCCTACCACGGCCAGTATAGAAGTTTGATAAATGCGTAAATAAATTAGGAGTATGGATACTTGATACTGCGATATGTAGATGAGGGAATCTACAACTAGAAATCTTTACTCAAAATCCGAAAGGTCAATATTTTTGTCTCATTTTGTGTATAGTTATATCACAGTGTGATGCAGCCAATCATCCGATGTAATTGCTCAATCCAGATATCAAATATCTTCTATAAAAATTAGTTTCGTATACTAACATATTTAGTATATAACCGTAATATTTCCGTGTCAGATTGCACTTTGTCCTGTAATAGTACTAACACACAAATCATGATAAAAAGATAAAAAAAAATTGACCCTCTGATCCTACGCAAACAATTACCCAATGCCTATGCACAACTACTAATACCTGTATGTAGGACAGTCTAAGCTGGTGTACAACCTTTCCTCAATAAACACCATAAAAACCAATAAATCAAATATACCTTTTAGACTTTCTCCTTATAAACCTAATCATGGTTGTAGGTATTCCAGATATAACCGAAAATCCAGGTGAATTTCGAACTGATTCTGTGGTAAAAGGAACAAATATCTGTGGGCTGTCCAGTTGTGATCTCATAGAACAGAAAAGTGTGTCACCTGAGTGAATAATCTGAATACCTGTGCTCAGCCAGGCGTGACCAACAGTGTTCTGCCTTGATAAATTACACTGACAATGAGAGATCTCGCAGGCCTTGGCTCTGGCTGTTTGTATTGACTCACAGCTTTGTAAGGTATAAAGGGTAAAAGCTACAGGGAGTGCATGAGGGAGTGTATGGGGGTAACTACACAACACATGTGGTTATACCATCATTTTGGGAATAATGAATTTGTCAATTGCTGGTATCTGGAAAGACTTTTACGCTATGTGTATGTTTCATGTGATAACACAGTGTAAGTTGTAACAACCCATACAGGGAGGTGTAACGCCCTAAATCAAGGGTGTAACAGCTGGTAAAATTATGTGTTACAGGTGGATGTGGGTATCCATCATAATTTGGGGGAATAATGTAAATGGTGGGTGATGGGTCTCTGATTAGATGTTTATACTCTGCAGGATTGAGATTTTACAGGGGGTAAATTGTTATTTATTTAAGATTGGTTTCCAATTGCCACCCCTCCCCCCTTGAACCAGACAAATCCAGTTGCACCCCCCCCCCCCCCCCCCCAGTCTAAAAACTTTTCAACTGGTACCTCAGCTCGAACATTTCCAACCCCTGACACACACACACACTCTCCTTGAATTTTTTTTAACTGATGGTCATTTCAGACCAAAAGTAGAAACATATTCTACTGTTGGTCTAAAAACAAACAAATTCCCCACTTATTAATGGCTGGAATATCAAGCAATGAAATCAATTTCAACCTACATGTGGCATAACATTTCCAAATAATGTTGTGCCACTTTATGCAGGCATGAAATTTCCAAATGTTGAAAATTTTGACAAATTAAAAAAAATATAGGAAAATAGTGGCAACTTGGATTCAAATATGCGATTAATTTAAACAGATTTAACATTAGATCTGTCAATACATAAAGAAGTTTCATATAAATGGTGGGTTTTTTATTGATAATATTAAGTTTGAAATGGACGGTATATTTTCTCCTCCAGTGAAGTGGTACTCCGGTATGGTGCTCTCCATGATTTTTTTTTTTTTTTCACCGTTTGTTTTTGAAGTTTTGAAACAGTTTACACTAGAATTGTGTATTATAATGGAAAATATAACTTTTACTCGATCGATTGTGTTGGAATTTTAAGAATTGGTTCAGGCGTTTGTGAATTATGGCTGTTAACAATAAGGAGGTATTTGATTCTGTGATCTCCATTGTTACGTATCATATCTATAGCGATGTTTAAAGTGGTGCACTCATTTTAAATTTAAATATTTTTTTATTTATATTTTTACTCGTTACAACACCCCCCTATGTGCTATATCACCTAATTTGCAGAAGATAAATTGCATAATCGAGGTGACATCAAAGTTAACATTGTTTTAGTTACTTTTTCCCTTCTGTTCAGTTCTATATCCCCTTATCGAGGTGACCAATGGGTTAACAGCACCAACTTCAACTGAAGAACTTCAATCTGATTCTTGGTCTCCCTTAGCAGTTGAGGCCTAAAGCAGAATGAAGTTCCCAGAGGGTCCGGGGTACCTGATTCTGCGAATGATAGACACACTATATCCAGACTTGGTCTGCATACTGATGTCACACCTCACCAGCATATGATCATTTAGGGGATCGATTAATTGTATAATATACCAATTGTTGGTCTCCACAAATTGTATACTACTGTATGTGTACAGTAATGCTCTAAATAATCGACTCCTTAAGCACAGCAAAATTATGGGTAATTTTTCAGGATTTAGTCGGAAATATGGCTTGTTGCCATTCATCGGAAAGCTCTAGTTTTCCGATGAATGGCAACAAGCCATATTTCCGACTAAATCCTGAAAAATTACCCATAATTCTGCTGTGCTTAAGGAGTCGATTATTTAGAGCATTACTGTACATGTTTTTGCATGCCACAGGGTATAACACATGGACTCAAGGTCAAAAATATCTTGTTACAGTTGGTGATGTATGTCACACCTCTAACCCAATAAGTCTGGATTTAGTGTGTCTGACATTAGCAGAATGAGGCTCCCAGAGGGTAATTTAGTGACGCCACATGGCAGGCTAGCATCACCAAATTAACCCTCTGGGGACCTCATTCTGCTTAAGACTCAACTATTATGGGAGTACCGGTAGATTTATCAGGACCGTAAATGTCGAAATATTAAAATAACCCTAGTCTACTTTCATGGACCAGGAGACCTAGCATCAGATTTAAGTTCCCCAGTTGAAGTTGGCGATGTTGGCCCATTAGTCACCTCGATAAGGGATATAGAAACTGAACAGAAGGGAAAAAGTAACAAAAAACAATGTTAACTTGAGACTATAGATACTTCCAAGAAGATGAGGCCTTAGCAGAATAAGGTCCATGGAGGGTGAATTTGGTGATGCTAGCGCACTGTGCAAGATAGCAGCACTAAAATCACCCTCTTGGGACCTCATTCTGCAAATGTCAGACACACTATGTCCAGGCTTGTTTGAAACACTCTGATGTGCATCACAGTGAATAAACTTGGTGAATGCAGATATATGACCCGTCATATCAAATCCAGTCGTAAGTTGGGATTTTTTTACCCTGTGCCAATGCATTCTCTTATATATGCGAGTCGACCATAGGTCGCCTCGCATATATAAGAGAATGCATTGGCCTAACAATTTTTTATCATTTAAAAAAAATAAATGTTTCTTACAATTTTTAGGACATAAAATAAAAAACATCCATTACCCTGCAGGGAGCCCCACACATATATAGAAGCAATAGAAGTGTGTCGTCTGCTCATGTTTGTCTGGGGCTCTGTATGGGTGAAATTATAAAATTGTTAAAGAATACAAGAAAAAATTATTAAAATTGTAAAAAATTGTTAAGAGAATGCATTGGCACAGGGTAAAAAAAATCCCGACTTACGACTGGATTTGATATGACGGGTCACATATATCAATAAATTTTGTATCAAAATTGCCAACACACAACGCCATTCTTTCATATATGTTATACAAATAAAGTGATTCTTGTTGATTTCGCCATTCTTTCATATATATTCCGATGAATGGCAACAAGCCATATTTCTGACTAAATTCTGAAAAATTACCCATAATTCTGCTGTGGTTAAGGAGTCGATTATCTAGAGCATTACCGTATGTATTGAAGCACACACACCGTTCACTTAACATTTTCTATACTAATTGCTCGGGAAGAGCTTTCCAATGAATGGCAACAAGCCATATTTCCGACTAAATCCTGAAAAGTTACCCATAATTCTGCTGTGGTTAAGGAGTCGATTATTTAGAGCATTACTGTACATCGTAGAAGTGTTCAACAAAAGGGCATAACCGATCGATGCTGTCGAATATTTTGACAATAATAGTTTAACCCTTTACCCAACAAACCGGCCAAAACCCGCCAAATAAAGCTTCAACAGCCTAAAATATCTTCGGTCTGTCTCAATAAAACCATACAAATATGGATATCATTGGAACCGGCTCCTTGACCACATTGTGATGGTTACAGTTATGCCCTGTGCCAATGCATTCTCTTATATATGCGAGTCGACCATAGGTCGCCTCGCATATATAAGAGAATGCATTGGCCTAAAAAAAAACTTTTTAACATTTTTTCTTACATTCTTTAACAATTTTATAATTTTTAATGTGTTAAGCCAATGCATTCTCTTATATATGCGAGGCGACCTATGGTCGACTCGCATATATAAGAGAATGCATTGGCACAGGGCCGTTGGGTAAAGGGTTAAAGGCCCATTTAATTTTCGAGTCACCGATTAATTATTTTATAGTGCCTTCATATACGGTTTTAATAAAACTATATGACATAAAATATGATTAAAATATTATAATTCATCACCATTTGGAACATCTGTGTCTCAGAATGTACCCACCCATAGGCATAGAGTAAAAGAAAATAGCTGAAACCATAGAAACACCCCCCCCCCTTTCAAATTCAAACTAACATATAGAGTTATTCCCCTTCTATTGAAAATAATAGATTTGCAGAAACTAAAGCACAGAAAACATGTCGGTACCTAAACAAAAACAACATGTTCAGTTTATTATACAGGATAAGCTGATAATACAATGTTTTGGAGCTTCCTCTTTCAAATGGTACAGTAATGCTCTAATTAATCGACCTCTTAACCAAAGCATAATTATGGGTAACTTTTCAGGATTTAGTCGGAAATATGGCTTGTTGCCATTCATCGGAAAGCTCTCCCCGAGAGCTTTCCGATGAATGGCAACAAGCCATATTTCCGACTAAATCCTGAAAAGTTACCCATAATTATGCTTTGGTTAAGAGGTCGATTAATTAGAGCATTACTGTATATAACATGGTATATATTTTATATAATGTAATCTGGAGGGGGGGGGGGGGGGGGGTGTAAAAAATTAAGTGGGCCTTTAATAGTGCATTCTTCATATGGTTGTAGTGGCTGAGTCCTAAAACAACAGTTTGAGTAGTGATCTAAGCACTTAACCCTTTACCCAACAGAAGGGCCCTGTGCCAATGCATTCTCTTATATATGCGAGTCGACCATAGGTCGCCTCGCATATATAAGAGAATGCATTGGCTTAACACATTAAAAATTATAAAATTGTTAAAGAATGTAAGACAAAATGGTAAAAAGTGTTAAAAAAAGATTTTTTTTAGGCCAATGCATTCTCTTATATATGCGAGGCGACCTATGGTCGACTCGCATATATAAGAGAATGCATTGGCACAGGGCATAACTGTAACCATCACAATGTGGTCAATGAGCCGGTTCCAATGATATCCATATTTGTATGGTTTTATTGAGACAGACCGAAGATATTTTAGGCTGTTGAAGCTTTATTTGGCCGGTTTTGGCCGGTTTGTTGGGTAAAGGGTTAAAGGCCCACTTAATTTTCGATTGACCAGATTTATCCCATATTATATACCATTTGGAAGAGGAACCAAAAATATATATAAAACAATTCCACCAGAATACAGAACAGCTGTGACCTAGGAGTGTCCACCAAGTGATATAGATTCTCAGATTCATTTCAAGACTGCCCCCCCCCCCTTGTTAACCCAGAATGCATCAGAATTCAAACTAAGAGATAGTTATTCCCCTTCCATTGAGAATAATAGACTTAAAAGTACAGTCTGGATCAAAATTAATCACAGAACAAACCTCAGTACCTCAACAAAAACAATGTTCTCAGTTTATTCGACCGGAGCAGTTGATAATACAATGATTCTGAACTTGCTCTTTCAAATGGTATATAATATGGAATATGTTGTATATAATGTGATCTGGTGGTTCGAAAATTAAGTGGGCCTTTAATGTGTCATTAATGCAGGGTTTCCGCCAAGGGGAAATTAATGAGTCCGTATTGGGGAAACGCATAACGCGACTGGCGAAAATTTTGTTATTTGACACTGAAAAGTAGCCATTTCCTTGCACCTGAGTGTCCCACAAAGTAATCCAAAGCTACGTATATTATGCAAGTCGATCATTTTCCGTGGGTGCATTAATTCTGTTGATGGTATCCAGATAATTAATCATGTAATTACGCACATAACACTATATCGAGCTACAAGTTAGTGTTTAAAAATTTATAACTTACAATAAGATTCCGACAGGTATAATGAAACTAAACACTAAAAAGCATCTATGCATTGTCCAATAATACATAGCTAGGAGAATTGAATTAAGTATTTCCTAGAATTTCAAGTAGCTTCCGTGAAAATGAAACTGATATATTCGATGTATTCTGTCAATCGTAAAACTATTTGTTCACTGTGACGTCATATATACTGCAGGGTTTGTCTGCAGGAGATATTTATAGCGGCGAAATATAATTGAGTTTTGGCGGGAAATGGGAACATGTGCGCCGTTGTTTGTGTTTGGGGACCCAGGCGGGACAACGAAACTATTATTGACCGTACTTTGACTTTATCTCCATATTTGAGGGGGGGGGGTATGTTTTTTGTGTTTATCCTCCATGCATGTAATATGGGTCAAATGAATGGTGTTGTCACTATGAATTCCCGCTATAAAAACTGATTTGGGACAGGTTCCGTATTGTAATAGTACGATAGCACGGGATCTCGGAGGTAGATACCTCCTTTGGTAGGAGAACAGCCTGTTGGCGTATGTTGATCCCTACTCTGCCTAACTCGGCAATTCGGCATTCTTTGATCAAATATGTAATCGTACGATAGCACGGGATCTCCGAGCATGAGTAGTTTCAACGACAGAAATCTCATTCAAAATAATATCCGTACTCAGCAGTCCGACATTCTTTGATGTTACAGCGACATTTATTACGCTGTATATAACGTCGCTATTTCAATGCACATCAAACATTACGTTGTAGTTTTGTTTTGTAGTTTTGATTTCAAAGGGTTACGCTGTACTGGTAACACACTGCACAATTGACCCGCTTTTTCACCAGTATTCTGTTTAACCCCCCCCCCCCCGAACTCCCGTTGCAGCCAGATTTTTTATGACATATTGCTGCTGACTTTTGGTACATGTATGAATCAAACAGATCATCTGCGAGGGGAATGGGTCCGTGGGACGGACCCGCAGCCGGCCTGACGGAAACCCTGCATTAATGTGTTAATTATCATGAGTCCCTGTAAACATGTTTAAAAAAAAAATTATACTTTTAATTTCACATTGTAAATGGGAGGCACAACACCCTGACTCGTGTCCCCCATAAAACATTTTGTTGTGTGGCTGTTGGTATCATGGGTCTTACATGCCGATGTATACATGTACCATACAATTTTTGAGAATAAAAAAATTTATCAATTGTACAGTAATGCCCTAAATAATCGACTCCTTAACCACAGCAGAATTATGGGTAATTTTTCCGGATTTAGTCGGAAATATGGCTTGTTGCCATTCATTGGAAAGCTCTAAATGAGAGCTTTCTGATGAATGGCAACAAGCCATATTTCCGACTAAATCCTGAAAAATTACCCATAATTCTGCTGTGGTTAAGGAGTCGATTATATAGGGCATTACTTTACATGTATCTGCATAGGGATTGATCGAATAATGAATTAATATGTTGGTCTCCACAAAGACTTTTATACTACCGTAATTGGACATGTTTTTGCATGCTACAGGGTATAACACTGGGATTCAAAGGTCGTAAAATATTTTTGTTACAGGTGTCACGCCTCTTACACACTAAGGCCCAAAAACAAACCTTTGTTTTCAGCAGACTGAACAAAAATAGGGTAGATAACAAGTCTGAATTTAGTGTGACATTTGCAGAATGAGGTCCACAGAGGGTGAATTTAGTGACACTATCGTGCACAGCAGGCCAGCATCACCAAATTCACCCTCTGGGAACCTCATTCTGCTCAGGCTTCAATTGCTATTGGAGACCTACAGGATCAAATTGAAGTTCCCCAGTTGAAGTTGGTGATGTTCACCCATTAGTCACCTCACTTATGCAATTTATTTTCTCCAAATTCGGGATATAGAAACTGAACAGAAGGGAAAAAGGGACTAAAATCAATGTTAATTTGAGAATATAGATTCTAACTTCCCAGAATTTAAGGCCTTAGCAGAATGAGGTCCTCAGAGGGTGAATTTGTTGATGCTAGCTATCCCACAGTGCAGATGTTTGATTTCACTATAAATTCTTCCACTTCACATAGGTCATGATGGCCTATCAGGATTCAAACCAGCTTCGCTATCACTGGCCTCATGCCATCTGAGCCACCGGGGGGGGGGGGGGGGGAACTGGTTTAAACGTACTCAATCTGATCAGACGGTCCCCATATCATCAAGATATCAAGATACAACAACAACATTTCTTCAAAACACGCTTTAGTTATAAGAATATATTAATTGCAACAAAATAATGGTTCAGCCACTGTGAACTATGTATCAAATTTCCCAAAACATGCAATTTTGTCCGAGACAGTCTGTTTGACAAAGTTTTTCTGGGCCACAAATAATTGCACATCTCGAGATATAACAAACTTCAAAAACAGATATCTGACCACTCTGAGCTTTGATGGGTGGGTTCCTCAACTCAAATAAAATAGTTTTTACCCCCCGAAGCCAAAGAAATAGTAATTTAGGAGCATTAATTCAGTTAATGCATCTTTAACTATTGGAATTGTAAAAAGTGTTTTTTATGAGTTTAGTGGCCTAGCCACTTGCACTTCAGTGCTTCCAGCTCTCATATTAAATGAATTTGATTAGTTTTTCTTCTGCTATCCGACCATCACCGACCATCGCCGACCATCGCCGTATATACCATCCTTGCTATTAGTGTATGAATAATTTAACGTGTTCAATGTATGAATGTCTGTCTTTGAGTCTTCACTTTGGTATAGAACATCAATTAAGTGGACATAAATAGTACGAAAAAATACTAGTATAGTTGTTCTCAACCGATTATTTCATGGTAATGTTCCTGAATTTATAAATATTGATATATTTTTCTACAGGAAAGTGAGAAACCAATTTTGTTTTTACAAACTCTGTTGGACAGAGACCTCTGTGCTCACATTCAGAATTATTGACGGACTGAAAAGATAATACAGAAGTGCAGAAGGATTTATGTGTTGGTGGCAAGCCTTGAAATAGAGGGTGAATTTAGTGATGCTACCCCGGGCTAGCATCACCAAATTCACCCTCTGGGGACCTCATTCTGCTTACAACTCAGCAGAATGAGGTCCCCAGAGGGTGAATTTGGTGATGCTAGCCCACTATGCAGGGTAGCATTACTAAATTCACCCTCTGGGGCAAGCCTGGATATAAGAGGTCGGACACGGTCATTGACCGAGCCAAATACACTGATGACCGGCGCCGCCTTATTATCGTCCGTCAGTTTGTCCGGCGCCCATTATCTTCACAAAAAATATATAATTAAGGGGAAACAACAAGTAGATGTATTATCCGCGGCAAAGACATTCAATTACCACTACTGTGCACTAAATATCAAATCCCCCCACCAATACAACGCGTTTTACCGAAAACATGTTAATGATCCGTTCCGTATACAGGACCTATAAATGTAATTTTAATGCAACCTCTAACCTAAATTGTCCGCGATTGATGATTGATCGTAAACTGCGAATTATCGCTGCCTTCACGTCCGCACTATTTACGACTTTCTATTTTTAGAACGTGAAAAAGCCAGAAAAAATGGCTGCCACTTGGGGGGTAACTCCAACCAAGAAATACACTTCGTCGTGTTTTTCTCGTTTGATGTAAGATACACGGAGATGTCACAAGTTAAATCAGCACAAGTGTAATATATTCCACAAGTTAAGGTGTTAGTTGGAGATTTAGCGGAAGAAATTCCGAAAAAATTCATACCGGGTAGTTTTTAAATCGCCGCGTTTTGAAACATGTGCTCGTCTTTACTTTGGGGAAGCACGGCATAGGATTTTTTCTGCGGACTATTTTGCGCTACTATATCGGACAACTTCCGATTAATCTGATCCGATCCGGCCAATTTGAAATTAGCAATGGGCAGTTCAGTGACTTAGCACAGTACATAATGTATGCAAAAGTGATGTAAAACACCATAATTCATAACATGGTACATCAATGAATCTAATTTGTGCATTGGAATGGGCTAAAAAACTACTAATTTCTGCTATTTATTGATACCAGGTAAATGACAGACACACTTTTCAAATGTCAGACGCCGAATCTTTGGTGCCTGTCATTTTGTCAGACACTCCAAATTTTTTTATATCCAGGCTTGCTCTGGGGACCTCATTCTGCAAATGACAGATACACTATTTCAAGGCTTGGTTGGTGGGAAATGTTAAGATATAGAGGATCTCACATGAGTTTCTATTTTATGCGGAATTTATCAACCGAGTTCACTAAATTCGAATTGAGCCAAGGTTTACCGAGGATCAAATGGAATTTAGTGGACGAGGTTGATAAATTACATATAAAATAGAACGAGTTTGAGATACCTTTTATCACATGATCAAATAAATGCGAAGCAACGCGAAGTATACATCGAAAACAACAATCATAAACTTCAGCGATCGCAAATCATTTAAATAATGGCATGACATCATCGCACGCACTAATATTACACGTGTGTCTTACTAATAAATATGAAGCTGGTTTTGTGGGTTAATTATATAATAAAATACGTTCAACTATGGTTGTTAGATGGTCGTTTGTTCAACTTATTATCCTATGATTTCCTAAAGGAACTACTCATCAATGAGTATTTAGTGTAGAAATGGTTAACCATGTGACTTTGGACATCATCAGGTGCAAAACAGAAGATGTCAGATGGTTTGTAACTGACATTATGTCCGACAGTATATTTTAGAGTTATTTGCCAAGAATATGGTCACTACTTTGATTGGCAAGCTTATCATGGACAATAAACATGGGGGGGGGGGGAATTACATTTTCCTTTGTGTTTTTTCTAAGTGTTTTTCCCATATTATAAAAAGAAACCAATAACTACACTAAAATATCAGAAAAGTTAAATGTGAGAAGTTGGGAAGAGGAAAACTCATACATGTATGCATGTACTGTAATGCCCTAATTAATCGACTCCATAACCACAGCAGAATTATGGGTAACTTTTCAGGATTTAGTCGGAAATATGGCTTGGTGCCATTCATCGGAAAGCTCTCACTCAGTGAGAGCTTTCCGATCAATGGCAACAAGCCATCTCACTGAGTGAGAGCTTTCCGATGAATGGCAACAAGCCATATTTCCGACTATATCCTGGAAAGTTACCCATAGTTCTGCTGTGGTTAAGGAGTCAATTATTTAGGGCAATACTGTATGGTTGTTTGATGGTCGTTTGTTCTACTTATTATCCCATGATTTCCTAAGGGGACTGCTCTTCAATGAGTATTTTACTAATGGTTAACCACCTGACTTGGGACATCATCAGGGGCAAAACAAAAAATGTCAGATGGTTTGTACATGTAATTGAGCCTGACATAATAGTATATTTTAGAGTTATTTACCAAAAATGCAGTAATGCCCTAAGTAATCGACTCCTTAACCACAGCAGAATTATGGGTAATTTTTCAGGATTAGTTGCCATTCATCGGAAAGCTCTCCCCGAGAGCTTTCCAATGAATGGCAACAAGCCATATTTCCGACTAAATCCTGAAAAATTACCCATAATTCTGCTGTGGTTATGTAGTCGATTAATTAGGGCATTACTGTAGTTGATTTGTTAGAAGGCCTGGAAAATTACTAACATTCAAAACAAAATTACACCGTGATTTCTGTACGAAAATAAAAACAGATTTTGAATTAAAGGCTCACTTAATTTTTTAGTCGCCAATTATTATTTTTATAGTGCCTTGATATACGGTTTTAATAACAATCCATAAAATATAATTAAAATACTATAATTCATCACCATTTGGAACGTCTGTGTCTCAGAAGCTGCCCATAGAGTAATAGAAAAATAGCTCAAATCATAGAAACATTTCCCCGTCTCGCTTCCAGAATGCAACAGAATTCAAACAAAAGTTTATTTTCAATGGAAGGGGAATAACTCTGTATCTAAATATATAGAGTTATTCCCCTTCCGGTGAAAATAAAAGACTTTGTGTATGAACTTCAGCACAGAACAGATGTCAGTTTCTCAACAAAAACAACATGTGTACAGTTTATTACATCGCATAAGTTGAAAATACAATGTTTTGGAGCTTACTCTTTCAAACGGTATATAACATGGCATATATATTATATAATGTGATCTGGGGTTCAGAAATTAAGTGGGCCTTTAAAGAAGAGATTTTTTTCCATGATATAGGCCAATTATAGAAATTAAATTTGTTTTCTCAAAGTTACACACTTTTGAAAAAGTCAGATAGGTTACTTTAAATGAGTACTCGAGAAATAAACATGATTTTCATGTTTGCATCATTCATAGAACACATGAGTGTATTTTACACTAATCTGTGGCTCAAATTCATTCATTTATTGCATATATTCTGTTGAGATGGTCACATAAATGGCCGGATTTAGTGTACAGTACCCCTTTAACCCTTTCATTGCCAGGTTCGATTTTTTTATCAACCCATATACCCTGTGCCAATGCATTCTCTTATATATGCGAGTCGACCATAGGTCGCCTCGCATATATAAGAGAATGCATTGGCCTAACAATTTTTCATCATTTGTTATTATTTTTTACAATTTTTTACAATTTTAATAATTTTTTCAAATATTCTTTAACAGACTTATTTTGTAGGTTTAGGAATCTTACGTTTTTCATGGGCATAAAAATTATTACTATGAATACTTGGTGATAGTTTTGAGTTATAACATGCCCCTAAGGTTTTATCGAGTTTGTTTTTAAATTCGCTATAGCATGCTTAAGCATACCCAAAAAAAAATTCAACCCAAATTGTTTTTATTTATTTTTTATTTTTTTTAGGGCTGATTTTATCGGCCCTGGCACTCTACAGACCGTAAATTAGGGCTGATGAGATCGGCCCCTGGCACTGAAAGAGTTAAGAACTTGACATGTACCAGGTGATTCAATAAAAATTAAATCCAGGGTTGGTAGCAAATAGGCTTACATCACACAGGTATTTTCGTGAAAATTGGCCGAACATTATTCTTTTAAATTATATGCAGTGGCTCTTGTTGGCAAACCTGTAAATAGTGTGTCTGTCATTTGCAGAATGAAGTCCCCAGAGGGTGAGTTTAGTGATGCTATCCCGCACACAGGCTAGCATCACCAAATTCACCCTCTGGGGACTTCATTCTGCTTAGACCTCAACTTCTATGGGAGACCTAGGATCAGATTGAATTTCCCCAGTTGAAGTTGGTGATATGATGTTCACCCATTAGTCACCTCAATTATGTATTTTATCTTCTACAAATTAGGTAATATAGAAACTTCTCAGAAGGAAAAAAGTAACTAAAACAATTCCAATTTGAAGATGATGCCAAAGCAGAATGAGGTCACGAGAGGGTGAATTTGGTGATGCTAGTCCACTGTGCGGGGTAGCATCACTAAATTCACCCTCTGGGGACCTCATTCTGCAAATGACAGACACACTATTTGCAGACTTGAATGCTCGTTGGCAGAATCAATTCCATTTGTTTATCACAGATTAATTTTAGTTGAACTGGGAACTAAATATTTACATTTTTGTGTTCAGGTGTCATGTTTTCCCTGCTAGGTTACAACCAAGTCTGAATTTAGTGTGTCTGACATTTGCAGAATGAGGTCCCCAGAAGGTGAATTTAGTGATGCTATCCCACACAGTGGGCAAGCATCACCAAAGTCACCCTCTGGGGACCTCATTCTGCTTAGGCCTCATCTTCTGGGAAGTGTCTATAGTCTCAAATTAATATTGCTTTTACATGTAGTTACTTTTTGCCTACTGTTCAGTGTCTGTATCCCCCAATTTTCAGAAGATAAAATTAATAATTGAGGTGATTAATGGGTGAACATCACCAACTTCAACTGTGGAACTTCAATCTGACCCTATAGGTCTCCCATAGCAGTTGAGGCCTCAGCAGAATGAGGTTTCCAGAGAGTGAATTTAGTGATGCTAGCCTGCTGTGTAGGATAGCATCACTAAATTCACCCTCTGGGAACCTCATTCTGCTAATGTCAGACATACTATATCCAGGCTTGATCCAACAAGTCATTTTGGATACTGCAAAACAGACACTAAATTCAGACTTGCAGATTAATTTGGGTTGAAATAGGAACTAAATATTTACATTTTTGTGTTCAGGTGTCATGTGGTCCAACTGATGTTGTTGAAATGATGGGAATAAAACGCTCATTGCATGGTGCATAGCTTTCAGCACAAGACCTTCTTCGGTGCAACAAATGAATTTATGATTACATATAACCAGGTTAACATTGACTAATACCTAATAATCTGTTGGTTAAATCTTACATTCTTTAACCCTTTCAGTGCCAGGGGCCGATCTCATCGGCCCTAATTTATGGTCTGTAAAATCGGCCCTAACAAAATTAAAAAAAATAAAAATATTTTGGGTTGAATTTTTTTGGGTATGCTTAAGCATGCAATAGCGAATTTAAAAACAAACTGGATAAAACCTTAGGGGCATGTTATAACTCAAAACTATCACCAAGTATTCATAGTAATAATTTTGATGCCCATGAAAAACGTAAGATTCCCTGGCACTAAACCTACAAAATAAGTCTGTTAAAGAATATAAGAAAAAAATATTAAAATTCTAAAAAATTCTAAAAAATAATAACAAATGATGAAAAATTGTTAGGCCAATGCATTCTCTTATATATGCGAGGCGACCTATGGTCGCCTCGCATATATAAGAGAATGCATTGGCACAGGGTATATGGGTTGATACAAAAATCGGACTTGGCACTGAAAGGGTTAAGTGGAATCGGGACAAAATCAACAAAAAGTCTATAGGTTTGAAGTAGTAAAACAATCTGATAGGATGTCTTTATACAAGCCTGCAAATAGTGTGTCTGTCATTTGCACAATGAGGTCCCTAGAGGGTGAATTTAGTTATGCTATTCCATACAGTGAGCTAGAATCACAAATTCACCCTCTGGGCAACTCATTCTGCTTAGGCATCATCTTCTGGGAAGTAACTATAGTCTCAAATTATCCTTGCTTTAGTTACCTTTTCCCTTCTTGTAAAGTTCTATATCCCCTAATTTGCAGAAGATAAATTGCATAATCAAGGTGACTTATGGGTGAACATCACCAACTTCAACTGGGGAACTTCAATCTGATCCTAGGTCTCCCGTAGCAGTTGCGGGATAGCGTCACTAAATTTACTCTGTAGGAACCTCATTCTACAAATGACAGACACACTATTTGCAGTTTTGCCTCACACTGTCACAGACCTATAATGTATTGTCCACTAAGATCAAAGCACAAACCTTCTGTATCAATTTGTATACTTTAGTCTGACTTTTGGGAGACTCCCAATACTTTTCTGATTAAATCTGATTGAAACATGTTTTAGTTAATGTGCCGAAACCAGTGAAGACAATAAAATATATCCGAGACCTGGGAATTTTACAAATGTACTCAGAAAATACTCCGATTGGTTGTGAACCTCCATTACATAATGGACTACAACAGGCCAGAGTATGCACCTTCATTTGCAGAATGATGTCCCCAGAGAGTGAATTCATGACGCTATCCAACATAGCAGGCTAGTATTACTAAATTCACCCTCAAGGAACCTCATTCTTCTTAGTTCTCATCTTCTCTGGAAAGTTTCTTTATTATCAAATTTCTATAGAAACTTCTTCAGATAGATTCTATTTCATTTTTAGTTTAGTTTCTCTATATCACCAAATTTGCAGACGGACGCATTGCATAATTGAGGTTACCAATGGGTGTACATGACAATATTCACCATTTGGGAACTTCAATTAGAACTTAGGTCTCCCATAGCAGATGAGGCCTCAGACACACTATTACCAGACTTGAAATTTGGAATGGGCTCCTCTATCCACTTCCATCGTGAGAAAGAGTTCAAAAATCAAAATTGCTAAAATAGAAATATGCTGCGTGCTGGCTAAATATTAATGAAAAATTTGTCCATTGAAAATCACCATCAAATTAAAGGCCCACTTAATTATCAAACTCACAGATCACATTATATAAGATATATGACACATTATATACCATTTGAAAGAGGAAGCTCCAAAACATTGTATTTTAAACTTATTCAATGTAAAAAATTGTGAACATGTTGTTTTTGTGAGATATCAATGTCTGTTATGTGCTGAAGTTTCTGCACAAAGTCAATTATTTTCAATGGAAGGGGAATAACTCTATATGTTTAGAAAAAGAGCTATTCCCCTTCCATTGAAAATAAACTAGTTTGAATTCTGTTGCATTCTGGGAGCTATAACGGGGGAAATGATTTTATGATTTCAGCTATTTTCTATTAGTCTGTGGGCACCTGCTGAGACCCAGATGATCCAAATGCTGATGAATTATAGTATTTTAATAATATTTTATGGCATAGATTGTTATTAAAACTGAAAATCAAGGCAAAATAAAAAACATAATTGGTGACTCAAAAATTAAGTGGGCCTTTAATTCATTACCGAGGGATGTCGCTAGAGGGGGTGTGCCTAAACAGGGGGGCTGGCCTCCTTGAAAGTAGAAAAATATTTGACTTTTGGTCTAAAAATAAATTTGACACTAAATACAAGTCAAACTATTAAAACAATTTCAACCTGCTATTAAGTCCAACTAATGTGACAGGCATGAAATATCAAACTGGGAACCATGCCTGTCATTTGCAGAATGAGGTCCCCAGAGAGCAAATTTAGTGACGCTATCCCGCATAGCGGGCTAGCATCAATAAATTCACCTCATTCTGCTTAGGCAGATTCTTTTTCTTTTTTAGTTTTGTTTTTGGGGTTATTCCCAAATTGGCAGATGAAACATTGCATAATCGAGGTTCCCAATGGGTGTAAATCACTATCTTCACCATTTGGGAACTTCAATCTGAGTCTATGTCTCCCATAGCAGATGAGGCCATGCAGAATGAGGTCCCCAGAGGGTGAATTTGGTGAGGGATAGCGTCACAAAATTCACCCTCTAGGAACCTCATTCTGCAAATGACAGACACACTAAACTCGCGTTTGGTTGGAACACTCCCCCCCCCCCCCCCCCCCACCAATGGGTAAATGGAATAATTACAGACGCTTCTCCCAGATCACGTCATATGGAATTATGGTTGATGGCATCAATAACAATTGATATTGCTAGGAGAGGGTGTCAACATCGCATGGAGTTATACTCTTAATTGTGAAGCCAGTTCCAGACCATATTGACTTGGAATTCAATGATAATGTTTATTATTGGATTATGTGCTAATGGAATGGAAATGAGTCCCCGGATACCGTTGTACATGGTGTATGAGTATTGTTAATTATCATCAGACTTATGGGATAGACCAGAAATTGACCAATCGTTTCATGTACATGAACATGAACATCCAAGACCTCACTAGTCTGCTCTCAGCTTGTTCATCAGTATGGGACCCACATCAGCAAAATAACATCACCGCACTCAAAAAGTCCTAAAGAGATGGGGCCTGTTACATCTAGGCTGAATATAAAAGGAATGCTAGCATATCAATGTTAACCCTTTACCCAACAGAACGGCCCTGTGCCAATGCATTCTCTTATATATGCGAGTCGACCATAGGTCGCCTCGCATATATAAGAGAATGCATTGGCTTGACACATTAAAAATTATAAAATTGTTAAAGAATGTAAGAAAAAATGGTAAAAAGTGTTAAAAAAAGATTTTTTTTAGGCCAATGCATTCTCTTATATATGCGAAGCGACCTATGGTCGACTCGCATATATAAGAGAATGCATTGGCACAGGGCATAACTGTAACCATCACAATGTGGTCAATGAGCCAGTTCCAATGATATCCATATTTGTATGGTTTTATTGAGACAGACCCAAGATAATTTAGGCTGTTGCAGCTTTATTTGGCCGTTGTTGGTCGTTTTGTTGGGTAAAGGGTTAATAACTAAGTGGGGAGAAGTAACTTCTCCCGGAGAAGTGACTTCTACCAATTTGAAATATCTCGGCTGGACCTTGTTGGAGAGGTATGGCCATTGAATATGGTGATGATGTTAGCACTACTAATCCCCTTTCTTTAGGGACTCCTGTAAGTTGGCCTTATATTGGTGGGTGATTAGTTTACTGTTTTATGATAATCCACTGGAGGGACAAGAATTATTAACCCTCAATTAACATCCCACTTTTTTAGTCACTCATACTCTTCTCTTGTGATCATGAAAAAGATCAAGTTAATAATGGAATTAACTCTTCCATGACTAGAGCTTCCTGAAATTTTGCAAAAACCCTGTGCCAATGCATTCTCTTATATATCTGAGTCTCCCATTGGCAGCCTCGCATTGCTTATTGTCGTGGCTAATTTCTAGGACTGCATAGGGAGCCTTGCATATATAAGAGAATACATTGGCCTATTAATATTTACCTTGACCTTGTAAGCCAGAGCATTCTCTTATACATGAATATGTGAGGGTCCGTATGGGAGAGTCGCATATATAAGAGAATACATTGCCCTAACAATATATACCTTGACCCTGTAAGCCAGTGCATTCTCATATGAGAGACTTGCATATACAAGAGAATGCACTGGCACAGGATCTTTAAAGCTGCACCAGCGCAGCTGCTTTCATGAAAGGGTTACGTATCAGGGCTGATGCCAGGGTTGATTCATTATCCTTCCATGACAGCTTTGTATAGACTGAAGATAATTTCAATCCAAGTTTTATGTGGCCATGTCCTGGACGTAAATGTCTAAAACATCGGCATTTTTTATAAGTTGCCATTGTTAATTGTAACACCCAGTTCAGACAGACGTGCTATTAATGCAGCTGAATTCATTATGCCATATATCTGATTTTGACACAAGGATAGTATGTCAGTCTGGGTTAAATTAGTTTGTCCAGACCTACTAGTGATCGACTTACGTTTGGTCTGCCACAAATTTAATTATTGAGACGGATTATATTTGTGTTTGATTCAGACAGCCGCTCTAACGATACATCAAATTAAATTCTTCATTATTCTAATCACCCATCGTCAAGTGGAAATCGTAAGCATGACTTTATGATTGTTTATGGCAAAGTCGCGTTTCCCAACAAATTAGCTTTAATAGTGATGGTCTGCATGTTTTTTTTTAAATAATTGTTATTTCCCAAATAAACTGATAAATGGGTTTCAAATGTTAACAAAAACATATTTATAATAACATCATACAACAGAAATAGAAAACTGACCAAAATTGGCACAATTGATAAAAAGCATGCCACATTCGGCTAACAAAAGCAGTCCAGCGATGGTGAAGCTAAATGATAAGTGAAGATTCATGCACAGGGAACTGAAGGTAATCAGAATTTTGTTTGTCAGTTGCTTTTGATGGTTTCTACGTATGTCGTATGTCGTGACCACCTGACCCGGGTGTATTTTGGGTTGGGTTGTCCCGATTTCCACTCCCAAATATACTATAACCAAAGAAATAATTTATTTGTAAAACTCAATCAACAAGTTGAACCAAAAATTTTACAACAAGGATCAAAAGAATCTTTCAATAATTTTCGATGTCTTCTTGACCCAGACACAGCACGCGAAACAAAATTGATATGTGAATTTATTGCATGCTCTCTAGACTGACAGGGTCCTCCACAGATGTTTCACCTATTATAGTCAATTTATAGTCACCAAATATATGATTTCTTTCTCAGATGTATATTGTATATATATTATGTTACGACAGACACCATTGTTTTATGGTTTGTTTTAATAAATCTTATCTTATCTTACTATAATCAATTCTTTTCATATATATGTGTGCGTTGTATTGTATCACAACTATATTTTATAGCAATTATTATTTTAATCATGTTGTATCACGTTGCCAGCATCAGTAAAGCATAATATATTCCATTCCATAGAGACGTATGTATCATAAGTACAGTAATGCCCTAATTAATCGACTCCTTAACCACAGCAGAATTATGGGTAACTTTTCAGGATTTAGTCGGAAATGTGGCTTGTTGCCATTCATCGGAAAGCTCTCGGGGAGAGCTTTCCGATGAATAGCAACAAGCGATATTTTCGACTAAATCCTGAAAAGTTACCCATAATTCTGCTGTGGTTATGGAGTCGATTAATTAGAGCATTACTGTATCTATCCTCATGTTTTCCCCATATCCATTATTTTTATTTTAAAGGTACCTTATCTGATTTGATGGTCCCCATATTATCAGATTCCAACAACAACATTTTTTGAAATGTCGTTTCAGTTATGAGAATCGTTTAATTGCCCAAAAATAATGCTATAAACCACTGTCCACTATAGCATAAAATTGCCCGAACTGTGTTAATTATCAACATGTTGTTCAAAGAAATTTGACCTTATTATCAACACAAAGCCTCTTGATTTCAGAGTTATCCATCTTCCTCCGCAATTTGGTCTGAGAACATCGGCTCATCAATGTCTTACTGGGCCACTAAAAGTCTCGATGGTGAAAAATAACAGATTTCAAAAATCGATATCTAATAACTCTGAGCTTTGATAGGTTGGTTCCTCAACTCGAATTCAAATATTTTTTACCCCCAAAACCAAATAAATAGTAATTGAGGGGCGCTAAATCGGATTATGCATCTTTAAATTGAGTTGATAAAGTTATATTTTATTCTTTATTTGGGTCGCGATGTCCCTGGGTCGGTTTGTCCCTGGGTCGGGTGGTCCCTTTCCCTGACATACAATGGAGTGATTTCCTGCGACGTCGATTAAACTGACAAAATTCAGTATGGAAAGGGTTAATCCTATCTTGTCAGCCTATTGTATGAAATTTAAAATGGTCCTAGAAATCCACACGAGAAACTATTTTATCAGAATATAGATAATATCAGAATTATAAATTAATTAATGAAAGTGTCCATGACACTGTAGCTCAACTTAGGTAGGGGAATAATTTAATGGTTGACAGTAAATGGAGGAATAGGAAAGGTGCTAATTGAAATGTCTAACCTGCGCCAAAGGATTTAGTGATGCAAAGAGTAAAATACAAGATGGCTGCTGGCGGCCATGTTTTTTGGCCAATTGACCCCAAAAGGACTCGTTCCCATCTACGTGTCATTGTTAACATCCATGACAAATTTTATGAAGATCTGACCAAAGCTACGACCTACAAACTTCATGATGATCAGACGAACAGTACGACCTGTAGACGGCGCCAATGGATTGAATTTTGAAATCCAAAATGGCCCGCGCGAAAGGATTTAGTCATGCGAAGAGTGAAATCCAAGATGGCTGCTGGCGGCCATGTTTTTGGACAGAATGACCCCAAAACGACTCGTTCCCATCTACTTGTCAGTGTTAACATCCATGACAAATTTCATAAACTTCCGACCAACGCAACGACCTGTAGCCTGCGCCAAAGGATTTAGTCATGCAAAGAGTAAAATCCAAGATGGCTGCTGGCAGCCATGTTTTTTGGCTGAACGACCCCAAAATCACTCGTTCCCATCTACATGTCATTATTAACATCCATGACAAATTTCATGATGATCAGACGAACAGTACGACCTGTAGCCCGCGCCAATGGATTGAAACTTGAAATCCAAGATGGCTGCCAGCGGCCATGTTTTTTGGCCGAATGACCCCAAAATGACTCATTCCCATCTACATGCCAATGTCAACATTCATTACAAATTTCATAAAGATTAGACCAAGGTACGACCTGTAGCCCGCGCCAAAGGATTTAGTCATGCAAAGAGTAAAATCCAAGATGGCTGCTGGCAGCCATGTATTTTGGACGAACGACCCCAAAATCACTCTTTCCCATCTACATGTCATTATTAACATCAATTACAAATTTCATGATGATCAGACAAACAGTACGACCTGTAGCCCGCGCCAATGGATTGAATCTTGAAATCCAAGATGGCTGCCAGTGGCCATGTTTTTTGGCAGAATGACCCCAAATGACTCGTTCCCATCTACATGTCAATGTCAACATTCATGACAAATTTCATAAAGATCAGACCAAAGGTACGACCTGTAGCCCGCGCCAAAGGAAATTGTTGACGGACACACGCACACACCCTCACGGACGACGGACGCCAAACCATGGCAATAGCTCAAACTTACAAAAGTAAGTTGAGCTAATAAAAACAATTCAAATTTTTTTTTAATATATTCCATTAAATAAGGTTCAACATAATGAATACAGTCAGAAAACAGATTGATTCTGTATTTCAATGTACGGTATACTGGAAAATGTTTGAACTATCCATCCTCTAGCTGTAAAATGTGTTTTTTTTTAAATGAGTGAAATATGTGTAACACGAGATGACTCACGCCCCAAGTGAGGGGCGAGAGAGAGGGGGAGAGTGTGAAGATAGAGAGAGAAAGGAATAATTTATATCTCTAGGTGTTGCCTTGTTGACTCATTGAAAACTGTATCCTACCCTGATTTATTTTATAATGTTTAATATATATCAGATAATATAGACACAGGCTCATACATATATGAATGTTGTTCATACCTCATGTAGAATTTGTAGTATATACTTTTAATCCAAAATAAACAATATCTTTCTTATAATGTCCGAGTAGTCCACACGACAAACAATTTGATGAGAATATGGAGAATATTGGAATTGTAACACATGTGACGCCTCACCTGTGTGATGATAAAGCGATGATGTATAGTTGATTGTGACTGAAGGCGGTGGTAACCATCCTATATATTGATTGATTTTACCTCTCATTCATAGACTGATTCATAAGGACGCACAATCCTCAGTGCAAAATATACTAATAGAAACTCCCGTGAGAGAACCATGTGTAGAGAGCGCATCGATTCCAGACTGATGACATTGTTCTATACATCCACACGACGCCACGCTGACAGGTCAGCCTCAGTCCTCATTTTCTTTCTTGAAGTACATTTACAATGAATGCCTGCAGCCCTGGACCGAAATACAGTAATGCTCTAAGTAATCGACTCCTTAACCACAGCAGAATTATGGGTGATTTTTCAGAATTTAGTCGGAAATATGGCTTGTTGCCATTCATCGGAAAGCTCTCCGTGAGAGCTTTCCGATGAATGGCAACAAACCATATTTCCGACTAAATCCTGAAAAATTACCCATAATTCTGCTGTGGTTATGGAGTCGATTATTTAGAGCATTACTGTATTGACAAAAACATAAACCCTTGACGAATTTTCCATTGTCTATGCCAGTCAGTTTATCAGTTGTGATCAGGGATGCAGCAATATGGAGGTGGGGACCTGGACATAGGTAAAAAAAAACAGTTGGAAATGTTCATACCTGAATCAATGGTTTGGGAATTTCTTACTGAAAATAGGTTGATATTTTTATGATAAATAAATTTTAACAATATTCAAGGGAGACCGTACCTAAATGAAGCCATTGTACAGTACTGCTTTAAGTAATCGACTCCATAACCACAGCAGAATTATGGGTAACTTTTCAGGATTTAGTCGGAAATATGGCTTGTTGCCATTCATCGGAAAACTCTCCCCGAGAGCTTTCCGATGAATGGCAACAAGCCATATTTCCGACTAAATCCTGAAAAGTTACCCATAATTCTGCTGTGGTTATGGAGTCGATTACTTAGGGCATTACTGTATATAGCAGTAAAGCCATCTCTACTCTATTCAACAGAAAATATGCCACAAATGAATTAATTTGAGTCAGGGATGACTCCGGATGATTGCATAATACACTAATGTACTCTATGAACGATGTACAGTAATGCTCTAAATAATTGATTCCTTAACAACAGCAGAATAATGGGTAACTTTTCAGGATTTAGTCGGAAATATGGCTTGTTGCCATTCATCGGAAAGCTCTCGGCGAGAGCTTTCCAATGAATGGCAACAAGCCAAATTTCCGACTAAATCCTGAAAAGTTACCCACAATTCTGCTGTGGTTAAGGAGTCGATTATTTAGGGCATTACTGTAAACAACATGGTAATTATAATGAGAATTAGTAAATGGCTACAGCATTGCTCCATTTTGATATAATTATCAGGTTGTTATAGGTGGTCCTTTGTGTGGTGAATGTATTTAACTCTTGATTTAATTCTTGATTCATATTAATTCTTTTATTACATATTTTCTGTTGAGTAATATAGTAGGAGATGGCCCCATAAATGGCTGGATTTAGGTACAGTTTCCATTTAAGTGAAACCCTTTCATTCCTAAATGGATCCCACTCGGTTATAAAAGTATACATTGGAATGGTCTATTATTCATTTGGAGGGATGTTCAGGTAATAAAAGCAGATGAGTGACAGACGAAAAGATATAAATACAAGCATAGAAGGATTCCTATTAATTGCTGGGAAGTGTTCAGATAATAAGTTCAACAAACTTGTTGAACTTATTATCTGAACATTTCCAAAGGGAACTACTCATCAATGAGTATATAGTATAGAAAGGGTTAAATTTCCCACAAGAAATTTTGTGTAAAATACATTTTTGTATACTATTTTCTATGAATGCCTCGACCAGAGTAAATCATGTATCATTGAACCCCCCTGAAGCAAAAATTACCGGTTTATCTCATAACTCTTTACTACTTCACACGTCCCCCGCCTACCCTGAGGATAAACACCAGATCAGGTGCCAATACATTTAGCTGAAATCCACATCTAAACCCATTCAACCCTTGATACCGCCAAATAGAGTGATCCTATCCCATTGACCACCCCACCCCACCCCACGATATTACCATATATGTATATATCTGTTGAGTTAGCCTGACCCCCTTTACTAACAATGTAATGCATGCGCAACACTCTACTGTACTGAAAATTGTGTAATAATTGTGTCTCAATTAGGTCTGTTATATACGACGATTTGAGTGAAATTAAACCTACAGTAATGCTCTAAGAAATTGACTCCTTAACCACAGCAGAATTATGGGTAACTTTTCAGGATTTAGTCGGAAATATGGCTTGTTGCTATTCATCGGAAAGCTCTCGCCGAGAGCTTTCCGATGAATGGCAACAAGCTGTATTTCCGACTAAATCCTGAAAAGTTACCCATAATTCTGCTGTAGTTAAAGAGTCGATTACTTAGGGCATTACTCTATCGATCTATCTAAAATATTGACCAAAAATAAACTCAAGACCAATTTGTGACCCAGTGGCATCAGTCCTTAGGACAAAGAAAATTAAATGTGTTGTTGGGGTGACATGTCAGAAAAATTACGGTCAGTAGGTAGGCTTAAAATTTTATTATTTGAAATACTCTTTCATTGAGATATTTTTATGGCTTTCTTTTCTGCCTTGAAATTTAATGATATTATTGGGCTGAGAAAAGTTTTCATTGCTTTTTGTACAAGACAAATACATTTACTTTGAAATCAACAGATTTTTGGACGTTGGAATGTGTTTTTTGGATGTTGGAATGTGTTTTTTGGATGTTGGCCTAGTATATAATTTGGTGAAATTTTCTAGAGATTTTAGCTGTACCATAGGAAAAATACTTATGGTAGGGGGTTTAAATTATGGTCAGCAGGGGAACTCCACAAATATTTTGTCTTTGGTCGTATAGTTGCTGAGGGCAGTAACCGCAGGAAACATCCCAAGGGCAAGAGGGAACAAGTTCTAGAAAAGGGGATAGGTTTTTATAGGGACTCAATGTCTTCGAAGTGGGTTCATGCGAAATTACATAAATTTTATAAATGTCTGTGAAACAACTATCATCAACAAGTAAAACAGTCTTAGTAAACATACAGTAAAGCCATAAGTAATCGACTCCTTAAACACAGCAGAATTATGGGTAACTTTTCAGGATTTAGTCAGAAATATGGCTTGTTGCCATTCATCGGAAAGCTCTCGGGGGAGTCGATTACTTATGACATTACTGTACACTCAGATTCATACGGATATTTAGACTATTGTATTCCCGCCAACTTTCATTTCTCAGAAGGCTTGCGGTATTCCCCCAAATTGCGTCAAATCATGCTTCGTTAATCGTTTCGATTGGACTCCTTTATCTTGGTGCTACTAATAGTGAGTTCTGATATTAGAGCTAATGACGTGAAAATGTTGGAAAATGAAAACTCTACGAAAAGTCATCAGACCCACTATTTTATATGTAGTTTACTCCAGTATGAAGTAAAAATAGATCCACTTTGTTCTTATTTTCTTTATTAATAATGCTCCAATAATGCAATTTTGCATACATTACTGTTACAGTAAATATTTATTTAAGTACGGTAAATATTGGAAAAGGTCGAAGCACTGAAAAATATTATGAAAATCATATTCAGACTGAAACATTTTAACTTTCTACATACGATAAGCAATGTTTGTTGACAAATAACTGTAACTGTTTTGTTTACATAACAATGGTATCAACACGCAAAATTTTGTGATAGCAGAACTCTCAATAATGAATATAAGAACAAAATTGATCTATTTCTTCATGTTTATCTAAGTGGTCATGCACATTTAACCACTGAGTGCCTTTGGTCCCTTTAAAGGTACTCAATCCGATTCGATGGTCCCCCATATCATCAGATTCCAACAACAACAAAATCTTTTTTAAATGCCGCTCCAGTCATCGGAATCGATTAATTGCCGAAAATAATTGCCCCAAACCTGTTATTTATCAAATTTTTTTTAACGAAATATTTCCCATTTGTCAAATATCTGACACAAAAAAGCTACTTGATTTTAGAGTTATCCATCTTCATCCGCAATTTGGTCTGAGACCATTTTCTCGACGACTTTTTACTGGGCCACTGAACATCCCTCCAAATGAATAATAGACCATTCCAATTTATACTTTTATAACTGAGTGGGAGAATCCATTTAGTATAGAAAGGGTTAAGGAGGATAATTTCTTCAGCTACAGTAATGCCCTAAATAATCGATCCCTTAACCATAGCAGAATTATGGGTAACTTTTCAGGATTTAGTCGGGGAGAGCTTTCCGATGATTGGCAACAAGCCATATTTCTGACTAAATCCTGAAAAGTTACCCATAATTCTGCTGTGATTAAGGGGTCAATTAATTAGGGCATTACTGTACCCTCAGCTCTCCTGAATGGATATGGAATAGACAGCAGGGTTTGGAGGGATGTCTCCCCTCAAACATTGGCCTAAATTTTCAACAGTAGGTTATTTCATGTCTGGCACAACATTAGTTGGAAATTTAGACAAAAATTTGAATATTTTCCTACTTTGGGTAAATTTTTTGGACTGAAATGGCTATCAGTTGGAAAATTACCTCTACCTGTGTTAGCGTTAGGTTTGACATAGAAATTTGTCTTCCTTGCATAGTTTACAGCCATTCCTGATGGTGGAAAAAAGTTATCCTGTTTGTATTTTAGTAGTACTGAAGTGGTCATTCTCACCAGAATTTTGTGTTTTGGGTATGCAGCTTTAGAAAAAGGTGCTTTGGGTACCCAGCTTGACCATTTAAATATTTTGAGTGCACGCTTGTCCCATACATGTCGATCAAATGGCACATGGTTAGTACTAGTGCTCTCTAAAGAAAATTATTTCTGGCCAAGAGTTATTTATTCTTGACATAACTTGAAGATTGGTGATAAAATATATTTAATACTGAAAGATGTACAGATTTCCAGTAATATAGTATGGTGTTCATCCTTTGTTAGATAGGTATGCAATTTGTGGGACCTACTCATATAAGAAAATGTTGAGTTTAACATAACTCGATTCATTATTCAAAAACAATAGCTCATCTTTGTGAGGATAACAACTTTTGATTTTGGGATTCAAGTTTCTGCCATTGTAGCCCCCACCCCTGATGCCATCACTGAATGTTAGAGAATGCCCTGCTGTGAATACACATCTTAGTAGCATATATTATATATACTGGTGATGTGGGTAACCTGCAAGTATGGACGCTGAACCTTTTTGGATAAGTTTAATTGGTGAATTTCTGAGATTGTTCGTGCATTTCATTAAACTTAAATGATTGGAATTTCATCTGAATGGTTATTTAAAACAGTTCACACGATTTGTCTGCCTTATCCTGCTATTTTCATTGTCTTTCATAAAACTTTGTGGGTGATTTGGACCCCAATTATCCTTGGAATAAACTTGTGTTAAAGGGGTGGGTGTCCAATATTGGACAGGAAAAAACTTGCTTTCCTAGGGTTGTGGGTCCAAAAAATTAAAAAACCAAATAGTTCAACCATGTATACTGGAATTTGTTCCTGAGCCCCCCCCCCCCCCCTCCATGTTTTTTTGTCCATTTTGGTATGTCCTTCATGTAAGAATACACTAACCCTGACTCTAACCTTAACTCTAGCCCCAGCCCTAGCCCTAACCCTAACCCTAGCCCTGACCCTAACCCAAACCCAAACCATAACAATGGACAATGGAGGGGTGTGCTTTCGTGTATTCTTACATGAAGGATATACCTAAAACAATTTGATTGAAATAGATATCAGTTGAAAAAATTGCAACCTAAGGGAGGGGGTGGCAAGTCAGAAACCATTAAAATGCTTGAGGTACCAGTTTGAAAACTTAAGGGGCTAGCCAGGGGGGAGTTGCAAATAGAATTCCCCAGACTTGGAAATTTTGGTGTGGTTCGAGGGGGGGGGGGGGGGTGGTGCAGAAATTCAGTGGACACCACAACACACACACCCCCCCCCCCCCCCCCATGGAGGACAGACCCTCTTGGGTGTGTGCGTGGTTGAGGGGCTGTATTAATATGTGTGTGGTTGGGGGGGGCTGATTCCATAGCTTCTTGTTTGGTTAATGGTTATGTCACTGTATTTAAAACAACACTTCGACCGCCGACATAAACAATTGTCAAATCCGAATTATTAAAATCAGAACTTCAGGCAGACTCACTGGACAGTGATTAACGATTATGGAACACCATAACATTTTGGTGGACATCATTAAAGGAAGTGGTTTTGTTTCACTGAGCTTGCAATAGTGATGATGAAAGAACCTGCCCAAAATAGTCCATGTCACCAATGTTACTGGACTTAAAGTACCAAAAATAAGGTTTTAATTGACTTTATAGATTGGTACAACTAATATAAAAGCTATATATTAGTTGTGCCAATTTATAAATTTGATTAAAACCTTATTTGCAGTACTTTATGTCCAGTAACTGTGATGTTACCTATTTACTTTAACCACTATATAGTGCATATATGATGGAACTGGTGCACATGTCACTGGTGCAGCATGAATGTAATAGATGCCAACGTGGATATATATAATTATCCACGCATCACTGGTTATGCTGACGAGACAGTAACCACAGTACTATAACGAGTTGATCCGTGCCAGCACAAACACCATTTTGTCATCCATTGATCTGCCCATTCCGGCTTCCGATTCCCTGTCAGCCATATTTCTTATTTTTACCAATTCCAATTATCTCGCTTTATATTCCTTCAAAGTCTGACGATCATCTTATACATGCTCATAATAAGATTCCAATTTATGCTCTTGGATAATTTATATATACCTACCTCTAGAAAGATTATCACAAAACACGCTTATATTCTCTAGAACATTATAAATTTAGACTTGATAAAAATGTAAACATCGTCATTAGGAAGCTCGCCATATCGAACGCTTCCAGTCGCCATGATTGCGGTACTGCTCGCAGCCTCCACAGTCGGCAGCTGCTGAAATGCGCGAGATAACTCCGGCTATTGTGTTCCGTTTCCCGTGGAGATGGAACGATTATCTGCCTTCTACTCTTAGAACGTATTGGACAGCTATTGTTTACCCGTTACAAGTTTTTCAGGGGGTTTGAGAACTTTTGACGGGGTCGGATCTTTAGTAGTCACACCCACCCACTTTTGTCGGAAATACGCGGCCGAGATTCGTGCGATTTTAAACACGGGCCCCTGGTGGGAAATACCAGATTTATCAATATATAGAAATTCCTAGAATTTCTTAGATCATGCCATGAATCTCTACTCTGACTAACACCCGTAGAGATCATAATCCACCATTACAAACCTGGGACATTTTGCATGTTCTTACAGGGAACTTATACTTGTTGATTATGATCTTAATTAGCCAGAGTAGATTATTCATGATACGATCTAATAATAATATACCAGTGACACAGGGGGGGGGGGGGGGTCGGAAAACAAATTTAAGGCACGTATGTTGATTTTCCTTTCGACCCTTGTTGGGACCCACCCACCCCGCGTCCAAAATATTTTCCGTTTTCGGCAGTTATTTCCCCGACCATTTTTGGAAACCCACCCCTTTTAACACTAAAACAGAGATTTGCGTGGGTGGGGGGGGGGGGGGGAATTCACTGTAAACAGCTGTATATGAATTTATGTGCATACTATTTGTCATGGAGTTAACATTTATATGTAAATAGGAACGAGTCATTTTGGGGTCATTCGGCCAGAAAAACATGACTGCCAGCGGCCATCTTGGATTTAAAAATTCAATCCATTAGCATGGGCTACAGGCTATACTGTTTGTCTAATCATCATGTAATTTTTCATTTATGTTAATATTGACATTCTAAGGCGTTTTAAGCCAAACTCATTGCAAAAGCAGTCAAAACGACTTGCAGAGGGGGATTTGAGTTGCGGAAAAAATTGTTTGTTTGTCCCATCGACCACCCACCCACCCCGACATATATACGTGCCTGGAAAAGACCCCCCCCCCTCAGTGACAAGGCTCACAAGTCCGATATTTTTGTAGAATCGCACCAACTGCCACATCCCTACGCGAAATTAGTCATCTCACCCAAGATCACTACCAATATATCTTATTGTAATTAAATGACCCACCCCCCCCCCCCCCCCCCGCACCCCATCATGTGGCATATAACTCGACAAAATCAAAAGGAAGCTAAATGAGATATCGTCCCGAAAACTTGCAAAATCTTATCAGACCAAATCACAAGTTTGCCGTACCCACCGCTTCCCCCCCCCCCCCCCCCCACAATTGGGCATTCTCCCTCCCCAACTGTTCACCATAGGTCTGTGTATATGGTATAGCCTATTCTGAATGTATCATGCAGTATAGTTTTGTGATGTCCTCTAGCAGCGTTCGGACCAGGCCACCCAGACCCATGCAGTATCAGGACAATTCACTCTCAAATTGTTCTTCTTAAAATTAATTGGCAGTTTTTGACTGACCGCATCTGAACATGAAAATTGCAATTTATTCTTACATTTTTTGGTCGACTCGCATATATAAGAGAATGCATTGGCACAAGGTTTTCGCAAAATTCAGGAAGCTCCCGTCATGAAAGGGTTAACACCCGAGATTTAGGCCATGGCTAATTAATTTTATGTTAAAGGCCCACTTAACTTTCGAACCCCCAGATTATATTATACTAGCAGGGTAACCCGACATCGTCCGGGCTGTTTCCCCTCTACTTTCGAAAACCTCCGTGGATCTAACATCGAAATCCGTCGAAATGCGCGATTTTACCTTGAATTGACCATTTTGAAGGTCAAGATCGGGTCGGGGTCACGATTTGACCTGCCCAAAACACTCCCCGGACAAAAGTATCCCTAGGTATCAAATTTCGACGAAATCCCGTCGAAAGGCGCGATTTGACCTTGAATTGACCATTTTGAAGGTCAAGGTCAGGTCGGGGTCACGATTCGACCCGTCCAAAACACTCCCCGGACAAAAGGACACCTTGGTATCAAATATCGTCGAAATCCGTCCGGCAGTTTTCCCGGCCATTACTAACAAACAGACAGACAGACAGACAGAAGTCCCAAAATATATATTAGATAAAATATATGCCATATTATGTACCATTTGAAAGAGGAAGCTCCAAAACATTGTATTATCAACTTATCCGTGTAATAAACTGTGGACATATTGTTTTTTCATCTAGATTGCAGTAAAAATCCGTATTATGTTCAATGCATGGGGAATAACTCTATATATTAAAGATAGATTTCTTCCCCTTCCACTGAAAAAGTTTGAATTCTGTTGCATTCTGGGATCCAGAGGGGGGGGGGCATTCTATGATTTCAGCAGTTTTCTATTTCTCTGTGGGCATCTTCTGAGAAACAGATGTTTCAAATAGTGATGAATTATAGTATTTTAGTCATATTTTATGGCATAGATTGTTATTAAAACCGTATATCAAGTCACTATAAAATAAAATAATCGGCGACTCGAAAATTAAGTTGGCCTTTAAATGCCAATCGTCGCATTTTTCCTTTTTTGGCATAACATGATAATTAATTTGATTAATTATTGGCACAATGCACAATTCCATTATCCCAATGAGTGTGACAATATGATAGTGTCCGTGTCCCTAATTATGAAAATTCAGTTTGGCGAAACATTTATACTCTTGATCCCCAGGCTTCTTATATGCAGCTTTCGTAGCAAACAATGTTCAAATTTTGATTATTTTTTAGCAAGTTATTGATATTTATTTGACTAATTTCAAAAGAAGCAAAAAATAGATGACAGATATAATATAATCTTGAAACACCTTATATTTATTCTTTTATTTGTTTTAAGCAGTGCATGCTTGCACCCTTCCCTTATATAAAACTATAGCATCAATTATGCATGGGGTATATAGGAGTGCAACAATATGGCGGTTATTGAGAGCAAGCGCGAAATTATTTTCAAACCAAACATGCAAATGTCAGTTGGAACAATTAACCCTTTCAGTGCCAAGTCCGATTTTTGTATCAACCCATATTGCCTTGATCATTTTTCAAATTTATTGATTATAATAATGTGATACATTGATGGACAGAGCTCTAAGAGCTCTTTCCATCAATGTATCAAGCTCTAAAAATTTGAAAAGGGTTTTAACGATAAACCATGAAATAAACAACAATAAGTTGTGAACTCGCATGAAAAAACGAGTACGGTACATATATTGTGGCCAATTTGCCGCGCTCGTGTACCGTAATAAAAATTAATTGTGTTTCAACTTCCCCAGAGATTCGTCGAAGGCCCACAAGGTTATATTCGTGCGAGATGTTGCGAGATAAATGTGCTGGAAACCCCATGAGTTTGACGCGAGCTTCGATCGCTATACCAGTTCTTAAATACCATCGATACACATCGACAGTGTAGTGCATTCATAGTTAATAGGAAACCTTTGCGATCCGGTCGACGTTAATTTCCGGTATTTCTTTCCTATATATGGTGCATGGTGCATATAACGCGGGCCATATCGAACGACCAGTGGTGCAGTGATTGCATTAATTTTACGTTGTCAAACTTAGATTTTCTGGTTGCATGCACCCCCTTCATTGAACCTAGACCAAGGTTTCTCGGTCCAACACATGTATTGGATATTGGTTGGGTTGATGCTGTTTTAGACCGAGCCCCGTCCCGTTACTCTTCTCGGCCCAACACATGTAGGGATATCGGTTGGGTTGATGCTGTTTTGGACCGAGTCCCATCCCGTTACTCTTTTATAACGGACTTTCATTGAAGACGTACTACATTTACAAATGGAGCTCAAACGGGGGGATATATGGGGCGCCATCCCTGCAAATATTCGTTTTAGGAGATATCTCCTTGGATCCAAGCAGATATCTGCTCGCATTATGGAGATATCTCCTCGGTTTCAAGGAGATATCTGCTTGGAATATGGAGATATCTCCTCGGAAATATTTTCGATGAGATATCTCCTTGAAACCGATGAGATATATCCATAATGCGAGCAGATATCTGCTTGGATCCAAGGAGATATCTCCTTGGATCCTAGCAGATATCTGCTCGCATTATGGAGATATCTCCTTGAAATATGTTCAAGGAGATATCTGCTTGGATCCAAGCAGATATCTGCTCGGATTATGGAGATATCTGTTTGAAAAATATTTCAAGGAGATATCTCCATATTCCGAGCAGATATATCTGCTTGGGTGTATTTCGTATATGTACTGCATGTGGAGAAATCATTAATATTTCATGGCCGCGGTGTTCCAAGGAGATATCTCCATAATCCAAGCAGATATCTGCTTGGAATATTTTCAAGGAGATATCTGCTTGGAATATGGAGATATCTCCTTGGGTCCAAGGAGATATCTCGTTGAAAACTATTTCAAGGAGATATCTCCATAATCCGAGCAGATATCTGCTTGGATTATGGAGATATCTCCTCGGTTTCAAGGAGATATCTCGTTTTGAAATATTTCAAGCAGATATCTCGTAGTTGCGAGGAGATATATCCTTGGATCCAAGGAGATATCTCCATAATGGACCATATTCCAAGGAGATATCTTCTCGAAACCAAGGAGATATCTCCGAAATACGAGGAGATATCTCCGAAAACGAATATTTGCAGGGATGGCGCCCCATTGGGATATCCCTATACACTAAATCCGGCCATTTATGGGACCATCTCCATTTATATTCAACAGAATATTTGCAACAAATGAATGAATTTGAGCCATGTATATGAGTGCAAAATACACTAATGTGCTCTGAACAACATAAACAGCGTGATATTATAATTATAATAAAAATGAGTTAATTGATGACTCGAGTCATTAAATGGCCGGATTTAGTGTACAGTCCCCCTTTAAGTCGACATAAATAACAAGTTTGTTCAATTAAATAAATCAATATTAACCCTTTACCCAACAAACCGGCCAAAACCGGCCAAATAAAGCTTCAACAGCCTAAAATATCTTCGGTCTGACTCAATAGAACCATACAAATATGGATATCATTGGAACCGGCTCCTTGACCACATTGTGATAGTTACAGTTATGCCCTGTGCCAATGCATTCTCTTATATATGCGAGTCGACCATAGGTCGCCTCGCATATATAAGAGAATGCATTGGCCTAAAAAAAATCTTTTTTTAACACTTTTTACCATTTTTTCTTACATTCTTTAACAATTTTATAATTTTTAATGTGTTAAGCCAATGCATTCTCTTATATATGCGAGGCGACCTATGGTCGACTCGCATATATAAGAGAATGCATTGGCACAGGGCCCTTCTGTTGGGTAAAGGGTTAACCGAAATGTCAATATATATACTACAAACTGCAGAGTGTGCAACAAACAGAACAACACGGTTGCACTCGTTGACCTCGTTTGTCGTGCCGCAGGTAAAACTCGAACCTACTACTATATAGGTCGTTCTATCTATATATAACATTTCTCGATAATGCGTTCACAATACCTGTACATAGGCGTCGGTCACAGCTCCAGATTACACGATTTAGGCGACTTGTGTGACGATAAACGTGTGCAAGAATTGTTTATCGGGGGAGGGGTGTTATTGTAAGCAACACAAAGCGAAATCGGCTCACAAAAATCCCATAAATCATGCCATCTAGAGCTGAAACCACATGTAATGTGAAATGCATTATTAAGGGACTGGTATTAACTTAGAAAATATATACTATACCCGAGTTATGTGTTTATGTTATAGAGTTTCCCCGTCATGCAGAACATCAAAATGTTACCAGGTATTGAACTGCACAAACCTGCAAATAGCATGTCTGTCATTTGCAGAATGAGGTCCACAGAGGGTGAATTTAGTGACGCTATCCCACACAGCGGGCTAGCATCACCAAATTTACCCTATGGATACCTCATTCTGCTTAGGCTTCATCTTCTGGGAAGTATCCATAGTATCAAATTAAGATTGTTTTTAGTTACATTTCCCTTCTAGGAAGTTTCTATATCCCCTAATTTGCAGAAGATAAAATTCATAATTGAGGTGCCCAATGGGTGAACATCACCAACTTCAACTGGGGAACTTCAATCTGATCCTATATAGGTCTGCCATATCAGTTGAGGGCCTAAGCAGAATGAGGGCCACAGAGGGTGAATTTAGTGATGCTAGCCCGCTATGTTGGATAGCGTCACTAAATTCACCCTCTGTGGACCTCATTCTGCAAATGACAGACACGCTATTTGCAGGCTTTGAACTGCATTGTGGGAATATATCTCTAAGGGCGTAGCCAGAGTAGATATCCATGACTTGACCTATTTGTTTAGAGTAGATATCCATGACCTGACATATTGGTTTAGAGTAGATATCCATGACCCGACCTATTGGTTTAGAGTAGATATCCATGACCTGACCTATTGGTTTAAACATACTCTGCCCTCAATTAACACATGTATAACAAAACATTGAACAATATGAGTTATATGTGGCACTTTAGAATAGAACAGGGTGAATAGGGTCTAACAAGAAGAGGGTCACCGTTTATCTTAACCCTTTACCCAACAGAAAGGCCCTGTGCCAATGCATTCTCTTATATATGCGAGTCGATCATAGGTCGCCTCGCATATATAAGAGATGCATTGGCTTAACACATTAAAAATTATAAAATTGTGAAAGAATGTAAGACAAAATGGTAAAAAGTGTTAAAAACAGATGTTTTTTAGGCCAATGCATTCTCTTATATATGCGAGGCGACCTATGGTCGACTAGCATATATAAGAGAATGCATTGGCACATGGCATAACTGTAACTATCACAATGTGGTCAAGGAGCCGATTCCAATGATATCCATATTTGTATGGTTATATTGAGACAGACCGAAGATATTTTAGGCTGTTGAAGCTTAATTTGGCCGGTTTTGGCCGTTTTGTTGGGTAAAGGGTTAAAGGCCCACTTAATTTTCGAGTCTCCGATTCTTTTTTTTATAGTGACTTGATATACGGTTTTAATAACAATCTATGCCATAAAATATTATTACTACTATAATTCATCATTATTTGAAACATCTGTGTCTCAGAAGATGCCCACAGAGAAATAAAAAAAACTGCCGAAGACCCCCCCCCCCCCCCCTCTGGCATCCAGAATGCAACAGAATTCAAACTTTAATATATAGAGTTATTCCCCCTGTATTGAAAATAATACTGATTTTTACTTCAATCTTGATGACATAAAGCATTGGCAACTCAACAAAACAACATGTCCACAGTTTATTACACCGGATAAGTTGATAATACAATGTTTTGGAGCTTCCTCTTTCAAATGGTATATAATATGACATATATTTTATATAAAGTAATCTGGGGGTTCGTAAATTAAGTGGGCCTTTAAGTTATCTCCTCAGAGAAGAAAAGCATGCATACTAGTATGTAGAAGGAGCGTATGGCAAGAGGCTGAGTTAAAGAGAACAGGTTGAGGGGAAATGAAAATGACAATAAAATAAAACATTAAGAATAGTATAATTAGTATTAATCAGTTGAGGCAGAATAGAAAGAACGAGTGAGACAGAGAGTTAGTTACCACTGCTGTGTGTTTATAAACAATCTCAAACATATCGCTCTTTATATATTTGTTTTTTCAAAATGATGGAACGATTGACATTTAACAGAATTCTAACGGAAATCCAACGAATCAAGCAACTATGCTATACCTGATTAATACATTAGACGTACCAGAATATGACCAAAGTTTTGTTCAGTATAAAATTCCATATATTATGATAGAAGACTAAAACGACCTGTTGAAAATGTTTCACCCCCCCGCCCCCCCCCCCCCCCCCACCAAACCCTCTGACATAACTTTAATTTACCTGTACCGAAGATCGATATTCGTGGGTTTGAGAACTAAATGATTGTCGCTCGTACTAATTAACTATGAAGTATAGCAATCTACTATAAGAAAGTGGAGCGCCCACGATGAGAGGTCGTAGTTATAACGCTCATGTGAGAATGAATAATTGAAGACTGCATAATTATGTCGCACTGGAATTAAACGCCGAGACACAGGTCCTTGACAAAAATTAGTCACGCACTATAATGTATAGTATAAGTACACACAATTGTACGATACTATATATAGCGGAAGTACACGGTGTTGCACCGGTAAAGTGTGGCACAATTAAAATTGAAACAGTATTATACTGTTACAATAAGTTACGAACTGCATGTATGGGAAGCCAAATTGACATTTAATAGATAATTAGCTCTTATTTCACTTAAGCGTAATAAGAGATTCCTTATATCGCTTAAGCGTAATTAAATATTTCCTTATTGCGCTTAAGCTCAATTATTTATTAAATGTCAATTTGGCTTCACAAACTGTTGTTTTCTAAAGCCCCTATCATTTGGACAGGATATCTAGATAACAGAGCGTCCCGATAAGGTAAAAGATAAAGAGCGTTCGTGTCGTTTCTGTTCAGTAATGTACTTTGTTCAGATAATGTAAAAGATAAAGAGCGTTCGTGTATGTCGTTTCTGTTCAGTACTGTACTTTGTTCCGATAATGTAAAAGATAAAGGAGTGTTCTGTTCCCCGATAAGGGTAAAGATAAAGAGCGTTCGTGTCGTTTCTGTTCAGTAATGTACTTTGTTCGATAATGTAAAAGATAAAGGAGCGTTCTGTGTCCCGATAAGGTAAAAGATAAAGGAGCGTCCGTGTCGTTTCTGTTCAGTAATGCACTTTGTCCCGATAAGGTTAAAGATAAAGAGCGTTCGTGCATGTCGTTTCTGTTCAGTACTGTACTTTGTTCCGATAATGTAAAAGATAAAGAGCGTTCGTGTGTGTCGTTTCTGTTCAGTACTGTACTTTGTTCCGATAATGTAAAAGATAAAGAGCGTTCGTATGTGTCGTTTCTGTTCAGTACTGTACTTTGTTCCGATAATGTAAAAGATAAAGGAGTGTTCTGTGTCCCGATAAGGTTAAAGATAAAGAGCGTTCGTGCATGTCGTTTCTGTTCAGTACTGTACTTTGTTCCGATAATGTAAAATATAAAGAGTGTTCTGTGTCCCGATAATGTAAAAGATAAAGAGCGTTCGTGTCGTTTCTGTTCAGTAATGTACTTTGTTCCGATAATGTAAAATATAAAGGAGCGTTCTGTGTCCCGATAAGGTTAAAGATAAAGAGCGTTTGTGTGTGTCGTTTCTGTTCAGTGATGTACTTTGTTCAGATAATGTAAAATATAAAGAGCGTTCGTGTGGTTTTCTGTTGAGTAATGTACTTTGTTTCGATAAGGTTAAAGATAAAGAGCGTTCATGTGTGTCGTTTCTGTTCAGTAATGTACTTTGTTTCGATAAGGTTACAGATAAAGAGCGTTCGTGTATGTCTTTTCTGTTCAGTAATGTACTTTGTTCCGGTAATGTAAAATATAAAGAGCGTTCGTGTGTGTCGTTTCTGTTCAGTAATGTACTATGTTCCGATAATGTAAAAGATAAAGAGCGTCCGTGTCGTTTTCTGTTCAGTAATGTACTTTGTTTCGATAAGGTTAAAGATAAAGAGCGTTCGTGTAGTTTTCTGTTCAGTAATGTACTTTGTTCCGATAATGTAAAAGATGATTATTTACCATTTGGAAGAGGAACCAAAATATATATAGTCCACCAGAATACGAAACATGCAGCTGTGATCTAGGACTGTCCACCAAGTGATAGAGATTCGTTCCAAGTCTCCCCCTTGTCAATCCAGATTGCATCAGAATTCAAACTAAGAGATAGAGTTATTCCCCTTCCATACAGTATAATAGACTTTATAGTACAGTCCTAATCAAAATTAATCGCAGAACACGCATCGGTACCTCGACAAAACAACATGTTCCCAGTTTAATCGACCAGATCAGTTGATAATACAATGTTTTGGAGCTTCCTCTTTCAAATGTTGTATATAATGTGATCTTGGGGTTTGAAAATTGAGTGGGTCTTTGAAGGCCGACTTAATTTTTAAACCCCAAGATCACATATATAAAATATATGCCATAGTATATACCACTAGCAGATTAGCCCCGCGGGATTGGTCCCATGGCTTTGGTCGATCCATTTTTTTTTTTCAAGGTAACCCCGTACAGGCACGCCGACAGCATGCTATCATTTGCGGGTACCCGTTTCAAGGTCATGTTGGATGGACCAAATATTCTCCGTCCCGAGTTGACCATACATAACAAATTTCAATCGATGTCACCGCTGACGACCGAGATATCGCCCTAGGTCATTTGTGGGTAACCGTTTCAATGTGCTATATGGTCCGTAGGTACTACGGACCTACTTCAGCACACTAGAAGTAGGCCATTATATATAAATGGAACTCAGAGATTAGTGCATCGGAATAACTGTATCTCGACGTTTCAAACAGTGTATGATGTTCCACGATTGTGAACGATAATAGCCTTTCAGCTGAGTCACTTTTATGGTTCTTTTGACATTCCCGCTATATTTTACCATTGGAAAATGCCAATAACGTCAACAGCACAGCACACGACGTCATAACGTCATTTAGCAGCGAAGAGGTTAACAACGACACCGCAGATACGAACGCTCCTGAATCATTAACCCATAAATTCAAACGACGGTGGCAGGGTGAAGGGCGAAGGAGTGCTCGGACGTTATCAGAAGCGGTGCGATGGCACTTCTCGTGGTTTTTTACCCTTATATAGCAAGTTTGGGCTCAATCGGTCGAGCCGTTTTCGAGTTTATAAAGCATATATATACACATATACGCAAGTCTCAAAATATATGGTAGACTAGCAGGTTAGCCCGCTACTGGCGTGGTTCGTCTCATGGCTTTGTTCGAAAAGGCAATTGCAACAGCTTCCGAGACACGTATGCTGCACCTAGGTGTAAAATTTCGTCCAAATCCGCCAGTTTTACCCGATTTGACCTTGAATTGATCATTTTCAAGGTCAAGGTCAGGTCGGGGTCACAATTTAAACCGTCCATGCCACTTCCCGCACAAAAGTATCCCAAGGTACAAATTTGAGCTCAATCGGCTCGAGTCTACCCCTAGGTAGCAAGTTTGAGCTCAATCGGTTCGAGTCTATAAAGGACACACACATATATATCATTTGTGGGTACCCGTTTCAAGGTGAAGATCACCTCGGGCGGAAAAACTGACCCGATGAAAATCTCCCCGTTCCTAGGAAGCCCTAAGTACGTAAGAATCACACAACACGCTCATGTCTTGATACAGTCACGCTCACGCCCGGATCCAGACGTAAGAATAACATTATACAGTATACACACATACGCTCTTTATCAACGACACTGCGGATACTAACGCTCTTTAACTACCAACGCGATTAACCTCACAGTGCCGTTTTTTGTGACTGGGATTGGAGAACGGGTGCTCGGAGCTTCTCCAAAACGCCGCGATGACCATTCCCGTGATTTGTTACCCTTAGATGGGAAGTTTGGTCTCGATCGGTGCAGCCGTTTTCGATTCTATAATATATATATATATATATATATATATATATATATATATATATACATACTAGCAGGTGGACCCGACTTCGTCCGGGCTATTTCCTCTCTGATTTTCGGCGAATTGCGCGATTTGACCTTGAATTGTCCATTTTGAATGTCAAGGTCAGGTGTGGTCACGATTTGACCCGTCCAAAACACTGTCCGGACAAAAGTACCCGACAAAAGTACCCATCCAAATCCATCCGGTTTTACCCGATTTGACCTCGAATTGATCATTTTGAAGGTCAAGGTCAGGTTGGGATCACGATTTGACCGTCCAAAACACTCAGTGGACAAAAGTAACCCTATGTATCAAATTTCGTCGAAATCCCATACAAATTCGCGATTTGACCTTGAATTGACCCGATTTCAAGGTCAAGGTCACGTCGCATGGGCAAATTAATAGGCCCATGCCACTCACCGGCCGAAAGTAACCCCACATATCAAGTTTCATCGAAATCGGCTCGGCCGTTTTCGAGTCCATCGCGAACAGACAGACATACACACACACACACACAGACAGATTTCCCAAAATATATAATAGACTAGCCGATGAGCCCGACGTTGTCCGGGCTATTCAAAAACCAAATTTCAAGTCGATAGCTCCACCTGTTTCCGATATATGGTCTGCGCATGCGCGAAGCTGGCGGCTCGGCGACCCGATAAAATTCGTATCCGGGGCAAGATACATTCACATACCAAATTTCAAGTCGATAGCTCCACCCGTTTCCGAGATCTCGTCTGCGCATGCGCGAAGCTGGTGTCGCACGGGCTCGGCGACCCGATAAAATTCGTATCCGGGGCAAGATACATTCACATAGCAAATTTCAAGTCGATAGCTCCACCCGTTTCCGAGATCTCGTCTGCGCATGCGCGAAGCTGGCGTCGCACGGGCTCGGCGACCCGATAAAATTCGTATCCGGGGCAAGATACATTCGCATAGCAAATTTCAAGTCGATAGCTCCAACCGTTTCCGATATCTCGTCTGCGCATGCGCGAATCGGGCGCCGCACGGGCTCGCCAATACGACAACGTTCACCGCCTGGTCAAACTACACACACTTACCAAGTTTCGTCCCGATCGGTCGAGAATCGTAGATTTGTATAAATGACAAACAAACATACATACAAACATACAAACATACAGAGGTCTTCAAAATATATATGAGACTAGCCGACGAGCCCGACGTTGTCCGGGCTATTCAAAAACCAAATTTCAAGTCGATAGCTCTACCCAGCCCGACGTTGTCCGGGCTATTCAAAAACCAAATTTCAAGTCGATAGCTCTACCCGTTTCCGAGATCTGGTCTGCGCATGCGCGAAGCTGGCGTCGCACGGGCTCGGCGACCCGATAAAATTCGCATCTGGGGCAAGATACATTCACATACCAAATTTCAAGTCGATAGCTCCACCCGTTTCCGAGATCTCGTCTGCGCATGCGCTGCACGGGCGTCGCACGGGTTCGGCGACCCGATAAAATTCGTATCCGGGGCAAGATACATTCACATAGCAAATTTCAAGTCGATAGCTCCACCCGTTTCCGAGATATCGTCTGCGCATGCGCGAAGCGGGCGTCGCACGGACTCGTCAATACGACAACGTCCACCGCCTGGTCAAACTACACAGACGTACCAAGTTTCGTCCCGATCGGTCGAGAATCGTAGATTTGTATCAATGACAGACAAACAGACAGACAGACAGAGGTCTTCAAAATATATATGAGACTAGCCGATGAGCCCGACGTTGTCCGGGCTATTCAAAAACCAAATTTCAAGTCGATAGCTCCACCCGTTTCCGAGATCTGGTCTGCGCATGCGCGAAGCTGGCGTCGCACGGGCTCGGCGACCCGATCAAATTCGCATCCGGGGCAAGATACATTCACATAGCAAATTTCAAGTCGATAGCTCCACCCGTTTCCGAGATTTCGTCTGCGCATGCGCGAAGCGGGCACCGCACGGGCTCGCCAATACGACAACGTCCACCGCCTGGTCAAACTACACACACGTACCAAGTTTCGTCCCGATCGGTCGAGAATCGTAGATTTGTATTAATGACAAATAAACATGCAGACAAACAAACATACAGAGGTCTTCAAAATATATATGAGACTAGCCGATGAGCCCGACGTTGTCCGGGCTATTCAAAAACCAAATTTCAAGTCGATAGCTCTACCCAGCCCGAAATTTCAAGTCCAAATTTCAAGTCGATAGCTCTACCCAGCCCGACGTTGTCCGGGCTATTCAAAAACCAAATTTCAAGTCGATAGCTCCGAGATCTGGTCTGCGCATGCGCGAAGCCCGACGTTGTCCGGGCTATTCAAAAACCAAATTTCAAGTCGTTAGCTCCACCCGTTTCCGAGATCTGGTCTGCGCATGCGCGAAGCTTGCGTCGCACGGGCTCGGCCGCCCGATAAAATTCGTATCCGGGGCAAGATACATTCACATACCAAATTTCAAGTCGATAGCTCCACCCGTTTCCGAGATCTCGTCTGCGCATGCGCGAAGCTGGCGTCGCACGGGCTCGGCAATACGACAACGTTCACCGCCTGGTCAAACTACACACACGTACCAAGTTTCGTCTCGATCGGTCGAGAATCGTAGATTTGTATAAATGACAAACAAACATACAAACATACAGACAGAGGTCTTCAAAATATATATGAGATATTGTTGAGTTACTGACGTGTTTTTGTGCTTAAGTTTCATCTGGTTTTGTTGTGCAAAGTGTATTATTATCAATTGAGGGGGAACAACTATATTCTAAAGATAGAGTTATTCCCCTTCCATTAAAAATAAATTTTTAGTTTGAATTGTGTTGCATTCTGGGAGCCATAACGGGGGATCTTTTTTTTATAATTTCAGCTGTTTTCTATTTCTCTATGGGCATCTTCTGAGGCACAGACGTTTCAAATGGTGATGAATTATAGTATTTTAATCATATTTGATGGCATAGATTGTTATTAAAACCGTATATCAAGGCATAATACAAAATAATCGGTGACTCGAAAATTAAGTGGACATTTAACTGAAAATTGATGGGGCGTCCAGCTTAGAATGTCCCGTTATTGTTACAGGAATGACGATGATATACCAGGTGATCGGTGGGTAAAAATGACTTATATTGTCTCTGATGAAGTTCCGAGCTCCTGTGTGCTTATCTTCATTTGAATTAACTTCCATTATGATGAGGTGCGTGCCACAGTGACACTATCACATTTAGACATTCTAATGGGTCCCGGAATGGCCGGACCATATTTAAATACGTGCATCGTGCATCTTACCTTATAGACAAAACACTAAAGATGGGCTTCATATTCACATAGACTTCCGACACGAAGCTTTTGATGTGTTTTAACCCTTTACCCAACAAACCGGCCAAAAACGCCCAAATAAAGCTTCAACAGCCTAAATTATCTTGGGTCTGTCTCAATAAAACCATACAAATATGGATATCATTGGAACCGGCTCATTGACCGCATTGTGATGGTTACAGTTATGCCCTGTGCCAATGCATTCTCTTATATATGCGAGTCGACCATAGGTCGCCTCGCATATATAAGAGAATGCATTGGCCTAAACAAATGATAATTCATCATACCTATATATGCCTATATTAATATAGTGTGTCTATATAGCCTCTGTCGACTCCTAGGTCCCATGATATACGCTCTAAATATATAAATTTAAATCCCACCATAATCACCATATATAGTCAATGTCTACAATGAGCATCCCTATAAGACTTATAAGCTCGTTGTTGTTTTGGACCATCGATTGTCACCGAATGATGCGACCGGAAAAGGTCAGGAAGTCGGCGTCGGATGGTGCAAGACACGGGTGTTAGCTATATACATTATTTCATGTCACATGCAGATCATCTATTTTTCATGTACCGGCTATAGCTTACAGTATAATATTTACAGGATCTTACAGGCAATGATCACCCCAACTAAACTAGGCAAACCATTCGGAATATGTTTGCTGCATGCATGGATTATGGTTATGTATGACTATCAGGCTATGACTTGACTTATTCTGATGGGTATATAAGCACTAAGATTTAAAAATCGTACCACGCGACGCGTGTACTGCCATATATATTGTATTTGGTCTTAAAGGCATGGGCGGCGTTCGTTGCAGAAATATTCATATTTGTTCAAATCGCCATCAACAGAAGGAATATTAAAATATATATAGTTTTGTTCATATGCCAAACATATATAATCAGCGCGTAAATAGTATATTGTCGTCAAGGCGTAAACAAGAGCCTGCTCATGTTATACAGAAGTTGTGCTTCTGTTTACATAACACAACGCAATTCTATTGGTTAATAACACACAAATGATAGAATCGCTCTTTATTATTTCCATATCAGGAAAACTAACAAATAACGCTCTTTATGTTTACCATATCCGGATCTAAACAAAAGGCACGTAACATAACGTTTTTTGCACAGGGGCCTGTAACGCGCTCCGTTGTCCGCCCCCCCCCCCCTTTCGCTGCCCATATACGCCGCTCCTATATACGCGCCTGCTTCACGTTAACGTGAAGCAGGCGCGTATATAGAAGCGGCGTATATGGGCAGCGCAAAGGGGGGGGGGGGGCGGACAGCGGAGCGCGTTACAGGCCCCTGTGTTTTTTGCTTTTGTTTACATAACAAAGGAAAAATAATTGACAATAACATACTGTTTATGCCATATTTCTGATTGGTATAAGAACAATGTCTGTCTATATTTTACTATCCTTTCAGTTTATGGCGGTTTTTGACGGAGGTGAATATTTTAACAGCGCCAACGCCGCCCGTATCTTTAATATGTCGTACTGTTATACACAGGCCTCGGACATGGCGACAGGGGACCGGGATATTACACCACACATGCAACTTGGGTCAAAATGTTCAACAGTTTGGAATTTCATGCCTGACACAAACATATCGGAAATTTTCCAACTGGTCACATGCAGGGTCGAAATATCTCATGGGTGTCGGGAAAGAAATATCGAATTTTCGCGAAATGTTTCTTTTCATACACAATGAGATGTTTCAGGTTTAAAAAAAAAACTGTAGGTATTCCAGGGTATTTTTTTGGTATTATATGCACCTTATTAAATCTCAACGTTGCTATACGCAAAATGGCAATTTTACTTTCAATAGTACATCAATTCGAACAACACTGGGGAAGAATACTTCCTATACTAAGTGCACTATTACATATAGATAAAGCAACACGACTCGTGCAAAGAAATGAAACACGGAATCGAAACTAAAAAGTCTCCGTGTCACCAGTCGAATTATATAAATCACACGTGCACGGGTAACAGCTGCGTGGTGATTGATAAACTTACTGGTTAGCCAATCAAAAACGGCGAAATTCTGACGACGCTTGAGTGTCAATAAGAGTGTCTGTTTCAACTTTACGCGGGTGTGATTGTCTTCGGAAAGTTTTTCGCTTGTTTTACTTGTGCCTTCTTCGTATATGGTGGTTCTCCTGTGAAACGACGGATTAAATAAATAACTCTTGCATTTCGAATAAGTTTATGGGTTATAACCGATAAGTTTGCATACAATTTACTATAAGTCGTGGTTATATAATTTGTTTTCAAATGTTCGCTCGGATAAACCACCTGCAGACTGCAGTGAAATATAACGAAACCTACAGTGAAATAACGATATCGTATTTCACTGTGGTTTCTAAGAGATACATACGAAGATCTACGTTTCGGTAATTTCCCGCTATTTTACAGGCAAGAATATAATAAATATTATAATTAGGGTAGGCATGCAGGGACGCCGGAAGCACCAAAAGGGCAAGGGGGCAAACCAGTCAGGAGGGCACTTTTTGGGTACCCACTGGACTTCACTGGACCATGGTAAGGGGGGCAAGTTCCTCCGCATTCCCCCTTCTCTGGCGTCCCTGTGGGTATAGGCCGAATGATATGTGTATTTATCGGCGGATTTTAATAAAAAAATTCAACAACATTACTGTGAGTCAGATAAATATCCAGACTCGATCCGTCTCATTTTTATCAACTACAATAAAAAAGAGACTTGACTTATTTGTTTTGAATGAGACTAGTCATTTAATTGACATTTGATTCACATGCAATTTAAAGGTACTCAATCCGATCAGATGGTACCCATATAATCAAGTTACAACAACAACAGCATTTCTTCAAAATACGCTTTAGTTATCAGAATCGATTAATTACAACAAAATATTGCTAACCACATTGTCAACTGTGGTATAAAATTTCCCAAAACGTATTATTTATCAACATGTTGTTCAATGAATTATTGCCATATTATCACTTGATTATCACGAAATTTGGCCGTATTTCCACTTGATTTTAGAGTTATCCATCTTCATCCGCAATTTGTTCGGTTTGACGAATATTGCCAAGCGGAAAAAGTATATATCTCGAGAAATAACAGATTTAAAAAATCGTATTTGATCACTCTGAGCTTTGTAGAGTGGGTTCCTCGACTCGAATCAAATATTTGTTATCACCGAAGCCTAAGACGTAGTAATTTAGGGGTGTTTAATCAGATAATTACGGTGGCTGGTTTAGGACATGGGAATTTTTTTTTTTATTTCGTGGCCACGAAATAACTAATTCGTGGCCACGAAATAAATGATTGACCTTTGCATATATCCAGATACCTTTACGGCGACTGGTTACACTTGCACCAGGTGCATTGCGTATATATGATCGCAGAGAAGCTACTATAAACCCCTTATGGCCTGGGACCCGGGCTCTATGGGGATATGAACGTCCGATATAACCTAGCCCAGAGAGAACGGGGAAACACCGGTTAGGTGGCTCCAAGACAAACTGAATATTCATTAGTTTTTACCACAAGGGGTCTAATGGGAAAGACATTTCTCTTGGCCTATTTACCGATTTAAGTCAGATAAGGGGTTTTGTAGGGTGGCCCGAAAACAAACTTATAAATATTCACCCCTTTCAACCATACCCGATCCAAAATGGTCGCCGCTCAGAAGGGGTCAAATAGGGTACACATTATTTCTCAGCCACTTGACCGATATAGATAAAATAAAGGGTGTTGTAGGGTGGCTCGCAAAGCTAGCTAAAGTTTCACATCTTCAGCCCACCTCGAGCGAAAACGATAAAGCTGATCAGAGGGGTCCATATATGGTACCCATACACCCCCCCCCCATTTTAGGTCGAATAAAGTGTTGTAGGGTGACCCCTGAGACAAACTAAATATTCACTCGCTTTCACCCTCCGCGATCCAAAATGGCCACCCCCCCCCCCCCCCCCTGGACGGCGGCAACTTTGGATCGGGTTGGTGAAAGGGGTGATTACTTAATTTGTTTTACGGGCCACCCTACAACACCATTTATCTCATATCGCCGTGGCTCATGCCAAGATGGTGGACAACCACAACCAGATAATCTCTATCGCTTCCATTACAACAATGACTGACGATCTTATATCACGATTAGTTATTTCGTGGCCACGAATTAGTATTTAGTGGCCACGAAATAAAAAAAAAAAATCCCGTGTCCTAAACCAGCCACCGTAGATAATGCATTTTTCAGATATAAAATTTTTTACCTAAAGTTGGAAAATGTTCTATTATTTATCTAAAAACTACATGTGTATATATTTCACCCAAATTACTTATTGTACAATGAACCTATATATCAAATCAATTTCAAGTTATTTCTGATATGAAATTTCCAGCTGATGCTATGTCCAGTGATGTTAGGAAAGCCAAGTGAAATTTCCAACTGTTAAAGGCCCACTTAATTTTCGAGTCTCCGATTATTTTTTTTTATAATGACTTGATATACGGTTTTAATAACAATCTATATGCTATAAAATATGATTAAAATACTATAATTCATCACTATTTGAAGAAACATCTGTGTCTCATAAGATGCCCACAGAGAAGTAGAAAACTGCTGATGACCCCCCCCCCCACCCCCTCTGGCACCCAGAATGCAACAAAATTCAAACTATTTCAATGAAGGGGAAGAACTCTATCTTTAATATATATAGTTATCCCCCTGCATTGAAAATAATACTGATTTTTACTTCAATCTTGATGACAAAACGCATTGGCAACTCAACAAAAACAACATGTCCACAGTTTATTACAACGGATAAGTTGATAATACAATGTTTTGGAGCTTCCTCTTTCAAATGGTATATAATATGGCATATATTTTATATAAAGTAATCTGGGGGTTCGAAAATTAAAGGTACTCAACCCGTAAAGAGGGTCCCCATCTCAACAGATTCCAACAACAACAATCCGATCAGAGGGTCCTATATTACTATTTCTTTGGCTTTGGGGGTAAAAAAATATTTGATTCGAGTCGAGGAACCCATCAAACAAAGCTCAGAGTTATTAGATATTGATTTTTCAAATTTGTTATGTTCTCGAGATGAGTACTAATAACTGCCGTAATCTGCTCTGGATGTGTACTCCAAATCTATTCAAACAGACAAGGATGAATAACTCTAAAATCAAGTGGTAATTTTAACGCAATTTTGACTGAGTTCTGGGCCAGATAGTATTCCCGATAATGAAAAATAATAGATTTCTAAAATCGATATCTAACAAATCTGAGCTTTGATGGGTGACTTCCTCGACTCGAATCAAATATTTTTGACCCCCGAAGCCATTGAAATAGTAATTGAGAGGAGTTTTATCGGGTTGAGTACCTTTAACACCAGTCTTTGTAAACATACACTCAGATTCATGCGCGGATACCGTTATTTTATATGTGGGTGTATTTTACTGCAGATTATGTACCATGTATGCATGGGTGCAATATACACGCATGTGCTCTATGAACCATGCAAACAACATGGTAATTATAATGAAAATGAGTTTATGACTCGAACCATAAACTCATTTTCATTATAATTACCATGTTGTTTACATCGTTCATAAAGTAAATGAGTTAATTTTGCACTCATCCATGGCTCAAATTAATTAATTTGTTGCATATATTATGATAATTATAATAGGAGATGGTCTTATAAATGGCGGTTTTACTGTAAAGTCACCCTTTAAAGATGTTGTCCTAACTTTGGCTGATGCACATACACCACCCCCCACTCCATTCGGCTGTCCCGACGTCACTGACTGAGACTAAAAAGTAGAAGATGCGGCCTGAATCGTGAATTCAGTTGCATGACTGTATAAAAAAACAGCTTTTAAAGTCGAAGAAATGTATGATGGGTAAAAGATTTGATACTTGATGGGTGGGACCCTGAGCGCGGTGAAATGAACAACAACAGGTAAATCTTTTTAAATCCAGGTATGACTCGAGCGGTCTGTAGCGTTTTAACAGGTGAAGTTGAAACGCACAGGTCGGATTTAATTGGCTGATATAGAGCTTATCGGAGGGAGTAAGTCGCGTGCCGGGAATTTCAATCTCGGCAGTCACTGTGAGGTCATTGTGTTGTTCATCTGCCGGCAGGTCACTTCCTCGTTTGTTGCTTTGTTAAATTCGTTTGTAAAAAATCTTCCAAAATGTCTGGAGAAAAGAGGAGTCATGATGATGCGATGTCACATTTGGACGGTATCACTAGCATCATATTCGATATCGAAGGAACAACGACCCCCATCACTTTTGTAAAGGTAAATATGAGCATTTTATTATAGACCAGCGAGCCGAATCGGGCGCAATTTCTTTCGACAACAAAGACTGAAAGGTAAGCCGGCCGCGATCTTGAAATTCACACGTGGTTTGTGTTTATATATAATTATAAACACATATTCTAGCGAGGTTATCGAACGCAAATGTGTTTCGGTGTCGGTTTCGGCGTCTCTATTAATAGTATTATGAGTTGAGACATCTATATTTACATCAAGAACTGGGACACTTCATCAATAATCAAATTCATCAATACAAACGTCGATGATACCGGCATACTAGTAGTTAGTTTCCTTGCATATAAAAGTGCATGTGATTACAAAAATCTCGAAACGAAAAGTACAATGCCACCTAAGAAATTACTTTCGAGATCCAAATAAACATACTTGTCTTATTATTTAAAGTAAAAATCCTACCCCCTGTATGCTCCTTGGGTTCCTGTAGTTTTTGTTAAAGAAATTCCAAATAACTGTATTTCATAAATTCAAAGTGTTTATTCGGTATAGTTTCCTATTATGGGATTTAATATCACCAACACATATAGATGACATAGCAATCTAAAAACCACTTCAATGTGATGCAAAAATGATTATTAAGACTCAGCCACATGCAGGCTAACAAAGCTTCTCTTGATTCTTATATGGCTATTATTACCACTTTAGAGGGCGTTCTCTAGTAGATTAACAGTATTTTACCCGAACGGTAAAAAGCCATAACGCCCGGCATCAAACCGGATGCGGGCCGTTAACGATATTAACGGCCCGCATCCGGTTTGCGATTTGCTAGAAATCCAATCGAACGCAACCTTATTTCGGATTTCGGAATTTCTGTTAAAACAACTTAACAAGTTTATAGTATATTATTACGAATAAAACTGAAATTTTACTGTAGTAGATGTAAATGATGTAATAACAGACCAACAAGTAAGTGTTACCTAACAAGTGGAATAAATTAGATTTCTGACTGAATTTTCGTTAGATATGTCCCTATTTTCGTGGTAAATAATATAATTAGTCACGTGACAATTTGTTTGACAACGAACAGACGACACATGGTTTGAATTGTGATCGTTTTGAAAAAAAGAGTTATTACATGTATTTCATTTGACATATTGTTGCCTACTCACTCATCTATGTTCTAGTTGGGTTTCATTTCAGAAAGTGGTAATAATAGTAATAACTTTATTTTGTCGGGCGTTATGGTTTATTAACGGCCCTCCAGAAATGATTAACAGCCCTCGGGCCATTAAAGGCCCTCGACTTCGTCTCGGGCCTTTAATGAACCCTCGGGCTGTTAATCATTTCTGGAGGGCCGTTAATAAACCATAACGCCCTCCAAAATCAAGTTATTGGTATATTAACAAAGAACATGTTTGGAAATTACCCCATTATATCACCCCCTGTACTACAGTACTGCCTGTATTTATATATGCTGTTATTTCCCTCCAATTATGAAGAGCGATCATATAATATATACCGGGGTATTACATAGTCTTACATGTGATTTGGCACTGAGCCCAATTTTAAAAGTAAAATTATACAGTTTGTAAAACCTTCATTGATCAATTTTCATACACCCATTGCATTCACTCTAGTTTACAATGTATATCAATATAATAAGAATATAAAGTAAGGAATATATTAATATTATATAAGAAAAAAGTTTATCCTGGCAAATGCAAATTGGGGAGGCAGGTGCTATACATGTATATGTGGTCACAATCTTCTCGCGACTTCAGGGGGGGGGGGGGGGTCAAATAAAAACTTGCAGGAAGGTATGCCAGGGTGGGTGAGTGGCATGAGAGCCAAAAGGCACAACCTCCACAACTCATGCAAATCCCCTACCAAAGACCCCCCCCCCCACATGCCCACATTTGTTAGTTCAAAACAGATTACAACTGTAAAAACACCTCATCTACATCCACAGAACACAACTTGCATCGTAACCTAGAATCTTGTATCAAAGCTCCGTTTCATGAAATATAACCTTTCGCCCTCCATAACTTATTCTGTAAAAGATTCTCGAATAAGTTGTTGTTCTGTCTATTTTTATATGAGAAGACAAGTTCTTACCTTGTACTGGTATGTAATATTTCAGGAGGATTTGTTTGGTTATGTTAAGGAGAACATAGAATCATACCTAACAGAAAAATATGATGACGAAGACACGAAGAAAGACCTTACAGCATTACGAGAATTGGTTAGTATAATACTATGGCCATTCTGTGGTTGAAAACATGTAAATGTAATTTTATTCTTTAATAAAATGTGACCCGCCATATCAAATCCAGTCGTAAGTCGGGATTTTTTTTACCCTGTGCCAATGCATTCTCTTATATATGCGAGTCGACCATAGGTCGCCTCGCATATATAAGAGAATGCATTGGCCTAACAATTTTTTTTTAAATAAATGTTTCTTACAATTTTTAGGACATAAAATAAAAAAACATCCATTTCCCTGCAGAGAGCCCCACACATATATAGAAGCATATAGAAGAGTATCGTCTGCTCATGTTTGTCTGGGGCTCTGTATGGGTGAAATTATAAAATTGTTAAAGAATACAAGAAAAAATTATTAAAATTGTAAAACATTGTTAGGCCAATGCATTCTCTTATATATAAGAGAATGCATTGGCACAGGGTAAAAAAATCCCGACTTGCGACTGGATTTGATATGGCGGGTCACAAATGAGAAATTTGAAGGATGATAACATGTAACCTTTTCTTAAATAGATACAGTAATGACCTAAATAATCAACCCCTCAATCACAGCAGAATTATGGGAAATTTTTCAGGATTTAGTCAGAAATATGGCTTGTTGAGAGCTTTCCGATGAATGGCAACAAGCCATATTTCCGACTAAATCCTGAAAATTTTCCCATAATTCTGCTGTGGTTAAAGGGTCATATACTTCGGGCATTACTCTACCATTCAATGGTCGAGGGCTATTACAGCGCATTAAATTTAAAGATTCACCTTAACTACAAGCGGCTTAAGCGGTTTTTAGTTAACACATTTTTCAATCATGCAGAAAAAAAATGGTTAACCAAAATTTTTGGGCCAAGTCCCCCTAGTGAACTTCTGCAACACTTTTGATTAACCCTTTCATGACAGGAGCTGCGATGATGCAACATTAAAGACCCTGTGCCAATGCATTCTCTTATATATGCGAGTCAACCATAGGTCGCCTCGGATATAAGAGAATGCATTTGCCTAACAATTTATCTTTTTTTATATAAATTTTTCTTACATTCTTTAACAGTTTTTATAATTTTTTATAATATTTTCTTACATTCTTTAACAATTTTTATAAATTTTTATAATTTTTTCATATATTTAAAAACAATTTTAATCATTTTTTCTTACTTTCTTTAACATTATTTTTATTTTTATTTTTCTTACATTTTTTAACAATTATAAAAAATAATATAAAATTTGTTAGGCCAATGCATTCTCTTATATATGCGAGGCGACCTATGGTTGACTCGCATATTTAAGAGAATCCATTGGCATAGGGTTTTCGCAAAAATTCAGGAAGCTCCCGTTAAATATCACAAAAATGCACTATCTTCTGGCAACTCGTTCAATGTGTATTCCACAATACCACCTTCTACGGCTTCTGAATTTGCATTCAACGTTTAAATGTTTAAATAATTGATGATGTTCATGCATTACAAGTAGTACACTGGTGAGAATGTTTGGACAAATTAGTCATGTTTGCGTGACTTTTATCTTGCGTAACCTGTACTCGAATGAACCAATTGTTCACCTCATATTATATGTACTGTAATTGATATACATGTAATCATGTATGTGTGACGTCGAAACCTTTTGATTCTTCAAAAATTACCCGCATGCTTTCAGGGTCAGGTAAAACACTCAATTTTAATTTTGGCCTGACAAGTTTTTCCACAGATTTGTTGAAAATTCAAGTACATGTATATACTTCTATATTAATAAAGGAATGGGTGTGTCAGGGTGTGTGTTGTATTTTAGTTGAAAATCTGCATTTTCAGGAATATTTTTCATTGCTGTGACCATCACCTTTTGTAATATAAATATAAACATTCATGATTTGATCAGAATTGGCTCAACTGTTTGTTGATTTAAGATGGCTGGCACTGTAACAGTATTGTTTACATACCAAAGTATTTAACACTTTCATGACGGATCTTCCTGAAATTTTGCGAAAACCTGTGCCAATGCATTCTCTTATACCGGTATATGAGAGTAGACCATATGGCACCTTGCATATTTAAGAGAATGCATTGGCCTAACACTATTTACCTTGATCTTGTAAGCCAGTGCATTATCTTATATACTAGTACATGAGGCTGCCTGTGGGAGACTCACATATATAAGAGAATGCATTGGCACAGGTTCATTAATGCTACCCCAGCTCAGCTCCCATCATGAAAGGGTTAACACACGGCATCTCTTCATTGGAGAGCTATCTATACTAAAAATAAGAACAGTCTATTTATATTTCCATGTTCTATGTTTTCCAGTATGAAGGCCATATGTGACCCGCCATATCAAATCCAGTCGGAAGTCGGGATTTTTTTACCCTGTGCCAATGCATTCTCTTATATATGCGAGTCGACCATAGGTCGCCTCGCATATATAAGAGAATGATAATAATAATAGTAATAATAATAATAATAACAAACAGTATATAAGGCGAGCAAAATCCTCAAAAAAATCACACGCCAAACTCGGTCCTGATGAAGTTAAACAATAACGAAAGCGCTAGACCTTTACTGCAGGTTATCTGAGTGTTGAAGGTTTTCTCTGGAGTTTTTTCTCGATTTTCTTGCCTTCCTCGCCAACTTCAACACTCAGATATGGCCTCGAGTGTTTTCACTCTCCGATGTCACCAGTGATACAGCCTAAGCACAGTGTATTTTCACTCTACGTACACCCCCAACCACTGGGGATGAACAAGAAGGACTTTTAGTCGATTTATTTATTATTACTTTCCTTTTTACTATTCTTGTTCATACCACGGCCACCCCTGCTCAGTGACCAGACGTCATAAACGTCCGCTACTATATCAACACGTATCGCCGTATCAGAGAACGGCATTCGCAGATCTCTCTATATACACCATGTTCTTCCACTGTTCGGAATGCACCAACCGGTATCCACACACCGATCCGGTTTGAGTGGCAATGTCAGAGAAATACATAGACATACGAAGGTCAAGCACCCTACGTTTACTGTCTCACTATCTTTGCACGCTGGTACGACATTAACCCATTGAATCACATCTCCGATTATAACTCATGACATATGTAACCGATCAACAAAAGTGAACCACTCCCTATATACTAAGCGCACGCAGGAAATCCACAACTCCCGATGAGCGGATGTATTGAAAATTACGGAACAGCCCGTAATTTAGCAATAGCAACGAATCAACTAACAGCATGGTGTGCATATCCCAAATAAAATTTATCACATAGATCTGTTGTGATTTACTATTAAATACATCTATTTTCACAACACAGTAGCATTTGTCACTTCTCCCTCCACGGTCCAATAAACCATCTTCCACAAAATACACCAGAGGATCCAAGTAGAACGCCTTTATCACCCAAACATCGTGTAAGGTATAGTATCCTTTTTGATTGGTCTTCTCCCACCCACATCGCCCAACTAAGCACGTCCCCAACCTCGACCTTCCGGTCTGTTTCCGTACCATTCAATTTCATACCATTAAACCTCCAACTGACACTCGTTGTTACCCGCACGTCAAAACTCACCAACGCCAACTAATGGCTCATTTTACGGAACTAAACCACTGTTACCCGCATACCTAAACGGCTACACATCCAGCCAAACACACCACCGCATACCCAACCGTCCACTCGGCAAATACCCGCACAACCGATGTTACCCGCACTCCTACTTCCGTGACTTCGTGCTTTCCCACCACAAACGCCAGATACCCGCACTTGTTACCCGCAATTTTGGGAATGCATCACTACCATCACCACGTCGATTACCCGCACCAATTACCCGCATTTAAAATGCCCCACACCACACAGGCGAAACGCCAATACGAACCCATTACCCGCATTTGTTACCCGCATTTCCCATCATCCTTTTCACAACACCTTGACCCTTCTACACTGACCAATCAAATCGGAGACTCATAACAAACAGTATATAAGGCGAGCAAAATCCTAAAAAAAATCACACGCCAATAACGAAAGCGCTAGACCTTTACTGCAGGTTATCTGAGTGTTGAAGGTTTTCTCTGGAGTTTTTTCTCGATTTTCTTGCCTATATAAGAGAATGCATTGGCCTAACAATTTTTGACAATTTTAATAATTTTTTCTTGTATTCTTGAACAATTTTATAATTTCACCCATACAGAGCCCCAGACAAACATGAGCAGACCACACTCTTCTATATATGTGTGGGGCTCCCTGCAGGGTAATGGATGTTTTTTATTTTATGTCCTAAAATTTGTAAGAAACATTTATTTTAAAAACATGATAACAAATTGTTAGGCCAATGCATTCTCTTATATATGTGAGGCGACCTATGGTTGACTCGCATATATAAGAGAATGCATTGGCACAGGGTAAAAAAAATCCCGACTTACAACTGGATTTGATATGGCGGGTCACATATTGTCGGTGGGCTTCTAAAAGGTTGTGTCTGCCATTTTGGCACAGAATTTTTTTTAATTGCATTTTTGGAATCTACAGGTTCGATTGCATAAGATCCTCAGATAACTTGTCAATATTTCAAGTATAAATGCCATTTTCGATGTTTTTCATGGCAATTCGTGTTCTAAAATGTCACATCTGGGTAGGGTGATCCAATAGAAATGGAGAATAATCTTGCTCAAAGTTGTTCTTTTTACGAATATTAATCCAATTGCCAACACACACCTTCATTCTGATATATTAATTAAATGCCCTGATTCTGGATGGCGAAATCATTTGTGTTTGTTTGTCACCGATTGTTGCGTCTCAAATCCAGATGTAAATATTTACAATTGAGCGTAGTTTTGATGATGTTTTCTATTGAGTGGTATGGTTTATTTCTTTGAAATTTTCGGCAATGTTAGTAGAATGTTAAATTCTCCAGGTTGGCATAACGCCTGAATACTAGTACTAACTTATCAATTTAACGAACTGGAACAAGTCCATTAACACCTATGCAAAGAACAAAGTCAGCAAAATTTAATCAGTTGTTTTAGCAGGGCCGAATTGTACCAATAAATCTTATTACAATTATCAGATACACTTCTGTTTAATTTTTTGGCTGGACTTAAAAGACTGTACTTTTTCATATTGTAATGTACGAAAGATATTCCAATGATACTATAAATTGCAAATAGGAGATAACTCCAGTCTGGAAAATCAGTCCATTATTCCCTATCTCTGTTAATTTTGCCTATTCCCACCAGCATAATGTCTGGAAACTTCTCCATATATCTGTTGAATCTATTGCCACTGTCAGTGTTCACTGTCCCGTGTTCATTGCCCATGTTCACTGCCCGTGTTTTACATTTTTCAGAAAGATGCCCAAAGGAATAGCCAAGCCTGCAAATAGTGTGTCTGTCATTTGCAGAATGAGGTGCCCAGAGGGTCAATTTAGTGCTCTGGCTAATGTTACCAAATTCACCCTCTGGGAACCTCATTCTGCTCAGGCTTCAACTGCTATGGGAGACCTAGGATAAGATTTAAGTTCCCCAGTTGAAATTGGCGATGTTCACCCATTAGTCACCTCAATTATGCATTTTATCTTCTGCAAATTAGGGGATGTAGAAACTGAACAGAAGGGAAAAAGTAACTGCAAACAATGTTAATTTGAGACTATAGATACTTCCCAGAAGGTGAGGACTAAGCAGAATGAGGTCCCAAGAGGGTGAATATGGTGATGCTAGCCCACTGAGGACCTATTTCTGCAAATGTCAGACATACTATTTAGTATACACCTATTGACTGCCTTGGGGTGGAGTAGCGAGAACTATTTCCCCCAAGGTGGTATCTTTTGAACAGCTAACAAAGGCAGTCAAGGTTATAGCTTGCCGATAGTTCTCAAAATTCTGGCCTCATGCCATATTCTGACATCAGCAGGCGGGTAATGGTTCAAAGACTATAGCCTGGGTGATAGTTCGCTCACCAGGCAATGGTCAGAACTACTCTATGACACATGATCACGCTTCCTCCAATCAAAAGACAGTATGACCCTCTGAACTCAACATATATAATAATCTATATATATAAAAGAGTAGGATCTGTCTGTCCGGAGTTTTTCCTAGACCCCTGGATCGATTTCAACCAAATTTGCTGTGGTGACTCACGGCACCCTGGTGGACGTTATGACCGTGTTAGTTTTTCAAATTTTTGATTCAAAAAAGTTTAAACAAACACAAAGGAATTAAAATAAGCTCACTATGGACTTATTTCAGAATCAAATACAGTAATGCTCTAATTAATCGACTCCTTTCCGATGAATGGCAACAAGCCATATTTCCGACTAAATTCTGAAAAGTTACCCATAATTCTGCTGTGGTTAAGGAGTCGATTAATTAGAGCATTACTGTAAGTTGAATATAAACCTATGTGAATATTTAGGTCCAAATGTGAGTGAAGTGCACACAGGGGCTGTAGACCCCTAATGCACAAAGGGCCACACACCCCTTTGTGCAGGGGCCATCGAGGCCCCTCTGACGCTGAATAAAGGCTCCCAAAGGGAGCCTTTGGGAGCCTGTTTCAGCTGGTATAATATAAAAGATGGTAGGTGATAAATTTGTTTGTCATACAATGTACATGTAGGTCCATTTTAGTGTTTGTCTTTCTCTGTTCAATCATGTCAGACGTAATGAGATCCATGACCCTGATATTTTAACTGTTTACACTACATGTATTATTATTAGGTCTGATCTGTTCGGCCATGGCACAAAAAGATTACACAGCTTTTATTTGTACTCTATTCACTTCTTGCTCTATGTAAACAGACAAAATTACCTTGATGTATCTGATGAATGATTTTATTTGATGATATTCAAATATAATATTTCGTAGTGCATGCATAGAAATAATATGCTCCCTCTGAGTATACATGTACAGCAATGCCCTAAGTAATCGAGTGTCGAGGGCCAGAGTGTCATCGAGCGAGGGGGTAGGCCAGAAAAAACTACAGCAGAATTATGGGTAACTTTTCAGGATTTAGTCGGAAATATGGCTTGTTGCCATTCATCAGAAAGCTCTCCCCGAGGCTCCCAAAGGCTCCCTTTGTGAGCCTTTATTCAGCGTCAGAGGGGCCTCGATGGCCCCTGCACAAAGGGGTGTGTGGCCCTTTTCCGACTAAATCCTGAAAAGTTACCCATAATTCTGCTGTGGTTAAGAGGTCGATTAATTAGAGCATTACTCTACATGTACCTAAGAACTTTATACTGCTGGTATATATACATGATCAAAATGTATTGTGGCATCTTTATAGGTTTATGTCATGGTACATGTACATCTATAAGGTGTGGTGCAGAACTGATTTTATTTCTTCTTTCAGTATCATACAGTGTATTTCAGCAATTGTCTTTAATTTATATCGAACTTACTGATTTTGTGACTTTTTGCAGTTGCTTATATTTTTTAATCCATTTATAAATTCTGTGTAGAGATACAAGTCTTGGATGGGTTCAAAATTAATTAATGTCAACAAGATAAATTGAAGGACCACTTAATTTTCGTGTCATCGATTTTTTTTTTTTATAGTGACTTGATATACGGTTTTAATAATAATCTATGCCATAAAATATGATTAAAATACTATAATTCATCACCATTTGAAACATCTGTGTCTCAGAAGATGCCCGTAGAGAAATAGAAAATAGCTTAATTCATAGAAAGATTTCCCTGTTATGGCTCCAGAATGCGACATAATTCAAACTAAACATGAATTGAAAAAAATACACTATAATACACTTTTTACACAAACTAGATGACAAATCAACTCAACAAAAACAATATGTTCACACTTTATTACACCGGATAAGTTGATAATACAATATTTTGGAGCTTCCTCTTTCAAGTGGCGTATAACAGGGCATATATTTTATATACGGCATGTGATCTTGGGGTTCGAATAGAATGATAAAAGGTGAAATAGTCAGATCCACACAGGCATTATGTGATGTTCAGTTTGGTTGAGAAACAGTTCAAACGCTTACTGTATACATCCGTCAGTAAGCCCGTCCCTGAGGATAAGCTCAGTCTATGTTTTTGCTCCCAAAAAAATCATGGCGGGGTCCTCGTAGATAAGCCCACCCCCATTTTTAGAAATTAGTCGGCGAGTATACATTTATGTCAGGTTAACTCGAAATGAAGCTGACAAAAATTCATGCACAAAAATAGCATTACTCCAGCTAATTTCCATTGCAAACTCATTAACCCTTTACCCAACAAACCGGCCAAAACCGGCCAAATAAAGCTTCAACAGCATAAATTATCTTGGGTCTGTCTCAATAAAAACCATACAAATATGGATATCATTGGAACCGGCTCATTGACCACATTGTGATGGTTACAGTTATGCCCTGTGCCAATGCATTCTCTTATATATGCGAGTCGACCATAGGTCGCCTCGCATATATAAGAGAATGCATTGGCCTAAAAAAATCTTTTTTTTACCATTTTTTCTTACATTCTTTAACAATTTTATAATTTTTAATGTGTTAAGCCAATGCATTCTCTTATATATGCGAGGCGACCTATGGTCGACTCGCATATATAAGAGAATGCATTGGCACAGGGCCCTTCTGTTGGGTAAAGGGTTAATACTACCTGCCCCTTTGTGTTTCACAAAATGCTACAATAAATATGAAGAAAGGTAAAGATGATCTTTGTGTCTTATTTTAAATGTTTACTCCAACATACTAAAACACAAAACAATTATTTTCATTAAATAAAATAATATACATGTATTGTTCATATCAAATACAACATTAGATTCAAGCTGCAAAACAGAGTTAAGTCCCCTCGCTACGCATTAGATTAGCACTGAATGCAAACTGAGATTTTACATGTGGAGGTCCTCGAAGGTAGTAAGCCCAGTCCCAAATTTGTGTCAAAAAATTCACACCCCCCCCCCCCGGGTTTACTGATGGGTGTGTCCCCCCCCCCCCCCCCCCCCCCCCCCCCCCCCCCCCGGGTTTACTGATGGGTGTGTACTCAATGTGTTGGAATCTTCATCATCATATAATATATTGACAACCAACCTATAAACATCTGAAAAATAAATTCAGAACAATTCTCGCACTAAAAACTTATTGACAGAATGGAGAATTAGAGCGGTAGTTTGTTGACAATTTTCGCACACTCTTTTATAGCAAAATGGCAGCAAATTAGAACTCTTGTGTTTGACTCGCCGTGAATGTTGTCGTCCATGTGCGTTTTGACTTTTGATAAAATAATCGGAGAACCAAATCACACGATTTCGTAATATAGTTCTTTGGTTCTAGAGGGACTTTCCTGCACGAAATTACACAAATGTTGTTTGATATTTTTTGTGCTTAATAAGGCCAACATGTTGCTCTGTTTGCTTAGTATACAAAAGTATATATTTATATCGCGGAAGTCCACCAAATGTGGGTAGAATATCGCTGGTAGCAGCCGTCTTAACGAATCATCAAGGGAGGTAAACCCTGCATGGAGTATGAGTGATTCCGTGAGACAACAGCCATTCATTTCTAGATCAACAGTTCTCTGGTTGGTTGGACTTCATGACGGATGAGTGCGATTGGGCTTTACAAGCTCCAAAGCAATTGTTGCCTCGGTTAGTTTATGCTCAGCTTGATGAACTCAACCTTGTTATAGCCAGTGGTCTTGCCTTACATTGATGTACATGTAAGTATTTTGGGATAGAAAACTTAACATAACTTGTGTATTTTAGAAAAAATTATGTTTTTACCTGTGATGAGGAGAGCAATAATTTCTTCAGTTGAAGGAGAGTTCACTATTTTTAGTATGAGATTCCTCTTTGTTATCGTCCAAGACAATATGACAGACATTGCTGATTTTCCACCTGAATATTATATGTGCTCATTCCAGCTCATTCTGCAAATATCTGGCACCATATTTTTGGGCCTATTTGTTGATATGATCATGTGATTGGAAATGATCACTTTCTAGTTGAGTGAGAAATTCTCAAAATACTAGTCTACTCAAACAAAATTGATGAAATCAAACTTAAAATATGTCTATGTTATTATAGTTAGGCAGTCAACAAACAACTACTGGTACATGTACTAAAATGTAGATTCTTTGTTACTGCACATTATTAGGTGTGTTTTCTCTGGTAATTCTGACAGCATGTTTCTTATTGTCTTAATTGATTATAACGAGGAAGCTCATACCACTGTCTATGGATAGCTCAATGTTGCTGAGAGTGTCAAAGTCGTAATGTTTGATGCATTAACCCTTTGAGTGCCAGGGGCCGATGAGATCGGCCCTAAACCTACAAAATAAGTCTGTTAAAGAATATAAGAATAAATTATTAAAATTGTAAAAAAAAAAAAAAAAAAAAAAAATTGTTAGGCCAATGCATTCTCTTATATATGCGAGGCGACCTATGGTCGACTCACATATATAAGAGAATGCATTGGCACAGGGTATATAGGTTGATACAAAAATCAACCTGCACTCAAAGGGTTAACACCAGGATAACTTTATCCTTTACTGGAATAACATTCAGCATAAAATTTAAGCAAATGAATCTCACAAAACAAATTCATGGTATTGTCAAAAATATACATGAATATATAGTTATCACATATATTATCCCCGTTTTCTTCTTCTAATGGATACCTTAATAATAATCTCATATGATTGATGAAAAAACATTGAAGTTTTATTAGCGTCTCTGATACAAGTGGAAATTGATTACTTTTTAACAACGAATGAGATTATTCTGGCATTCATTTAAAAAGTGAACGGGATAATGAAATTTCAGTAGTGAGGATACTTTTGTCTAAGGCCTAAAAAAATAGACCTTTTTTCCCTGCTAACGGACCAAAATGGACTGAAAAAATAGGGTAGGTAGGTATGTAAAACCAAATTAAATTTTGGAGTTCTGAATTCACAATAAAATTTGTAGACTCGGCGGTTCAAAATAGAGTTGGTCAGGTTGGCAGAAATAAAGGTCTTTTTTTTATAGGCTAAATCATATTTATTTCTAATTTACAATGATTCATATCATAAATATATGATATTATATGTCAGAAGTGAAAAAATTGCTATATATCAAAACTAATAGAATCTTTTTAGTAATTTACATTTATCATTGCAATAAGCATAACGACTATGACACCATCAGCCCCAGCGGTATATCTTATAAAACTTAATTAGTACTCAACTCATTAATTTTCAAATTTTTACAGGCAAGTCAAGATATTGAGAGTGGAATGGAAGGTGCCATAGCAATAAATCCAAGTGATGCCGAAAAAAGTGACATTATCAAATCGGCCGTCAGCAGTATCAACTGGCTTATGAGCAAAGATCGTAAAGCCACAGCTTTGAAACAGCTTCAAGGTCACGTCTGGCGTGATGCCTACAAAACAGGCAAAGTTAAGGGACAGTAAGTAGAGATACATACACATATTTGACAGGGGATTTTTGGGTGGGCCCATTGGGTGGGCGTAGGCTCCTTCCTGGGATGGGACGTGGGTTGGGATTTTAAATAGATTGATGTGTGGTGACCTCATTGAATGTTTTCTGTTATTACAGACTGTTCGAAGAAGTTGCTGATATTTTCGGAGAACTCAATGAGAGCAAATACAAGCTGTATATCTACTCGTCTGGCAGCATCGAGGCCCAGAAGTTACTGTTCGCCAACACCGAGTTTGGAGATCTGACACCGGTAAGATTTGTTTACAGGAAAAACTATATTAAATAAAATTAATATTCCTAGGAATGTGTTGTGGGGCTCTGCGAATCATGCATCTATGATTTTATAATCTAATTGTTAAAGAGAGACTGTTCTCAAACGTTGTTGTTGGTTTCTATATTCTCTGCTTCGTAGAATAAGGTCACCAGATTTCCATTATTTTGGTATGAAGTGCCCGACGAGAATAAAAACAGTTGCAGATAAGCCGGAATTTTAAAATGGAACGCTCGTCATAAAGATATTTTTGTACAGTTTTTAGGCAAATATATCAAATAAATGTTATATTATATGCATAGTAGTCCCATATACTCATTAATTTTATTGTATAGTCAGCGAGTGGCTTGAGTCAACGCTAGTATCTATATTTTTTTACACGATGTGTGCCAAATGATGTTCAATCCACTATCCATGCATTTACTTAGATTATGTCGCCGTTACTACGCTGAAATTCGTAACTTACTTTATGGCTGCAGACATAGACTAATTTATATTAAATTATTAAATTTGATTTTAAGATATTGAAATAGGCGAACAGTCTCCCTTTAAGGTCAAATTAGCCTCACATTTGTGACCCGCCATATCAAATCCAGTCGTAAGTCGGGATTTTTTTTACCCTGTGCCAATGCATTCTCTTATATATGCGAGTCGACCAATTTTTTACAATTTTAATAATTTTTTCTTGTATTCTTTAACAATTTTATAATTTTACCCACACAGAGCCCCAGACACACATGAGCAGACGACACTCTTCTATATGCTTCTATATATGTGTGGGGCTCCCTGCAGGGTAATGGATGTTTTTTATTTTATGTCCTAAAAAATGTAAGAAACATTTATTAAAAAAAATGATAAAAAATTGTTAGGCCAATGCATTCTCTTATATATGCAAGGCGACCTATGGTCGACTCGCATATATAAGAGAATGCATTGGCATTGGCACAGGGTAAAAAAATCCCGACTTACAACTGGATTTGATATGGCGGGTCACATTTGTCCACTTTTGTCACATTCCCGGGAACTAAGTTGATGTATGCTTAATAATAGCATACTTTTCATTCCATGGAAAGACTTGTCATACCAAATGATAGAAACTCAAGCAGATATGATTCTGCCACAATAAAGACTTGTCATACCAAATGATAGAAACAATATATAAATCTGCCACAATAATGAGTTTTCTTGTCATTTTGATTGCAACACCAGTTAAATAATGTATCAGGTGTGTTTTGCATCCCTGACAACATAGCTGAATCTTTCATATATACGGTACACCTCAAAATAGTTAAGTTCCCTCTGACATATCACACTGTATCTCAAGAATCCTGAAGCCGATTGTCATGAAAAATTTTGCAAGTATATTCAGTATTCTAGCATTGATGAAGTGAGCTAATGTCAAACCACTGAATACCTGTATGATTGAGTGAGCACTATTTGTGATGCAAAAATAATTAATGCAAAATTCAAAAGTCACAAAAGCGTTATGTTGGTAGAAAACTCACTTAAAGACTTGTGTTGAGAACAGGTTAGTTCTGCATGTAACCCCATGTCGCCACAAGACTTGGAGGCACCATACTATTATTGTAATGAGTAGACACTGGATTCAATGCTGTTATAAGGGTCATAAAGGGTGCCAATTCCTTTTGAAGTAGGTGAGGACTGTCATGGTTTAGTGCCATGATCCAATCTTATGTAGACATCTCGCTCCTTTTGTTGCCATAGGTGCCAACTCACCAAGGAGAGATCTAATTCTTAACTGAGAATTATAACATCTGAAAATTACCATATAACCAGCTTACATGTACATGTTCCCTCTTAATGAACCCAGTGATTATGATTTTTGGAAAGTTGACTCTTTCCATTCATTTGGTGTTCATTCACACATGTAGGCAATCACCATTATCATTAGTTATGAGATACAGTAATGCTCTAATTAATCGACCTCTTAACCAAAGCAGAATTATGGGTAACTTTTCAGGATTTAGTCGGAAATATGGCTTGTTGCCATTCATCGGAAGCTCTCGGGGAGAGCTTTCCGATGAATGGCAACAAGCCATATTTCCGACTAAATCCTGAAAAGTTACCCATAATTCTGCTTTGGTTAAGAGGTCGATTATTTAGAGCATTACTGTATGTTGGTCGCATAAAACAAGATTATCTTCCCAAAATTTCATCGCATTCTGCTCACCACATCTGAAGATATAATTGAAAATGACATTGGGGAGCTTACTTTTTTGGAGGTTTTTACTGTAAAATCCTTTTAATTTGTGGGTGTCTAAACCAAGAAATCAACATCCAATGAAATAATTTACTCTGAGTTGGTAGAGTGAATATCTATATACAATGTATACAGTGAAAACGTAGATAGGACATTGTGTACTGGGGCTTTGTCTGTTTTCGGCATACATTTATTGTAAAATTAGGTCGAGAAAATACGAAGATGATATGAAATATAATAAATTTATTTAAATTACTCGTATGAGTCGTTTGTCAGTGGTCTATTTGTTATTGTTTATATACTACATTATCTGATCCATTTTATAACAGTTTGTATAAACAATGGCCATTGAATTAATCTCTTGATAAAGACTAATGTTTTCACCACACTCAGGTTACATAAAACAATAAATAACTACCTCACCAGCATGTGAAGCTAGAGTACTAATTGTGTGATACCCAATTTCTCTCTTAACCCTTTCAGTGCCAGGTCCGATTTTTGTAACAACCCATATACCCTGTGCCAATGCATTCTCTTATATATGCGAGTCGACCATAGGTCGCCTCGCATATATAAGAGAATGCATTGGCCTAACAATTTTTCATCATTTCTTATTATTTTTTACAATTTTTTACAATTTTAATAATTTTTTCTTATATTCTTTAACAGACTTATTTTGTAGGTTTAGCGCCAGGGAATCTTACGTTTTTCATGGGCATCAAAATTATTACTATGAATACTTGGTGATAGTTTTGAGTTATAACATGCCCCTGAGGTTTTATCCAGTTTGTTTTTAAATTTGCTATAGCATGCTTAAGCATACCCCAAAATAATTCAACCCAAATTATTTTTTTTACAGACGGTAAATTAGGGCCGATGAGATTGGCCGCTGGCACTGAAAGGGTTAAGGTAGGCAAATGCCTCGTCATCTAATTAGTGATGCTTAAGATGGATTAACGAGATTCCCACTGTCCTTATCTACTATCTAGGGAAACTGCAGCGAAGGGAACGGACTGTGAAACACTTCAAAGTCTGTTCCCGTCGCTGCGGTTTCGCTAGATAGTATATCAGCGGTCAATGCTGGTGAATCGAAAAATAAAGTTAGCAAATCTTAACCAATCAGAATGGATGTTTTAACCAATCAGAATGGATGTTTTAACCAATCAGAATGGATGTTTTAACCAATCAGAATGGATGTTTTAGTGACAACTTTTCATTTGAGATTCTGATAATGATTTAAGATTACTTTTTCTCCAGATAATCAATGGGTACTTCGACACAAAGATTGGTGATAAACGATGTATTGAGAGCTATAAGAAACTCGCTGATGAAATCCAGGCAGGTGTAGAGGAATGTCTCTACCTCACAGATAACACTGAAGGTATGCACCCGAGTTACCTTATCTTGATATACTTCCACCCACTGGTGATTATATACCTTGGCTTTATGTTTGCTATATTTATTTACTGGCTTGCGAAATTTGTGCTATATATTGTAATGTATGTCTGGATCATCCCAAAATATCTGCCTGTGAACAATTTTGGAAACAAAATCGTGTCGCTAGTGATGCATGACCACAGCCTTGAAACTCTATTATACCCCCACTTTTCGAAGAAAACGTTTATCTAGAAATCTTGCTTATTATGCCCCCGATCTCCGATGGAGATTTGGGGGTATATAGTGGAGCCGTCCGTACGAACGTTTCAACTCATAACTTTGGTTTCGCTAATTCAATTCAGTTGATATTTGGTATGCCAATAGACCAGCCGGGGGGACAAGATTTCCCCATAGCCGTGGTTTCGTCCGCCCATTTTTTCCAGAGTTACGCCCAAGCCTGGATATAAATTTTTTTTAGTGTCTGACACAATGACAGGCACCAAAGATTCGGCGTCTGACATTTGAAAAGTGTGTATGTCATTTACCTGGTATCAATAAATAGCAGCAATTAGTTGTTTTTTAGCCCATTCCAATGCACAAATTAGATTCATTGATGTACCATGTTATGAATTATGGTGTTTTACATCACTTTTAGCTGAAGCTCATATTATCATGTGACTCATGTCATAATGTGACAGGGGTGCAAAGTCAGACAAGGCTGTCATTTACAGTATGTCTCTGCAGAATTCTTTTCCAGTTTCAAAAATACTATTACATTATTAGTCCGCAGAAAAAATCCTACACCGTGCTTCCCCCAAGTAAACACGAGCACATGTTTCAAAACGCGGCGATTTAAAAACTACCCGGTATGAATTTTTTCGGAATTTCTTCCGCTAAATCTCCAACTAACACCCTTAACTTGTGGAATATATTACACTTGTGCTGATTTAACTTGTGACATCTCCGTGTATCTTACGTCAAACGAGAAAAACACGACGAAGTGTATTTCTTGGTTGGAGTTTCCCCCCAGTGGCAGCCATTTTTTCTGGGTTTTTCACGTTCTAAAAATAGAAAGTCGTAAATAGTGCGGACGTGAAGACGGATCATTAACATGTTTTCGGTAAAACGCGTTGTATTGGTGGGGGGATTTGATATTTAGTGCACAGTAGTGGTAATTGAATGTCTTTGCCGCGGATAATACATCTACTTGTTGTTTTCCCCTTAATTATATATTTTTTGTGAAGATAATGGGTGCCGGACAAACTGACGGACGATAATAAGGCGGCGCCGGTCATCGGTGTATTTGGCTCGGTCAATGATTGTGTCCGACCTCTTATATCCAGGCTTGGTTACGCCCCTTTTTGGTTTCCAGATGATAACTTGATTTTGGATTGTTTATTTGCAAAACCCGTTTTTTTGTGTATTACCAATATCGCAATACAGGTCAAGGTAAAATTTCGGTTCAATCGGATAATTTTTGTGAGAGTTATGACCCTTTTTCGACTTAAAAAATTCAGTTTTTTTTTTAGAAAATTCAGTTTTCCTTCTATTTTTGTGGCACCAGACCAAATTTGAAGCTAATATAGAACAACATTCGTACTAAATACTCATGAATAACATAACTTTACAAAGTGCCATTTTATGCCCCGATCTCCGATGGAGATTTGGGGGTATATAGTGGAGCCCTCCGTCCGTCCTTCCGTACAAACGTTTCAACTCATAACTTTGGTTTCGCTAACTCAATTCAGTTGATCTTTGGTATGCTAATAGACCAGCCGGGGGGACAAGATTTCCCCATAACTGCGGTTTCGTCCGCCCATTTTTTCCAGAGTTACACCCCTTTTTGGACTTAGAAAATTCAGGTTTTCTGCTACGTTTTTTGGTTTCCAGATGATAACTTGATTTTGGATAGTTTATTTGCAAAACCCGTTTTTTTGTGTATTACCAATATCGCAATACAGGAAAAGGTAAAATTTCGGTTCAATCGGATAATTGTTGTGAGAGTTATGACCCTTTTTCGACTTAAAAAATTCTGGGTTTTTTTTTATAGAAAATTCAGTTTTCCTTCTATTTTTGTGGCACCAGACCAAATTTGAAGCTAATATAGAACAACATTCGTACTAAATACTCATGAATAACATAACTTTACAAAGTGCCATTTAATAAGTATTTGCACAAAAATAAGAAAAATCCTCTCTGATTCTACAGTCGGGGGCGTTACCTCCGCCCAGCGGTGCACTTGTTTTTTATTCCATCCTGTCCATGTTTCAATTTGTCACTGTTCGGGTATGGCCTGAAACTGTAGTACCGGACATTTGCAGAATGAGGTCCTCTGAGGGTGATTTAGTGATGCTACCCTGCACAGTGGGATAGCATCACCAACTTCATCCTATGGGGACCTCATTCGTTTATAGAGCACATGAATGTATTTTGCACTCATCCATGGCTCAAATTCATTCATTGTTGCATATATTCTGTTGAGTATAATAGGAGATGATCTCATAAATGGCCGGATTTATTGTAGAGTACCCGTTTATGAATTATGTGAAGTGTATAATTTATTTTCATATAATCATTACAGAGGCCGAGTCTGCTATCGAAGCTGGTATGAGAAGCATCATCGTGGTGCGACCAGGAAACGACGATCTGTCAGAGGAAGATATGCAGAAATTTGTCGCCATTGAATCCTTTGATGAGCTTCTCGGTGAAGAACTGTTTACAAAGAGAGGTAACTTCGAGGAGGATGAGGAAGTCGACGACGATCCAGAAGACATCAGTGATGAAGAAGATGGAGAGGAGGATGATGAAGATGAGGTCAACGGAGAATAGAAATTTAGAATCTTATGAGGCAACTCATTATTTTCTTGTTATTCCTTTGCAGAGGAAACTAATTTTGGTGTGAAAATAATCTGAGATATTCAAATAAAACATCAGGGGTGAAGTTTTGAGATGTAAACATAACTTTGTCACCTGTCCATGAAAACCTGTTAGCCAGAATTAGGGAATGGGGTTTTTTTTAAGGAGAATTTTCACATTTATCTGACCAATTTAGTTAACCTCTGCAAGGAAGTATGCAATGTTGATGTGCCCTCTCATCAACTCAAATAGAGAAACTGGGGCATGTTTCCAGGGTTTCAGCTGGAGGGGCAGTGGGTCCCTTTTCCTCGAAATCATATTTCCCCACATTCACAGATTAGTGTCTGTCACATGTTTATCTTCCACAAAATAACACCAACAGTGAATTATAAACGAAAATTATTTTATTTTATTTGCCAACATTGATGAGTGGAGTCAAGAAGACACATCGATAGTTATTCTTATAGATATCGACGTGTACATTGCTAAAATAAAGCACGTTGTTACAATGATATGAACTTTGTTTACTTGAATTAATCTACATATATTTCCATGTATGTTCAGAATTTGTGTTTAAGTTATGGGCTGATTTACTGATGTGCATTTTATTGGATATTTTAAGTTGGTTGCATGGATCTTCCCCCTGCATCTATAGGGGTCCATTCCCCCAAGACCTAGCGGAAACCCTGATGTTTCTTACTGTTATTTTGATGTTAGGAAACGAATCTCAGTAATGTCCCATATTTTGCATTTTTCACTTGAAATTTTCCTTCAAGATATGTTTTTAAGATCTGACAGCACAATGGATTAATATGGGTCTTCCTAAATATAGTTTAACCCTTTACCCAACAAACCGGCCAAAAACGCCCAAATAAACTTCAACAGCCTAAAATATCTTCGGTCTGTCTCAATAACACCATACAAATATGGATATCATTGGAACCGGTTCATTGACCACATTGTGATGGTTACAGTTATGCCCTGTGCCAATGCATTCTCTTATATATGCGAGTCGACCATAGGTCGCCTCGCATATATAAGAGAATGCATTGGCCTAATATTTTCTTACATTTTTATCATTTTTAATATGTTAAGCCAATGCATTCTCTTATATATGCGAGTCGACCTATGGTCGACTCGCATATATAAGAGAATGCATTGGCACAGGGCCGTTGTTGGGTAAAGGGTTAATATGGGTCTTCCTAAATATAGTTTATACGGTCAATTTAGCTCAACAGGCTGAATAACTGGAAATGACCATTAAAATAATTTGTTGTCAAGCAATATAAATGTAGAAGATGAGCTGGAAAAGTGTTTTCTAATTTAACTACTAGTCAGTTAATATCCCACTTGTTTAGTCACTCATACACATGAAAAAGATCAAGTTAATAATGAAATTAACCCTTCCATGACGGGAGCTTCCAGAAATTTTGCGAAAAACCCTGTGCCAATGCATTCTCTTATATATTTGAGTCTTCCATAGGGAGCCTTGCATATATCAGAGAATACGTTGGCCTAACAATATTTACCATGACATTGTAAACCAGTGCATTCTCCTATATATTCGAGGCTCCCGATGGGAGGCTATATATAAGAGAATGCACTGGCCCAGGGTTTTTAATGCTGCACCAGTGCAGCTCCTGTCTTGAACCTCGTGAAAGGGTTAAAATTGGGAACTTATGTTAAGAAATGTTATTGATTCAAGTTTTGTCTCCATTTTACTTTCTTTGAAACAAGGTTATCTTCAATCTCATTTACATAATTGTATATAGTAGCGAGTGTGTATGTATGTCTGTGTGTGCTGGAGAGAATGTGCAAGCAATGTGTGTTTTCACCCTAGATAACTGTGATGTGTGTTCCTTTAAATTGTAGCAACCCACCAATATTAGACCAGTAATTTTTTTTTTTATGTTTAATGTTTTTTTTCTTTTCGGGGATACACTTTAAAAAGACAATATTCCAAATTTCATGATGGAAGTTAAAGGGTGTGTAGACAATCTCATGAAAAAACTACAATTTGAATGCAATCTACAGGGTCTACCCTTCACATGTCTCTTGTTAGTCATTGTCAAGCCTTGAAATAGTGTGTCTGTCATTTGCAGAATGAGGTCCCCAGAGGGTGAATTTAGTGACGCTACCCCGCATAGTGGGCTAGCATCACCAAATTCACTCTCTGGGAACCTCATTCTGCTGAGGTGTAAGCAGAATGAGGTCCCCAGATGGTGAATTTGGTGATGCTAGCCCGCATAGCGGGGTAGCATCACTAAATTCACCCTCTGGGGACCTCATTCTGCAAATGACAGACACCCTGCCCACAAACTCAGAATTGTTCTTTTATTTTGGATTTAATTTTTATGCACTCAAATAAGTTTGTGATCTCTTCACTTGCGTGTCTCACTTTTACGCTATCACAATAAATGTCTGTCTCATCACTTCGATATCAATCACTGCCTTGTTTCATCATCTTTCCTACAAACCAGGTTTGTCTCATTCAATTTGATACAGATCTTTGAATATATAGAGACCGACCATATATGGTTATTAACCCTTTACCCAACAAAACGGCCAAAAACGCCCAAATAAAGCTTCAACAGCCTAAAATATCTTCGGTCTGTCTCAATAACACCATACAAATATTGATATCATTGGAACAGGTTCATTGACCACATTGTGATGGTTACAGTTATGCCCTGTGCCATTGGCTTAACATATTAAAAATGATAAAATTGTCAAAGAATGTAGAAAAATATTATAAAAATTGTTAAAAAATGTAAGTAAAAATTACAAAATTGTTAAAGAATGTAAGAAAAAATGGTAAAAAGTGTTAATAAAAGAATTTTTTAGGCCAATGCATTCTCTTATATATGCGAGGCGACCTATGGTCGACTCGCATATATAAGAGAATGCATTGGCACAGGTATCTCTTCACCTGCGTGTCTCACTTTTACGCTATCACAATAAATGTCTGTCTCATCACTTCGATATCAATCACTGCCTTGTTTCCTCATCTTTCCTACAAACCAGGTTTGTCTCATTCAATTTGATACAGATCTTTGAATTTTACAGTGCCATAACTTTTGAAATCTAATGCCAGGGAGTTATTTTTCAATATCAACTGTTTAGTCAGTTAACTTATCCCTTAACTAAATACTCTACTGATGAGTAGTTCCCTTACGAAACCTTCAGATAATAAGTTGAACAAGCAGTCGTTTGTTGAACAAATGGTCATTTGTTGAATTTATCATCTGAACATTTCCCACCAATTAATAAAAAATCCTCCTGCATTTGTATTATCTTTTCATCTGTCTGCTGTCTGCTTATATCACCTGAGCACCCCTCCAAATGAATAATAGACAATGACAATGTGTACTTTTATAAGTGATGGGAGAATCCATTTAGTAATTAAAGGGTTAAGGTTAGTACAGCTCACATTTATTCACAATTCTGAGAATGGCTCTATTTCAAAATCGAAGGTCTGTATCATTTGTTTTCATTCTAAACAAAACAATCAAACCACCAAGTCTTGAAAGAGTGTGTCTGACATTTGCAGAATAAGGTCCCCAAAGGGTGAATTTAGTGACGCTACACTGCACAGCACACTCATCAGTCACCTCGATTTATCTTCTGCAAATTGGGGGATATAGAAACTTCGCAGAAGGGAAAAAGTAACTAAAAACAGTGATAAGTTGAGACTATAGATACTTACGAGAAGATGAGGCATGTGCAGGGTAGCGTCACTAAATTCACCCTCTGGGGACCTCATTCTGCAAATGACAGACACACTATATCCAGGCTTGCAAACCACATCTATGAGATCCCATCCTGAGGGGTGCACTATGATCTCACTATAAATATAACCAGTTCACTTTGTGTAGATATCATCCCCCATAGATCAGTGTAGATATGTTGTCCCATAGATCTCAAACAGTGGAATAGATCGCCTCTGATTCTAAAGGCCTTTACAGACGATGATGCGAGCATCGCGATTTCTGAGTCAATGGCGCCAAAATATTGTTGTGGAATTCTGGCATTTTAACGTTGGGGCTCGATTATTTCGTTTGTTTTGCATCTTCAAATGGCAATGTGGCAGCAAGTCATCACATATTAAGTGTGTGGTCGTTTTCCCACAATGGACTGTAGGCTCATTAGTCCAATACACGTCAATGAAATACTCTTTTGAATGCAATGTCCATCCATATTCCATCATTGAAAAAAACCAAAACACTTGAGTAAATGCACTGATTGTGTCGCTCAATTAGAACAAATTCTCTCCTTGCGATTGACCTTTCGTCGCGTCGCTCACGATGCCATGTGAATACCTCAGTGATATTATGTTTGTCCTAATTGAGTGTCGACGCTGAAGTCGCATCGCCATCTGAATAGCCCTTAAGAGCCATGTAGATTCAACATAACTTGATATGTTTGTCATTTAATATGAATTCTCGATAGACGATTGGCCAGGGAGTGCCTCAATCTTGTGCAAATAGATTCTGTACAAATCATGATAGAGATGTATGCACATTGAGGTGAAAATGCTACTTTTCTGTATTGTTCTGCAAGGGTGGCAACTATCAAGTTGTTATGCTGAACAATATTCATATTGTAGTGGTCAGATCCTTCTAAACTATAATCTGCATATGAACTATATGCCAAAGTGAATTATTATTGCCATTGGTCAATTTGACAAACGGCAGCTTAAACCCTGGTATAGATCGTGGTAAAACCTAAAAATAATGATTTATGTTTGTTCAGAAATAAGTCACTGCACACGTTTATAATTTTGGTTAGATACTCTGCCCATTCAATTTATTTTGAATGTTAGTTTTATGACTGTTGTCTATAACTGTTCAATCAATGGGGTTCATCATCTTAATCATAGAATTACCATTAGAAAATTCCATTTTTGAGATCTCTGTATGCAGTCCAATCAATGTCTTACACATTACATGTGTTCATTAAATCTCATTCATTCAATCAAAAAATAAATGTACATTCATCATATCCTCTTGCGTTTCACTGCCCACTGGCATTCACAATAAAATTATTTGGGTACGATGAAGGTCAACTTGACCTTTTATATAGTTGCTGGCATCCGTGACTATTTATAGCGTTCCTCCCAACATTTCCCTTTTTAGCTCACTCCGTCAACAATTCTTTAACCCTTTACCCAACAAAACGGCCAAAACCGGCCAAATAAAGCTTCAACAGCCTAAAATATCTTCGGTCTGTCTCAATAGAACCATACAAATATGGATATCATTGGAACCGGCTCCTTGACCACATTGTGATAGTTAGTTATGCCCTGTGCAAATGCATTCTCTTATATATGCGAATCGACCATAGGTCGCCTCGCATATATAAGAGAATGCATTCTTTAACAATTTTATAATTTTTAATGTGTTAAGCCAATGCATTCTCTTATATATGCGAGGCGACCTATGGTCGACTCGCATATATAAGAGAATGCATTGGCACAGGGACCTTCTGTTGGGTAAAGGGTTAAACTTCTTCTCCTCTGGAACCATAAGACCGAATGGGTTCATATTTGGTGTGGATGTTCCCTAGGTGACTCGCATTCAGATTTGTTCAAATGAGGTCACTGGGTCAAATAGTTGCGAAGCCAGGGCCATAACTCTTTCCCTCCATAGTAATTCTTAAAACGACTTCTCAAATACCATCAGGCCATATGGGTTCATATTTGGTATGAAGGATCCTTGTGTGACTGGGGTTCATATTTGTTCAAATGAGGTCACTGTGCCAAATGTGGGCAGGGCCAGGCACATAACTCCAAAAAATATAAAAAAATAATTATTTTTATTTAACTCCATGGTCAATTATATATATATATATTGTGCCCTGGCCCTTTACTCAAGTTCACTGCTTCTGCCACCCTGGTCCCAAAAATAATATTTACTCAAATTCTTGATAGAGAATCATTAATAAGAAGCATTTACTTTGGCTCTAACTGTATGCGGGGTATGCCTACACATGTCAAGTGAAATCTGCCATTTTATAAACATTCCCTGGAGATCATTAATTCCCAATTACAACAACAATCTATCATATGTATTGTTCAAATCTTTCAACAGGACATTTAACACTCCCACATCCACCACTTCACTAGAACATATTTGGCAAACTTGAAAAGTGTTCTTTGAAAGAACCACCAGCTCTATATAGCTCATATTTAATATTGAGGCTCCTTTGGTGATGTGTGATTCAGATTTGTTCAATCAGGGTCAAGTAGGTGCAAGGCCAGCTACATTATTTTTCTCTCCATAGTAATTCATGATATGTATTCTATGCAAGAATCAAATGGCCTATTTTGCTTATATTTGGTATGAAATTACCTTGGGTGACAGATTTGTGAAAATGGGATCACAAAGTCGAATAAGGGCAGAGACAACTATTTCACCCATAGTAATTCTTAAAATATGTTTGCAAGAGCCAAGAACTAGTTGGCTTATTTAGCATGGATGTTCTTGTTTGACAGCAATTCAGATTTTTTGAAATGGGGTCACCTGGTCAAATAGGGGCCAAGCGAAGGACAGTTTCCCTCTTAATATGCTTCCTTCTCAAGGACCATCAGGTCTATTTTACTGATATTTAGTATGAAGGGTTCTTTGGTGTCTGGGATTCAAATTTATTCAGATGGGGTCACCATGTTAAATAGGGTGGGACCAGGAACATAACTGTATGTCTCTATAGTAATTCTTAAAATGTCTTCTCAAGAGAGGTTGGACTATTTAGCTTACATATAGTATGTAGGAATCAGGAGGATCCTTCAGTGACTGAGATTCATATTTGTTAACATGAGGTCAACCTGTTAAGAAATGACGGGGCTATGGGGAGTTAACACTTTTGTGTCTAATAAAATCATTTAAATACCAAATTCTGACATACTTGTATGGTGTTTTGGGTCCATGGATAATTGGGCTTCAAACATGTTTATTAAAATGGTTTTATAAAAAGGCGCTTGTGAGATTGGAAATTTCCAATAAAGGAGAAAGTTTGAGATGTCGGTTGTGAAATTCCAACCTACCAAGACTTGGGAGTCTGGAGCCCGGTTGGGAGGGGACTTGTTGAGCTGGAGGAGGGGGGGGGGGGGTGATCAGTAGTGTACAGTTGGTAATTTCAAGGTGGATATTCACCGATCTACATACATGAAGCCTCTCTAGCCACATATCCTGTTTAGATCTACTTCTTTTAAAGTGATTATGAAAAGTTTTGACTGTTGTGGTCTCCAGAGCCCCAGTCTTTGCAGCCTGGTGAGCGACCTCAGTCATTGACTGTCTTGTTTACATTTTTATTGATATATAATATGTATGCTGTGGTCTTCAGATAGCATATATTCTTTTATCATATGACTCGATCATTATTTACGTTGGAAAGTATGTCATAAATCAATTTCATATGAACTACTAGTTCATATCACCTTCCGATAATTTGATTGGTTTGTTGACAAAAAGTGTGTTTTGATTGGCTGAATGGCAGCCGGTGCCGTATCTCTAACTAAATGCAGGTCAAATTCGTGCGCGTCAATCAACGCGATGCCGAAATTCTCGCAATTATGATCTTGAAATATATAGTTTTGGACATTGTTATACGATAAATAGAATATGTAATTCGTATTTATCTAATAAACATATGATATAATGTCACAAACTGAGAACAGAATAGCGCACTATATCTTCACGTGCATATTATTTCTGCTGTTCACCAGGTGTAATTGGGCTTCCGGTGCCATGAAGTGACGTCACATTAACCTTTTGCTGCCGATGTCATATAGCTATTTAGTGATTTGTGTGCGTTTTGGACATCATAATGAATTTATAGGTGTCATATGATAAATAGAATATGTAATTCGTGTTTCTCTCATATGATATTTATGAAACTCGTCACGAATTTTCAGTTTTCTCTCGCCGGAGGCTCGAGAAAAATGAAAATTCTTAGACTCGTTTCATAAATATCATATGAGAGAAACACTCATTTCATATCCTCTATTTAGGTGGTGTATTAGCTTGAAGACACATTATATGTTAGTTGTCGGGCGCTATGCCAAGGAATGTAGCATTCTACTAAAATAAATGATAGCGATAAACTAACGAAAACAATTTTGCCGTTGAGACTTTCTGCATATAATTAATATATAAGAATGACTGCGTGTTGTCAATTTGGATATACTATATAACTACTTTGAGCAAGATTATTCTCCATTTCTATTTGATCACCCTTACGGAGTGTTTCACATGACTTAACATTGTTTTCTGAAAAGGTCCATCTAAACTCCCAACATTTTATGCACATTGAATATTTGTCAGCCAAGCAAATATTCCACTGACTTCTTCCAGAAATATACGGACATGCACGGATACCTTTACATGAGCTTGAGAGGTCATGCATGGTCATGGTTCGCGTTGGTCGATCACAATTTTTTTTCCGAATATAGGACGATAAAAAGTGTTGCCAGAAACAAAAATAAGGTACCTTGTGATAGTTGGCTTGCAGATACATGTAATGCCTTAAGAAATCGACTCCTTAACCACAGCAGAATTATGGGTAACTTTTCAGGATTTAGTCGGAAATATGGCTTGTTGCCATTCATCAGAAAGCTCTGTGAGAGCTTTCCGATGAATGGCAACAAGCCATATTTCCGACCAAATACTGAAAAGTTTCCCATAATTCTGCTGTGGTTAAGGAGTCATTTCTTAGGGCATTACTGTACATACATATACTTATTTGCGAATCGTTAATGCTGTTTTATTCATTTAAATATACATGTTATATAACACCATGCTGTTTCCAATATGGAAATTGTAAACCACTCACTCGGCATCTAAACTACCAAGAAAAAACATTATAGCTACTTAGTATACAGGTGGGACGCTCCATCGTATGCACATTACAATCACTCAAACCCCCTTCTCCCATCTCCCTCGTAAATATAATGTTCAAAAGTGTTCTATCCGGATCTCATCCCACTGGTCTGGCGGGTTACTGTGAAAATGAAGACAATCTTGGTATGAATGCCTGTATTTAAGAAACCCGCGAGACCTAAATGCCACACTCCCTTGGTCCCGTATATATAGAAGCCAATATAAACATAGTGTGCTACAAAGTATACACTGATCAATATTAATATTATCCTCTGTCATAACCCGAGTTGATCCAACACATGATGGGGTGGGCAGGAAGACAGCCACTAATGATGTTATGCCAACACCAGGCAAATTCACCCATTTCAAAGTCAGCAGGGTGTAGATTGCTGTATATCTATATATTGCTGACCCCCAACTGGGCATGTAGCTGATCATATAATACCACATAATCCAATTTTAGTTATAACCGTGTTTGTATTTTCTGTATTATTGTATAATGTATGCACTTTGCTAATAAATCATCTCTCTCTCTCTTATTATAGGACCTTTTTGGCAAATATTATACCGTGCTTGGTATTGTTGTGAGTCTTTATTGATACTAAACTAATTTGGATATCTAAATCAGCTTTTGATGAAATTCCATTGTTGTAACTGGATGATATGGGTATATGATATGGGGATATGATATGGGTATATGATATGGGGATATGATATGGGTATATGATATGGGGATATGATATGGGGATATGATATGGGTATATGATATGGGGATATGATATGGGGATATGATATGGGGATATTGGTGTATTTTCAGCGTTCAAATTGTGGTCACTTCATGGAGCATTGATTTGTTCGAGTCAATTGAAGGGATTTTTGTATTGGGGCCACTTAGTCCCGGCACAGTAGGTTTCACTGGGGGAAAACAATCAGGGAAAGCTGATTTTTTCAGGGATTAATACGAACATGTTTATGAACATGGCAAAAGTCCCCAAGAATCCAAGTTGAGCTTTTGAAGATTTCTTTATTTTTCGGAATGGTTCAAATTCTGGATCATTTCCATCAGGCCATATGTGAGTGCAGCCATTTGTAGATCAAGTAATGCCAAGTTCATAATACAATGAACTAGAGGTGTGACTGTCCCAATGGGACTACGGATACCCCCCCTGTTTTTAAAATACTAAGATGTTTCACATGTCAGTAAACATTTAGTTAAAATAATAAAATAACAGTTCCCATTGCAGGTGTACAACCATAACCCTAATCTTAAACCTATTGACCAAAAAATGTAGGAATAAAAGCTTGGACCAAATTATGTATGTTGCGAAAAAAATTCTAAGTCGAAAAAGGGGAATAACTCCACACAAAATATGTCGGACAGACGTCATAATCGCAGGTGCACAGGTTCCCATGGTACTAAATATCAGTGCCAAGATTAAAAAACATTGACCGAAAATTGTAGGAATAAAAGCTCGGACAAAATTATGCATGTTGCAAAAACAAATTCTAAGTCGAAAAAGGGGGATAACTCCACCAAAAAATGTCGGGACAGACGTCATAGTAGCAGGTGCACAAGTTCCCATGGTACTAAATATCTGTGCCACGTTTTAAAAAAATTGACCGAAAAATGTAGGAATAAAAGCTCGGACAAAAGTATACATGTTGCGAAAAAGGGGGGATAACTCCAGCAAAAAAAGTCCGACAGACGTCATAATCGCAGGTGCACAGGTTCCCATGTCTGTGCCAAGTTTCACGGAAATTGATCAAAAAACGACTGAGAAAAACTCCGGACAAATTTGTGTCCACGGACGGACGACAGACGGACAAGCTGACTCCAGTATACCCCCCCCTAACTTCGTTGCGGGGGGTATAGATATATACTAACAATGCTTAGTCATGAACCATATAAGTAGAATGTATGTCCCGGAATGGCCGCCAAAATAAAATGAAAACTAAACACCCCCCCCCCCCACCCCACCGTGTTTTTAAAACACAAAAATGTTTAACATGTCAGTAAACATTTAGTTAAAATAACAGATTCCCATTGCAGGTGCAGAACCCTAACCCTAATCCTAAAGCTATTGATTGAAAAATGTAGGAATAAAAGGTCGAAAAAAATTATGCATGTTGCGAAAATGCTCTAAGGGGAATAACTCCACCAAAAAGGTGGGATAGACATCATTATCGAAGGTGCACAAATATATGTGCCAAGTTTTAAAAACATTGACCTAAAAATATAGGAATAAAAGCTCGGACAAAAATCACAGGTGCACAGATTCCCATGGTGGTTGATGTCTGCCAAGTTTCACAGAAAATGAAAAAAAAACGACTGAGAAAATCTCCGGACAAATTTGTGTCCACGGACGACGGACGGACGGATGGACAAGCTGATTCCAGTATACCCCCCCCCCCACAACTTCGTTGCGTTGGGTATAATTACATTTTGTGCAAAATCGAACAGCTACACCCATAAGAGTGACAACACCTGACAACACACTTAAATTATGTAAGGAAGAATGATTGCAGAGTATAAGAGAAACATTTGATCAAAGATGTATGAATTCTCTCTAATATATCTCGGAGAAAAAAAGCGAAAAGCAAAGTCTCATACAATGGTTAAACTGGACTTTTTTGGCGCAAAGAAACGAACAATAAGGCAATTTTTTCTGCACTAATTATCTTGAATCATGTGATATATGTGTACACTAAACTATAAAATGAAAATTAATAGCGTCGAATTGATTCTGTGACCTTTTCTACAAGCTGAAATATATGTGCTCATAGCAGTCTTACGAATGTGACCAGTCATCGTTTCTTTTGATATATACCCCATCAAACCTTTCAAAATGCACTGCTATAGAGCAGTATGAGAGAAAATCATAGAGTAATGGGTGAAATGTGTAGATTATATTGTCCGTGTAACGTGTTTTAAAATATTAGTAATAGTTGCCTGCAATCCTGTGCAATCAAGTAATAAAACACGAATATTTTGCTTTTATCACAAGAATGCATGGTGGTATACTATGAATGTAATTTATCAAAACACAAAGGAGTACCATATATTATCTTCAAAAATCTAAACTTTACCAAAATTGCATACATACTCTGTGACAGAGACTGTCTTTATACCTAGAAATAATATTTGGTCATATATACGCGAAGGGTATTATGTTTTCTGCAACCGCATTACCGTGTGTATCCCTTCCCCCTAATGTTACACATATCTGCTGGACACATATCCATAAATAGCAACATTGAGTCAATGGTCTGACAAGGCTGAAATAACAGCTTTAAATGCTGATCATCTGATATTTTGCACAAGTTCATCGGTGGTTTTGTTATGATATTTTCAAACAACAATATACTGAAATTTCTGAAAACTAATATTGTACATTGCGTATCATAGCATATTCCAGTTGCAAGTTGCTGACTGAAGCAATTTGAACAAAATTGTCTAGTTAAAGACACCGGTTTGGAAGCAGCACGAAAATTAGTCTCATATAAAATGTATGATGTACTGTCTATTTGATCTGGTGAGTTGGAGTACTAATCTTTTGAAGAGATTGCCGTTTCTTTGCAATATAATAATCATTTCAACATACGTGTATGGTTTATTATCTCAGACAGTGCTAAAAATTCAGAAATGTAGCTATTATTTATACTGCAGGGACATGCATTTAAGTTTCTGTGTTACATTCAATAATTAATCATCACGCCTAATGAAACAACCCCACACTGTGGAGAAACATTACTTCGTGTAATTATTATTTTTGGGCCTAACAGAAAATCCGAACTTTTAAAGACGTAAATAATTAGGTTTGACTTGCATTGCAATGACCGATAAATCCTCCAGATGGATCTGACCTTAAGGTCAAGGTCTAAGGTCAAAACTCATTTTTATAAAATTGTTAATGTTGTGAGCTGAGCCTGAATAATTCCTCGATATTTGTACGAAATTACATATATATATATTATAATACTGAATTCTATCAATTTATGAACATATATTTCAGTAAATGTTGGTAAGAATCTGTGTACCTTTCAAAATATTTAACAGGCTTGTATATTATGAGGTCCCCAAAGGATGAATTTGGTTACCGTCACTAAATTCACTCTCTGGGGACCTCATTCTGAAAATGTCCAGAGTGTGTCCCATCTCCCCAAATCACCCTCGAAATCAAGTTGACCAGAGATAAGTCATTGGTGAAGCTTCAATGATAGTTTATTGAAATCTGAACAGAATGCCAGGTCGACTTCTATACAATCTGAATAGAGTGCCGGATCGACTTCTATACAATCTGAACAGAGTGCCGGATCGACGTCTATACAATCGGTACACACAAGCATGAAAAGTGAGTTTAAGGAATGCTTTTGGGGGGGGGAAAGAGATGATGGGGGGAAAGTTTATACTAAGTTTCCTCTGTCTCTGAGCATGGGACATCAGTCATGATAGGTGATGCCAGAGACAAGTGGCCTTTGCAGACTGCATTACAAGCAAGCAGCGCGTTTTCTACGTTGTTTACATTGTCGGTTAACCCTTTTATGATGGGAGCTGCGCTGGTGCAGGATTAAAGATCCTGTGCCAATGCATTATCTTGTAAATGCGAGTCTCCCACAGGGAGCCTAGCATATATAAGAGAAAGCACTGGCCAACAAGGTATTGTTATAAAGAAAGCAGTTGGGCGCCCGGGATGGTCGAAAATATCAGGTGATCTTTTCCTTCACCCCACACAAGTTATTGTTAGGCCAATGCATTCTCTTATATATGCGAGGCTCCCGCATATATAAAAGAATGCAATCGCACAGGGTTATCGCAAAATTCCACGAAGCTCCAGTCATTGAAGGGTTAACTATGTCATACTTTTGGCAATGTGTTTTGCTCGTATTATTGTTGGGACCATGTAAGGCCAAAATCAATTTCTTTCCATCAGAAGTTAATTTGAGGTGACAATGTTTACTAGAACAGCCTTGACAGGTTAGATCTATTTTCCTGTATCTTCGTTACTCTCCGTAAATCATAAATGACGGAAACTTCATTCAGATGTTTCAAGATTTCATTGCATCTCCGTCAAGTTCTAATTCAGTGTTTGACACAGAAATCGTGGTCAGACATTTTACCCTGAAACTAACTAAATTTGTATTAACCCTTTCAGTGCCAGGTCTGATTTTTCTATCAACCCATATACCCTGTGCCAATGCATTCTCTCATCTATATAAGAGAATGCATTGGCCTAACAATTTTTCATCATTTGTTATTATTTTTTACAATTTTAATAATTTTTTCAAATATTCTTTAACAGACTTATTTTGTAGGTTTAGTGTCAGGGAATCTTACGTTTTTCATGGGCATCAAAATTATTACTATCAATACTTGGTGATAGTTTTGAGTTATAACATGCCCCTAAGGTTTTAACCAGTTTGTTTTTAAACTTGATATAGCATGCTTAAGCATACCCAAAACAAATTCAACCCAAAAAAATATAAAACAAAACAAATTATTTTTTATTTTTTATTTTTTTAGGGCCGATTTTACAGACCGTAAATTAGGGCTGACGAGATCGACCCCTGGCACTGAAAGGGTTAAATTTCCAAAATATTCCAACAATTTCTATCTTCATTCTTTTAACTTTCCTCAAGAGACCCTCAAATTTCCAAAAATCAAATCATAATATTTGTCTTCATTGAATTTATAAATTTTCCAAGTAATTTTAACAAATCTGTCCAGGTTTTGCAGTATCCCAGATGAGTTTTTATGGATAGTTAATTAGTCTATAATAGGTTGCTGATATCTTTGGAAAATATAGAAAATGGCATCTAATTGCCATTTTCAAGCAATATTATGAAATAGGTTCCCGGCACTGATATTATCATTACTGATAATTTTGTCTGGCTAATTAGACAAAGGAAACTTTGATGCATGGAGGTGATAATTTAAGGCAGAGAATATTGTAATGTGATCGTAACAAAAATTGAAGACAAGCTGCCGGGCAAATTTACAGCTCCAAAAAAATCCAAAGCTTGAATATGGGACCAGCCTAGAGGAGACATTTTTTCCTCCCTGATATGTGGCATGTAGAAGTGACTTTGATGTTATTCTAATATGTCAAAACAGAAAATAATCCATGCATATTTATGGGACCATCTCCTATTATATATACTCAACATAATTTATGCAACTAATGAATGAATTTGAGACATGGGTCAGGTGAGTGCAAAATACACTCATGTAATCTATGAATGATGTAAACATTGTAATTATAATGAAAATGAGTTAATGACTCGAGTCATAAACTCATTTTCATTATAATTACCATGTTGTTCACATCATTCATAGAGCACATGAGTGTATTTTTCACTCATCCATGGCTCAAATTCATTCATTTGTTGCATATATTCTGTTGAGTATAATAGGAGATAGTCCCATAAATGGCTGGATTTATGGTATAGTACCCCCTTAAGGGTTAATGTTGTTGTTTTAGCATAAGTGGATTTTGCTAGTATAACCATACATACATAGACAGCTAATGTAGAGGTGATAGTTGAAATTCACCCTTCTGACTTTTCAATAACAGTCCACTTCTTTTTGATAAACCTTTTTATTACATATATATCAACGTAAATCGCATGATCGCACGAGTTTCCAGGCGTGTGATAATTCTCAGAATCCCACTAGTGCAATCTGTCGACGGAACTATTTCATTCAGTGTTGTTAGACTGGTTCTCGCCGTTACTATTTTTACTTTTTCAATTATCGATGAGATAATTAATTCAAGTAGTTTCATTTCAAGAATATGTTTGTCGAGGCACAGAATTTTATTTCAAACGCATCATTAAAGATGGGTCAAGGTCACTCGCGGATAGACGGGCTCCCTGTCTGATTGTTGCGTTAATCCTAAAATGCTGTTAAAACCCTGTTAAAACTCAATTAAATTCACATTTTCTGTACCGGAGATGTACGATTGTGAGTCAATTTACTATGATACGGAGATATGTAATAAAAATAGAACCGTATGAGTGTCTGGATTTTGACGAATTATCGCACTCGATTTGTTGGCGGAATGCGATACCTCTCGTGCGGGACTGTGTCCCGCACTCGAGGTATCGATCCGCCAACAAATCTTGTGTGATAATTACGTCAAAATCCAGACACTCATGCGGTTCTATCTATATATTTGGCTTCTAAACTGGTCCCTGGCTTGAATGATCGATAGAATACGTCTCTCATACAGTCATACATTCCTAAAGAATATGAAAAAAACTTTCTTGAATTGGATGCTTATTGAATAGTTTTCTGAGATATTTACCCTTCCATGACTGGAGCTTCCTGAAATTTTGCGAAAACCCTTTGCTAATCTCTTATATATGTGAGACTCCCATTGGGAGCCTCGCATATATAAGAGAATACATTGGCCAAACAATATTTACCTTGAAAGCCAGTGCATTCTATGGGAGACTCGCATTTATAAGGCTCCCAATGGGAGACTCGCATTTATAAGGCTCCCAATGGGAGACTCGCATTTATAAGGCTCCCAATGGGAGACTCGCACACAGCACAGCTCCCGTCATGAAAGGGGTAATATGATATGTCAATTCCATTTCATTATTCAAAAGTGAAAATTGAAATTGAGAATGAGAAGTAATCAGAGAACAATGCCTGGTCAGGAACTATGATTCATCTCTCAACAAACTGCTCTATTTTACTCACAAAACTGACATGGAACAAAATGAATATATTTATTCATACTTCATGCAAATAATTTCCAGTCACAGTATACAATTTCGAGTCACAGTATATGATTTTCCATGAAGAAGGATAACTCCTTATACTGGATTATCCCAACTTTGAATAAATGGATAATCAACAAGTCTACAAATAGTGTGTCTGTCATTTGCAGAATGAGGTCCCTTCAAGATTTATAGAACTCTTGTCGTTGAAAATTTTGAGTTAACTTTTATCAGTAAACAATTGTCATTTCCTTTAAGTGTTAGGATGTTTTGTCCCCTCTGGTGTTCCTACCAAAATTTTAGATATTGTACCATCGACGTATATTATATTTGTATATAAAATGGTGTATGTATACCCAACCATCCACATTGACAAGAGGTAACATTTGTTCCTTAAATATAGATCGATGATTGTACATATCATACCAAGATTAGGTGCGCGATTCATAACATCATTTTCTTTGCTGTAACTCACATGAGTCGCACCCGAATGGTCTATGAACAAAGTGTGCATTAACCCTTTACCCAACAAACCGGCCAAAACCGGCCAAATAAAGCTTCAACAGCCTAAAATATCTTCGGTCTGTCTCAATAGAACCATACAAATATGGATATCATTGGAACCGGCTCCTTGACCACATTGTGATAGTTACAGTTATACCCTGTGCCAATGCATTCTCTTATATATGCGAGTCGACCATAGGTCGCCTCGCATATATAAGAGAATGCATTGGCCTAAAAAAATCTTTTTTTAATACTTTTTACCATTTTCTTACATTCTTTAACAATTTTATAATTTTTAATGTGTTAAGCCAATGCATTCTCTTATATATGCGAGGCGACCTATGGTCGACTCGCATATATAAGAGAATGCATTGGCACAGGGCCCTTATGTTGGGTAAAGGGTTAAAGTTGTTTTAGAATATTTATAATTATTAACCAAATCATTCTGAATCATTTGGAAGGTTATCTCCCTTCAACCCAAAATGAAGGGTTCGCTTTATATGCTGCTCATATCATAGTTATGAATTATACTAATCTCATTTGAGATCCTGCAGATAAAACTTGGAAGTCTGCACATTATATAATATCATTCAAGATGCTGCAGATTAAAGATGCATAATCTGATTAAGTGCTCCTCAATTACTATTTATTTGGATTTGGGGGTAAAAAATATATTTGTTTTGAGTTTAGGAACCCACCTATCAAAGCTCAGAGTTATTAGATATAGATATTTGAAATCTATTAGTTTTAACCATTGAGACTTATTAGTGGCCCAGTAAAAAGTAAACGAGCCGACGGTCTCAGACCAAATTGCAGATGAAGATGGATAACTCTAAAATTAAGAGGCTTTGTGTTGATAATAAGGCCAAATTTCATCGAACAACATGTTGATAAATAACATGTTTCAGGCAATTTTATATTATAGTTGACAGTGGTTAGCATTATTTTTGGGCAATTAATCGATTCTGATAACTGAAGCGGCATTTCTAAAAAAAATTGTTGTTGGAATCTGATTATATGGGGGACCATCGAATCGGATTGTGTACCTTTAAACTTCCCAGTGTTATGACATGATCTATATGATGTAGTTATGAGTGTTTAAAAGAGAAGTCAAATAAAAACGTGCAAATTTAAAACTAGGAATCCGACTGATGCACCCCCTGGAATTCAATCATGCCTTATGCAAATGTTTTTCTCACAAAGAGGAAATAATTTTTCATTATTTATCAAACACAGTACATGTGATATCTTGGGTAAATGCACTAGTTCCAGTCTGTGATAATTTATGACAGTTCACTCCAAATTGGAGAAATAGAGAATATTGCAGACGTCATATCAAGTTGTCTTGGAAAGGTTTTTTTTTTCAATGAAATTTTCCAAAAATTAAATAGAGCTAAAGGCATTATTGAATTTCTTCACATAGATCAAACTATGTGAATGCGAAACAATTCAAAATATAATCCACCTTCATTAAGAAGATAGTTGTCGGAGGTGCACAGTAATATAGGATAAAACGAAACGTATCAAAATAAACTTGAACTAATATCTAGCACCAAGATTGCAAAAGACAAGCCCGTCAATTCAGCTGAACAACACAATACTTAATAGTATTAATGTCAGGCTTACCACTGATTATGTGGCATTTCGTATATCAAGCATAGATAAACATGTACATTGGAATGGTCAATAGTCATTCGGAGGGATGTTCAGGATAAATAAAAGGTCGAATACAAAAATGTCCCCCGAGAAATGTGGCAGGTTTGAAGGATTTATGGGTAAGTAGATGTGCAGGTTCCCATGCTGATTGACATCTGTGCCAGTGCTGATTGACATCTGTGCCAAGTTTTTTTTAAAAATTGACTGGAAAATGACGGAATACAGGCTTGGACAAAAGATGCGTCCCAGGATGTATGATTCTATGTTGAAAAAGGGCAATAACTAGCCAAAATGACTTTTGACTGAACACAAAATTGCAGGTGCGCAGGTAACCATGCTGGCTGATAAATTATGCCAAGTTTTTATAAAATTGACTAGAAAATGACGGAATACAGGCTCGGACAAAAGATGTGTCCCAGAATGTAGGATTCTATGTCGAAAAAGGGCAATAACTCGGCGAAAATGATTCCGTCCGAACTCAAAATCGCAGGTGCGCAGGTTCCCATGCTGGTTGATATATGTGCAAAGTTTAAAAATTAACCAGAAAATGACAGAATACAGACTCGGAACAAGTTCCGGATGGACAAGGGTCATTACTATAGTCCTCTGACGGAATGTAAAGATAATACATTTGCTGAAGGATTCATATTCATTGGTGGGAAATGTTCAGAACATATCCTAATGGAACTACTCGTCAATGAGTATTTATTAAAGAAAGGGTTGCTTATGCATGACAATAAAAATAATCACCATTCGACAAATGGCCATATGCTTCTTTTTGTAAACGAGGTACGTAAAAGGCCCACTTAATTTTCAAACCCCCAGAACACAAATATAAAATATATGCCATATTATATACCATTTGAAAGAGGAAGCTCCAAAACATTGTATTATCAACTTATCCGGTGTAATAAACTGTGAACATGTTGTTTTTGTTGGGTTACGACGTGCTTAAATTTCATTATGCAAAGCATATTTTTTTCAACGGAGGGGGAATAACACTCTATTTTAAAGGTAGAGTTATTTCCCTTCATTGAAAATACATTTTTAGTTTGAATTCTGTTGTATTCTGGGAGCCAAAAAGGGGGAAATCTTTTAATGATTTCAGCTGTTTGCTATTTCTCTATGGTCATCTTCTGAAAAAAGACGTTTTATAAGGTGATGAATTATAGTATTTTAATCATATTTTATGGCATAGATTTTTATTAATACTGTATATCAAAGCACTATAAAAAAAATAATTGGTGACTTAATAATTTAGTTAGTTTTATTAGTACTATTGAGTACACAGTGACATTTTAAGTTCACCATATTGCAGCATATTATATACAATTGATGCCCATACAATATAGTCATATCTGAACGCTATGCGGAAGTTACCAACAGTTAGTTCAGCTACCATTGGACAAATATTTACTGCCACTCATAGAACGTCAGTATGAAGTACCAAGTGGTCAGATCTAAACCTAGCTGGAATCTGATAGTCATATTCAACAGGGCAGGGAAAATGAAAACAGAGAAAGCAGATATTCCTTTGAACCAATATAAATTTTTTTTAACTTGAGAATTTTGTGATCAGCCCTGAAAATATGGTGCTGGATATTTGCAGAATGAGGTCCCCAGAGGGTGAATTTAGTGACACTACCCCACACACCGGCTGTCATCACAAAATTTATCTACTGTGAAACTCATTCTGCATGGCCTCATCTGCTATGGGAGACTAAGACTCAGATTTAAGTTCCCAGATGGTGATGTGCCCCCAGATTTTGTATTGTGTCATCTGCCAATTTGGAGATACAAAGAAACTAAACCGAAAAAGAAAAAAGAAGCTTTCTAATGTTTATCAAGAAACTAAAAAAAATTGGTAGTTTGATAATAAAGATACTTTCCAGTGAAGAAAATATTGTTTTACACCCACATTTTGGTCTTAACGCACTCGATCTAAAATATATTAAGCAGAACTCTCAAAAAAGTTTCTCTGAGATTAACTATAATTTGTTTCACTTTTGTGATTGTCTCCAAAATGTCACATATCAACCAGAGGCGAGAATAAAAATCGTCAGACCAGGAATTCTTTTGTTTGAGTCAAATTCTTCCTTAGATCCATTGGGGCAAACAGATACCAGTGGATGGTACATAAAGATACTTTTCAGAGAAGATGAGGCCAAAGTAAAATGAGGTCCCCAGAGGGTGAATTTAGTAAATGAGGTCCCCAGAGGGTGAATTTAGTAAATGAGGTCCCCAGAGGGTGAATTTAGTGATGATACCTGGCACCATATTTTCAGGCCTGGTTGTGATGCATTCAAGCCTTGAAATAGTGTGTCTGTCATTTGCAGAATGAGGTTCCCAGAGGGTGAATTTGGTGATGCTAGCCTACTATGAGGGGTAGCATCACTAAATTCACCCTCTGGGGACCTCATTCTGCAAATGACAGGCACACTATTTCAAGGATTGGATGCTTTCCATGAATATGGCAGTACTCTGAATGAATGAAATTTGAGACGAGAAACAAAATAGAAGAAACGGATGGAGAAACGAAGCAACTAAAAGCAACAAAAAATAAATTTAAAATATTTATTTCATGAAAATCAACAGAAGCGTACAGTAGCGTGTGCGTGAAACAACAATGCACGTCAAACATAACGTCTCGCATGCTTGAAGTTTTATAGCGGTATAAACAACAATGCACGTCAAACATAACGTCTCGCATGCATGAAGTATTATAGCGGTATGTGAGATTAATTCTACATCCATTACTTATACTGAAGGGATCATTGCCATCATGAAACAGAGAATGAGCACACAATCATTCAAAATGTGGTAAAAAGTATTAATGCTTCTATCATCATGGGGAAAGCGTGCACATTTTTTGGTCCTACTTGATGCCATCATGTGCTAAATAATTTCAATATTCACAATCAATCTTGAGAGATTGTTATTGGAAATAATGTGAATTGCTTTTATTTCGTTGGCACTAATTTTCGTAGTTTATCTTAAAGATGCATAATCCGAATTAACGCTCGCAAATTACTATTTCATTGGCTTCGGGGGTAAAAATATTTGATTCGAGCCGAGGAACCCACCAATCAAAGGTCAGAGTGATCAGATATCGATGTTTGAAATCTATTATTTTTCCCCACCGATAATTTTAAGTGGCCCAGTAAACAGCCAACGAGAAGACGGTCTCGGACCAAATTGCGGATGAAGATGGATAACTTTAAAATCAAGTGGCCTTTTTATAACAGATATATCACATACCGGCAATATTTCATTGAAACAAAATGTTGATAAATAACATGTTTTGGGCAACTTTATACTATAGTTGACTGTGGTTAGCATTATTTTTGGGCAATTACTGGATAACTGAAGCAGCATTTCAAAATTTGTTGTTGTTGTTAGAATCTGATATGGGGACCATCGATTCGGAATTAAAGGTCATGATGCAATCAGTGCTTAATAGCTAATGCTTCATTTCACACCCTGGCCAGGTAGTTATTGTTTTTTGTGACCTGCACGTGGTAAAACACCTTAATTAATCCTTCCATGATTGGAGCTTCCTGAATTTTTGTGAAAAACCTGTACCAATGCATTCTCTTATATATGAGAGTCTCCCAGGGAGTCTTGAATATATAAGAGAATACATTGGCCTAACAATATCTACCTTGATCTTATAAGCCAGTGCATTCTCTTATATATGTGAGGCTCCCGATGCAGATTCGCATATATAAGAGAATACACTGGCACAGGATCTTTAATGCTGCACCAGCACAGCTTCCATCATGAAATGTTGCAATCTTAGTTTGGGAGTATTAAATTCAGTTAATCCAGCTTTTTGTTTTCAGGATACGAGAAGCTCATATTGAGTGGATTCAGTCATTTTCACAGCACACTCACCAGTGTAGCATTATTATTTAAACACAAGTGGACACTCGCGCACAGTGAACATGACACTCAAAGAAGTCAACTTTAAAACTATTTCATTGTTGTTAAATCTACAAGAGACCATATTTAGCTATAGGTTGTTCTGTTGTCGGTTGTGACATGGATGGCAAAAATAATTTCCCTTTTGATGATATGACAAGCATAGCATCGGATGCTTCATTCAATGTGCTTATCTTCAATATAAAATAAAAGCCAAAGCATAAAAGAATGTATGCAAACTTCCAGATCCCAGTTTGAATTTTGAAATTCATTCGATCGCAAACACAACCAAATCAAGCCCACTTTTAACACAAGATAAATTTGTTTATGAAATTGAATTTTAAGGATATTAATATTTGTATTCTTGACCCAATGAACTGGATAGATAGATGCTTTATCGTCAAACTGCTACAGTAATGCCCTAATTAATCGACTCCTTTAACCACAGCAGAATTATGGGTAACTTTTCAGGATTTAGTCGGAAATATGTCTTGTTGCCATTCATCGGAAAGCTCTCGGGGAGAGCTTTCCGATGAATGACAACAAGCCATATTTCCGACAAGCCATAATTCTGCTATGGTTAAGAGGTCAATTACTTAGGGCATTACTGTAGATGCTTTATCGTCAAACTGCTACGTGTACAAATAAAATTACCCATAATTCTGCTATGGTTAAGAGGTCAATTACTTAGGGCATTACTGTAGATGCTTTATCGTCAAACTGCTACGTGTACAAATAAAATTGGCAATACAAAGTATAGCTGGGTACAGCTCCGCGACTTGGTTGAACATAAACTCTAAGCCATCATTGTCACACCATGTTACCTTCCATCCACCACAATAACTGATAAGGGGGACTGTACACTAAATCCAGCCATTTATGGGACCATCTCCTTTTACACTCAGCATATATGCAACAAATGGAGCCATGGATTAGTGCAAAATACACTTGTATGCTCTATGAACGATGCCAATAACATGGTAATTATAATGAAAATGAATTTATGACTAGATTCATAAACTCATTTTCATTATAAGTACCATGTTGTTTACATTGTTCATAGAGCACATGAGTGTATTTATTTTGCACTAATCCATGGCTCAAATTCATTCATTTGTTGCATATATTCTGTTTGAGTATAATAGGAGATGCCCCCATTAGAATGGCTGGATTTAGTGTACAGTATACCTTTAAGGTTTGTCTTTCATCTGATATGTATTTGCTTGAGCCATGTTTTTCACCGGAGAAGCATTAAGGGGTTTAATAGCTCTAGCAGTAGATTCAGAATTAACTATACTCGAGTGTCATGGGTCATTCATATAAGCACAATACACATATATACATTATCATTAATAATTCACCCTTCTCATGATTATCCAATATATACAACTAGTATTCACTCCAGGTATTAATAGAAAATAGACACGATTATGAGTAAGGTACAGGGTTAACGGAGCTAAATAAATTTGAATATTTCTTATTTTTAATGTGACAATCACAATTGCTTTATATGGTCCTGTTTAAATATCCCATTATTTAGTCAATTTTTACTATTAAAAGTCTACGTCTACAAATTATCTCTTGGTTCTTTGTGAGTTGAATCCCTTGATATAGTTAGACAAAATAAATTTCCTTTTGTATTTTTCACTGCAGTAATTAAAATTTTCACAAATTCTTCATTATTTTATGAGAGGTGGTAATAAAATACATCGAGTTTTAATTTTGCTCTACATGTCGGAAGGCAGTAAATAGTTGGAGTGTACAGTACCATGAAACAGACTGGATATGTGAATTCTACCCTAGCACTATAAAGCAACTGTCACCCATTAATAAATTAAATAGTTTATAAGGATACTATTGCAACAATGAATTCACGATTTAAATGAATAAAATGAATACATATAAAATGAAGTATAGGAAGTGGTAGGATTGAGCATATGGTGAAAATATGCTCATAACGCACCATCGAGGTTTAGTTCTATTATAAGAACGGGTAGGAGAGATCATATGGTGAATACATGCTCATAACGCACCGTCGAGGTTTATTTCTATTATAAGAACTTGTAGGAGTGAGCATATGGTGAATACATGCTAATAACGCACAGTCAAAGGGTTAGTTCTATCAACCTAAAAATCATGTTAGCAAATGGAGAACTTCCTTGTCTGAGGATTTTAACATAATAAAGATGGGATATCTCTTGCTGAACAATCTGTACAGATTAAGATTTATAAAATAATACTTTTGGGACAATTTGGGTCAGGAAGTCAACAGGAACTTTTCAATGGGATATAACTTTCATTTCCAAATTTTTGCTATATAAACTGAGACACAACTTGTGGCTATTTTTAGAACATTACACTATTCAGCTGTCATGCGTGTTTGATTTTCAATTGAAAGTTTATCTTTGTAAGTGAAATATGTGCAACACAATTTTATGGGCATCATAATGCAATCATGCGTTTCTCATAAATATTTTTGATGTTGTTCTTGTGCTGGGAAGAGATAGAGCATCTTTTAAGTTTGGAGTTGAAATAGATTAAAGTGATGCTTTTATGACCTCTTTAGGATCGAAGCCTAATTGTATGTTTACACATATACACAGCATCCGATTTGACTGCACCTGTTATTTTGGAGAAAGAATTTGACAACAAAAATAAGACATGCATCTGATAAAGACAAGAGACAGATATTCAAACTGAGCCTTAAACTAAAGTACATTTAAACACACAAAACTTAGGGCCTTAACCCTTCCATGACTGGAGCTTTCCGAAATTTTGCGAAAACCCTGTGCCAATGGATTCTCTACATTGGCCTATATATTTACCTTGACCTTTGCATACTCTCCTATATGCGAGACTCCCTATGGGAGACTCGTATAGAATAAACTGGCACAGGATCTTTAATGCTGCAGCAGTGCAGCTCCCATCATGAAAGGGTTAATTGCTCCCATGCAAGGAGTAAACTTTTTTGCAAGCTTTTGTATCAACTATGAGCTAAACATCTTGAGCAGACCATTTGCAAGGAAATCTAATTCAAGGAAATTTCAGATGCCTTGCATAATAATACAAAGTGTGTGTGAGTGTTAGTATAGATGTAATATGCAAATATGTTTAATGTGTTTAAATTGACTCAAGAAAGAAATTTTGAACACAATTTGCGACATCCCAGGAGTTTTCCAGAATTTTTATGGGACTTGGTCTTTCAGGTTTTGTAACTCTTTCTATTCTAAATGGATTCTCCCAAGTAAAAAAATAGTGTACATCGGAATGGTCTATTATTAATTTGGAGGGATGTACAGGTAATATAAGCAGACAACAGATAATACAAGTGCAGAATGAGTCCTATTTATTGAGGTAAATGTTGAGATAATAAGTTCAACAAATAGTCGTTTGTTGAACTTATTATCTGAACATTTCTTGCAGGATAACTACTCATTAATGAGTATTTAGTATAGTAAAGGTTAACCCTTTACCCAACAAACCGACCAAAAACGCCCAAATAAAGCTTCAACAGCCTAAAATATCATCGGTCTGTCTCAATAACACCATACAAATATGGATATCATTGGAACCAGTTCATTGACCACATTGTGATGGTTACAGTTATGCCCTGTGCCAATGCATTCTCTTATATATATAAGAGAATGCATTGGCCTAAAAAACACTTTTTACCATTTTTTCTTATAATATTTTCTACATTCTTTGACAATTTGATCATTTTTAATATGTGTTAAGCCAATGCATTCTCTTATATATGCGAGGCGACCTATGGTCGACTCGCATATATAAGAGAATGCATTGGCACAGGGCCGTTCTGTTGGGTAAAGGGTTAAGGGAGTATAGGTGAGGGAATCCTGGTAGATTGAGATAAAGTTTGAGTTGAATAGATGAGCATCATATCGTAATAAGAGTTAAAAGTAGGGACAAACTAAGATACCATATACTTTATCATGACAATTAGAAAGGTGTAAGATTTTCATGAAGACCTGATGGGTACCAAGATATGTGATTTTGTTTCAATAGTTCTATCTAGTACTAGTTTTGCATCGAATTACCCATTCCAATATAGTGAGACAGGTATGCTTCAAACGATTTCTTTGCAACATTTCGCACCAGTTTTTCTTGAATATTGAGTCGTCAGTGAGTATTAAACGAGGCCTCGACCCGTGCATAACACTACACACTCAGTGTCTATGCAGAGTTTATCAACATATTAGTTCAATTAACATTGGACATGATCTGCCACTACAAATTATGGGATATTATAGTTTGTTTGTGTGAAATTTTTCTTTATGACATAGCTACCTTCCTAACTGATTACTAAGTTAGGAAATCATGGGTAATCAAAAGATGATTGGTGCAAGACCAGGCACTGTATATATAAATGAGAACAGAAAGCATCTTATGAGTTAATAGTATCCTAGAAATCTTCTTTTTTTTGCGATGACAAAAACATTCTGAAATTCATTCCAAATTGAGTTGTTACATTTGTGAGAGTTCATAAGACACAGCGAAAGACACACAGTATGAGAACAATAGAGGACACTCACCAAACTAGCAACTATTTAATATGAGGTATTACATAAATAGCAATAAAAAGTTACCCTAAAACTAGCCAACACCTTCATTAATTCACTATTAAATTTCGACTGAAAACCGAAGCCAAGTTGTAAATTACACTAAGAACTAATCTAGCTCAGCCCTCGAAATTAGGAAAAATGTCCCATTATAAATTCCACATGCTACCACGACATCGCTTACTGCTGTTATAAATTCCACATGCTACCACGACATCGCTTACTGCTGTTATAAATTCCACATGCTACCACGACATCGCTTACTGCTGTGGCCAATTTCAAGGACTGCTAGCTGTAAAGCAACTGCTTGCACATTACAGAAAATTTTATCTTTCATGAAAGGCCAAAATAAAAAAGACCTGTGTTTCTGGTGACCCGCCTGCCCCTATTCCGGCGCCCCCGAACATTTTCATGTTATCGATTTGCAAAATTAGTACGCATCTGATTTTATTTTCCTTGTAAACTGATTCATTTCCAAAAAAATGGACACATCGCGTGTACTGTTAAAACGGAAATTATACCGCACTTCAGTTAGGTCACAGCTGAATCAAATTGATTTTTTCATTTTATTCAATAAAACAATAAATTACACTACATGTATGTTCTAATATTATGTAGTTAGTTTTATTATTTTATAGTACATTACAAACAAGGAGAAGAAGTCCAGGAGAGGGGGTATTCATATTTATTTTGAGCAAAGTTGAAAATAAAATGAAAAGCCACCCGCCCGTCCCTATTTTTTTCTTGCATGTCCAGGCATGTCACCAGAAACACAGGTATATTTTTTGTTGGCCTAACTATAATTAGATAGCTTATATACTACTTGTGGGTGATCCTTAGCAAGTTGTGAGTGGTGTACTGTACACCATGATTGGAGATTTCTGAAAGTTTGCGAAAACCCCGTGCCAATGCATTCTCTTATATATACAAGTCTCCCATGGGGAGCCTCGCACATATAAGAGAATACATTGGCCTAACAATATTTACTTTGACCTTGTAAGCCTGTGCATTCTCTTACATATGCAAGGCTCCCTATGGGAGACTCGCATATATAAGAGAATGCACTGGCACATGATCTTTAATGCTGCACCAGCGCAGCTCCCATCATGAAAGGGTTAATTAAAACTCATTGATTCAGCTGTATTTGAGAAATGTGTGGATAATTAATTAACAAGTTCTCATATGGATTCCCCCCTTGATTTATGAGTTTATCTATTAACTCACTAAATATTGGCATTATCAGGGACCAGCCAAGAGGGCAACTTGGGAGAATCTTCTCCATAAAATGTGCCATTTCTCCCTATCTTTGTCCCAGGGAGAAGTGACTTCTTTCTGATATACCAGTATGCATATGGGCCAACATCACATATAAAGGATATCTACTGATTATAATGGTGTTTTACTCACTATACTGGTTTATAATTGGGCTGTGGTATTGCATAATACCTATTGGATCATAGAAGGGTGATGTTGGGGTGTAAATTGAACTTGTAATCAGTTTTGATAATTTTTTCTTACATTCTTTGTCAATTTTGATAATTTTTTCTGACATTCTTTAACAATTTTTATTTGTTATTTATTGTTATTCTTTAGCAATTTTTTATTATATTTTTCATTTTTTCTTACATTCGTTAACAATTATAAAAAATAATATAAAATTTGTTAGGCCAATGCATTCTCTTATATATGCGAGGCGACTATGGTCGACTCGCATATATAAGAGAATGCATTGGCACAGGGCTTTCGCAAAAATTCCGGAAGCTCCAGTCATTAACAACCAGTATGCATATGTACCAACAGCATATTTTACCAAAAGAATATTTTCTGATTATAATGATATTCATACTCACTTTAATGGTTTTATAAAAGGGCTCTTGTGTTGCATAATACTTACTGGATCATAGAAGGGTGATTTTGGGGTGTAAACTTCAGCCATTGTTATTCCCCCCCCCCCCCCCCCCCCCCCCCCCCCCCCCCCCCCCCCCCCCCCCCCCCCCCCCCCCCCCCCCGATAACAATCCACTTCTCCCTGTTAACCCTTTACCCAACAAACCGGCCAAATAAAGCTTCAACAGCCTAAAATATCTTCGGTCTGTCTCAATAGAACCATACAAATATGGATATCATTGGAACCGGCTCCTTGACCACATTGTGATAGTTACAGTTAGCCCTGTGCCAATGCATTCTCTTATATATGCGAGTCGACCATAGGTCGCCTCGCATATATAAGAGAATGCATTGGCCTAAAAACAATCTTTTTCTTACATTCTTTAACAATTTTATAATTTTTAATGTGTTAAGCCAATGCATTCTCTTATATATGCGAGGCGACCTATGGTCGACTCGCATATATAAGAGAATGCATTGGCACAGGGCCCTTCTGTTGGGTAAAGGGTTAACCATTTAGGGAGAAGTGACTTCTCCCAATTTGAAACCTCTAGACTGGTCCCTGGGCATCATGTAATGTTATCCAATCACATGTTGATTCCACAAACGATCTGTGAATTGATAATTTCCGCAGAGGTCTTGAAATTACAACACATGCAATCTACATAACACAACATGATTAAAATATTGGTTTAAATATATATACATAAAATAAAATTAGCGTAATGCTAGTTTGGTGAGTGGTGAGAGAGAACATTCGATCTTACATATTAATAAACATTATGAATAAATAACAGATTGGAAGTGATAAATGGAATAGTGGCACAAGACCAGTCTCTTCAAAAAGATTGGCGATAAATATTCAGATTTACATCTCTTGGAACTTCCATTCATATATATATATCAAATTATGGAGGCACCGACTCAGTATGAGTGTTCATTGCTTCAAATATGCTTACTTTATTTCTTATCGAAACGGCCATGTATCCTTCAGAATGACACATTGAGATGTCCCTCAACTCAACTCAAGCTTGAAAATCAGTCCCATTTTTTGCCCATGTCGGGGTTCGAACCAGCACCAACCTCATCTAGCCCAGACTGTGATGATCTTATCCATGACCTAACCAATTCGGCTACGGGGATATCCTTAAAAGGAAGCCCTTTAACCGAGAGTTGTGAAGAGTATCATCTGAACATGGGATCATATATTGAATTCACACATGCAATTGTGCTGTGGAACATTGGTTGGTTGAAATTACAGTAATGCCCTAAGTAATCGACTCCTTAACCACAGCAGAATTATGGGTAACTTTTCAGGATTTAGTAGCTCTCACTGAGTAACATGATGTCGCATGTCCCTACTTGCTTTCAAATTTTAATTAAGAGCTACAAGAATAACATTGGGAATTGGCGCTAAATCCTATTTTAATCTGCCAGTTGACTGTATATATAAGTACTGGATGTTGCTCCTATTGCGTTCCGTAGAATATGGATGCAAGTCTGACATGCATGGAACCTTCAAGATTGGTTATATTTAAATTGTAAGACTAGAGGTCATCTCTCCCATGCTTTCCCAGCATAGTTATAAAGATTAATATTCAGAACACAGGCAAAATATTAACCCTTTACCCAACAAACCGGCCAAAACCAGCCAAATAAAGCTTCAACAGACTAAAATATCTTGGGTCTGTCTCAATAAAACCATACAAATATGGATATCATTGGAACCGGCTCATTGACCACATTGTGATAGTTACAGTTAGCCCTGTGCCAATGCATTCTCTTATATATGCGAGTCGACCATAGGTCGCCTCGCATATATAAGAGAATGCATTGGCCTAAAAAAAATCTTTTTTTAACACTTTTTAACATTTTTTCTTACATTCTTTAACAATTTTATAATTTTTAATGTGTTAAGCCAATGCATTCTCTTATATATGCGAGGCGACCTATGGTCGACTCGCATATATAAGAGAATGCATTGGCACAGGGCCATTCTGTTGGGTAAAGGGTTAAAAGGCAATATACTCACTGCAATCTAGCAGATATTATCTCCAAGATTTTATCAGCCGATATTTATTACTGCTTGCTGTTCAGCCTTAGGAACTGAGAAAAAGATGCCTGGGCAATATTTTTGCCTCGGTGGAAGAAAGAGGCTTAGGCAATAACTGATTTTACCGAGAAAATTTTGCAACATTTGCCATTTACTTTGATGGTACTATATCAGGCATGCCCTCTGTATTTGGAAATTAATTGTTATGTCACTTTCGTGCCTGTTCTTAGAAATCGAATATGAATGTAAGTTCTAGATTTAAATATGAAATATTATCGCGAGGTTTTAAAGGGACTGGCACACGAGCTATGTCATTCTAACCACCATATCACCAGCGGCATCCACACTCCGCATTTACTCCTTTTTAAGGAATGATTTATCAGAAACAGACACCCGACGCCATTCTCTATCTCTATGACCTCTTGATACGTGAAATGATCCACAACGAATATCACATGATCCGGAAGAACGGAAGTTTCCGCTGGCATGGATGAAGGCGAGAATATAATTTGATACACATCCAATCGAATGTGAGACAAGCTAAAATCAAAGTGGTCGACTCAAATACTCAGTACTTGCAGTCCGTCCGCGTATACTAAGATCACCATATGATCTCCTACTTTCCTGAAAGAGAAAAAGGTGAAACAAACATTAAATATTATTAGGAATATTTAAAGGAACTCAATCCGAATTAACGCTCACAAATTACTATTTCCTTGGCTTCGGGGGTAAAAAATATTTGATTCGAGTCGAGGAACCCACTCATCAAAGCTAGGAGTGATCAGATTTCGATGTTTGAAATCTAATATTTAAATTTTAAGTGCCCAGTAAACTGTCGACAAGAAGAACTTATCTGACCAGATAGCGGATGAAGATCGATAACTCTAAAATCCAAACAAAACGTTGATAAATAACAGGTTTTTGGACAATTTTATACTATAGTTGACTGTGGATTGCATTATTTTTGGGCAATTAATCTACTCTGATAACTGAAGAGGCATTTCAAAAAATGTTGTTGTTGTTGGAATCTGATCGGATTGAGTACATTTAAAGTGATGTGAAACACTCCGTAAGGGTGATCAAATAGAAATTGAGAATAATCTTGCTCAAAATAGTTATTTGTTATAAATATTAATCCAAGTTGACGATACACACCGTCATTCTTATATATTAATTAAATGCAATGACTCTCAATGGCGAAATAATTTGTGTTAGATTATCGCCGATAGTTGCATCCAAATCGAGATGTAAATATTTACAATTGGGCGTAGTTCAGACAATGTTTGCTATGGAGCGGTATGGTCGATTTCTTTGAAATTTTCGGGGGTGGTAGTAGAATGCTACCTTCCCCAGGTTGGCATGGCGCCTGAGTACTAATTTATAAATTTCACACATCCGAACAAATCCATAATATGTGACCCGCCATATCAAATCCAGTCGTAAGTCAGGATTTTTTTTACCCTGCGCCAATGCATTCTCTTATATATGCGAGTCGACCATAGGTCGCCTCGCATATATAAGAGAATGCATTGGCCTAACAATTTTTTACAATTTTAATAATTTTTTCTTGTATTCTTTAACAATTTTATAATTTCACCCATACAGAGCCCCAGACAAACATGAGCAGAGGACACTCTTCTATATGCTTCTATATATGTGTGGGGCTCCCTGCAGGGTATTGGATGTTTTTTATTTTATGTCCTAAAAATTGTAAGAAACATTTATTTAAAAAAAATGATAAAAAATTGTTAGGCCAATGCATTCTCTTATATCTGCGAGGCGACCTATGGTCGACTCGCATATATAAGAGAATGCATTGGCACAGGGTAAAAAAAAACTTACGACTGGATTTGATATGGTGGGTCATAAATGTCTTTAAAGGAATCTTTCAATTTTTTGTTTATGCAAAGTATGAAAATAGTGCATTTTATTGAAGGGTATCTCACTGTGTCTGTTGGGCACATTGAGTTCGGACGGCGACAGTGACATACACCTCAATAAAACATACTCAAACTACATTCATTTCTTATATTTATATAGCTTTTCTCGCTGAAGCGATTCAAAAGTTTGCAGCATAAAAAAAGTGGCTTTCTGCTAAGGTTTATTAATTTTCTCAAGCGGCTTAATTCGAAAATTGTCTTAATCAGGTCTGCAATGACTGGACAAAACCTGTGTCCATCATTTTATGGTCGTTCATGAATATACCAAAGAGCATAATTATTATCCATCGCAAAAATAATATTTATGGCATAAATAAAATACACCCATAGTAGCCGAGAATACCAAATTTTCATCACGACTGGAATTGTGGTTTTAACTACGAGCCTTTTAGAATAACAATATCATGAGTGGTAAAAATTTTGTACTCTCGGCTACTATGGGTGTATTTTATTTATGCCATAATTATTATTTTTGCAACACCCAGAGTAATTTGGTTAAATTTTGCACAAAATATTGGCAGCTTCTTTCCTTGGCTAAAAAATAGCTGATGGAATTTCTTTTTGCTTCGGCTCAGCCGATAGCTGTCGCTAATTAACAGGGCAGTAATATCACTTGTGTTTGAGATGTGGCCGCATAAATACGTACTGATAACTTATCTTCTTTGCTACTTATGCTGTTGAGCATTGACATGGAACTTGCTCTTTTCATGCTGAAAATAGAGAAATTACAATGTAATTTTCAGAAAGGTACAAAATTTTATATTAAAATTCCAATTGAGTAGGTCATATCCCAAAGTCAATTCTGAAGTATATATTATGCTTTATAAATCATTGTGCTTTGTCATCTATATATATGTGATGTAAAGAAATGAACAAAAGAAACTATAGATAAAGAATACAGATGCCAAAGGTGTCCAAAGTATAAAAGACTATATAAAAAAGGTATTGGTTCGTTATTGGTTCTTTTAATTCTTGTTTATACTATGATAGGGCATTTACTATATGTGAACATAAATAGAATAAACATTTACTCTATTCGGCACTAACTATGTATAGTGGTACAACCCATATATATATAGATTATTGTTTATTTTTTAATAACATAGTATATGTTTGACCGTATGCAGATGTTAGCCATATTAGGCGATGGCGAGTTCATTTTTGTCAATTCAAATCCAGTTGACACAAATTCAAAGGCAATTCCTACGACATGTACATGAACTTGAGGATAGGACTTAACAAAAGCCCCTAAGCTTGTTGCCCAATCCTCTTTTGAACACTTAAAAATTATATGTCATGTATTTATTGTTTGTAATTCTGTTCTGTTTAGTTCAAATAAAATATTGTTTAAACCAACTTGAGCGAGTTACATAAATATGAGGGGTTCATAAGGGGGTAAAAGAATCGGGCTCTCGTCACATTTTATGGAATTATAAGCGCTCATACATGATCATGGTATAAACAAATAAATACAATGTTGAGATTGCCAGTCTACCCCACGACCCTTGGCAAGTGGGGTAGACTGCCAATCTCATGTTAGGGCCCTGCGAATCGATTCGATGCGATTCAAAATTGTTCGTCTGATTCGATTCGAAATCGGCTACCATGATTCGGATTTAATCGAATCTTTGGTGACAGGTGCATTTCTGTGCTTTCTACAGACCACAATGCTGTACACACATGTATTTTTGTAAACATTGTCCATAAGTGTAGCGAAAAATACTGCACTATTCAACAAAATGAAACAGGCATCACGCAGTATGCTTGTCTGTATTTACGTTGACATTGGTTCTCTCATGCATGTATGCTCTTCTCTGTACTCAACGATTGCTAAGGCACAGAAAATGCACAGAGGTCTGTAAATATGCGCATAATCTGCGCATACTACACTACATCAACGATCACCATGCGGTTTTCGCCAGGCAATTTTAGGTGTTTCTTCCAAGTTCTATGTATTGAAATCGATTGGCTCAGTAAAAATGATTCGATTCGAATAATTTGCCTGATTCGATTCGAGATTCGATTAGAAATGAAAACACCTGATTCGCAGGGCCCTATCTCACGTCTTGTGTACATTTGCTTTTAAAACACACTATCCGTATAATTATTCAATATGGGGTTAAAGGTGCTCATACAGTATCCAACTTGTGGGAATTGTTGAAGAAATCTGCAGAGAATCGAATTTAACCCAGCTGGTTAACCAGAAAGTTTATTATAAGAATGCATGACAAACATATTTACCATATATTGAAGAACTATCCTGATTTATTTTATTATCAGTCTCAAGCCATTTGATCACAAATAAAATTTATTACAAGAGATTAAACTAACAGGATTTCTGATTAACTTTCTGTACTGAATGGATGTATACATTGGAGCAGTCTATTATTCATCAGTGGGGGTGTTCAGAAATTAAAAGCAGATGACAGATAAGAGAAATTGCAGAAGGAATCTTATTCATTGGAGGGAAATATTCAGATAATAAGTTCAACAAACAACCTATAGTTGTTTGTTGAACTTATTATCTGAACATCTCCTAAGGGATAACTACTCACCAATGAGTATAGAAAGTATAGAAAGGGTTAAATAGTAGCAACAGCATGAATTGTGGACCGGACACTGACAAGACTTGGTCCAATCAAAAGCAGGTTGGATAGGGAGGAAAATAAATCTACTCAAATATAATCAACAAGATCTTAAGTGTTTTCTAAGAGTTCAGTCATCTGTCCAGAACAATTACGGTAAGATAGAATTTCATAAATAGAGGATATGAAATGAGTGTTTCTCTCATATGATATTTATGAAACGAGTCTAAGAATTTTCAGTTTTCTCGAACCTCTGGCGAGAGAAAACTGAAAATTCGTGACGAGTTTCATAAATATCATATGAGAGAAACACGAATTACATATTCTATTTATCATATGACACCTATAAATTGATTATGATGTCCAAAACGCACACAAATCACTAAATAGCTATATGACATCGGCAGCAAAAGGTTAATGTGACGTCACTTCATTGCACCGGAAGCCCAATTACACCTGGTGAACTAGCAGAAATAATATGCACGCGAAGATATAGTGCGCTATTCTGTTCTCAGTTTGTGACATTATATCGTATGTTTATTAGATAAATACGAATTACATATTCTATTTATCGTATAACAATGTCCAAAACTATATATTTCAAGATTATAATTGCGAGAATTTCGGCATCGCATTGATTGACGCGCACAAATTTGACCTGCATTTAGTTAGAGATGCGGCTCGGCCCCGGCTGCCATTCAGCCAATCAGAACACACTTTTTGTCAACAAACCAATCAAATTATCGGAAGGTGATATGAACTAGTAATTGATATGAAATTGATTTATGACATACTTTCCAACGTAAATAATGATTGAGTCATATGATAAATAAGAATATGAACTTTCTTGATTAAGAAAATAAAATAGAATTTGCATGACAGGCATGCTCTGTCCGATCACCGCATTTGATGTTTATTGTTATAGACATTAGGGCATCAAACATCAGTTTTATTGGTTTATTCACAATAACCAGAATAAAACATCACCATTGACATTTCCGGTCTGAAAATATGGTGCAGGATATTTGCAGAATGAGGTTTCCAGAGGGTGAATTTAGTGACGCTACGCCGAATCGGGCTAGCTTTCACTAATTCACATTCTAGGGACTCTCATTCTGCTTAGGCCTTCTCATGGAAACTTCTTTTTAAAGTTCGTTCTTTTTTAGAGTAGTCTCTCTATATCCCAAAATTAGCAAACAACACATTGCATAATCGAGGTGCCCAATGGGTGTACATCACCATCTGGGATCTTTAGTCTGAGTTTAGGTCTCCCATAGCAGATGAGCAAGCCTTGAAATAGTGTGTCTGTCATTTGCATAATGAGGTCCCCAGAGGGTGAATTTAGTGATGCTACCCCGCATAGCAGGCTAGCATCACCAAATTCACCCTCTGGGGACCTCATTCTGCTTACATCCTAGCAGCAGAATGAGGTTCCCAGAGGGTGAATATGGTGATGCTAGCCCGCTATGCGGTCTGAGGACCTCATTCTGCAAATGACAGACACATTATTTCAAGGCTTGCAGATGAGGCCATGCAGAATGATGTCCTGATGATACTAGTCTGCTACGCGGGGTAGCATCACTAAATTCCCCCTCTGGGTACCTCATTCTGCAAATGTCCGGCATTATATTTGCAGGCATGTGCATGTTGGAACTAAACCACTATCAATGAGTGAGCGAAATAATCCCCATTTGTATTAAACAGATACACATATTGGGGATCGAAGCATCTTCATCATCGCAGACAATTTATGACAGGCTAAAGCATTATGCGCTTGCGAGCAAACGGGGGGCCCCTATCACACGCAATAATCAGCTAGAATCACTGTTCCTGACAACCTATTCCAGACAATATATCATTGAATATTGGTAGATTAAGTCTGGGATATCTGTTGAGTCATTAACTTTCCAATATTGATTAATGTTGTATTCAAACGAGTTAGCAGGATATTGCCTTGTTTTGCAGAGTACATAATCAAGGCTTGAAATAGTGTGTCTGTCATTTGCAGAATGAGGTCCACAGAGGGTGAATTTAGTGATGCTACCCCGCATAGTGGGCTAGCATCACCAAATTCACTCTCTGGGAACCTCATTCTGCTGACGTGTAAGCAGAATAAGGTCCCCAGAGGGTGAATTTGGTGATGCTAGCCCACTATGCGGGGTAGCATCACTAAATTCACCCTCTGGGGACCTCATTCAGCAAATGACAGGCACACTATTTCAAGGCTTGTACATAATAGCTTAATGGTTGCATAAGTGAGAAGGACTAAATTATGTAAAAATCACTATCTGATATTACCCTGTTTTACCGTAATTTTCCTGTATCAATATTAATGAATAATTCTGTTCTAATATGATCACCCCTGTTAACACTTTGATGACTGGAGCTTGATGAATTGAGAGTATGAAAATCATCAATGGGGCCCCTTTTTTGAAAACCTGATGGCGATTAACTATACCCAATTTCATGGTGATTCAGTAACCCATGGTGTATTTCTGCAGACAGAAAAATAAATTAACATTTTTAAATAAACAAAGAATAACTCTGGAAATGAATTTAGAAGGACGTCTTTCTGGCATGACGCGAAGCAGAAGGTAAAGTGCTGGAAAGTGGTACTGCTGGAACAGCACAGGAAAATCATGTGATGAAAACGTGGTGATGGTCTATATTTGAATGCAATTAAAATATGTAACCTGTGATTGCTGATGATGGACAGTTGTATTTGTATTTCTCTGCGAAAAAAGAAAGGAACAATGGTTTAAATTGTTTTGCAAAATGACAAGAAGTCATGGGTAATTTAGGAACACAGGAACGAGTTAAGTAAGAAAATAAACTATATGTTCACTGCATGGGCCCTGCTAATATCGCAGAAGAAATAAAGAAGTAAATTGCTGAAACTGGTTTAAAATTATATCCAGTAAAAGAAATAAAAATGAAAATTTCAGGCAAACTTTGAAATATTAACTGGAGCTTTATACCAGGATTGTCACAATGTCGAATGACGCCATGAAATCAAGTGTCAATTTTCCTACCCCTGACTCTCTGAGGTGAAGAAATTCATACTTAGCAGGAAACAAACCAGTTTGACTGTTGTGGACGGCTTATGACAGCCTAACGAGCAATGTACCTCACCTGACAAACATAGTGTACATTGGAGCAGACACCTGACAAATCATCCGAGATGTGAACAGCTGATAGCCAATATTACAAACATGGTGTACATTGGAGCAGAGATCCTTCAGTCGTCCGATATGTTAACAGACGATAACCAATATTACAAACATGGTGTACATTGGAGCAGAGACCCTTCAGTCATCCGATATGTTAACAGACGATAACCAATATTACAAACATGGTGTACATTGGAGCCTATGTTGTCAACACACTTTATAGTTGTATTTGACTAGACACTAGAATAATTTTTTCGAGGTATGATCATTCGAGATGTGATCCAATAACCAATATGGCATATATATTGTACTTACCCTCCTTCGCCTGAAGACTTTCCTTTCAGTTTTTGTATCAACTTTGCACTGCTACGCTTAATTGATGCTTGCAGTTTGGAAAAAGAGCCACTACGTTTTAATTTACCCGTCTGTAAACAGATGATGACATAGCAGACACACATCACGTCTGATGTAAAACCAACCAATGAGAGACATTACGATAATACTCACAATGTTTTCCAAATTTTAATAAGAGGTCTAATCCAGAACCAGTGCAGCTCTGTGCAAAAAGAAAAAAAATGAAAGTTTCTCGTAGTGAGTGAAAGAACGGATTTAATTTGCAGTGGATTATTTAGCAGCATACAAGGCAAAACCCCTGGTTAAGTGGCCCTGCTAACTTGTTATGATGTTGGTGGGTCCTGCTGAATTGCTATGATGCTGGTAGGTCAAAATTATGCTGTTAGGATAAAGTACCATTATTTTTTCTGTCAATTTATTGTTTTTTTTTTGCTAATTTGAAATGACTGGAGGATAAGTCATTATGTGTATAAAACATTCTAAAACATATACATCGTAAAATAATTTAGTGATGGCTGTGTTGGTTGTTGGACACTGACCATAATCAAAATTGCTATATTTGTCAGTTTTGCAAGCACCAACACAGCCATTATTAAAATATAAAAAAAAATATATATGTTCCACAAACACTGATTTTTTCTCAAATCACTCAGATTACCAAAGACTGCAAAAATGAAATTTTATAAAAAATAATGGTTCTTTTTCACAACTGCATCATTTTTGCCCCACCAGCATCATAGCAATTCAGCAGGACCCACCAGGATCATATCAAATTAGCAGGACCACTTAACCAGGGGGTGAGCAAGACACTTAAAATTTTGACTGTTTTTATGATACCATCATGTGTGAAATGGCTCAGTAGCTCTGAATGCAACTAACACACAAAGAATTTTCAGCACAGTCACTTTGGGAAGTTATATTTTTTTTCGCAAATAATTATAGACTCATTTTAGAATTTTGTCCTTTGGATAAAAAAAAAAATCTTTTTGAAACTAAAATTTCATAAAAAATATGTGAAATCAACGGATAAATGTCTCTCATTGGCTGAATAACCAAATCAACAATACATCACATTATAAAACGTTCACAAAAATGAAATCATCCAAATTAAACAAAATCTTTTCACAGACATCAGGCAAAATGATGTACTATATATCTCATCACAACATTATTAGGTTTTCATCTGTATTCCAATTTCTACCTTGAAAAGGAAATTCACATACATGTATTAAATTCAGACTGTATTTCTCGACACTAAAGACCTATTGTATTCACTTGGCCTAGAAATTACATATCAAATAAGAAACTTGTTTTCTTTGTCTGATCTGATGACCTGTCTTTCATATGAATTGATCTGTATTGGTATTGCCCAGTCAACAAAGACAAGCCAGGTATTTTTGTACCCCAATTGAGAAGTCGGGATAGAAATACGGAACTTCCTTTATTAAGAAATAGTTGGAGTGCCATTATATTTATATGATTTGAACCATTAAACTGGAAAAGAAATTTAGTAGATTTATATATCAGAAAAATATTTGGTAATATTTGATCCATGACATTTAGAGAAAACTTTTCTGTTGAGTATATTGGGGAGATGGCCACATAAATGGCTGGATTTAGGTACAGTCTGCTTTGTAATCTGTTCCTCATATTCACATTACTCCATAAATATATTGTTACTGGCCAATCGATGTTTAGTTTAAATTTATAACATCCTTTTTGGTTTGAATCCATATTTAAAGGACCACTTAATTTTAAAATTACATTTATAAAATATATGCCATATTATATACCATTTGAAAGAGGAAGCATTGTAAAAACATTGTATTATCAACTTATCCGGTGTAATAAACTGTGGACATATTGTTTTTGTTGAGTTGCCAACGCGTTTTGTCATCTAGATTGCAGTAAAAATCAGTATTATTTTCAATGCAGGGGAATAACCCTATATATTAAAGATAGAGTTCTTCCCCTTCCATTGAAAATGATTGAATTATGTTGCATTCTTAGATCCAGAGGGGGGGGGGGGGGGGGGGAAGAGTCATTTTATGATTTCAGCACTTTTCTATTTCTCTGTGGGCATCTTCTGAGACACAGATGTTTCAAATAGTGATGAATTATAGTATTTTAATCATATTTTATGGCATAGATTGTTATTAAAACCGTATATCAAGTCACTATAAAAAAAATAATCGGCAATTCGAAAATTAAGTGGGCCTTTAATTTTAACCCTAGCTAACGGTATTCCGAATGCCAATTCTCTGTTATTGAGAACTCCAGATGACAGGGTCTTCTTTAATCTGGATGTCGAATTCCATGCCGAGAGGGGGGGGGGGGGGGGGGAGGGGGGGGTGTCGCCACTGCTTTAACGTGGATGCCAGATTGCATGCCGATGGGGAGGGGTCACTGGTGTCATAGATACTGGGGGAAGGTCGATAGTCTCATATAGAGATCTGAACAGATCATACCATAGCCCAATGATACAAAACGACATCCATTCATTAATTGAAAACACCAAATAGGAAACCCTGGTGAAAGACTTGGAAATTAACAGTTTTCTTGAGAAAAACCTGGTAAAAGACTGTCATAGTGAGTTTTCTTGATATGTACATTCTGACCGACCAATTAGGTTATTACGCCAGAGAAATACAGCCTGGGAGTAAGCAATCCTGCTAATAGTGTGTCTGTAATTCACAGAATGAGGTTCTCAGAGGGTGAATTTAGTTAAGGTATCCCGCACAGTGAGCTGGCATCACCAAATTCACCCTCTGGGACCTCATTCTGCTTGGGCCTCATCTTCTGGGAAATATCTATTGTCGCAAATTAACATTGTTTTTAATGACTTTTTCCCTTCTGGGAAGTTTCTATATTCCCTTATAAATTTGCAAAAGATAAAAGCATAATCGAGGTGACTAATGGGTGAACATCATCAACTTCAACTGGGGAAATTCAATCTGATCTTAGGTCTCCTACAGCAGTAGAGGCCTAAGCAGAATGAGGTCCCCAGAGGGTGAATTTGCTGATGCTAGCCCACCGTGTGGGATACCGTCACTACAATTCACCCTCTGGGGACCTCATTCTGCAAATGACAGACACACTATCCCCAGACTTGGGAGTAAAAAGCAAACAGAAAAACACAGCAGGACTTAATAATCTCCAAACAAAACATTAGTGAATTAATAAGATATAAAACAAAGTGACTGAGGTTCACACAGATTGAGGTTCACCGAGACTGAGGTTCAGAGACTGAGGTTCACTGAGACTGAACACATGATGATCACACCACAAATGATAAATTTCAGGCTAATGATAGGGTGATTTAACTGGTAATAGTGATTCAACAAAAGGCTGGTATGCAGCTTTTAACCCTTTACCCAACAAACCGGCCAAATAAAGATTCAACAGCCTAAAATATCTTCGGTCTGTCTCAATAGAACCATACAAATGTGGATATCATTGGAACCGGCTCATTGACCACATTGTGATAGTTACAGTTATGCCCTGTGCCAATGCATTCTCTTATATATGCGAGTCGACCATAGGTCGCCTCGCATATATAAGAGAATGCATTGGCCTAAAAAAACACTTTTTACCATTTTTTCTTACATTCTTTAACAATTTTATAATTTTTAATGTGTTAAGCCAATGCATTCTCTTATATATGCGAGGCGACCTATGGTCGACTCGCATATATAAGAGAATGCATTGGCACAGGGCCGTTCTGTTGGGTAAAGGGTTAAAGAATCAAATTGTTCTAATATTGATTATTTCTTACCCAAATGACATAGTTTGATGTAATTCAGTCACAATGTGTTGACATTACTTCAGCAAACGTGAGAAAATTATCATATTAGTGTGAAATAACCATGACTTGTATTCTATGTTTTCTTACCCCCCCCCCCTTCTCTGTTAACTAGTATTCAGGATTCATTGGGGTGGGGGGGGGGGGGGGGGTAACACCCTCATGTTAAGGTAGGATGGAAAACAAATTTATAATTATTATATTGTCCTCTTGAACTCAAATCTGAGTCAGCAATGTTAACACCAGTAATTCTGGCAAAACTGATGTTCTGACTCCTGATAAACTAATGTCCATGTTGAGTATGTTTTCAGAGCATAACACACACACATCAGAAATATCAGGCAGTTATTGCCAGTCAGATGAACGTTCCCTGGAGAAATCTAATCCAGTTATCAAGATAGATTGTAAATTAACTTTGGACATTAAATGTTTTTGCATACAATTTTTGTAAACTTTTGGGAACTCCATTGGAAGCCTCAAGGTTCAGAATCTATTGAACATCACAACATCATACATCAATGTGCAAGATCGTCTGCCTAGTGTAGTGTAGAGCTACATTACTTTAGTGACTTCAGATTCTACATGAGTTTTCTGTTAAACTTATACCATTAATAGAGAATACAGATGTGATATAATATTCGGACACAAAGAAAATAGAATAGACAGTATGTGTATTTAACATGAAGCAGGTGTACTCTTCATTCCTGGTGAATATCGGCAGTTTTTATACAGTTAAAGCCACATGGCGGTTTGAGATTAAATACCCAATAATATTTGGTATTTAATTTTTCCCACTATCGATACAGGTCTATAAATACCTGAAGTACCTTTCTATGAGCATCTTACATCCCAGAAGGACGCATTGAAGTCATAAAGGAGAGGCTGTTGTTTAACTCATACATTGGAGATACTGATTAGATAATTTCAGCTTGGATGTTAAAATCCATAACATTCAATGTTAATCTAAGATTAATAAATAATAAAAAATTTTTTTAGAAAAGGGCATAACTCGTTTAACAAAATTGGATCAAACCCATATTCGAACCCGATCTGTATTTTGGGCTGAGAAACTCACCTACCAAATTTGGTTTCAATCAACAATGTGAATTCTAAGTCGAAAAGAGACCACAACTCAGTAAAAAAAAAAAACTTTGATCAAACCCATATCTCTATTTTGGGCTGAGAAACACATATACAAAATTTGGTTCCGATCGGATAAAAAATGTTTGAGTTATTGCAACATGTGTAAATGTCTACGGACAGAGGGAAGGATGAATGACAAGTGGTCAAACCAGATGTCGACACTATGTGTACGATACTATGGTACGAATACGTGAAAATACAACTTGGAACACAATGTATGGTCCCCGTATAAAAACGGTGCCATTTGTATTCATAAAAATTCTGGAAATGGTATATTGTGTTATCTTAATATGAAACTATTAACCCTTTCAGTGCCAGGTACGATTTTTGTATCAACCCATATACCCTGTGCCAATGCATTCTCTTATATATGCGAGTCGACCATAGGTCGCCTCGCATATATAAGAGAATGCATTGGCCTAACAATTTTTCATCATTTGTTATTATATTTTACAATTTTTTACAATTTTAATAATTTTTTCTTATATTCTTTAACTCTTTCAGTGCCAGACTTATTTTGTAGGTTTAGTGCCAGGGAATCTTACGTTTTTCATGGGCATCAAAATTATTACTATGAATACTTGGTGATAGTTTTGAGTTATAACTTGCCCCTAAGGTTTTATCCAGTTTGTTTTTAAATTCGCTATCGCATGCTTAAGCATACCCGAAAAAGAAAAAAAAAATCTAAAAAACATCTACAAATTTGTTTTTGTTTTATTTTTTTAGGACCGATTTTACAGACCGTAAATTAGGGCCGATAAGATCGGCCCCTGGCACTGAAAGGGTTAAAAAACTTCATGCGCTGCTTTCTCTTCATTTTAATCATATATATTTTTGTATGTAGTACCATAAGATTTTGTATGTAGTACCATAAGATTTTGTATGTAGTACCATAAGATTTTCTTCTCATGGTCTGCAGTTGCTATTTTACGCGACCGCAGACTAAAAATTTTAACTGGCACAAACAAAATGATCTCAAATTGAATGTAAAATATAAGAAACAAAACATATATTTTCAGCGCTAAATCGACAAATTTCTTTCACGTAGGTATGTTTTGCAATACCTTTTAACACGTTGAGTGCCAGCTCACCATTCAATTACATGCAAAATGTATGAGATAAACTCAGTCGATACTCAACGTGTTAAATACCTCGAAATTTGAATGAGCGATGTCGTTTACATAAAGAATATGTAGATTTGAGTTATTTTACCTCATGTTAGTCATATTCTGGCAGTTACTTCGGTTGTAATTAAACTTTTTGCACACATCCGAATGCCCAATGCCAGGGGGAGGGGGTCCCATAGATTTACAACAGAAACATGCCTTTTTTATATTAGGTCGTTAGGAGCCATAATACGTAGTTGGATATGACTCTGAGGGGAGGATCATCTAATTGGCACCAGACACCAGGAATGAGGAGTACTTGCTGAAGTAATATAGATTATCTAACATGTTTAGGAGTCACCAGTAATTAATAAGATTTGAACGTCAAGCTGAAGGTATCTATGACATCATCATATAACACCAAATAAGGAATTGTTATCCGAAATGGACGATTTCCCCAATTTATTTTTTTCTTTTTGAAACAGATTTAACACTGATGATTATATATTAGTTAAGTACCCTTCAACTTGATCGTAACACCCAAGATTTCCAAATAATATGCTTTTAAACTGAGGTTGCTCTATGCTGTCTACAGTTTTATTGACGGAAGTACAGTAATGCCCTAAATAATCGACTCCTTAACCACAGCTGAATTATGGGTAATTTTTCAGGATTTAGTCGGAAATAAGGCTTGTTGCCATTCATCGGAAAGCTCTCAGTGAGAGCTTTCCGATGAATGGCAACAAGCCATATTTCCGACTAAATCCTGAAAAATTACCCATAATTCTGCTGTGGTTATAAAGAGTCGGTTATTTAGTGCATTACTGTAGTTTGGCAATCAAACAACAGTCCTTGTGCATAAAAACTGATAAAATTTGCCAAATAATCTCCATGAACAAACCTAGTCCAAGTTTGCTGTAAACAAGCTATTGAAATCGGTAGAGATAATACTAGTTTGCATCAAGGTACGGTTGCTTTACTCTTCTATTTCAGACTTTATGCCCAGATCCAGCGGCAGGATTTTTTGGTCAATTTTAACCAACTTTATCAAACAAATTAACACAAATTGCTATGTTTATCGAAAATAGTGATATCATATGGTCATAATGATGCATTATAATCTGACATTTATTTTAAATAATGCACAGAACATGCCATGTAATTAAGAATAACTCACATTTAATCTGAGTTTGTTTACGCTCAGAGAAGACCCCGAACTGTATCAAAGCCGAGAGGTTAAATGAGTTTGTATTTTTGAAGTTATGTAAAAATTGTCATTAAATTACTACTTTCAGTTGACAAATCTTGTGGAGTTCAGTCTACAAGCCTTGAAATTGTGTGCCTGTCATTTAAATGACAGACACACTATTTCAAGGCTTGAGTTCAGAACAAATATAATGTTTTCTATGGAATTAACCGGGTTACTCTCATAATTGTAACATTTTAATACCGCCATTTTGTGAATTTGTGTACTTTACCGTTAAAGTTCGCCACAGAAGAGTAAACCAATAATTGTACTTCTTCAAACAAACCAGTGTTATCCCGACCGATTTTCACAGCTGGTTTACGTCAAGGAACTAGAACAAACCAACCAAAAATAGGAGGACCATCTTATTTTCTGGAATTGCTTGGCAAATATAATACCCAGAAGCCATTTCTTTCCTTGAGAGCCGAAATCATCTTTTGACATTGGAAATAGCAACTTCCCTGAACGTTTATGCATAATATTTAGCCGCCACCTGTTGCTCTAAAAGACCAGCAAAAGAATACCTCAGTTGTTCAAGCATGGCAAAGGAAAACGGACCTGATAAATGAATGAGAAAATAAAATAAGGCGAGTGAAAGGCACCCAGGTAAACTGGTATGAGAACAGAGACCAAGATTATCATAAGTGGTCGTGGGAAACATTCACAGTATTCATCACTACATACATGTATCAGTATATATACTAGTGTATTCCATGCACTCATAATTGAAGAAAAAAAAGATTGGTATATAGATATGTATATCATGCTCATGCAAAATCTATCCCCGTATGTTCCAGTTACACTCAGGGATGTGGTAACATGCTATTTTTTTTTAAGTGTTAATTTAAAGTCTAACATCAATATATTTTAAGTTAGACATTTCACGACTTGGTTACTTGAAATTTGTTGATAAAGTTGTCTTTTTGAAGTGGAATATCATAAATTTCAATCCAAAAAATACAAAATATTTTCAGCCACGGTTTCGGATTTTAAATACAGTAACTTTTTTTAAAAGAATTGGTTAGGTTTTTTTTTAATGCTGACAAATTTCAATTTATACAATTTCAACTGAGTGAGGAGGTATGAATTCATTCCAACGAAAGTTGGAAGTTCGTCAGCACCCAACGAGATGTACAATTGGAAATTCAGAAAAGATGCCCCCAAAGACTTTTTAGATACATCCCTGAATATAATTCTTCCCAATCTACAAGCTGAGATACATACTTTAAACTGTTTCTAATAACTGGAGCTTCCTGACATTTTGCGAAAACCCTGTGCCAATGCATTCCCTTATATATATGCGACTCTCCCACAGGAAGCCTCGCATATATAAGAGAATACATTGGCCAAACAATATTTACCTTGACCTTGTAAGCCAGTGCATTCTCTTATATATGAGAGGCTGCCTATCTGAGAATCACATATATAAGAGAATTCACTGGAACAGGCTCTTTAATGTAGCTCCCATCATGAAAGGGTTTAGGGTCAAATTATCTTAATTTTTCCAAAATTGCCAATGGACAATATTGAATTTAAAATAATTATTCAATATTTTAATTCATTTTTATATATCACCCTCACGGATGATTCATTTCATACTATATACTGCTGACATGTGAGAAATATTGTATCTTAGTTGTATGTCAATGTGTGTCTGACTATTCACACACACTACTCATGCAGAACTTTTAAAACTGAGTGAAAATACAAATTGGATTGTCTAAACAACTGCTACATGTAATTAGAAAAGTGAAAAAGATTAAGAAAATTCTAATAGCTATCATCAGTATGATCATCGAGTCAGTGAATGAGCAAAACATCCTTTCAAGAAGTATTAACATGGCAGTGGAAACATCGAGATCTTGAAATTCTTGACAGACCAAGAGAAATATAGAGGGTCTAATCTGGTCACAGTGGGCCCATAATAATGAGAATGACTTACTAGTAAATGCTGTGAATGTCATTTATTTCTTCGGCCTAAATTTTCCTGGTTTCTTATTCTTATAAAAAGTCTATTTCTTGGGGATGTGAATTCATGAATTAGATATCCACATCAACAGGTCCTACAATAGCAGGTTTATGACATTATTGAGAAATTGTACCACCAGGTATTTCGGTGCCAAAAGGGCATCATGCAATCAGCACACTAATAGCCACAGGCTTCATTGCACACTCTGGTGATGTAGTCATTTATTGTTTTATGTAACCTGTGGGAGGTACAGTAATGTACTAAGTAATCGACTTCTTAACCACAGCAGAATTATGGGTAACTTTTCAGGATTTAGTCGGAAATATGGCTTGTTGGCATTCATCGGAAAGCTCTCGGGGAGAGCTTTCCGATGAATGGCAACAAGCCATATTTTAGACTAAATCCTGAAAAGTTACCCATAATTCTGCTGTGGTTAAGAAGTCGATTACTTAGTGCATTACTGTAAAACCATTAGCCTTTATTAAGAGATTAATCATTGTTTATACAAACTATTATAGGGATCAGACGATGCTCTATATATAAACAATTATGAATAGGCAACTGACAAATTAATTTAATTATGTTTCATCTCATCTTCCGTGTTTTATGTCAACCCATTTTACGACATGCCGAGAACAGACTTTATGCCCGATCTTCATTTCCATCTCGTATATTGAGATTTACTTGATCAACTCTCAGTCAATTATTTCGTTGGATGTTGATATCGTGGTTGGGTCAAACCACGATATCAACAAATAATATACCCCCATGAATTAAAATGATTTTTACAGTATAGGAGTGTTAACTTCAACAATGTCATTAAAGATGCATGCTCCGATTAACCCTTTACCCAACAAACCGGCCAAAACCGGCCTAAAATATCTTCGGTCTGTCTCAATAGAACCATACAAATATGGATATCATTGGAACCGGCTCCTTGACCACATTGTGATAGTTACAGTTATGCCCTGTGCCAATGCATTCTCTTATATATGCGAGTCGACCATAGGTCGCCTCGCATATACCGGTATAAGAGAATGCATTGGCCTAAAAAAATCTTTTTTTTAACACTTTTTACCATTTTTTCTTACATTCTTTAACAATTTTATCATTTTTAATGTGTTAAGCCAATGCATTCTCTTATATATGCGAGGCGACCTATGGTCGACTCGCATATATAAGAGAATGCATTGGCACAGGGCCCTTCTGTTGGGTAAAGGGTTAAGCCCCCCTCAATTACTATATATTTGGATTCGGGGTAAAAAATATTTGATTCGAGTCAAGGAACCCACCTATCAAAGCTCAAGAGTTATTAGATATCAATTTTTAAAAAATATTATTTTTCACCATCGAGAATTATTAGTGGCTCAGTAAACAGTTGACGGATGAAGATGGATAACTCGAAAATCAAGAGGCTTTCTGTTGATAATAAGGCCAAATTCCGTCAAATAACATGTTGATAAATAACACATTTTGGGCATTTTATACTATAGTTGACAGTGGTTAGCATTAATTTTCGGAAATTAATCGATTCTGATAACCGAAGCAGCATTTCTAAAAATGTTGTTGGAATCTGATTATATGGGGACCAATGAATCGGATTGAGTACCTTTAACCCTTTACCCAACAGAAGGGCCCTTTGCCAATGCATTCTATTATATATGCGAGTCGACCATAGGTCGCCTCGCATATATAAGAGAATGCATTGGCTTAACACATTAAAAATTATAAAATTGTTAAAGAATGTAAGAAAAAATGGTAAAAAGTGTTAAAAAAAGATTTTTTTAGGCCAATGCATTCTCTTATATATGCGAGGCGACCTATGGTCGACTCGCATATATAAGAGAATGCATTGGCACAGGGCATAACTGTAACTATCACAATGTGGTCAAGGAGCCGGTTCCAATGATATCCATATGTGTATGGTTCTATTGAGACAGACCGAAGATATTTTAGGCTGTTGAAGCTTTATTTGGCCGGTTTTGGCCGGTTTGTTGGGTAAAGGGTTAAGTCTTCCTGAAGCATATCAAGTCTGTATATATAGAGTATTTATGCAGCTATTTTACCTCTGAAAAAACTTTGCATTCAAGTCAATCTGATGCAGAGGGAATATCCCATGAAGTGCCCAATTTAGATAAGTTTGATTTATACACTCAATTATTATGACTATTAGACCAACAACCAGGTTTTAAACTCCTTATCCTTTACCACCTCCACCCAAACTAAATAAATCTTATTCTAGTTAGCCCAAAATTCAAAATTTATGTGGATAGCAAATCAGATTATGGAGAGGACCAGAAAAAGAATTTTAGCAATGAGCAGTTTACTAAGATAGGTCAATGAAGTGTTGAGGTAACTTCCATGCGGTACTCTATCATGATAATTAAGATATATTGTGTGTATAAAGTCAAGGTCAGGTCGGGGGTCACGATTTGACCCGTTGAAAACACTCCCCAGACAAAATTATCCCTAGGTATAAAATTTCGTCGAAATCCCTCCGTTTTACCCGATTTGACCATTTTGAAGGTCAAGGTCAGGTCGGGGTCACGATTTGACCCGTACAAAACACTCCCCGGACAAAAGTACCCCATGGTATAAAATTTCGTCGAAATACGTCTGGTTTTACCCGATTTGACCATGAATTGACCATTTTGAAGGTCAAGGTCAGGTCAGGGTCACGATTTGACCCATCGAAAACACTCCCCGGACAAAAGAACCCCTAGCTATAAAATTTCGTCGAATTCCGTCCCGCAGTTTTCCCGGCCATTGCTAACAGACAGACAAACAGACAGACAGAAGTCCCAAAATATATATTAGATTTATGCAGCTATTTTGACTCCGAAAAACTTTGCATTCAAGTCAGTTTGATGCAGAGGAAATAAACCATGAAGTGCACAATTTAGATAAGTTTGATTTATACGCTCAATTATTACGACTATTAGACCAACAACCAGGTTTTAAACTCCTTATCCTTTACCACCTCCACCCAAACTAAATAATCTTATTCTAATTAGCCCATTCAAAATTTATGTGGATAGCAAATCAGATTATGGAGAGGACCAGAAAAGAATATTAGCAACGAGCAGTTTACTAAGATAGGTCAATGAAGTGATGAGGTAACTTCCATGCGGTACTATATCATGATACTTAAGATATATTGTGTGCTGCTTCAGGACCAGGAAACTAATCAAGTCTCTAACCCAAAGCGGTTTTTATTTTAAATTTGTTTGAGACATATGTAAACGTTTGTCTGGTGGCATAAACTAGTACAGGAGCTATAGAAATTCACAATGCACACAGATGAACATTCAAAAATCACTTATCGTTGAAAATTAATATTTATAACTGAAATTTATAAGGAAAATCGGTATTGATTGTGCCCCAATTTTGAACATCAAACAAATCTCAACTATGTAATAGATGTATGTGAGATGAGCATAATCCCTTTCACTCGTATTGATTGTGCCGAGATAATGAACATCAAACTCATCTCAACCATTCAATAAATTTTCGTAATATGCACATATTAAACCCTTTTTATTCGTAAGTACAATAACTCATGCAACATATATCTAGCTCAACCACTGCATGTGTTGCGGATAGCAGCTGTCCGATTGTCTGAAGTAATGGTTTAGAGATTACATTATTGACGTAGGTTCCTGGCCCTTCTTTTATGACAAGCTGCCAGACCCAGATAAGTTCATTTTTGCAGACATACATTTGAGAAGGCAATCAACTATTATGCTCAGATGTCAAAATATGCTTAGAAAAATCCTTACAATTTTCACTTGTACTGGTTTCTGTAAATATAATATTATTTAATTCATTAGTTAAGATTGTTGCCTTAGACATAGGAATACTAATGATAGGTAATGATAATGTGTCTGGGATTTAATAATAAGTCTCTGACTGACAGTTTGACTGTCATTGCAATGAAAGTAGTGTAATGCAGCAAGATTAAAACGCTAAAAATGGGCTGCTTTCCAAAATTACTCGGCATGAATTTTTCATGGACCTGGATATCGCTGCCCAGTATGAAACTTTAGACTAAAATTATAGTTGGCAATTAACATATCTTATAAAGCGCAGCATATATATGCAATCAATGTCGTTTTCGATGCATCTGTCGGCGTATAGAAGTGTCTAATGCTGAATTACATACTGTATAATTTTGCGGAATTTCTTGAAGTATCACTGCGCTTTGTGATGCGGGAAACGACATTTCCCTCTACTGAGGGCATTGACCAATCAAATGCACGCATTTAAGTGAAAGCGAAAGTAGTTGTAATTATATATACATGTACAAAATTAAAATCCTCCCTCCCCATTTTTTTAGGGATTGCAGATGAGAAACCATCAAAAGATTGTTGTCAGAGCGACCTATTTATCCCAAAGGGTTAAACAAGGTGCAATAATCAGGGGAACTATATTTTTAGCGGCAGGGATACGCGAAACGGGTTGAGTTCTACTTTCTTTTCAATATATTATCTGGAGAAGCCGGTCGCTCTTTTCGAAACTCCCCCTCCACAATTTGGAACAAACTTAGTAGTAATGTATTTGCCTTTTTGCATCGGCAGCACATAGGCCTTTGTTGTGACACAAAAATTGTTATCACTCACATTGTGTTTGTATAGAATTATTGTTCAGCTTCCTGTAATCTAATTGAATTATTGTTCAGCTTCCTGTAATCTAATTGAATTATTGTTCAGCTTCCTGTAATCTAAGTGTTTTTTACTGAACAGGAAGCTAAAAACGCATTCCAGATTTTGTCTTTCACTCTAACCCTGTAGGATAAATAATGTTTTTTATGGATCTTATTGAAAATCATAGGGGGTTTACCGTTTACAGAAAAAATACATTATACACACAGGTCGTCAGGCAAAATTTGAGACAAGTCTATATCTTCACTCAAAGATGTTTCACTGACATTCACTGACTCGCAACCATGAGCTGTAGATGATGTATATTCAATCAGAGCTTGAAATAACACAAAAGAACTAATTTTCATAACAATGAAGAGAAACCCAAAAACTTTTCTTTAAAAAAAAATAGAAATAAACTACACAGGGAGTAATATAAGTTTTTGGAGAAGGAAACCAGACACCAAACATGAAGAAACAAGACATGGTATGCAATGACTAATAGAAACATGCAAAGGTTAGAATTTGGAATCAGAATCTTTAGATGGGCAGTATGTCAAACCTCAGTTATATTAAGCATAAAGAACTCTAGAAAACCTCTATAGAAAAAAAGCATTCAAGTTAAAAAGCATCTGAAGAAATTATCTATTAAATAAATTAAAGCTCGGCATGTCCCCTCACAAGATATGTAAAGCTAACTTCATGACAATAAAAATATATAGATTGAATCAGAATTTTCTAGAATTCCAAACATTTAGCTACACTTTAGGCACGAACAAATATCTTTCATATTGATTCAGATGCATTAAAATCTTATTGAGATGAAATTAGCCACCATGAATTAAAATAAGTATAACGGATAGTAAGAGATTTTACTGGGAACAGTGCCACCATAAAACTGATTAATATGTTAACCCTTACATGATGGGAGCCTGCGCTGGTGCAGCATTAAAGACCCTGTGCCATTCTCTTTTATATGCGAGTCTCCCATAGGGAGCCTCTCATATATAAGAGAATGCACTGGCATTCAAGGTCAAAACTGTTAGGCCAATGTATTCTCTTATATATGCGAGACTCGCATATATAAGAGAATGCATTGTCACAGGGTTTTTTCCGCAAAATATCAGGAAGTTCCAGTCATGGAAGGGTTAATATGTTGAGCACTCTGGAATTGTTCCCAAACAGTGATGATTTCAGTAGTATTACAAATCTTCAGTGGAGGAGAGAAGAGTTATGTTTATGAGTAGTCACACACAGAAACCAGGACATGCCACGCTCATAATGTTAATCTGATATTCCCTCTCAAGTATATGCCAAGCAATATGCACTTGCAAACATTCCGAAATGGTAGGTGGAGTGGGGGGGGGGGGGGTATATGCTAAGCTATCAGACCCCATTGTTTCCCAACATGCTGTTATCCAGTTATTGGCAAGGATTCTGAGTTTTTTTTTTCGTTGGATAAAGTATATGTTACTGTGTGTATTAGAGAATGTTAGAATATTCTAGCATCATGCTATATCTGGTAGAAATTGACAGTATTAGCCTGGAGGAGAATAAATCATACAATTTATGAATTCATGCTTTATTTCGGTTTTAATTAAATCACACCATGTTAAATTTTTTTTGTTTGTTAATTGTTTCAGAGCGAGAAAAAAGAAAAACTCGCACACCGAAAACCCTGGGTATTATGTCACCAAGGAAAATTGTTAGTCACAAATTAAAACATACGACTTTTGAATGATTATAAATAAACTCAATGACTTTTGTTACTTGGTATCCTGTCTGATGAAGTAGAATCTAAGTTCATGCAAACCTTATTTATAAATAATCTAGCTGCAACAGACTCCTTTTGAGAGCCGTTATTCAGTGGCATAGGGACATGTGCCCCTTTATGCGCTTCGAGCAAACATTGATCATTTAAACATTTTGCTTTAAAATATTATTTATTTTTTAGATTGCTCAATTTAACAAAAAATTCTAATTTTTTTTAAATCAATATTTTGAAAAACTAACACAGTTATAACATTGAGTCACCACACCAACTTAGGTTGAAATCGGAACAGGGGTCTGGGAGAAAATCGTGAACAAACAGACGGACGGATGCAGATCCTAATGTTTTATTTATAAAGTCACCACACCAACTTAGGTTGAAATCGGAACAGGGGTCTGGGAGAAAATCGTGAACAGACAGACGGACGGATGCAGATCCTAATGTTTTATTTATAAAGTCACCACACCAACTTAGGTTGAAATCGGAACAGGGGTCTCGGAGAAAATCGTGAACAGACAGACAGACGGATACAGATCCTAATGTTTTATTTATAAAGTCACCACACCAACTTAGGTTGAAATCGGAACAGGGGTCTGGGAGAAAATCGTGAACAGACAGACGGACGGATACAGATCCTAATGTTTTATTTAGAAAGACAGATGAAAATGAGCACACTGCTAGAGGGAATATCAGATTGACCATGCATTGCTGTACAAAACCCTTTATCTATGTAGCAGCATACCATCTACTTGAATATAGTTAGGCGAGCAACACACACACACATACACACCGAGTTCACTCAAAAACACATAATAAAAACTCAATTTTCCTGGTGTTCCCACTACCAGTTATGAAATAAAGAGACACATTTCAACAAGATCCACTGAGTTAATATTGATCTGACTTATTTTGATACAAGCTCAAACTTTCGTGTGAGCAAATTTCAGTTTCTATATATGAAAGTCACACATAAAAGGACACAAATTCACATAATAGAATAATACAGTCCAATATTGAGTGATAACATTCAAATTGGTGTCAGACACAAAACGTTTCAATAGTCAATGTTTCAAATTCAGTTACGTTTTTTGAGAAATAATAGAAATCTGCATAAATTATAAAACTAAGGCGGAGCAGGCCTGAAAATATGGTGCCGGACATTTGCAGAATGAGGTTCCCAGAGGGTGAATTTAGTTACGCTACCCCACAAAGTGGGCTGGCATCACTAAATTCACCCTCTGGGGACCTCATTCTGCTCCTCATCTTCTCTGGAAAGTATCTTTATTATCAAATTAACATGTTTTTTAGTTTCTTTAGAAACTTCTTCAGACATTTTCTTTACTTTTTTTAATTTAGCTTCTCTATATCCCCAAGTTAGCAAACAACACAATGCATAATTGAGGTGCCCAATGGGTGCACATCACCATCTTCACCATCTGGATACTTAAATCTGTGTGTAGGTCTCTCATAATAGATGAGACCATACAGAATGAGGTCCCCAGAGTATGAATTTGTTGGTGCTAGCCCGCTTTGCAGGGTAGTGTCACTAAATTCACCCTTTGGGGACCTCATTCTGCAAATGACCGGTACCATATATTCAGGCCTGATGCCAAATAAATAAAAATTCTGTGTTCTCAGGCACTTCCCTCGTCACTGAAATTTTCTGTTAAAAAGCCTCGTCAAACATTGTAAAAAATATTTTCTGTAGAAATATTGGATTTGAACACTTTAATATAATTGATTTGTTTCTGGAGTATGTTTTCCATATATATAACCTCCCTCCCTCATCTCAAAATTGAGATCTAATTGCCTGAGAACACAGATATTTTACTTTAATGGCCTAAGCCAAGAACATATGCATATTTTCTAGGCAAAAATTAGTTAATTTTGTATTTATAGGCTGAGTTTACATGTCAAGTCGGATTTTCTACCAGGTTTTTAAGAAAAAAAAACATCTTAACCCTTTACCCAACAGAAGGGCCCTGTGCCAATGCATTCTCTTATATATGCGAGTCGACCATAGGTCGCCTCGCATATATTAGAGAATGCATTGGCTTAACACATTAAAAATTATAAAATTGTTAAAGAATGTAAGAAAAAATGGTAAAAAAATATTTTTTTTAGGCCAATGCATTCTCTTATATATGCGAGGCGACCTATGGTCGACTCGCATATATAAGAGAATGCATTGGCACAGGGCATAACTGTAACTATCACAATGTGGTCAAGGAGCCAGTTCCAATGATATCCATATTTGTATGGTTCTATTGAGACAGACCCAAGATATTTTAGGCTGTTGAAGCTTTATTTGGCCGGTTTTGGCCGGTTTGTTGGGTAAAGGGTTAATGGTGTGAGCAGATTGTATAAATTTTTTTTTAAAACCTGTTTTTGAAACTGGTATTTGGAACAAATATTACATATTTGATTAATTTTCCTTCTGTTTCCTTTCAACTAAACAAATAAAGTATAACGTGTATAATAGCTCCTATTTGACTTTAAAGGTGTATTGCACACTAAATCCGGAAATTTATGGGACCATCTCCTTGTATATTCAACATAACATATGCAACAAATGAATGAATTTGAGCCATGGATTAGTGCAAAATACACTCATGTGCTCTATGAACGATGTAAACAACATTGTAATTATAACGAAAATGAATATATAACTCATTTTCATTGTAATTATCATGTTTTTTGCATTTTTCATAGAGCAAATGAGTGTATTTTGCACTAATCCATGGCTCAAATTCACTCTTTGTTGTATATATTCTGTTAAGTATAAAAGGCAATAGTCCCATCAATGACCGGATTTAATGTACAGTACCCCTCTTAGAACAATGCTCAGTGGATAATGACTGAAATGTGTCTCATGTGGTCTAACTGTACTCATACTTACCCCATCACCCGACCAATTAATGCCGATACTCACTTCATCACCATTCATCGCACTCGTATTGTATTGGACAGGTGTTTCCGAGGAATCTCGTCGTACGATTCTATCACGGCTGTTGGAACGTTTTCTTTCTTTGGGGGAGGGTTCTTTGCTAATATCACTTGTCAGAACATCGACAATTTTTGTCTGTTTGACCATGTCCAGAGCCTAGCAGAAAACGGAAAAATACGATTGCAGGGCGAGTCTCGCGGAGCCAGCTCTGGGGGCAGAGAATGTACACCAAAATTATAACAATAAGCTAAAAAAGTGGTTTACAATAGAAAGGAATGTGTGCAACAATAGAAAAAGTGATGCATAGATGCAAAACCCACAACATGGATGATGTTATAACATATCTATATTAAAAACATACAAACCACATGAAACATAAAATCACTAATAACACTACATGAAATGTTAATCATGATGAACGAGTGGCTCTTTTTCCCAAAACTGCTACAATAAAGAATAGCTGTGAAAGATAATATAAAAATTCATGGTACATTAAAACATCACCAAGCCAAATTTTTTTCAATGAAAATTCAAAATGACTGTTGTGATGTCAAGCCTTGAAATAGGGTGTCTGTCATTTGCAGAATGAGGTCCCCAGAGGGTGAATGTAGTGATGCTACCCCGCATAGCGAGCTAGCATCACCAAATTCACCCTCTGGGGACCTCATTCTGCTTACACCTCAGCAGAATGAGGTCCCCAGAGGGTGAATTTGGTGATGCTAGCCCGCTATGCGGGGGTAGCATCACTACATTCACCCTCTGGGGACCTCATTCTGCAAATGACAGACACCCTATTTCAAGGCTTGTACAAAATTACATTCAGTAAACATTTTCTCAGTCGATTCTTCACTTACCTTTAAATTCTTTGATATACTCAATTTTTGTCAGCAAAACACTAAGACAAAATGGTCCAACTTTTCATTATATTAATTCAAGCTTTATTTTGACCACAGTAATAAACATTCAGGCAGCAAACTGATTGAGCATATGCATCCAAATCCCAAAATATCTGTCAAATATATTCTATATTGAAGGAGAAACATGGTAAATTATAACGGTGGGTTGATGATATACAAGAGGAACCTACAGTAATGACCTAATTAATCGACTCCTTAACCACAGCAGAATTATGGGTAACTTTTCAGGATTTAGTAGGAAATATGGCTTATTGCCATTCATCGGAAAGCTCTCACTGAGAGCTTTCCAATGAATGGCAACAAGCCATATTTCCGACTAAATCCTGAAAAGTTACCCATAATTCTGCTGTGGTTAAGGAGTCGATTAATTAGGGCATTACTGTATAATAGGGCTGTCATGATAAATCGTACAGTTAATTAGTGGACCTTTCCACAGCTGTCAATCAAATAATTATTAGCCGATATTTTCTTCCAATCGGTGACTGAACTGGTCATTTGCTGCAATGAAAATTGTTTGTTCATCTTAATTTTGATATCTTCGTATACTTTCAGTGTTAAATTGCCTACACAACTTTTTTTGTTGTCAAATCACAATGTACTGAAACTTCTATTTGCGCCATGATGCTGAAAATTATAACACTGTTTTTAATTTTGCGTGACACTTGTCATAATTTTCACAATTAAATGCGACAAGAATGAATGTTCTCTGGTATATTATAGCATGAGGACAAACGCTGTAAAGCTAATTTTAATCTATTTCTGCAGGCGCCTTGTCTCCTAGCAATTTAAGCTCCTCCCACTAGTGAAAACCTCCATTGTCGATTAAGGTCAACCAATATATTCAGAAGTAGACAAATTGATTATTCTTTTATTCGTTTGGTATATCAATCATGTCACTACCAACTTCGTCATAACACAGTAATGCTCTAATTAATCGATTCCTAAACCACAGCAGAATTATGGGTAACTTTTCCGGATTTAGTCGGAAATATGGCTTGTTACTATTCATCGGAAAGCTCTTGCCGAGAGCTTTCCGATGAATGGCAACAAGCCATATTTCCGACTAAATCCTGAAAAGTTACCCATAATTCTGCTGTGGTTAAGTAGTCGATTTATTAGAGCATTACTGTACATACCGTAACTATAGTTCTATCAATGTCTCTAAAATCTGTCAAAATCATTGGAAGGCCAATGGTGGTAATAATACTTTGTACGGAGTCATCCAATAAAGTCATTATCTTCAAATTCTTGCATTTTGGGCCATAATGGTTCATATAATGAATGAATCGACTAAAAACAAATTAGGGGACCTGATCCCTAGCAATACGCTTTCACAAAATAATGACTGCTTTACATCCTTGCATTTCAGTTTACAGGGGCTACTGAGTATGATTACAGTAGATGAATTGCAAATATAATCAATTATAAAATCTAACAATCGTGACAGCCCTAATCTATAACCATTGAAATTTGAATTAATACATTAAGCTAATAGGTAAATTAAAGCCGTAACCTTAATAATAGACGAATAGATGTCTGTTCATGCCACAACCTCTATATTTAAACCTTCCATGAGGGTCATGACGGGAGCTGTGCTGGTGCAGCATTAAATATCCTGCGCCAGTGCATTCTCTTATATTTGCAAGTCTCCCATAGGAAGCCTCGCATATATATAAGAGAATGCACTGGCTTACAAGGTCAAGGTAAATATTGTTAGGCCAATGTATTCCCTATTTATATACTCGCATATATAAGAGAATGCATTGGCACAGAGTTTTCCCCAAATTTCAGGAAGCTCCAGTCATGGAAGAGTTAAAGACATATTATGTACTTATTTGAGTGAATCAAACAAACTGATTAGTGAATAACAAGCCACTTTGCCCACTGAAAGAATGTAGCATTTGACTAATATTACCCAAAATTCCAGCCAATTTCAGAAAACACACGTAACTATGCACAATTGTAAACAAATATTCCTTAGTCCAGGATTGTACAGTAATGCCCTAAGTAATCGACTCCTTAACAACAGCAGAATTATGGGTAACTTTTCAGGATTTAGTCGGAAATATGGCTTGTTGCCATTCATCGGAAAGCTCTTGGGGAGAGCTTTCCGATGAATGGCAGCAAGCCATATTTCCGACTAAATCCAGAAAAGTTACCCATAATTCTGCTGTTGTTAAGGAGTCGATTACTTAAGGCATTACTGTATTTTCACTGATTAACAAACGGCAATGATTCCTCCAATGACAGTCGCTGCATATAATTTATACGTAAGAATGAAGCTGCGTGCTGCCAATTTTAATACATAATCTATGAAAATAATTACTTTATTTGATCACCCCAGTGGAATATTCCACATCACTTTGATAATCTCTCATCAAATACATTGGATCATTAAGCTTAACATTCAAAATGTTCTGTTACAGCACCATATTTCGGTAATATACTTGATTTTTCATAAGGCCAAAACAAAATATTCCTGTGTTTCTGGTGACATGCAAGAAAAAAATAGGGGCGGGCGGGTGGCTTTTCATTTTATATTATTTTTTCATTTTATTTTCAATTTTGCTCAAAATAAATATGAATACTCCCTAGACTGCTTCTCCTTGATTTTAATGTACTATAAAATAATAAAACTAAATACATAATATTAGAATATAATGTAATTTATTGTTTTATTGAATAACACATGAAAAAATAAGTTTGATTCGGCTGTGACCTAATTGAAGTGTGGTATTAATTTCCGGTTTAACAGTACACACGATGTGTCTGTTTTACATGGAAATGAATCAGTTTACACGGAAAATAATGCGTACTAATTTTGCAAAATCAATAAAATGAAAACGGTCGGGGGTGCTTGAATAGGGGCGGGTGGGTCACCAGAAACACAGGTCTTTTTTATTTTGGCCTAATAGCTGTGAAGAATCTGAGATTCAAACAGAATGCCTCCCCATGTTTGATCTGTTCACATGTATACAGCATTATCAATGGCGGCAGCAAGTTGATAGGGCTGCACATCAAAATCTTTGATTTCACTAAAGCTAATACAGGTTATTAAGCAGACAAACATTGAGATAGAGGGAGATAACTCTACCCAGGGTGTTATTCTAAAAAGGTTGAAAATATGCTGAAATAAATGGGTGTTCTAGATAAAGTGTTATGGTTACAAAATGCAATTCCCTGCTCCCGGAGCTCTGACTCGCAACAATTAACAATGTTTAACACTCATAGTTCACATAGAGATAAGAGTTCACATAAAAATAGTGTCTCTTCAGCATATATTTCCAAAGAAAATAAAATTCAACCATGTTTCTTGTTTACATTTTGGGTTATATAATAAGTTTCAGCCAAAAACATTTTAAGATAAAGGTTTTGTTAAACACATATTTTTATATCAATTAGTTTACTTACTATATTGAATACTTTAGGGTTGCATTTTTATGGTAGAAATTTCATATTTATAATAGACCAAGTTTACATATGAACGATATGTTGCTGTTTTATCATGCTAGAGAAAAGAAACCATTAAAAATGGATTATCTCTTTCTCGGTATTAAATAATAAATATGAATTCAAGACATCAGTCATGTCCAGAAACACTTCTATCGATTAATATTGATTTTATATTGATATTTTCTTATAAAATTAGATAATCAATTGGTTCATTTGTTTGTTACTATTTTTAGAACAGACCGTCGTGAAACATTCAGGCAATCTCAGGTAGATAGAGTTATCTCCCGTGCTACGCCCCGAATGTTTCCTAGAGCCGTAAAATGTCCCAAATTTATTGTATGTATTATGCAAGAAAATTAAAATTAAAATCAATATTCAATTGATAGAAGTGTTTCCATACAGCGGTCTTCAATTCATATTTATTATTTTTACCCAGGAAACTATATAAAATTTGTTATTGGAAGAGATAGACCATCTTTAATGGATTGCCCATGAATGAAAAAAATATATATTGTTAGTTTTGTACAAGCCTGCAAATAGAATATCTGTCATTTGCAGAATGAGGTCCCCAGAGGATGAATTTAGTGATGCTATTCATCACTGTGGGCTAGCATCACCAATTTACCCTCTGGGAACTTCATTCTGCTTAGGCCTAAACTGCCATGGAGACCTAGGATAAGATTGAAGTTCCCCAGTTGAAGTTGGTGATTTTTCACCCATTAGTTACCTCAATTATGCATTTTATCTTCTGGAATTTAGGGATATATAGACTTCCCAGAAGGGAAAAAGTAACTAAAAACTATGTTAATTTAAGACAATAGAAACTTCCCAGAGGACTAAGCTGAATGAGGTCCCCAGAGGGTGAATTTGGTGATGCTAGCCTGCTGTGCAAGATAGCACCACTAAATTCACCTTCTGGGGACCTCATTCTGCAAATGACAGACACACTATTTGCAGGCTTGGTCATGTAATTGGTATCTGGGAGGTTGACTCTATCTTTAACCCTTTCTATACTCAATGAATTCTCCCATCAGTTATAAAAGTATACATTGGAATGGTCTGTTATTCATCTGGAGGGGTTTTCAGGAAAAAGAAGCAGACGACAGATAATATAAGAACAGAAAGAGTCCTATTTATTGGAGGGAAATGTTCAGATAATAAGTTCAACTTACTATCAGAACATTTCCCATGGGATAACTACTCGTCTATGATGAATCAGTATAGAGAGGGTTAACTTATTATCTGAACATTTCCTATGGGATAACTTCTCGTCCATGAAGCTTTAGTATAGAGAGGATTATACATATTATCTGAACATTTCCTATGGAATAACTACTCGTCAATGATGCTTTAGTATAGAGAGGGTTAAACATATTATCTGAACATTTCCTATGGGGTAACTACTTGTCAATGAGTATTCAGTATAGAAATGGTTAAACTTGAAAGGCAGACTCTTTCATAATCATTAAATATGTAAGCAACTTAAAGAAATGCAGATGGATTTAAATTTATTAGTGAGAAATGTTGAGATAATAAGTTCAACCATACGACTATGTTTGTTGAACTTATTATCTGAACATTTCCTAACGGGAATATTCCTCAATGATTATTTAGTATAGAAACTTGGGTTAACATATTGCAGCTATCACTCAGTTGCCTGTTTATAGTGGATGTCTACAGTTACTGAAATATAGAATCATATTCTGTTAAATGGGATGTTAAGAATCTGTCCTAAACATGATAAGGGTTGAATAGATTCAGCCATTGATATTCAATGTTGGGCTATTTTTTATACTGGTTAGATATATCTTCCCTCTTTTCTGGGTTCTTGTTAGAACAAGTCAACGTCAGTATAATTAAAATGACTAAACAATTGCCTATCAGATGGTGAACTGCTAGTCTTTACCGACAGGGGATCGGTTAGAGTATGACCACAAGAGACACAGATGAAAAGATCAGAGATGCACGAATTCGATTAAGTAACAGCTAATTATTGAATTTGGTCTTCGTTGAGAGTTATTTAGGCCTATTGTTTCTTCTGCGGCAACGTCAAGTAATTTGGCACTTGTTGGTTACATTCATGAATGATATTTTAATACTTATCAGGTTTATTATATTTCACAATAAACAAATAGATATAAAACTCTTTACTATTAGTCAAACTACCTATTCACAAATATATCTAGGTTTTAAAATTAGCTCGAACATACTTAAAATTAAGGTGAAGATAAATGAAATATGAATGTGGATAAAACAAATTCTATGACTATGGTTACGTGGACCTAACTTAACTCACCACAATTTTTTCTAGCTGAATATATTAATTAGGAAATTTTAACGTGATACCATTATTTATTACTTGAAAGAAAGCGAGCTCAGCTGATTGTATATAACTTTAGACAATAGATGTTAAATTGACTCTATTAACATTATAGTTTCAAGAGGAAGAACTAGGTATTGGAACTCCATAGCGATCTTACCAAAATACATTGAGCAGCCATTTAAAGATGTAAGCAACTTAGCGTGAGAGCAATCAATACCATGTTATGTGATGAACTGGTTATAATATCAGGTACCTACCTACAGTAATGCCCTAAATAATCGACTCCTTAACCACAGCAGAATTATGGGTAACTTTTCAGGATTTAGTCGGAAATATGGCTTGCCATTCATCGGAAATCTCTCACTGAGAGCTTTCCAATGAATGGCAACAAGCCATATTTCCGATTAAATCCTGAAAAATTACCCATAATACTGCTGTGATTAAGGAGTCGATTATTTAGGGCATTACTGTACCTAAATGTGACTATAAAGCTATATATGTGTACCAATAGTACATGAAGCAATTCTCTTATTTTATCTGATTATCCAGACCCCTCAGTAATTCTTCAGATATATATTTGCTAACCCTTACATGATGGGAGCTTTGCTAGTGCAGCATTAAAGATCCTGTTCCAGTGCATTCTCTTATATATGCGAGTCTTCCATAGGGAGCCTTGCATATATAAGAGAACACACTGCCTTACAAGGTCAAGGTAAATATTGTTAGGCCAAAGTATTCTCTTATATATGCCAGGCTCCATATGAGACACTCGCATATGTAAGAGAATGCATTGGCACAGGGTTTCCGCAAAATTTCAGGAAGCTCCCGTCATGGAAAACAACATATGCTAAGAAAGGTCCTTATACTGTGAATGGCTTTTGTTTACCCTTTCAGTGCCAAGTCTGATTTTTTAATCAACCCATATTTCCTTGATCATTTTTTGATTATAATAATAATAATAATAATAAGAGCTCTTTCCATTAATGTATCACATTATTATAATCAATAAATTTGAAAAATGATCAAGGAAATATGGGTTGATACAAAAATCGGACTTGGCACTGAAAGGGTTAATCGGCATCAATATTTGTTGCTCATTGTGAAAAGGAATTTTCAATGGAAAATAAATTTGTGAGTTAATGATATTTGTCTGCCAGGGTATGCCCGAAAAAAAGCATGCGACTATTGTACTAAATACTTTAGTGCCAATATGACGATTTTATCAGTACATTAATAACTTCAGAATTCAATATCAGTGTTTGATATAACATGCGAGTGGCAAAATTATTAGCCATTAATAAGAATACAATTACACAATTCATTCAACTTTGTTGACACAAATTAACAAACAGATCAGAAGATGTGATATATAAATAATACAATCGACTGACAAAAAAGCTAACAAGTTTCTTACTTCAAAGGCAGAATAATGAATTTCATAGTCTGCAGTTATGTATAAATATTAACCATCCAACAACTAATTACAAACTAACATAACAAACAAACAAGTTTTTCTTTGCTTTAACTAAACTAAAATGCTATGGACAGACGAAGAATCCTCCAATTCTGAAGATTAGACAGATCATGCTCTAGTAATTTTGGAGTGCGAACTGATAAAACACCTCTCTTCATTGATAACTTCATGTCAGAATTCAAGATCTACAAACATTAACCTATAGAGCTAGACACATCATCTACATGCGATTGAAGAAAAAGGACCTAAGTTAATTTTGAAGTTGAGTAATAGCAATGACCATGCTTAAACCTTTGAGTGCCAGGTCCGATTTTTGTATCAACCCATATACCCTGTGCCAATGCATTCTCTTATATATGCGAGTCGACCATAGGTCGCCTCGCATATATAAGAGAATGCATTGGCTTAACAATTTTTCATCATTTTTTACAATTTTTTACAATTTTAATAATTTTTTCTTATATTCTTTAAACAGACTTATTTTTGTAGGTTTAGTGACAGGGAATCTTATGTTTTTCATGGGCATCAAAATTATTACTATGAATACTTGGTGATAATTTTGAGCTATAACATGCCCCTAAGGTTTTATCCAGTTAGTTTTTAAATTAGCTATAGCATGCTTAAGCATACCCAAAAAAATTCAACCCCAAAAAAAAAAAAAATTCTTAAAAAATAAAATACATTTATTTTTTATTTTTTTAGGTCCGATTTTACACACCGTAAATTAGGGCCGATGAGATCGGCCCCTGGCACTCAAAGGGTTAATAAACAAAAATCAGATACTTTATAGAAAATTTAATTTTCCTCAGAAATCAGTTTAGTACATTACAGTGTATGTTTAAGCTTTAGAAGGCATAGCATGCAGTATACCTATGGCGGCTAGCAGTCATCAGCGCATTACATTAGCAGAAGCGATGGTTTTCTAACTCACATTTTTCCGTGCTCGCATTGCACATTCCTCCAGGGTCTCCGCGGCTTCATATTTTCCTTGCCGTCTATACAACGCCCCTAAATTTTTCAGAGTTGTTGTAACCGTAGGACTGAAAAAACAAATATAAGTGTCATTGATACTGTAGCGCAACTTGGAGAGGGGATGTCATACATTACGTCAATGGAGCGATAAGAATACGGAAAGTTGAAATGTTTAAGTAATGCCAGAGGTCAACTTAAAGAGCCATATGAAGTTTGGGATCAATTGGATAAAAAATGTTGACTGCACGGCATGCCGAAAGTATTTGGTCATGCGAAGAGTAAAATTCAAGATGGCTGAAAATATGCCCCTCATGGATTTACCGAGCTATTAGTTGCAGGAAGATTTTAATAGGGCAAATTGGGTAAAAAAAAAGTTGTGACTTATCTAACGGCCTCTACGGTAGCTGTTCAAACAATTATGTCATCACACAGCAAGCCGAACAGAATGAAATTTATACAATTACTGGATACAGAATTGAGTCACATTTACATTTAGAAATAAGTATAAATGACATAACACTTTTTGGCGCAAGAATTCGCCAACAAATATAAAAGTCCACTTCTGTGCTTGCCTGAAAGTATAGGGTGGGAGGGATGAGGGTTGTTTTTTTTAAAGTGGTCGACTCCTTGATAAAGGTTGAACAACTCTAATGATCTCAGAATGTCGCACACAAATAAAAAGTTCCTTTGTGATTTACAAATATGACGTTGAATCCCAACTACATTTTTAAATGGCAATCATTCCGCTACTGTTTCATCCATTGCAATTTCCATTGTATATATCGTGTAATAATCTTCAAACTACATGCTAAGCTCGCCAACAGTTCACAGTTCAGATTAATTTTATTCAAATACTGCTGCTGCTGCTGATAGCAGCCCTGTGAAATAAAATATGGCGCGACTTCAAATTGATACCTGTCTACTTTGGCTGCTTTATGCCAGCTTCCGTACTCTGGTCCGTTCGGGTCATCTTTGTGCTTGCCCTGTAAAACAACAAGATGCTTAGTTAACCCTTTACCCAACAAACCGGCCAAAACCGGCCAAATAAAGCTTCAACAGCCTAAAATATCTTCGGTCTGTCTCAATAAAACCATACAAATATGGATATCATTGGAACCGGCTCATTGACCACATTGTGATGGTTATAGTTATGCCCTGTGCCAATGCATTCTCTTATATATGCGAGTCGACCATAGGTCACCTCGCATATATAAGAGAAAGCATTGGCCTAAAAAAAATCTTTTTTTAACACTTTTTACCATTTTTTCTTACAATCTTTAACAATTTTATAATTTTTAATGTGTTAAGCCAATGCATTCTCTTATATATGCGAGGCGACCTATGGTCGACTCGCATATATAAGAGAATGCATTGGCACAGGGCCCTTCTGTTGGGTAAAGGGTTAACATGAGAGAAGCCTTCATAAAGCAAAATACACAAGTCTAAATTTAGTGTGTGTGACATTTACAAAATGAGGGCCCCAGAGGGTGAATTTAGTGACGTTATCCCGCCCACATTGTTTTTAGTTACTTTTCGCCTTCTCCTTCTATTCCGTTTCTATATCCCATAATTTGCAGAGATAAAACGCATAATCGAGTGAGGTGACTAATGGGTGAAAATCACCAACTTCAACTGGGGAACCTCAATCTGATCCTAGGTCTCCCAAAGCAGTTGATGCCTAAGGAGAATGAGGGATCCCCAGAGGATGAATTTGGTGATGCTAGCCCACTGTGCGGGACAGTATCAGTGAATTCACTCTCTGGGGACGTCATTCCACAAATGTCAGACACACTAAATGCAGGCTTGAAAATACATTGTATACAAACATGCAGATAAACTGAAGAAATATTAGCAATTTTAGTTTATTATAGCATTAGTAGACTTTTTTATTAAGAAAAACTCCATGCTATCATTCCTTGAGATGCCTCGCTTAATTCAAGAACTTAGGTCTAAAATATAAACCTGGTCAGTATGAACGGTGGCAATCTGAATTTAATTTCTTAGTTGAATGTATAAAGATTTGAGTAATTAGTATTAATGAATTTAGATAACTTACGTGAGTAAATACTTTGCAACACCAAATGTTTATACTACAATCGGCTTTGAAAGCCATATTTTGGCATGCTATGTGTTCACAATGATAAATCATATTTGATGATTTAATTCTAATGTTTGAATACCTTGTTTTCTTCTCTCTCTTCGGCCTGCATCCAGATCGGCTTATTTTCATCTGCAAGGGATGCATAGATTTTCAGATAAAAAGTTAAAAAAGACAACCATTTTCCCAATAGTTTATAAAATTAATATTTTTCGAGATTTTTCAGAGTAATCGGCTCAATATTGTTCATTAACCATTTTATTTTCACTGATGTCACGTAAATTAAAAAGATACCAACAGAAGCTTCAGTGCTTCATATGTTACATTAAACAGACATCGCTTGCAAACCCCACAATTATTTATACATAATTTGTTAAGAGGTATCTCAAAACATACAGACGCAGAAGATTATCGAGCAAATTTGTAGATATGGGGCTGAAAATACGTGTTTTGTTTCTTATAATTTTCGATAAATTTGATAGCGTTTCGTTTAATTACCAGTTCAGTTCATGCCTTTTAATGACGTTCCGTTTCTGATAAATACAACTGGCTGTTTTTTTATTGGGACCCAAACATTGTGTTGAAAGTTATATTTTTTATGACTTCAATGCGACTTTCTGGGCCATAAAAAGCTCAAAGAAAGTTAGTTCAGGTATTTATCAACCTGTATCGATACCAGGAAAATTCTAAAGCATATATTATTAGGTATATTTTGAAGCGCACTGCTTACATTACATTAAATCAAATATACCAGCTCTCACAGTAGCTAATATTATAGCCCTACTAGTACATCAGTGTTAGAAATACACAAACTAGATAGCTTAGCAAGAACTGTGTTATTATTGTCAGTGATAAGGAAAAATAAAACAGAAGACATCATTATAATACTCACTCTTACATGAAACACAAATTGATGGACAGAACCCAAAATCGAACTTCACCTGTATTTTGGACTAGTAAACTCACATATCAAATTTCATTCCATTCAGTTCAGACTTACTCAAGTTATTACCCGGAAATGAAAATTGAGTGCAAATTCAAACAAAAAGGACCATAACTTTTGAGTAAATTGGCTCTTGACTTAAACGCTTACATCATTGGCAACTACTTGAACAAATCTTATCAATTAAGATACATTAAGTTTATTTACTAGTAAGCGCCAAACAGGTTAGAACAATTAAAACTGAAAAAATGGGTTATTCATAAGCAGATAGAGAAGAAACATAGTACAATCAGTAACTAGTATCAGAGAAATATACAACTTTAAAAATAAATATTTAATAATGAATTTTATGAATAATTTTCAGTTCTGAATTTCACGAAAACTGTAAACTCAATTTAGCTTCTTTTATCAAAATTAATATTATAATTATCTCTCTATTCATATCGGTATTTGCCGGCAAACTAGTGTTACAATTGGAAAGGAATATCTATTTCAGTTTATTAGCTGATCAAGAACTTTATAAATTTTGTTTGATAATTTTCTCAATCAATGAAAACAGCAAAGATTTATGAAGATATTTAACTGAAAATAGTTTTGACAAATCTAATTAAAATAGATTAGAAAACAAGCCTTGAAATAGGGTGTCTGTCATTTGCAGAATGAGGTCCCCAGAGGGTGAATTTAGTGATGCTACCCCACATAGCGGGCTAGCATCACCAAATTCACCCTCTGGGGACCTCATTCTGCTTACAACTCAGCAGAATGAGGTTCCCAGAGGGTGAATTTGGTGATGCTAGCCCGCTATGTGGGGTAGCATCACTAATTTCACCCTTTGGGGACCTCATTCTGCAAATGACAGACACCCTATTTCAAGGCTTGTTAGAAAATAACTATAAAACTAAGATTAACTCACCATCTACTTTGCCGAATTCTTTTTCGTGCGCCCGAGTTAGTACTTCTTTATATAGCACTTCCGCTTGCTTATATTTTCCTTGTTTCAAATAAGCAGACGCCTACAAAAACATTAAAATAGACACAAATCTCTACGACAAAAACACAACATTACAACGTATCATTTTACACTTTATATTTTAATTATGAATTAACTTTACTTCTTCCGACACTTGAATAATTTAAGAGAAATCAATGGGAGATCGGGAGAAATAATTTACAATACAGCACTAGGAATTACACGATAAGGTGGAATTTCATTGTGAAGATAACTGCTAAATATACTGAGCTATCAGGCACCTCTCTCGCCACGTAATGAGGGCTTCTTAAAAATATTTGTAAATTAACTGAAATTTAGTGCCAGGTCCGATTTTTGTATCAACCCATATACCCTGTGCCAATGCATTCTCTTATATATGCGAGTCGACCATAGGTCACCTCGCATATATAAGAGAATGCATTGGCCTAACAATTTTTCATCATTTGTTATCAGGCACCTCTCTCGCCACGTAATGAGGGCTTCTTAAAAATATTTGTAAATTAACTGAAATTGAGTGCCAGGTCCGATTTTTGTATCAACCCATATACCCTGTGCCAATGCATTCTCTTATATATGCGAGTCGACCATAGGTCGCCTCGCATATATAAGAGAATGCATTGGCCTAACAATTTTTCATCATTTGTTATTATTTTTTACAATTTTTTACAATTTTAATAATTTTTTAAAAATCTAAAAAAAAACAAAATGTTTTTTATTTTTTTAGGGCCGATTTTACAGACTGTAAATTAGGGCCGATGAGATCGGCCCCTGGCACTGAAAGGGTTAAACTCCCAACAATATACAGTTAGATGTTTATATAGATTTTTTTTGGTAGATACGATGGTAAAATTGAATCAAATCTTGGATCTGCATAGTTGACAAAGTTGGAAGTTACAGATCAAACCAATTGAAAAGCACATATATTTTCATAAATATTAACCCTTTACCCAACAAAACGGCCAAAACCGGCCAAATAAAGCTTCAACAGCCTAAAATATCTTCGGTCTGTCTCAATAGAACCATACAAATATGGATATCATTGGAACCGGTACATTGTGATGGTTACAGTTATGCCCTGTGCCAATGCATTCTCTTATATATATGCGAGTCGACCAGGTCGACTCGCATATATAAGAGAATGCATTGGCACAGGGCCCTTCTGTTGGGTAAAGGGTTAAAGTCTTATTGAAAAATAGTGTATAAAAGTGACTTTTATTCTAGATTTCAGTAACATAACAAGGTCAATGAAAATAATTTGAAAAGAAATTGTCTCTTGAAATACATAGCCATTTAAAGTTTCACGTGGCATGATGGTCTATCTCTTCCCAGTGAGTGTTATATAGATTCCGGAGGATAAACTAATCGATATTAATTGAGGACAGCTGTCCGGAAAAGTTCATATTAATTATTATTATCCATCCCTTTACTAACACTATTTCTGATTGGGCAAAAGCCTTCACATGATAACCCGGGAAAAAAGTCATACTGGAATCCGAAATTGTCGAGAATATACTACCTGACATCACAGGAGTCCCGAACGTAATATTGGACTCGGGGTGACGTCACATGTACATCCTATAATTATACAATTATTTTAATACCCAAAATTTTGATAAACATAGTCTCCTCCAATGTCGTTTCACTACAACCTGGACTCGTACAAGAAAAACACATGCTGTACACAACATTGTATAATAACTTTATAATATATTTTTTATTTAGAATTTCTCATCACATCTGCGGGACAGTTTTAGGGGCTATTTTTATATATAAAAAAAAACAAAAAATTAAAAAAAAAAAAACATTCAAATCATATCAAAATCGTTCCAAGAAGGACATATCTATCTTGTAAGCAGCCTCAATAACAGAAAATTGCATTTAACTTATAGTTTCCACCATGATCTTACGATCGAAATAAACCACTTTATTATGCCTTAAAAGACAAATAATATACCTCAACATTCAGTTTTATCAGGAATTTATTCTTGAATTTGGGATTTATAAAAATTAAATTGTTGTAATTGTGGCCCAGAAGAAATAGACCATCCTTAACCCTTTGGTGAGTAGAACGACATATATGTCATCTATCAGTTGAGGAGTAGAACGACAAATATGTCGTCTATCGGTTGAGGAGTAGAACGACAAATATGTCGTCTATCGGTTGAGGAGTAGAACGACAAATATGTCGTCTATCGGTTGAGGAGTAGAACGACAAATATGTCGTCTATCGGTTGAGGAGTAGAACGACAAATATGTCGTCTATCGGTTGAGGAGTAGAACGACATATATGTCGTTTCAGGAAGTGTTATTTTATGTAGACATAACTTCAATAAATCATCTGATTTATAAATGATTTGTATAGGAGTTATTTTGATTAATATAATGTCCCAAATGTATAAGTTCAATCGATTATGATAACACACGTTAAAAAAAATGCACATAAATTAAAACAAATTATTGGACCCTTTTGACCCGAACTTTTTAATAATGATTGCTATGACGTTGACGTTAAATCTACTCATGACGTCATGTATATGACGTTGCAGATACTCTCCAAAGGGTTAAGCATCAACAATAAATATCATCTCTAGGAGATTGGCAATAAGAGGTAACTGTACATGATATCTATTCTTGGATTTTACGTGGTCCAAGAGTTTTTCACAATAATGATGATCAGAAAGTTCTTGCAAAATAAGCATTAAATTTACTGAAATATAAAACGATTCTAAAACATCACCTATGATTTCAACTTTCCACAGGAGTAGTTAAAATTGTTCAGTTGATATATGTGTGGAGAGCTTTATAGTGACTGATTGTAGTTACTCCAGATTATTAATGATCAATTAAGCTCATAATTTATCACACTACGGTATATGAGAATGGTTTTACACGACTTGTTACACTAGGTTTGTCATTAAATGTGACAATTCCCACTAGATGCCTCCTGCATGTACAATTTGGGCATATGAAATGGTTGCCACCTATTGAGGTCACTGGTAATCAACATAGAATTCAATTTCATCTATTAACTTGATTAATCCTTTCAGTACCAAGTCGGATTTTTGTATCAACCCATATTTCCTTGATCATTTTTCAAACATTGATGGAAAGAGCTCTAAGAGCTCTTTCCATCAATGTATCACATTATTATAATCAATATATTTGAAAAATGATCAAGGAAATATGGGTTGATACAAAAATCCGACTTGGTACTGAAAGGGTTAAACTACTGTTGGAACACCAGAATTCTCAGATCGCTCTTTGTGTCTTTTAGAATTTTTCTCCAAAAAACAAACACACTAACTACTGAACACATGTGGTTGAGCATTGATTTTTCAGATTTATAAATACAAACTAATCATGGGTGCTTGGGAAACACGTCAGAGATTGATATGTCGAGGTATATCAGATTTGGCAAAACTTAATTTGGGCACTAGAAATATAATTTAACCCCTTCATGAGGTTCATGACAGGAGCTGCGCTGGTGCAGCATTAAATATCCTATGCAAGTGTATTCTCTTATATATGCGAGTCTCCCATAGGGAGATCGCATATATAAGAGAATGCACTGGCTTACAACTTACAAGGTCAAGGTAAATATTGTTAAGCCAATGTATTATTTTATATATGTGAGGCTCCCTATGGGAGACTCGCATATATAAGAGAATGCATTGCCACAGGGTTTTCGAAAAAATTTCAGGAAGCTCCGGTCATTCAAGGGTTAAATGATGACCCTAAATTATCACCTTCGACACTAAAAACTTTAAGTTCATGTTCCCTGTATGCTTGTTGCGTTAAAACTAATTTACATAGTTCAACATGAAAAATGACATTTACATATTTTGACGTAAAACTAGAATGACAATATGCTATGAACAATAACATTGCATACTTATGAATTGATGATGTGTTTCTAATACATTACCAAGTTATTTTTTGTTTTTGCTACATTTGGATCGTCTGTTCCTAATTTTTTCTGGTATATATGTAAAGCCCTGGAGTAATATTTTTCCACCTGAAAAGAACGAACATCCAACAAAACATATAATAGCCCAGCGAAAACTAGACATCGACACAATCATGCAAAACCAAAAGATGGAACAAATAATATCCCAACAAAATATTCAAGTATGCAAGTTTAAAGATGTATCAAGTGTTCCAGACTTCCAGTTACAACAACAACTTATTTTTATATCAAATCTAATTTAAAGGGAAATATATTAAAGGGATATATTGTCTTCGTAGTGGGTAAATGTGAGAAATCATTAAATATTTTCACTATAAATCATTCTCCAAAATGACATTTTGCAAGTTGAAACCACTGTTATGTAAACACTACTGTTACAGAATATTGTTTTACAAACATTGCTGGTTGTTCTAGTTATTCAAATATTTAACCCTTTGAGTGCCAGGTCCGATTTTTGTATCAACCCATATACCCTGTGCCAATGCATTCTCTTATATATGCGAGTCGACCATAGGTCGCCTCGCATATATAAGAGAATGCATTGGCACAGGGTATATGGCATAACAATTTATCATCATTTGTAATTATTTTTTACAATTTTTTACAATTTTAATAATTTTTTTAAAATCTATAACAAAAAAGAGATTTAAAAAAAAAAAATTTAGGGCCGATTTTACAGACCGTAAATTAGGGCCGATGAGATCGGCCCCTGGCACTGAAAGGGTTAATAATATTTGAATATATACGTTTTTCAAAATATTTTTCAATGCTTATACTACTAGTACATGTATTTACAGTGTTTACATTTACATTTTGATTGGTCTTGGTATTTGATTGTTGTTGTTAGGCTGATACATTCTCTTATATATATGTGAGACTCGCATATATATATGAGAATGCATTAGCACAGGGTTTTCGCAAAATTTCAGGAAGCTCCAGTCATGGAAGGTTTAAGGTTAATTATAAGGCATTGACTTGCATACAAGAAATAGGCTTGGACAATAAATATAATAAATATAGGTGCGTATAAAAATAATTTTCACCTTTGCTGATAAGGAAAGTTAATGATAGCGAGTCTTTACTATGTAGTGCACTACACCAAACTTAAAATCTACTACTTTCTACGTCAATGCAGAATTCAGAAATTTGAAAATGTGATAGTCAAGAACGCAAAAGAGCTACATGTACACATTTCCGAAGTTTTAATTATTTACTCAAATCGAGCCTAGATGTGGACTCGTTCCAAGTGCATTACCTCTAACGATGCACTAAAGTGTTACTCTCCAGCATATATCAATAACATATTAACCCTTTCATGATGGGAGCTGCGCTGATGCAGCATTAAAGATCATGTGACAGTGCATTCTCATATTTATGCGAGTCTCGCATACAGTGTTCACGCTGTCGGTAGCCAAATTAGCCAATGGCTAATCTTTTTCGAATTTGGCTAATAAAAATTTCATTTGGCTAAACTTTTGGCTAAACTTTTTTTTTAACCCCAAATGGAGACTGAAAGCATGGAGTCAGAAAGCTAATTCATAAAAGCGCTTAATAGATCGACATTCAAGACGAAGTTAGGTGACGAAAGTATTTCATTAATTTCGTACTTATGAAATATCGTTCCGTAACAGCAAAAGGTAAGCTCTAACATTTAGTGTACAGTAAACATATTTTTATTTCCAAATCTAACATAAATTTTGGCAAGTGGGTGTTCAATTCTGTGATGTGAACGATCTAGTCCGAAAATATCGAAAGTGGGAATATATTGCCGACTGTACAAAGGGAAACCCGATCGCGGACAGTACAAAGGGAAACCCGATCGACAACTCTATCAACCAAGCGATTAGTGATATGCAATCATTTTTAGTTTTCACAAGACGGACATTCAAAGACGCATGGACATTAAACCGACCGTGGTTGAATCATGACAATGTGAAGAAAGCAACATTTTGTAAAGTGTGCATTGACGCTGTTATATAAGCAATTTGTTCGTAACAGGCTGTTTTAATCTGGAGAAATATTACGTCATTCTGCACGAAACAGCAAAAGGTTATTATTTTACATTTAATCCCCTAATCCCCCATTGTCTGTCTGGTCACTCACGGGACTCCCGCACAATGCATGTTTATGATGACATTGTATTTATGTCGGTCGAGGTTTATGAGCACCATGTGTAAGACAATAGCTTAATCAGCCAAATGTGAATCACGCCAGATATTTTGTGGCTATTGGTCATCAATACCGATACGGACAAAATAATATGCATGGTTTTATGACAGATTGTAATTTGATATAGGCGTAACAATATTAAGTTATTAGTTTCCAAATGTCACTTAGATATTTTCGCAAGGATAAATATTTAATGATTTAAAAAAAGATATTGATATAAAAAAAAATAATACTGACATTAAGAATGACAATCTCGGGTTACCCCCCCCCCCCCAAATCACCCTTTCACATAAAGATTAATAAATTTTTAATAAATGTTATATATAAAAATACTTCTAGTTCATAAAAATTATTTAAATTATTGTGTATTTTACCTGTGTCTGTTAGATTTTACGTTTTAGTCATTAATTGTGAACCGACCAGAAAACGATGATTTAATTTGGCCAATTATTTTTTTAATTTGGCCAAAAAACATTTGGCTAAAGTTTTTTTCATTTGGCTAATAAAATTTTCATTTGGCTAAACTTTTGGCTAAAGTTTTTTTCGGTTCAGCGTGAACACTGCTCGCATATATAAGAGAATGCACTGGCTTACAAAGTCAAGGTAAATATTGTTAGGCCAATGCATTCTCATATATATGTGAGGCTCCCTATGGGCATATATAAGAGAATGCACTGGCTTACAAAGTCAAGGTAAATATTGTTAGGCCGATGTATTCTCTTATATATGCGAGGCTCCCTATGGGAGACTCATATATATAAGATAATGCATTGGCATAGGGTTTTTGCTAAATTACATGAAGCTCCAGTCATGGAAGGGTTAAGAGTGACTGTACATTTCCAGGTCTAACTGGACTCTGCCGGTGGACACATTACACAGAGCAAATAGCATGGGGAGGGGAGCTGCACCAGGAACGAGTCAAACCCAGAGGTAGTACAGAGGTAGTAAGCCACCACGACCGGACCAGGGAAGGACGTCAAAGGTAAATGAGGGATGGCACCCTGATATCCACCTCAAGATAGAAGTTATAAATGGGACAGAATTTCAGTCTTTATTAAATATTTATGCTCAAATTGCGCAGTGCATCTCGTATTGAATTCATATGTTCCAGTTCATAGAATATCAAATTAGCAGGCGTTGTGTTATGGTCATCGAAGACAGAATAAAATTAGCAATGGGAAGCACGAAGAAACATCCAGCCAATCTATTCTATTGGGTCCACGTTCCATGATAGCAAATAAGGAAGACTAAAACAAGTTGAGCAAAAACAAAAATTCAAGCATGATATAGCAGAATTTAATGAGTATGTAGCCAAATCAACAAATTCATTTGGAGATCAATTGTGTTGAATATTGTTGATTTGTGGACAAAATGAAAAGGAATTGATGTGTTTGTTGTTCAATCAAAAAAATTTCTAGTGACGTTGCTAACCAGATGGTCAGATGTCCACAATTGTTGACATCTTAATAACACTAAGTCTGATAATGAGAATTTACTGAATCAACTATCAAGCTGATTCAAACTATAACAGTTATAGTATAACTATCAATAAATTTGATCCCAGTGATCTACTATTTTACAGATTGAACAACAAACATGAAAAAACCAAGGCACCATGTAAACAGACAAAAACAACAGTTACCACGACACCAAATGGTGCCGAATCGACCCACATCTTACCAAATTATTCTTAGTTTTTGCTACATTTGGGTCATCTGGACCGAGCTTAGTCTCATAAATTTCTAACGCCCTTTTATAATATTCCTCAACCTATGAATAGCAACATAATAATATGTGAACATTGTAACAAAGACAAATTCTTAGACCATGTTTCTATCATCTGCACCACCACAGTTTATATAGATAATATGAAGTTCCATCCAGTACCTCTGATGTATACTGTAATGCCCTAAATAATCGACTCCTTAACCACAGCAGAATTATGGGTAACTTTTCAGAATTTGTTCGGAAATATGGCTTGTTGCCATTCATCAGAAAGCTCTCAGTGAGAGCTTTCCGATGAATGGCAACAAGCCATATTTCCGACTAAATCCTGAAAAGTTACCCATAATTCTGCTGTGGTTAAGGAGTCGATTATTTAGGGCATTACTGCAGCTCTGTCTTACGTTCAATGGTGATTTATCGAAAAAATTGCAGTTAAATAAATTTGGAGATGCCCCAGAAGGAGATATAGAAGTTTTCATTTACAAACTAGCTCAAGCTGGCGACCGATTCATATACATGTACTAATGTTCTACCGGAATATTTTAAAGTTCAATAGCTCGCATGTGCGACAGATTCAAATGCGCTACATGAATATTTAAAAAAAATTCGCAATTCAGTTGAGTTATCCTTTACTGTTATTATTAAAGACATATTATGTACTTGTTCGGTGCATGAAACTGATCAGTTATTAACCCTTTGAGTGCCAGGGGCCGATCTTATCGGCCCTAAACCTACACAATAAGTCTGTTAAAGAATATAATAAAATATATTGAAATTGTAAAAAAACAAAAAAAAAAACAACAAAAAAATGGTTGACTCGCATATATAAGAGAATGCATTGGCACAGGGTATATGGGTTGATACAAAAATCGGACCTGGGGTTAACCAGACACTATTCCAACTCTGAACTACGCTCAATTGTAAATATTTAGTACTCGATTCGGGACGCATCTATCGGCGATAAACTAACGAAAACAATTTTTCCATCGAGAGTGACTGCATTTAATTAATATATAAGAATGACGGTGTGTGTTGTCAATTTGGATATAATATTTGTGAAAATTACTACTTTGAACAAGATTATTCTCCATTTACCTACCAGGGTGTTTCACATCACTTTAAAGATAATAAAAATCTATTTTTGTTCAAATTCGACACCGTTTATGGAGGGAATAAACGGAAGAATAATGAAAATATATTTCTCTATTCTGTAGATGAGTGAACACGCAGCGATCAGCTCTTGACTTTGATACGTCGATTTAAGTCGATAGTGAGAACACCTATTGGCGTAAATGGCGAGTTTGTTTGGAAACGCGAATAATAATAAGTTTTTAAGAGGATACAGAAAATTATGTCCGTGCAAATTTTATATATTTTTGCTCGTGGCTTGTAATGAATATAAATATGTGTCTCGCTCACTTATGACATATGCTTCAGTATCCGCTCAAAAACAATAGATAACCTCTCTATTTTACTGGAAGATACAAGTGTTTGTTAACCTTTAGTACTAATAATACTAATAGTTGGTAAATATTGAAGGTACATATAATTTGCATCATTATACTCAGGAAAGAACTATCCTTTATGGCAGCATCAATATACTATATCGATATACTATACAAAAAACTTTCTGTCCCTGTTCTAAGGAGTAACCTATGCGATAGAAAAGCCATGGGTTGGAACTTCATCCTATAGAACAGTGAATATCCCTAGCTGGTGTGGATGAAGGAAACATGTTCTAATATATATCCTATGCAACATTATCTATTGTAATTCAATTTGAATATTTGTTGCCAAAACACTCATTCTAATTGGTCGATAAGTTGCTAACTTTAGAACTTCAGTTTTCGATTCACCAGCATCGGCTGCCAATCGGTTAACATATTTTAATGGAGAACGGCATCATGACAACAAGTGTAAAAAATGTCTCGCGCAGCCAAGAGTTTTGTAATCGATTCAACTGCTCACAGTTGTTTACTATAGATACCATTGACAGGAATTTGTTTGGGGGTTGTTCTGGATATCTCATTTCATGGTATGTTTCGTTGGATATTTGGGGATTCGAGCATGTAATACAGATAAAAAGTGCATTTCGCGCAGGTTCTTTAAATTCTTTGGTGGATTGAATTACAATTGAGATAAGCCCATCTCTATTTTGTTGAATATTAGGGGATTCGTGCAAGAAATCAGTTTGTGAACTCGCTGGCAAGACGGCTTGTTCACTGACAGTTTTCAAAGCTGATTCCCCGAATATTAAAATCAACAGAGTACGTTTATCTCCTAATTATATCTTTGAACATTCTGTAAAAAAAAAGTGCTGACGATGCATTAATCCACATAATATATAATTTGTGTATGAATCATATAAGTATTGTGTATAGCTTGGCATAAGCTTACAAGTTATTTTATTGACAACAAAAGGGTCATTGCAAAGCCTTATCCAATGTTAAAAACCCAATTGTAGAGAGATATTTTTTATGTTGATGTTGATTAAAGATAGATTGACTTTCAGTATTATAAGATGGTCTGTCTATTCCTATAACAAGTTTTATATACTTTCTTGGGTATAAAATAATAAATATGAAACAATGACACTGTGCGGAAACGCTTCTATCAATTTTTATCGAAATTTTATTATTGATTTTATTATTGATTTTCTGGTATAACACATACAATCAATTGGGACTATTTTTAGAATAGATAAGACATGAAACTTCAGGCGATTTCAAATAGAGATAGAGTTCCCTTGCTTGCTATCCTCCACCTCCAAAAGTTTCTGAGAGGCTTGAGAAAACATTCGGAGGATGGTAAGTGGGAGAACTCCATCTATCTGAAATGGCCTAAATTTTCATGACTGATCTGTTCTAAAAATAGCCCATAAAAATGTCCCAATTGATTGTATTATGCATGTAGCAGAAAATTCAATATAAAATCAATATTAATGAATAGAAGCATTTCCGTAGTGGTCTTCGATTCATATTTATTAAATTATACCCAGAAAACTATATAATACTTGTTATAGGAAGAGATAGACCATCTTTAAAACTACTAATTTTTTACATGTACCCAAATGACCAAGGGAATCTATAATATAACAGTATCATGATCCGAATCAATGGGACCATTTTGAAAGAAAATTTAATACAGCACACTTAAAGTACACACAGATATGGCTAATTCGAGCTTCCAAATTTTGTCTACGTAATTTGGAAGTAGTTAAAAGGTAGGTTGACAAATACACGAAATATGTGAAAAATACTTTCCATATTCACAGCCATTTTACTGCTGTTTTAAATTTTTCTACGAACACGGAATGCTTTTTTCTGTTCTATGCCGTTCAAATGGCTGTTGTTTGTTTGGGCCCCAAACATTGTTTTCAAATTAGTATTTTTTATGACCTCAATTAGTCTTTATGGGACTTATAATGCTTTTAGCATTTATCAACCTATTTTAATATCGGGGAAAATTCAAAAGTAACATTTATATAAGTTGTATTTTGGAGCGGAAACTGCTAAATGGCTTTTATTGGAAATCTATTCCATAATAGCCAAGAATATCTCAATTTGTTTTGACTGTTTATTTTATTAATTTCTTACCTCTTCGTATTTGCCCTGGTTTTGACAAAGTAACGCAAGGTTATTTAACTGTTTAGCAACATCTGGATGATCTTTACCTAGCACCTAAACAAACAACAAAAGAATATATTTATCAATGTGCTGATTAACTTTAAACATGACATGTACTATATCAGGGTTTCCGTTAGTACGGCTCAGCGTCCGTAGGACGGCCTCATTCCCCTCGCATATTATCTGTTTGGTTCATACATATACCAAATGTCAGTCGCAATGTCGTAAACAAATCCGGTTACAACGGGAGTTCGGGTGTTAAATAGAATACTGGTGAAAAAGCGGGTCAAATAGCGACGTTAGATACAGCGTAATGCATGTCGCGGTAACATCAAAAAATGTCGGACTGCTGAATATGCATGCTCATGCTCGAAAATCCCGTGATATCGTAGGATTACATAATTTGATCAAAGAACGCCGAATTTCTTAGTCGGGACATTTTTATGCACGGGATTTTCATGAATGAAACTGCTCCTCTCCGAGATCCCGTGCTATCGTACGGTGGTACATAATAAATGGGTCCCCCTGCAGAGTCCATGAGGTATAGAACGGAGTTTTAGCCAACGTGTTATAAAATATAATTTGGCGGGAGATGTGAACACGTGCGTCGTTGATTGTGCTTGGGGACAACGCAACTATTATTTACCGTCCTTTGACATTATCTCCATATTGGGGAGGGGGTATGTGTTTGTCTTTATCACCCATGTATGTAATATGGTTCAAATGAATGGTGTTGTTAACTTGTCACTATGAATTCCCACTATAAAGACTGATTTCGGGACAGGTTCCGTTTTACTGTGAAATAAATCACGTTGGGATTTTTTTGACTATGCGCATAATAAGCAATTGCGGTCGTCAGTTTATGGACTAATATATAGAGACTAGTGAACAAGCTACGCGTTCCGAGTGAAAGATAGGGACTACCCACAGGTATTAGGCACAATTTTGTTTTTAAATTTAATAAAAATCTCTTTTTATTAATTTTTTTTGGTGCCAAATACCTGTGTCGCTACCATTCGTATTTTGCCGCTATAAATAGCTCCTGCAGTATGACGTCACAGCGCACAAATAGTTTTACGATTGACAGCGTATATCATGTCAGTTTCATTTTCACAGAAGCTGCTTGCAATTCTAGGAAATACTTTATTCAATTCTCCTTGCTATCTATTATTGATCAATGCATAGATGTTTTGTAGTGTTTAGATTCATCGGAATCTTATTGTATAAATTTGTAAACAATAACTAGTAGCTTGTTCATTTATATATAATCTTCAATCAGACGGCAGTCTTATGTGCGTAATTAGTTGATTGATTATCTGGATACCATCAACAGAATTAATGCACCCACGGAAATGATTGACTTGCGTAATATATACGTAGCTTTGGTTGCTTTGTGAGACTCTTATGTGCAAGGAAATTGCTACTTTTCAGTGTCAAATAACAAAAGTTTCGCCCGACGGGACGAACCATGGTCGTCCCGTCGCGTTATGTGTTTCCCCAATACGGACTCATCAATTTTCCCCTCGCGGAAACCCTGACTATATAGAGGATCTCACATTGAGTTTCTATTTTATACGGAATTTATCAACCGAGTTCACTAAATTCCATTTGAGCCGAGGTTTACCAAGGCTAAAATAGAATTTGGTGGACGAGGTTGATAAATTACGTATAAAATAGGACGAGTGTGAGATACCTTTTATCACATGATCAAATAAACGCGAAATATTCATCGAATACAACAATCATAAACTGCAGCGATCGCAAGTTATCGAACGCACTGATATTAAACATGTGCCTTACCGATAATTATGAAACTGCTTTTAAGGGAAAATTATGTGATAAATCCTTCTCTGAGTTAAGTATGGAAACATACTATAAGATGAGTAATTTGAATATAAACAGAGAGGCCTTATTTCGTGGGATGATTTAATACGATTAATTACACTCCATAATCATCCCATACAAACAGAGGTCTTATTTTGTGGGATGATTACGATTATATCACTCCGGGTTCATCTATAAAGTAGACAATAATTGTAATTTTGTGGTAATTATGAGCGTACTCAGGGTAACTGAGAAATCCTATTTTCATAATGTAAACAAACCAGAGTCCACCATCTCACAGTTTTAAAACCAAAATAAAAAAACCCTTCCTCTGCTTAATTTATTGTAGAATAAACAACCCACATCAAAGTATTTAAAAAATACAGTATAATGTTGTCCAATGGGAGTAGGGAGTATTTTACTGATATTAGCCATTAAATACATCTTACGCCAACTTGGAGAATGTAGCATTCTACTAACGTCAGAAAATCTCAAAGAAATCAACCATACCGATCGATAGAAAACATCGTCTGAATAACGCTCAAATGTAAATATTTACTTCTCAATTTGGGACGCAACTATCAACGATAAATTAAAGCAAATGATTCCGCAAGCGAGAGTCACTGCATTTAATTCATATATAACAATGACGGTATGTGTGGTCAATTCGGATTAACCCTTTGAGTGCCAGGTCGATTTTTGTATCAACACATATACCCTGTGCCAATGCATTCTCTTATATATGCGAGTCGACCATAGGTCGCCTCGCATATATAAGAGAATGCATTGGCCTAACAATTATTTTTTTTTTTTTTTTTTTTTTTTTTTACAATTTTAATAATTTATTCTTATATTCTTTAACAGACTTATTTTGTAGGTTTAGGGCCGATGAGATCGGCCCCTGGCACTCAAAGGGTTAATATTTGTAAAAATAACTTAATTCAGCAAGATTATTCTCCATTTCTATTTGATCACCCAACCGGAGCGTTTCACATCACTTTAAATTTTGTGATGCTAAGGGAGGGAGCTCTTCGCTTGAGATATTAGAAGGAGAAACTTGTCATTTTCTTCTTGTTCATTTAATTCATAAAATGTCACCGCCCCCACCACACACATTGATTTCAATGAAACTCGACAAGTAACGTCATCATGTAGCTTTCACCATTGACCGAATTTACTTGAACCTGAATGTATCACCTGCTTTGTTCATGATTATATGATATCGATGGATTATCAGATGCATTTTTGTACTAGTTATCTTATGATAATAATTACATAATTAAAATATATTGTTTTGTTTATAAGCATTCGTTTCGCAAGGTTGTGTCTGTAGCGCTGAAAAGCAGCCACTTTTTGGTAGAGCCCTGCAAATTGATTCGATGCGATTCGGAATTGATTGTCTGATTCGATCTGAAATTGCTATTCTGATTCAAGTTTTATCGAATCTTTTACTTTTTTTTACAACAGACCACAATGTGTTTTTATGCAAAGATACACACATGCCATACATAGCCCTAACTCTCAGTAAATGATCTATAAATAGATCGCTATATTTCTGTAAGAATGACGAAGGCCCAAATCCACTGGACTTGCAGGGTTCCAGTCATTGCATGTGCAGCTCATGATGATGTTCCATGGGAATTGAATGCAAAATCATTCAGCAAATCTTGTAAGTCAGCCATACATTCCCAAAAGACGTGTGTCAAGGACTTCAGAATGGCACATTTCAGTATACCTTAACCCTTTACCCAACAGAAGGACCCTGTGCCAATGCATTCTCTTATATATGCGAGTCGACCATAGGTCGCCTCGCATATATAAGAGAATGCATTGGCTTAACACATTAAAAATTATAAAATTGTTAAAGAATGTAAGAAAAAATGGTAAAAAGTGTTAAAAAAAGATTTGTTTAGGCCAATGCATTCTCTTATATATGCGAGGCGACCTATGGTCGACTCGCATATATAAGAGAATGCATTGGCACAGGGCTAACTGTAACTATCACAATGTGGTCAAGGAGCCGGTTCCAATGATATCCATATTTGTATGGTTCTATTGAGACAGACCGAAGATATTTTAGGCTGTTGAAGCTTTATTTGGCCGGTTTTGGCCGGTTTGTTGGGTAAAGGGTTAAGGAGACTGACAAAAGTTCAGAAGTGTAATATATAGAGTTACTTCTATTCACCAGATCATCGCATTCTGGGGATGCGGACCAGACCACCCTGGTCCAACCACCTCAACAAGTCTGAAATGTCTGTCATTTGCAGATTGAGGTCCCCAGAGGGTGAATTTGGTGATGCTATCCCATAGCCACACAATGGGCTAGCATCACCAAATTCACCCTCAGGGTAGGGCTGTTACAATACACTTGGTCACGATTCGACACAAATCTAGATACATGATCAACAATATGATACATATCATGATACACTAAATTAGTGTTTTCAAATAATTTACCACCTGGATTATCAGAACCGACATGTTTATAACTGGAGAAAGAGCTCATTTTTAACTAAAATGCAGTTGAATATTTAGAAAGATGAGTCAAATACACTTAATAGACATGTAAACTTGAGATAAATTTGCATTTTTTGCTCATTTACACATGTCCCCCCTTAAGAAACTACTTGATTCTTTGTATCACAACACACATGTTGCAATACGATACACTTATCAATTGAAAGTGTATCGCAATACATTGAATTCACAATGAATCATTAAGGCCCTACCTCCGGTGACCTCAATCTGGAAATGACAGACACACAATTTGCAGGCTGGCTCCTCAAACCCCCCCCCCCCCCCACCCCCTAAAAATTCTGAATTTATATAATTACTCACCATTTCTCGAATTTCTAATGCCCTTTTACAGAGTGGTTCGGCTTCTTTGTACTTCCCTCGTTTACCGTATAATACAGCTAGATTATTCAAAGTCGCTGCTACCTATAACAAAAAGAAAATAAGTCACTTTAGAGTATATTTAAAATAACCCTTTTATGATGGGAGCTGCGCTGGTGCCACATTAAAGATCCTGTGCCAGTGCATTCTCTTATATATGCGAGTCTCCCGTAGGAAGCCTCGCATATATAAGAGAATGCAGTGGCTTACAGGGTCAAGGTAAATATTTTTAGGCCAATGTATTCTCTTATATATATGTGAGGCTCACTATGGGAGACTCGCATATATAAGTGAATGCATTGGCACAGGGTATTCGCAAAATTTCAGGAAGCTCCAGTCATAGAAGGGTTAATGATACGGTCTCTGTACCGGGATAAATTTTCAAATAAAGGTACAGATTGCAGTAAATAAAACAAGGCTGGGTCAAGGAAAGACATTTGAAAATGAAAGTTTGCTCAATAGCTATTTCATTTAATTTACCTAGCTTAGAAGCCACAAGAAATTATTATTTTCCTATGTAACAATCGCTCAACTCTGTTCAGGTAAAAATAAACTACAGTTATATAGTAACATTTATTAGGGTTTCAGGATTTCAGAATTATCTCAAAGGCCCACATAATTTATGAACCCCCAGATCACATATAAAAAATATATGCCATATTATATACCATTTGAAAGAGGAAGCTCCAAAAACATTGTATTATCAACTTATCCGGTGTAATAAACTGTAAACATGTAGTTTTTGTTGAGATACCGACATGTTTTCTGTGCTTAAGTTTCATCAAAGTCTATTATTTTCAATGGAAGGGGAATAACTCTGTCTTATTTGAAATCTGGGAGAGAAATGGGGGGGGGGGGGGAATATTTCTATGATTTTAAGCTATTTTCTATTACTATATCGGCACCAACTGAGACACAAGACATTCCAAATGGTGATGAATTATAGTATTTTAATCATATTTATGTCATACATTGTTATTAAAACATATATAATGTGATCTGGGGGTTCGAAAATTAAGTGGGCCTTTAAAGGGGTACTTTACACTAAATCCGGACATTTATGTGACCATCTCCTTTTATACTCAACAGAATATATGCAATAAATGAATGAATTTTAGCCAGGCAATAAGTGCAAATATACACTCATGTGCTCTATGAACGATGCAAACAACATGGTAATTATAATGAAAATGAATTTATGACTCGTGTCATAAATTCATTTTACCAACTCATTGTTATCACTGGATAGCTGTTCACTGGAAAATTTTTACTTTATTTACAAATTTATATATTGTATTAAAGATGGTCTATCTCTTCTGGGCACAATAAAGTGTTTGATGACTCAGTATATTATTTGTCTATAAAGACATAAAAAAGTGGTTGCAGAGAAAAATATCCGAAATTTGCTTTGGTGGAAAGTGCTAACAAGATAGACTTGCTATGCAGCAAACGTATTCCGCGAGCCTCGCGGACACTTTCGTAGCATACCAAGCAGGAGATCTCTATCTCTATCTAATATCGGCTGAAGTTTCATGGCAGTCCTGTTCTAAAAATAACCGTAAACTTCCCTATTGGTTTTATGTACGCCAGAAAATACAAAATAAAATGAAAACTAATTGATAGAAGCTTTCTCCGATCAAGGGTCATCGACTCATATTTATTATTTTCTACCCAAGAATCAATATAAAATTTGTTAGGAAGAGATAAAGACCATCTTTGGCAGAAACCTAACTCAAATTAAGCAGTTCGCATTCCATGGAGCCTCGCATATTTAAGAGAATGCACTGGGTTATAAGGTCATTATTGTTAGGCCAATGCATTCTCTTATATATGCAAGGCTTCATATGGGAGACTCGCATATATAAGAAAATGCATTGGCACAGGGTTTTCGAAAAATTTCAGCAATCTCCTATCATGGAAGGGTTAAACAAGTTACCTGTGCAATGAAAAAAATATAAAATAGCAAATTGCAATGTTATTAACTTAAATATTAGATATAATATATATAGCAGTTTGAAAGCTAACACCATAATATATTTAGTACAAGGAATAAACAATGATTTTGACAATATTATTAATGTGCAAATTATGAAAATATGAGAATGTGTGTAATATATAGGGCACCTGTACCATCAGAATATACAATAGCAACTCAATATCCATATAACCTTTGAAAAAAACTGGCATAAAATAATGCTCTAAATAATCGACTCCATAATTCACAGCAGAATTATTGGTAACTTTTCAGGATTTAGTCGGAAAAATGGCTTTTTGCCATTCATTGGAAAGTTCTCACTGAGAGCTTTCCAATGAATGGCAACAAGCCAAATTTACGACAAAATCCTGAAAAGTTACCCATAATTCTGCTGTGGTTAAGGAGTCGATTATTTAGAGCATTACAGTAACTCTCAGGTGTCTAATAATCGTGATGGCCTAATAATAGTGATGGGTAGGGATTTAGGCTGAAATTAATATTAGTGAAGGCAATTTCACTCTATGTATAAATGCCAATAATAGTGATCGTTTGGGAATTTTCTCCAAAATTAATACAAATCACGCTGACACTAGGCACCTAAGAGTACACTCTACTATCAAACACCATGATAAACTTGAAACTAAACATATAATTGTACAAGTAATTAAAATAAGAGTTTGAGATATGATGATAACATATTACAAATAGCTAATTTTCAAACGGATATGGCTTGTTTGAACAAACAAATTATGTATATACAATTTGATAAGAAGTATCTCAAAACATATGTGACCCGCCATATCAAATCCAGTCGTAAGTCGGGATTTTTTTACCCTGTGCCAATGCATTCTCTTATATATGCGAGGCGACCATAGGTCGCCTCGCATATATAAGAGAATGCATTGGCCTATCAATTTAATTTTTTCTTGTATTCTTTAACAATTTTATAATTTCACCCATACAGAGCCCCAGACAAACATGAACAGACGAAACTCTTCTATATGCTTCTATATATGTGTGGGGCTCCCTGCAGGGTAATGGATGTTTTTTATTTTATGGTTGTAAGAAACATTTATTTCAAAAAAATGATAAAAAATTGTTAGGCCAATGCATTCTCTTATATATGCGAGGCGACCTATGGTCGACTCGCATATATAAGAGAATGCATTGGCACAGGGTAACAAAAATCCCGACTTACGATTGTCGGTATAGCACTGAAAATACGTGTTATGTTTCTTATATTTATCGATATATTTGAGATCGTTTCATTTGTGTCGGCTCAAACTTTTTAATCGGTGGTCGCATATAATTGCACATGTAGACCATGGGAAGAATATCTACAACTGTCCTTGCTCTGAAACGTTTATGATACGACATAATTTTGACGATTAAAACAAAGAGACGGCAGTGCATGAAGTTTTTAAATTGATTCATGTTAAGATAACGCAATATACCTTCTTCGGAAGTCACGCATTATTCCGTTTTCAATTCCAGAATAGCAATGAACACAAAGATTGCAATATTTTATTGGGACCCGATCATCGTGTTTTTATATTTCGCGTTAGGTCATATCACCTTGTATGGCTCATAAGTGATCTAAATATAATATATATATACTAGCCGATGAGCCCGACGTTGTCCGGGCTATTCAAAAACCAAATTTCAAGTCGATAGCTCTACCCAGCCCGAAAATTTCACGTCGATAGCTCCACCCGTTTCCGAGATATCGTCTGCGCATGCGCGAAGCTGGCGTCGCACGGGCTCGGCGACCCGATAAAATTTGTATCCGGGGCAAGATACATTCACATACCAATTTCATGTCGATAGCTCCACCGTTTCCGAGATCTCGCCTGCGCATGCGCGAAGCTGGCGTCGCACGGGCTCGGCGACCTGATAAAATTCGTATCCGGGGCAAGATACATTCACATAGCAAATTTCAAGTCGATAGCTCCACCCGTTTCCGAGATCTCGTCTGCGCATGCGCGAAGCGGGCGCCGCACGGGCTCGCCAAAATATGACAACGTCCACCGCCTGGTCAAACTATACACACGTAACAAGTTTCGTCCCGATCGGTCGAGAATCGTAGATTTGTATAAATGACAGACATACAGACAGACAGACAGACAGACAAACAGAGGTCTTCAAAATATATATGAGATAGGTAGAAACTTTAGTGACATATTCTTGTGGTATTTATAAATCACAATGAGTGTGAAGAAATTCCTGCAAAATTACATAATTCGCGCTAACGATTGTCAGATGTAAACACATTTCATACGAGTTGAATATACAAACTTCTGAGTTAAATCATAACATTTTTACGCAAAGGTACAAGCTATATAGATTTACATGAGAATAAAGATCAGAATCTTGTCTTTAAGCTGGCATAAAGCCAATAGATCGCACAATGTCGAACATTTTAGTTATTGGTGAGGCATTTAGAGAACACCCAGAGTTTGTTTTGGCTAAAGCCCATATAACGTCATGTATTTACATTGGGATTGTGACATTACGTAAAAAAAATTGGCAGTTTGTATAATAAATCCAATTAAGTTTTCAATTTCAACTTTTTCTGGATTTAAGATATTGAAATATATTGTGATGTGATGAATTAAGAATTTAATAATCTTTCCAATGGTGTAAGCAATATGGTAGAAGAAAATGCATACAATACAGCACCATGCGCCTAAACCCAGTATACAATAAGTCAAAATACCCCTGGGAGCCCAGGGTCAGGGCATCGATCGTTGTGGGGAGCCAGTGTTCAAAGGGTTAAGAGATGAAGCAATGAGATAATAATCATATATTTAAATTTGAAAATAAAGCAAAATTGATGAATTAAACCATGCAGCTGATAAGCTCATTAAATATGAACGAATATAAATTTACAACATAAAATTAAATGCAGATGAAAATACTAGTAATTTTCAACATTCCAAATAAATGAAAATCCAGTCGAAATGATTTCAAAATAGTTCAGACGGTCATAAATAATCTTGTCTTTTAAATAATTAGTTGTAGGGTGAGAATAATAATAAATATCTACATAGATCTGTGAGATTAAGAATAAGAGTAAGTAAACTGATTACTGCATTGGCGGTGTGCACTTCAGTTTTAGAATATGAGGTCTGCACATGGTTTAGGAGGATGCAGCCGTGTTAATTAGCATCGACTGAGCCCTCAGCCGAGGCAAATTCCTTGGCAAAAAGAAATGCCATCGGCAAATTTCAGAGTCTGCCAATATTTTGTGTAAAATTGAAACAAATTGCTGGATACATTGTCCTAATGTTGCACTGCGGAAGTCTGCAGACAGCAAAAATAACAAGGACTACTGAGATAACAAGAATTATCTTGAATATCTGCAATTTTAAATAAGATTAGACCAAAATTTGCCACAAATGGCATGATAATTGACCATGTTCCAATTGTAAATTAAAGTTGTATGTGTAGAGCATGCAAATATGCAGAACCTAGGATTTTTAGCCGAAGAACAATTTATTAGCCTAGGAAATTTTTTGCTAATTAACTGGGCTTGGGATGTGAGTTATATTGCTGCTATGCGTATCCCCGATTGACCAATGAAAATGTCTTTTGGTTGCTGTTTGGTAAAGTGTTGACTCATTCCGTGTTTTTTTTTATTTATATTATTATTTAAAGGTACTCAATCCGATTTAGCGCTCCTAAATTACTATTTCTTTGGCTTCGGGGGTAAAACATATTTGTTTCAAGTCAATGTACCCACCCTTCAAAGCTCATAGTGATCAGATATAAATTTTTGAAGTTTGTTATTTCAATTGTTTGTGGCCCAGAAACACACCGTCAAACGGATGTTCTCAGTCAAAATTGTGGATGAAGATGGATAACTCTAAAAACAAGTGGTAATACGGCCAAATTTCGTGAATACTCATATCATAATACGGCCATATCTTGTTGAACAAAATATTGATAAATAACACATTTATGGAAATTTGATACTATAGTTAAGCGGTTAGCATTATTTTGTTGCAATTAATCAATTCTGATAACTAAAGCGTATTTTGAAGAAATGTTGTTGTTGTATCTTGATGATATGGGGACCCTCTGATCCAATTGAGTACATTTAATATATTAAATTTTATAATTTAATCTGTTAGATAACCATAGCTTTGATCGCTACTTTCCTTCATATCTTCATTATTTTGGTTACTGAATCATACGAATGAAGTCTTATCTGTTTCAAAATACAAAGGCGGCATTATGGAAAGAAATCCCTTCCTGAATGCTGTTTATATTCAAAAATAATATGTGAAACTCTAATAACTTTGAAAATGAAAATAAAACAACATCTAGACGCTACTAAGAGGAAAAATTTACATTCATGCATATACGATCCATGTTTATGTGTTGCCAACAAAAACTTAAAATTAATTATTAAAAATTTCACCAATATAAAATTCCATAACGGTTCCACACATAATTAATGTCATGATACTCATGGTTCTTATGCTCCATGATATAAATCACAAAAAAAGCTTTATAACTTTAAACTTCTGTTAATCCATGATTTTTCCAGACTCCCACTGAATTAGAGTAAACAATTCCAGAATATTTTCCTTATGAAATCGTAGAAAGGTATCGTTATAATAAAACGGTATTATATGGCTTTTATTGACCTGGAGAAAGTTTACTATTATTCCATGACTTTCCATGAATCAAACTAACATATGAGAAAGGAATTGTTTTGTTTTTTTCGAGCAAAAAAGTACATTGACAACACATAAAACATGATGCATGCCGAAAAGAAGGACTCACTGCAGGATGATCGGGACCGAGAGTTTTCTCCCTTATATCGAGAGCATCATTTAGAAGATTAGCAGCTTCTTTGTACTTCCCTTGATCTCTGAAATTGTTAGTTGGACAAACGATGGAGAACAGGTTCATGAAAGGAATGCCCGGAGTTATCTTCCTTGATAAATGCATGAAAGGAATGCCCGGAGTTATCTTCCTTGATAAATGCTGTTGAACATTTTCATGAAGCTTCATCAGAAATATGTAGAGAGAATATAAAGAGAGTAATCAATTGGTTTCGATGTTTACGTGACATAATTCACGAGGGGAGTGGGGCATAGTAAAATCCGAGTGACTCCAGCACGTCCAACTGCCCAAGTGAATTGTGTCACGTAATCATCAAAACAAACTGATTATTATATTTATTACACACTTTCTATCATGATAATTTGTTAATTATGTAAATAATATGTAACAAAATAGTCCCTGATCAGCAGATCAATCGCGTTGAACCCCAACATTCAGTTGCGTGGATGAAAACATCATTTAAATATTTATGATGTAACAATTCTGCTTGACACCATTTTTTAACATTGGAATCTGACTGTAAATATAGTCATTCTGGAACTCCAAATTCCCCACTCCCATTGAGAATTTAAAGTTGAAAGCGGTCTATTTGGATGCAGAAGATATTCAAATTAATTTACCGAGAAAGAATTATAAATCACCTACAGGTGTGTAATAAATTTTGATTATGCAGATTTTAAGGAAAACTTTCGTGTCAACTTAAAAAAAAATTTGCAAAAAATAAAACCATCAAATTGTGTATATTATCTGATAAAGAGAGTCATGATAATGTTCAGCAGTATTCTGGTGTAAATAACCTGCCAACCCACCCACTGATACAACCTCGTTTTAATTCTAAATACCAATGGTAAATTGCCGAATATTTATCACAGTGTTTAGTGACTTTGAATATATGGTATATTTCCATATTTACTGCTGGCTCGGTCCATATAATTTCATGACTCTTACTCTATGTTGTCCAAGATTTGAAATAGTGTACCTGTCATTTGCAGAATGAGATCCACAGAGGGTGAATTTAGTGATGCAACCCAGCACAGTGGACTAACATCACTAAATTAACCCTCTGGGGACCTCACTCTACTTAGGCCTCATCTTCTGGGAAGTATCAATAGTCTCAAAATGACATAATTTTTAGTTACTTTTTCCCTTCTGTTCAGTTTCTTTATCCCATAATTTGCAGAACATAAAATGCATAATCGAGGTGACTAATGGGTAAACATCACCAACTTCAACTGGTGATTTTTAATCTGACCCCAGGTCTCCCATGACAGTTGAGGCCTCTAAGCAGAATGAGGTTCCCAGAGGGTGAATTTGGTGATGCTAGCCACTGTGCTGGATATATGTTTTTCATGGCTTGTCCCTTTGCCTTCCAAAAAATACCAAAAGTTTGAATTGGAAGGAATAACTGTTTATTAGTTGATTTGATGTAAACCATAATTTATGCCTACATTACGTTTCGGACACGCAGAAACAACTTACACAATTTCAACAGTAGGAAACACATCTACCACACATATAATGACAGAGAATCTGAGGATATTTTGGTTTTTATGGTTAATGTACAGTAATGCCCTAAATAATCGACTCCTTAACCACAACAGAATTATGGGTAACTTTTCAGAATTTAGTCGGAAATATCGCTTGTTGCCATTAATCGGAAAGCTCAGTGAGAGCTTTCCGATGAATGGCAACAAGTCATATTTCCGACTAAATCCTAAAAAATTGCCCATAATTCTGCTGTGGTTAAGGAGTCGATTATTTAGGGCATTACTGTACATCTATATGCTAATCGAGGTTATATAGGTTTTAAAGGTCACTGTACATCTATATGCTAATCAAGGTCATATCAGTGGGAGGGCCAACATAAACCTTGCCATTAGTGAGTGAGGAGATAGCTGGTTTGGCTGCAGGAATATATTTGTCATTGAGGTGCGTGGTATCAAATAAAAAGATGTCGTATCTAAGGCTGCAACGATGTCGAGGGTTCACAATACAATGTGCATCACGATTTTTCCCCCACGATGCAATACACATCGCGATGAAAACGTAAATTGATGAACCTGATAATTGTTACTCCAGAATAATAAATGGTTGACAGCTCTACACAGTAAATATGTGTTCCTTGAATGATGGACAGCTCTACACAGTAAATATGTGTTCCTTGAAGCTAATTTTTCTATATCTATTTGTTACTTAATATAGTGTATACATTTTTTTTTACACGTAAAATATATGCATTTCCGCCCCCATAGTTATTAATATAGTCTATATAGTAACTATAGTGATGGAAATGATTATGTTTTCTGATTTTTCCAACAAATGTGATAAATAGGAAGCTGCTGCTGCTATTCAAAACGTGAATAATGATGCATCGTGGGAAACATCCTGATGATTCAATGCAGAGAAAGAATCATGATGCATCGTCGGTAACATCCTGACGATTCAATGCAGAGAAAGAATTGCGATGCATTGAAATTGTGATGCATCGTTGCAGCCCTAGTCATATCAGCAGCACAGAGGAAATTGCAAGTTAAAGGCCCACTTAATTTTCATATGCCAAGATCACATTATATACACCATATTCCATATTATATACCTATCTGGAAGAGGAACCAAAAATTTATAAATCTACCAGAACACGGAACAGCAGTAGCCTAGGAGTGTCCATAAATGTGAAAGAAATTCTCAAATTCACACCAAGTCTTCCCCCGTTATTTACCCAGAATGCAGCATAATTCACAACTAAGAGATAGAGTTATTCCCCTTCCATTGAGAATAATAGACTGCAGTACAGACCAGATCAAAATTAAGCACATAACACATGTCGGTTTGATAAAAACAACATGTTCACAGTTTATTCGACCGGATAAGTTGATAAGTACAATGTTTTGGAACTTCCTCTTTCAAATGGAAAATAATATGGAATATGTTGTATACAGTAATGCTCTAAGTAATCGACTTCTTAACCAAAGCAGAATTATGGGTAACTTTTCAGGATTTAGTTGGAAATATGGCTTGTTGCCATTCATCGGAAAGCTCTCGGGGAGAGCTTTCCGATGAATGGCAACAAGCCATATTTCCAACTAAATCCTGAAAAGTTACCCATAATTCTGCTGTGGTTAAGAATTCGATTACTTAGAGCATTACTGTATGTTTTATCTTGGGATTCGAAAATAATGTGGGCCTTTAACACTTCCATAACTGGAGCTTCCTTAAATGTTCTTATATATGCGAGTCTCCCATAGGGCGCTTCACATATATACGAGAATACATTGGCCTAACAATATCTACCTTGACCTTGTAAGCCAGTGCATTATTTTACTTATGCCAGGCTCCCTATGGCAGATTCGCATATATAAGTGAATGCACTGGCACAGGGTCTTTAATGCTGCACCAGCGCAGCTCCCATCATGAAAAGGGTAAGTATCTTCTGCAACCAATGGAGTGAACTTTGATGATGGCAAGTTGATTCCCTAATACAGTAAAATATCAAGACATTTCTTGTCGTTTCAGCATGAAAATTTGAAATCGGCTATCATTGCGCTCAAAACAAACATAGAAGTACTAGATTTCATGTGTCAATTAGCCAACATCATTATGAATTAGTGGGAAATTTTACTGGGGACTCCCTGCCACCAAACAATGACAAATTTTTCCAAGAAGCTTTCACCGGTTTGTTAGTCAGCGAAGCTTCCAGTGTGATTCACTGACTTACGGCTGGGTTGTCCTTCCCTAACGTTTTCTCTCGGATGTGCAGAGCATCTAACAATAAGTTGCCTGCCTCCTTATATTTGCCCTGATCTCTGAAAACCAAACCATATCATGACGGAATGACCACTTAACATCAAACTACTGAAAACCAAACCACATCTAACTGATTGACCCTTTAACAACACACATCAACAAGCCTGCAAATAGTGTGGCTGTCATTTGCAGAATTAGGCCCAAGAGGGTGAATGTAGCTGTGCAGGTCTAGCATCACTAATTTCACCCTCTGGGGACCTCAATATGCAAATGACAGACACACTATTTCAAGGCTTGTATCTATCATATGAACATCCCTATGAATAAATATTAGATACCAGAATAATAATCGCAAAATTCTCTGTTGAATAAGTTGAATAAGCTCAGACAAAAATCGTCAGACCAAAACCATATTCAAACTTGACCTGAATAATGTGATGGATATTCATCGGATCAGTCGAAATTAACTAGAGTTATCATCCAGACAATGCGAAAAATGGCAATTTCTAAGTCAAAAAGGACCATAACTCTGATAAAAATCATCTGACCATAATGTGATGTTTATTACTCGTACCAAGTTTCGTTCCAATTGGATAATAATAACCAGAGGTTTTTATTCCAAACAATATGAAAAGCGAGATATCTAAGTAAAATAAAAGGTCGGTAGACCTCATGTCCGCCTCTAAGTGTCGGCTTGATACGACCGTTGTTTGCGCATAAAAACCTGTCTTTAGTGCTAGTAAACCTACATACCAAATTTAATTTCATTCAGTACACATTTACTAAAGTTATCATCCGGAAACCTCAAATTGGCAAAAATTCTAAGTGACCTGTGTTTTGCTGGGAGAAAGACACATACCAATATTGGTTCAGATCAAACAATCCAAACTGGAGTTATCGGTCGGAAACCAAAAATGTTAACCGACAGTCAAATTCTAAGTCGAAAAAGGGCCGTAACTCATGTAAAAATAATTGGACGGAACTCATATTCGAACTTGGCCTGTATCTTTAGCAGGGAAATACACATACCAACTTTGGTTCAGATCAAATAATCCAAACTGGAGTTATCGGTCGGAAACCAAAAATGTTAACCGACAGTCAAATTCTAAGTCGAAAAAGGGCCGTAACTCATGTAAAAATAATTGGACGGAACTCATATTCGAACTTGGCCTGTATCTTTAGCTGGGAAATACACATACCAACTTTGGTTCAGATCAAATAATACAAACTGGAGTTATCGGTCGGAAACCAAAAATGTTAACAGACGGTAAAATTCTAAGTCGAAAAAGGGGCATAACTCTGGTGAAAATTGGCGGACGGAACCAGAATTCGAACTTGACTTGTCTTTTCTGCTAGTAAACCCACATACCAAATTTAATTTAATTTGGTTCACTCTAACTAAAGTTATCATCCGGAAACCTCGGACGCACATGCTGATTATAATAGTCCTCCGAACCCGTTGGGTCGGCGGACAAAAAAAGGACCATAAATCCAACCAAAATAAACGGACCAGAACCAGAATTGAACCTCAATAATGCAATGGTTATTCCTCATACTAAGTTTCATTTCGATTGGAAAAATTGAACTAGAGTTTCATGTCTGATCAAGAAACCGGAGACACACACAGATGGACAGATGACCAGACGCGGCTGATTACAATGTCCTCAGACTTTAGTTGGGTGACAAATAGACCAATCTAATGTATACATTTAGAGATGGATGGCCAGACGCAGCTTATTACAATAGTCCTCAGACTTTAGTTGGGATACAAATTGACCATTCTAATGTATACATTTAGCACTGAATGACAGAACCGATGGTTAATCCATGGTTAATGATAGTATTCACTCTTACCTGTATACAAGAGCTAAAATATTTAACATAGTGGCGACATCAGGGTGGTCGTGTCCACTCGTCTTCTCTAAATCCTCCAAGGCCTGTTTACATAATGGAACAGCCACCTCATACCGACCCTGGGAAGCATACTGTATGACTAGATTATGGAGGGTACGTAACCTAGCTGGAATTTCATAGCCACCACTGGCTGCTTGAGCCATTGCACTTGGTTGAGTCGGAGATAAAACTGAAAGAAAACAGGCAATTACAGCTATTAATTTATAAATATTTTTCTTTCCATGAAATATTCACTATTTATAGGCCCAATTAATTTTCGAGTTCCCGATTATTTTTTTTATATATGGTTTTAATAACAATCTATGCCATAAAAAATGATTAAAATACTATAATTCATCACCACTTGGAATGTCTGTGTCATAGAAACTGCCCATAGAAAAATAGAAAATAGCTGAAATCATAAAATCATTTCCCCCGTTATGGCTCACAGAATGCAAAAGAATTCAAACTGTTGTTTATTTTCAATGGAAGGGGAATAACTATATCTAAATATATAATTATTCACCTTCCATTGAAAATAATTGACTATGTGCAGAAACTTTAGCACATATCAGACGTCGATATCTCAACAAAAACAACATGTTCACAATTTATTACATCGAATAAGTTGAAATTACATTGTTTTGGAGCTGCCTCTTTCAAATGGTATATAATATGGCATATATTTTATATAATGTAATCTGGGTATATAATATGGTATATATTTTATATAATGTAATCTGGGTATATAATATGGCATATATTTTATATAATGTAATCTGGGTATATAATATGGCATATATTTTATATAATGTAATCTGGGTATATACTATGGCATATATTTTATATAATGTAATCTGGGTATATAATATGGCATATATTTTAAATAATATGATCTGGGGGTTCATGGTATATAATATGGCATATATTTTATATAATATGATCTGGGGGGTTTGAAAATTAAGTGGGCCTTTAATTAATGAATCTGGGAGAATTCGAAAATTAAGTGGGCCTTTTATGAATAGAGCATGGCTTGGAATTGACTACACCAATTTAGTGCCACGAGGGATTGATGTAGTTCCGGAGGAAAATCGGAGCGATATGGCCATTTTATTGTCGGGTGCCGACCAGCATTGGGGTTCTGCTGTGTCAGACAGTAGATAGAAAAGGATTTCATTTATACACACGAAAAAAAACTATTTGAGGGCTTAGGCTTGTAAGCCCGTATCTCATACCTTCTGGAGCGTTAGGATCATCATCGTCGTCGGGGAAACCCAGATCTAAAGACTGTGATGTCGACTGCTCTACCTCTTTCTCTTCATTCTGAAAATATAAACAAAGATGAATAACTCTAAACAGAAAACCTGAACAAAACGACTGAACACTCCATTGATTGTTCTCATAGTGGTGAACATCCATACTAAATTTCATTGAGATCCGACATCCTGTTGTTGAGATATCTGCTCTGACGGACAAAAAACCAACATTTCAAGATAAATAAAGATGAATAACTCTAGAACCGAATACCTTAACAAAACGATTGAACACTCCATGCTGTATGGGATAGCGTCACTAAATTTACCCTCTAGTTCTCATTCCCCAAATGACCGGCATCATTTTTTCAATAATAGTTTCAGGCCTGTCTAAGACATTGAGTAATCTGTTCTGAGTGAGATCTCAGATGGTGGATAAAGCGAATTAGAAGAACAAACTCAATGCTGGGTTTACCTCCCTTGATGATTCGGTAATACCGCTGCTACCGGCGACATTTTACCCACATTTGGTGGATTTCCGCGATATAAATATATATACTAAGCGAACAGAGCAATTATTAAGCATACAAAATATCGAAAAAAAATTGTGTAATTTCATAATAAGTTTGTAAAGTCCCTCTAGAACAAAAGATCTACAGTAATGCTCTAATTAATCGACCTCTTAACCAAAGCAGAATTATGGGTAACTTTTCAGGATTTAGTCGGAAATATGGCTTGTTGCCATTCATCGGAAAGCTCTCCCCGAGAGCTTTCCGATGAATGGCAACAAGCCATATTTCCGACTAAATCCTGAAAAGTTACCCATAATTCTGCTTTGGTTAAGAGGTCGATTAATTAGAGCATTACTGTATATTGCGAAAATGTGTGATATGGTTCTCCGTTTATTTAATCAACACAAAATTCTAAATGAACATGGACAAGAAGATTCATGGCGAGTCAAACACAAGAGTTCTAATTTGCTGCCATTTTGCTAAGAGGTGTGCGAAATCGTCAACAAAACTACCGCTCTAATTCTCCATTCTGTCAATTAGTTTTTAGTGGGGGAATTGTTCTCAAAGCACATAGGAAATTTGACTTTGGTTGATCGAGATGTTGCCATTTTGTCTGGAAAAACCTGTGCTAAATATAGACAACAACAGACTAATACCCAGCCAGTGACATACTAGTAGTCAGAAAGGAAGTATGACTGATGCGCTCCGGTAGAGATTGTTAGAAGAGTGTTATAGTGATTTACTCACAACTGATGTAGTATTATCTGGGCTGTCATATTGTTTCATCTCGTTCATGTATTCTAAATGCTTCTTCTCTTCTTCGAGTTGTGCCACCCGTTGTTCGCTGACCTGCAGCTTTTGTTGTGTGTTCGCTAACTCGTCTCGTAACCAGCCATTCTCCTGACATAATCGCCGTACCTGAGCCCGCAACTTTTGTTTATCGGCTTCAACATGTTGTAAATGTCCTGTTAAGGCAACTAAAACCTACAAGAAGAAAATATCAAATGCAATAAAAAATAAATACTTAAGATTATCATTATGTGTGAAAGGAACAATAAGACAATACTAATTTAAGTGATTACTATTTTTACAGATATTACACCTTAGGTAGCAATACACAATTTCATGGATTTGTGGGAGGGCCTCTGTTATTTCTGGGAGTAAATGGTTTGATAGTTTAATTATTTTATAAAGGTACTATAGTATACAAAAAGGGATGATGTTTGAATACGAAGTATTTTTTTGGAATATATGTTGTGGCCAGATCTGTATGGCACCCCCCCCCCCCCCACCCCTCCGGAAAAGAGCCTGATTTATCTCCCTTGAAATCGGTCATCTGCACCTCCAAGACCAAATTTCAAACTTGATATAACTTTTCTTTATTTTTTAAAACATCTTACATATATCTAGGTTCTATCAGCTCATAAGATTATAGACTGACATTTGCTTTGTCATGATTAGCTATGGTGCCGCAGACGGCCAATTTCGACCAAAATAATGGTTAAAATGAAGATTCTGCACAGTCAGTCTAAGGGAAATAATTCAACTTGTGATATGACAATGCCTGTCAAAATAACGACAGATAACCTTTCTTGAAGTTGCCACCAGGGTCCGCGCTGGACCAAAATTTACTTTTGCCAAATTGAAAATATTTTTTGCCAAATTATTTTAGCATTTGCCAAATGATATCCCTGATAGTATCATTTTCTGCAACCTTAAGTCTTATGTTTGGACACTCGCGGTTCATCAGAAGGGCACATCACAGGAGGATTAACTATGTAAACACCACCACACTAAATACTAGTTATCCATCCAACCATCAGTACTAATGCTATGAGATTAACTACATCTTAATGGAGGTGTTAACTTTTCCTAAACCTCATAAAACAGCACTAATATAATTATGTTGTAAGAGTTTCATGAAATGAATGGTATTGATTGACCAATATTTTTCAAATTGCTTGAGGAATTAAAAAGTGACTTGCCAATCTTTTGCCAAATGAAAATATTTTATTTGCCAAATGTGAATTATTTTTGCCATTGGCAAATTTGGCAAGTGGCAGCGCAAACCCTGGTTGCCACACTTAAGTCATGACAATGGCGATTGAACTATCATTCAGTAAGCTTGGGCTGCAACGATTCATCGCAATTTTGATTCATCGCATTTTAAACTTCATGATGCAATGCATCGTATTGGGAGGGTGCGATGCAAAGCAAAAAACAATTCATGTGTGGAGAGTTAACAATAGTCAGATATATAAACTTTTCCACTCAAAACTTCCCATCTGGGCAGATCTGGGGACTGTATTAGCTATTCATATTCTACTTGTAATACCTCGCCATGCATCTTGGTCATTTCAGTTAGGTCTTATAATTTACTTCAATGAATATTCTGAGGTGAACATTGATGAGAATGCATACAAACTAAAAATGATTAAAGTAGTTCATCTAGTTTTTACAGACATCAATTACTTTGCGCATTGCATAATGATAGTAAAATCGAGATTTGCATCGCATCATGAAGGTCTGAATAGTTGCAGCCCTACAGTAACCCATAGGTCAAGTTTTGCTACAACTCAACTGAAAATGCATGAGATAGTTATATTTCAAAAGAAATAGAAATATAATGTCCATCAAGTTAAAGAACCTTTTGAACAAATCACACAGAAGCCAGTCCAGTAACCAATGGACCAGCCAAAAAAGTCAAGGTGAAGGTTCTAACAAATTCATTGAGTACACTAAAGTTTCAATAATAATAAAAGGCCACTAGGCCACATGTCTCCCGAATAAGGTTGTTTTATTGGTGGTTAGAAATGAAAAATTTGATTCTGGAAATAATCATTGAATCAAACTTTGCTTCCAACTGTCTATGTTGCTAACATATTTGATTAGACACCAGAATATCAGGAAACCAAATTATCTGGAAATTCTAAGTAAAAAAAAAAGGATCATAACTCTGGTAAAATGAGTGGACAGAACCCAAATTTGAATGGTGACCAGTATTTTCATGTGGGTAATCCATACAGTGTGTAAAATAACGATAACTAAAGTTATCATACAGCAACCAAAATAATCATCAAATTCTATGTCGACAAGGACAATAACTGCAGTAAAAATCAACAGACTGAACCCAAATTTGAACTTGACTGATCAGTATTTTCATGATGCTAATTCAAATAATAAATTCGAAAACAATTGGATAGTTATCCGGAAACCATCTGGAACATATGAATGGACACCGGCGATTTCTATACAATCTCCCCAAAAAAAAACATTTCAGGGACAATAAATAGGACGTTGTCTGCTTATTTTTCCTGAACACCCTCAGGATGAATAATAGACCATTCCAATGTATACTTTTATAACTGAGTGGGAGAATCCATTTAGTATAGAATGGGTTAAATTCTCAGGGGATAGGTTCTTTTTATGTATAAGCACACCAATAATAAGCATCAATATGAATAATACATGGTGAGGAATCATGTGATTTCGAGTTGATGAGTACCATACATTCAAAATGGCTGAGGCATTCGTAAACACGAGCAGAAACGAGGAAAAAGGTAATAAACTAGGACAATGATATATTACATAGTATTTTGGCAGCTATGAGCATATGCTATAATATTTTTCAAATAAGCTGATAACTCATATGTGCCCAAACTCACAGTTGTTTGTTCTAACATTCTGACCAAAGTTGCCACTCGAAGATTCTCCTAGATGTATGCACTTGTGTATTCCACGAACCTCCGCCATTCAACTTTGGTCAGAATGTTATAGAAAACCACTGAGTACTTCTTACAAATAAGGTACTGGTATCAACTTGTTTTAAAAATAAATTAGCATATGCTCGTAACAGTCAAAATGCTATGTTTTTGTGTGAGTTCCTCATATATTCTGTTTTTGTGCGTTTGTACATTTTGAATGCGTGGTACTCACCAACCTCGAAACTACGTGATTCCCAACCGTGGAATAAATTTGTGTGAATGTCTCTTTACCTGTGCTTCACCTAGTCCCAAGTCAATCGTATCCAGGGATTTCTTCAATAAATTTGTCTTTTCTTCAACAATTTTTGTGTCACCATTTTCCTTTTTAACAGATTTTATAGAAGACATTAAATTGTTCAATATTTGGTTATGTTCATTTTTAAGAGTATCTAATCCCTGAATGACGGTCTTGGTGTTCGAGAGAATTTCATCTTGGGTCATCGCAGTCATCTTTCCGATTCCTTCTATTCTTTTTCTGAAAGTAGACAGGTGCAAATTATTATTTTAAATGTCACAGAATAATGACGATCAAAGGGGACACTGCTGGGGTGTACACATAACAAATAATTTTCCTTACCAACAACGGAGAGGGGAGGGGTCTTTAAAGATTCAAATCCTTCTGAGTGATTGAAAGATATGCATTATGGTTTCGTGATTTCATCTTGGAAAAAGGCCAAGGAAACTTCAGCCCAAAATTGTCCACATTATTCAAGTTTGCTGATCAATGAAAATCAGGTGGCATTCAATGAGCAGTGGGTGAATGATTGCATAGGCATGGGTGACCATCCAAATTAAAAGAAAATGGTTTTGGTATCCACTGACTGCTGTAAAAGCTTCAGAGGCCAGATGATATTTGCAAATAATTTCGTTATAACTGTATTTTGTTGACAATCGGATGGGTTTGTGTGCAATGCATACAGTAATGCCCTAAGTAATCGACTCCTTAACCACAGCAGAATAATGGGTAACTTTTCAGGATTTAGTCGGAAATATGGCTTGTTGCCATTCATCGGAAAGCTCACCCTGAGAGCTTTCCGATGAATGGCAACAAGCCATATTTTCGACTAAATCCTGAAAAGTTACCCATAATTCTGCTGTGGTTAAGGAGTCGATTACTTAGGGCATTGCTGTTCATCGCCCTGTGTGAGTACTGGTCAATATGTCAGTACATATGTATGCTTTATATTGACTTGAATATCAACTCAGAGAACTACTGAGAATACTTGTTAGCCAATGCCTAAAAAATAAAGGCTTAATGATAGCATGAGAGCTTTCCGATGAATGGCAACAAGCCATATTTCCTACTAAATCCTGAAAAATTACCCATAATTCTACTGTGGTTAAGGAGTCGATTATTTAGGACATTACTATAGCTCTGCAATTAAATGATACAAATTTGTCTTTTGACAAAAGTTGAGTAAAAAATCAGCCAACTCAATAGCAAATCAGCTCAATATAAGTGTCCAACTTGGTGATGCATACAAAGTTCTATATTAACAAATTATCGACAATTTGACATTTGCTTTCCATTTATAACTGAGCATGTCGGCCTTTGTTTGATCTAAGTTGAATTGTTTGTGGTGTTTAATAGACATCATATAGACATTATATGTCATTGTTGACCTGCATGACTGTGGTTGACTGGTTAACCTTGGTTAATTCAAATGGTTAACCAGTCATGAAAATCCTGTAACGATTTCAGCCCTTGTTCGGAGTCACCTAGACTGACATATTGCGGTTATTAAGTAATTTTACAAAAAGAAACAATAAATGCTGACTGTTTAAAGTCAGTTTGCATTGTCTCTTAACACTTTCAGTGCCAGGGGCCGATCTCATCGACCCTAATTTACGGTCTGTAAAATCGGCCTTAAATTTTTTTTTTTTTGGGTTGAATTTTATTTTGGGTATGCTTAAGCATGCTATAGCGAATTTAAAACAAACTGGATAAAACCTTAGGGGCATGTTATAACTCAAAACTATCACCAAGTATTCATAGTAATAATTTTGATGCCCATGAAAAACGTAAGATTCCGTGGCACTAAACCTACACAATAAGTCTGTTAAAGAATATAAGAAAAAAATATTAAAATTGTAAAAAATAATAACAAATGATGAAAAATTGTTAGGCCAATGCATTCTCTTATATATGCGAGGCGACCTATGGTCGACTCGCATATATAAGAGAATGCATTGGCACAGGGTATATGGGTTGATACAAAAATCGGACCTGGCACTCAAAGGGTTAAATTAAAGGTACTCAATTTTAGAGTTATCCATCTTCATCAGCAATTTTGTCTGAGACCCTCCGTTTGGCCATGTGTTTCTGGGCCACATATTATTACACATCTCGAGAAATAACAAACATCAAAAATTGATATCTGATCACTCTTGAGCTTTGATGGGTGGGTTCCTCGATTCGATTCAAATATTTTTTACCCCCGAAGTCAAAGAAAGAGTAATTTAGGAGCGTCTGATCGGATTGAGTACCTTTTTAAGTTTTAAGACCAAAATATGGAGGAAATATTTTGTTTGAGATGCAGAAAAAAATTGGGACCTCTTGACCACCCAGCCCCTCATACATGCTCGGAAAAAATTTACTACCCCCCCCCCCCCCCCCCCCCGGGTTGCGTTGTAATTTTTTCCAATTGTAAGGGGTCCAGACCCATTAATAGTAATATATAAATTTAAAGTAGTGAAATAAATATGTAAAGTCAAAATTTTTAATGAAGTTCAAGCGAAATTGGTTAGGAATCACAGATGTAGAAGTACTGTATGCTAAATGTACACAAATACACAAAGAGCAACATTTATTATACAGAAGTACCGGTAGGCCCATATAAATTGTTGATGAAATAGTTACATACCACCTTCTAGACAATTTCTAAACCAATGCATCTCTGGTTATGTGTCAAATATTTATTTTTATACCTATTTTCATCAAAGGATCAAAATAAAATCATAAAAAAATAGCCCTGTGGCAAGAATATAAAATGAAATTGTTGGGTTTATATAAGTCTGAAGAGTGAATGAAACTCATATCCTTCCTCCCTGAAGCGCTTTAATTAATACTTTACAGTTAAATATATTTACTTTGCAGGCGTACCATCCAGATGATAATGAGGAAGAGATTAATTCCCTTCAGGTAGCTTTAAAATGTAAAATTTAATAATTATATTAATCAGTGGCCAGTGTGGGAGGACAAGGCAATGTTTTAAAGGTTGGACACGATTAACAGGTAATGGTTCAAGGATTACCGGTTAATTAAATGTAAGAATTATATATGACTCACATAGCACGAACCCTCATAATATATACAGTACAATTAAATGTCTGTAATAATATAATTTCAACAGAAATAGTCTCATAAATAAAATATTACCTGAAACTATCAACACAAAACACTAATTTCAACTAGAATGGTAAGAAATTATATAAAGAATGAGCTTGCCATTGTTTTTCAGGGACAGGTACGATATATTACGTGTGGGGTGAATTTTTAATCATTTGCATAGATTGATTAAAAATTATCCAAATAAAGAAACAATAATAATATTTTGGAGCCATCTCACTTACATTTTGTAACTCCGAGCAGTATCTGATATCTCCATAGTTTTCATGAGAAAAGATTCACTAATAACAGATGATAGAAGCCAAAAGATCTAAGCACATAGTCCGCCCTGAAGACCATGAAGGCAATTAGAATTCTCAGTGGTTGTTCCCATTTCACAAAGTACAAGACAGGTAGACATCGTTACCACACTTTCATATCTATTTGAATTTACAAGTGCCAAATATACATGATAAGACACTGCTAATAATCATCAAAGAAATATATATGATAAAATACCAGATAAAAAGAATGTTTTAGAAGTATAATAAGCGAAAATGAAACTGTAAACCCCCGCATGGGATAATGGACGAGTCATGATTACATATCTATTGAACTGCTGATGTTTTCAGACTCGGTATTGATTTTGTTCAGCAGCTATTTTATTGATCTGCGCCGAGATGCCTATTGTCATGTGACCATATTAATAATATATCCGCCTCTAAAGGTTTGGGGTCAATTCAGCTTCGATTGGATCAGAGCAACAGGATTATCTAACAAGTGCAGCCATCTGTTGTATGGATTGGGCTTGACTTTAAGCAATAGTAGCTATCATTGTGTATGGATTTTTAGGATGATACGATCATACAAGAGAATGTAGGATACACCAGTCATCCGAGATGAATCTGTACTAGAAAATAAGTCAACATTAAAGTACTCCTGGATGTGATGACACATAGGTGTGTGTTGTGCAGGAGATGGAGTGGGGTGGTGGGGGGAGGGTATTCAAAATTTGAGGAGGAAAACAATTGAAAATTCTAGGAAAACTACTTTTATTAGCAATATCTGATAAAAAAAAAAAAACTGAAGCTAACAGGCAAGCTTGGATACTAGTAATCCTGACCAGAAGCAATTGAACACAAATTTATTCTGTTCATTTTCAATGCAAAACTAATTTAAAATTATTGCTGAAATATTTTAAATCTAAATTTATCACTTTATAAAATGTTTTTTTTTTAATGGGTAACAGTCAAAGTTTGGCATTTTTGTCCATAACCTTCTTAATTTGATAAGATTTTTTCCATCATGAGTATATTTATAATAGAACAAATTCCTGTGAATAAATGTTGATATATCACGCAAAAGTATCTTGTATAGAACTGTTTTCCCAGTCAATAGAATTTGCTCTTTCTTCCACTTGAACCATATTACACACAAACTGCTATTTGCGGCGCATCACATGTATTTATATGCAATGGAAATTTTTGTAGGCAAAATGTGAAAACGCAGAGTTTCACTCAGAAAAAACCTCAAAAAGGAGCCCCAAAAAAATCAAGAAATAAATAAATATGGTTGGTATAAGATAAATACAACAATAACATAGTGTGTCTTGACATGGATGATATCTCAACTCATTTAAAGTGGAATATATGTCGATCTCTTCCCAAATTTTTTAAAATTATTATACAGATTCTGATGCGACATATGTAGATAACGCACCACACAGTTGACGTCGTGGTGCATCACTATCAAGACTGACATTGTCAACGATTAAGTATGTCAAAATACATCCGAATAATCTTACGTACTAAATCAAAACAATACTTTTTTGTGAAATTTAACCTATTATATTTTGAGTTTTCGGCATTTTACCCCAATTTTGTGAAAATAATAGGGCTAATTTATGCCTATTGGCCGGTTAATTGTATTTTGTTTCAAAGAAGCGAGTCTCCCAAAAGCTCATGCGCAGTCACTGTTGCTATCCAGGGGGCAGGGTATGGCATGTTGCCATGCAGGATAAAAGATCGGAAACTGTCTAGTTCGTGTGTATTTGATGAAAAATAGCTAAATTGTAAGATAAACCACTTTATTATGGCTTTCTAGACAAATAATATACCTAATCTTCAGTTTGTCAGTGTTTTATTCAGAAAAAGTTATTTGTAGTCTTGAAATCAGATTTGATAAAAAATATGTTGTTGTAATTTGTGGTTTGGAAGAGATACCGGAATACTATCTTTAACACTATCATGATGGGAGATGCACTGGTGCAGCATTAATGATGCCAGTGCATTCTCTTATATATGCGAGTCTCTTATTGTATGATACTTTTATGATTTGTGTACTGAGAGGTATTGATTTTTTCCGTAGTCACATGAAACTACATGTAAGTGAGAAGTGCAAGGTGTAATGCCTTGAAATAATGGGTTTGTCATTTGCAGAATGAGGTCCCCAGATGGAGAATTTAGTGACATTATTCCGCACGGTGGGCTAGCATCACCAAATTCATCCTCTTGGAACTTCATTCTACTGAGGCCTCAAATGCTATGGGAGACCTAGGATCAGATTGAATTTCCCTAGTTTCACCTCGATTATGCATTTTATCTTCTGCAAATTAGGGGATATAGAAACTGAACAGAAGGGAAAAAGTAACAGAAAGAATGTTAATTTGAGACAATAGATACTTCCCAGAAGATGAGGCCTAAGAAGATTGGGATCAGATTGAATTTCCCCAGTTGAAGTTGGTGACGTTCACCCATTAGTCACCTCGATTATGCATTTTATCTTCTGCAAATTGGGAGATATAGAAACTGAACAGAAGGGAAAAAGTAACAAAAAGAATGTTATTTTGAATCTATAGATACATGTACTTCCCAGAAGATGAGGCCTAAGAAGATTGGGATCCCAAGAGGGAGAATTTAATGATGCTAGCCCACTGAGCTTTACTAAATTCACCCTCTGGGGACCTCATTCTGCACATGACAGACATGCTATTTCAAGGCTTGGCAAGGAGACCTTATGTCGGCTTTGGTATTCCATGGTTTAATTGAGTTATATTATGGACTTGTTCGGGTGTGCGAAACTGATTAATTATTGCTCTGGCGCTATGCCAACTGGGGGAATGTTGCATTCTACTAACATCGTGGAAAATCTCAAAGATATGGACCATACCACTCCATAGAAAACATTGTGCTAACTACCCTCAAATGTAAATATTTACATCTTGATTCGGGACGCAACTATCAGCGATAAACTAACGCAAATGACTTCACCATCCAGAGTCATTGCATTTAATTGATATATATAAGAATGACAGTGTGTGATTTGTAAATTTGGATTAATATTCGTAAAAATAACTACTTTGAGCAAGATTATTCTCCATTTCTATTTGATCACCCTACCGGAGTGTTTCATATCACTTTAATGTCCAGACACTACACTTGGTAAGAAGTCTTGCTTGGGGAGGAGAATAAGGCTGGTCAGCGGCCTGCCATACAAACAGAAACCCAGCCATTATTTTCCTTGTAAAATGTCACCCTTACATGTATTTGACTAGGGCTGCAATGATGCAGAACTTCATGACGCAATGCGCATCGCGATGATTACGTGCTGATGTGATGCATATCACGATGCGGAATTGCGAGTTGCCACTATGGATTAACCCTTTACCCAACAGAAGGGCCCTGTGCCAATGCATTCTCTTATATATGCGAGTCGACCATAGGTCGCCTCGCATATATAAGAGAATGCATTGGCTTAACACATTACAAATTATAAAATTGTTAAAGAATGTAAGAAAAAATGGTAAAAAGTGTTAAAAAAAGATTTGTTTTAGGCCAATGCATTCTCTTATATATGCGAGGCGACCTATGGTCGACTCGCATATATAAGAGAATGCATTGGCACAGGGTATAACTGTAACTATCACACTGTGGTCAAGGAGCCGGTTCCAATGATATCCATATTTGTATGGTTCTATTGAGACAGACCGAAGATATTTTAGGCTGTTGAAGCTTTATTTGGCCGGTTTTGGCCGGTTTGTTGGGTAAAGGGTTAATTCAGTCTTTGTTGCAGGAATCAAGTTGTTTGCTACCCACATTGCAATTTCAACCTGATTCCTGCAATTAGGAAGTGTTAATTAATCTACTATATCTTCCTCATTCAATCCCTCTGGGAAACAAATGTTGACAAACGCAATACTTGATTGTTGTGAGATAGCATTTGATGAGTTTTTAATGCAAAAGTATACTTTACGTAAATCGTAATGCATCAAATCAGAAATTCACAATGCGATGCATAGAAAAAATTGCAATACATTGAAATCATGATGAATCATTGCAGCCCTATGTTAGACCCCTTTAGATGGTCCTCTGTTAATTTATATGATGGCCAGACAGACATTCGCAATATAAAATAAAGAAAATTGACTTGTTTAGAAGGGTTAATAGTGAGCCAATGTTTGAACTAAAAACTAATTACCAAACATCCAAGCCTTGAAATAGGGTGTCTGTCATTTGCAGAATGAGGTCCCCAGAGGGTGAATTTAGTTCACCCTCTGGGAACCTCATTCTGCTTACATCTCAGCAGAATGAGGTTCCCAGAGGGTGAATTTGGTGATGCTAGCCCGCTATGCGGGGTAGCATCACTAAATTCACCCTCTGGGGACCTCATTCTGCAAATGACAGACACCCTATTTCAAGGCTTGCAAACATCTCACCGATATGTTTTAAAGGGGTACTGTACACTAAATCTGGCCTTTTATGGGACCATCTACTTTTAAACTGAACAGAATATATGCAACAAATGAATGAATTTGGGCCATGGAATAGTGCAAAATACACTCATGTGCTCTATGAACGATGCAAACAACATAATAATTATAATGAAAATGAATTTATGGCTCGAGTCAAATACATACATGTACCATAGACTTGTGTTCCAAACACTTAAGTTGTAGTCAAATGTGATTAGTTATTCAATACCTAAGTATAGTTGCAGCATGGGTTTCTATGAGAGTTTTGTCTGGGTTTCTATTAGTGCTGGGACGGTTGGGGTTTTTTCCTAACCGGTTAATCGCGCGCATTAACCTAATCACAACCATCATTACCCTAAGTGCGAGATTGAATACACTGGTCACTTTATCGGCAAAACAAGTGTTGATTACGCGTCCCAGAAACGTTGATATACATGCGATCACAAACGATGTCTTGGTCGTACAATGCGGTCCCGTTATGGCGATCAAATAGTGGTAAATGTGTATAAATTAATTCAGTTTTGAGCCCAAACAAACTAAAATATAATATACTAGCCGATGAGCCCGACGTTGTCCGGGCTATTCAAAAACCAAATTTCAAGTCGATAGCTCCACCCGTTTCCGAGATCTGGTCTGCGCATGCGCGAAGCTGGCGTCGCACGGGCTCGGCGACCCGATAAAATTTGTATCCGGGGCAAGATAGATACATTCACATACCAAATTTCAAGTCGATAGCTCCACCCGTTTCCGAGATCTCGTCTGCGCATGAGCGAAGCTGGCGTCCCACGGGCTCGGCGACCCGATAAAATTTGTATCCGGGGCAAGATACATTCACATACCAAATTTCAAGTCAATAGCTCCACCCGTTTCCGAGATCTCGTCTGCGCATGCGCGAAGCTGGCGTCGCACGGGCTCGGCGACCCGATCAAATTCGTATTCGGGGCAAGATACATTCACATACCAAATTTCAAGTCGATAGCTCCACCCGTTTCCGATATCTCGTCTGCGCATGCGCTGCACGGGCGTCGCACGGGCTCGCCAATACGACAACGACCACCGCCTGGTCAAACTACACACACGTACCAAGTTTCGTCCCGATCGGTCGAGAATCGTAGATTTGTATTATTGACAAACAGACAGACAGACAGACAGAGGTCTTCAAAATATATATGAGATATTAGTAGTGCACAATAATTCCCAGTTCCTGATGGTTTTTGATAGAGCAATCGTTTGTGGTCACTAGTATATCGATGTTTATGTGAGTTCCGCATAAACAACGCTTGCTTGCAAAACCTTCCGCGACGAAATATAGTTCCTTCCTCGTGTATATACGGGCTTGATTAGCCCAAACATGTGTACTACAAGGTACTGAAGGTAGGTATACTGTTGTTTAGTAATGTTTACTAGTGTTTGGGTATAGGTAGGTATGTATCAATCACAGTGGCTTCACGATGTTACTTCAATTATTTAATAAACAAATTCAAACAAAACTAAATCGTTGTGATTCATTACACAAGCCCCAGCCAGTGTTTAGGAAATACAGTTAAGTAATGATAATGACAAAGGGGGGACGTTTAAACAAAACAGACAGACTATTGGTGACGTAGTAAAAGTCTAGACTTGATTGCTTTGATTTATGCAGCGGTGCGTCTGCAGCCGGAACGTCACAGACTTGCAACCTTTCATGTAAGGCCGCCAAAGGAAATTGGCATAGAATGTGTAGCAAATGATTCGCAGACTGACAGAGTGTAGTTGTTGGTTTCATGTCTAGAAAAGCCGCCGGTGATCAAATGTGCATGTGTTGTGGGGTATATGAATACACAATCAACTGTCCAAATCGCTTCTTATTACTTAATCTCGTTACTTAAACTTCCGTAAATGATTTCGGCAACATTTACATGGAGTACTACGATGAAAGTATGATCGTTATCAATAGTACGGTTATCCGGTTGTGGCCTCCTCCAACCGGTTGACACGTGTAACCAAACCGTAACCGGATATCCGGAAAACCGTCTCAGCACTAGTTTCTATGAGAGTTTTGTATATTATCATAGATACTGCACCTGGAGTAGGGTGTGGTGTAAACTGAATAGGCACCATTGACATCGAGTGACCCAAATTTGTTCATGGTATTTTTTCCATTCACCTACATTTGGTCCGACGTGTTCACCATAATAATTATGCTAAACCTTAAACTCAACATGTGTGCATTATTTTACACTGAACGCGAAACATTTTGTCGCACATATTTCATTTGAAAACCAAACCCCAGTATTTGAAATATTAAATACAACAATATCGAATCGAAGATTCTTGATGATTTTGAATCGAATCAAATTAATATTTGCAGGCCCCTAAAATTTATGTTATCGAGAAATAACCTTAATGGCTAAAGCCTAATTGTGTGACAACCATTTGTTTTATAATATTCAGTGGATTGACAACTTGTGATTAAATTATACTCAATTGAATCTTTAAACTGCTGCAAACAATGAGCATTTGTGGGAAGATGGTGGATCATTTAGTAATAAACGGTAAATTATCAGTCTGTCAGCGTATTTATATTTCCCCAAAACTTTTTGTGAAAATATCTAAAAGGAAACAGTTGGGAAATACAGAATATTGTAAACAAATCTAACCACTTTCGAATCCATGAGGGAGTATTTTCTTGATGGAAAAAAAGTTTTCGTAATAACATGTAGCTGAACTTCCAATCTATAACATAGAACATTTATGAACATCTGGACGAAAATACATACCTTTGAATACAACATAAGAATACCTACTAGTAATTACAATGAAATGTCCATGACACAGTAGCTCAACTTTGCGAAGAAGTTAAATTTTTGTGATGAGCAATAAATAGAATGATTAAGCTGGCGGCCATGTTTTTTTGCCAAATGACCAAAAGAAGACTCGTTCCCATCTACATGTACATCAGGGTTTCCGCCAAGGGGAAATTAATGTGTCCGTATTGGGGAAACACATGGTTCGTCCTGTCGGGTGAAAATTTTGTTATTTGACACTGAAAAGTAGCTATTTCCTTGCACCTGATTGTCCCACAAAGCAATCCAAAGCTACTTATATTACGCAAGTCGATCATTTTCCGTGGGTGCATTAATTCTGTTGATGGTATCCAGATAATTAATCATGTAATTACGCACGTAAGACTGCCGTCTGATTGAAGACTATATCAAGCTACAAGTTACAGTGTTTCAAAATTTATAACTTACAATAAGATTCCGACAGGTATAATGAAACTAAACACTAACGAGAGGCCGATCACGATCGGCAGATGTTAACCCATCCCTTGGCGATAGTAAATTACTCTGATCGGAATTATAAATGAGAGTTTTGATGTTGAATTAAAGAGTATACTGTTAGGTACTATTATAAACAATGCACATAACACAAATTACTGGAATTTATGTGTCACTCACATTTATATAAGAGAATGCACTTGAACAGGATCTGTAATGCTGAACCACCACAGCCTTGGGTTAAATGTGAAAAGGTGACCTGGACATGCAATACTTGATCAAGAGATTCCAATATAATGATAATGTATCAAATTCTACCCACAACAGCAATCAAGATGAACACCTCACTGCTGACCGATTAATATATATTATACAGCAGAGCTGTCAATAAATCACAGGCTTATGTTAAATAGGGCAAGGAATTCAAACTAAATTTATTTTTTTAAGAGTGAATACTTTTTTTGTTGAAAAAGAGCCATAAATCAGTTAAAAATTGTCGGATCAAACACATATTCGAACTCGATCTGTCTTTTGTACTGAGAAATTCATATACAAAAATTTGGTTCTGATCATATAAATAATGTTTGAGTTATCGCACCATGCGTAAAGTGTCTACAGACAGATGGATGGACTAATGACAGTTGGTCAATCCGGATGTTGACACTTCCATACTATTGTATGGGTAAACATAAAAATTAGTCTTTTGTGGGTATTAAAGTATCAATTTTCCCATCTCCACCAGCATGGGCATGCATTTGATTTTTTTGTCTGTGAAACACTGGACAAACATGACAAAATATGTGATAAAACACAATTTATTCCCATCTTTCCTGGCATAGAGACCTTCTCAGAAACCCAGAGTAAGAGTGCAAATTAATTAGATAGAGCTACAGCCTGTAAGCCAGTGTCCTGTCCCTCAAAAACATATATCTGGTTACACCTCACACTAATGTCTAAAAATAACTCTAATTATCAATAACTCAGATTTACTGTTTGTCTCCACAGAGCTAAAGTGATACTGCTGGTAATCAATTAGTTGTTGACTGCTATGGTTATCTGTTCAATTCTTAGTTGAAAAAGGGCCATAACTCTGGTATAAAATGTTGGATCTAACCCATATTCAATCTCGATTTGTATTTTGAGTTGAGAAACTCGCATACCAAATTTGGTTCTTATCAGCTGAAAAATGGTTGATTTATCAAAATATGCAGAAATTCTAAGTCAAAGGGCCATAACTCCATTAAAAAATATCGGATCAAACCCATATTCGAACTCGATCTGTATTTTAGTCCGAGAAACTTGCATACCAAATTTGATTCTGATCAGATAAAAAAATTTTGAGTTATGGTAGCATGCATGAATTCTAAGTCGAAAAAGGGACATAACTCCGTAAAAAAAAACTTGGATCGAACTCGATCTGTATTTGGTTCTGAGAAATTCATTATACAAAATTTGATTCCGATCAGATAGAAAATATTTCAGTTATCGCACCATGTGTAAAGTGTCTACAGACAGACAGCCAGCCAGACAGACAGACAGACAGACGGACGGACTAACAACGAGTGGTCAATCCGGACAACGACACTATGTTTACCATACTATGGTATGGGTAAACATAACAAGACAGTCAATGACTGTGGGGTCGCTCACCAGACTGCAAAGACTGATAAGACTGGGACTCTGGAGACCAAAACAGTCAGCACTTTTCATAATCACTTTAAAAGAAGTAGATTTAAACAGGATATGTGGCTAGAGAGACTTCAAGTATTTAGCTTGGTGAAAATCCACCTTGAAATTGCCAACTGTACTAGTGATGAGCCGATTGTCAAATAGAGCCATGCGCCGATTGCCGATTATTTGAGATCACAATCGGCCGATTCAGGTGCCGATTCAGATTATTTCAATAATTATAGCAGAATATGTTATATGTGTTATATAATACTTAGAATTAGAACCAAGCAACAAACTTAGTAATATGCCAGTACACTGTATACATAAGTATATGTTTGGGTAAGTAGATAGGTGCATGGTATGGGCAGACTAGTGATCGAATACAGGCAACATACCCATGTATTCTAGGCTATTCCACAACAAATTTTTTGAAAGTTTGATGTAGCCACGTGCATGACGACATGTCCATGGTCCGTTTTTGATAACAATTCATCAAACGGCATTTTTCTTTGATCCCAATTCAAAGACATCACATCAAAGGAATGAGCCGACTGAACTAGTTGCAAGTTACACCATGTTCATGTCAATTTCACAGACACGATTCAATTTCGGCGTGATCATCATAATAATCATTTGTGGTGACATATACGTGACGTCACACGATGCTGACTGGATGGAATGACATTGTCTTCAACTATTTAAAGTCACGTGACATGCACTTTCGGTTTCTATAGTAGTGTTTATACCTGTTACGCTGTATGTACTATATAGATAGCTTTGTTGTACTGCGTATGCATACATTTTGATTTTTGATAGTTTGACATACATAAATCAAAATGTCTACATGTTGACGAACAATAAAGTTACCTATGGGCGTACATGAGTCCCATGATATGTACGTTGTGTTACTTGTCACAATGCTAAAGAAATCAATCCACTGAAACGACTGTTCGGTATGCCAATAATTAATGAATTATTATGCGCAATCACGGCGTCATGCTCACTGCCTCACTATAACCCAAAGTGTCATGTGCTTCCCGGCGATCCCCACTAATATATTGTTCAAACATAGACACAGGTACGGCCGGGGTATTGCAGAAGACATGTATGTATATCAAGTTTGTGTTTGGTATCACTTTCCCCATGTTTACTGGTCATTTATTCAACAAAATATCGTCATATTTAAAACAGTTTATTGAAGAAAAACAAGCACTCATTTATTATTTAGACAATCGGAAATCCCGATGTTCAAACCCGAGTACCGATTGTCATCCGATGGGCCACAATCGGCCGATTCCGATTGTCGTTCCCGATTATCGGCTCATCACTAAACTGTACACTACTGATCACCCCCCTCCTCCAGCTCAACAAGTCCCCTCCCGACCGGGCTCCAGACTCCCAAGTCTTAGGTTGGAATTTCACAACCGACACCTCAAACTTTCTCAATTGTTGGAAATTTCCAATCTCACAAGCGCCTTTTTCTAAAACCATTTAAACATGTTTGAAGCCCAATTATCCATGGACCCAAAACACAATACATGTATGTCAGACCAATCAGTCAGGTGGTTCCAAGGTAGATGTTTTAATGAATTTGGTATTTCGATGATTTTATTGGACACAAAAGTGTTAACTCCCCATAGCCTGCCATTTCTTGACAGGTTGACCTCATTTTAACAAATCTGAATCTCAGTCACTAAAGGATCCTCCTGATTCCTCCATACTATATGTATTAAAGCTAAATAGTCCAAACTATCTTGAGAAGACATTTTAAGAAATACTATAGAGACATATAGTTATGTCCCTGGTCCCACGGTGGGACCAGGGACATAACTATATGTCTCTATAGTAATTCTCCCACCCTATTTAACCTGGTGACCCCATCTGAATAAATTTGAATCCTAGACACCAAAGAACCCTTCATACATATCATAAATATCAGTAAAATAGACCTGATGGTCCTTATGAAGGAAGCATATTAAGAGGGAAACTGTCCTTCGCTTGGCCCCTATTTGACCAGGTGACCCCATTAAAAAAAATCTGCATTGCAGTCAAGGAAGAACATTCCATTCTATATAAGCCAACTAGTTCTTGCAAACATATTTTAAGAATTACTATGTAGTGAAATAGTTAAGTCTCTTGCTCTGGCCTTATTTGACTTTGTGATCCCATTTTCACAAAGGATAAGAATTAACTTCCCCAGTTGAAGTTGGTGATATTCACCCATTGGGCACCTCATTTATGAATTTTATCTTCTGCAAATTAGGGGATATAGAAACTTCCTAGAAGGGAAATTTAACTAACAACAATGTAAATTTGATACTATAGATACTTCCCAGAAGATGAGGCCTCCAGAGGGTGAATTTGGTGATGCTAGCCTGCTGTGCGGGATAGCATCACAAAAAGCGTGTCTGTTTCTACATTGTGCATGCCTGGCCTCAAGCAACACAATGTATTATACAATCAAGCCTTGAAATAGTGTGATAGTGTGTCTGTCATTTGCAGAATGAGGTCCCCAGAGGGTGAATTTAGTGACGCTAAATTCACCCTCTGGGGACCTCATTCTGATAAGGCCCTCAACTGCTATGGAAGATCTAGAATAAAATTGAATTTCCCCAGTTGAAGTTGGTGATGTTCACCCATTGGGCCCCTCAATTATGAATTTTATCTTCTGCAAATTAGGGGATATAGAAACTTCCTAGAAGGGAAATTTAACTAACAACAATGTAAATTTGATACTATAGATACTTCCCAGAAGATGAGGCCTAAGCAGAATGAGGTCTCCAGATGGTGAATTTGGTGATGCTAGCCCGCTGTGTGGGATAGCATCACTAAAAGCATGTCTGTTCCTACATTGTGCATGTCTGGCCTCAAGCAACACAATGTATTATACAATCAAGCCTTGAAATAGTCTGTCTGTTATTTGCAGAATGAGGTCCCCAGAGGGTGAATTTAGTGACGCTATCCTGCACAGCGAGCTAGTATCACTAAATTCACCCTCTGGGGACCTCATTTATGAATTTTATCTTCTGCAAATTAGGGGATATAGAAACTTCCTAGAAGGGAAATTTAACTAACAACAATGTAAATTTGATACTATAGATACTTCACAGAAGATGAGGCCTAAGCAGAATGAGGTCTCCAGAGGGTGAATTTGGTGATGCTAGCCTGCTGTGCGGGATAGCATCACAAAAAGCGTGTCTGTTTCTACATTGTGCATGCCTGGCCTCAAGCAACACAATGTATTATACAATCAAGCCTTGAAATAGTGTGTCTGTCATTTGCAGAATGAGGTCCCCAGAGGGTGAATTTAGTGACGCTAAATTCACCCTCTGGGGACCTCATTCTGATAAGGCCCTCAACTGCTATGGAAGATCTAGAATAAAATTGAATTTCCCCAGTTGAAGTTGGTGATGTTCACCCATTGGGCCCCTCAATTATGAATTTTATCTTCTGCAAATTAGGGGATATAGAAACTTCCTAGAAGGGAAATTTAACTAACAACAATGTAAATTTGATACTATAGATACTTCCCAGAAGATGAGGCCTAAGCAGAATGAGGTCTCCAGATGGTGAATTTGGTGATGCTAGCCCGCTGTGTGGGATAGCATCACTAAAAGCATGTCTGTTCCTACATTGTGCATGTCTGGCCTCAAGCAACACAATGTATTATACAATCAAGCCTTGAAATAGTCTGTCTGTTATTTGCAGAATGAGGTCCCCAGAGGGTGAATTTAGTGACGCTATCCTGCACAGCGAGCTAGTATCACTAAATTCACCCTCTGGGGACCTCATTCTGATAAGGCCCTCAACTGCTATGGAAGACCTAGAATAAGATTGAAGTTCCCCAGTTGAAGTTGGTGATGTTCACCCATTGGGCACCTCAATCATGAATTTTATCTTCTGCAAATTAGGGGATATATAAACTTCCTAGAAGGGAAATTTAACTAACAACAATGTAAATTTGATACTATAGATACTTCACAGAAGATGAGGCCTAAGCAGAATGAGATCTTGAGACTCTAGATACTTCCCAGAAGATGAGGCCTAAGCAGAATAAGGTTCTCAGAGGGTGTATTTGGTTATGCTAGCCTGCTGTGTGGAGCAACCCCCTAAATTCACCCTCTGGGAACCTCATTCTAAAAATGCCAGACACTCTTAATTCAAACTTGGAGAAAATGAAATTAATCTGATTTTAATGACCACTGAGTGATAATGTAAACAACAAGGGTGCTTCATTGATAACACCATTAATCTCAGTTAAATTACAAATGACACGAATTACACTCTCTGGGGATGGAAAGCACTATGGCACAGCAGATGTTATCTACTCATCTGCCAGTTGTATAAACATGTGTCCATCAGAGCACATGGGTGGCTTGCTGTAGTAGAGAATACAAGGATTTAAAGTCATTTACTGAACATTTCTGTACATCTGTCTGTTCCTGATTTCTCCCAAACCCCTGATTTCAACCAAATATAGTGGAGTGACTAGAGGTACCTCCCCTCCCCTCCCAAAGATGTAATGTCATAGGTTCTTAAAAATTTTAATGAGTTTTTTTTTATTTTATTTAAAAATAAAATATTTTATTTAATAAAAAAAAAATTATTTATTAAAAATAAAATATATATTTATTTTTTTTGGTTAAATTGAGCAATAAGTTAAATTGAAAAAAAAAAAAATAAATAAAGATTTTGACCCAGTGATCTCATTTGAACAAATCTGAACCACAGTCACCCAAGGTACCCTCATACCAAATATGAACCCATTCGGCCCGACAACTTCAGAAAAGAAGTCGTTTTAAGAATTACTATGTGGAAAAATAGTTATGGTCCTGACATCAAAACTATTTGACTTGGTGACCTCATTTGAACAAATCTGAATGAGAGTCACCTAGGGAACATCCACACCAAATATGAACCAATTCGGTATGATGGTTTCAGAGGAGAAGATGTTTTTTTTTAAGTTGACGGACGGACAGACAGACGGACAGACGGACAGACGGACGGACGACGGACGAGGAGTGATGACTATAGCTCCACCGGAGACTTTGTCTCAGGTGAGCTAAAAAGCATCTATGCATTGTCCAATAATACCTAGCTGGGAGAATTGAATTAAGTATTTCCTAGATTTTCAAGTAGCTTCCGTGAAAATGAAACTGATATATTCCATGTATTCTGTCAATCGTAAAACTATTTGTGCGCTCTGACGTCATATATACTGCAGGGTTTGTCCGCAGGAGATATTTATAGCGGCGAAATACGAATGGTATAGCGAAATCTTTCAAACTCGGAACGCGTAGCTTGTCAATAGTCTGTATTAGTCCAACAACTGACGACCGCTGCTATAGAGTTTTAGCCAACGTGTTATAAAATATGATTGAGTTTTGGCGGGAAATGGGAACATGTGCGCCGTTGTTTGTGTTTGGGGACCCAGGCGAAACTATTATTGACTGTACTTTGACTTTATCTCCATATTGGGGGGAGGGATGTTTATTGTGTTTATCCTCCATGCATGTAATATGGGTCAAATGAATGGTGTTGTCACTATGAATTCCCGCTATAAAGACTGATTTGGGACAGGTTCCGTATTATAACAGTACGATAGCATCATAGCACGGGATCTCGGAGGTAGATACCTTCTTTGGTAGGAGAACCGCCTGCTGGAGTATGTTGATCCCTACTCTGCCTAACTCAGCAATTCGGCATTCTTTGATCAAATTATGTAATCGTACGATAGCACGGGATCTCCGAGCGTGAGTAGTTTCAACCACAGAAATCCCGTGCAAAATAATATCCGTACTCAGCAGTCCGACATTCTTTGATGTTACCGCGACATTTATTACGCTGTATATAACGTCGCTATTTCAATGCACACCAAACATTACATAGTCCAAGTCTTCTCGTACTAAAACCAGCTAAGATATTGGGATGGCGAGATGCTGGATTTAGTCCGAGGCCGCTTGCATAGGCTTCTTATAACATGACTTACGCCCAGGATCTGTGGCGGGAATTTGTGGTGTATTTTACTCAATTTAACTAACAAATCAATACATGTTGCTATATACATCGGAAAGAGAGACATCTTATGGTCAGAATGGTGTATAATAATCTAACTTTAATGTTAGATTACACATAGAATATTCCGGTTGATTGCCACAAACATCGCTTTGTTTCTCTGTTTGTTTACGTTTTAACTGAAAGCCGAAGTGGTCCGAATAACTTCGGCATAATCCGCTGTTTGTTCTGGGTATTTCTAGTTTCCGTTTCTATATATAGTGCGGGATTTTCCGAACAAAATGGCGAAAACCGATCGCCCCAAAGTCCAGTTTCCTATGTGCTTTGAGAACAATTCCCGCACTAAAAACTTAATGACATAATGGAGGATCAGAACGGTAGTTTTGTTGACAATTTTCGCAAGCAACTTGTCAAAATTGGAGCAAATTAGAACTCTTGTGTCTGACTTGCCATGCGTGTGATGTGCATTTTGACATTTGTGTTGATAAAATAATCGGAGAACCGAATCACACAGTTTCGAAATATAGTTCTTCCGTTTTAGTGGGACTTTTCAAACTTAAGGTTCAAAATTTATACACATTTTGTTTGATTTTTTGTGTGCTTAACAAGAGTAGTATATTGCCCTGTTCGCTTAGTATATATCTTAATTTCGCGGAAGTCCACCAAATGTGGGTGAAATGTAGCACCATATAAGGCATATTATTTATTCTAATGCTCGTTGTGTTTACACTGTTTTAAACTTTGAGAGGGTTGTAATTCCCGTAATTTATTTAATGTATTACATTTATATCTCCAATGTTTAATTAATCTATTTATTTTTTTATTTATTGACACACATAATTACGATTACAATGGAGAATTCATCGTAATTTGCGTTATTAGTCCAAAATCAACGGAATATTTTCAACGGAAAATGCCGAACACAGTTCGCGAGGTCAACTGAGTTCGCATACGTTAAAAAAATTGTAAACATTGCGGTAAATGTCTCTTTTCGCATTAAATTACCGCTTTCAATTCACAACTGATGTGGGTTTCAGATGAAACAGCATGTCTTCTGCGGAAAATATACGTTTATTGTCGCAATTGTGATATTTTATTTCATATAATTGTGGTTTTATTTGAGCGGGTCACTAACGCTTAAGTCATGTTATAAGAAGCCTATGCAAGCGGGCTCGGACTAAATCCAGCATCTCGCCATCCCAATATCTTAGCTGGTTTTAGTACGAGAAGACTTGGACTAACATTACGTTGTAGTTTTGGCGCTTTGATTTCAAAGTGTTACGCTTTACCGGTAACACACTGTACTCAATTGTGTACTTAGTTTTATTATTTTATAGTACACTAGCAGGTGACCCGACTTCGTCCGGGCTTTGACCTTGAATTGACCATTTTGAAGGTCAAGGTCAGGGCGGGGTAACGATTTGACCCATTGAGTTAATTCTGCCTTTTTAATGAGAAATGATGGTACCCGTCCCATGATGGTACCCGTCTCTAAAAGAGGTACGTTTGTGGGTACCCGTTTCAAGGTGAAGATCACCTTGGGCGGAAAAACTTACCCCATGATAATCTCCCCCGTTCCTTGGAACCCCTAAATACGAAGACAGACATAAGAATCACAACTGGCGTGGTTCGTCTCATGGCTTTGTTCGAAAAAGCAATTGCAACAGCTTCCGAGACACGTATGCTGCACCTTGGTGTCAAATTTCATCGAAATCCGCCAGTTTTACCCGATTTGACCTCGAATTGATCATTTTCAAGGTCAAGTCAGGGTCACAATTTAACCAGTCCATGACACTTCCCGTGGGTAGCAAGTTTGAGCTCAATCGGTTCGAGTCTATAAAGGACACACACATATATATCATTTGTGGGTACCCGTTTCAAGGTGAAGATCACCTCGGGCGAAAAAACTGACCCGATGAAAATCTCCCCCGTTCCTAGGAAGCCCGAAGTACGTAAGAATCACACAACACGCTCATGTCTGGATACAGTCACGATCACGTGTGGACCCAGACGTAAGAATCACATTACACGCATACGCTCTTTATCAACGACACTGCGGATACAAACGCTCTTTAACTATCAACAAGATTAACCCCACCGTGCCAATGGCGGTAATTTTTGTGACTGGGAGTGGAGAATGGGTGCTCTGATCTTCTCCAAAACGGCGGTAAACACTGCCTGTGGGTTTTAAACCTTAGATTGGAAGTTTGAGCTCAATCGGTCCAGCCGTTTTCCTGACCATATTTATAAGATGAAAATAAAATGAAATAAAAGGTCGCAGACCACATGTCCCCCGACTGGAGTGGTAAACTTCATGATTGGATTTGTTAGAAGGATACTATTTGCAACAATGTTATGCAATATATAGATGTTGCAAACCACCGCAAAATTTCTTGGACAAAACAACCCGATGAACAAACGCATGCAAACGCGAAAAAAATGATATTTTTGTATTAGCTATATAGATGTTGCAAATCACCAACATGTTAGGAACAATATCCCAGAGTTTCAAATCTCTACATTTAAAACTGTAGGAGGAGTTGATTACACCATGAAGGTACCCAATCTCATCCAAAAGGCAAAAATGTTCCAAATTTTCTAAGTCGAAAACCCCCCAAAAATATGGAAAATATAATATTTTTTATTAGCTATATAGATGTTGCAAATCACCAACATGTTAGGAACAATATCCCAGAGTTTCAAATCTCTACATTTAAAACTGTAGGAGGAGTTGATTACACCATGAAGGTACCCAATCTCATCCAAAAGGCAAAAATGTTCCAAATTTTCTAAGTCGAAAACCCCCCCCCCCCCCAAAAATATGGAAAAAATGATATTTTTGATTAGCTATATAGATGTTGCAAATCACCAACATGTTAGGAACAATATCCCAGAGTTTCAAATCTCTACATTTAAAACTGTAGGAGGAGTTGATTACACCATGAAGGTACCCAATCTCATCCAAAAGGCAAAAATGTTCCAAGTCGAAAACCCCCCCAAAAATATGGAAAAAATGATATTTTTGATTAGCTATATAGATGTTGCAAATCACCAACATGTTAGGAACAATATCCCAGAGTTTCAAATCTCTACATTTAAAACTGTAGTAGGAGTTGATTACACCATGAAGGTACCCAATCTCATCCAAAAGGCAAAAATGTTTCAAATTTTCTAAGTCGAAAACCCCCCCAAAAATATGGAAAAAATTATATTTTTGATTAGCTATATAGATGTTGCAAATCACCAACATGTTAGTAACAATATCCCAGAGTTTCAAATCTCTACGTTTAAAACTGTAGGAGGAGTTGATTACACCATGAAGGTACCCAATCTCGGACGCATGGACGGACGGACGCACGGACGGAAACGTCGGGGGACAAAAATAAAATGAAAGCCACCCACCCACCCCTATTTTTTTGTCACAAGAAACACAGGTATATATTTTTTTGGCCAAAGAGTAAAATCCAAGATGGCTGCCGGTGGCCATGTTTTATGACCGAATGACCCCAAAATGACTCGTTCCCATCTACATGTCAATATTAACATGAGTGACAAATTTCATGATGATCAAACGAACACTCCGGTGTGTAGCGCGTGCTAATAGATTGAATTTTGAAATTCAAGATGACTGCTGGAGGCCATGCTTTTTTACCGAATGGCCCCAAAATGACTCATTCCCATCTCCATGTCAATGTCAACAGCCATGACAAATTTCATAACGATCCGACCAAAGATACGACTTGTAGCCTGTGCCAAACGATTTAGTCATGCAAAGAGTTACTATCCAAGATGGCGGCCATGTTTTATGGCCAAATGACCCCAAAATGAGTCGTTTCCCCATCTATATGTCAATGTTATCATCCATGACAAATTTCATGATGATCCAACAACAGGTATGACCTCTAACCCGTGCCAAAAGATTTAGTCATGCAAAGAGTAAAATCCAAGATGGCTGCCGGCCGTCATGTCTTTTGACCGAATGACCCCAAAATGACTCGTTTCCCATCTACATGTCAATGTCAACAGCCATGACAAATTTCATAATGATCCGACCAAAGATACGACCTGTAGCATGTGCTAATGGAAATTGTTGACGGACATCTCCACACACACACACGGACGACGGATACCAAGCCATGGCAATAGCTCAAACTTTACAAGTAAAGTTGAGCTAAAAATTATCCTAGTAAAAACAGTCAGTTTGGGTGGTTAGTTGTTTGTAGAGAACTTAATGTCACAGTTTTGGCGAAATCAAATGTTAAAGGTACGGATGGCCTTCGCATTGGGTATTGCTGTTAAAATAGTCACATCCGTTAAAACCGCTATAAACAGAAAGAATATTAAAATACACATGGATAGAAATACCTTGTTCTTTTGGCAATCATAAATATCGCGTAAATAGTATGTTATTGTCAACTTTGTAATGTAAGCAAAAGCCAAAATTGTTAAAGAACCTGGCTTTTGTTTACATAACACAGAGTACGAAGACAATAACATACTATTTGCATAATATTCATGGTTGGTATACAGGCTTCGCGCTGACACTTGCCAATGGCAAAAATAATTCACATTTGGCAAAAAATATTTTTATGTGGCAAGTAACTTTTTAATTCCCCAATACAGTTGAATTATATCGGTCAATCAATACCATTCATTTTTGGAAACTATTACAATAGAATTATATTAGTGATGTTTTATATGGTTTCGGAAAGTTAACACCTCCCTTGAGATGTTGTTAATCTGGTAACATTATTGAGGGGTGGAGGGATTACCAATATGAAGTGTGATGGTGGTGTTTACATAGCTAATCCTCTTGTGATGTTCCCTTCTGATGAAGTAACTCTTCTACCATTTTATTGTTCGGTGATTGGTTTATTGTTGTATGCTAACCACAATAGATAGGCCAGTATAATTATTAACTAACTGCTTTGCTGTCGATATCAAACGTCATTCAAACCGCGAGCGTTGAAACATAAAACTCAATCAATGTTGCAGAAAATGATACTATCAGGTATAAAAAATATTTTCATTTGGCAAATTATTTGGCAAAAGTAAATTTCGGTCCAGCGCGGACCCTGTTGGTATAAAAACAAAATATGAATATATTTTAATATTCTTTCTGGTTATGGCAGTTTTAACAGTTTAACAGCATGTCCACCGTGAAGGCAATCCATGCCTTTAATTTCTATATTCAGCTACTTAAAAAATTTCTAAAACTTACCCGTCAGAATCCATAATCAAAGACCCCAAAGCATCATCTGAAAATAAACAAATACAGTTTAGTGGCATGCGATACTGATGGGGACCCCCTGGATGGTACAATATGCTAGCACATACGGTCTGGTCACATACATACACAGAGCGACACGGTGTGAATGGGTTTGTCGATACGGCATACATGTAGGTGTCAGTGCTCAAGAGTAGACCATGCAGCCTTACTAGTAAGTTCTATCCTTCCACAATGACTCAAGTGCTGTATCGAAAAAAATCACATGTGTCGTTCTGTGTTTATTACAATCCAACTGTCCTAGATTCCATTAACCCTTTGAGTGCCAGGGGCCGATCTCATCGGCCCTAAACCTACAAAATAAGTCTGTTAAAGAATATAAGAATAAATTATTAAAATTGTAATAAAAAAAAATTGTTAGGCCAATGCATTCTCTTTAAATATATGCGAGGCGACCTATGGTCGACTCGCATATATAAGAGAATGCATTGGCACAGGGTATATGGTTTGATACAAAAATCGACCTGGCACTCAAAGGGTTAATTGAAAAAAAAGAGACTTACAAGGCTTATTCAGAAAATTATTTTATTCAGATACAAATGTACCGCAAAAAATTCTTTTAGCACAATGGTGACTGAGCAGTGAACTGAAAGAACTGTTTGTTGTGATTGACGAGCACATGGATCTGAACTTACAAAGATTCTAACATGCAGAGTTTGCACTGCCACTTGCCAATGGCAAAAAGTAATTACATTATTTTCATTTGGCTGATTTTAGCAAAATATTTTGCAAGTGGGTTTTTAATTACATGGTGTGAACTACATGTATCTAGTCATAAAACATCATCAAAGGTGGATTATCTGTTACATGTGCTGACTTACAGACAATACAAAAAGAAACTTGATCAACAAATCTATCAACCTGGTGGTGAACAGGGATATGTCAAAAGTGTTTTGTGATCTTTAGTTTTCACAAAACGGTTATACGTTTGGTATGCGACTGATACGGACCCTGGCTTATATGAACCCCACATGATACGGACCCTGGCTGATACAGATCCTGGCTGATATGGACCCTGACTGATACAGACCCCAGCTGATATGGACCTTTTAATAAATTAATATAACACTTTTGGTTTTTTTTCACATACATGTAGAGCATGGACATTTTGTTATGTCAGTTTTGTATGTTAGTCATATGTGAATGAAATACAGGCCTTGAAATCCATAATAATTTATAAGAATCAAAATATAGAATTTATACAGTGAATAAGTTGCTTTTATGAGAATCTAACTAAGAATCAGGATTCTGATTCTCGTCAGATCTTAAGGCCCAGCAAATCATTTAAAACGGCCTTTTAATCCGAAATCAGTTGCTCATGGAACAATAAAAGTGTTCGTTGTTAGTCGCTTCCTTGTATGGCAAAAATAATGTCATACTCCTGATTATTTCTATGACTTTGGTATTGTTCATGGTGTATAAAGCAGGGCTGGCGATCTAGAAAATCCAGGAGGGCTATTAATAGCCCTCCTAGATATGCCTAGGAGGGCTATAGCCCTCCTCAACTTTTAAAGTTATGATTTATTTTATCTGAGTTACTACTGCCGTTAGTTTGTCTATTTTTGATGTTGTATAACTCCATCTAAATTAAAAAAAAATTATGTGGAAACAAAGTGTCCACAGAGTTGTGAATGTCAAAATCCCCCACAGTAATTATGGTATGGTGAATATGTAACTATGTTTTATATGTTATGATAATTTATATGAACAAGAAACAAAATGTAAGAGTGTTTGTACTCAACAATTTGTCAGTCGGTGTCCAACCCATGCAACGGAATTGGGTGAGTTTGTCCACGTTAAAAGCATTCTCATTGAAAGTGTAATTTTACATAAAATACACAATCAAGAACAATATTAAATCCAGTATATTTGCACTTGAATATTGACTGCTTTTTCTCTCAATGTAATCCATATTATTATTCCATTGCCGACCACAGACTGCTGCTTGCAGCAGTCAAGTCGCTATCTATAGATTTACTGGGTGTTTGCCATTGGGGACATAGAAAATAGTTTCGGAACTTTAATAATTGAATAACAGTGTAAACTAGAATACGTGGATATATTTAGCTAATTATATTAAAATATTGTCAATCGAAGCGATAAAAGACGGCTGCAAGCTAAATACAATTTTCACTGATAGGAACCGGAAACGGAACGAAAGGTTGAACTTAATTGGGACAGTGATATTTGGTTCTCACTATCCACAAACATGTGTTCATTTTATCCAGTGAAATATATTGTAAGCTCAATCTTATGAAGAGAAATAATTTATTTTGGTCATAAAATGTGTGAGAATCGATCAAAAGATCAGATTTACGAAACAGTTCGTTCCGGAATTTACTGATTCCGCTATAATTCCCATTTGACATTTCCGTCAGGTCACGCATGCGCACAGTCCCCACACTGTACAATATAATTACGATTTCGATGCAGTATTTTACTCATTAAACACAATAAAATAACTAAATAATAAATGTCCTATCGTAGACGAGGCGGGCTATAAAAAGCCCGCCTTGGAAAATTCTAGGCGGGCTGTAGGCGGGCAGCCCGCCAGCCCGCCTTGAGATTTCCAGGCCTGATAAAGTCCATGTATTAGTAATTAAGTACACCAAGTACGGTATGTTCAACCAATTTTTATCACTTGAATGTCATGGACAAAAGCGATACATAACTAGATCTATATTGCGACATTAAAGTTGTGTTACAAATATTTGCTATTCAATGTGTGATTATAAAACAATTCAGTAGAAACAACACTGCTTCTGACCACAAACAATAGCTGTGCTTACTTGTCAAAAGAGTAACAATTAGTTGTTAATGCTGTATACACATGTATGCCCTATCTTAATCAATTGTCTCTATTTAACTGATTTATGCCTTCAACATGACATCAGTGAAAAAAAAAATTTACTTTAGTCACCATTTATGCAATGCAGTTTCGAGCGGACACGACTGCATGGGATAGGATGACAAATCATGGCCTTGAAACAGATAGTGTACCAGTAATTAAGGTGCGGTATCGATTTATATCCTAATTATTAAAAACAAAAAACTTGTGTCAACATTGAGCTCACAGGTCTGCAGGTAGCAGATGGAAAAAATTGAATTTTTGGAATGTCCTTGTATCACAACATCTGCAAGTAGGACTACTACCAGCGTTAGTAAGCCCCCCCCCAATTCTTCAATGTTTATATTAGATGTTTGAGATGCCATACTTGTATTTAAGTTCGCGCAGTACTATTTTTCATGCAGCCAATAGATGCCATTAGAAATTGGAATGAATGGGCTTGAATATAAGTACTTGTACTTCGGGTATCTTCTTCAACACACCACCCATTGATAAGTTCGCTGAAATCACATTTTAACTAATATTATGAATCCTAAATATCCCCCTACTGCAAAATTCAAAAACTTGATAACAAAAATGACTTGATATGTATTTTATTTTTATATGTTGATTTTCTGCAAATAAAGAAGTTCAAGTGACCAATTTCGAATGACGACTCATTATTAAAACAGCAGAGTGAATGTTTGTTGTGCATAATAAATGACTATCTGTTGTGAATATATTATAGTTTAATTCGCGGAAGTTTGATTGGCACATATAGAAGTCATGTGAGTTTGGCCGAGATTGTCACATTCAAATGTTATGTGACCATTAACTGGATGTTAATTAATTGTTCAAAATTAAAACGTAAATCATTTTGGCTTATATAAATACATGTATGTAGTCTTTAATAGGCTGTGATAGCTTGGATTTTGCGCAGAATAACAAACAAACACACCAAAATTATTTTAGAGTGATAGCCTTTTATAAATATTGTTGTGTTTGAGCGCAACTGAGAAATGAGAAGTGCACCATGGTTGATACTAGTATACTAATAATATTAACAGTCCTGCCACTTTAATGAATTATCGATTGTGGGCAGTCGTTTGCAATTGATTTTAAAAATTATTATGGGAACCGGCAAATCTTATCTTTCTCACAACAAATAATTTTGCATGTGCAAATATGCGGAAGTCATCGAAACCCAAAATGTAGTGGCTTGTTTACACTTTTTTATAGATCGAATGAGCTAACATCGACCAAACAAGCTGTAACTAATAAGTCTCATGCCTAACGGAAGCTGTGCCCGACCTGTCAGTGTCACTGATGGGGTGTTGTCATACCGTATTATACATAAATGGACACCGGTCTCAGTTGGCGAGATTGAAATGTTGGCTGCCGAAACTATTTCAGTTTAGTTCTGATAAATCTATGTTAAAATTTATCATGGGTCACATATTGATCTAAAGTATGGTAGTATTAAACAGGGACTGAAATGTCAAAAGAACTTGGTTTGATTGATGAACATTGGAAGAACATGAACTTAAACATGGTCAACATGTGGGCTTACGACAATGACGCAAATGGGGTCTTTGTCGTAATGTTTTATACATAGATGCTCAGTGTGCATTTCTGTATACCGTACATAAAGTGTCTTGTGACAGGGTCATTGTCGTAGTGTTTTCTACATAAATGCACATGAGGTCGAGTTGATATGTAAGTTCATTTTTGATCAAAACAACCATGCAGTTCTTTCGGGTCCTGTTTAATACCAGTAGGGCCTACTAAGATCAATATGCGACCAATGATCAATTTTATTGCAGTTTCGCCATTGTGATAAAATGCCTTTATCATATTAAACTACGGAAGAAAAATAGTCTGAATTGAAGCAGACAGCAATTATTTACGGTGTGCATTTATGTATAAAACGTTACGACAACGACCCCATTAGCGACAATGACCCCTGTCATGTGACATTACGCGAGACTGGTGCGCATATATGTATACAGGAATGCACACAGTGGGCATCTATGTATAAAATGTTTGTTTGTTACTAGTACTAGTAGTAGTAGTACTAGTAGTACGACAACAAACCCATCATTACCTGAGATAAATGTGCATTTATGTATAGTATATACAGAAATGCATCATGTGCGCATTTATTTTAAAACATCATGACAATGACCCCATCACCATGAACACGGCATCAGCAGCACTTGACTTGATTGGCCTTGACTGAGTATGTTGTGTTGAGATTCCGAGTTTTGATAGTTTGACATTTAGAATTTGTGCAACTCAAACATACACTTGTCAGAAGTCTATAGTAGACTATACTGTACTGTCTGTAGGAGACATACTTGGCGATAATCTAGAATTTCAATCAAAACTACAATCTTCACTATAGCATTGAGAATTTGATTGACGATTCTTTGTAGTACATGTACTAGTAGATACTTCAGACATGACTATGAGACAAGTTATGTGGCAAAAATGTCAAAAATATTCCATCGAAATGGGGGGCGAACGACGAATCGTTGCAGTGAATGGAAGATCTCAATAGTATATAGTCTTATAAATGCATACCAGATGTTGAATTTCATTGACCACAAAGCACTCAGCTCGAACTGATTGTGTCCATTTGTGATAAAATAGGATCATTTGGTTGAAATGAGGACATAAAATGAGCTCAACATCAACATTGATTCTTCAATGGCGGAAAATCTCGTATTTTCTCGAGTTGTGTGAGATTTGAAAAAATTCCAAGCAGGTGCGTTCCATTCGTTCCATACCTGATGTCAAGCTCTCCCATCGCTACAAATTTACTCTACTTCTAATTTGGGATAATAAAACAAATCATAATTTTCAGGCTTTAATTAGAGCTAAGAATTGTTTGCTTTTTAAAATTATTTTCCAAGCATCAAAATGGTCAAATAAATACATCGCATATATTGTCTTGGAAAAACTGAATTATGAAGAAAAAAAATAAAATAATTTCTAGTGCTCATAATAAAGAGCGTTTCTTGTTTGCTTTATCATAATGTGATAATATTTATGGGAGGCCCTTTTCACATTTATTACTTATTTGCATTTAAGTGCAAAAATTTGCATCTATCATTTGCGCTTAAGAGCAAGAAAGTCCTCAATGAAACCACATTCACAGTATATGACCATGGAAATACTATAGATCTGTGCAAGAGATGCTGATATAATAAAAATACTGAGACACCAAAGCTCCAGGAATGAAACACCAATTTTTGGGACAGGGATGCTGACAATATGAAAATAGGATCCCCCCCAGATTTAAGGCATTATGTACACCATATGAGATAAACAAGTCCTCGTGCAGTGACACCTCATTCATGTTATATGACCCAAATCTGTGCAAAAATACTTTAGAAAAAATTAGATAAAAAATACTAAGAGTTCTGGGAAGGAGACATCAATTCTTAGGATATAGGGGTGCTGATAATATGAAATTAGGGATTATCTTTGATTGATGTATAGTCATACTCACAGTTGACTGTTGAGTAGTAGGCTAATTAAAACAGGTTAAAACTACCCCAAGCTCCTCTTGTGTTGCTAGGTTATACACCAGGTTATGCCAATAGTTTATGGGTAGGTTAGATAGTAGTTACAATTACAATTGATTATATTTAAGTATGAATGCCCTATTTGTGCTTAAGCACAATATGTGGTACTTGTGCTTAATGCGCTTAAGCACAATTATTTGCACTGAAGTGTAATCAATTGCGCTTAAGCAAATATATCAGCATTCCTGCCCCAAGAATTGGTACCTCACTCCAGGAGCTCTAGTTGTTTTTATTAAAGGGACAGCTCCTGCACAGATATATACCGGTACCATTTCCATGATCATAAAATGGGAATTAGGTGTCCCTGGGGGGGGGGGGGGGGGGGGGCTTGCTTCCCTGATATTTTCTTTTTTACTTAAAATTGGGTAAAAAACCCTATTTACATGAATATGCTTGCTTTCCTGATATAGTGAACTTATTGACTAGATCATGCATCAAATACAGTAATGCTCTAATTAATCGACTCCTTAACCACAGCAGAATTATGGGTAACTTTTCAGGATTTAGTCGGAAATATGGCTTGTTGCCATTCATCGGAAAGCTCTCACAGAGCTTTCCGATGAATGGCAACAAGCCATATTTCCGACTAATCCTGAAAAGTTACCCATAATTCTGCTGTGGTTAAGGAGTCGATTACTTAGAGCATTACTGTGTCTACTCTGGCTAATGCTACAGACTTTAGCCAGAGTAGAGATTCATGGCACAATCTACTTATTGACTTGAAATATGGGAAAAACCCCTATTTTCATATTATCAGCATTCCTGTCCCCAAGAATTTGTGTCTCCATCCCGGATATCTAGAATATTTTATTAAAGGGACATCTCCTGCACAGATCTATACCATTTCTTAGATCATTGCATTAATCTCTAGATTCTCTAGTTAGCCAGAGTAGAGATTCATGGCATGATCTGTACCATTTCCATGATCATAAAAGGGGTTGGGGGAGGGGAGGGCTTGAAATAAAATGTGTAATTTGTTGGAGATGTACTGATCAACTATGTTTGAGTTCAGTATACTCTAAGGTTGTGCTGAGTATACAGTGTTCTAATTTCGCTTGGTTTGAGATCTAGAGATATTTTTACTGCTCAAAACATCATTCTCACAACTTTGCCTTTTCTGCTTTGCTCAAAGCGAAAATAGCCGAGTCATTGAGAATGTTCAAAACATGTCACCCAATTTTGACTCATGATGACTATATCTACATGTACCTTTGCAATATAACAGTACCTATGTAGTTCAGAAAAAATGACGCCATTAAATGCAAATAATAGGCATGTGAAGATTGATCAAGATCGAATGAGGGCAATGGGCCATACTCAAAGCAATAGTGAGCCATGAATCTACTGCCATATATACAATGGACGCAACACCATGACTGTATGAAGTTCAGCCGGAAAGAGATAACAAGAAAATAATGCTTCTGTATGTTTTTATTCATGAAAATAATAACAGAATCAATGATCAAGCTTCTTTCATTTCTCCCAGACAGGGACAAGGTAAAGATAGATATGATGAATCGGTACCATAAAGATGCATTAACCGAATTAACGCTCCTAAATGACCATTTCCTTGGCTTCATGGTAAAAAATATTTGGTTTGAGTCGGGGAACCCACCCATCAAAGCTCAGAGTCATTAGATATAAATTTTTGAAATCTATTATTTTTCACCATCAGGAATTATTAGTGGCCCAGTAAACAGTCGACGAGCTGACGGTCTCGGACCAAATTGTGGATGAAGATGGATAACTCTAAAATCAAGAGGCTTTCTGTATATAACAAGGCCAAATTTCATCCAACATGTTGATAAATAACACGTTTTGGGAAATTTTATACTATAGTTGACAGGGGTTAGCATTATTTTTGGGCAATTAATCGATTCTGATAACTGAAGCGGCATTTCTAAAAATGTTGTTATCGTTGGAATCTGATTATATGGGGACCATCGATTAGGATTGAGTACCTTTAATGGTTAGAGTGTGTTCGACTTGTAGTCGCAGTCAACACAGGGATATGAGTACGAAGCTCGATGACGGACTGCTGAGTTTCATAACAGTGGCTAGGTTTCCAGTCAAGCGGAGTGTGGCTGTAGAGTTACGGTATACAGTAATGCTCTAATTAATCGACTCCTTAACCACAGCAGAATTATGGGTAATTTTTCAGGATTTAGTCGGAAATATGGCTTGTTGCCATTCATCGGAAAGCTCTAGTGAGAGCTTTCCAATGAATGGCAACAAGCCATATTTCGGACTAAATCCTGAAAAATTACCTATAATTCTGCTGTGGTTAAGGGGTCGATTACTTAGGGCATTACTGTACCTTTAATGGTTAGAGTGTTAAACTTTTAGTTGCAGTCAACACAGGGATATGAGTACGAAGTTCCACGGCGGACTGTTTAGTTTCAGAACAGTGGCTAGGTTTCCAGTCAAGCGGAGTGTGGCTGTAGAGTTACGGTATACACTGGTCTAATTTTGAGTCACTTGTTACCCTTGAGAAAAGTCAATCATACAGTGTTGTATTGCTGAAATATAAAGTGAGGGAACGGACCATTCACCCCGACGCGGAAAATTAAAATGAAAGTGTCAATGACACTGTAGCTCAACTTAGGTAGGGGAATAATTTAATGGTCGACAGTAAATGGAGGAATAGGAAAAGTGCTAATTGAAATGTCTAAGTAAGACTAGATGTACATGTCAATATCAACATTCATAACAGGTTTCATAATGATCGGATCAGGGATGTGGTGATTATGGTGCAAAGAGTAAATTCTAAAATGGCCACCGGCAGCCATGTTTTTTCCGAATAACCCCAAAATGACTTGTTCCCATCTACAGCCTTTACAAATCTCATAATGATCTGATCAAAGGTATGACCTGTAGCCTGTGCCAATGGATTTAGTCATGCAAAGAGTAAAATCCAAGATGGCTGCTGGTGGCCATGTTTTTCGGCTGAACGACCCCAAAATGACTCGTTTCCCCATCTACATGTCATTGTTAACATACATGAAAAATTTCATGAAGTTCCGACCAAAGGATTTATTCATGCAAAGAGTAAAATCCAATATGGCTGCTGGCGGACATGTTTTTTAGCCAAACGACCCCAAAATGACTCGTTCCCATCTACATGTTAATATTAACATCCATGATAAATATCATGATGATCAGATAAACAGTACGACCTGTAGCCCGTGCCAATGGATTGAATTTTGAAATCCAAGATGGCTGCCAGCGGCCATGTTTTTTGGCCGAATGACCCCAAAATGACTCGGTCCCATATACATGTCAATATCAATATTCATGACAAATTTCATAAAGGTCAGACCAAAGGTACGACCTGTAACCCGCGCCAAAGGATTTAGTCATGCAAAGAGTAAAATCCATGATGGCTGCTGGCGGCCATGTTTTTTCGCCGAACAACCCCAAAATAACTTGTTCCCATCTACATGTCATTGTTAACATCCATGACAAATTTCATGAAGTTCTGATCAAAACTACGACCTGTAGCCTGCGCCAAAGGATTTAGTCACGCAAAGAGTAAAATCCAAGATGGCTGCCAGCGGCCATGTTTTTTGGCCGAACGACCCCAAAATGACTCGTTCCCATCTACATGTCAATATTAACATCCATGACAAATTTCATAATGATCAGACGAACAGTACGACCTGTAGCCCGCGCCAATGGATTGAATTTTGAAATCCAAAATGGTCACCAGCGGCCATGTTTTTTGGCCGAATGACCCCAAAATGACTCGTTCCCATCTGCATGTCAATGTCAACATTCATGACAAATTTCATAAAGATCAGACCAAAGGTACGACCTGTAGCCCGCGCCAAAGGATTTAGTCATGCAAAGAGTAAAATCCAAGATGGCTGCTGGCGGCCATGTTTTTTGGCCGAACAACCCCAAAATCACTCGTTCCCATCTACATGTCATTGTTAACATCCATGACAAATTTCATGAAGTTCTGATCAAAACTACGACCTGTAGCCTGCGCCAAAGGATTTAGTCATGCAAAGATTAAAATCCAAGATGGCTGCCAGCGGCCATGTTTTTTGGCCGAACGACCCCAAAATGACTCGTTCCCATCTACATGTCAATATTAACATCCATGACAAATTTCATGATGATCAAACGAACAGTACGACCTGTAGCCCGCGCCAATGGATTGAATTTTGAAATCCAAGATGGCCACCAACGGCCATGTTTTTTGGCCGAATGACCCCAAAATGACTCGTTCCCATCTACATGTCAATGTCAACATTCATGCAAAATTTCATAAAGATCAGACCAAAGGTACGACCTGTAGCCTGCACCAAAGGAAATTGTTGACGGACACACGCACACACGGACGACGGACGCCAAGCCATGGCAATAGCTCAAACTTACAAAAGTAAGTTGAGCTAAAAACGCATCAAAGGAGGCATTTTCTAACATCTCCTCATCATATAGTCCACAAAACTGCCATAACTTTTTGCGTATGTATACAAATTGTCTGTATATTTATTATATATATAGAACTGACAGGATCCATTCATTTGTCAACCCCACCCCCCATATTTTCAAGTAGATCTATATCGGGTAGCGGGAATACCGAGGGATAACAATAGTCTATTGACTATTCTAAGTTCAGCCTTATAATATAATTTGAATACAGTTGGTGTATGTGGCTATTAAATTGCTTCGTGTGCTGCACAATGAGTAATTTCACCACGACAGCTACATGTATATGTCCCTTCTGGCTAAAAAGTGAGTGGACGCTGTTCCCACAGAAAAATTGCTGCAATCATACCAGTACCAGTCAGCTTGTCATACAGGGGAGTTTCAGCTAGAGCATGTTCTGATCAAACTAGAGCAGCGCCTGTACAAATGGCTGCAGTCGGTTCATTGATTGGCTTGTATAATAGACTCGGATAATAGTGTAATGTTAAAAAGCATCTTAGAGCAAGTACAGTACTGCCCTAAATAATCGAATCCTTAACCACAGCAGAATTATGGGTAATTTTTAAGGATTTATTTGGAAATATGGCGTTCAGACGACCATTCATCGGAAAGCTCTCACTGAGCATTACTGTATCTTACCAAAACAAATTGTGTTTTGAATTGAAGCTGGACTATCTTTAACCTGGTCATGACAGGAGCTGCGCTGGTGCAGCATTAAATATTATTTGCCAGTGCATTCTCTTATATATGCAAGTCTCCCATAAGGAGCCTCACATATTTAAGAGAATGCACTGGCTTACACGGTCAAAGTATATACTATTAAGCCAATGTATTCTCTATTGTCGAGTATTTATCTCTTAGTAAGTGATCAGATATTAAGTTCAACAAACGGACTAACTTATTATCTGAACATTTCCCACCAATAGAAATCCTTCTGCACTTGTTTTATTTGCTCCTCTGTCTGTTGTCTGAGCACCCCTCCAACTGAATGATAGACTATTCAAATACATAATTTTACAACTGGGTAGAATACATTTAGATGTCCCAGGGTGAAAGAGACGAAAGAAACATAAACATGGTCTAACATTATAACAGACAAATAAATTACATAAAATATGAGTTAGAATGTATATGAAATAATATGAAAAACTTCACATTTGTTTCGTCCATGAAACGGAATAATGGATTATAGCATATAAATTCATTGAGCATATGTGAAAGGCAAACTTAATATAGCTGAATTGGTTATGATTACTGGAGTACCCAAATTAGCTGAAATTAATACTAGGGTACCAAGCCTGGAAATAATGTGTCTGTCATTTGCAAAATGAGGTCCCCCAAATGTGAATTTAGTGACGCTATCCCGCATGGTGTGTTAGTGAACGTTCAGACGACCACAATACAATCATAAGTGGAGGAATCTGGCCCAACGAGATTGTAGATAGTTTGCTCACACGATTGCGATGTCGTCGTACATGATGATATCGTAGGTTGTTCGTAAACATGTGATTGACTACCCAGCGATCTTTCCAGCCACGATTTTAACGTACACACGTAAAATGTTACTGTATCGAAATTGTGAGGTATCCAAGGATACGCCACAATTTCAAACTAAAATCAAACAGTGCTTGATATTATTTTTTGACTTGCGATTTTGATGTGAGCATGCACAGTCTAACTACCGGTTACTTCCTACGATGGAAATCCTTCCACTTACGATTGAATCGTGGTCATCTGAACGTTCACTTAGCGTTATCAAATTCAACCTCTGGGGACCTCATTCAGCTTAGGCCTCATCTTCTGGGAAGTATTTATTTTCTCAAATTAACATTGTTTTAGTTACTTTATCCCTTCTGTTCAGTTTCTATATCCCCCTAATTTTCAGAAGATAAAATGCATAATCAAGGTAACTAATGGGTGAACATCACCGACTTCAACTGGGGAACTTCAATATTATCCTAGGTCTCCCATAGCAGTTGAAGCCTCAGTGGAATGAGGTTCCCAAAGGGTGAAATTGGTGATGCTAGCCCACTGTGTGTGATAGCATCACTAAATTTACCCTCTGGGAACCTTATTCTGCATGACAGGCGCACCATTTCCAGGCTTGTAGGGTACTCAAGTTGGTATTGAAAATGTTACTGTTTAATGTACAGGAGCACAGAAATGAAACATGTATTACTACATGTATTGTCAAAAGTCACCTTGTATATAAATGTTAGTGTCAATTGGTAAGTCTAAGGCACATTATCAACCTCTTCATTGTAAAGAATAAATTGGGGGCCTCAGTGGCTCAGTCAGTTAGGGGTACAACTCCAAGCCGTCTCGTCCTTCAGTGCCAGCGATGAGGGTTCAAATCCACATGTTTCCATCATGATCTTTGTAACTTGAAATAGTTGAAAATTATAAAGTAGTAAAACATGATACAAAGTTATAAACCCCAAGGTCAGCATATCATGATGGTATTTAAGCAGGCCGCACACTAAGCGATATTTGTCATGCAATCCTTGTCAGGCACCGGTTACGAAGCGAAATCGTAGCATGTGAAGCAGGCAATAGAGCAACTTTTTATTGCACGAGCCCTAATAGAGTATAAAATAATATCAACTTATTCTGATTCTAGCAATGAGCCGTGCGATTTATTAGAAGTAGCAAATCAGATTCAGCTATTAATATCATCATGTGGCGATCACATGTTATATTACAAAACGACAAAATGTCATCCAACGTCCTTCAAGTTCACATTGATTCACAGAGTCAGAGTGGCAGGACATTTTGGATGGAAGAAGAAAAAGATGCATTGATTGAGGAATGGGTACCATTAGAAATTTAGAAATTTAATAACAATTTCCAATAACTTGTTGGAAATTGTTATTAAATTTCCATCGATAAATACACATACATGTACCTACCACTTGAATAATATAATAATCCACTGCTTTCATGAGAAAATAAGGCCGAACCTCAAACTAATTGCAACATGAACAAAGTGATCACATGACAACAAGATCGTACAATCCAATCATATCGTGTGTGGTTGTAGAAATCACTCTATCGTAATCGACCGAGACAGAAATCGTAGTGCTACATGGATCTTACATCGCAAGGTTCTGTGACAGGGATTGTAGGACAAATATTGGATCATGTGCAACTTGAACATTATAGGTCCCTCTAATAACGCTGATGGGGTCATTGTCACAAGGCATCGATCACATTCGTAGCCAGCTGTTCAAATTGATCACAAAATGCAGTAATGCCCTAAATAATCGACTCTATAACCACAGCAGAATTATGGGTAACTCTCACTGAGAGCTTTCCGATGAATGGCAACAAGCCATATTTCCTACTAAATCCTGAAAAGTTACCCATAATTCCACTGTGGTTAAGGAGTCGATTATTTAGAGCATTACTGTAGCTAGCTTTTTGAAGGGCGATGACATTCATAGCCAGCTTTTAATATTCATGTCTGTCTAATGAATGAAACTAATGGTTTGGTAAATTACATTCATGAGTAGATGAATGAAAAACTTACATTTATAAGGGAAGAAATAATTTAAATATAGGTTAATCATTTACATACCTAAGGGTTTCGATTTATGTTATGAAATTGCTCAAGTTCTATTCATATAGGGCCTATCTTAATAAACGAAACCAGATTTTAGAGCATGACTTTGTTATTTTCGTTGCGCGGATACCTTGTGACAATGACCCCATCGGCTCTAATAACACAACTACATTCATCATCTCAATAAGAGTTCCTTAGCCAGCAAGGAACAAATGCAATGTTTGACCACACTGACGGTCACTATTATCTTCACTCAGCGCAAAACAAGGAACAGATGCAATGTTTGACCACACTGACGGTCACTATTATCTTCACTCAGCGCTATACAAGGAACAGATGCAATGTTTGACCACACTGACGGTCACTATTATCTTCACTCAGTGCCATACAAGCCTGAATATAGTGTGTCTGACATTTGCAGAATGAGGTCCCCAGAGGGGGAATTTAGTGCAGGGGGCTAGTATGACCAAACTCACCCTCTAGGGACCTCATTCTGCTTAGGCCTCATATTCTAGGAAGAATCTGTAGTATCAAATTAACATGGTTTTTAGTTACTTTTTCCCTTCTGTTCAGTTTCTTTATCCCCTAATTTGCAGAAGATAAAAGTCATAATCGAGGTGACTAATGGGTGAATATCACCAACATCAACTGGGGAGCTTCAATCTGATCCTAGGTGTCCCATAGCAGTTGAGGCCTAAGCAGAGTGAGGTTCCCAGAGGGTGAATTTGATGATGCTAGCCCACCGTGTTGCGGGAGAGCGTCACTAAATTAACCCTCTGGGGACCTCATTCTGCAAATTTCAGACACACTATATTCAGGCTTGGCGCCATATATGAGTGCCGGAGTGAATTCTGGATTAGCATTGTCTCAATTGGCTGCACCAATTATAATTTCGACTCTGGAATGCCATGAAGCCTCGTAGCCCATGATGCTACCATGTGGCGGAATGGATTATTTCTTCATTTGTCCTCATTTTCCTTAGGTTTTCCATTTGTGAGACTGAAATACAGAGAAACAATTAATTTTGAGTGATAACTGTTAGCAATCTCTACCAGAGCACACCAGTCATACTTCCTTTCTGACTCTGTCACCGGCTGGGTACTGGTCTGCCATTTCTATATTTAGCGCAGGGTTTTCCAAACAAAATGGCGAAAACGATCGCCCCAAAGTCAAATTTCCTATGTGCTTTGAGAACAATTCCCGCTCTAAAAACTTAATGACAGAATGGAGGATCAGGGCGGTAGTTTTTTTGATGATTTTCGCAAGCAACTCGTAAAAATTGGAGCAAATTAGAACTCTTGTGACTGACTTGCCATGCATTTTGTCGGGACATTGTTGTCCATGTGCGTTTTTAGACTTTTGTGTTGATAAAATAATCGGAGAACCAAATCACACCTTAATGGCTAGGGACCAGACCTGTTAAGTTTTGAAAATGTCAATCCGTGAGATTTTTGCGGGAGGTATGCCCAAATATGTTCATGTTCCAAAAATAATTTTTATGATGAAGATTGCATAATTTTTATGAGTTTCTATTTTATAAATATATAGACCTAAATAAAATGGCAATGAATATCCTGTTGGTAATTGTAATAGAGCTGCTCTGTGTGGGAGATACCACCATTTATTAAAAAGAAAGAAGCAGATCACACTTCGTAAAAATACTCAGAATTCCACCGGAAACAGCCGGATATGCGTGAAACCGAAAGTACAACATCGTAATAAACGACAAAATGGACTCGTCTTACGGTTTAACCCACAAAAGAAATGCACACATTCCACCATTTATTAACAAATTTTAAGAAGCAGAAACTTTGTTTAAAGTTAGTCAAAACGAATCCGAGTTACACAGGTGACAACCGGACATGTATGCGTGAAACCGAAAGTACAAAATGACCCGTCTTAAAAGTTTTACCCGCAAAATAAAAGACACATTCCGTTCTCAATGCATACCACTATCAGTGAACTTAAATCATAAAGTATCCATTACTTATGTTCATCAATGAGGCCTCACAATACAGCTGCACGCTTGTGATTAAACGTATTGTTTTATTTCGTTTGCAATGCATGCCACTAATCCGTTACTAAGAAATGTTCATCAATGAGGCCTAACAATACAGAACTTTGCACACTTGTGATTATACGTATTGTTTACTAAAACAACACCCTCCATACGTGTGGCTTCACCAGAGTGTGAAAATCAATTAATATCAGTCACAGTTCACCACAAATTGAGTCTTCAATCAAAAGTTACCGACGATACATTCTGTGAATGTTAATGTGTGGGTATTTACGGTACCGGAAATAAGGAAGTCACTGTCATTTGGGGAATTCCCGCAAATGCACAAATTTAAAAAATAACAAAAACTTCGTTTTGGGATTTTCAATGTGGGGTTTTGACGAATCCGTGAGAAATTGGGGGTTATCCGTGTTTGCGGAATTGCCGTGGAAATCCGTGAGTCTCACGGACAATCCGTGGAACTTAACAGCTCTGCTAGGGACAGTGTAGCTCAATTGGGTTGTGAAAAATGTTTTACCCCTCATTAAAATGATATACCATTCATACTTGATTAACTAAAATGTAGAGGCTCTAACAAGAACACAGAAGAAAGTCATTTGGTTGAACTATTTGTAAACTTTAGCACTAATGAAATATAAAGAGGATATCTGGGCATTTTTTGAGTGGAAATGGAAAATTATGTCATGAGTGAGCAAGACAAATGTTTATTTTCATGAGTGGCTTGCCACGAGCGAAAATAAACAATTATTTCAATCACAAATGACAGATTTTTCAGTTTCCACTCGAAAACACTAGAAATTCTTCAGTTTCCAATCGAAAACACTAGAAATTCATTAGTTTCCACTCAAAAACAATAGAAATACTTTTTATTTACGCATTTCCAAAGAATTTCACAATTTATGATGATAATTGTTCTCACAGTCGCCGTCAATCGATGTATCAAAGCCAACATCTGACGCTGCCTGTTCATTTCACCATCCGCAGAATAGAGAAATAATGTTCCTGTATATTTCCATTTATTTACCCCATAATTTCAATTTTTATCAGGGTTCGCGCTGGCCCAAAATTTTCAGGTGCCAACACTGTTGCCAATTGAATTATTTTTAGAGCCACTTTATACTTTCTGTTGCCACTTTTTTCCGACCAGTATTTTTTGGTGCCACTTTTGAATTTGGTATACCAAAACAAACCAAAAAAACAAGCAAATTATCTATAATATGTATATATTTATTTTTATAATGTCTGAATGTCCGAAGAAATCAGTAACTTTTTTCATTTTAGAAGGGTGTTGCGTGTCTTAAATCTAACTTGCACTTACGATTCATATTTGCTGTCTTTCACAGTTTGTTAAAGCTGAGTTACGAAGGAGATATTTATGATAATTTATCACCTAACACCTACTATCAACACACAACGTCCTAACGATGTAGACTTCATGAAGCACTTTGTTTGACTAATGTTTGTCAAATATGAGTCAATAGCCGTTTGTAGTGTTACCGAGTTACCGAGGTATTATCGAGTAGAACTTCGAAACCATGTCACCCCCGCGATAAAATAAGTCGATCTGACATAAGCCGCGAATCTATTATACCCTTTCAATTAGGACACAATTAGCTATGTCGCGACCGGATATCGATGTGTGTTTTGTTTCCGACCGATTAACTGCAAGCTTTATTATATGCCCGATGGGTACCAATTGCCAAAAAGCTAGGAGCCACTTTTTGTAGCCAATCGGGATTGTTTTGGAGCCATTTCATTTTTTTATAGCAATTTGCTAAATTGGCAATAGGCAGCGCGAACCCTGATTTTTATAGATCAATGGTACACACAAGTGAATCAGTCGCACATGTGAGCTAGTGTGAAAGTATAAACTTTCTCACTCCCCTTCTGAGATATCAAAATTGATTTAATAGAGAGTTTTTCGACAAACCATCATTGAACGTATAATATATATAATTACTGAGTTCTGTAGTTCATACAATGCATAGCGCTCCTATGAGTTGGGAGGCAGAGTTTTCATATGTATACTTACTGAGTTCTGTAGTTCATACAATGCATAGCGCTCCTATGAGTTGGGAGGCAGAGTTTTCATATGTATACTTACTGAGTTCTGTAGTTCATACAATGCATAGCGCTCCTCAGATGAGTTGGGAGGGAGAGTTTTCCGATATTCTTCCAGTTGGGTTTTATCCTTCTGAGAGACATACACCTGAATATATTATGAAAGAGTCCATGACACGGCTATTCAGTTTATATGTAGAATTATCTATTTTTAAAATTTGATTTGGTTTGAAAAAGTGTTTGCCAAGTGAAAATGCTGGTGTTGAATATATGAAGACAGCCAATTAAGCTACAAATGCAATTTAGTCATTAATGTTCCTTGTAATTGAAAGGCTGAATTAATCAAAACCAGTGTGGAGATCACTCTGTTCAAATATGTTTGGTCTGACAATAAATGACCTCTTAGTCACATATCCCCTGAAGCTGAATCGCAAAATTCAACATTAGCTCTATCAAAAAGATATCATTCAGAAACTCAACAAAAACTTCCAGGAGATCAATTTCCATAAATTGGAAGTTATCTTCCAAAAAAAAACCACCTGAATTTCAAAGTCGACAAAGGTCAGTAACTCGAGCAAAAATGGGTGGACAGAACTGAAGATTGAATGTGACATGTACTTTATGGTTTCAAACCTGCAAACCAAATTTCATTCCTTTAAGTCCAAATTAACTGAAGTTATCATCTGGAAACCAAGAATACCAGAATTAAAAAAAATTATACATGACCCATATTTTAAGGTTGTAAACCTACATATCAAGTTTCATTCCATTCAGTTAACATTAACTTAAAGATGCATAATCCAAATTAACGCCCCCAAATTACTATTTATTTGGCTTCAGGGGTAAAAAATATTTGAATAGAGCTGAGGAATCCGCCCATCAAAGCTCAGATTGATCAGCTATCAATTTTTATAATCTATTATCTTTCACCTCCGGTACTTTTTAGTGGCCTGGTAAAAGGTACTAGAAGAGGGTCTCGAACCAAATTGCAGATGGATAACTCTAAAAATCAAGTGGCTTTTGTGTGTCAGATATTCGACGAACCGGCCAAATTTCGGTGAACAAAATGTTGATAAATAACAGGTTTTGGGAAGTTTTATACTATAGTTGACTGTGGTTAGCATTATTTTTGGGCAATTAATCAATCCTGATAACTGACGTTGCATTTCAAAAAATGTTGTTGGAATCTGATGAAATGGGGACCATCGAATGGGATTGAGTACCTTTAAATATCATCCAGAAATGAAAATTAACCCCAAGTCTGGTAAAAATGGGCAGACGGACACCAAAATCAAACTGGACTCGTATTTAGTATAAACATATTTTTACTCGTATTTGTGTCAGTGAACCTACACACCAAATTTATCTAAAGTTATCATCTGGAAATGAAATATGAATGGTCGGACAGACCAAAAACATAATACATCCTGTTTATAAATGGGCGTATAATAAATAAAATTCTGCCCAATTTTATGTGGTATATATCATGTGTTGACCACTTTAAGGGAAATAGACATGTTTAGCCACATGTACATGTAACTTGTAACGTTCATTACTATGGTATTGTTATGGAGATGGACTTGGTGGGTATCACATGCTTTTATGATATGACGTTTATAAGTATCGGTCCAATGTCTAGCAAAACGTTTAAACACTAGTTCCTGCATAGAGTTAGTAGCTCATTCAGTTATTAGAGGATTGGATTATTTCTTTTTGCTACAAGTTGGACTAAAAAATTTGAAACGGAATGGCAATGGCAACACACAACCTCTCCAAACCGAACACCATTCGGACTGACCCTTCTGTTTGGTTTAGAGAGGTGTTCGGTTTATAGAAAATCACACTACGATTGGAATGTATTGACGTTGTTACTAGGCATTGTTGAAGTACAATCAACTTATTTTTGAATAATTAAAGTTCATTCTATTAAGTACCAAATAAGATATAAATGACAATAGATAAAACATGGTATAATAAGGTTTAATAAGAACTAACGAGGGGCCGATCACGATCGGCAGATGTTTAACCCATCCCTTGGCGATAGTAAATTGTTAAGATCAGAATCATAATCTTTTAATGTTGAATTATAGAGTATACTGTTATGATCTAAAGTAGTATATGACAAATGTACATAATAACCAGTAATAACACAAATTATTGGAATGTATGAGTCAATATAGAAGGGTTAATATAACATCTAAACTCTAGAGCCTGTCACCACTATCATAGTGTGAGCAGTTCTATTCATGTTGTTGCAAATTGCCATGTGAGATATCAAAATAATATAATTATTTATTTAATGGAAAAGGTTAAAAGACATGGAATGGGTAAAAGGGGTTAAATCACCTATCTCTGCCCTGTTTGATCCAATGTAGTCCCATCATCCAAGGACTTAGAGAGCTCCATTGGTCTAGTTAAATAAATTCACCTGGCTAAGTTGTGGTTAAAAAGATAGCTAAATCAATTTATCCAATAATTCACTGTGTCTCTTATACAGACCTAACATATGAGGGCTATAAATAACTCTCAAAGCAATAAACTATATTGTCTTTTATCTTGCTCACAGAGAAGCAGGTATTCATTAATTGTAAGTTACTTGGGTTATAATCTGGATAATTCTTAGTTTAAAAAGGGCCATATCTCTGGTATAACAAATTGGATCTAACCCATATTCAAACTCGTTCTGTATTTTGAGTTGAGAAACTCACATACCAAATTTGGTTCCTATCAGATGAAAAATGGTTGATTTATCGAAGTACATGTACGTGTGAATCATATGTCAAAGGACCATAACACCATTAAAAAAAATCCGATCAAACCCATATTCGAAATCAATCTGTATGTTGGTCTGAGAAACTCATACACCAAATTTGGTTCCAATCAGATAAAAAATGTTTGAGTTATGGCAGAATTCATGAATTCCAAGTCGAAAAAGGGCCATAACTCCGTAAAAAAAACTCCGATCAAACCCATATTCGAACTCGATCTGTATTTTGGGTCGAGAAACTGACATACCAAATTTGGTTCCGATCAGATAAAAAATGTTTGAGTTACGGCAGAATTCATTAATTCTAAGTCGAAAAAGGTCCATAACTCCGTAATAAAAAGTCGGATCAAACCCATATTCGAACTCGATCTGTATTTTGGGCCGAGAAACTCACATACCAAATTTGGTTCCGATCAGATAAAAAATGTTTGAGTTATGGCAGAATGCGTGAATTCTAAGTCGAAAAAGGGCCATAACTCCGTAAAAAAAAGTCGGATCAAACCCATATTCGAACTCGATCTGTATTTTGGGCTGAAAACCCCATATACAAAATTTGGTTTTGATCAGGTAAAAAATGTTTGAGTTATCGCATTACACGTAAAGTGTCTACGGACGGACAGACAGACGGACGGACAGACGGACGGACGGACGCACGACGAGTGGTCAATCCGGACAACGACACTATGTTTACCATACATGGTATGGGTAAACATAAAAATGTAATTAGCTCTATATGGTTCAATGGTCATATATCTGTTAATAAATATGCTTAAATCGAATGGAAAAAAATCAACAATGAATTAGAAAAACACCACGGAAATCCAGCGTGCATAGTAGTTAGAGCATCACTTACTTAGTTGGTATAAAATTGCTATCAAAGTGTTTATTTTATCACCCAATGACTGAACCAATGATGCAAAGCCTAATATAGCAATAAATGAGAAAACTGCATTTCCAAATTATGTAAGCTACCTTCAGATTTAATATGTAAAATATCTGGCTTAGACCAATTGTTTATCTCATACCATGTGTTCCAGAGCTCAGCATCAAGTATGTAAAATCTGCTGCACGTGCGTTCGGTCGGTATTAATTTCCTCGTTTGGATTTCGGAGGTAAAAAATTAATGTATTTGTTCACTTATTGACTAAATAATCCATCCGATTTTGGGAATAGAGAGGTTTCGGTTTATAGAGGTAATTTTTAGTGAGAATGCACTTGTGTGGATTTGGGACCGGACAATTTGTTCGGTATGGAGAGGGATTCAGTTTATAGAGGGTCTGGTTTGGAGAGGTTTCACTGTACAAGTTACAGGTCTGTGTGGCTAAACCTGGCTATCATCTAACCTCACATGTGAGATTCTTAAGTACTTACATCTATAACTACTCTGTGACATTTGAATTTCTTAGCAAGTATCATTCTTTTATCTACATCATCCACCAATCGCATGTATTTTTCAAGAACCTGAAAAATTAAGGGGAAAATAGCTCCCATCTAGACTAGAATTGATCCTGAACGTGCCTGTAAATGTCTAATAAATGTTGGTGCAAGGTTTGAGTTTGAGTTTGAGTTATTTATTCGTTCAACACATACAATTGTCAATAGACAAATAATAACATAATTATACATAGTTATACAATTTCAACATAATAAGGTGTGCCGATGGATGCAATTTTGAAATCCAAGATGGCCGTTAGCGGCCATGATTTTTAACAAAGTTTGGAAATATTTGAAGGCTCCCATCCAGTGGTCACCGAGAAGATCCATAAGATGTTTGGTGATGATTGGATGATGGATGTAGTCTGTAGGATGTGCTAAAGGATTTAGTCATGCAAAGATGGCTGCTGGTGGCCATGTTATTCATCGAATGTCGTTGATAATTTGATATTGATAGCTGCCATCTAAATTTGACCCTAAACATGCCTATTAATTTTCAAAACAATTCTCAAATAAATGCGGGTTACAGGGTGTGCCAATGGATACAAATTTGAAATTCAAGATGGCTACTGGCCATTGTCAAGTTGAGCTACTGAAGTAACACTCACATCTTTAGGTGCATTTTCTCTATGGAAGACTTCACAAACTTTATCAAACCCAATTGGTGACTTCATCTTTGTTGTACCAAACCAACCCTGTAAAAGAAAACAATCCTTGCTTGAGAAATTGTCATTGTGCCATGGCGCGCATATTCTAAGGAGATGATGCAACATAACCACAGTTCAGCATCAATAATATTTTATGAAGAACAGACAAGCTTTGAAATAGGGTGTCTGTCATTTGCAGAATGAGGTCCCCAGAGGGTGAATTTAGTTATGCTACCCCACATAGTGGGCTAGCATCACCAAATTCACCCTCTGGGGACCTCATTCTGCTTACACCTCAGCAGAATGAGGTTCCCAGAGGGTGAATTTGGTGATGCTAGACCGCTATGCGGGGTAGCATCACTAAATTCACCTTCTGTGAACCTCATTCTGCAAATGACAGACACCCTATTTCAAGGATTGAGAACAGATAGCCTGTTTATCGCTATATCTTCATTTCATTGTTCTTTTAATTGGTGAATCTTGTATTCTTTTATAGTGAAGCAAACACATTTTATACCACAATCGCCTATCTTACTATATAAATAAAGCCATCTGTTTAACTTTTACATGTAATCAACACCTGTTGATTAAACGTGCCTACTGTTGATTAAACTTCACAGAGTGGATTAAACTTTCTCCATACAATTTGAACGGAAAAGTGTTTATCCATCACATTGTAAAGATCGTGGCATAAACTTCGCAGAGTGGATTAAACTTTCTCCATACAATTTGAACGGAAAAGTGTTTATCCATCACATTGTAAAGATCGTGGCATAAACAAAATATATGCATAGTGTTTCTGAATAACAAATTTGAAGCTCGTGGTGTAAATCGCCAATCCCACTCGTGGATTAAATTTGTTATTCAGAAACACTATGTGTATACTCTATATACACAGCCAACCAACATCGAAACTAGCATGGACTCTCTACTAGAGAGTGCCTCTGAAACTACCTTTATTGAGAACAAGGAACAAACTAAGTGCACTGACCAGACACCAGATAATGGTCTGGAACCCACCATATACACACAAAGGCAGATATATCCACAGACATTATCAATCTGTATAAAGCCATTGGCAACAAGACAGCAAAGGAAATTATACTGAATATACAGTCCAGCTTCCTAGAATATGCGATTCCAAATGGAGTAAGCCCCAAAGGGCTAACTGCCAATACACCATCAGGGAAAGCCCCACCCGGACATAACCAGAGAACACTTCAACGAGATCCTGTATGGAGATAGTTAATGTCATCACAGACTATCTCTGCTGCAAACATGACAGACAACACTTGTCGCATTGGACTGCAACCAATTCGGTCACAGTATATCCCGCCTTACATACTAAATCATTGATATACTGCCCGGGGACTCAGATAATGACGCAATCACCAAAGTCTGCGAAATTAGGGAAACATACTTTACATTTTACTCAGAATGCTATTTCCTTATGGCTTGAATAGGAAGGACTTTATAGTCACCTCTCTTCTTATATTCTATATTTATTACACGAAAATTGGTTAACCCTTTACCCAACAGAACGGCCCTGTGCCAATGCATTCTCTTATATATGCGAGTCGACCATAGGTCGCCTCGCATATATAAGAGAATGCATTGGCTTAACCCTTTACCCAACAGAACGGCCCTGTGCCAAGGCATTCTCTTATATATGCGAGTCGACCATAGGTCGCCTCACATATATAAGAGAATGCATTGGCTTAACACATTAAAAATTATAAAATTGTTAAAGAAAGTAAGAAAAAATGGTAAAAAGTGTAAAAAAAAGATTTTATTTAGGCCAATGCATTCTCTTATATATGCGAGGCGACCTATGGTCGACTCGCATATATAAGAGAATGCATTGGCACAGGGCATAACTGTAACTATCACAATGTGGTCAAGGAGCCGGTTCCAATGATATCCATATGTGTATGGTTCTATTGAGACAGACCGAAGATATTTTAGGCTGTTGAAACTTTATTTGGCCGGTTTTGGCCGGTTTGTTGGGTAAAGGGTTAACACATTAAAAATTATAAAATTGTTAAAGAATGTAAGAAAAAATGGTAAAAAGTGTTAAAAAAAGATTTTTTTTAGGCCAATGCATTCTCTTATATATGCGAGGCGACCTATGGTCGACTCGCATATATAAGAGAATGCATTGCCACAGGTCATCACTGTAACCATCACAATGTGGTCAAGGAGCCGGTTCCAATGATATCCATATTTGTATGGTTCTATTGAGACAGACCGAAGATATTTTAGGCTGTTGAAGCTTTATTTGGCCGGTTTTGGCCGGTTTTTTTTTGGGTAAAGGGTTAAAGGAAAAGAGACCACTCTTATAAACACATGCATCTTTACATGAAGTCATAATAATTAAGTAATATTCATGATGTACTGACCATGTCTATCATTTCAGGCGCACGTGCGTAGGTCATTGTGTGGATCACAAATAAAACATTGCCTTATTTGAGGACATGATTATTAATGAGTTTTCACAAAATGGGGGTTTCCTCCTTCATCCCTGAAATCAGTTAGACTACCAGTGTCATCAGACGTAGTTGATAGAAATGAGACGGAGTCAGGATATTTACCAGACTGTCAGAGACATATCGGTAGGGGAGAGGGTATTGCATTTTTCACACATCCACCCCAATGGCAACCTAAGTTTTGAAATTTGAAAAGTCAAGAGAGTCAAAATCATGAACGCTGTAAATTCAAAGCAAGAAAATACTATATTTTTGTTGAAATAGTTACCTAATTGATTTAAATATGATACAATTTCACAAATTTAGAGAAATTCAGTTTTTAAGCAACCACCAAGGATGATAGAGTTAGAAATCTGTAGGTGGACCCTCTAGCTATGATTCTGAATGGTACAAAGTTGCAACTGAAACTGAGAATGTAAACAGGATTTGCAAACCATTTCGAGAAAAAAAATCCAATTATTTTTTCAAAACTTTTATTGCAATTTAAAGGAAATTTCATAGGTTTCCTGATCCACTGAAATTCTAGGACCTTTAATGACCAAACATGAAAAGTAATATTTTTAGTTTTCAAACAGATTCAGTATGTAACATGCAAAGCCAGTTTGGCCTGTATTGCAGATCATTATAGTCGACTGCCATCTCTGTGTGAATCCAAAGCTGCTTCAAATGTTCAATAAGTCTTTGTTACACAATGTTACACATTGAGTAATTTGCAAACTGTATGTATGTTTTCCAGGCATTAGGTCACAAAGATAAAACAAAAATGTGCAAACAGCTTAATGTGAGCGCCTTCTAATTTTGGTAAAAATATATTACGGAGTCCAAATGCTACTGAAAAGGAACTTGTATTTGTCTGACTGCTGCAATTGCGATCACCATTTTATGAGCAGCACAAGTTTTAGTAGACCAAATATGCTACCATTTGCAAGTTGATTAAACATTTGTGGGCTTTTCCAGGTTCCAGATAAAAATACCCCCATTTTTACATGACTTCCAGGCCTGGAAATTTATTTTTCATTTTCCATGACATTTGCAGGATATCAGGACCTGAACGAAGCCCATATAATTAAGTAATATTCATGATGTACTGACATATCAATCGTTTGGTGACAGGTTATTGTGCTGTTCAAATATAATGGTAGATCCATTTGGTGTTCAGACTGATATGCAGCTCAACTCTTGGTAAAGGGCTTTCTTTTTAAGGATGATGCCGTAGCCGAGGTGGTTAGAACATGGATACCATCATCGCAGTCTGGGCCAAGCTTGGTTGGCACGAATTCAAACTCCGACATGGGGGAAAACCGATTTTCAAACTTGATTTGAGTTGAGGGACATCTCAATGTGCCATTCCAATTGATACATGGCCATTTCGATAAGAAATGAGAATGTGTTCACGCTCACAGAAACAAGCACATTGAAGCAATGAACACTCATACTGAGTACGTGCCTACATATCTCTCACATATCTATAAACTGGCAAATTTTATTGGGTTCCAACAGCAGGTATGAAATTTTTCACAATTCCATTAAATTAACTGTCAGAATATGACCTATTTATAAGACTTAAACCTGTCCACAAAGCTTGATTTATCCAGATAAATAGGAATAATGGTTATGATTATACATTACCTTTGTCGTCAGTAATTCTTCAAGCTCCTTCCATCGTTTAAGCTTTGCCCTTGCACTTAGTGCAATCCATAAGAACTGCTTATCTGTCAACTACCAAGACAAAATAAGATTTGATTGAGAAGTTCAATGGCGTCACACTAAATGCATACACTGTTACTTAGTTTAAAGCCTTTCATGACTGGAGCATCCTGAAATTTTGCGAAAACCCTGTGACAATCCATTCTCTTATATATGGCGAGTATAGGGAGCCTCGCATATATAAGAGAATACAGACGCCTAACAATATTAACCTTGACCTTGTCTTGAAATACTGTGTCTGTCATTTGCAGAATGAGGTCCCCAGAGGGTGAATTTAGTGACGCTATCTCTCACAGTGGGCTAACATCACTAAATTCACCCTCTGGAGACCTCATTCTGCTTAGGCCTCATCTTCTGGGAAGTATCTATAGTCTCAAATTAACATTATTTTCAGTTGCTTTTTCCCTTCTGTTCAGTTTTATATCGCCTAATTTGGAGAAGATAAAATGCATAATCGAGGTGACTAATGGGTGAACATCAGCAACTTCAACTGGGGAACTTCATTCAGATCCTAGGTCTCCCATAGCAGTTAAGGCCTCAGCAGAATGAGGTTCCTAGAGGGTGAACTTGATGATGCTACCCTGCTGTGTGGGATAGTCACTAAATTCACCCTTTGTGGACCTCATTCTGCACATGGAACACTATTTGCAGGCTTGACCCTGACTTTAGTCTCAAATACAAAGCCTTGATATAGTGTGTCTGTCATTTGCAGAATGAGGTCCCCAGAGGGTAAATTTAGTGATGCTACCCCGCATATCGGGCTAGCATCACCAAATTCACCCTCTGGGGACCTCATTCTGCTTACAACTCAGCAGAATGAGGTTCCCAGAGGGTGAATTTGATGATGCTAGCCTACTATGCGGGGTAGCATCACTAAATTCACCCTCTGGGGACCTCATTCTGCAAATGACAGGCATGCTATTTCAAGGCTTGACAAATACATACCTGGAAATCTTTCTTTATTGAAAACGGACTAGCAATCGATGCCTAAAAAATGAATAAAACATGTTTTGAAGTTTACAAAAGTCATATAGTGATTTAGAACACAGCTACTAGAATGAAACACTTCATTACAAAATTGACCATGAGTGTTCTGTTCAAATTACTTGCCATTCGCTTGGCATATTAAAATTCCAAGCAAAGTTAATAGGACAAGATGGTTGCTTACCGGTATTGGCCACACATCCTCCGAATAAACTTTAAAAGTGACGTTATTTGACCGGTGGCTTTTTAAGAAATGAAAAATTTGATTCTGGGAACACTCTTTGAATCAGACTTTCTATGTAGAAAAAGAGCATAACTCCAACAGAAATGGTCGGACCGAAACCCAAATTCGAACATGACCTGTATTATCATGTGATTAATCAACATACTAAATTTGAAAGCGATTGGATAATCATAACTTGAGTTATCATCAAGACAACATAATAATCAGCAAAGTCTAAGTCGAAAAAGGGCACAACTCCACCAGAAATTGTTGAACCAGATTCAAATTCAAAATTTTATCGAGACTCTCCAATATGAAGGCCACATACCAGGTTTCATTGAATTGTGTCAAATACTATTCAAGTTATCATCCGGACAACAAACGTTTCAGACGGACACATGGATGGGCCGACGCAGCTCATTTCTATAGTCCCCTGAAAATTTTGGTTTTGAAGGACAAAAATGTGTATGCATCAAGACAGATACCGGTAGTGATCTAACAAATTTTTATGATCAGATAAGAAAAATTGACGTAATCCATGTGATTCCTAAGTGACCTTGACCTGGTATGACTTGCAGCATGTTTTATTTTTGACTGTCCTCGACACGACCATCTGTGACCGTTATGGTAACAAAAGAGGTCAATTCGCAAATTGAAGCAGAAATTGAGGATTTTTTAACTTACTTCAATATTAAACACTCATTGATGAGTAGTTCCCTTATGAAATGTTCAGATAATAATTTCAACAAACTATTGTTGAACTTATTATCTAAACATTTCCCACCAGTGAATATGAATTCTTCTGCAGTTGTATTATCATTTCGTCTAGCTGTCATCTGCTAATATGTCCTTAACATCCCTCCAAATGAATAATAGACCATTCCAATATACATTTTTGTACTTGGTGGGAGAATCCATTTAGTATAGAAAGGGTTAACTTACTTCTGGGAGATCATAATGGTAGAAGGCAGTGTAGTACAGAGTTGTTATTAACGACTGGTTCATGACGTTGGCTTTGCGTGGATAATCCCTGAGAAGGATGTGACGACCTTCTTGAGCTATCCTTGTATCATCATCCTGTAAAAGACATAGAGGATCTCGTATGAGTCGCAATTCTATAAAAAATGTATTAACTGGGTGTACTATATTTGATTTGATCCGAGCTGAAGCGAGCCTCGAATCAAATTTACAACATAATCACATTTCAGCAAGGAAAAACAATCTCGAAACGGCTGGGGTTAAAAAAAAAATTAATACTGATTTCCTTGTAACAACCAAAGTGGAAGAAAAGACACCTTCAAGAAAAAATAGAATTCAATTTTAAATGTGTCTTTTCATCTTGATAAAAATTTTCAACCCATGTTTATCTCACATTCAAAACTAAATAACCCAGCACAATTTGAATATCATAATTATATTCTAATTAACAGAACTGAAAAAGACAGTATGATTGCGCTCAGCTCTTATGTCACTTCACGTGCCAATAATACATGTGTGTCTTACTAAAATATTAGGCCGGGTTTAGGGGCTAATTGATGAATCTCAGATTATTGACAGACAGCGGTAACTGACAAATCGCATTGCAGCGAACGAAGTTCAAGGACGTCGCCTTCCCAAACAAAAGAACCTCTCGATGATGCATTTACACTCGTTTTAAAATGCTGTTTAACACGATAATATAACTTCTTTCCGAGATTTTAATGAGGTGTGCGTATGCATCTTGCAATAGTGACATTCGTTATATAAAAACAAATTGGAGCCAGATTCTAACGGTAAATCAACGGTGATATTTTGGCCAATGCCGAAAACCGACAATGAACGATGTTTACGTTGGATCAGACTGTGTAACAAAAGTCACGAAAACTTCAATATCGACAGGATTACAAGGAATACATATGTTTGTTCAAAGGTAGGTTAGTATAGTTTATAAATATATTTCGGATTTTTAAGTGATATAGTTTGCTAAAATAACTTTCGTTTCAAAGAGGGACAACACAACAGAACAATGATACAAACAAATTACCACCGTTCTTTTTCGGTAGACAACGCCTCAAAGAAATCCAACCTTGTACAATATTATACCGAATTCTGCCGGATTCAGTAATTATAGTTTCGATGCGGTATACAAGTTTCTTGTTTCAAATGATTCTACTCATCCGTTACCATATGTACAAGGTGTCAAGAAATCAGACATGGGGAAGTTAGATTTGACGGAGCAGTTCTATCTGACATTAATTATGTAACCTAAGACAAAACTTCGACTTTAGACGATGCGTATTATAAACACTACCGAGATTCGACTACATAAACCGGCATCGTTGAATGTACAAAGTCAAACTTAATAGTGACTAAAAATCTATAATAGAAATTAGAGCAAAACATATTGTTATTAGTCGATGCATGGATGCAGATAGTTGGTTGGAAGTACTAACAGTTTAAACAATATCTTTCTTCCAGAAGGCATATAAGTTTATCACTTCCGTGTTATTACAGCTCATTTTGTTATATTATGCAACAACTAAGCTCTATTATTTCTCTAGTGTCGATTACCAATGCCTTCGCAGATCAAACGTGTGAAAAATCAAATGAAATGCAGCCTTGTTTCCTGTGTGTTAATCCGACACATCCGTTATAGGTTGTGACATCCATTAGTTTATAACCTCTTTAAGAATAACACGGGTGCTTGTCCCGGCGATTCGAAATGGCCATCGGCTTAACATTACACTCAAAACCAAACACCATATACTTTAAGAACAGTTTGTTTTGCTTCCTTTGTGTGACGTCACATCGGTACATCAAAGAAAAAAACCGACGCGTAACTCAGATGAATGGTTGTCACTTTATGGCAAAATCGCACGTTCAATGCTTTCTGACTTCATTTATGTTATGACTGCTTTTGAGAAACTGACATGTCTGGCTGGGTAGGGCCAGTTACTTGCTAAAATACCGGCACATGTGTGGAAATTAAGATTGAAAGGGAGGGCTACTTTCACTACGTATATACATTGGCCCCTACATGTTATCCTTTACAAATAGTTTTTCTCACTTCATAATCATTGCTAGGACCGACAAGCATTACCGTGCGAATTTCATTCACACTGAAGAAAAAGAAATCACTTAGGACGAAATTATTTCGCATAATTTTTGTCTGGCACATTATTAATTTTTATTGGGCGCAGACGTGTCCTGGAACATGAATTGATTCAGTCTTAAATCATATCAAAACATTATATTGTTTCCCTCATTTGTATACCATTTTTGATTTTATGCCCAAACAATTCTGGAAATTAGCACCATGCACTCGCTCTAGCTCACAGCCTCATAAGCCGCTATGATAAAATGGGTGTGTACTTACATCGATGGGTTTCTGTCGTCCAAGGAGATCAATCTGCTGTTGTATCATGGCTGAGTCATGTGTTAGCGAGCTGAATCCCTCAAAATGACTCCTGTAAAATGAGTGTCATTCATGTTAACTATCAAATATTTATATAACTCTTTGAAAATATATAAAGGAAGATTCGATCGGAACTTTGAACACAGCGATGAGGAGAAACTATATCAATACATGTAGTATGGAAAATTATAATTGACAAAAAAATATTTTCAACAAACTATGGATAACATTGCTTGAAATTCTTCACCATAGAGAGGTAGTGATATGTTCTTTGTAAATTAAACCACAATGCTTTGTTTAGCTGACTGAATTTGGATGAGGGATAACAAATCTAAAATTCAACCTCATAACATGCTCAGTTGTCTATAACATATACAAGATTTATATCACTGGGCTCTAGATGTCACTAGCCAAGAATATCAAGGTCTTATAACTTTTGCTATAAGCAGAGGATCTAAAATTACATAAATTTGTATAATCGCTGATACTTCTTTTCCACAATCTTTTCTGGCAACATGTCATAATCCTGGTAGTTACAGTTTAACCCTTTCAGTGCCAAGTCCGATTTTTGTATCAACCCATATTTCCTTGATCATTTTTCAAATTTATTGATTATAATAATGTGATACATTGATGGAAAGAGCTCTATCACATTTTATTATAATCAATAAATTTGAAAAATGATCAAGGAAATATGGGTTGATACAAAAATCGGACTTGGCACTGAAAGGGTTAAAAGATATCACTATTCATCTGGTGTAAACTTACGTGTAACATTTCTTGAGATTGCTCAACTTCACTGGCACATTGCTTGTAGCTACTGCTTGTTTATAAATAAGCATCTAAAAAAAATGTAACTGTTTGAAAATGTCATAGATATCTGTTTGTTATTATCTGTGATTTACCTTGTCTTTTCAGTTAATAATGAGTATCAATTATTATTTAAATGCAACATGATTTTAGAAATCGATATCTTGTCAAGAAGAATGAAAAGATTTAAACCATGAACTAGGATAGAAAATTAAATAACAAGAAAAAATATAGTTTTAATTCAGAATGGGGAACTGGTATCATTTGTCTCTGAAACAGATTTTACAGAAAAGTCAAAACTTCATGATTGTTGGCTATTAAATTAGTTAATTAAAACTAGTTAATAGATGATGTCAAAATCTTACCTATGTCAATACAATGGGGCTAATCTAAGAATAAAGTATGCATTGAATGACCAGACTAAAGGGAAATTCAACAATGATATAATGTTGATATACCGACTGGTATAAAATAGTTTATTTTCTCTATATCACCAAATTGGCAGACAACACAATGCACAATCGAGGTGCCTACATCAAAATCTTCATCATCTGGGAACCTAAATATGTGTCTAGGTCTCCCATAGCAGATGAGGCCATGCAGAATGAGGAAACCAGAGGATGAATTTGTTGATGCTAGCATGCTGTGCATGGTAGCGTTACCAAATCAAGCCTGTCTGTCATCTGTCATTTGTCATCTGCAGAATGAGGTCCCCAGAGGGTGAATTTAGTGATGCTACCGCGCATAGCGGGCTAGCATCACCAAATTCACCCTCTGGGGACCTCATTCTGCTTACACCTCAGCAGAATGAGGTTCCCAGAGGGTGAATTTGGTGATGCTAGCCCGCTATGCGGGGTAGCATCACTAAATTAACCCTCTGGGAACCTCACTCTGCAAATGACAGACACACTATTTCAAGGCTTGTACCAAATTCACCCACTGGGGACCTCATTCTGAAAATGACAGACATACTATTTCAAGGCTTGTACCAAATTCACCCACTGGGGACCTCATTCTGCAAATGACAGACATACTATTTCAAAGCTTGTACTAAATTCACCCACTGGGGACCTCATTCTGCAAATATCCGGTACCAGAATAATACTCACAGCTGCTTCTTCTTTTCTGCCTAAAAATCTAAAAATAGAAAATGGCAGTCAGAATACGAATTTCCATGGACAAGACCTAATCAAATTCACGGATAATGGATTGGGCAAAGCGTGGCGCACATGATCGTGTAAAAAAATTATGTTGTTAAGGGGAGTAAACTCAAACCACTCACTGACTAGTGACTATACAATGACTTAATGGGTATATGGGACTAGTATGCATATAATATAACATTTATTTGATACATTTGCTTGAAAACTGTCCAAAAATTACTCGACAACGACAATTGGTATTTTCGCATTCCGGCTAATCTGCCATCCGTAACATTACATCGTACTCAACAGACTTTCAAATAATGGAAATTTGGTTACCTTATTCTACAACTCAGAGACATTGGCGAGTAGAATGACATATATATCGTCTATCGGTTGAGGAGTAGAACGACATATATGTCGTTTCAGAGTGTTATTTTATGTAGACAAAACTTCAATAAATCATCTGATTTATAAATGATTTGTATAGGAGTTATTTTGATTAATATAATGCCCCAAATGTATAAGTGCAATCGATTATGATAACACACGTTAAAAAAAAATGCACATAAATTAAAACGAATTATTGGACCCTTTTGACCCAAACTTGTTAATAATTATTGCTATGACGCTCACGTTTAATTTACTCATGACGTCATGTATATGACGTTACAGATACTCTCCAATGGGTTAAGAAACCAACAACAACATTTGGATACAGTATCCCCTTAAAGAAAATTTCCAACTCACATAAGTAAATCTTCTAATTCCTTGAGTTTATGACTGGACTTGAGATAGGTGATGTAATGATTAACAGCTACCTGACGCTGTATAAGCTCTTTGTTGAATATCGGAGCTTTCAATGTCATTTTCAGGAACAATATTATCTGTAAATAAATTAGCAATGAAGCATCACAATCATTAGATTTAACCGTTTCATGAATGGAACTTCCTGAAATTTTGCAAAAATACTGTGCCAATGCATTCTCTTATAGGGAGCCTCACATATATAAGAGAATACATTGGCCTAACAATATTTACCTTCACCTTGTAAGCCAGTGCATTCTCTTATATATGTGAGACTCCCTATGGGAGACTCGCATTTATCACATAATTTGGCCATAAAAGCAGTTTCATAATTATCGGTAATAGACACGTTTAATATCAGCGCGTGCGATGACGTCACGGCGTTCTTCAGATAACTTGCGATCGCTGTAGTTTATGATTGTTGTTTTCGATGAATATTTCGCGTTGCTTCGGGTTTATTTGATCATGTGATAAAAGGTATCTCACACTCGTCCTATTTTATACGTAATTTATCAACCTCGTCCTCTAAATTCTATTTGAGCCTCGGTAAACCTCGGCTCAATCGAATTTAGTGAACTCGGTTGATAAATTCCGTATAAAATAGGAACTCATGTGAGATCCTCTATATATAAGAGAATGCACTGACCCAGGATACTTAATGCTGCACCAGCAAAGCTCCCATCATGAATGGTTTCAAATATTACAAATTTATACATTCTGATCAATGACCAATAAACTTTAATAAATTCCTAAATGTTTGATTTCAGAAGATTCTAGTTAATAATTTCTTCAAAATATAGGTTCAAATTATTGAGTAACATTATTGAGTCTAACTAGCGTTATCTCATGTATTACAATGTGTTTTATACATCACTTCATGTGATTTGTCATGTTTTGGTTGGTGGTTTTAACCCTTTACCCAACAAACCGGCCTAAAAGGGCCGTTCTGTTGGGTAAAGGGTTAACATGATGACTGCCAACTCGTACACAATCATTCAAGTCAAATTTATAGTAGGATCATCTGCTAATTGATTAGGTGATACAGCTTAACTGGTAAAAAAAAGCGCTCATGGCAGTGGACTATCAAATAGTGGGCCACCAAATTCAATAAAACAGTAATGAGGATAAACACCAATGAATCCTTTGTTTGTCATAAGGCTACATTGTAGATAGTGGGTAGTGGTATATTGTCAAGTAACAATGGTGAGATTAAATAAGTCTAGACATGGTATTTGAAGGTATGGACATAATTATATAGAAGATTAGATGTTAAGTAAAACAAAAGTATTAATATTAATTGCGAGACCAGAAATTGAGATTTTAATTTGTCCAAAGTTTTTTTAATTTGGCCAAAAAAAATCAGAATTTGCAACAACAAAAATTGGCCCAGCATGAACACTGACAATGAGTAATTAGTGTAGATAAGGTTAATTTGTTAGCTGAAGATCCTTACACATTAATCTAAAGAGGTTTCTGATCGTTTCTCTGACTGTCGTCTGCTTATAAAATATGAACATTGCTAGGGGCTTGTTACATAAGCCGGGACAACTCTGTCGTACTGTTACAAGAGCAGAGATAACTCTCAGCATCACTAAATTCACCCTCTGCGGACCTCATTCTGTAAATGTCAGACACACTAAATCCAGGCTTGGCTGTATCTAATATACTTACAGCCATTATTGCATTCCCATCATGCAATTCTATTGACTTATCAAGCAACTTAAGCTTATCCTCTTTTGATTTATACATCTCCAGTGAATATTTCTGTAAATCGAAATGGTGATATGATACATAAGATTGAGACAATGCATACTGTCTGTGTGGTTAACACAAAATCATGTTTGCCAATAGGTCAGTTGCCAATCGGGTCTAGTTTTTGATATGGGGAAACCACCATCGACTGTTAACAATATATATATACAATATATAGTACAAAAAGTAATGCAATATAGACAGTTATCATAAAAACAATTAACCATATTGTCTGGTTTTTTAACTTTTAACTGAACAGTATAGTCACAGTTACCGAATATAAAGCGAAAAATAAATTAATATTGCGTTCAGTTGATAATACATTGAACTTTATGATCCAGCAATGAAGACAATTATCTGCAGGTAGATTTAAGATTGCCTGCGAGGACAGCAGGCCGTGACAAAATGCGACTTACAAACGCATATTGAATTACATCATAATTATGTCAAGCAATTTATCTGCGCATGCGCCACATTCTACTTTCACTTAATGCAGAGTTAGCGTTTACAATGATATGATTTAATTTATTTGAATGGACGTATGATCCCAGTGACATTTAAACATTTTGTCGTGGTTGATATTCCAAATAACCCAAAATGACCATATTCCTGATTACAGTAATGCCCTAATTAATCGACTCCATAACCACAGCAGAATTATGGGTAACTAAATCCTGAAAAATTACCCATAATTCTGCTGTGGTTATGGAGTCGATTAATTAGGGCATTACTGTACTTCTCAATATCACTAATATTATATTATAAAGCCGAGTTTTGAGCCTATGACTTCGAGTTCTATGTGTATTCACACATTTATCGCGACAAAAATATTCCCCAATCTCGGTGGTAACAGTCAGTCAGACACACAGTGTCATCAGGTACATTTCAAGGTATCATATATTACATCGGTTGTCGAAATTTCTACATGATGATGGCCGTTGTCTGATATCCCAGTCAATGTTCGTCTTGTGTAGCAAAGAATCTATTTTAGTTACATCAAAGGACAGCCGTCGGCCTTGCAGACAGGCAGAATAAGATTTTTGGCGCAATTAATTTCCTGATTTTTTCGGAATGTCAATTAGTTTATATATTGGCTAAAACATGATTTTCCATCTGTACAAGAAAACTACATACGTACAGTGAAACCTGCAATTTACAACCATGAGCGACCACCTGTCTTTTGTGACCAAATTCCTTTTGTACAGACCATTTTAACTATATAAATGACCACCAGTCGGTATAGTGCGGCAAAAACATAAATATTTACTTGTTATGAACGACCACCGGTGAGCGACCACCGGTTGGTATATCGTGGCAAAAACATAAATATTTACTTGCTAAGAACGGCCAATTCCATAGAAAAAATAAATAAATTTGTGCAAAAAAGTTAAACTTTAAATGCACACAAACATATGTACTTATTTTATTCCCCGCTGTGAACCCCGAGTCTGTCAGTATATGATGCACGTGAGGGTATTCGTTTCACATGTCAATTAAGGTTACCGTATATTTTAAAGAGGTGAGAACTGCTCACTGGTGATTAAGAATGTATGAATAGAAGACACTTGAGGCCCATTTGGTAGATAAAAGGGTTTATGCAAGCAGTTAATTATGAAGTCACTTTGGTCTCGAGAATGGATTCATGTTTACACTTTGAAGACGCACGGTCTGAAATTGTATTGTTTTACTTATAATCTACGGAAAGCGTACAAATCATCTCGGCTTGTATTACATGGGCTTCTTCCTATATAGGTTCATATACCATTATGCAACAGTTATATTTCAAATCTTTCTCATGCTCTTCAGTTACTTATAATTTCAAAATTTATTGTGTTGGTACTCCTTCCAAAAAGCGTAAGAATCTTAATTTAGAGGAGCGAATGAAAGTTTTAGATCGTTCAGAACAGTGCTCGCAAAATCGCATTGGACTTTAGTGTAAGGGAAAATTCAATCTATATTAAATCAAAGCTCTTACCTCACCGTTGATCATGCGACTAAGCATATCGTCGATTGGAACTTTAGCATATTTACTCTCTTCTGCTGCCTGTGGAATAATCAATATTTATCACTTTATTATTCATACATTTATTAGTAATTTAAATATTGAGGACTTATTTCATTGAATAAAATTAATTAGTTAGTATCAGTTATTTCATTGAATAAAATTAATCAGTTAGTATCAGTTATTTCATTGAATAAAATTAATCAGTTAGTATCAGTTATTTCATTGAATAAAATTAATCAGTTAGTATCAGTTATTTCATTGAATAAAATTAATCAGTTAGTATCAGTTATTTCATTGAATAAAATTAATCAGTTAGTATCAGTTATTTCATTGAATAAAATTAATGTTAGTATCAGTTATTTCATTGAATAAAATTAATCAGTTAGTATCAGTTATTTCATTGAATAAAATTAATCAGTTAGTATCAGTTATTTCATTGAATAAAATTAATCAGTTAGTATCAGTTATTTCATTGAATAAAATTAATCAGTTAGTATCAAAACACTCATTGGAAGAATGTAGCGATGAAATAATATTGGCGAACATTCCAACCAAATCAACTGTACCATTTCAGAGTTTCAGATAACACAACGGTAATTGTAAATATTTACTACTTATTTGGGATGCATTATTGGGCATAAACATTACGGTAATGATAATAATCACTGCAAGTAATTTGTTTATTACGGTAATGATAATAATCACTGCATGTAACATTACGGTAATGATAATAATCACTGCATGTAATTTGTTTATTACGGTAATGATAATAATCACTGCATGTAATTTGTTTATTACGGTAATGATAATAATCACTGCATGTAATTTGTTTATTACGGTAATGATAATAATCACTGCATGTAATTTGTTTATTACGGTAATGATAATAATCACTGCATGTAATTTGTTTATTACGGTAATGATAATAATCACTGCATGTAATTTGTTTATTACGGTAATGATAATAATCACTGCATGTAATTTGTTTATTACGGTAATGATAATAATCACTGCATGTAATTTGTTTATTACGGTAATGATAATAATCACTGCATGTAATTTGTTTATAACGGTAATGATAATAATCACTGCATGTAATTTGTTTATAACGGTAATGATAATAATCACTGCATGTAATTTGTTTATAACGGTAATGATAATAATCACTGCATGTAATTTGTTTATAACGGTAATGATAATAATCACTGCATGTAATTTGTTTATTACGGTAATGATAATAATCACGGCATGTAATTTGTTTATAACGATAATGATAATAATCACTGCATGTAATTTGTTTATTACGGTAATGATAATAATCACTGCATGTAATTTGTTTATTACGGTAATGATAATAATCACTGCATGTAATTTGTTTATTACGGTAATGATAATAATCACTGCATGTAATTTGTTTATAACGATAATGATAATAATCAATGCATGTAATTTGTTTATAACGATAATGATAATAATCACTGCATGTAATTAGTTTATAACGATAATGATAATAATCACTGCATGTAATTTGTTTATTACGGTAATGATAATAATCACTGCATGTAATTTGTTTATAACGATAATGCTGTTTTCTGCCTATTATGATATCAAATTAATGAAAATAACTTATTTTTGCATGGCTATTTGTGACCCGCCATATCAAATCCGGTATTTTTTTACCCTGTGCCAATGCATTCTCTTATATATGCGAGTCGACCATAGGTCGCCTCGCATATATAAGAGAATGCATTGGCCTAACAATTTTTTACAATTTTAATAATTTTTTCTTGTATTCTTTAACAATTTTATAATTTCACCCATACAGAGCCCCAGACAAACATGAGCAGACGACACTCTTCTATATGCTTCTATATATGTGTGGGGCTCCCTGCAGGGTAATGGATGTTTTTTATTTTATGTCCTAAAAATTGTCAGAAACATTTATTTAAAAAAAAAGGAAAAAAAATTGTTAGGCCAATGCATTCTCTTATATATGCGAGGCGACCTATGGTCGACTCGCATATATAAGAGAACGCATTGGCACAGGGTAAAAAAATCCTGACTTCCGACTGGATTTGATATGGCGGGTCAAATTTGTTATACCGCCGGAACACATCAGCTGAGTGTTTCACATCAAACTTGACTTTGAGCTAAAAACGCACCTTCATGTCAAAATTCAATAGCAGTAGAAAAAGATAGTAAAGAGTAAGTAAATGAAAGAGAAGCCTAAAGTAATGCCCTAAATAATCGACTCCTTAACCACAGCAGAATTATGGGTAATTGTTTTAGGATTTAGTCAGAAATATAGCTTGTTGCCATTCATTGGAAAGCTCTTAGTGAGAGCTTTCCGATGAATGGCAACAAGCCATATTTCCGACTAAATCCTGAAAAATTACCCATAATTCTGCTGTGGATAAGCAGTAGATTATTTAGGGCATTACTGTACCTCTAGTCGTCTTGTTAACATATTGCACTGTGCTTCCAAGTGAGCCAGATCAGCCAGGTTTGGTGTCTTCTTAGGTACATTTGGCTCAGTAACTGAAAAAGATGTTATTACAGATTTTTGGTGGTCTACAGCAAAGACACTTGTCTGGTATTTTTATCACTTATTGGAACAACAATATACTCCACCCTTGTACATTGGTTTACCAGTTTAATTTAGGTAACTTCACCATAATTTGTTTTGATTACTTCATTTTCGTGCCCTGAGGCAGGACCATCCATGCACTATGATCAATTCTTTGAGTGTTGCAAACAATATGTACATCTAGTTAGAGGCTTTTCTGGAAAAAATACATAAAATCAGCTGTGAGCCGGTGCATACCACAACACAGCATCCGGTGAATCAAGGATTACCACAAAATAATCAAGTGCAACACCAATCAACACCAAGCCCCCGATGCTCAGTTTAGAGCGGGCAATATTAAATATTTGTATGGATGGAAAAAAAAAAAAAATCGGAATCCAAGAAGGTCCATTACTCGGGGGTAATCAATTGATAAAACACATTGTATTCTTTCCCACATATTGACCTATCACTATTCTAAAGATATTGAAATCCAAAGAAGGAAAATCTTGCTATTTCCAACAAGAGCAATCACTCTGATAAAAGACTTAGACAAAACGTGTCAGTATACTTCAATCAATCATTCCAAATAACATTCAAGCAAGCCTTGGAATAGTGTGTCTGTCATTTGCAGAATGAGGTCCCTAGAGGGTGAATATAGTGATGCTACCCCGCATAGCGGGCTAGCATCACCAAATTCACCCTCTTGGGACCTCATTCTGCTTACACCTCAGCAGAATTAGGTTCCCAGAGGGTGAATTTGGTGATGCTAGCCCACTATGTGGGGTACCATCGCTTCATTCACCCTTTGGGGACCTCATTCTGCAAATGACAGACACCCTATTTCAAGGCTAACATTCAAGTTTGACCATTTCTACTGGAGTTACGATGCAGAATGTCTGTACAGAGTGAGAATTAAATATAATTCTAAGTCCAACATTTCCATTACTCTGTTAACGATGAACAGACAAACCCCACAGTAAGTGGGTATCTGTTCCCCTAAACTGGACTATCAACAAACCAAAGCACAACCAAATCTGCTGATCCATGTTACAAGTTCATACAGACACAAAATTCACAAGCCAAACAAGGGCTGTAACTCTGGTATAAATACTGTACTGAATTAGATAGTCCCTAGAGGATGAATTTGGTCACATTAGCCCACTGTACAGGGCAGCGTCACTAAATTCACCCTCTGGGGACCTCACTTTTCAAATGTTCGGCCCCATATTTTCAGGCGTGAATACCTTCTTGAATGGAGGGTTCACTGGAGTTCAAACTGCTTTTCACCTCTCCAGCTTTGAATTGGACAGAGGGCCATGCATCAGTAGTTCCTGAAAATTTGTCATAATATTAACCCCTTCATGATGAGAGCAAGGCTCAAAATAAATGGCCGGTCATCGTCATTGTCCGATGAAAAATAGCTTTTGTCCAGTGCACTTCAGTGTCCATCGGACATTTTGTCCAATGCAATTCTTTAACCCTTTGAGTGCCAGGTCCGATTTTTGTATCAACCCATATACCCTATGCCAATGCATTCTCTTATATATGCGAGTCGACCATAGGTCGCCTCGCATATATAAGAGAATGCATTGGCCTAACAATTTTTTTTTTTTTTTTTTTTTTGGTGACAATTTTTTACAATTTTAATAATTTATTCTTTAACAGACTTATTTTGTAGGTTTAGGGCCGATGAGATCGGCCCCTGGCACTCAAAGGGTTAAACAATCTGTATCTGTCCAAGGAGCCAAATAGGACATTGAAAATAAACAAGACAGTCAATGACTGTGGGGTCGCTCACCAGACTGCAAAGACTGATAAGACTGGGACTCTGGAGACCAAAACAGTCAGCACTTTTCATAATCACTTTAAAAGAAGTAGATTTAAACAGGATATGTGGCTAGAGAGACTTCAAGTATGTAGCTTGGTAAAAATCCACCTTGAAATTGCCAACTGTACACTACTGATCACCCCCCTCCTCCAGCTCAACAAGTCCCCTCCCGACCGGGATCCAGACTCCCAAGTCTTAGGTTGGAATTTCACAACCGACACCTCAAACTTTCTCAATTGTTGGAAATTTCCAATCTCACAAGCGCCTTTTTCTAAAACCATTTAAACATGTTTGAAGCCCAATTATCCATGGACCCAAAACACAATACATGTATGTCAGACCAATCAGTCAGGTGGTTCCAAGGTAGATGTTTTAATGAATTTGGTTTTTCTATGATTTTATTGGACACAAAAGTGTTAACTCCTTATAGACTGCCATTTCTTGACAGGTTGACCTCATTTTAACAAATCTGTATCTCAGTCACTAAAGGATCTTCCTGATTCCTCCATACTATATGTAAGCTAAATAGTCCAAAATCCCTTGAGAAGACATTTTAAGAATTACTATAGAGACATATAGTTATGTCCCTGGTCCCACCCTATTTAACCGGGTGACCCCATCTGAATAAATTTGAATCCCAGACACCAAAGAACCCTTCATACATATCATAAATATCAGTCAAATAGACCTGATGGTCCTTGTGAAGGAAGCATATTAAGAGGGAAACTGTCCTTCGCTTGGCCCCTATTTGACCAGGTGACCCCATTAAAAAAATCTGAATTGCAGTCAACGAAGAACATTCCATTCTATATAAGCCAACTAGTTCTTGCAAACATATTTTAAGAATTACTATGTAGCGAAATAGTTAAGTCTCTTGCTCTGCCCTTATTTGACTTTGTGATCCCATTTTCACAAATCTGATAAGGATAAAAATTAAGTTCCCCAGTTGAAGTTGGTGATATTCACCCATTGGGCACCTCATTTATGAATTTTATCTTCTGCAAATTAGGGGATATAGAAACTTCCTAGAAGGGAAATTTAACTAACAACAATGTAAATTTGATACTATAGATACTTCCCAGAAGATGAGGCCTAAGCAGAATGAGGTCGCCAGAGGGTGAATTTGGTGATGCTAGCCTGCTGTGCCGGATAGCATCACAAAAAGCGTGTCTGTTCCTACATTGTGTATGCCTGGCCTCAAGCAACACAATGTATTATACAACAAGCCTTGAAATAGTGTGATAGTGTGTCTGTCATTTGCAGAGTGAGGTCCCCAGAGGGTGAATTTAGTGACGCTAAATTCACCCTCTGGGGACCTCATTCTGATAAAGTCCTCAACTGCTATGGAAGACCTAGAATAAAATTGAATTTCCCCAGTTGAAGTTGGTGATGTTCACCCATTGGGCCCCTCAATTATGAATTTTATCTTCTGCAAATTAGGGGATATAGAAACTTCCTAGAAGGGAAATTTAACTAACAACAATGTAAATATGATACTATAGATACTTCCCAGAAGATGAGGCCTAAGCACAATGAGGTCCCCAAATGGTGAATTTGGTGATGCTAGCCTTGAATCAAGCTTTGAAATAGTCTGTCTGTTATTTGCAGAATGAGGTCGCCAGAGGGTGAATTTGGTGATGCTAGCCTGCTGTGCCGGATAGCATCACAAAAAGCGTGTCTGTTCCTACATTGTGTATGCCTGGCCTCAAGCAACACAATGTATTATACAACAAGCCTTGAAATAGTGTGATAGTGTGTCTGTCATTTGCAGAGTGAGGTCCCCAGAGGGTGAATTTAGTGACGCTAAATTCACCCTCTGGGGACCTCATTCTGATAAGGCCCTCAACTGCTATGGAAGACCTAGAATAAGATTGAAGTTCCCCAGTTTAAATTGGTGATGTTCACCCATTGGGCACCTCAATCATGAATTTTATCTTCTGCAAATTAAGGGATACAGAAACTTCCTAGAAGGGAAATTTAACTAACAACAATGTAAATTTGATACTATAGATACTTCCCAGAAGATGAGGCCTAAGCAGAATGAGATCTTGAGACCCTAGATACTTCCCAGAAGATGAGGCCTAAGTGGAATAAGGTTCTCAGAGGGTGTATTTGGTTATGCTAGCCTGCTGTGTAGGATAGCGTCACTAAATTCACCCTCTGGGAACCTCATTCTCCAAATGCCAGGCACTCTGAGAAAATGAAATTAATCTGATTTTAATGACCACTGAGTGATAATGTAAACAACAAGGGTGCTTCATTGATAACACCATTAATCTCATTTAAATTATGGATGACATGAATACACTCCCTGGGGACTCTGCCTAAGGCTGCAGAAGCTATCTTTATCTCTCTATCTGCCTTGCCATGTGCCTATCAGTTCATAGGAGAGTTGCCTTGTAATGGGAATTTAAAAAAAAAAAAACTTTATTTACCTGTGAGTTAGGATATGAGATAGGGTGGAATGCTGTTGGTTGGGGGCAGGGTGGGGTTCTGGGTCATGTGGGGGGGGGGGTGATATTTTTTTTTGTATGTTAAATTGATGAAGGAGTTCCTGAATTTTTTATTATTTTTTGGGGAATTATGGAACTATTTGACCCAGTGACCCCATTTGAACAAATCTGAACCCCAGTCATTCAATGACCCCACATACCAAATATAAACTAAATCGGCATAATGGTTGTTGACAAGAAGTCGTTATAAGAATTACCAAGGAGGAATATAGTTATGGGCCTGGTTTCGCAACTGTTTGACACAGTGACCTCATTTGAACAAATCTGAATGACAGGTACCTAGGGAACATCCACACCAAATATGATCAAAATGCAAAAATGTAATTTTTTGGTTTTTAGAGTTATGTCCCTGGCTCTGTCCCTATTTGACCCAGTGACCCAATTTGAACAAATCTGATTCCCAGTCACCCAAGGTCCCTCGGTAGCAAATATAAGCTAAATCGGCCCAATATATTTTTAGAAGAAGTCATTGTAAGAATCACTATGAGTTATGGCCCTGGTTTCTCAACTAATTGACCGGGTGACCTCATTTGAACAAATCTGAACACCAGTCACCCAAGGACTCTCCATACCAAATATTAGCTAAATTGGCACAATGGTTATGGACAAGAAGCTGTTGTAAGAATTACTGTGGAGGAATAGAGTTATGGCCCTGGTTTCGCAACTATTTGACCCAGTGACCTCATTTGAACAAATCTGAATGAGAGTCACCTAGGGAACATACACACCAAATATGAACCAATTCGGTATGATGGTTTAAGAGGAGAAGATGTTTTTTAAAAAGTTGACGGACGGACAGACGGACAGACGGACAGACGGACAGACGGATGGACAGACAGACGGACAGACGGATGGACGGACGACGGACGAGGAGTGATGACTATAGCTCCACCGGAGACTTTGTCTCAGGTGAGCTAAAAATAGTTCTTTTCTAATTTCAGATCAATTCATAGTGAATATAATTATGTCTAATTGCATATGTATTTATTAATCGACATACAGTTTTTGAACTTTTGAAAATAAAAATAACATGGGTTTTTCCTAGGTGGCAATTGGACGCTCACTAAAATGTGCGCATCATTGACAAATAATAAGTTGATTGAAAATTTAAATACTGTCTCATACAGTACATCTGAAAATTTGACAGGCACCATTTTGAAATGACCAACACCATCCATTTGGTGCCTGTCATTTTGACAGTTGGTTAAAAAATTATTATTTTGAGCCTTGGATGGGAGCTGTGAGGGTGCAGCATTAAAGATCCTGTGCCAGTGCATTATCTTATATATGCGAGTCTCCCATAGGGAGCCTCGCATATATTAAAGAATGCACTGGCTTACATGGTCAAGGTAGATATTGTTAGGCCAATGTATTCTCTTATATATGCGAGGCTCCCCATGGGAGACTTGCTTATATAAGAGAATGCATTGGTACAGATTTTTCGCAAAACTTCAGGAAGCTCCAGTCATGGAAGGGTTAACCATGTCTGTACTCAATGAATTCTCCATACAGTTATAAATGTATACATTGGAATGGTCTATTATTCATCTGGAGGTGTTTGTGGAAAATCATAAGCAGACAAAAGATAATACAAGTATACAAGTACAAAAAGGACTTATTGGAGACAAATGTTTAGATAATAAGTTTCTTGAACTTATTATCTGAACATTTCCTATGGCATAACTACTAATCAATGATGCTTGAGTATAGAAAGGGTTGACAATCATGACCGCTAAAGAATAAATAAGGAAGCTGAGGCCATTTTGACAGAAGCCATAAATGTCATTTGTGTGTATACCTAGTTAGATGTCACAGACCTCAAAATTAGCCAAGGCACTAAGCAATGCCGTGGAAAATGCAGTGACAACATTTGAATCTAACATGCCACAGCATTAAATTGCTGCGGGACATTTTTCCTAATTTTGAGGGCTGGATGAGTGGATGTCATCAGTATTTTTTAAAAGGGTTCAAGACATATTATGTACTTATTTCAGGGCATCAGACTAATTAGTGTGTACCCACATTTCCCACTGATATAATGTACAGTAATGCTCTAAGTAATCGACCCGTTAACCACAGAAGAATTATGGGTAACTTTTCAGGATTTAGTCGGAAATATGGTTTGTTGCCATTCATCGGAAAGCTCTTGGCGAGAGCTTTCCTATGAATGGCAACAAGCCATATTTCCGACTAAATCATGAAAAGTTACCCATACCACGTACCAAATATCAAGAAATCAGTTGAATATTGCTCAAGTTGTCATCCAGGCAACCCAAAAAAGCAATTACTAAGTCAAATAGAAGGTCGCAGACCCCATATCCCCCGAATCGAGGTGGCTTTTTGGGATGTTCGCTTTTTTTAGGAACAAAGGAGTAAAATAAATTCTGTCAATATTTGACTCCAACTAGACGATGTCCTGCGTGTTCTCAAAGGTGAGCCACACTCAAGTATCAAGAGATTCATTTGAAGATTGCCCAATTTATCATTAAGACAAATTTCATTCCATTCAGCTGAGACTATCTAAAGTTATCATCCGGGAACCAAAAAGTGAACGAATGGACAGACAGATGGTTGGATGGATGCCCCAACGAATGCACCAAAAACATTATACATCCTGTTTTTTAAAACGAGCGTATCAAAATTGATACTGTATGTAAAATACATATATATGTATATCCTCAATGTAATAATTGTCAACGTGTGTATTCTTAGAGAGACTTATTTTCATAATGGTCAGTGTTAGCTGGCAAATAAAATTATCTTTGTTTATCATTCCCCATTGGTTTTATTTAGTGGGAGATTCACAGGCATTATAAGCATTGGAGTGGGATGTGTACAGGTATATTATGTGCGGGAGAAAAAATTTGGGCTCGGGTAAAGAGGCCCTAAAAGGGGAAAAAAGCGGAAACCCTGGGTATAGTTCACTTAATACATTGTATCAGCTGAACAATCGCATATTTTTCATGAAGGAATTATTTATTGAACTCTTACATTGTATGTATCTCAGAATATAAAGACATGGATGTGTAATAAACACAGAACGACACAAGTGTGTTAATGGGTTTGTTGATACAGCACGAGTGCTAACACGGAATGATAGAATGAGAGGCACAGCCTCCGCGATGGCACAAGTGCCCTGTCAACAAACTCAGGGGTGATAGGAAGACAGGCAGTCATGACTATATCACCCCTAACAATACACATGTATAGTCTATTAATATTATATTTATTTGTAATTGTACTTTCCATGCATGTATATTGTAAATAAAACAAGAGGTGTGCACTCGCGTGCTAGCATACCCCCACTGTGGCAAATTCAACCCGCATTATCCGTAAACCTAATAAAAAAGATTTTTAACTTTAAAGAAAAATTTAGATTAATTATATCGATATGGTGTCGCAAGAAGCTCATACAGGAAAAAATATTCAAATTGGTTCATCCACAAAAAAAAAATCCCAAAATTTTCTAAGTCAAAATAAGTCGAAAATGAAGTGTAATGTTAGGAAAAACAGTCCGAGCCAACCCTGAGCCGCATCATGTAGAGAGGGTGTTGTGAGAAGCATGTATACCAAAAATTATTGAAATCGGTCCATATTTGTTAAAGTTATTAAGTCGGACAGAATTTTCTAAGTCAAAATAAGTCGAAAAGTAAGGCGTAACTTAAACAAGAGGTGTGCACTCGAGTGCTAGCATACCCCCACCGTGGCAAATTCAACCCGCATTATCCGTAAACTCAACCAAAAAGATTTTTAACTTTAAAGAATAATTCGGACTAATAATATCGATATGGTGTCACAAGAAGCTTGTACAGAAAAAATTATTCAAATCGGTTCATATTTGTTAAAGTTATTAAGTCAGACAGAATTTTCTAAGTCAAAATAAGTTGAAAATGAGGTGTAATATTACGAAAAACAGTCTGAGCCAACCCCTAGCCGCATCATGTAGAGAGGGTATTGTGAGAAGCATGTATACCAAAAATTATTGAAATCGGTTCATAGTTGTTCGAGTTATGAGGTCGGAAGGACGGACGGACGGACGGACGTACCAACAAATGGGTAGATATGTGGCTTCGACCTATGTGGCTAGAAATGGTAATGTGGCTTTAGTTTTTATGTGGCTTCTCAAGTAGCCATAAAATTTTAAGTGGCTATCAAGTAGTAGATAGTGATAAAACTCCAGATTATGGATTCATAACATGTTGGAATTATAGCAGAAGAAGCTGATTAAAACTCAAAAACTTGCTCACAGCAACTGGGACAGTGGAATAGGAGAAACTGACAGGTCCGTGATTGGGTGGCTAGCCACACAAATGTCTTGTCAGTGTCCGACATCTCCTATTGACGGGTCATGGATGTCTAAATCGATGGACTTTTTTTTCTCCAAATTTTGAGTGACTACAAATTAAATAAGCTGATTAGGCCAAATAGATCATTTTAGAACGTCCATCTGAAAGCTGTTACGTGGCTAGCCACGCAACGGAAGTTATGCACATAAATATCCATTTTACACAATCTTAGCCACATAAGTAGTCATTAGTAAACACGGACGAACGGAGAAAGCATGACGGACGGACAGACGGACGGTACGACAGACGCAGTCAATCCAGTATACCCCCCATTTTCTTCGAAAGTGGGGGTATAAAAAAGAAAGTCGGACCGCACCGCAATTAGCATCATGCGGAGAGGCGGTCATAAGGAGATTGCATACACAAAATTATTGAAATCAATTTCATAGTTGTTCGAGTTATGAGGTCGGACACACGGAGGGAGAAAGTGTGACGGACGGACAGACGCAGTCAATCCAGTATACCCCCATTTTCTTCAAAAGTGGGGGTATAATTATCCTATCCTCCTATCCTATCCTAACCCATTAACACATGTGTCGTTCTGTGTTCATTACACGTTACCCAACCTAGAATATGAGCATTAAAAAATGCAGTCTTTCAAGGGTTAGTTAGGCACATATAGGGCTTGTTTTGTCATGTGTGATGATGCTTTTATTTTATAGTTCCAGTTTCATGGTTGAGGCGAACATCATGTACGTGTCAACGAGATGTGTATGGAATGTGTCTAGATTTGAAAATATTGAACAGCAATAACACTGTACTTCTGGGAACAAGCGTGTAATAAATTAGCATGATGAATGAGCTATGTAAACCTGTAGTAAGGCTGTGCGATCGGTTGTGGGATAATGGATTGAAGGTAGAGGAGTTGGATTGGACGATGCTGCTGGTTTTATTAGCTGGAGTGTCGACTGTGCGGCTGGAAGTGGAGGGTATGTTGGAGCTAGCAGTGCTCTGGCTGCTGGTAACTTTTGATGGTGTGCTGTCATTCTTGGCAGGATGGTGATAACGGGCCGATTTGTGACCTGAAAATGACAAAGTGATAACATTTTTAACTCTTCCATGACTGGAGCTTCCTGAAATATTTTGAAAACCCTGAGCCAATGCATTCTCTTATATAAGCCAGTGAGCCATATATAAGCCATATAAGCCAGTGCATTCTTTAATATATGCAAGGCTTCCTCACATATATAAGATATACTGGCACAGGATATTTAATGCTGCACCAGCGCAGCTCCCGTCATGAGAGGGTTAACACTTTCTTTACCAAATGGATTCTCCCATCAGTTATAAAAGTATACATTGGTGTGGTCTTTTATTCATTTGGAGGATTGATCAAGAAATTTAAGCAGATGAAAGACAGGTGAAAAAATAATACAAGTGCAGAAAATTTTCATTGATGGGGAAATGTTCAGATAATAAGTTCAACAAACAACCTATGAGCAGACAACAAATGAAAAGATAGTACAAGTGCAATGGATTCCTATTCATTGGTGGGAAATGTTCAGATAATAAGTTCAACAAACAACCTATGAGCAGACAACAAATGAAAAGATAGTACAAGTGCAATGGATTCCTATTCATTGGTGGGAAATGTTCAGATAATAAGTTCAACAAACGACCTACGAGCAGACGATAGATGAAAAGATTGTAAAAGTGTAATGGATTCCTATTCATTGGTGGGAAATGTTCAGATAATAAGTTAAACAAACGACCTACGAGCAGACGATAGATGAAAAGATTGTACAAGTGTACAAGGATTCTTATTCATTGGAGAGAAATATTCAGATAATAAGTTCAACAAACGAACACATTATCTGAGCATTTCCTAGGGGAACTACATGTCAATGAGTGTTTAGTAAAGAAAGGTTTAAAGTGTCATAACGATCAAACAATAATTAACACTTTTTACCATCAATATTAATTGTTCAATCTATGGTTCAAATCAAAAGGGAGAATTTATTGAATGTATCAAATTTCATTATGGAAATCCACTGAAATTTGATAACCCATAGCAGAGATATATTTGCAAATGGACAAAAACACTCCATTGAAAGCCCTTATAATGGAGAATATCCATCATGTACAGTATACATAATCGACTCCTTAACCACAGCAGAATTATGGGTAATTTTTCAGGATTTAGTCGGAAATATGGCTTGTTGCCATTCATCGGAAAGCTCTTAGTGAGAGCTTTCAGATGAATGGCAACAAGCCATATTTCTAACTAAATCCTGAGTGAGAGCTTTCCGATGAATGGCAACAAGCCATATTTGCGACTAAATCATGAAAAGTTACCCATAATTCTGCTGTGGTTAAGGAGTCAATTATTTAGGGCATTACTGTAACTCATGGCTCAGATACCCATGGAATGTTCATCTGAAAATAAATTTCCAGATCAACAAAGAAGAATAACTCTTGAATGGAAAATAATGCGAACAACAACATTTGACACACGTTTGAAAGCAGGGATGGGGGTAATCGTATTTTGAATTTGAATTGTATTTCTATAAATGATTCCAAATTTTGAAGTATTTGTATTGTATTTCAATCAAGAATTCTAAGAGCCAAAGTATTGTATTTGTAATCCAATACTTTGACAACTGGAGAGTATTTTCAATTACTTTTTGTTTACTTTTGATTACATCTTGCCGAACTATTCATATTTTTGTAGAAAGTTGAGATAAAACATTTATTACTATAGCATCTATTTCAAAGGGGCCAACAGATATTATGAATTCAATTCTGAACAAGAGCATCACAAGGACGTGGCAACATACGCCCATGGTAATTCCAATAAAGGGCCATAACCATGGTGAAAATTGAGGACAGAACCCAACTTCGACCTTGACCTGTATTTTGGGCTAGTAAACCAAATTTTATTTCCATTCAGTTGAGACTTCAGTAAAGTTATCATCCAGAAACAAAATTTGAGTGCAAATTCCAACAAAAAGGGTCATAACACTGGTGAAAATTGGCAGACAGAACGCGACTTTGAACTTGACCTATATTTTGCGCTAGAAAACCCACGTATCAACTTTCATTCCATTCAGTTGAGATTATCTAAAGATATCATCTGGAAACCAAAGCAAACAGACAAAAGGATGACCAACCAGACAGATGGATGAACAGACAGACAGACAGACCAATAACAGGCATATAAAAATTTCAAGAAAATTTAGTTTGAACAGTATGACCATTATAATACTCACCGATACGACGTGTGTAATTCATGGTGAATTTCCTTTCAGTATTAAATCAACATCCACTTGAATGGATAACGAAATCACGGATCTATGGAGAGCTGAGGGACAGCTGGTTCATAAGGAGTATAGATTACTGAGGAAATCAATACTTCACATAAGTACCCTGGCTTCTAGTTAATGACACGAGTTTATAGAAATAAAATTATCCTGTTGCTGAATTAAATATAAATATCCATGAGGAACTTAAGGGAGTTATGTGTATAAAACCTGGAATGTTATTAACCCGTCACTTGTGAATCCTGTCTTAACCCTTTCAGTGCCAAGTGCGATTTTTGTATCAACCCATATTTCCTTGGTCATTTTTCAAATGTATTGATTATAATAATGTGATACATTGATGGAAAGAGCTCTCTAAAAAGTAGATTTATTATAATCAATAAATTTGAAAAATGATCAAGGAAATATGGGTTGATACAAAAATTGGTCTTGACACTGAAAGGGTTAATTAAAGAATGTAAGATTTAACAACTTGTTGCCGAAAACTTCAAAAATATCAGATGTGTGTCGGTTCATATGCAGTTCAAATTTTGTGTGACCCTTGGGCAAGGTAACTTGTACTGTGCTGTACTTCATCGTAGTAACTTGTACTGTGCTGTACTTCATCATACATAGACGCGAAATAGGGACCTGGTTTGTTGGGTAAGCATAAGCTGGGAGCAAATTAACTGGAATTGCATCGCAATTTGCTACCCAAATTTGGATAATAGCTATGCAATTTGGTATGAATTTTATATAATTTTAGAACAATGCCATCTAATCATGTCAATGTGAGGTTATTTGCTAATCATAATTTCAAAAGTAATTTGCTCCCTTAAAAATGGGTTATCTCTTTAAATAACAAATTTGAAATAGTTGCGTGGGTATAAAATAATAAATATGAACTGAAGACCCCTGTCCGGAAGGGCTTCTATCAATTAATATTGATTTTATTTTGAATATTTTATTGGGACCGTTTAATTGTCTATTTTTAGAACAGACCATTCGGGTGATACCATATAGCGATATAGAGCATTATGCTGTTCCTATGGCTACGTACCAAACGTCAAATGTACCAGATTGATTGGTTGTATGGGTTTATTCCATAGTTATAAGCGATAAGGAATATAATTAGCGTTTATTTGTGACAAAATTACACAATAAAATTTCTGGTCTCTGTTAACAGTAACCACTATTGTTCGTTAGCTAAACAACCACACCTTTTTAGACCAGAAAATATTTGATATAAAATTAATATTAATCGATAGAAACATTTCCGGACAGGAGTCTTCGATTCAGATTTAATATTTGATACCCCAGTAACTATATAATACATGTTTACAAAGAGATAATCCACCTTTAAGCTCATATAGTGAAGAGGTTATAAAATGGAAGCAGCAGACATAAGAGTTGGCATTACACAACAGCTGGGGTAATAATGTGAAGCGCTTAGGGTCCGCTGGTAGTGGAGATAAGTGCTATATAGGCACCATTATTACTATGGGCTGATGTTGACTTATGTTTGAAGCAAATACATGATAAATAAAACAGAATGGTCAATATTGCAGCATCGTTGCATATCAAAAGCAAATTTTATATTTACTTTGTCATCAAAGAGTTAGGATTAATTTTATTACATTCCATTATACGTTATGTGTTAAAAATAAAACAAAAATACAACGAGAGGCCGATCACGATCGGCAGATGTTTAACCCATACCTTGGCGATAGTGACTAGCCATAACTGATAATTTGTCAAAGATATGATCACAGGAATTAATCCATATATCAGTACCCAACTTGAAATCAAAAGCTCAAATAATTTGTCTTAAGAAAGGGTTAAAGTATTTGGGTTGGGGAGGAGTAGTTTTAAATCTCATAACTCTGTCCCTATTCACACAAGGACCTCTCACTGTGAGATCCAATGGTTTAGTGATTTCGGAGGACATGTTTAGGATCGAGTTTAAGTTAACTCATTGGAAGCAAAAGTGATAAATCCCTATCTTTGCCACTTTTGACATGCCAGATATTAAAAATTTATTATTCACTTCTAAAGAGAAATTATAATTGTTGACAAGCCAGACTGCTTAGAACGACATATATGTAGGGGATTCCATCTCGTATTTAAATGGTACTTTAATTACCCCCCCCCCTTCCCCCCATTCTCCCCAGTTATTTGTTTATCAAACATGGACAGATATAAGATCAGATCTGACCTGTGTATTAAATAAGATTAAGTGTTTCATAACAGGGGTGTATGGTTTTCAAAAATATATGTAGTTTATACAATTCAAAAGTATATATCTATATAATGTTATACAGACATAATATGATGGGGATGCTGGCCCCTATGACCACTAAATCGTTCATATAAAAGAAAGTAAGTTAGCCCTCATTTGAATGGTTTCACACATTACAATGTTTTACAAGTAGCTTGGGCACTAAAAGCCACAACCTTCAATGTTAATCTTCTAAGTGCTCTGTGGCCCCTAAAATTCAATCAACCATGAAAATGTGAACAAATGGGAAAATAAGGTTCCTGGAAATACTAACATCTACCATATTGATTTTCAAAACAAGTCATCACTTACAATAGTCATGTATATTTATCTGCCTGTTTCCCCATTGCATAGATAAATCATATTGGCTATCAGCTGTTGTTTTAATTTTGAAAGCACGTGTCTGAAGGGTTAATATATTTTTCAAAAATCAATTAATCAGTCAATACCAAAATTAATAGAATTGAATAGTGTGCAAAGATACCCAATATATATTAAGAGATATGAGGAAGAGTCCATGTACATTATAGCATGTGTCTATGGAAACCTTGGAAAGGGTTAATTATTTTTGAAGCAAATTAATGGAATTTAGAAGACACTTATATAGGTGAGGGGGCCCTTATCTCACCCTGTAATGAAATTTCAAGAATAGGAAAAACACCAGTCTTGTGCTGCCATTAATCAATTTGACAGTTAGAATAAACAAACAGCCAGCCACCAGTGTTGTTTATCTTGCTTGACCCACCAGAGCTCTGTATCATATGTCATCACTCATTTCATAACAGATTTCACTTGGAATGACAACATCTATAAAAATCCTCTCATATACTCTGGATGTTGGATGATCACATGGTAATTTATTGATATCATTATATTACATGAAACTACTGCAATAAAATCTTCATATTTTCAAAACAGGATATCACACCTAATTAATCGTATAAAACTCAAATAAATGAAAGTGTCAATTTTTTTTTTTTATTTAAATTTTTTTTTATTGTTATTAAAGTTCAAACAAAATTTAATATCTGTATATGCTAAATTTAGCAAGGAGCTAAATCTAAAAAAAATTAATTTTTTTCTCGAAAAATGGTCATAACTCCTTTAAAATTAATCGGATCAAACCCATATTCGGACTCGATCTGTATTTTGGGCTGTGAAACTCACATACCAAATTTGGTTTCGATCGGATAGAAAATGTTTGAGTTATCGCATTACTCGTAAAGTGTCTACGGACAGACAGACAGACAGACAGACGGACGAACGACGAGTGGTCAATCCGGGCAACGACACTATGTTTACCATACTATGGTATGGGTAAACATAAAAATTAAGAAACATACTTATTCTTAGTTTTGGTTGGGTCCCACCCTCAATTAGAACTTTTGTAGTATATAGTATGTAGCTGGAGCTCATGATTGCGAACAGCTCTGGTATAAAGTTGGTAGTTAATTCAATAAGTGCAACATCAAGCGTGACAAATAACCCAATGCTCAGATAAGAGAGTGGGCAATACTAAATATTTGTATGGACGGAATGTTTTGTTTATTTTCTAAATTCAAGAAGTGGGTATCGATTTCCTTTAAACTGAAATGGACTAAACATATAACAAGTTGGTATCCTTCACCCCCCCCCCCCCCCACCCCCCGAGCTGTACTATCATCATCCCAAATCACAATGTTCTGAATCAGAAAATCCTTGTCCATTTTACAAGCTGAAATGTTCTTTCGGACACAACATTCACAAACTTTCAAGTCAAATAAGGGCCATAACTCTGGTAAAAATGAATGGATGAAACCTGAGCATGCATCCTTTCCCCGAACCTGTGCTATCACCATGGACAACAAAATCTGAGAACTAACACCAGATTTACAACATGAAATGTTTCATACAGACAAAATTCACAAATCCAAGTCAAACAAGGGTTGTAACTCTGGTAACAAGAGGCTGATCATGATCGGCAGATGTTTAACCCATCCCTTGATGATAGTAAATTATTATGATCGGAATCGTAGTTTAGAGTTTTGATGTTGAATTATAGAGTATACTGTTATATAATATTATAGACAAATATACACAATAAAACAAATTATTAGAATTTACGGGACAAATAGGGAGACTCACATAAGTTAATGCACCAGCCCAGCTCCAGTCATTAAAGTGTTAAACAATGGATACCAAGTTCCCCAAATGAAGCAACAAATTTAAGTAAGGTTTGATCAGCATGGCACTGCTGATAATTTCTCCTGGATGTTATCAACAAGAATGATATAAACCTCATTATATTTTTTTATTTTATTATATACTAACCTATCAAATAGTAGTATTTTTGCATCAGATAAATAGAGTAATCAATTGGTTCCGAGAATAACATTAAATAATTCACGAGAGAATAAAAAAAAAATGAGTGCGCATCTCTCATATCGAAATTAATTGATTATTCTATTTATTACACTTCTGCATCAATTTGGTTTGCCGATTATGATTAAAACACACAGAATTAATGCATGAACGTTGTGAATTGGAGAAAGATTAACCACCGAAATAATAGTAAAGATCAGTAAGCGACGAGAAAACAGAGTTGACACAGCGACAGATTTATCCCTCAGAGTCATGCTACACTGATCCGTAATTGAACATGTGCACCCCAGTGTTTATATAACTAAAAATAGAACCGATGCAAGATCATACGTAATTAACACGGGCAAGCGCTTTCGCTAAAATAAAGTGCGCTCAGTGATACATGAATGTTAATTTCCCTAATCACGAATACAAATTCACAACAGTACTGGGTTTGACTTTCTTCTCAATTCTTGTTTAGGTTATACATTACATGTACTAATCAATCATTAAATGAAGGCCCTTGGGCCAGTGATAACGGACCTATATTTCGGAAGCGGCTTAATATGGAAAGTACAAGGTCACGGCCTTTTTGTTAGCTCCGAATACATATATAAGTCTGTTTACTTTGCTCCCGCCCTCCCACCCGTGAGGTGCAATTCGACCTTTGACATTTAAATTTCCTTTCAGAGACGTTACTTAACCCATATGTTCAGCTAGTTATTTCCAGGTTGTTCCCATGCTTTAGGACTCCACTCTGTTGCGGATAGCTTCTCTATTCTGTAACGTGGCGCTTGTGGGACCAAAAAAGGGCGTAAATTTGGATTAGATGAAATCCTAAAGTTTAGACCAATATGTTTCGGCTACCTGTTCTAATTTCCTTTCATTCATTATTAAAGGTAGTCATTCAGGCAAACCTTTCGTTGTTATCATATGACCATGTGGGATAAATGACATAATTCACTAGTGACATTACCATTTTTAATTACACGGCGTTTTCAATGGAAGTTGAGAATAGGAGTGTAATAAAAACCATTATCCGTCTTGTGAGATATACATACTAGATGAGACAAGCAGTCGCAGACGGCGGTATCCCCCGCCGAAATGTGCAGTTGGGGAAGTGCATTCTCAATAAAGTTTGCGTTCTCAGTATGTGCTAAACAAGAGGTGGGATTTTGTCAAAAAGCCTGGCTTGCGAACTCATTTTAGGTACTAGCCATGAGACGTCGTCCATTTGCACCAAAAATAATAAACAAAGTCCAATAACTCTGCTGAAAATCCGGCCGGACCTGGTTTGCGAACTCGTTCTAGATACTGGTCATGTGAATTCATATACCAAAAATCTTTGACATTTGTGGAAATGAGCCCTGTGACGTCGTCCATAACTCTGCTGAAAATATCCGGCCGGACCTGGATTGCGAACTCTTTCTAGATACTGGTCATGTGAACTCATATACCAAATATCTTTGATATCCGTTGACATTTGTGGAAATGAGCCCTGTGACGTCGTCCATATGCACACAAAAAAAATAAACAAAGTCCAATAACTCTGCTGAAAATATCCGGCCAGACCTGGCTTGCGAACTCATTCTAGTTAATGGTTAGGTGAACTCATATACCACAAATCTTTGAAATCCGTTTACATTTGTTCAAGTTATGACTCTTACAAATTCCGGACGGACGGAACGACTGTAAGACGGCTCGACAGGCAGTACAACGGACGGACGGAACCCATTACTATATCCCCCGCAAATTTTAAATTCGGCGGGGGATAATAACATTTCTTCGCAACATTGAACTAGAGTTGAAAAAATTGTAATATGTGATCAGATGTGATCAATTAAATATTTTTGTTAAACATACAGTAATGCCCTAATTAATCGACTCCATAACCACAGCAGAATAATGGGTAATTTTTCAGGATTTAGTCGGAAATATGGCTTGTTGCCATTCATCGGAAAGTCCCTGAGAGCTTTCCGATGAATGGCAACAAGCCATATTTTCGACTAAATCCTGAAAAATTACCCATATTCTGCTGTGGTTATGGAGTCGATTAATTAGGGCATTACTGTACTATGATGTTAGCCCCTTTATCCCTCAACACAATCTGTCTGAAAGATGGAACTATTTTGATATGCACACACTCATTACCATGGCTGTGATTGGGTGTTCAAATTTCCACTTTTTACTTTTCTTTTGAGTTCAGCCATGGGGCAACTGAGCGGAGCATATAACAAACAGAACACCTACACTTTTTGATTGGATATGGTAATTATCTCAATCGTGATGACACTTGTGGAAATTCATTTTTTTATCACTAATGTAATAATTCCCATATCAAACCAAAAAGTGTAGATATCCTCTATATTAAATTAAACTAAGAATTCAATCTAAAATTATTTTATTTTTTTTAAGAGTGAATTTTTGTTATCGAAAAGGGCCATAACTTAAAAAAATCTGATCAAATCCATATTCGAACTTGATCTGTATTTTGGGCTGAGAAACTCATATACAAAATGTTTAAGTATCGCGTTATGCGTAAAGTGTCTACAGATGGACAGAAAGCTGGACAGACGGATGGACAATCGACGAGTGGTCAATCCAGAAGTCGACACTACATGTACCATACTATGGTATGGGTGCACATAAAAATTAATCGACAAAACCTGTACTACATGGGTATCCTTTCCCTCAAAATGTGCTATCACCCAAGGACAATGAAATCCGATGACTAACTAACACCAGAGTTACAAGGTGATATATTCAGACAGACGGATGGTCTGAGCCCTCGGCAATACGCCCTGAACAGGTAATAATAAAGGGACCTCAGCCTAGTGAATGTAATAAATCTCAGCTTACTTATAGATAGCTTCTCGACTGGCTTCCCGTCCCAGCCACATTCCTCCAATTCATCTGTTTCTGCTGTACTCAAAGCCAGTACATCTTTTCCACTTTCAGCCTTGACCTTCAAAAGGAAAAAGGAAATTCACACTCAAGCTTAACCTTAGCACATTACCACCGAAAACAATGTTCAACTCATAAATAACTTCAAATAAGGGAATGAAATTGTCAACTGATAGTTATGAAAAGCTGTAAGATAGAAGTCTGGAAATAGTGTGTCTGTCATTTACAGATTGAGGTCCCCATAGAGGTGAATTAGCATCACCAAATTCACCCTCTGTGGACCTCATTCTGTTTGGGCCTCATCTTCTGGGGATTATCTATAGTCTCAAATTAACATTGTTTTTAGTTACTTTTTCCCTTCTCTTCTGTTTCAATATTCCCTAATTTGCAGAAGATAAAATGAATGAAAGTGTCATTGACACTGTAGCTCAACTTGGAAAGGGAATAATTTCATGTGTTACAGTCAATGGAGCGATTAGGAAAGTTGAAAGGTCTAAGTAATACTAGATTATCAACATGAAGAGATATACAAAGTAAAATCCAAGATGGTTGCTGATGTTTTCCAATGAAATTCAAAAACATTTGATAGCTTCCATCTAGCAGATCAATATCAAGAATAATATGAAGTTTGGTGATGATCGGATGAGGGAAGTGGACTGTAGGGTGTGCTAAAGGATTTAGTCATGCAAAGAGTAAAATCCAAGATGGCTGCCAGCAGACATGTTTTATGGCCGAATGACCCCCAAAATGACTCGTTCCCATCTACATTTCAATGTTATCATTCATGACAGATTTTATGATGATCTGACTAAAGGTGCGACCTGTAGCCCGTGCCAAAGGATTTAGTCATGCAAAGAGTAAAATCCAAGATGGCTGCAGGTGGCCATGTTTTATGGCCGAATGACCCCAAAATGACTCGTTCCCATCTACATTTCAAAATTAACATTCATGACAAATTTCATGATGATCAGACCAAATGTACGACCTGTAGCCCATGCCAAAGGATTTAGTCATGCAATGACATAAATGACAAATTTCATGATGATCAGACAAACAGTCATGTTTTTTTGCCGAATGAGCCCAAAATGACTTGTTCCTATTTACATGTCAATGTGAACATCCATGACAAATTCATGATGATCTGACCAAAGATACGACCTGTAGCCTGTGTCAAAGGATTTAGTCATACAAAGAGTAAAATCCTACCGGCGGCCATGGTTTATGGCCGAATGACCCCAAAATGAATCGTTCCCATCTAAATGTCAATATTAACTTCCACAAATTTCATGATGATCAGACGAAGACTCCGGCCTGTAGTCTGTGCTAATGGATTGAATTTTGAAATGCAAGATGGCCGCTGGTGGCCATGTTTTTTTGCCGAAAGACCCCAAAATGACTCGTTACCATCTGTATGTCAATGTCAACAGCCCTGACAAATTCATAATGATCCGACCACCAAAGGTACAACCTGCAGCCTGTGCCAAAAGATTAGTAATGCAAAGAGTAAAATCCAAGATGGCTGCTGGTGGCCATGGTTTTTGGCCGAATGACCGCAAAATGACTCGTTCCCATCTACATCACAATACTAACAACCATGACAAATTTCATGATGATCAGACAAACAGTATGGCATGTAGCCCGTGCTAATGGATTGAATTTTGAAATCCAAGATCGCTGCTGGCGGACATGTTTTTTGGCCCGAATGACCCCAAAATTACTCGTTCCCATCTACATGTCAATGTCGACAGCCATGACAAATTTCATAATGATCCGACCAAAGGTACGACCTGTAGACCGTGCCAAAGGATTTACCGGTAGTCATTTTTTCAAAAAGTTAAATCCAAGATGGCCGCTGGTGGTCATGTTTTTTTGCCGAATGACCCCAAAATGACTCGTTCCCATCTACATGTCATTGTTAACATCCGTGACAAATTTCATAATATTCCGACCAAAGGTACGATCTGTAGCCCGTGCCAAAGGATTTAGTCATGCAAAGAGTAAAATCCAAGATGGCTGTTGGTGTCCATATTTTTGGCCAAATGACGCCAAAATAACTCGTTCCCATCTACATGTCAATGTCAAAACCCATGACAAATTTCATAATGATCCCACCAAAGGTACGACCTGTAGCCCATGCCAAAAGATTTAGTCATGCAAAGAGTAAAATCCGAGATGGCTGCTGGCGGTCATGTTTTTTTGTCGAATGACCCCAAAATGACTCGTTCCCATCTACATGTCATAGTTAACATCCATGACAAATTTCATGATGATCCGACTAATGGTACGACCTGCAGCCCGTGCCAAAGGATTTAGTTATGCAAAGAGTAAAATCCAAGATGGCTGCTGACGGCCATGTTTTTTGGCCGAACGACCCCAAAATTACTCGTTTCCCATCTATATATCAATATTAACTTCCACAACAAATTTCATGATGATCAGACTAACACTCCGGCCTGTAGCCCGTGCTAATGGATTGATTTTTGAAATCCAAGATGGCTGCTAGCGGCCATGTTTTTCTGCCGAATGACCCCAAAATGACTCGTTCCCATCTACATGTCAATGTCAACGCCCATGACAAATTTCATAATGATCGGACCAAAGATACGACCTGTAGCCAGTGCTAAAGGAAATTGTTGGCGAATCATGCACACACACACGCACGACGGTAGATCATGCCATGAATCTCTACTCTTGCTACCGCCCGTAGAGATCATATTCCACCAGTACAAAACCTTGGAACTTTTTGAAGTTTTGACAGGGAACCTTATAAAGTCAAAAAAATAACACGGGGAATATATTTCTTAGAGATTATCTGTTCCTTAATAGTGTACTTCACTATATGTGAAGGTCCCAACTCGAAATTGCATGTTTTTTTGTGACTTTTGTGAGCCGATATCGCAATAAACATTGAATTAATTACCCAGGAAAAGTTCCATAATTGTAAGAAACGCAAAGCAAAATCGCTCACAAAGTCACTTAAATCGTGAAATTTCGAGTTGGGACCTTCACTTACAGTGAAGTACATGTACATTAATATTAAGAAAGAGATAATATAAACAAAGAAATATATTCTCTTTGTTATTTTTTCGATTATATATAAGGTTCCCTGTCAAAACTTCAAAAAGTTCCCAGGTTTTGTACTGGTGGAATATGATCTCTACGGGCGGTATAGCCATAGTAGAGATTCATGGCATGATCTAATATAGAAGAGCTAATAATAGAAGAGACTAATGGGTGAACATCACCAATTTCAACTGGGGAACTTCAATCTGATGGTAGATCTCCCATAGCAGTTGAAGCCTAAGCAGAAGAGGTACCCAGAGGGTGAATTTGGTGATGCTAGCCCATTATGCAACAGTAAATATTATTATGTGCATTTTGTCATGCAAATCATGTGGCTTTACCCGTAACTCTTATATATGTGAATCAGCCATAGGGAGCCTTGCATATATAATAGAATGCACTGGCCTACAAAGTCAAGGTAAATATTGTTAGGCCAATGTATTCTCTTATATATGCGATGCTCCCTATATGAGAGACTCGCATTTTAAAGAGAATGCATCGGCTTGGGGTTTTTCGCAAACTTTCAGAAAGCTCTAGATCATGCCATGAATCTCTACTCTAGCTAACGCCCATATAGATCATATTCCGCAAGTTCAAAACCTTGGAACATTTTGAAGTATTGGCAGGAAACCTTATAAAGTCGAAAAAATAACGCAGGGAATATATTTCTTGGTTGTTATCTTTTTCCTTAATAATGTACTTCACTGTAGGTGAAGGACCCAACTCGAAATTGCATGCTTTTCTGCGACATTTATGAGCCGATATCGCAATAAACATTCAATTAATTACCCAGGCAAAATTCCATAATTGTAAGAAATGCAAAGGAAAATTGCTCACATAGTCACTTAAATCATGAAATTTGGAGTCGGGACCTTCACCTACAGTGAAGTACATTATTAAGAAACAGATAATAACAAAGAAATGAATTCCCTGAGTTATCTTTTCGACTTTATAAGGTTCCCTGTCAAAACTTCAAAAAGTGCCCAGGTTTTGTACCGGTGGAATATGATCTTTACAGGTGTTAGCCAGAGTAGAGATTCATGGCATGATCTAACAAAGCTCCAGTCATGGTTAAAGTAATTGGAATAGAGATCACTGATCACTTATATCAATATTGACAGTTAATATGGCTTTGCTCACTGGGAAAAGATAGTGTTTGACCAACATACTTTGCAAATTTCTTTTAGAAATTGAGTGTGCTATATGAATAACCTTCTAAAAATCTTTGGCTTTTGTACTCAAAAAGTATAAAATCTCAAAATAAATATCATGACTATACAGGTAGACCAGGCACATGCGTAAGCATATAATTATACATGTGTAAGAATATAATCTGTCTATTTTGTCAAATTTTCTGCTTGGAAGTTGGACATATATATATACTCAGATGCAATATCAATCACTTAAAGAGTCAATATCATATCAGCATAAAGGCTTATTGAGGAATATTTTATGAAAGATTTGAATTTACGTATCAAGGTTAATTCAAATATAACATAAATAATATTACGCAAAAATAACTGAAACTTTTTCTTACTTTATCATCAAACATATTAAATTTTTTCCTCTCAAGTTTGGATTTCTCCCAGAAATGTTCATCTTGATCATCGGTACCCTGAAATAAAATGTTTTTAAGAAATGAATGTTGAAAGGATTCCACACAGGAACCTTCCTAGAGGGCGACCTGGGAAACATCTTCTCCCTCAAATGTGCCACTTCTCCCTATTTTTGTCTCCGGGAGAAGCGATTTCTCTCATATATGGTATACCAGTATCAGAGGTTGATATAGTCTGAATACATACTGTCTAGGGTTGATCTAGCCCATATTTGGACCTGTTATAAATGAATAAAATGAATGGTCATGTGACAGCTAAGAACGCGTGCATTGCCAAGGTCACACCACAATTTTCCTGGCAAAAATCAAACATTGCTTGATCGTTACGATATGGCTGTGATATTGTCATGAGCATGCACAGTGGATGCTCCACCTGCAATATTCCCCCTTACGATTTTAATCACAGCGTCCGTGGAGGATCTCAGTCTTAGCCAGATCTGGATATTATAGATTGATCAGTGGTTCACTCTGACCATCCTGTAAAAGCCAGCTACAGATACATGTACAGATACAGACCTGGTAGGAAACGGGCCAGCTCGTCCCAGCGCCAACTCGGTCCAGTCGACCCGAGCCAGCTCGCCCCGGGCTAGCTTGGCCCAAGTGATATGTCTTATTTGAGATAAAAAGTTGTTTTTCTTTTTGCTTGCTTTCTCTCTCTAAGCCAAAGGGTTATCGGGAGATAAATTGGATAGTTGAGTTGTGATAATTTATTTGGTGGGAGATTTCAAAGGGTGGCACCCCTCCCTTACAACCCACTTGGGAAATTTTGTTGAGTATCATGAAATGGTGTGACATTTACATAAAATTGATGAAAATGTTCAAGACATAATATTGTTTTTTTTTCTTTATTTTTCTTGTGTTTTTTTTAGCTGCTGTTGTTTCTTTCTGGGACATAGCCACTATCCGTTCTTGTTCTTCTGATCTTCCCATCGAGCGACCGGAGCACGATATGAGGTATGATGTCAGATAATCATTATACCGATTCTATACTATACATGTGTATGTGGTCGGCATCTGAAAGTGATTATCTATCACACGTTCTGAAGCCCCCGAAAGCCATCTCACCGGTCCCACTATATACTGATGTGTGAGGTGTGATTAGCCGACTGGTTACTGTGCAAACAACCTGCGGATATTGTTTTGATAGGAATGGGGACAATAATGGCTTAATTCTAAGTGTTTCCCAAAATTAACCCAGAGATATTGAGATGACCAGAGAATAAGAGAAACTTTAAAGATGCATTATCCAAATTTTGTGAATACTCAAGTGGCCATAGGGCCATATTTTGTTGAACAAAATGTTAACAAATAACACGTTTTGGGAAATTTGATACCATAGTTGACAGTGCATGGTTAGTATTAATTTGTTGCAATTAATGGATTCTGATAACTAAAGCTGAAATATATCATCATCTGAACTCAAGCAATTAATGGATAAAAAACTGTCTGGACCGAGTTGGCCCTGGGACGAGCTGGCCCGGATCCACCTGATTAAGGACTGGTCCAGGCAATGCCAATGGTACGGGACCTATGGTGGTCCCGTTGGACCACCTAGGCAGGGGTCCTAGGGTGGTCCGGTCCGCATCACTACAGTACAATTGTCAGCCGGATCTACTAACTAAGTGTAGGCGCACACGATCCCGGTTGTCCCCGATTTATCCGGCTGCCGGATAAATCGGGGACAACCGGGATCGTGTGCGCCTAACTTTGGGCCGGTTTTTGTCGGATCCGATTTAATCGGACTGATCAAACTGAGTTTGATTTCATCCGGAAAATCCGGCTCGTGACGATGGCAACGTGCGTGTTATGCTTGTCACATGACCGTCACGTGGCCAAAACCTCATTCAAAATGTCGGAATAGTTAGCAGCGACTGCTATTCGAAACTAAATCAAGAATTCTGATCAATCGACAAGGAACAACGGCTGGTAGACCTATGGGCAGAAGATGAGTGCCTGTATATAATAATCGCAACAAGAGGGCGGCAGCTGTGGAAAGGTCTATAACCGTCTATTACGCCAATTTACGGCTATTGGCAGTATTGCTCGTGACCTCAAATTAGCTCAATATATTATTAATAATATATTATTTAGTTTATTATTAATAAATATTAGTCTTTAGAAATACATATTAATATAAATCACCACGACTAGCTATAGACTAGTAAATGGCTAGATAGGCTGGCCACACCAGTTGGCTATATGCTACAGTGACCATAGCATGCATATGACAGGAGTGAGGCCCCCACCCCCCTTTTCGTACGCCGTATTCCATGCCCTGTTATGAGGTACGCCGTATTCCGGCCCCTCTGTTAGGAGGTATTCGGTATTCCAAATATACCGGTATTCGTACGCCGACCTTCCAAAAAATGAAGTTTTCATATATTTTTATGTATTCCATATGGCTGTTAACTGGTATTCCGTATTCCACCCTCTGTATTAAGTGGTATTCCATATTCCATGGGGGGGTGGGTGGCCTCATGAGTGAAAATCGGACTCGTGTGCGCTGACCCCCCCCCCCCCCCCCCCGATTTATCGGGCAGCCGGATTTAACCGGGCACAATCGGGATCGTGTGCGCCGACACTAAACCAGGAAGCAAAATTTTTGGGGGAAAATGTGAAATTTGTCATTTTAATTTAATTTTAAATCCGCGTACCCTGTTCATTGACACAACGAATCTGAAACTTATCAAATAATCTTTATGATTTTAGACGTACATATATTGTAAAATTCCGATGTCTCTGCGTAAAATAAAATAAAATAACCCCACATCAATGATTTTGCAGATGAATTTGCTTGTTACCTTTTTCCGTGTTGACATTTTTCCGCCACCTACTTGAGGAGTTAGTGTCCGGTCTCGATTCCTCTGCCGTCTACCGGAAAGACGCCGTGAGCTCCCCAGCGTCACCACAATCTCGCTTAATACTTGAACCATAACGGGAGCTGCGCTCATGCAGCATTAAAGATTCTGTGCCAAGCATTCGGTAGAGGGGTAATGTCGCAAGAGCTATACTCGACTTTCACCTCAGAATTTGCAGTCACGTTATATTCAACTAATTAAATGGTCTTTTTCGGGTGGTTTCTAGAACACCAAAGTGGGTGGAACATCTTGATATATAAGTCAAATTGCACATGCGGGTGGAATGGAGTCGATTTGAGATTATAGATGCGCGCCCTACGAGTATTCCATTTATCGAGGTCAAGGACGAGTATAGCTCTTGCGACATTACCCCCGCTACCCACGCGTTCTGTTACTTACCCATAGGGATCGAATTCGAGCCTAGTTACATATGAGATAATGCATTGGCTTACAAGGTCAAGGTAAATATTGTTAGGCCAATGCATTATCTTATATATGTGGGGTGCCATTGGGAGACTCGCACAGTATATATAACATGTTCGTTATTTTCAATTGTGCAACTGCCATAAATTGGTGTATTGCAATAAAAATATCTATCTATCTATAAGACAATGCATTGGCACAGAGTTTTCTAAAAAATTCTATGAGATCCTATGACGCTCCGATGCTCTGCTCTGTTCGCCGTCATGACGGCGTGCATATTGTAACGACGTAGCCCCATAGAGCCAGTGTCTAGTCCAAAATTCAGGAAGCTCCAGTCATGGAAAGGTTAACCCTTTACCCAACAAACCGGCCAAAAACGGCCAAATAAAGCTGCAACAGCCTAAATTATCTTGGGTCTGTCTCAATAAAACCATACAAATATGGATATCATTGGAACCGGCTCATTGACCACATTGTGATGGTTACAGTTATACCCTGTGCCAATGCATTCTCTTATATATGCGAGTCGACCATAGGTCGCCTCATATATATAAGAGAATGCATTGGCCTAAAAAAAACTTTTTTTAACACTTTTTACCATTTTTTCTTATATTCTTTAACAATTTTATAATTTTTAATGTGTTAAGCCAATGCATTCTCTTATATATGCGAGGCGACCTATGGTCGACTCGCATATATAAGAGAATGCATTGGCACAGGGCCATTCTGTTGGGTAAAGGGTTAAGGAGGCGCCCCATTTGTGATTTTTCAAAAAAAATATCAGTTTCAAACTATAACTTTGAAGATGAGAATCATTATTCTCTATATCTAATGTACCTATGTTATATATAGTACTATAACTAAACCTATTCACCATCACAATATAAGAGATATAAAAGACACCAATGATCTCCTAACACAGTGCACGACAGAGACTCAGGATCTCCCAAATGTGCCAAAAGTCACACAGGATCTCAAATTATGGGAGGCCAAATCACTTTTAATAATTATCTGTGCTTAATTAAGCGCAATTATTTGTGCTTAAGCATAATGATTTGCACTTACTGGTAAGCTAAATGATTTGCGCTTAAGCACACATAATATTGCTTAAGCGCAAATAATTAATAAAAGTTAATTTGGCCTCACTAAAGGTCTCATACAAAAATTTATTTAAAATTGATCGCATGTTAATTATTATTACAATAATTATTTGTTTGTGATTTTTGAGTAAATTAAATTTCAACGGAATTTGAATGGGTTATATATATATACCACCCGTGTTCAAATGCTGGGCCTTGAGATATCATGGCCGGGTGTCTTTTTGCACAATACCATGAGACAATAAAAAATTCAGCTTTAGTAACGCTGAATTGGTCATTGTCGCATATATAATATCGTGCAAAAAGATTCTATCAAACATGCAAAAGGACACCCAGGATCTTCCAAATTTATTTGCGAAAGTCACTCGAAAATCCAAACACATACAGGGGCCTCATTATTGTAATAATTAACATGCGGCTAATTTGAAATCAAATTTTGTTTATGAGACATTGATATGGTGGGTGTATTTTTACACAAAACCATGTGAGAATGACCATTTCAGCTTTCCGTGCTGACGAGTACGGTAGTTACTTGATAACATTGATCAATTTGTAGGAACATTCAGGTAATAAGTTCAACACATTCAGGTAATAAGTTCAACACATTCAGGTAATAAGTTCAACACATTCAGGTAATAAGTTCAACACATTCAGGTAATAAGTTCAACACATTCAGGTAATAAGTTCAACACATTCAGGTAATAAGTTCAACACATGGGATTAGGCTATTTGTTGAACTTTATTAGCTGAACATTCTTACAAATGGGTTTCTCAGCTTTAATCTTCTTATTGATAATCTGAAAATTATAATTAAAGCTTAACCCTTTACCCAACAAACCGGCCAAAACCGGCCAAATAAAGCTTCAACAGCCTAAAATATCTTCGGTCTGTCTCAATAGAACCATACAAATATGGATATCATTGGAACCGGCTCCTTGACCACATTGTGATAGTTACAGTTATGCCCTGTGCCAATGCATTCTCTTATATATGCGAGTCGACCATAGGTCGCCTCGCATATATAAGAGAATGCATTGGCCTTTTTAACACTTTTTACCATTTTTTCTTACATTCTTTAACAATTTTATAATTGGAACCGGCTCATTGACCACATTGGTCGACTCGCATATATAAGAGAATGCATTGGCACAGGGCCCTTCTGTTGGGTAAAGGGTTAAGTAACATTGCAAGTAGGGCTACAATGATGCATCGCAATTTCAATGCATCAAGATTCTTTCTCAGCATTGCATCTTCAGGATGTTACCACAATGCATCACATTTCAATTTTTGTATAACAGCAATAGCAGCTTCCTAAACATTTGTTGGAAATTTGTGTTAAAAACTCTGAAAAAAATAACCATTTCCACCAATACAGTTACTATATAGACAATACAGTAACTATATAGACAATACAGTAACTATATAGGCAATACAGTTACTATATAGACAATACAGTTACTATATAGACAATACAGTTACTATAGTGGTGGAATAGACTATACAGTAACTATATAGACTATACAGTAACTATAGTGGTGGAATAGACTATACAGTAACTATAGTGGTGGTATAGACTATACAGTAACTATAGTGGTGGAATTGGACATTTTTATGTGTTTAGGTATTTTGACATATATATGTGTATTTCCAACAACTGTGCTATAACCATGTACTGAACATTTCCAACCTTTCAAGTTTCAACCTACAAGTTTGGGGGAAATCAGACTGTAAAACTGTTTGTTGTTTCAGTAGTTCTGTCAATTTATCACAATGCATTCTCTTATATATGCGAGTCGACCATAGGTCGACTCACATATATAAGAGAATGCATTGGCCTAAAAAAAATCTTTTTTTACCATTTTTTCTTACATTCTTTAACAATTTTATAATTTTTAATGTGTTAAGCCAATGCATTCTCTTATATATGCGAGGCGACCTATGGTCGACTCGCATATATAAGAGAATGCATTGGCACAGGGCCGTTTTGTTGGGTAAAGGGTTAATCAAGCCTGGATAAAGTTTGTCTGACATTTGCAGAATGAGGTCATCAGAGGGTGAATATAGTCTCCCACCTTAACCCTTATCATCAAATGGGCCATATGCAATCAAGAGCGTTTACCTCTGTTCAGTGCACAGAATATTAGTATCTCACTTAATCATATGCTTCGGTAAGTCTGATTCTAGTAAGCAGCGGTTCGTGTACACATGTACAATGCAGTGCAAAATAAACAGCAAAATCATCTTACTGTTTGTCTTTTGATACCATGAAACACGGAATGAGATTATATATTGACAAAGACCAATAACTCTACCTGTGAGGGTGAACCGGCTGGATTTGTCAACGTGTTGCTATATAAAGACAAATAAACGATCAGCAACTGTTCAAATTGCTACTGACATCATTCAGTGCACATTAGAATAACTCGAAATAATATCCGATTATTCAACAATCTGGTATAGAAATATGGTATTTTAGCTAACACACCATAGCTGATGATTATCGTCATGAATATATAAAGTACTATAAACAAATCTTAAGGTCATAATAGACAGCGCCATGATTATCCCAATCGCATAATCACGCCAGTTTTTTATGACGATCGCATGTCCATGCGACATGACCCTGGGCAAAAAATAGCAGAGAAACCAATACCATGCAGTGACAAGATTCTGAAGTCCGATTTTGGGAAAAACACACCATCTTTCATATTTTTAATAGATTCTCAAATCTTTCAACTCAGTCACAATATATTTCAGCGTGTCTTATTGGCCATGAAATTTCCTTTTGGTGTATAGATCAAATGAAGGGAAGTCGAGACATGGTACCGAAAACTTGCAATATCTACTCGAAATTTGGGAGTAAAACGGTTCTGTAGTCTCCCTGTCTGCCTAATATCCTCAATATTTCCAAAACATTGTCAACTCAGTCAAAATATGCCCCGTTGTGTGTTATAGGGCATAACATTTTCTTTCGTTTGATATATAACTTGGCAAAGCCAATTTAAGCGACGTCGACATATCATACGGGAAATTCGCAAGTTCGACAATTGCGATGGTAATAATTGATTTGGTATCTGTGTATAATTCATTGCTAACCGAACTGGGAAATTGGTGACCGCTTTTTGTTGGTAGGTTTTGCTAGTTTTCGATACGATATCCGACTTCCCTTCGTTTGATACTATCGAATTGTATATCAAAAGAAAGGAAATTCCATGGACAATAAGACTAAATTAAATATATTGTGACTGGGAAGAAAGATTTTGATAATCGATGAGGAATATGATAGATGGTGTGTTTTTCCAAAAATAGGACTTGCGAACCTTGTCACTGGTATATAAATAGTACATTGGTATATTCGGTAATTTCCCCCAGGGGCCTGTGGTCCATACTGTTCAACCGGCACCCGACATATCAGTATCCCATATAAGCCTATCAGGTTTTTGTTTTTTGCAATCTCTTCCAGACCGCACCAGTCATACTTCTTTTCCGAGTCACCGAGGGAGGTAAACCCTGTATGGAGATACAGTCCTCCTAAAAAATTAACGTTAGCTGTGTTGGGTTAAAACACAATTTATTTGGCAGTTTACTTTTAGGACAGGAAAGGTGGTACCATGCATGAGCAAGCCTGAAAATAGTGTCTGACGTTTGCAGAATGAGGTCCCCCAGACGGGGAATCAGTTATCTATGGTACGTACCCCGCATAGCAGGCTAGCATCACCAAATTCACCCTCTGCGGACCTCATTCTGCTTAGGCCTCATATCCTGGGAAGTATCTGGTCTAAAATTAACATTGTTTTATGTTCTTTTTCCCTTTGGTTCACTTTGTATGTCCCCTAATTTGCAGAATATAAAATGCATAAGGCCAAAAAAAAAAAATGTTTTGGTTCTCGGGCAATTTTTTTTTCAAATCAATGAGGGAGGCAGGGTTTTATTTTTTTCTGCGCACAGTAAGCATGGACAAAGATACCTTCCTCTGTCTAGTAATAACCAGAAATGTAGAGGGAACTGTTATGCATATAAACTCATTTAGTCTTATATAAAAATGACATTGTACTACCAGTGTATCACTGGGATTACCTAACATTATATAATGCCCCTGACATTAACTACTGTTATTGTTGTCTAAAAACTGATACCTCCCCATTCTAATATGTGATCCTGAATTTAGTCCTGTGCCTTTCAATTGTATAAAGTTACGATTAGTGTAAGTTGTTCACAATGACTAATTGTAAGAAGAGCATGTGGATCAGCTAATCATTTTCTTAATTGTAGTCATCTACTTCATGGTGTAAGCCTGCAAGTCACTTTATAACACATTACATGTTAGAGCTCAATGCTTACTAATATTCAACACATATATACTATGGACATGTTGATAAAATATATATATATTTTTTTTTTTTTTCAAATTTTTTTTTTCCTAAGTTTTTTTATCATAACATCAGGCATTGCAATAAAAAGGCCTAATGCGGCCCTTTTTATTCAATGCGGCGGGGCCTGAGAACCAAACCTCTTTTTTTTGGCCTAATCAAGATGACTAATGGGTGAACAATACCAACTTCAACCGGGGAACTTAAATCTAATCCTAGGTCTGCCATAGCAGTTGAGCCCTAAGCAGAATGAGGTTCCCAGAGGGTGAATTTGGTTAGCCCGCTGTAAGGGATAGCTCACTAAATTCACCATCTGGGGGACCTCATTCTGCAAATGAGAGACTAACTTAATCCAGACTTGACCTTTACCTTCTTCGTAGGTACCTCCTCTTGCAGGAGAACCACCTTCCAGGAGGCGTTAAAGGCCCACTTAATTTTTAGAATCACCAGATCACATTATATACAACATATTCCATATTATATACCACCACCAGATCACATTATATACAACATATTCCATATTATATACCATTTGAAAGAGGATGCTCCAAAACAGTGTATTATCAACTGATCCGGTCGAATAAACTGGAAACATGTTGTTTTTGTCGAGGTAACAAGGTGTGTCCTGTGCTTAATTTTGATCAGGACTGTACTATAAAGTCTATTATACTCAATGGAAGGGGGATAACTCTATCTCTTAGTTTGAATTCTTATGCATTCTGGATTGACAAGGGGGGGGGGGGGGGTCTTGGGAACGAATCTCTATCACTTGGTGGACAGTCCCAGGCCACAGCTGTTTCGTATTCTGGTGTACTATATATATATTTTCAGTTCCTATTCTAAATGGTATATAATATGAAATAATGTTATTTGGGCATTGAAAATTAAGTGGGCCTTTAATAGTGATATTCGCCCTATTACTTTCATATATATATTTACATAGTGTTCAGATAGTCCCAATTAGCTAATGTGCACTGTCTTCTTTATTTGCAGTGACCATGTGGCAAGTTTCAGAAGGGGTTCAGAAGGGGTTAAAACAAAATCATAGTAATATGAGCCATTTATTTCTAGACTCTACTTTATGGTTTGATAATTAAAACAACGACAATTACACATGTAAATAACTAATATATTGGATTGACACATCAATCAAAGTAGTAAAACAAGTTATAACAAATTTATTATAATGAGGCATTCAGGGACCAGCCTAGAGTATTCAAATTGGGAGAAGTCACCTCTCCCTGTTAGATTATTAGGGAGAAATTGACTACCTTACTCGTATTTAAATTTGCGCAGTACTATTTTTCGCTCAGTTTTAAATTCGCGCACTTTGAATTCGCCCACCCAGCTGCGCGAATTCAAAACTGACAATAATATTTTCGAAAAAATCTTTTGTTTAAACATGTAAATAAATATTAATGGAAATTATGGAATTGAATTTGACAAAAGTAAAAACACAACCGCGCGTATGCGCCGCTGACTTAAGAAATTAAATCAACTCATGATTGTATTTTGAGTGCATAACTAACTCACACTGTTTGGTCATAGTGTCATGCAGTGTCACCCCAGAGTTGTGAATTCGGGGACGTGCTTTCGTGAACCTTCAGCCAGGAATGTGTGTATTTCTTAGAAGCATTATCTCAACATCAAAGATCTAAACATGATGCATCACTTAACATGTGCATATGAATAATGTCGTTGGGAATGGTTAACCGCAAGTAAATATATTTGTCTATTATAGCTATCTAAATTAACTCCTATTTTTTATTGTTTTGTATAAACTTATGAGTCGTACTATTTTAAGCTCAGTTTTAAATTCGCGCACCGATGGATGCGCGAAAAATAGTACTGCACGAATTTAAATACGAGTAAGATATTATCAGGGAGAAGTCATAAAGGCTGAAGTTCAATTTACTCACTAACATCACCTTTCTGGGCTCCACTAAAGCTTTATGCAATACAACAACCCATTTATAATATTATAATGAGTAAGTACACCATTATAATCAGTAAATACACTTCAAATATGTTGTTTTGAAATATATATACTGGTATATGAGAGAAAAGTCATTTCTCCCTAGAACAAAAATAAGGATAAGTGGCATATTTTAGGCTGAAGATGTCTCCCAAGTCGCCCTCTTGGCTGGTTCCTGCCTCAAATATACCATAATATATCTTATACTAGAAACACCGGAGGTTAGAAGTTCATCAGAAACTCCCCAAAGTAATTTCTACCCACCCCTTAAAATAGAACCCAATGTCTCCACACACCCACTAAAGGAAAGTATCTTTATTACTACAGTAATGCTCTAATTAATCGACTTCTTAACTACAGCAGAATTATGGGTAACTTTTCAGGATTTAGTCGGAAATATGGCTTGTTGCCATTCATTGGAAAGCTCTTGGCAAGAGCTTTCCGATAAATGGCAACAAGCCAAGAAGTCGATTAATAGTGCATTACTGTAGCTGAAACAAGCTCCCTTAGCACATTTAGTTCTTAGACAGAGCCTTTATTCAGCGGCGACTCCTTATTTCGTTCATTTAAAAATTTTGATTAAAATGATAAATATATAAAAACATTTAAATTAAAAGAAAAACATTTTATTTAAATTTTATAAAAAATTTTTTTTGATTGAACAACTTGCTTAATTTACAAAAAAAAAATTGTTTTGGAAAAACTAATGCCGTTATAACATCGATCTATATATAATATACGTCGATGGTTATAACATCGGCCTGAGTACCCTGAGTCACCACACCAAATTTGGTACAGAAATCGCAAATAAACAGATTTTCTCTCTTAATATATAGATTGACAACTTTTTTTTTATTCTTTAGAAATTTCATTAGAAAGATTCTTTTTCATTTTTAGTTTAGTTTCTCTATATTCCCAAATTTGCAGACGACACAATGTATAATTGAGGTGCCCAATGGGTGCACCAACTTCACCATCTGGGAACTCAAATCTGAGTCTAGGTCTCCCATAGCAGATAAGGCCATGCAGAATGAGGTCCCAAGAGGCTGAATCTAGTCCCAGAGGGCGGACCTCATTCACCAAACATCCAGCCTGAATATCTCTTATTGAAGTCGTGTGATTTGATGATTAAATGATGAAATTTTGTAAAGAACCCAAGAAATAACAGATCTATCTCTGCTTCTGTTTCAGAAAATCTATGAACAAAAAAGTTTTATTTGATAGGTAGGGTATATCACAGGTGGGCAGAACTGACTTTGGGTTGGGGGGGGGGGGGGGTCTGATGAAATCATAATATTCTGTGTAATTACAGCGGTGACATTTTACTAACATTAATCACTGTGTATCTTAAGCATTTGATACAAAGGTTTTCATGCTATTTATGTGACTAGGTTACAACAACAGTATTTTTTCAGTAGCTGCTTTGGCGGATTTGGACTGCAATCTGAGGTAAGATGCTGTCAAAAAATGTCATATATTAGCATATTTTTTAACTAACACCTGCAGCGATAATCCCGAGAAGAATGAAGCTTGTGTATTACACACATGCGTGTATCCACAACATATAATCAAGAAATATACATGCAAAGTATTGATTGTGTATTGTACCATTGTGCATTTATCCTTGGTTGGCCATGGTCTACTGGGGTATGATTGTTTGATAAAATCATCATTTCCTAACCTTAGCTGTTAGATGGACAATGAGATTAATGGTTTGTATTGTCAAGTCGATGTTACTGTTGGGTCACATTACAAGAAGGTTGGTCAATGGCTGAAATAAGATGCTCTTTTCATTTTGAATTTTGCACAACAAGACTGTGGAGAAATTGTGGGGTACCAGATACTCCAGAGTGGACCCAACATCTTAGTTTTCGCTTTTGGCACTTGATCTCAGGTAGCTATATGGACCCTACTGTCAGTTGAAATCAATTTGTGCGAATCACAAAGTGCGGTCCTAAGACGATTATTGTCTTATCAACTAATATGGATGACCGTTCACCCAAAAACGCAACATTAGGATACACCAGCAATGTCTTGTCCTTACAAAAGAATGAACTTGCTTTGGTTGTGTTTATCCCTTGGATATACAGTAATGCCCTAATTAATCGACTCCTTTAACCACAGCAGAATTATGGGTAACTTTTCAGGATTTAGTCATAATTCTGCTGTGATTAAGAAGTCGATTAATTAGGGCATTACTGTACATGTGTATAATACAAAAGCTTCAAGCATATCACTTCTGGTAAGCGACTGACAAACTTGTCTGGTTACATGAAACAGATTACATTCCCTTTGTACGGAACACTAGTCCCAGCTAGTCAATAACTCAGGAATCAACCAACTTCTGCATTGCTGGGTAGCTTATGACGACCTATAGCACTATAATCATTACCGTGATCCACAGAGTAACCCATATGTCTGTTTATGGCATAATTATGGTCAAGAGGTGACAGCGACATGAGGGACTATACTAGACAGCGACATGAGGGACTATACTAGACAGCGACATGAGGGACTATACTAGACAGCGACATGAGGGACTATACTAGACTGAATAGTCCGAGATTACCCTTTATTATCAACCAAGATACAGTAATGCCCTAAATAATCGACTCCTAAACCACAGCAGAATTATGGGTAACTTTTCAGGATTTAGTCAGAAATATGGCATGTTGCCATTCATCGGAAAGCTCTCAGTGAGAGCTTTCTAATGAATGGCAACAAGCCATATTTCCGACTAAATCCTGAAAAGTTACCCATAATTCTGAGCTTTCTGATGAATGGCAACAAGCAATATTTCCGACTAAATCCTGAAAAGTTACCCATAATTCTGCTGTGGTTAAGGAGTCGATTATTTAGGGCATTACTGTAAGGTCCCCAACAGATGAATTTAGTGATGCTAACACGCAGTGGGCTTGCATCTCCAAATTCACACTCTGGGGACCTCACTCTGCTTAGGCCTCATCTTCTGGGAAGTATCTAGTCTCAAATTTACATTGTTTTTAGTTTCTTTTTCGCTTCTGTTGAGTTTCTATATCTCCTAATTTGCAAAAAGATAAATTGCATAATCGAGGTGAATAATGGGTGAACATCACCAACTTCAACTGGGGAACTTCAATCTGATCCTAGGTCTCCCATAGCAGTTGAGGCCTGAGCAGTATGACATTCCCAGTTGGTGAATTTGGTGATGCCAGCTTGCCATGCAGGACAGTGTCACTATATTCACCCTCTGGGGACCTCATTCTGCAAACGTCAGACCGACTATATCCAGGCTTGCTCATAGTGCTCTCACAACTGGTTGAATTCTCGAACTTTCTTTATCCATTATTCTGCTTTAACCCTTTACCCAACAAACCGGCCAAAACCGGCCAAATAAAGCTTCAACAGCCTAAAATATCTTCGGTCTGTCTCAATAGAACCATACACATATGGATATCATTGGAACCGGCTCCTTGACCACATTGTGATAGTTACAGTTAGCCCTGTGCCAATGCAT